>CAWLCW010000008.1:11275918-12536837 GCA_963856015.1 Helicoverpa assulta | reverse complement strand
CGATAGCCTAAGACCAAAAAAATAATTGCAAATGAAATAAGAGTACCTTTAGTAATTGAATATTTTAAGCTTTGTTCAAGGTGTTAGGAAGAATCGTATTTCCTAAAGCAATCTTAATACACGATCTAGTCCTTCGACAATTAAGTGAAAGTATAGGTAATTAGTTGGACTAATAGTCAGAAAAGTATTTTGTTTGTAACACACAATTACAATAGTTATTAATTTTTTGACACCGGTACTTTATAAACTTAACTTTTCAGTCTCTTAAGCAGTCTGTATCTTATATTTAAACAATATCTAAAATTATCTTGTTGTCATTAACACAAGTAATCTCCATTCATATTAGGCACGTGATAAAAACTATAACCAAAGCTTTGTGAGCTGTACCTACGAGTATATAATATTGTATCACTATATCAAGCAAAGGCGGTTAGTCATCCGCTTAAAAGTCCATAGATAATTGTGGAGAATGGAGCACACAATTATACTGGTACCAGCGTACCAGCAGTATGCCCACTACCTACTGTTACTACCATAGTAAGATGTTTGCGTCACTCGCATAATATGAAAATTATAAATCCATTTATTATCACGGTCACGATACCTTACTGAGAGAAATAAAATTAATACATCTAATTTTCTATTGACACCTAATGGAATTGACGTAAAATACGAGCCCATTATGTTCTTTTACATATAGTATCCTATATTTGTTTCTCTTCTTTCCTTATTTTAATATGGACAAAAACATATGGGACAAAAAAGAGTTTAGTTCATTGATCAATAAAGGACAATGCTATTCTTTGTATGGAAGTTGGGCTCAAGAGTTGTCCACGGTAGCTGCATAGTGTATTATGTTCCATAGGCTTATAATAGATCCCAGAACGAAATATTTTGAAATCTATCCCAGGAGTCCTGAGAAAAACTGGTTTGACTCTTATTCAATATTACGAAAAATATGCTTACGAACTCTTAACTATTCCACTTTTATTATCTTAATTGAAATGCATTATAATATTAATCACGACAAATACGAGGTATTGAACGAGAATTTTTTTTACCGACTTCAAAAAATGGAGGAGTTTCTCAGTTACTTTGTATTCTTTTTACGTTTGTACGTGCATAACTCCGTCGTTTACCAACCGATTTAAACAATCATTTTATTGTCTGAAAGGATTTACTTTTCCAAATGGTTCCTTTGTTATTCGGTCCAGGGTCTGGTGATAGAAACCTTAAAACAATAGCGAACTCTCGGAAATTGTAAACACATATCGAATAAAAACTTGTCATTCGGGTATATGTCTCCGACACCACAAAACAGTGGAGGTTAAAACCTGACCTGACGATGGAGACGACAGTGAGACGAGGGAACTCCTCAATGGTATCTATTTACTACCTCGTGTTCGAGCTTATTTTATTCGTCTTGATAAGATTTTTCCATTGCCATTACGGATATTAATTGCATGACGCTACACGAACTTAGGACTGATTGTGGTAGATAGAGACTGAAAAGCAAGAGAAACAACAATTTCCTTTAAACGACTATTCCTGTTTTTTATCCTATTAACAGTGAAACCACTAACTATCTGAATGTTATTTCAAGAAAAGAGGTTGTTAGGTTTGTGGCTGCTTAAAATGGCTAGCTAACAATGGCTGGTTAACATTAGAACCGGTTTTTCTCGGGACCTCTGCGACCGATTTCCAAAATATTTGGATTTCGTGATAACAGTGAAGTAAAGAACCTATTCTAACCATTCCCACTACTGGGCAAATGGCTTGGTCTTTATAAAGTGACTGTTCAAGATTAACATTAGAACCGGTTTTTCTCGGGACCTCTGCGACCGATTTCCAAAATATTTGGATTTCGTGATAACAGTGAAGTAAAGAACCTATTCTAACCATTCCCACTACTGGGCAACTGGCTTGGGCTTTATAAAGTGACTGTTCAAGTTTAACATTTGAACCAATTTTTTTCGGGACCTCTGGGAGCGATTTCCAAAATATTTGGATTCCGCGTTAAGAGTGAAGTAAATAACCTATTTTAACCATTCCCACTACAGGGCAAATGGCTCAGGCTTTGTAAAGTGACTATCTATGGAGAACATTTGAACCGATTTTTCTCGGGACCTCTGGGACCGATTTGAAAAATATTTGGATTCCGTGTTAAGAGTGAAGTAAAGAACCTATTTTAACCATTCCCACTACTGAGCAAATGGCTTGGGCTTTATAAAGTGACTGTTCAAGTTTGACATTAGAACCGGTTTTTCTCGAGACCTCTGGGACCGATTTCAAAAATTTTTGGATTCCGTGTTAAGAGTGAAGTAAAGAACCTATTTTAACCATTCCCAGTACTGAGCAAATGGCTTGGGCTTTATAAAGTGACTGTTCAAGTTTAACATTAGAACCGGTTTTTCTCGGGACCTCTGGGAGCGATTTCCAAAATATTTGGATTCCGCGTTAAGAGTGAAGTAAAGAACCTATTTTAACCATTCCCACTACAGGGCAAATGGCTCAGGCTTTGTAAAGTGACTATCTATGGAGAACATTTGAACCGATTTTTCTCGGGACCTCTGGGAGCGATTTCCAAAATATTTGGATTCCGCGTTAAGAGTGAAGTAAAGAACCTATTTTAACCATTCCCACTACTGAGCAAATGGCTTGGGCTTTATAAAGTGACTGTTCAAGTTTGACATTAGAACCGGTTTTTCTCGAGACCTCTGGGACCGATTTCAAAAATTTTTGGATTCCGTGTTAAGAGTGAAGTAAAGAACCTATTTTAACCATTCCCACTACTGAGCAAATGGCTTGGGCTTTATAAAGTGACTATTCAAGTTTAACATTAGAACCGGTTTTTCTCGGGACCTCTGGGACCGATTTCCAAAATATTTGGATTTCGTGTTAACAGTGCAGTAAAGAATCTATTTCGACCACTTTCACTACTGGGCAAATGGCTCAGGCTTTCTTAAGTGACTATCTATGGAGAACATTTGAACCGGTTTTTCTCGGGACCTCTGGGACCGATTTCAAAAATATTTGAATTACGTGTTCAGAGTGCACTATGGAACCCCCTGGAACTACTCCCACTGCTGGGCAAACTTTGAGCCCAGACCCTGGCATTGTCCTTTAATTAATTATGCTGGACTATTGCATAAATTATTAGGTTAGAAAAGGACCAAGAAGTGTTCAAAATATTGGTCCTTCGGTCCGTAAGATTATAAAGTATAGCACGAGACAGGTACCAGTTCTTTCCCATACAAACACGGAACCAATAACTCTCATACCACCTGCAAATAAGTACATAACTTAGGTACTTAAAGTAAGTACATTAATTTATCACACATACTTTACGTCAGAGTTGTCTACCAAATATGATACCAATAATTATAATAGAGGAACGCCCACCGATATCAATATAGTATAGTTTTTATAACACGTCAGATATTCAGTGATACAACGCGGAATTACGAGCAATAATGGCTGGCCTTGTAAATGCATGCCCGCGTTCTGGCTGTCCGCCATTACCACTGTGAAGGAGAGGCTATAGCGAGAGCGGGGAGCGGGGAATTTTACCTAAGTACTGAGGTGCTTTTAAAGGATTTTTTAATAGAATAGGTAATATTAATTTATTATGTCGATGGATGCTAATTATGACTTTTCAAGTTAGTAGGAGATTGAAACTTTGTTCTACTTGTGTCTTTTTGTCTAGCTTTCACGTCAAAACTACTATACCTACTGATTTAAATGAAAGGCGCACAAACACACAGATAGTCTGGAGCCTGTGAAAACATAGAGTTATTTTTATACTGGTGCGGGAAGTAATAATTCCCATGGGACGCAGGTGCAACCACGGGAAACAGATACTTCAATATCGTTCAAGAAAATTATTTGCAAGTGAACGATAATCGCGTACAAAGTCGCTTTCAATAGAGCATAGGGTCACCAGTTTTCCATAAAAATATCATAAATTCCGTCACATATTGGATTTTATTTTAATGTTTCATTAATTTTCTGGTTCTTTGTTTTGATTGAAAGCCTATAAAAGAACGTATATTTTAAATCGGACGACATAAACCCTGACATCCTTCGACGATACATTATTGAAAATAATAAAGAATCCAATAACTTATTTGCAGTGTTTGGGCATTTTGCCAATAAAAGTGGCATACCTGTTAATTATTTGTTCTACAAAAGCTCTCTTTCTTACTTGATAGCATTATGGCTATCAAGTAAGCTCCATCTGTTCAGAGTTCGTGATTATTATTTATTTATTATTTTTTATTGCACAAATAGTTTTAATGGTACGTTCTTTTTTCAGTTTATCCATTTTCATTAATATCGGTTCAGCTGTTTTACCGGGAAAGCATGATAGACTGACAGAAAGATTCAGTTAATCTTTCGTTTATAATTACAGTTGGGATTATGTAAGGCCGGTTCTGATTCTCACTACTTAGATATTATTCATCAGCTGTTCTTTTTCCAAAGAAAAATACCATCCATTCATTATTACCCAAACACTTCAAGTATTTAAATTAACAGAAACAAAAGCAACGTAATCTTAACGGTTTGTTATATAACTCATCTTGTAAAAAACGTGCTCATCCCAGCCAATTAAAGTTTACGTAAGATTCGACCTCATAAAGTGACCGACCGTGGCATTGAACTCAAGACTGCACGCTGCGCTTGCCTCGAACGCCGAAAACTGACAACCATGGTTGCATAATAGTCGGTGCAAGTTATGAGAAAGTAGCGTTTGAATTTCTGAACATCATAATAGTTATACATGATAATAATAATTTCATAAAGTTACTCTTAATTACAGGTGGTCTTATTTAGAACGAAAGTGTTTTGGAATAAAGCATTTATTTATTACTAGGATACTATTTTATTTACTAACAAAATTAATTGATAAGAGATTGAGTCAATAATCGTATTGTTTAGTCAGAAAAGTATATTAATTTAGGTTGGCTCATACTTAAGTGATAATCATGAGTTCTGGTTGTCATTTAGGTGTCATAAAATTCGTAGGTAGTTTAACAACAAATATAATGCTTAAAAATATTTTTGTGTGTTATGCCAAACTCCTGTAACTTAAGCCAAAAATAACGGTGAGCGATTCTCCTGTAATATGTTTTTGTCTCACATGATGTAAGTAATGAGTAACTCGGTCTTGCGGTCGGCTTGCTATTATAATTGTTAATCTAATGTGAAGCCAGCTTGTTATTTTGAACATCTCATTAAACGCAAGATTGAGACAAACAAACAAATTGATTGGTATGTCGTTCATTTTTGTATGATTAGTTTTGTAGAAATGAATACGACTTGGTGTGTGTTGCAAGCGCAATGGTTAAATATGAGGAGGAGGTTAGTGGTTGGTTTTTCAGGTTGGGCAGTACCACTAGTTTAAAGAAAATTATAGCAGCATTGAAATTGTGGGTAGTGTGTCCGTAGTCAAACTTAGTTAACAGGCTATTTCATCAAAATATTATTGTATATTTACTTATTGAACTTCAATCTCGTTCAATAATATGAATTTACCGAAATACTGAGTTAATATGAATTTAAAAATGCTACACTGATTTAGCCTTTAAGGGAAATGATGCTCATCCAATATAAATATTTTGTTAAGCTATTTAACTAATATTTTTCATTAATTTGTATTATTTAATATATATTAAAAATTAATAATAATTAATAGGCTATTTCTAAATAACTACGTCTCATTATTTACTTGATATGAGGCCTTGATCTTTGCTTAAACTTAAAGTTTAATAATAAAGGAAGTCGTATAGAAAACACTAATGTTGTTCAGATTAAATTAATTACAAAAAAATAAAAACATGTACCAAAAATATTGATATTAATAAATAATTGTAAGATATCTTAAAACTATTAAATATTTTTGCTATGATTACATAATAGTAGCAAGTTAAGATAATGTCTGCAAGGTACTTTTATAGGCGAAAACTATTTATATAAAGTCCAGCCGGATATCACTTAAACACGCATTCATTTAATTTGGACCTCCTCGCATAAAAACCAAGTGTACGACCTTCCATTTTTTGCAAGACAAATTTTAATTTAATGGGCGTGTTACATTCACAATGGTCTGTGTTCTTATATTATTATATTTCACTTACACATACATAATGTACCTACATAGGAAAATACAACAGTTTTACATGTACTTACTATTTATGTATAAACCTTTTGTGGAGGTATATAAGTGAGGTACAGTGTAGGTCGTCTTAGGCTTCGACTGTCATTATAAGCTCCACATTCGTTTTCGTTATGTCCCTTCTAAGCTCAAATATGTTTCGCTGTTACCTGGTACTATTTAGATGAAATAGCTTAGATGTCTATTGTCTATATCGAAAGAATAAGACGACTACTTTGGAGTACAGGAATCATTGGTAGCATTTGACAGTATTATAATATTAGACAACTAAAATCCTTTCAAATTTATCAAATAAATGAAGTGAAAGCTAATGAAACAAATAAAGAAAGCACAAACAAAAACCTTTATTACACAAAAAAGATCCACAGATGACACAACGGAGAACATCTTGTACAAAATTACCATAAAGAATTCTCACGGTATAATGTATGCGCAGACGCCGATTAGCATAGAGATGAGTAATTCTTGCTCATCGCGCGGTCGATGACACCGCGCTTATGAATGGAGCACGTGCTATATGAGATGTGATAGGGCTGTCACTATATGTTGTTGACTTCTTTTGTAATTAAGCTAGACTTTATTTTGAACGAGACTTTGTCCACTATTAGGTAGGGGTTTGTAGTTTCTTCGGGCAGCATGATAATAACTTTCTGTATTTGTTTCTTGCTTACCTATACGTGAATCAGTAAAGATGCTGTTTATAACAATTAATTACGTTTCCTAGTAGCATAACAAAAGCCAGCTCTTCATCTGTTGGTTTTGATTTTTGTTATGGTATTATTTTTAATGAAAATAGAAGCTGGTGCCATTGCCATTATTCTCTTATTCTCGGCAGTGTCATGATTATAGTCAACACAAAAACATTATCATTTTGTTCGATAATTCCAGAAGTTACTCAATCAATACTTACATAGTTTTTATATTGAATCGAAGGATACTTTTGACTGAATGCAATGCAATAAAAACCTCTGTCCACTATTAAAATAGAATGCACAAACGACATTTCCGGGTTTATTAGATTTATGATTAAATCAAAATGCAAAACCAACCAAACTTATGCATAAACATGCAAATAGTTTTTTTTAAGGTTTTAAGATAGTGTTGTCCAAAAGGCAAAAAAAGCGAGCTTGCTGGGGAGTTTGTTGCGCCACTTCTTCTTCCCAGCAAAAACACATAGGAAGTGGTGAAGGGCGGGCGTTTTGGGGGCTGTCTTTTGTTTTTAACGTTCGAAAAGTGCTGATTTATCAGCCTAATTTGAATAAACGATTTTGAGTTTGAGTTTAGAGTTGGAAGACCTACAAAGCGATGGGCCGATGACATAGCTGGGATTGCGGGGCCCAGTTGGCAGACTGTTGCCCTCAATAGAGAAAAATGGAAGAAGATGGAGGAGGCCTATACCCATCCATTTTTTAAATAAAAAATTAAAACAAATAATAATTAACATAATATTGTAAAGAAATGGAAATAAAAAGGCTATAAAAAAAGAGATAGTGTTTACCTTGATATTTTGGTTTGATGGTAGGTGGTCGCATTTCGTCGCGAAGTAGGTAAATAACGTAATTTATAGTAAAGTAACTGCCTGCCTAGGTTTTTTCTCTTAGATATAAACATCATCTTCTAATTCTATTGAACCGTTTATTCGTATGAGTTTTACTTTCTTACTGAAAGGAAAAGAAACTTATTTTGATAAGAAAGATAGAAGAAGGAAAAGAAAAGAATCATGTCTTAGAAACAGATTACAAATTACTTTTAATTCTTGGAAACCTGAATAAAGTCCTTCAGGATGTCTTAGTTGTAATCCTGTACAAGTAGTACAACATACGAGTATGGCGAAAAAATGTGTGTCGTGTGAATGAAGTGAAGTAAGTAGACGAATGTTACCCATTGACATTGTCGAATGCGCATGAGTTCGCGTTTTTGGAGGAATGCGGATCGTGGGCGTTAGATTTGGATACGTACAGTTCACAAAATAATTGGAGAGTATTTGTTTAACTTTCAGCTTTTCATCTTTCATAATATTTGCAATTGTAGGTAATTTGAAATGAAATTAGTTAAACCACCATTTCAAATTCGATTCGGTCCCTAATAAAACAATTATTAGTAAGTGCTCAAGGATAGCATGTTTGTGAACCTTTAACAACGTTAATCTTAATCACTCAATAGCAATTTACTATAAACAATTTATAGCCTAGCCTACTGATATTTTTTGTTACTAACACCTTTAGTGACCAATCAAAATTGATCTCTAATTAAACCTGTCACAGAAATTTAAATAAAATTACAATAAATAATTGCTAATTATTTTTACGCAATTTAAAAATGAACATTCTATTTTTGAATTCAAAAGTTGTATTCTAAAATTGAACATGCCACTTTCTTACGCCTGTTGTCGGTACATTGAGTGGAATGAGATTGAAATCGGCGCACACGCAGCTACCGACAGCAGCCAAGGTCGATTCATCGTACTCGATTCTTTGTTTGGTCAGTCATTGAATAGAAAATTATCAGAAAGTTTATAGGTAGTTTGTTTTATTTTATTTTGCTATCCTTTTTCGAAATATTTAAAATCAACTTTTTGCACATTTTACAGTAAGTTGCAAAGTTTCATCAATTTGAAATGGACGATATAAAAAACAATAACTGGCAAAATAAATAATTCCCTATAAGGCTCAAAAATCACTTATAATTGTAATTTTAACACATTTTTTATAGAAGAATAAGACGTCTTGTAATTGTATTAATGTTCGTTTTCTGTGGGTTTTGTACTATTCTATTCATATCACGATAAATTGACTTCTACTTTTGCTCATTTCCCTATATCGTGACTCACTCAAACTCTGCACAAGCTAATAAAGGCTGCAAATTGAGGCTATTTTTACGTGGTTTTTTATATAAAATGATATAATTTGCTCGAGGAGAATGGACACGGTGACTCAGAAATTAGTTGCGATCGAGGTTCAAAGTCTTTGTATCCTTGGAAATTTTGGTTTTAGGACTTTGTTTGTGTTAAAATGTAGGCGAATAAGTTTATCAGATTTGACTGTGCAAAAAAGTAAAAATCTCCTAATTTGGTAGCACAGACAGTCATTACCTTTTATTATATTTTAGGAGTGGTATGTTCGTTGTTATTATTTTCTTCACCAACGGACCACAATTTCTTTGATTTTCTTTTACCTCTTTTATGGTTACCACCACTGTATCCTAAAAGGTATTTTTGGTTCACTTCAGATAACAATCCTTTCTCTTACGCTACCCAAACATATTTTTAATACAAGTTTTAGCAGAAACTAAAACTGTTATATGCTAAATGCGCCATCGGTATAAGTAGATATGTCTGCTAAACCTCGCACGTGCTTATGATTGTCATCTGTCATCTGACATTAATTTGTGTTTGCACACGATTTCGCCCTTTCGCTGAAATGAAAAGACATTGTTCTTTTGTCTTTGGCGGATAACATACTTAGATCAATACCAATAGATAGGTAACGTTACACCATATTTAGCAATTTTATGTGCACGAGTTCTGGTTTATAACAACTGCATGCCTGCTTTGCTCGAGTCTTGGCTGGGGCACTGCCGTGTCCCCAGATCAAGAAGTAAAAAAAAATCATTTTTTTAAGAATAGTGTTCCGGACCTGTTATCCTACTGTTTGTTAAAACATTTTTTCTTAGCAACGTATGAAGATGATAATTACTGTACACTAAAAATGTGTGGTCCCGTGAATGTCTTTTCTCCATCAGTGATACATTTAGTACCTATTACGTACCTGATACATTTAGATCACGGGCTTACGAACTTTCAAGGAATAAAATCGTATCGTAAGTTCAGGGATAACAAAGTATTCGCATATTAATTTCGCTTTGTCATTATATTTTAATTAAACTGGCCAGTGTTTTAGTTAGCTCGTATTTTTTACCAAGTAATTAATTTCATGATTTGAGATAATTTAGAGGTACATGTTGACATTTAAGGAGATTATTGGGGTTTTTATTGAGTTAGATCTGTCAGTATAAAACCGGTTAAGACAGTGGTCTATATTTTAATAATTTTTTTTATTGCTATTTACATGTTATTTTCAAAGGTCGCGATCGCAAAGCTGGTCACGATTTTACCAAGAAGGTAAATACGAGTACTTAAATCTCGCGACAAGCCTTAAAAACGTATAAATTATGTCAAATATGTTTAATTTGAAATGTCGTTATAAGTTGACAGTAAAGTTACAGTTTTGAAATATATTTTTTTCTTTTTAGCGCATTTAAATAAAAGCTTGTTTTTAAAGATTTTTTTACCTCAATTTTTATTTTTATATTTTTTTGTAAGTAATAAAAACTATCCTATGTCCTTTCTCAAGTTCCAAACTATATCTGTACCAAATTTCACACAAATTGGTTCAGTAGTTTAGGCGTGAGGAAAAGACAGACAGACAGACAGTTAAAAAGACAGACAGTCAGAGTTACTTTCACATTAATACTATTAATAACTATTAATAACTAAATTATTAATGTGAAAAATAATAATGTCAAGACTTTCAATGACAAATTGTTACCGGTATCAATTACTTGCATACTCGAGTTACTTTATATATACTTACTTATCAATCAACATGACTAAACCCTTGGAATTACTTCGAAAATGTTATTACTTACAAAGTTCAATTTTTCCTTTTTATAGGAGAGAGTTTGCCCCTAAATGTGAAGAAAATAGAATAACGCCTTATAAATTCACAAATTGCACAAGATAATATGTAGGTAGGTACCACAGATACACTTTACTTTTCTTTTTGATAGGTCAAAAGATTGTCGCCTGTAATTATAAGAAAAATTATCTAAACCTAATACAAATAACCGTGAGATTACATTACCCATTACGAATTCAATTATAATAAATAATGTAAGTTGACCAAACAGCTGGACTAAATGTCACGCTGTCATGATCTTTTGTTGTAAATAAAGACTGATTTAATCACCGAGGAATGTTACTCAAGGTCATTTTACTATTACCCACCTACAATTTAATGGGTATCGTAAATATGAGTTTTTGTCAAACAATATTATCTTCGATCTAAGTAGATCATATTAGACTGCATTGTTGGTTGATGATTTATTACTAGGTTATTTTTTTACTTTTAAGAAGCTAAAAAGAGCCTGTTGTTTTAAACCGCTAAACTCAAGGACTCTCTGGTTTGAAAAGTGATTCCCACGGGTGGTGGGTGAAACCGCTAGCGGAACCTAGTTTTAAAGTGACAGTTTTAAATTAACGACTGTCCTGCGCTTAATCCTTTTGACACGAACTGTGTTCATAAGATAGTTTTGCTAAGCTTTCATAATATTAAAGTTCAACATCGTCAATACTAAAAGTACAAGAATTTGAGCTTTGTTCAGACGGGCTTTTCAACTACTACTACCATCTATCTAAAGGGTATTTAAATCCTTTCTTTTTTTTCGTGCCTTTTCTCAGTTAGCCTTCAAAGTTTCATAATAGGTATGTACATACCTTTTTCTTATTTCTCTAATCTTTAAAACAATCTCAGGCTTTATTTAAATAAACTGTCCTATTTAAGTAATCTCTAGCCTTGAACCGAGTAATTTCATCCTGACGACTATATTTTTTGCTGTGCTTAAAAGTTAATTTTTACTTAGGAATGGAATAGTAAATCGCTCAGTCATCCGATCTATTTTTTTATTGACCGGCTTAATTAATGTCGTTACAATTTAATTCGACTTCCGCGTTCAATAAATATTTTAGATATTTGTTTAATGAATTGCCTCAAGAAGGTAATATAAGTTTAATTATGTCTCGCAAAGTTCACACTAATATAAGTCATATTGAATCATGTGTTATAGCGTGGTTCGTGACGTGAATACATTTTTTATACATGCTTTAAAATACTAAGACTAATAATTTTTAAATTAAAACTTGCAAAGTTTTTAGTACCGGTCTCGATAAGCGACAGATTATCTTTGTTTTTTGCCAGTTTGGTAATAATTTATTGTATGTAGTAAAAACGGTAGTGATGGAACATTATGGCAACGTTTGCCATCATTGCGTAACCCATAGGAGACCATGTTTTCAAAAATTAAATTTTCAGCCAATACTTACCAACCAAATTAACAAAGCCCCTCATTATGTGCAGAAGAAAATGGATAGGTATTACCTATCAATCGTATATTTTCTAAAACACTTTGGGTACCAGAGTCAAAAATCCCGCTACATACGTAGGTAGAAATAGGAAGCTACATTTCGAGAACCGAACTACATGGTACTAGTGACGTCACATAGGTATAGTGCACACAACAGGTGTATGAGGGCGTGACATTTCGTGTGAACGCGGCCTTGCAATACTTCCGCGTAGAAAAGGGCAGGTGCTGGGTATTTACTTTATTATGAAAATAGAACAAAGGTGTGGGGTTCCCGAAATGATGACGAATTTTTTATGTATATACGCAGGTACTTTGCTGTTAAAAAGGAATGTAGGTACGTAAAAGTTTGACAAAAATATTTTTCTAAAATACCGAAAAGTAAACATGATAAGTCGACTTTAACGCCATCGGTACCAAATAACACTAAAACTGCTTGTTCACCATAGAGGGAGATTTGATAGTTCCGTTTAATACCAATAGATGGCGTTGTTATAAATAAGAAATGTTATTTGTGTTACCGGAATTTAAATATTTATTTATATTTTTATTCGTGATTGTATCAGCGTTTTAATGACGTTGTTATTATTTTAATTTATACCACACCAAGTGGTGGTTCTAAAGGGTATTGAGGGATGAACAGGATGTTTATGAGTCTTGGATATTGCAATCTATGAAAATAGTGCAGTTCCTAAAATAAACATGACCAACCAATTGGCAGAGATTTAGAAAGTAATTTGGAAGGCTGTGAAGTCGTATATTGGATCAAAAAAGAATACACCACAAATAAAAAAAATATTGACTGTGAAAAACAAAGTCCATAAAAAAAGAAAAAAAACCGTTTAACAAAAATGACAGCAAATTCCAAATTCAAATTATGCCTACATCCCAACAACACGCGCGGTTAATCAAGTAACGATGATTCTAATTTTAAAAATCCGTCGGCTAAGCGCGACTATTTTCGTCCCACGTGGGAGCACGTTCTATTTTCGCACCTGTTATTTCGAACTCTTCGTGTATTCTGCTCGCCTAGTACTTTCGGGGCATGAACTGACTTTTGTGACGTAATGGACGAGAGCCCGTCACTGTCAGTGGTTGTCACGTTGTGAAGCTGAAACGCTGAAGCCTGAACGCGTTTAATGGATTGCGTTCAAGCGGATTTTTTATTGAAAGCTCTGCGTGAAATTGGGATAGAGGAATATTTTTGACATTTTTTTTTCAGTTTTGTGATATTATGATGGTTTTTCATACTTTAAACGAACTTTCTTTTTTTTTTGTAAAATAATAATAGTTTGAAAGAATACGAATGACAGTTACATCCTGTCCTTTGATTTCAATTTAAAAAAAATAAATGACATTGATATTATTTACATGGCAATATACCTAACACTTAAATATGACATTAATTTTCCCATGCTAGCTAGTCTAGCTGATTTCAGTATCACCGGGGCAACGGATTTCCTTGAAATTTCAGGAATAAGGTTAACGATACCAGGATGATATAAATCAAAAGGATCTATCAGTGCGTGTCTGTTTACGGAATATTGCAAGTGTGTGCGTGAGACTTATTGGGCACCTGTTACGTTGCTACCTGTGTGTGAGTGTTCTTGAAAAACTTATCAATTGTAGCAATTTTCCTTTTAAACTTATTTAATTTAGCACTGAACTAATTTAGTGACAAGATCTAAGGGAGATTTTAGATTTAGAGACTGAATGAAATCTTTTCAATTTATTTCTTCATATAGTATGGCTCATTTATTTTCTTTTGCGTTTGACACATAAATGTGGGTAGAATGAAATTGACATAAGAGTACTCGAAATGAAAGAGTGCAAGTGAAAGAATAAAGGTAAGGAAAAATATACTAGGTAGTTCACTTAATTCTCTAGTTAACCAAAATATTATTATATTATTTAAGTATTAGGTACACATCGTCATAAGTTTGCTTTGTATCGGTAATTATCTGATTGCGTCAACAATTTATATTAACCGATAAAAATAATGGCGTATGTCAAGTGGTGGAATATTGCCTATCAGTTGTAATGACGTGATAATGATAGTCGGGTCAGTAAACTCTGTCTATAGTTTTTAGACTTTCGTAACTAGTCTCGTTCTAAAAAGGTTGTTGACCTGTATTCGTTTTATGTGAATCCAATAAGTCAAATGCATTTTATTAGCTTCTAATTTAAGCACCTACCAAACACTTAACTTTCACCTGAAACTTACTAATCTGATTTACATAAGTGTGTGTTCACGCACACACACAAATCTCAGCGAACTTTTCAGACTGCTTGGCGCTTCCAAAATTAGTCCTGTACCCATCTCTTTCTAACTCCTATTTTTAGAGTATCTCCGTCCTGTTTTAACTCGTAGCTTTTCTTGAGCTTTCCCTGACAGTAGCCGGGCATGCGCAGTGCGTCCCGACGCACGTGCTCTAATATCTCCTGGCGTGTTCTGGTCGCCTGGTATCGGGCGCGCCTAGGGCGGCCGCGACGCGCCGCCGCCGCCCAATGTCGCGGCCGCCCTAGCCTTCCCGCCCGCCCAGAAGCACAGACGATCGCCTACGATACGGTCCGCTGCCGAGTTGTGGGAGAAAGTCGCGCGCACGTGTACAACTTACGCGCGATTCTCAAATATTATTTATGAGAGAAAAATAATGTTCAACCAGTGTTTCTGAATCTTTTTGGAGAATCCCTAAGGAGCCCTTTTTCCTCCCTATCCCAGTTTTATTTTGGATAATTTATTTTGTTCCTCTCAAAGTTTGTCGTTTATTTTATAATTGATTGGTGTTGTTATCAGACACAGGTGTGTAGTGGTGTGTGTGTGTCTCCGTGGCTGCTGTCTGCTGATGATCTTCAGGTGCTGAAGCCGGCTCCGGTTCCAGTCGCAACAATGAGGAGATACTCAGCTATGCCAGGTAAGTGAAGTAGATGATAAATAATCTAAATGAAAAAAAAAAAAAAAAGATACTTATTTTGAGATCTTATAAATATTAAAAATACGTAATTTCACCTATTCTCCACTTATTAAAAAAAAAAAAAAAACAAATAAATCACATAACGTAATAATATAAGTTAACAACTAAAACACGCCTATTTACTACATTAAAAATCCCGTACGTATTTTTTATCACTTAATAAATTTCCACCCTAACACTCACCATTACGATAGTTATCGGCGGTTAGCAAACACAAATAAAGGGGCTGTCCCACTGACGAGCCTCGAGGGGACTTCAAAAGATTTATGCCACGCACCGACCGCTGGACTAGCTTTATCACGCTGTCTCATGGTAATTAACGATAATATATTTTCTAATAGATGATGTAAAAAATGGTAAGACAATTGTTTGATTGATTGAACCGATTTTAATAAAACAAATACTACGTTGCGTAATTATTTCTTCATAAATGTTGTCTACATCGAATTCGTGGATTTCAAAATAATAACAAAAGTGAGACAAACAAAAGTACGCACTTGACAGCTCGAATGCGTGGGCTCTGGGAAATACACGATTTATATTCTGAAGCTTCATATTATTTTAGTTCATTACGATGAGGTAATATTACTGAACCATTTGATATTAAAATATCATTATTATCCCATATTAAACTTTGTTTATTATAATGATGCAAAAACTAACATATCGTACGGATTGTTTATCTTGAGATGAAAAAACGACCTGCGTGCTCAAAATTGTACATCAGTAACTACGGTTTCACCCGTGTCCCGTGAGGCTAGAGTGTAGCTCTCCAACAGTGATAGAATTTTTCAAATCGGTTCAATAGTTTCGGAACCAAATAATGTTTCCTGTTTATTAAATTACCTAGTACCTATAGATAATGCTCAAAAGCAAGATTACAAACAGAACATCACTTACTTTTATGCCACAATCTGTTTATTTTATAAAAGTAAATAAAAAACATTTAATGACGATACACGCGTTCTATTTCAGTTACTCAAATAAAAAGTTAGTGCTTATAAAAGCTGGTATTAACGTAATATGAAAGAGTAATATAGTGTGCCTGGTGTTTATATTCTAAACATAGTCCGTATACTTGGAATCTGTTTATTAATTATTTATAACCCACAGTGAGTCAATCGAATGGTTTTATAAAGTTTAGTGTTTTGGGGTATGAACATTGATATACAAAAACCTTGAATGTCAATGGGTATGAATAATCTCGCCATCACAGAGGCTAGATTTCATGATACTTAGCAAGTATGACTAAGAACTATTATTTTTCTGGAGTCTAGCCTCTGTTAGTGCTCTTCCCGAATATCGATAACAACATAGTAGCTAAGAACTATTAAGGTGCATAAATAATCATAGCTTAAAGCGGCAGTTTCCTCGAAACTCGAACGCCTCAATGAATTTCAGGCCTGAAAAATTATAAAAATACGTATGTATCTGGAGAATCACAAGTTATGCCCTAAAATATTTTTATAATATGTGTCTAGTAGAGAAGTCATTTGTGTACATTGAATATATAGAAAAAATAAATAACCAGGATAACCAACAGAACTCATTTCTAGCATCAAACAAATACGATATGAAATCAGTTGGAAACAGCTTTCCAACGTCGAGTTTATTAATACGGTGTTTACTTGATAATGCGAGTTTCAATGATTTGTATGCGTAGTATAATTACCTATGTAAGTTTTACTGTGATACATATTTTTATTTTTAAAGAAGTGTGAGGTGGGGTTTTCTTGTTGTTTCACTAGGAAGTGGATAGATCTTTTATGGTAAGGTAGATGATTATTGGAGATGTTTAGCTTTCGCCGTATTTTTGGCAAAATACTTTGGAGAGTCTTATAGTGGGGCCATACCTACGTGGTCTAATCCCCTACGGATAAGATTGAGTGGTTCTGAATTGACGTTAACGTTAAAAAAAAAGTTTTTTTTATCATAGCTTACGCGAACAGAAGATTGTACCTTATGCCAAATATTCAGATACATGAAACGACTATCCTACACTTACAATCGCTCACTTAGCTAGCAGTTTACAGAGTACCTAAATACCGCTTACGTAGGTACCTACCATGGAATCGTTTTGTACCTTTAGCTGCCATCTGTCCAAGACACTATAGAAAAGCTATTCCTTGTCGGTCAAACGATTCAAAATTCTATAAACTTATGGTTAACCCTCAAATAGGCACAATGTTGACTTACGAACATTTTAAACACCCAGAATAATTTTACCCCTTGAGTTTCGAGTTGAAACCCGTATAAATGCACCAGTCAAGTACTTGGCAAATACAAATAAAGCGTGGAGTACCAACCCCTGGCCCCGAGGGTACTTGAAAGATTTAGAATTTAGGCCATTTTGGATTTAGCTTCCTCTGTTTATTTTAACGAGTTTCGTGTTAAAGTTTTGTTAGGATAGGATAGTTTGGGGTTGAATTTTAAATGCTCTTAAATTGAATAGTTTTTTAGGGTATCATTTTTGCAGATTTGTTTTTTACTAGAAGAAAATATTGTTTTGTTTCTCGTTGAGTTACTAAGTACCGTCTGATTTTATTCCAGGCTGCAATGTTGTGACTTTTAATTAGAGCACTTAGGCTGTCTCGGCCAGTTTCCTATCTTAAACAAACAGTGACGGCAAATGTTACGTTTATTTTAAAAGGCTACTATTGTTTGAAAACAATGTTGCTTATATTTCTACAAAGCATTCAAAAAATCTTTTACTCCAGGTTATGTTGAATACAATTAGTAGTAGTTTAATTTCATAAGTAACTATTACATTGAACAGAACTACTAAACTAACCGCTTTACACATTGACAACTTAAATGATTACAGGAGGCCCTACCATTTAATGTAAATGGAATAGGAAACACGACATCGCCCGTCACAATTCTCAACCATGACAAATGCAAAGCTTAATATATTATATACAGTCATGGACACATAATTAAAGACACTGTTGGAATCTTAAATTGCTGCCGCATTTCATCTGTATTTCTTTTTTCTGATTGCTACTGGAACTTTATTTTCTATTTTAAAATATTTAAGAGGGCATTGTGAAATATTAAAACTAAAGACTATCTTCAGTGATCCTTCGCGACAAGTTTTTTTTCGCTTTATCCAAATCTCGAGCGGTATGAACCATAACGTGGCCTGGCCATATAATTAAAGACACTCCATTTGCTCAGAGGAAGAAATGCAGATTATTAATATTATTGATGGTACTTTTCTATAACAACATTCCCTACACTGTAACTAAGCATACTAATGAGTACTAATATTTGGTTTATTTCCTTTTAGCTCAATGACAGCACGACATCCCTAAGCGTGCAAGCGGTCAGTTTTGTTTTAAGTCGCTACGGGAATTTTCTTCCATGCTTCATAAAAATCTGTGTAAAATTGATCAATGTTTCATGTATGACTTATCGCCATTGTGTTTTCTGGCCAATAACCAGTTTTTTCTATTAAATTTGCGATGGGCCAAACCAAAACCGTCATAAGTTGCTCGATCAAAGAGTCCTTTTTACTACTCTTACAGTGTATTTCAGAACTTTTCTAATTTGGAAAGCGCTAAGGACCGGTAAATTATGCTTAGCATATAACAAAATGCTATTTCTAAAATATTAAAGTACTTGAATTCGCCTATTTTTAATAATATCTTTCTAAAAGATCACCACACCAAGTAGTGGAGAGAACCCCCACACTATTACTTTTTCGCCTCCTATGTTTGAGAACTTTCTTAGTGTATTTTGGTTCCATCTCATGTTTTGGAGGCGACTAATTTCGATACATTATTTTAGAATTATTCGTATCCCTTTGTTTAATGAGAAAAAAAAAACATTTTTGAACACTTGTTAACTGCACCTTTCACATTTGATAGAAATAGCCAACTACAGTATGGACACGCGGTGCTTTTCCAAAAGTAACATCTTCCGATACCCATGCCTTACAGCTTTTCCCGACCCGGTTGTAGTCTAAAAGTTCTGCAGACACAATTGTCGTCCTTTTAGCATCAGATGACTCCCAAAAAAACCAGTACCGAATCATGTAAATGGTTCACTATTTGCCTATAGCACCGCCTTAAAGTCTGTTTGCGGACAAGTTTTCCTTGGGGTCGGTTTTGAGTTGTTCTCAAACCATGCCTTTTTTAGTGCCATTGATAAGAAATCTTTAATAATAAATTTAGTACCGTGTCCTTACTATAGATCAAGTGGTATGAATAAATCCGTATGTCAAAATATAATATTAAAAAGCCTAAAACATTTTACTTACCAGAATTTTTGTTCTAGTCTTATTGATAGGACTAAAATGAAATTTTTTAATGAAATAAACCTAAATTATTACCTAATTCGAATTTTCATAAGTATTTTACTCACTTCTAAAAAAAAGTATGGCAACTATTTGTATCTTTCGTTTTTTTTTCTTAACTGGGCTTTAACTGTCTTTAATTAGCTGGCCAGCCAAGTATCAGCTACAAAAGTTAGTGTTCATTTCCCATAGAGCTTTATATCTAAAGTATTAAAGAAAGAAAATATTTTTTGTCCTTAATTTAAAGAACACAATGTAATGTTTGTTTTAATAATTATTACACTACAGTTTATACCGTGCTTAAGCTCATGTCAGTACCATAACTATTTATTTCACTTCGAGTCGGGGGGTGTCTTTAATTATGTGTCCACGACTGTATATAACTATTCATAACTATTAGATATCATGAGACCCCATCAACGAAGGGTTTTCAAACTAAACAAGACAAAAGGGTTACAGTTGAGTTAATCTGGCCCTAACTCAATTAATTGGGTATCATTTCATTGGGAATTCTAATATAAATTGGACTGTGTTAATCCTTCGATATACAGTACGGTGTGTCTGATTATATCCGTGATTCAAAGACAAATATTGAGAGTGAGAATATATTATCCTGTTTGTATTTGCTTCGTGTCGAAAGGATCGTTTCAGTGTTCAGAGGGAAAGATTATTATTTCTCCAATTTTTTTTTGCAATTATAAGGAAACTTATGATCAATATTTTGATATTAAATAATTTCTCTGTTTGCTTGGACGCGCTAACCTCAGGAACCTCTGGTCCGATTTGTCAAATTATTTCATCGCTAGAAAGTCTATTTTCTGACAAGAGCGAACGAGTTAAAGCCATTATTTTATAAACATTACCAAACATGTCATAATTTTAGTGGTTGCAGGTTTATAAAATTAATTATTATAGCAAAAGAGTACATAGTTCACTTTTCCTAGCCAAACACGAGAGAAAATAAGCTAGCTTACATTCTACGGTTTGTGTTCGTTTTGGCAATTCGCAGTAAAGTTGGCAAATGGAACACTAATCGAGTTACCGCATGTCTATCTCCGAGACTGGCGGCTTTCGTTCTACCGTGGACTGACTCTCCTAAACTAATATTGGAATAACATATAGAATAGGGATGAGATTGCTGTTAGGTATATTGGAAAACTTGCAATTTATTCATTATTAGACAGCTCGCAAACCACTAGTGTAATAGGCCCTGTAGTATAATTTAGCATCTTCGATTATGTTTTAACATCTGTCTAGGGTTATAAATAGGCCTATATAAAATCGATATGCATACTCAGAGCGGCGAGTATGGGCAAATCTCCCCAGCTTACGAAGTTTTTTGGCTGTGACAACGACGACAACTATATGAATATTTATTTATTTACTCACAAACACAGTTATCATTACAGGATATTTCCCAATACGGTAGCGTGGTAACATAATTATATAAAAATATCTAAGTACTCAATTAAACAAATTGATTTATTATATTTGCCAATCAAATAAAATGGGGAAGTAGAAATAGAACAGACACCGACTACTCGACTACCCCGAATGCTATAATTATAGTCCAAATAAACTGTTCGATGTAGATTAAGACGTTGTCCTAACTGTTGGTCAATTTGTGGAAACCCTTTGTGTCGGAGTTAATTTCATTGATGTCTCACGCGATAGTTAAGATACTCCCTTCAGTTAAATAATAGTTGTAGGTCTGTTATACCAACTGTCAAACTACTAGGTAATAGTTTCCTGGTCATATTATGTCATTTGGTATATAATGTATTAAATCGTACCTAAGTTTAATGGTGTTTTCTATGTGGTTGCTTGTGCAGTGCTTGAACAGCGACTAATCTATACTAATATAATAAAGCTGAAGTTTGTTTGTTTGTTTGAACGCGCTAATCTCAGGAACTACTGGTCCGATTTGAAAATTTCTTTCAGTGTTAGATAGCCCATTTATCGAGGAAGGCTATAGGCTACTTTTTATCCCGGTACGGGAAGTAGTTCCCACGGGATGCGGGTGAAACCGCTGGCAGAAGCTAGTCATGAATAAAAATGAAGGAAAAGCTATTATAAGTTAGGATATTTTTGGTTGGCTTAGGATAAAATAAAACAAATATTTTTCTCGTAACGAATACAACGGTTTTCATTCTTATAGTACATAAAATATATCGAATCTTAGTTTCTATGAGCCTCAGTTATCTGAAATAAATAAAAATAAATAAATACATTTGTTAATTAAAAACTCAGTAATAATCAGAAACTAAAACCAATTATCATATTAACCCTTTACGCCTCACACACCCCACTAATAAGGCTAGGTACAGAACCGCGGCGCATATCGGAAATTAACTCCACCCAGTGGTCACGCGGTCACTCACGGGATATGAACTAAGATAAATCGCGGCGATCAGTCACAGATCAGCGCGTGGGTCGCGGGTCGTTACCGCTATTGTGTCTTTGGCTTTAGGATATACCTGAACTGTATGTTGGGCGGAAAATATGGGTCAGTTGAGTTTGGAGATTTTGGAAAATAATGTGTGATTTTTGGGTTTGAATAAGAAGTTATAGTGTTGATTGATTTGTTGTTATAAGTAATTTAGAAAGAAGTATGATTGTCTAGTCAGAGGGTATTATTTAAATATTTGTTAGTAGGTATATTATGTTATCCTTTAACTACTGACGTGGGTGTCTCATAGACGGTGAGTTCACAAATATAAGCCGTATTCCAAAGCCTTTAAAGATACACCCGCGTCCTTCCCTGTAGCTTCGCGATCGAACACGTCGATCATATAGTCGAGCGCTCGCTGGATGCGCGACAATACTTTTGGCTGTGGAGCTGCGCAGTGTCTCTCAGACGTAAAGTCAGTATTCATGTTGCGAGTCTGTTAGACGTCAGATCATTATTAGTGTGTGTCTGTCTAAGTGTCTACAAGACGTCACCTCGTTATTTCTCGTATTGTTTTAGATGGACCAACTAAGTACTTCACAAAATAGTCGTAAAAGAAAGAGATTCGTTGCTCCTACCAGTGAAGACTTCGAAAATACTTTACATTGTTGGTTAGAAACGGAAATTGAGGGCGACTTTAGCGATGTGACGATGATCAGGCAGACCCAGATTTCTTCAATCTCGCAATTTTTTTCAGTCTTGGATTTGAGTGGAGTCAACGCCTATGCTCTGTACAAGACCTGCAGTGCTGTTCCTAATATTCCCAAAGCACATTTTTTTCAGAACCTTGCTTACAGTTTAGTTTTGCCGTACCTGAAAAGCCGCGTAGGTATACAACAATAGATTGCCGAGAGAATTGCTATAGACAAAGGTACTAGGTCCAAATAAACCTCCGGAACCTTAAACAATACCCCCCGAGAGAGTAATATAAGAAATTTGCCAAAAAGCGTCCAAATAATTGTATTGTACCTAAGATTATAACATACATTTTTTTAGTTATGCGAAATATAGGTTACATAATTTGAACTTAATAAATAGGTACTGATTTTATTCAAATGTTGTTGTTTTTGCACTTCCTAAATAGAATAATAATGAACAGATAATAATACAAGTAAAAATTGTACAAATCAGTTAATAAAAATAATCCGTATCGATTATTTATTAAGCCGTCTGACATACGTCACGTCACCATTGATGATATGACTAAACCACGTCTGCACTTGAAGGTTATATTAAAAATATATTTTTTTTATTTAAGAAGTATAAAAGACTAAGGTTTATAAATAAGTACTTCTATGCATTAAAAATATTTTTCAAGACAATAATAAATCTGCACAAAGGATCCTTTGTAACATTATAGTTGTATTCACCGCATAGTTAGTGCTATCAGTTATTCTGTTGTACTAGCTACAACAAAAGCTACCCCACAGACCAACTCTAACATAGGATAAAACTCGACAACTCTAAGAAAGTGAGAAATGCCACCGAAGCTTTATCTGAGGGAACGTAAACCGCTACAGTCTTAGATAATTTAATCAACGGGTATCGCCGTGAACACTATGCCAAGAAGTTTACTCATTTACGCGCAGGGGTGAGGCAACACAACAAATAATAATGATAGGTTACTCATGCATTATTGACGACATCTTTAAGTACGCACACGACTAAATTCGCTTGAAACGCAAATGTACTCACAGGAGCATGACTGAAGATATCGTACTTTTGTCAAAGCGGAGAGCACGTCAATGACTTATCCAGTTGGTTAAGTGATCTAAGACCACACTTTGTGAGACAATGGAGAGTGCTCACGAATTGTTCCCCGTCATAAGTAATGTCTGAGTTGTATGGGACGTCCATTTTCTTTTGTATGTCTTGATTACTGCTACATTTTGGAGGAACGCGAAATTTTTGGTCTAATGATTCGACCTGATTAGTTAGAGTGCAGTTATTTAATTCCTTTTTAGGGTTCCGTAGCCAAAATGGCAAAAACGGAACCCTTATAGTTTCGTCATGTCCGTCTGTCCGTCTGTCCGTCTGTCCGTCTGTCACAGCCGATTTACTCGGAAACTATAAGTACTACAGTGATGAAATTTGATGGGAATATGTGTTGTATGAACCGCTACAAAAATATGACACTAAATAGTAAAAAAAAGAATTGGGGGTGGGGCCCCCCATACATGTAACTGAGGGATGAAATTTTTTTTTTCGATGTACATACCCGTGTGGGGTATCAATGGAAAGGTCTTTTAAAATGATATAAAGTTTTCTAAAAAACATTTTTCTTAAAGTGAACGGTTTTTAAGATATCAGCTCTCAAAGTCGTAAAAAGTATGTCCCCCCCCCTCTATTTTTATAACTACGGGGTATAAAATTCTAAAAAAAATAGAGGTGATGCATGCTAATTAACTCTTTCAACGATTTTTGGTTTGATCAAAGTATCTCTTATAGTTTTTGAGATAGGTTGATTTAACTGTAATTTACGGAACCCTTCGTGCACGAGTCCGACTCGCACTTGGCCGGTTTTTCTTTTGTTAAACTGTTGATTATGTTCGAGTTTTTTTTTATTCCTCCAACGAGTCAAGGTGGAGCTTTGCAGATTATAAACTATGAAAAATATGTTGTTATACAGTCTTATAACATAACTCTTTGCAGTAAATTGTGAAATAACTGTGACGGTATAAATTTTCCTGAAAACACGGCGTTGGGTGTTATTCACTAACGTTTGAACTTACCCTTTGAAATACACAGAAATGCTTTGAAGTAAATGAAAATAAATTACCCGGGTGAATGTATTTAATTTTGGGTGATCCGTATTAATTAGATTGTCACTCAGTTTTATATTAAAACTAGCTTTTGCCCGCGACTTCGTTCGCGTGGAATAGTGATTTTTGGTTTGACCAATAGATGGCGCTATATGTCCGAAATAAATTTTATTTTTATTTTTATATTTTTTTGTAATAAAAACTATCCTATGTCCTTTCTCAAGTTCCAAACTATGTCTGTACCAAATTTCACACAAATCGGTTCAGTAGTATAGGCGTGAAGAAAAGACAGACAGACAGACAGAAAGACAGACAGACAGACAGACAGACAGACAGACAGAGTTACTTTCACATTTATAATATTAGTTAGGACTATTAGTTAGGATTCACTGTTTTGCAATCAATTTCAGATTCGCACCATTACCATGTCATTGGTGTGTGATGTGTTCGGATGAAATTGGAAATCAATACAGCTCGGTTTAATTAAATAGTTCTACAGAAAATATTTGTAGGTACTTGATTGTCTGGATTAAACATGTAGAGTTATTTAATCGCATGATTCGTCATTCGATGTCGGATAAAATACGTGACGTGATATCTCAGAATCGAAACAATATAACTTTTGAATCTATTTTTTTTAATATTTCGACCTCATCTATACTAATATTATAAAGCTGAAGAGTTTGTTTGTTTGTTTGAACGCGCTAATCTCAGAAACTACTGGTCCGATTTAAAAATTTCTTTCAGTGTTAGATAGCCCATTTATCGAGGAAGGCTATAGGCTACTTTTTATCCCGGTACGGGAAGTAGTTCCCACGGGATGCGGGTGAAACCGCTGGCCGAAGCTAGTCCAAAATAAAGCATTCTACATACAACTTAATATCTATTGCTAAGACTGGTTGTTAGACTTTCTGGCTTTTGACTACCAGTAACAACTGCGTGCCTTCCGAAACACGTAAGACAAGATGGTCACCCATCCACGGACCGATCGCGCCAAGTGTTGCTTAACCTTATGATCGAACCGCGCGGCTTTGAGATAGCGAGCTCTTCCCTAAAAGTGAGAGAACAAAATTCGGAATTCCAACGCGCCATAAAAAATGGGATTATAAGATACGGCATTATAAGAACGTTACGGCGCCAAACCGCTTTGGAATTAATTGAAAGTCCTCGGACCGGCCTAGAATTAATTGGTTTCTTCATTGAATTCGCAATGGATGAGTTATTGAAATTCAAAGGTTTAATTTTGTATTAAATTTTTTGTTATCTGGTCACAATCCAAATTGATTAACAGATGAACTAAGTACTTACTGTTAGAGATCACGGATAGTTTTTATATGAATTTTCTAACAGAGGTATATCGATATTTCAAATTCAGATCGCGAGATAATTTTTATCCTAACTTTTTGTAAATGTCAATAGTATTTCTTTCAACTCGGGCAAATATGGAATGGTCTTAAAATACCTCTAAAAATTAATGTCTTAGGAAAGATGAATCAGTTTGATTAACAAGATAGTCAAAAGGCGAAATACTAAACGTTACATGTGAATACCTAAAATAGTCTAAATGTAGGTGATGTAGGTTACTTGATCTAGGTTTGTTGGAACAAAAATGTAAATAGCGCTGTATTTTGTGTTTACCCATACAAATGCCGTCTCTAATTGACTTTACAACAAAACTCCTTCAGGCATGATCAAAGCCTGATTCACAAAACGTCTGCCGAAAGCCATTACCAAACGATACACAATATATTCTGTTATAACAAGTACAGCGTGTTAGTTTTCCCAGAGAGATCTGTGATAGATTATCTGGCGACCTCGAACTAGCTGACGACGCCAGCATCGATGGATGCTCAGATAAACAAGAATAGATTCCTCTTGAAGTCCCACATTATTTGTACAGTTAGACAATGTGTGGGTTTGTGCAACTTTGATGTAGCTAATGCCTGTCAAAGATATTGCAATTTAGGAACCATATTTTAGCAATGTGGCGCAACGTTAGACTTGATTGTTGATATTACGAGAAATTGGTTTCAGTAAACAGTTTATGCGTGAAGTATAGTGTTAGGTTGCGATGGCTCATTAATTTATAATGAGGACACATTATAATCACAGTAATTTCTGGCGGTTTACATAACAAGGTTCTATAATATTCAACAATATTATCATTGAAAATATTTTAAGTAGGTAAACTGTTATAAATTAGAAATAATGCAGGTTTAGCCCAGCTGAATATTATGTTAATCAAATGCTACTAAAAGCTAGATTTACAGACGATTACAAAACATAATTTATGCTCGTGTAATACGTGTTTAAACGAATAAAGGAAATTAGGTACCTAATCCCAACAGTGTCAGAGTAATCATGCGTTTGGATGTTGACATTTGATAATAGATAATCACAGAGCTATCTAATGTACGTAACATAATGTGTATTGTATAGAAATAGTTATAAATGAATGTGGCGTTAGGCCGGCCATTCATTGGCAATCTGTCAATAATTATGCAAAACAACATGTGACCTTTCATCACGTCGTCACTGACTGTTACCTCTAACATTGCGATAATTTAATGGCTATCATACATTTCATTACCACTATTTCAATTGATAAGTGAAGCTGTGAAGCGGCATTCGGATATTCGATTGCAATATGAATAAGAATTAGCGAATCATGATAAGGTTTTACATAATTACTTACTTTTTTTCTTACTTTCTTTTATGCCATTTGAGGACTAGTATGAAGTCACAGATTCACCAGCGTTGTGTGTGACAGTTAATTCACACACTATGATAAAAAGTCATCAACAATAATCTACAGGATCTCATCTGGCGGGAAATATAGACGGAGTTGCTCTTTAGATCTTCGTCTTCCTAGTGCTTATCCTGTCTCCTGTCGGGGTCCCTTTTTTGTATCCTATTCTTCCACTTCGAGAAAAAAATGTTCAAGAGTTGATCTTTAAATCACAAGCAGTAAAAGCTAACTGCAAAAATTCTTCCTGTAGGCTAGGAAAAATCGAAGAGAATGCATAATACACATACAGAATTTTTTAGAATATCTCTTACCATTAATACGAGTACGTAGTAGTAGTATCGAGAGTCGAGAGGCAAGCATTGTGTGCGGCCGGTTCTCTGTAAGTATAAACTTAATAAGGAAGTTTGTTCCTGACATAGGTCGCGCACAACGAAGAGGTTGTTCCTACAATATAGCGGAAGTATCATTAGGATTTCCCTTTGAAAACTCCGTAGTATCAAAGTTTACTTGTCTATAGTATGAAAGTTATAGGCGAAAATGTATAATGTAAATCTTTTAGGTATTCTTCCATGTTTGGGAAGACATCTTACATTGTTGGCTAAGCTTTCATTTGATATTTATTAAGAGAAGTCAGATCACGTAAAGTTTGACAGTTTTACCAAGGAGTATCTGGTTCCCCGGGTAACTGAGTTGAAGAGGTCGCTTCATGTAATATCTTGTAGCTACTCAGCTACATGTGGTACACTGATAAGTCATCCTAGCATTGTTGGGAAAAAGCTGCAGATGACGAAAAAAGGCGTGATATTAAAAGTTATGACATCATAAGATAAACTCAGTTATTTCCAATACTTAATACCGTCAAGTTTATAGCTCCATTGATTACATCTACAGATATGGAGTCCTGGTGGGCACGTACGAATCAAATATTTATGTCACGGGCTACGTCTCAAACATATCCAAGAACTTCTATTCGTAAGATATCTTATATCTCTATTTCTGCTTCATTTCTCTTTAGTGGGCTACGCGATCTGTTGGATATCATATCAGAACGGTTCAGTTCTAATTGTTTTTAAAACGTGCATTTAGTATTAAAAATATTTGAAATAAGACGTGGGTATTTTCGCTTGACTAAGTGTTACAAACAGTTATATTGGAAACTCTGGTAACGATACGATTACCAAAACTGTTTTTCTACTTGAAATACTTCTTTCAAGTCTTGATTTATAAACACGAGCCTAAAACCCAATGTCGACGTATCGTCAGTTCTATGTATGAAGTTTACATTCATAGACGCAGAAAGTACATAGGTACTTATGCGATAACACGAGGTGCTGCCTCTGTGACACAGATATGAATGTTTCTTTTTGTGAAAGATGCAAGCAATCATCAATTGACGATATGCCATGCATACCGTGAGAACTAAGCTTTACGAAACCCGGAAAGTGTACAAATAACAATCCCTATATGAACGACACGTAGTATGCAATTGCTCTCAATAGATTCATCCGTGCAATACATCGGGGCTCGATCAGATGGGCTTACATATCGCGTCGCCTCGGGCCGTGACATTTATTCACCAATCCATCAAATTAAACGTAAAAGGCGTTGAAAAATTAATTCCTACGTGCTTTTTCATATCTTGAGCTTTTAATGCGATTTTAATTTTTGACATTGTATTCAATTATTTGCAAAGTTTGTGTTTTTAAGGTGGATAGGGCAAAGGTTTTATGGTGGCAGCAGAACTGACCATCACGGGTTCGATTCCTGAAAATAAAAGAAATAGGAATAGGCTTACTGAAATAATTATAATCACTAAAAATATATTATCCGACCAAATTATACTAATTTCAAGTTCGTTCGTTCGTAGTTTCAAGTTAAGTGTTATTTTGCATATTATTTTTTAATAAAAACTCTTATTATTATTTTACTTTAAGCGTTAACATTTTTAGGCACATTTACTACTATTCATGACATAATTTTAAAATTATGTATATATTATATATGTTAGTGTAAGGTATTTATCTATGGGCCATTGATGCCTAATAATAAAGTTTAAATAAAAATAAATAAATTATCAGGCGATATCACGGTTAAGAAACTTCATATTTTCATACGTAACTTCTAAAACAATATCTAAAGAAGTGTAACAGGACCCCGTACTCGGAACTTTTCACTTTTCACGATCGTGTTACTGAACTATTATTGAAAATTGACTTTTCTTAACTTTCCTGTTTGAACGTCACAAACTTCTGGGCTTAATAATGATGGATATTGTTTGCAATGAAAGACAACTAATGGCTTTTATTGTTCTATTGTCGGCCATCTTTTAATTTATTTGGTTATGTTATTTTAGTTCGTTATTCCGGGTTTGTTATTACGTTAGGTTATTTCAATATGTATTTGTACTTTATTTAGTTCTGGTTCTATTTGTTGGAATAATAATTATGGTAAAACTTTGCTATTGAATTTTGACATCATAGGAACCTAAGGCAAATAACAGTAAATCAAACAAATTATTAAAATTTGATAGATATCGTAATCAATCTTAACTGTAAATATTACGAAAAATAATAATACCTAATTGAAGAAGCCGACAACCACATTCATTATATTTTTTCCACCCTCACATCCCCCACAGACGCTAGACGCAACTACTTACACACATTAATTAAATGTAACAACTATAATAAGGCGTCACTCACCTTGAACGTTGCAAAATTAACGCTGAAACTTGTTCCATGAAACCCATCTAACTTACAGTGTAAAACAAAGGTATTATGTACCCCGAGCACATTGTCGCCACTATTCATACATTATGAAACATCTCAAGTTTCTAAAGTTATATTTTCCAGGAATATTGGAACTTGAATATAAACTTGAGACGAGAATCTCAGTTTAATTGGCGCTTTATGCCATTGTAACACTGTTGAAGTCGATTGTACGTTGTAGGACAGTCACGTACAAAAGTGTATGTTGTAGTAGGAGAAATTCAAATGCTGTTTTTGATTTAATACTTGGACGTGCAAAACAATTGCAGTATGTTAGACGTTTGAATGGGTATTTTGTGTATTATCTAAGTAAGTACCTGTGTTTTGCTATAAGTTTATAGCAGGAGTACTGTAATATTGCGTAACTATAGGAATGATATTCCGGTCGTAAATTATAAATATCAGCTTCTTGCAATGCATATTATAACATCATTATTCTTGAACCCAAAAAGGTTGCCTGCAACCTTAATTATAACACCTTTCTCTTTTTTGTATCGTTGGTAATGTAATGTGGTTTTAAAATTTGCAAACATTACCATTCGGGGATGTAACTCAGTGGTAGAGTGTCTGCTTCGCATGCTGAAAGTCCTGGGTTCAAATCCCAGCATCTCCAAAAGATTTTTTATACTTTCTAACTATATAGTCTGCCTCATACCTACTATTACTCAAGTTGTATGAATTTCCACGATAGTAAATATTATAGTTACTTATTTCTCGTCTTCTAGAACATTTACTTGTTTTTGCAGTTTAAATTCTAATCTTAACATATAAACATCCTTACGTACATAATTTATAGTATTATATATGTACCTACATTTCCGATCCATTTACCAACCTGTATAAAATGTGGACATTAATCCTAAAACCTGTAAAATCACGGGCCATTAATGTGATTACTAAGCACATTTAGTTAATCTAGCAAAAACGTAGATAAAACCAAATTAGCTAGAAATTATGTTATGCCTTTGTGTAACCGTTTTATGAGCAGTTAAATGCAATTTAATGAAATACATATGGACGTATATTTACTTTATTTTTATGCTCGTGAATTGTGAAATTTAAATTTTGCGTAATTAGGTAGATTATTATGATTTATTTAACTATTTTTTTCTGACGAGAGACTGTTACAAATACTAGATTGTTACTTTAGCAATATCTTGAGGAACGAGACCCAAAATAATAAATTCTGTACACATCATACTAGTTTTTAAATAAAGATAGAAATTCAACCATCTGAACCAAATTTTTTTCACCAAAATAAGCATTATTTTCAAGAACAGCAACTATTAAAAATATACATTAAAGGACATATCACCATTATAATAAAATATTATATTCATTGTAACATACCATAAGACGTCACGTGCGTCAATCTGTCTCGACCATCAAACGATCTTAACTGCGCCAGTAAAATGGTGAATACCCCCGAAATTGATTGCCCAGACTGCCTTAAATATTTTTATTATAGCACTTTAACGTTCCGCATTTAATATATGCCAATAGTTTCACGACGTGGTACCATGATAGATATTAAACATGATAGTAGCTGTAAAATTGTGATTTTTATATGCATATTAATGTTATGTGAACGGAACGATACGGTGCTTCAATTTTGTGCGTCAAAGCGGAAAATTTATGGAAAGTATTCTGTTTTATTTTTATTAGGGCTACTATTCCAGTTAAGGCAAATATTTGAGATTAAAAATTCAGATGTGATTTTTAAGTTTTCAACTGTTACCTACCAATCAAAGACCATTCCAATCCGTTGATTTGCTTAATTGATTGAATTTTGACATTAGCCCACAAACAATCGGTAGGTAATTGAAATCTGCCTTAAGCAACTTTTAATGATTAGTTTAGGTACAGTATGTATACGATTATATGGTACTAGCCGTTTTTCCGCGGTTTCACCCGCGTCCCGTGGGTCTCTACTGCCCGTACCGGGATAAAATATAGCCTATGTTACTCGCAGATAATATAGCTTTCTAATGGTGAAAGAATATTTAAAATCGGTCCAGTAGTTTTTGAGTTTATTCATTACAACCAAACAAACAAACTTTTCCTCTTTATAATATTAGTATAGATAAAAATTAATGGCGGTATAATAAGAGCCCAGAAACGATAATAATAATGAGGCCAATTAAATGTATTTTATGGGCTACGGTCCAGTGTTTTCTCTGGGTAATAAAATGAGTAATTTTGTCTAGACCTGAAAAATATCTTTTGAGTCGGTTAAGTCAGTGGTTAGTCAATAGGTTTTAACACTAAGGTCTTTATTCAAATAAATACCTATTACACTGTTTTTAAATTGTCCACAGAATATTTTTAAACTAAGGAGTAGGACCAATAAAAATCACACATAATTCTAACTATCCATACATTTTTACACTTCTGTAATTTAGATTGTATTGTACTTCAAAAGCAAAAAATACAGGAGTGAAAGAACATTTTAATCACAGTTGCAATAAAGCCTTTCCACTTAGCTAAGCAGTTTCCAACTTAGGGTAAACTGGGTACGGTTGTGCCAGGGTACGGTAGTGACAGTCGCAATTGTAACGAAACTATACGTAATACGGGGGAGGGGTGTGAGGGAGAAAGACGTGGCTTGCAAGCCTAGACACGTTCCCCAGTATTGCGTTAGCCGGCGCACGACGTTGACGTAAGCAGGAGCCCACATTGCTTTTCAACAATCAAAAGTAAGTATTTTTGTTCGATTTCTTTTCCTAATTACTGTTATTTTTACACAGATAGATTATCTTGTTATTTTTTTCTTTAAAAGTTGAACAATAATATTTAATTACAAGTGATTTCTTTGTTTCTTTGTTTTCAAAATGATGCGTTGGGTACGGTTGTGACAATTTTTTTGGGTACGGTTGTGACGAATATCTATACATATAATAAATCTCATATTATTATTTTTTGCTTTTAGATGTCCAGAATACGTTTGTGGAAGACCGAAAGAGCGCAGTGTGATATCAAAAAATATAAAGATGCCGATGAAGAAGTGAAACAAGGAATTTCGTACCGTGTAGCTCAAGCTACAAGCCTTTCTACAGCCACAAGTTTTAACAGAGCAAATGTTGTTTTTTTGATTGTTAAAACTATGTTTGTAAGCTTATTGTGTTAAACATTTCTACAATAAAAGATATTATAGACCATTTTGATATATGTTTATGCATGTCACAACCGCCCTTGGTATGTGGCCGGTTGTGACACTTTCCCATTTTTTTTAAAATTGATCTTATGAGTAATACATTGCATTAAGGAACAATATATTAGTGTTTTTACGTACACAAATGTACAAATTGCGATACAAGTACCTTTTCTGCGAGCTAATTAGTCAAATATCAAAATTATTGGTGATCAAACGAAAATTGGCACAACTGTACCCAGTCTACCCTAATCGGAAAAAGATCTTCAACATTCGCACTGAGTCAGCCAGATTTATTTCTATTTCTTAGCTTGTTACATAGGACCTGCAAGATTTTTTTCATTTTTGGATAATCATTTCAGCTGTTTTCTATGAAAAAGAAAAGATATGAAGTTCAATACAATATGTCCACTTAGTTTAATTATGCTCACAAGGTACTTACATCTTTTTGTAATCGTGATATAATTTTGTTTTTTAACTTATAATAAGATACGTTTTCTCAAGGGAATACATAGGTCGTTAATTACAAAAATATATTTATATCCTGAAGATATCGTGTCTGACGGAGACGAAGGTGAGTGTAGGTGAGATCTTTATCTAAATTGCTTCAGTAATTACGTTTCAACAAACACATACATATATAGTAGCATAGATCGATATCAAATTAGAATATTGAGCTTATTACTAAAAAATTAACGTTAAACTTTGGAAAATGAAAAAAAAAAAAACATTAAACCAAAACATCAATTTATTGGGAAAAACAAAACACTTTTTAATACCGAATACAGGCCTAGGTAAAAGGTTCAAAATAATTCAATAGCACTAAATGGAAATATACTGAACACTTTGTGAAGCAATGAGCGTGGCAAAACAATGATTTGATTTCACCAACTTATATACCTTGATACTTTACCGAACAGAGAACCAAAAATATAATGAAAGAAGAATGGCGAACTTGTATGTAAACTGGGACCCATTGATATAAGATTCGTACATAATTGAAACTTAGTACTACTTGTAGATCTATACAAAACTAACAAAAAAGCAAATGGATAATGAGTTGCAAAAGTTGGAAGAAAAAAGTTATGCGAGGTAGAAGATTATAACCTAAAAATCTCAAAACGAAAAGAATATTTGTGAACTGGGCACTTGGTGACCTGGTTTAAACTATAGATGAACGATGTCTTAAAGATCGCCTTCACTGTTTGTTCAGCGTAGGCATCGGATAAAAGTGTGGGCAGCGCAGACGCCGCGACTACCTACGTTGTGCAGGCGTCGCGTTGTCACGGCATCAGTGAAGGGTGACAAATCAACATCGAGCTGTGCTGGACTGTGCTGTTTTTTTTAACTTGGCCGTCTCTAATATTTTAATGAGGATACAAACAAACCATGCTGTGCAGCTCTGTGCGAGGCAAGCTCTGTTTAGTTGACCAAACATAGCACAGCCTAGCAAAGCTCGATGTTGATTTGTCACCCTTGACTCTTGAAGGTTAATGTATACGCAGCATTAGCCCTGCAGGTGCCCGTCGCATGCACCGCGTTACTGCAGTTATGTACAATAGTGCGACTTCTGCGCCGCAGTGGAGAAGTCGCACAATTTTATTACGTTACGTTACGTTAACGCAGCGTGCCGCAACAACGTAGCGCAGGCGTCACGTTGTAGCTCAGCAGCAGTGTGGGTAAAAACATATAGGTGTTAAACTATTACATAAAAACATGTTTACTAGATGAAACAATATACTCATTATTAAAAAAACATCTTTTATTTACTTTTTATCACAACATAGAAGGAAGAGGATAATGTATTTATTAATACAACTATTTATGTTTTTTTACATACCTACCATCACTGTTTCTGAACTAGCTTCATTTTTAGACAACCTTTCAACATATTATTTACCTAATTAAAAGATTGTCCAAGAATGAAGCTGGCGCAGAAACATAGTTCTGGTGTCTGGCATGACCCATGTACCATGCACTTTCTCAATTATCTGAGCATTTTCATCCAATACACGATGTCTTCGTAATCGTGCAATGCGTAATTGGCAATTGACACAACGCATTTTGCACGGTAAATAAGTCCAAATCACTTGCAAATCAGAATCCAAAGATAAATACGGTAGTCGTTATGCAGAATAGTCAGTCCAAATAGAAAGCCAAGTCGTCAAGAAGTAATCCACAAAATCGCATTCAAATCCCAAGTTAGCCGTTGAAAACAAAACCAAACGGAATGACCATCGAGCTTAGAAGTCAATGGGAATGACAGAACACAGGGGCCCGATTCTCCTAATTTTACTTAAGCGACCTACGATTCACATTCGACTGAGATCCAATCCCGACTCGATTACGATTGAAGCGTATGTGGCATTCCACTATTTTTTCTTTGAAATAAACGTTTTTATCCTTTTCTGTCATTCAATAATGAATCATTTTGTCTGCAAATGATTTACGATTGCAAAATGAATGTAGATCAAACTACCGTATAGACCAAAATCACCAAAATAGCAGACCAATCGCAAACCAATCGAATGTCGTTGGAATACGATTGGTCTTATATTAGTAGCAGACTGCCCGATATGGTTAAAACTGCTATTGCAATCATATTGCGATTCGATTTCTATTCGATTTTGACATTATTAACTTAGGAGAATCGGGCCCCAGCACTGACAGCAGCCTCTAGCCACAAACGTTCCTATTTGCGTTCGCACAAAAAAGGTTAGCAATACAACATGCTAGCGTTGTAATTATTATTTACTAAATGTGTACTTTGCTTATTCATTGTTGCTGTTTCTATTTTACTTTTTAAGTAAAAAATACAAGAAAATAATAACTGCCAAACGTAGACGTCCACAAGTGTACGGCGATGAATCTACTTAATAATTAACTATGAAGATAGGAACGTAATCAGTGACACACGATGCGTTCGCAAACTGCATGTTATCTAATTTTTAATAGATTTAGTTTATTTCTAACTTTTAATTCCCATGAGCTAAAAACTCAATATTTTTTTATATAATCCTCTACCAAACTTGTTATTTAAATTCATATAGATTTGCAAATGAATGATCTTTAAATCATGTGGGTCCATTTTCGCCATTCTTCTTTCTCATTATTCTTCCCCTAGTTTGTCACTTTAATGTCAATCAAGCGAACAAGCAATCTTATTAAGCTCTATTTTACTTACAAACCGTTTAAGAATGAAGGATTTTAATAAAAGTTATGAAAAGGTTTTAAAGCGAACAAACTAGAGGCTTACCGGGCGAGCCTGTAACAGCTGAAACTTTATTAGGTAACTCAGTTAAGCAAGGTATTAAGTTATTGTGTATAATAGAAAATATCAATGTTGGTATTCTGGGAAGGAAAAAAGGGGAATGTTTTTGAGAAAATTGATACATTAGCCAGTTAAATTATCATTTTTAGAACACATGTAACAACACTAGTTATGTGTATATAATTTTCCCACTGTAATATATTCTAATTTCATGACCGCAATTTATGTTTTATTGATGTTTAGATCAATTATTTATTATTGCCAAGTTTTAAATTATACGTTTGTGCCGGAAACTATTATTATTTTTGCTGTGAGCACAAAGATTAATAAGTACAAATTAATAGTATCAGTAACACAAAGTAAAGTTCGAAATAGTGTTCATTTTCGACGAGGTGGCAGGACAAGTTGAAAGCGACCGGCTTACCTTTGTCAAAGCAGCACTAATGATGTTCTCAATTTAAAGAGGAAATGATAGCAGTTTTTCGGTTCAACAGTTCACTATAGTTAGTAGTCTTTTTCAGTCTTTATCGTACTTGAATTGTGGACAATAGAGCGATGTATGTAACACTTACCTAGCTAGAGGCAATACTTGTGAAGATTATATTTATGCTAGTAGAGGTTCCAAATCTATATATATATATAAATGAAACCCGTTTTCCGTTGTCACGACATAACATGAAAACGGCTTGACCGATTTGGCTGTAAATTAGAGGGAAGGTAACTTAGACCCGCGAGAAGGTTTTAGGATAGTTTTGGTCACCATCCGGCTATGGGACGCGGATGAAACCGCGGCCGAAAGCTAGTATTACATAAATTCTTATCTTGCCGATGGCTTGAAAAGACTTACTGCATGGTATAACAATGCTGCCATCCATAGAAGGCAAATTGTTTAAATTAATTATTCGTAAGTCAAGTGTAGCGTAAATTAACTTCGCCGAGCTTTTGCGGCTGATATTTCCACAAATACAAAAATACAGACCTGTAAATCTTTATCAGATTGTATAAGGCGGTAACAAACCGTACGCAGCGGTATTTCCCAAGTATTATGATATTTTTTCGGCGTTTGACATGTTTATAGCTCCTGCACGTGTTAGCAACAGTCGGAGGTGCGAGATATCGTGACAAAGTGTATTAAGAATGTCGCCTTATGTATCGATGATTGTGGTTTAAGTTATAAGATTACAAATTTATAAAACAATTAATGTTTGGTTAGAAAGATATTATTTGACTTGACTGGGTTGGCTACTTTCTTCAGACTTTGATGGATGACAAATTATAATTATTTATTTTGGAGCCCCATATTTCATATCACTTCTGTGAAATGTATTAAGAACAGTTTGTACTGAAGTTAAATGTCTCCCTTTCAGAATTACTGCCCATTTTGAAATGTTGGATGTAAGTTCCGTATAACATCTAAAATTGCGCAGCAATATTTAAGATTTTCTTTGCTATATCTCAGCATTTCATTTAGGTACATAATAAAATATAGTTCCACTACAGGAAAGCACGAAAATAACAAAATACAACAGGGTTGAAATAAATGAGTTGACAACGTCACGCGAAGTCTGTTTTGTGCCAAAACGTTCGGTTTATCGCAATCTCGATAAATGCGGAACAAAGCATTTCCTGGTTTGAATTGTTATTTCCGATTATTACCTGTATTTTTTGTTTATTCTCATAAACAGCCGTTTCACCAAAAGTCTGTTATTCGCGCAAACGGGATAGCTGTCAGTCAATATTGATGAAAACAGAAAATTAATGATACTGGTTATTATAAATTTAGGTACCAAATTGAAAATCTATGTATAAAATATGGGTATAAACCTAATAGGTAATAGAGCCTAATAGATAGTAGATAGATTATTTTTGGTGCATCCAGTCGTTATTATTTTAAAGCTAACGTTGCAAAAAGTTAACTAAGAATTCAGACTGTTCCACTGCAATAAAAATTACCAGCAATTCGTTCCAAGAAGATTTACAATTTGGTGCACTTCGTTCAATGGTTTAAGACTATATTTCTTGCAGGGAGGTAAATAATCTGGTTTCCTTAGTTTTGAGATCGCTATAGTGCATTAGTATTGGCAGGTGAGATCGATGGCAGGTAATGTCTTGTACATGTTTTTAAAGATAGCGGTTTCAGGTCATGTTGGGATTATAAAGTGCATACAGAAAGAAAAAAAGAAAAAGCATTTGTTTCTTTAACGACTTAAGGGTTTAACAAAACGTTTTAGGATAATTTTGTGTTTTGTATTTGTTTTTTTAACTCCTTTTTAGTTGAAAAATGTACGAAAACTTCCATGCAATGCAATTGTTAAGAAAAGATCTTGAAATTTGATTATCTTGAAACGGGTTAACTTTTGCCCAGTGTATCCCATGGTCAAATTTGTCCGTATTGACCTATACTATCACCTCATGAAAGGATGCGGTCTACTTACAAGTAACCTTGTATAGGTACTAGGTAAAAACTATGGATGTATCTATTTTATGTCGATAAAAATAAGCACTCATTCTGATTAATAGCCTCAACCGTCCCTCAACTAGACTCGAAAAGATACTGCCACAGTTTTTCCCAATGAAAACTTCCACCCAGCTCTTACCGCCTGTCACTTGCAACGTGTCCTACCTACCCAGTTTATTGCTCAAGCTGATGAACTATCGGCTAATTGCCACTAACCCCCACTTTATGTAGTCTCGCGTCGTCAAACTTTTACTGCGAAAATATGGCCGCCCGATATTGCGGTCAAACGGAATTAAAATGATGAATGAGAATTATTCTTGCGGATTATGAGAATTTTAGATCGATAAGGTTAAATTTGGTCCTTTTGTTCGAAGTTGGTCTTTTGACACCAAAAGGTAATGTTATGTAGTTGTTATTATTGTTTCTTATGATTTTTTTAGATTGACCAGACAAGCATTTTCCTATTTTTCTACATTCCGTAAAGCAATTAATTTTTCTATGGTTATGTTTTGTGCCGTTTTGAACGACTTTACAAAAGACAGCTCCCAATATGTCCGCCGTACATCACTTCCTATGTGTTTTTATTAAAATCGAGAGGTATTATAACCAGCAACAACGTTTGTCGGTTAGGTTTGAAGACAGCTTACTTTTAAAGCTTTTTACAGAGCTGCCTTTAAATAGTTTTACTACTATGCTAATTCGGGATTCACTTTATTTAAGTAGTATTGTACTAAATAGCTTTAATACCAGTGCTAAGTAGAATGAATAATTTGTTAGCAGAAAAAAAATTGTTAATCGTTTTTTTTTTAATTATAAACCAAATCTGATCACTCCAAGTAGTGTAGAGGTATAGTTGGTAACTCACTTTATCGAAGAAGAGCTAACGATCTTAGTTTTATCAAAGACTACTAAGAGAGAAATAATGAGACGATAATTAAGAAAAAATATAATAAAGTGAGAGATTGCTTTTTGTGTGATAGTACCATAACAACATAATTTAGCTAATAAATGTACATAACTATATAACTCTATGCATGTATGTGTTTTTTTAGTGTTGATGATTATCATATTTACCTACGTCCTATTTATCTTGATTGTTTGATACTGGCGATATAAACATTATTCATTCTTTTTGTAAAAATAATCTAAAAATATTACTTATAAAGTTCCTTTCGTATTTCTTATTCAAATTTGACTTAGCATAAAACTTTTTGGTCACGGCAATCAGTGCGCAAACCTCACTTGCACTCTTTTGACTCTTTCAAAAGGCTCCTTTGTTCTCTGAACTTTTAAAACTATTTCTACAATGTTGGCTAGAAAATAGCTTTTTGAATAGCGAGAAATTTTCATCTGCATTTGACTCTTTTTCTCTGAGTTGGAATCAGAGTTGATTGTACATTGAAATTAAAGTTAGGACTAGATTTGCATCCTTTGGGACTTAATTCACACACTTAGATGAAAATTCTGTTATATATTGGACATATTTATGGGTAATGTTTCCATAAAGTCAATTATTAATTTCATATTTTTCTTTAATATATGCAAAACTTGTATATAATATTGCCGTGTAGCGACGGCTTAAGAATACATGTGTCGCTACCCCTTCTTCCAGTGGGTGTCGTAGAAGTCGACTAATGGAAAAAAAATGCACCGAACACCAGTGCGAGAGAAGGAAAACTCGAAAAAAAACCCTCTATCAACCCGTCTGGCCAGCGTGATAGCAGTAGGCTAAATACCTTCATGAGCAGCACAAAAAAGCCACGGCCCCTAGTTCCCGGCAGTCCCGCTATTCCCGGTCACGGTGGCGACCGTGGTTACGGCGGGACAGGGGGTGCGAAGAATCTCCGGGTTACGGGAGGCCACCAAACTAAACTGACTCTTGCGACGTACAACGGCCGCACGCTACGGCTTGACTCGCATCTGGCGCAACTCGAGGTGGAACTTGGGAAGATTAGGTGGCACATATTAGGGTTATGTGAAGTTCGAAGAGAGGGGGAGGACACCATAACCCTCGAATCAGGTCACCTAATGTACTTCCGAGAGGGAGACCAACAATCCCAAGGTGGCGTTGGGTTTCTGGTTAATAAGTCCCTAGCTGATAACGTTGTGGAGGTGTCTAGTGTGTCGAACAGGGTAGCGTACCTTATCTTAAAGCTCACCGACAGGTATAGCCTCAAGGTAGTGCAAGTGTACGCACCGACCTCGACACATTCAGACGATGAAGTGGAGGATATGTTTGATGATATATCAAGGGCCCTCCACTTCACTACAAAGACCCATTACACCGTTATCATGGGGGACTTTAACGCTAAAGTGGGAGTACAGATTTGCGGCGAATCGGCAGTAGGATCCCATGGATTTGGAAGCAGGAATCATAGGGGGCAAATGCTCGTCAACTTCCTCGAACGCGAGGGGCTCTTTTTGATGAACTCTTTTTTCAAAAAGCAGCCCCAAAGGAAGTGGACTTGGCAAAGCCCCGACACTATGACTAAAAATGAGATTGACTTCATCATGACGAACAAGAAGCACATATTCAGAGACGTCTCCGTGATCAATAGGTTTAATACCGGTAGCGATCACCGACTTGTCCGAGGCTCTCTGAATATCAACTTCAAGGCCGAACGTTTCCGTCTGATGAAGGCCAGGCTCCGACCAACACTGCTCCAAACCATGACAGGATCTGAAACGTTCCAATCAAATTTGGAGAACCGATTTGCCGCCGTGGAAACCACAACAGACGTTAACCAGAACCACGAATATGTGGTTCGGATCCTCAGGGAGGAAGGTTCGAGATTCTGTAACATGCAGCGTAAGGGCAAGAAATCAAAGCTTTCGGAAGAGACATTAGGGCTTATGAAGAAACGACGTGAAAACCCGCCTGTCACTTCGTCAGCTAAGCGGGCTCTAAACCAAGAGATCAACAAGCACGTACGACGCGACCTCCGGTGCTCCAATACTCTTGCCATTGAAAGAGCAATTGAGCTGAATCGGGGGTCAAAGGTGTTCGTACAATCTCTTGGAAGAAGCCACTTGACGAAGTTGACCACAACAAGTGGAGAAGTCGTTTCTTCGGTGCCGGCAGTCCTTTCGGAAGTGGAAAATTTCTATGGCCGGCTATACGCATCGCATGCATCTCGACCTGATCCCGGAAATGAGGATTCTAGAGCCACATTAACACGCCATTTCACCGAAGACCTGCCAGAAGTCAGCAGTGGCGAAATCGAGATCGCTCTGAGACAGCTCAAAAATGGAAAAGCCCCTGGCGAGGATGGCATTACAACAGAGCTTTTAAAAGCAGGAGGAAAGCCCGTACTGGGGGAGCTCCAGAAGCTTTTTAATGCCGTCCTGTTTGAAGGGAGAACTCCAGAGGCGTGGAGTAGGAGTGTTGTCGTCCTGTTCTTCAAGAAGGGAGACAAAACCCAGCTGAAGAACTATCGACCCATTTCCCTCCTAAGCCACGTCTATAAGCTGTTCTCAAGAGTGATCACGAACCGACTTGCGCGAAGACTCGACGAATTCCAACCACCGGAGCAGGCCGGGTTTCGGAGCGGATACGGCACCATAGACCACATCCACACAGTGCGGCAGATTATACAGAAGACCGAAGAGTATAATCAGCCCCTGTGTCTAGCATTTGTGGACTATGAGAAGGCCTTTGACTCGGTTGAAATCTGGTCTGTTCTGGAGTCCCTGCAGCGTTGTCAAGTAGATTGGCGATACATCCAAGTGATGAGATGTCTCTACGAAGCCGCTACAATGTCCGTCCAAGTACAGAATCAGCAAACAAGGCCCATACCGTTGCATCGAGGAGTGAGACAAGGGGATGTTATTTCCCCGAAACTGTTCACTAATGCAATGGAGGATATGTTCAAGACGCTGAACTGGAAAGGGCGAGGCATCAACATCAATGGCGAACACATCTCTCACTTGCGATTTGCTGACGATATCGTCATCATGGCGGAAACGCTGCAGGACCTACAACAGATGCTGAACGACCTGGCTGAATCTTCTCTACGCATCGGCCTACGGATGAACTTGGACAAAACCAAGGTCATGTTCAATGAACATGTTCTACCGGAACCGATTGCGATACACGGCGCCGTTCTCGAAGTTGTTCGGAAATATGTATACCTCGGGCAGACATTGCAGTTAGGTAGAAACAACTTTGAGGACGAGGTGAATAGGAGAATTCAGTTGGGTTGGGCTGCATTTGGGAAGCTACGTCGAGTCCTAACATCGTCGATCCCACAGTGCCTAAAGACAAAAGTCTTCAATCAGTGCGTCCTACCTGTCATGACTTACGGAGCCGAAACGTGGACACTGTCGGTACGGCTGGTTCACAAGTTTAAAGTCGCTCAGCGGGCTATGGAAAGGGCTATGCTCGGCATTTCTCTGAGGGATCGCATCAGAAATGAGGTAATCCGTCAGAGAACCAAGGTCATCGACATAGCCCACCGAATCAGCAAGCTGAAGTGGCAGTGGGCTGGCCATATTAGCCGAAGAACCGATAACCGTTGGGGTAAACGAGTTCTAGAGTGGAGACCGCGCCTCGGCAAGCGTAGTGTAGGACGTCCTCAGGCACGGTGGAGTGATGACTTGCGCAAGACGGCTGGCAGGAGCTGGATGCGAGAAGCCGAAAATCGATCTCAGTGGCGTGCACTTGGAGAGGCCTATGTCCAGCAGTGGACTGCGATAGGCTGATGATGATGATGTATATAATATTACCAGTCTATCTACTCAGTCTTTAAATAATACGAATTTATCTCTAGTCACAACTTAGATCACTCCACTGACTTCAATATTATCTTTGAAACCAAATACAGTTTCGAAAGAAAAGTCCAATACCGCTAACTGAAAGTCCACACCCCGTATATTGTCGATCAAATTATAACTTGTAGTTCTACGATAATCTGGAAACTAAGCAGTGAGTTTGTACACAGTATAGTCCCCTGTGGCATCCCTCAGAGAAATCAACTGTATGTCGATAAAAGTAATAAATTATTTAAGTATACGCGGATGCATTTGTATTGTTTTATTGATTTGTCACAGTTTTATGGAACTGTTGGTATTTTTTGCTGCAGTAATAGTGGAGCTACAAGTTGAAAATTTTTCATGACGAGGATATATTGTGTAGTTATACTTGCTGCATAATTAAATAAAAGCATCAATATTGTTTCATTCCGCCATAAAGGTGTTGGATCTTAATTTAAGAACCTTCCGTGCCGTCCAAAAATAAGTCGAATTAATTTAGAGAAGGTTCACCTCCAATTTGACTTTCCACTTACCTATTTAATTAAATACAACCACACATGTTAGCCCCTGTTTCACAAAACATTCACTAATTCAAACACTCGTGCAAAGTCCACAAAATAATAAACAAGCTTAGACCCGCATGACGTCACCAAAATGGACGTAATTTGGACCCTAGGGTCTCATTGTTTGAAGAGGACACACGTTTTTGGTTAAGCTGGTACTTTGAAAGCTTCTTCCGAGTCAAACGTCATCCGTCCGGTTTCCTTTTCTTATCTTTTTATCTTAGGATATCTTTCGGCTCCGGAACTGCGTTTGAGTTGTTTTTGCTTGAAAACTTGGAGCGGTGGAACTTGTGTTTTTCATATTTTGTATAGGTACTTTTGGCTGTTCTTCTTGACTGTTTTTTGTACTTTATATTTCTAGTGTTACGGGGTGGTGATTCTTTTGGTCCTTTTGCAAGAGGAAGTCGCAGCTGAAAGAGATGAAAAAGATGTACAATTATTTATGTATATTGTTGTACGATTTGTAAAGCAATACATTATTTAACCCAGATTCTAAGAAAATTAAATAAGAAAAAGAGTAAAACAGAAGTTGAAAATAAAAATCCTACACCATATTCTGGACTCTGGTTGTTCAACAAAATATTAACGTGTAGAAAATCTTGATTCAGAAAGTACTCTAAAACCTCATACGTTCGAAGTTTTATATGATTACTGAACATCTTTTATTCGGTACAGACTTCCTTGCCAAGGTTTCGGTGCTTGGTATAAAAATTTCAATGCACTTTCGAGCACTCTGCCTGGGCGAACTCAACCGTACGAATGCAATCTTGATTAAGTTCAAGAACGTACTCATTTTGCTTCTCTTTCAAAATTGAGATGAACATGTCTTTTATGTACCCGAAGATTCGCATGTCTTATTAACTTTTCCAAGGGTCAAAATTTTATATAAAATACAGATATTCGGGACTCGTCGATGAGTCTCTCTAGTACAGACATAAGTTTGTCACAAGATTTGTCTTTAGAACACTTATTTGAAAATGTATTGGATCCTAGACATTAAAATAAACAATCAGAAACAGACACCTCAAACTCTCATTTGAAATTATTTCAAAAAACAATTGAACGAAGCTCTTATTCTCACATTTCATACAATCTTCACTCGCAATTGACACTCTTAAGAACTTTAATAAGTACCCCTTAGTTAGTTCGACCCTATAAAGTGTTATCAAAGACCTTTTAAGAGGAAATTGTGGTCCCCTTTCAGTTTCTGTATAGTTTACGAGCCCTGAACCTCTTGGATGTTTAATTAGATAGTTAACCTATGGTTCAGAGGTTACGGGTGATACAGTGTTCGTTTTATGGCTTCTTGGAACATTGGAGAGTATTACCTTTCATATAAATGACTGAGTTTAATCTAATAGGATTAGGATCTGTACAAAAAAAATATTGTTTCAAAAGGGAAACAGTATTGATTAACTAGTTTTAGAAAAATACAAATATAATTTCTAAAATTACTTGGGAACTCCCAAGTAGAGGATATAAAAACTACACACACAGCTACATTAGTATACGCCTTGTAGTTTATCTGTTACGATCGATATTCCGATAATCCTACAAACGTACTGTAATACCTTTACATCGCGAGACACTAGTTTATCTTCAAAACTGACGTTAATTACAGCTTCTAAGATTACCCCTTCAACATATTCCTCTCTGAAACTTTGTAACTTGTCAGCTGTTTCGCATCTTGCCAAGTCATTGTCAATCTTATATCGACGCTATAAGTTCTATTTCGGATTGCGTTTGACATGTTTTAAGTGATGGGGGTGCGTCTCAGATAGTGTTTCTGTGGTGGCTATAATGATTATGTTTTAATTGACTTTTCGGGGCTATTAAGTCTGGGTAACGAGGTTTGCCAATATTGTGTACTGGGGCCCTTGAAGGAAAATCAATTATTAATCTATTGCTGTCTAGTTTGGTTAACATAATCACCAATATCTTTGCGTGAAGCAGCAACGATCGAAATTATTTTAAGACCCAAAATATAATTTTGGCTTTAATGATAACTTTTGTTTTAAAAATTGCTATTACCTACCTATCTTCAAATTGTAAAACATTTGAATTTTTAAATAGGTAAAAGATTTCGTTGTTTCTCTTATAATATGTCAAGCATATATGCTTTAGTTTTTGTGAACTCTAGTAGACACCTAGACTATATTTTCTTATTCTAACAACATCCGGTTTATGGACGTAGGAAGTAAATCCTGTATTTTATATGTGTACCAGTTTACACTGGCCGTATGTTATGAGTTTATGAGTCATTAACTGGCTTGTTTTACGAAGGAAATAACGCGTCGATGGTCTGTGAAACGTCTTTCATGAATGTTTTTTTTTTTTTTTTGCTGATATATGTATCATAGATTAGTTGTTCCACGCTGTTCCACCCGCGTTTTGGGGAAAATTCTTCCCGTACCCGTATAAAATAACTAGCTTTGTAGCAGTGATAGAATTATTCTTATCGGTAGTACGCCGAAGCCTCTCCGGTGCTCTTGTTTGAATTTTAAAATAATTATAAGGTAAAAAGATTTCACCTTGTTCTTGATATATATTTTAGATAATAAATGAAATTTTGGTAGGTACACCATTTTTTGTTCCTATAAAAGTATATATTTTTCATAAATATCATATTTCTTCATCTCATTATTTTATGGATTTGTATTATTTATATAGCAATACGAGAGCTGCAGATCTTAAACCGCTTTGCATTTCACATTAAGCGGAATATTTATTGAGGGAGAGAGTGCCTCTTACAAAGGAATTTAAAATGGTAATGAAATTCAGATAATGAAGTTTTGTGGGTAACCGACTTCCCAAAAAGGAGGAGGTTCTCAATTCGGCCGGTATGTTTTTTTTCTATGTATGTACATCGATTACGCCGAGGTTTATAGACCGATTTACGTGATTCTTTTTTGTTCGACGCGGAATAGTTGCCATTTGGTCCCATTGTCATCGGGTCAGGATCTGATGATGGAAACCCTGAGAAATCGAGGGCAACCTTCGAAAGTTGTACGCATACATAAGGTAAAAATTTGACACTCCTGTATGCCTGAAAGCACTATTCAACAGTGAAGGTTTGAAGCTGACTTGATGATGGAGATCAGAGAAGGTCGAGGGATCTCGACAACTGAATATGTAAATTACCTCGTGTTTGGGCTTAAATTATTTGTATTGATGAGAACTTTCCACTTATACGGTTAGTGTTAGCTATTCGTATCACTGAAAAGCTGTAAATAAAAAAAACTTTTTTACAAAAAAATTAAATCGACTTCCGAAAACACTAAAAAGACAAAAAAAAAAACAAATTTTAGGTGCATCGGCCTAGAAGTCGGTGGCAAATTAACTCAGGAGCATCCATTACCCACCGACTTTTAGGCCGATGCACCTAAAATTAGTTTTTTTTTTGGCTTTTTAGTGTTTTATTATTGTTAAGTTGCTGGTATTGAAAAAAAACATGGTTATTTATTACATCATGTTTATTTATTACCCGACAATATGCCATATACTAGACTACATGATATCAATTATGTTTACGAAGTTAAAAATACATCAAAAATAAACTCTTTTGCAAAAAAAGCGGGCACCTATACGAAATCTTGGTTTTAAGGACTTCACGTGTACTTCAAAGGCTTTTAATGACTGTAGTATGTTACTAGCTACAAAAGGGTTAGCCAAGCATGCGTGAGAGTATATTCTAAGTTTGAATTTTGTACAATTGCTAAGAAACTGGTTAAACGTTATTTTGGACTAACTATTGGTAGAAAGTTCGTGGGCTTTTAAAAAAGTTTTTGACGTGATTTTCAGAAAACTGATAATGCTGTTTTAATTAATGATTAATGTACATTTCTGTTACATCAAAACATTTTTGAAAAACTATGCGTATCTGATTAAATTTTCACCTGCTCTTAATGGTCTATGCTGATGATTGAGGGCAATTTTAGGAGTTTCGGTTTTTTTGTGTAAAGCGTTCTATTGTTTAGATATTGTACCCACGCGGTTTAAAATATCCCTTTCTCATAAATTAACACAATTTAGAGCAGTATCAGTACTTTGAGCTACGACAAAACCAATTTAAAATTAGCAGTGCCGTTCACAACTCGTCTCCTGTCAGGCTTTGACGTTCTGAAAAATTTTGAAATTCTACATAAAACAGAAAATAACGCATAAACTGTGAGCACGAGGTCTCAAGGTCTCGTAATCACTGATTTTTAAATAACCCCGCCTCCTGGGAAACCCCGTAGACCTCTGAAGATCTAGGAGTCTGAGCGTTCAAATAGCGGGTTTTCATCCCACGGACATTTTATTAAATAAACCTATCTGTTCCGAGGTTTTCTGGTATCTACAACACTTTTCTGCTTAAATCATAACAATAATTGGCTACCTGATCATTTTTCAGAATCATACGTTGTACCAATAATTTGGAATTTATGACTCCCTTTCAGCTAAATCATCGTCTAGTAAACCGACACCCATGGAGTTATCGAGAGCTTCAACGCGGCAATATTTTGACTTTTTGGATAGCTTTAACCCTCCTCATTATTTTTTGAAAGGTTAATTTAACATTTGTAACAAAATTTGGTATTTTTTAAATGTCAAAGTGTGATAGGAGACGAGTTGAAAACGGCACTGCTAACTTTAAATTGGTTTTGTCGCAGCCCAAAGTACTGATACTGCTCTAAATTGTGTTAATTTATGAGAAAGGGATATTTTAAACCGCGTGGGTACAATATCTAAACATTAGAACGCTTTACACAAAAAAACCGAAACTCCTAAAATTGCCCTCAATCATCAGCATAGACCATTAAGAGCAGGTGAAAATTTAATCAGATACGCATAGTTTTTCAAAAATGTTTTGATGTAACAGAAATGTACATTAATCATTAATTAAAACAGCATTATCAGTTTTCTGAAAATCACGTCAAAAACTTTTTTAAAAGCCCACGAACTTTCTACCAATAGTTAGTCCAAAATAACGTTTAACGAGTTTCTTAGCAATTGTACAAAATTCAAATTTAGAATACACTCTCACGCATGCTTGGCTAACCCTTTTGATGCTAGTAACATACTACAGTCATTAAAACCCTTTGAAATACACGTGAAGTCCTTAAAACCAAGATTTCGCATAGGTGCCCGCTTTTTTTGCAAAAGAGTGTATATAGGTACGATATGTACATTTTACACCTGTAGGTCTATTATAAAAAAAAATAAAATTAAAAATATTATTCTCAAATATTTGTCTATTCTAAGGTAGCCTTTGACATACCTAAGAGAAAACCGAGAAATAGGTAACTGTAAGTTAAAAACCCACTCCGGCTAGAAGAATCTATCAACTTCGGCTTTCGTTCGATCTTTATAAAATAACTTGCTTTAGGCAGCGAGCCAAAACCTTTAGGATACAATTTCAAATAACTTGACTTGTAATGTATTTTTATTAAAGATTCTACTATATCTTAGTCACTCATAAGTTTTAAACTATCTATCTTATACCCAGTTTTAAGTACTTACTGCATAAATACAATAAAAAATCCCACCAAAAAGTTACAATAAGCCAAGTTTACCCAACTCCGAAGAGTTCCAAAAAGATGATAAGTCGCAAAACCTACCTCGTAACAAGTACATAACAGAGAAAAGCGTCTTAAACTTTATTAAGTACAAAAACCTGAGATTAAAATGCCTACAGAGTTTTTATCTTGTTATGACGCAAACAAACGGGAATTTAAAATAAACTGACTTTACTTCAATTAAGAAGTTTCTCTGTTGTTCTTTGTTAAACTTGATTTTTGTGGCCTATATAATTTAACTTAATCTTTACTACTATTATAAATAACTCTGTCTGTTTGGCTTTCACGGTAAAACTACTGAACCGATTCAGAAGAGAAAATACCAATCTACTTTAAAGATAGAATGATATGGTGGAACTATGACTCTCTGTGGCTTACTTGATATCTTCTTGCGGCCTTTAACAACATTAAATTACAAATTAAATTTTTATTTATTTTACACAGTACCGAAATGCACATGTAAAACCCATTGTTCGAGAACGACTTCTACTTATTAAAAATACACTTTTTCATTTTCTACCACAGTCAATCAATCTTAAACGTGTAAACTGAGTTCAATTCATATAGATCGCTTTTAAATATTGGTAAAATCGCCTCTTTTTGGGGGGAGGGGGGACTTCGAACGAAAACGAATCCCCTTTTTATAAAGCGTTGACAATAGCACTTACCGTAACAGATGGGGAGTCATGTTTGTGTTGTGGACCACTTTGCCGAAGTGTTATATTTCTCACAATATTGACAATGATCAAACGAGAGGTGTTTGATGGCAGATGAAGACCCAGCGAGGGATGTAAAGATTGGGTATTATTTTAGCCAGGATTTACAGCGGAAATTTCTTTTTCCTAAGAAGCGTTACAAGGCGTCTGAGCTATTATGGTCCTCGTCACATGAACGGACTCAACAGCACTACTTAGTTTCAATCAATAACGAATGATATTTACAGATTTTTGAGCATGTGTGTTATATTCCTAAGCCCCAGATTCTACCAAAGCCGAACGGAGCGGTGAAGTTTTAAAACAACCAATAGAATTTCGTTATTCAAACATCTCGTCTGTGCCCATTCAATAATATCCATGAGTAGAGACATTCTATGGTCTGTCTAAAAACTTCTCCGCTTCATACAACCTACGAGTTAAACTAAGCGAGCTAAAACGAGTGCACACACACTCTACATTGTAATCTTTTACAACCGACGAAACAAAAATACAGCTTCTAAATTCAAATAACAACAAACTCAGCTTACGTAACACAAACAACAATAAAGGGTATACAACAACAACATTGCGACGGTACGACGACATGGCGACAGATCTCCGAAATTTCCAGACATTTCGAACACAAAGTCATTTTGTTGAAACAACTAGATGCAACTGTCTGTTACATTGGTCAGTAAAATGTTGGCTTCGAACTGAGGACAAATGAACTAGGGGCCATAGTTGTCCGACTCACTTTTGCAGGAATAAATTGCTCGTCGTCTAATTCATACATTGTTATACTAAATTCGAAAGCGAGTTATATTGGTATGTACCTCTATAGTGAGAGTATGGCTATTGAGATGAAATAGAGAAAGATTGAACTTTTTAGGCCGATGTTCACCGACAACAGAAACGTCCACTTCTTAAAACAACCATTAACACTGCGTTAGAATTCTTAATAAGCAGTTGTTTTAAGAAAACTGATGTTATCGGTGAGCTTGGGCTGCTTTTTATCTGAGTGCAAGATGTCATAAATTTACGTTCTGCATCAAAGTGAATATAGAAGGGGTTTCGCTTAATTAATGTTTAATTTAAAGGTCTGGCAATGAGATGAATGGGACAGTTTGTTATTGTTTATGGTCGCCTTTTGTCTTTGCTCGAGAACAATGAAACGTTTGCTGGACATTCTGTGTTGCGTTTTGTTTCTGCGTCAAGCATTTCTCCGCCTACTCCAAGGAGGTTGTCATCAAAGAATTGTTTTACTGAAGACGGTGAATTATTAATAATAATATTTAATTTTATTTTCTAAATAATTCTTAAATTATACTTCTACAGTTCGCAGTTCGTGTGAATTAACGATTTGTCTTCTCGTGTATTTGTTCATATATAGATCTTGTCAAGAAGCTTAGTATATTAGCAGCTGAATATTCTAAGACAATTATTATCAAACGAAGGCATCAAAATGGCTAACTTCAGAAACGCGAAGTTATTTGGAGCAAACTGTACCTTAACTTTGTTTAAAACTAAATAAGGCTAGTATTACTTCTAAAAATAAACATAAGGATCAAAATCTCTTCAAGTTCAGAAATGTATAAATGGGAATTCGGTCTATATGAGCTTTAAATATATAGAGAGTTAATGAATAATCTTTGCTATTTTAGAAAATCAATTTCTCCCACACAGGCGTAATTCAATCTTGTAATATTCTATTACAATAACTAAAACAGACGAGTCTAGTACAGTTAGCAGCCCAATTTAGATTGTCAATCATTATGAATGATTGGCACCCAATGTTTGTATCCAGTGCCTAAAATAGAGAGTGATGGATGTTGACAGTCAGCGCTTTGGATGGATGTCCTCCTATTGTTGCAACAAAATTTGTTTGGAGTGTGCTCTGTAAACCGCCCTTTAGAGTAAAAGTTGGGGGCACTTCATAGAACAAACGATAGGGGATTTACTATTGCTTGGATTTAGTATTGGATTTTTTAGGCAATTTTCAATATCATGGGGGTCTGAGTTAACGACTTTTTTTATCAATTGGTTGTAGGTAAGTACGAATGGTTTATGTTTGCATATTTTGCCTCTACAATACTCTCTTGATAGTAAACATGACATTATCAGACAGAAATAATAATAAAAACGTCAAAACTGGATCGTAAACAACATAGTATTTCACTTAAACTTTAAAACCAAGGTCTTGTTTATTGTGAACGAAAGTGCCCGTCGACGGTAATGAGACGAATTTTATTCAATCCATAATGGATTCAAGAGCGCCTTCTTGTCATCAGCTTCCTGATCGTTCAGAACTGGACTATTTTGTTTTGAGGATATATAAACGTGAGGAGCAAGGGATCAGCATCAGTTTTGTGTGAAACGTAGTCACAACAACAATCTTGCAAAATGTTTGTGAAGGTGAATAATCATTAAAATATCTCATACCACTATAAAGGATTTTTGAAACGTTAATTTTGTCACTGTTTTGAAAATAAAGTTTAATCGGCTTTTTGTGATTGGATAGTAATTTTACACAGCAATAATTGGTATTATGTGAAAATATGTTTTTTTTTTACAGAAATTTTGACGATGCTGAATCTTATTTTAAATTTCAGTTCGTTACACTCGTCGCCATGGTAGCCGTCGTATGCGCCAGCAACGACCTGTCCAGCTTCTCGTACAGCGTGGCGGACCCCTACACCGGCGACTTCAAGCACCAGATCGAGAACCGCATCGACAACAACGTGCAGGGCCAGTACTCGCTGCTGGAGTCGGACGGCACGCGCCGCACCGTGGACTACGCCGCCGGAGCCGGCGGCTTCAACGCCGTCGTGCGCAAGGACCCCGCGCTCATCGCCGCCGCTCCTGCCATCTCCTACGCGGCACCTACCATCTCTTACCGGGCCCCTGCGATCTCTTACGCGGCCCCTGCGATCTCTTATGCGGCCCCTGCGATTGCTACTAAAGCTTTCGCCGCTCCCATCTCCTACGCTGCACCTGCCATTGCTGCCCCAGCTTTTCCCTACCCTTATGGGTTCGCCAAATTCGGAGCTGGTAAATTCATCTTCTAATATTCCTGGTCAAAACTACTATTATGTAAATTGAATTGAGTCGTTTGTAAATAAAATGTTTATGGAATTTGACACTTGTATTGTTTTTCATTTTCCAATATACTACAACAATAGATCAAACCTCGTGAAACTGTGATTCCGACATACAAGGGTTACCTTGTTATTGAATTGCTCTCGATGGCAGATAAAAAGAGAATGAGAAGTGGATTGAATCATGGAATTAAGTGCAAAAAAAAACACAAATAAACGTTTTTAATTCAGTGTAATACCCTCAGTATTTAATCTAATTGTTGACACACGTGGCGCGAAACAATTTGCAAAATTTAATTTGCCATTCTGTCTGTTACAAAGAGATCTTCAAGGCGTAAAAGGAATGCTAATCAAAGTCGTGGGATTGCAGCTGTTTGTTTATATTTAACTTCTGTTTCCTCTACGAATAAAACATTGCGTTTTTAAATAGTCTTCCAGGACCGGCAGTTAGTATCATAAGTGCCTATTTCCTAAATGGAGTTTCTAGCTTGTTGTTATGTGTACTTCCTGTGTTAGATGTGTCTAATTTAATCGTACATGAGAGCGCTGTTTTGAGACCCATCTACAAAACAATGATGAGAAAGTTATAACGTTTACATAACTTTTATGACCAACAATTGGTTCATCAAGATCAGTTTAGTAGTTTCTGCGTGAAGGTTAAACAAGAAACCAACAACAGTTATTTAGTACGCTACATCGATTCTAGACATTGTGTTTCAATCTTGTCTCTCTTAAGTTTAAAATTATCACCCGTTGTTCTGCTTGTAGAGTAGACTATTTATAGGCCGACCTATTTTCTGCCTACACTATTTACAGTAGAATTAATTGTGAACAGTTGTTCTACTAAGCAAATCAGTTGGTATACTTGAAACGATGTTTATTTAAGAACGATTAATTAAAGTTTCAGTATTTCTAAATATTTTTTTTAATTAATTACTGAAACGAAATAAAATAATTAATCCTACTAACAATAAGGTACTTACTGGATTCAAATAAAGTATTTTCTGTCTCTCGGAATTTGTCGCGCGTAGAAAAACTGAGCGTATACGCGCGACAAAATTCGCTAGTGTAAAAGGCGCTGAAGAATTAACTTAATTAAAAAGTAGGTACAAAATGTACGCCTTAAGTTTCAAGATTAAATAAATTGTAATAAGAAGCTTATGATTAAGTAACCCGCATCGTTAAGGCCTAATTATCTAGTATCTTGATTAGTAACTGTTCTACATCCAATAGATCTGTACTTCATTGTCCCACAATTAGCGTTCTATTCATACAGGGCTATTACTATCGCAAGTTATATCAGTCTCGCCGACAGTTCACTAATAGCCAGTGAATTTATCACAACATGAAGCCAAATTATTTAGTAGCCAATTATTTGGCAGATAAAATATCTATGTAGTTATCTCTGTTAATATTAATTAGACATAATAATAAAAAGGGTATAATAGTCTGTGTGGTAATCTATGAAGCTATTGAACTTATTTTGAAAATTATTGTACAAATATTTTTATTGGTTTTTGAATGACACGCTACACCACGTTATTTGTTTATGACTGCGATATTTGGCTGTTTTTTTTTTTGCTTTAGGATACGACTGAAGGCACGCAAAAACTCGAGTTGTTAATTTAAATAAACCGAAGTGTTCCTAACATGGAATTAAAAAACGTTTTAACCAGCCAAAAATTTTAAGGAAAGATACAAAACCGTTTAATAATAAGGTCCATATTAACCTCTAAGGCCGAACCGAGCAAGGTCCGAAACGATAACTGATTATTGTGTGGTTTTCGAATAACATTTGGTTTACTTGACTATGATTAATGAAACTTCAGTCTCTTTGCTTAACGAAAAGGTAGTCTGTTTTTAAGCTATTGCATAGTTTCTATCGCAGGCCTTGAGCGCGGGGACCAAATCCAGAAATTCCGTAACGTAAAAACCTCACGCTCCCCACTCCGACGGGCACGGAGGTGTGGCTTGAAGGCCGTGCATCGTCTAACGTCGTGTCAGTTCGGCAGTCTTCGACACGGCGCTGTGTGTCGTGCGATTAGACGTATTGTACGCTATGCAATAGCTTTACCGCGGCAGTCCCCGAGTGCCACACGTATTTTTTTTAATTCAGCAAATCACTCTGCGTCACACTGCAGCCATCTTGTTTTTGGGTGACTGTGAGAAGAACGAATGTTTTGATGACTTAGCTTTTTCTATCTGGTAACATTTATCCATTGTAGTAATATTAGCATGAATCTGTACATCTCTTTGCTATACAGTAAACTAATTTGGTAAAGTTCGTGATATTATAGGGGGTAATAATATCTTGCTCATTGAAACGATTTTGATTTCTGAAATTCTTTTGTCATCGATAGCCATGCCTCTTGTGTGGCACAAAGGTTATACGTACTTTATCTGCTTACGAGACATAGATACATCGGAAACAGATGAAACAAGTTTACACAATATACCTAATAGAACTAGACCATGGGCCAACATAGGTCAAATAGTATATCCAACACTGTACATTAGAGGCATCATTCATTGACACATTTGTCAATCACAGTTACACCAAAATCAAATAACATCCAAACTTCAATTCCTACAAAACACATTTTCGTTTAGATTTTAAAGCGGGAATCCTATTTCGTCGTATTGTCTTCAGCTCGCGACAATGTTTTTACTCGCGCGAGATAAATCTCATGTGTCTCGCTTCTGAAACCTTATTACGGTCTCAATAGTCTTATTTCTTGTAATATGACTACTATACATCACGAGGAACTGTGACGTAATGTGCATGTTGTCTCATGAGGCTGGAAAATTGCCTAGAGTATAGTAGAAATATAATGATCGATTTAATAATTTTAATAGCGTTATCAGTCGTATTCTTTGAAAACTAATTTCCGTATCCAGTTAGGTATGCCTAATGTAGGATATATCACTGAAGAATAATACATTTTCTTTCTAACATTGAAAAAGTCATATCGATTCAGAAGTTTCGGAGCCTTAAGAGTCCACAAACAAATCAAAACTGTCTTATGTTATGTCTTATGTATAAAGGAATAGATAGGTATAGCTTGCAGTTTTAATATCTGCTCATAAAAAATGCTGAAGTTCACTACACAATCTTGTAAAGGTCACAGACTCGCTGGATATAAAGGCCGGCAGATATTTTTTTCTTGGCATTTTTTAGGGAAAGCCACAGCTGTCTAACTAATTTAAGTTTATACATTTTAATTGTTATTATTTGAAAACACTCTTTAGAATAGCAGACATAATTGTACCTCTAGAAATTGATAATTAAACATATAACTTTTTTTAAGGTCTCGTTAAATGAAGATAATATAAAAATATATTAAATGAATGAATAAATGATAAATAACCCATGCACAATCCCTTCCAAAATAATGAAGTCAGTACCGCAATTCTCTCAGGGATAATCAGGTAATGTTTCATAGCGAATTAAGTCGAAATGAAGTTCTTAAACAGAACTTTACAGATTCCGAGATATATTCGAGAAATTCTTCAAACTCATTCTGGAGCGCTGTATTTTATAGCCAAGGTTATACTGTAAGCGAGACACTATATAAGCCCATGGTTTGAATAATTTTTCATTGATCTCACTGCCTATTGATGAAAACTGCATGGAAATCTGTGCAGTGGTTTATCAGTTTATCGCGGACAGATAGACAGTCAGACAGATACGGTCGAATTTTGTTTTATGAGTAGGTACCTATGCCTACACTTTCCCCGTAAATTGTGTTTATTGCGTTAGCTGTAATTAAAATAACCAAAAGCGTGGCAGACTTGTTATGAAAAAAGTTTCTGTTACATCTGATATTGCTAAAGTTCGCTGTTCCTATCAATTCATCTTATTATTTTATGATGTACAAAATTAATCTCATTGTTATGATGTAATACCAACTTTTTGAGAGACTGTACGTTTTGATCACCCGCTTACAATGTAGCCAGTCTTTACCCACAAAGTTTACCCTATTGTGCCATTTCGCGTTCACTCGCTTTACGGCCAGTTGGGACAATATTGCCTCTCTAGGATCTGATAAATAAAAAAAACTTTTGGCGACAATGTTTTTTATGGAACATGTTTTAACTTGGATGAATGTAGGACAACTTTAGATTCGCCCTTGAGTCAAGACACCTGGGTCTCAAGTTTATTTGTTTGTTTTTTATCTTAGTTGCTAGATGTGCTTTTTTACTTAGTGATTCTACTTTGTTTTCTTCAAACTATTGAGCGTTGAACCGTCAAAAATATTAAAAAAGTATGTTTTGGTCTTCAAACAAAAAATCTTCCTGTACCTATTTACATAAAATAAAACACTATGCTTTACAACAATCCCCAGAAAAGCTATATTCTAAGAATATATGACGTAAATAAAACATAAAAACCGGAACAAATTCCCCTATAAGTTTATTCTTCGTACCAATAAACCACGGTATCCTGGGTGTTGGAAACTTTCATGCAATATGTCGTGTCGTGCGGAATAATATCTCATGCTGGGTTACGAAGCATCATGGCACCCCGTGCTGGTCACGTGCATAGCATGTCATAAGATGTTGGCCCAATGTATTGGGGACAAGTTTTTGTTGGATGTAGACAAAGATCGTGTTGTGGTTCATGGGATTTAGTCTAGGACCTCTCATTAACATACTGATAATTTTTTTATCAGATTCTAGACATATTAGTTTATATATAGTATTCGGGTCATTAGTTGGCACTCTTCTTAATCCATGTAAGAGTTATTACTATTAATAATCCTCTATATTATGTACAAGGTATATACATGTCCCCGTAACTCCTTCTCGCAGCCTGATTAAAAATAAGATTTAGTACAAATGTTATTCTATATTATTTTATTATAGCCACAATTTTATCGTCATCGTCAGTACGTTAATATTCTTAATTTCTGAACGATTTTAGTTTTAAGTTGCATCTCAAGTCCATTGTGTGAAACGGTTAATACTTTAAAGGTAGAAGATCGGCTGCCTGGGAATATAACCAACTGTTAGGTACTCTACAGTAATTAATGTGTCTACGAATACAACCTAAATTGCTGTTCTAGGGAATTTATTGAAGGTATTGTCTGATAGGTAAAATACTCGTTCATATCCAAGGTAGAAATCTATTGAAAATACTAATAGTTAGAACTATAGAAACAGAAACATCCTATTTAAATTTCATTTTATGTGCATTTTTATGTATTAAAAAGGACTCATAATTACTCAAAAATGTATAATAGTACTTAATCAATTAATTTAGAAAATAAGTCTTGATCAACAATACTTCGGCTCAGCTGTTTTTCTTAATCAGACTTATTTCCTAATATGGGTCTAACATTGTCAAGGCTTCACCATTTATAATTTTATCAATATTTATGTAACACAAATTAGGTACTGTCCTACCGACATTATACATGACAGTCAATTTTCTGTTCAGCCGAGCGCTCTCTCCTGAAATAGCTTGAAACTAAAATAGAAGTCCAATACTTGGCTCCGAGTGGCTCTCGATCAGGTAAAGGTTCTTGTATTGACCTGCAATCCTGTCTCGTTCAATTTCTTCGTGTTTCTATTGTTATTCCAACAAGGAATCCTATTGGATGGGATTTTCGAGGAATATCGGAACAGAGTGTGAAATGCAGTGTTGAATACGGGTTTTGAAATAAAAATGAATGTTGTAGGCGATTTTGTACAATGCATATTACATACATTAGTAAAAAATATAGAAATTTCTGCTAATACCCAGTACCTAACGTCATTTTTCATTTTCTTTGACCATTATTCATTTTAGCTACTTTACCGTAAAGCAAAAGCAAATTACTTAAAGTTTTACTCGACACTATAACTTCAGCAATTTCGTTATAAGCGCAGCAGTGTTGCTGTAAAAGATTTACAAGAAAACTTTTACAAGGCAAATAAAACTGGATGCATGTATTAAGGTGTCTACTCACTACAACGTAACATATTAGTCGAGCTGGGCAAGTTATTCCTCACAGAAAATTCGTCAGTGCAACTACTTAAATTGCTACTAAATACCGATATTAGGCAGTGCCATTAGGATCGTAAAAAAGCCCAACCAAAATATTTTTCATTTTTATGGAGAAATCATTTTCTGTGGAAATGGAGACGTCATCGTCACCGTCACCAAAGTCGCTACAAAAAAAGTTAAGAAACGTGTTAGAAAACATGCTTTATTAACTATACTTTTCTGTCTACAATATACTCCGTTTAAAATTAATAACAGCAATGATAAATGCACCTAGATCTTAGACAAGCAACATTACAGGCGTCTAACCGTCAAGAGTCACCGATATCTTATCTTTCGCTAACAGCTGGCCAAACAAACCCGAGTTTGAGCAGATCTGACGAAAATGTTGTTAATTTACTCTAAGTTGACAAGTATCCGTTTACTGGAGTTATGGAGAAGGGGGAAAAAATGGATTATTAGTGCATGTTTATTGTTAAAGAAAATAACCGGAATTGTGATTTGTTTAACTCTTAGCTAATGTTTATTTATGTCATTATTAGTCATCATCTCCCGAGCCTTTTCTTTTTATGTAATTATTAGTACGGAAAGAAATATTTTATTTTTTATTGAATTATTAATCACAAAATTGCTTTTTTGCTAGCTGTAACAGAACACAACTGTTAAATTCTTGGTTTGGTTGTCGATAGATCTTTTTTATTTTGTCTTGCGAAGGATACGGACCAAAAGACTAACATCTCTATAGCTGTATACTTATATGCTTAGAGATTCAGTATTCTTTCCCCCAGAAGATTTAATAAAAAAATATCTACAAAAATTCTCATAAGATGTGTGAACAAAGGCAATATAAATTTTTATTAGCACTTATCTTTATGACGAGATTCCTAGCGGTGGAGGCCATTTGCATAATTTCTCTAGAATTTTTATTAATATTGCTGCGACTCCAAAGAATTTCCTAATTTATTTTGATAAACATTTTAATTAAACATTAATTGGTAATGCATTCTGAGGAATATTAATTAAGGGGTGATTTTGGTTATTCTATGGACTATAAATGAACCTTATGGAAAACATTGAACACATGATACACAACAACAAATCGACGGTCACATTCTTTATTCATTGGTTTATTTTAATAATAATTTATTAAAAATAAATGAATGTAAACATCAACATATTAAACTCATAAAAAAGTGTAGATAAATAGGAATTTATAATATACTTAGCTGTACTTTCATTCGTTGTGAATACTTACAAAAAAATCTACAAACGAGATAGGTGAATGATTTCAGGTAATTTTTGAATTTAACAAAAAATATAGGTCCTTAGTTACGCGTCCCACCGGCCACCCTCAACCTTAACGAATTCATTAATAATATTTTACCTCAGTTTGCAAGAATTTCTTCAATTTTCATCTTATTGTGTCGCTGAAGTACCTAATACAGAATAAATTAAAATATTCCCTTCGCAATCAAATATAATTGCTTTTTAATTTCCCAGTACTTATCAACTGTTTTATGACTATGTATGAAGTCCCATTTAGTGTAAAATTTATGCTTTTAGAAGGGATGTTTTAAGTAAAATAATTTCGTTTATATTACTAACATGTGCATATTTGATAGCTAATATTGAAATTTCGAAATTATAATCAAAGCATTCTGTGTAATATTAAGTAGCCCATTATAATTAATATCTTATCGGCATAATTAATAGTCTCTCATTTTAAAATGTAATTTTTTTATATAAAAAATATATGAAACGATTAATTACGTCGCTACTATCTCACGTCCGATCTACACGGCGTCACCAATATAAATGACATCTAATTACCCCCTTCCCGCGTCCGCTCGAACTTCAACTACCTTCCCATAATCCAAAATCGTTAACCCTTAAAAGAGGCTGTTCAATAATTTAAATCTCTATGATTGATGAGTGTCAATTCTGCTCTTAATCATGAAAATGGACGCCATTTGACGGCCAGTGAAGTGTTAGTTTAGGACCCGGGTTCAATCAATGTTTGCCAAGTTACTTCTTGTTATCTTAAACTATTAGGCTAGCGGATAAGTTGTTTATGATATTGAATATTTTAGTCCATCTATCAATCAGAGTGATCAGCTAAGACTTTCTAAGCATCTCTTAGACACCAATGGCTGTGTTTCGGATGGCACGTTAAACTGTAGATTCCGAGCTGTCATTGAACATCCTTGGCAGTCGTTACGGGTAGTCAGAAGCCAGTAAGTCTGACAGCAGTCTAACCAAGGGGTATCGGGTTGCCCGGGTAACTGGGTTGAGGAGGTCAGATAGGCAGTCGCTTCTTGTAAAGCACTGGTACTCAGCTGAATCCGGTTAGACTGGAAACCGACCCCAACATAGTTGGGAAAAAGGCTCGGAGGATGATGATATCAATCAGAGTGATAAAAGAATAATATGCGGACAAAGAAATTGATATATGCACGAGAAATGTATTTTTCGTTAACATCAAAGTACAAGAACTGCATTTTAAAATGCCTATATTACCTTCTAAAAATAAAACATTTGACAAAAAGCTGCTCAAAATAGCTGAACATTCATTCATTCTGTCCATCAGTAAGCGCTGCAAAATATCACAGATAGGTACAAATTGTTCCGCAGATATTGTTCGTCGGAACGTTCCACGGAACAGGCTATATCTGATCATCAATTACCTGGAGTTCCACGGAACTGATTAATGGTGGCACCGCGTAACGAGTAATTATTTACAGATAACGGTATTTTACTGTTGTAAATATTGTTTTTAATTAACATTGTTTCGCTGAATATTGTTTATTTATTGAAATAGATTAGGTTTTGGCTCTTTATTGTTTGGTTAATGTAGTTTAGGGTTTATCTTTTGTGTTTCGTTCACCGGTAATATCACATTGTACCTATTAAATTGTCTATTGTTGTAGCAACTGTACATAAACATGAGGTAGTAGGTAAATGGGGCCATTTCAATTATTTTATTATTGTTGGATAGTCTAGGTAGCTAAATAGGATTAGGTTAAAAAATAGAACAATTTACCTAAGTATTTATTGTTGCATATACATTTTTTTATTTTTAAATAATCTTTATTTTTTCCTACTAGTCCGCTAATCAATTTAAATTAAATAATATTCTTATTTTTCCCGAATGTTTATTGCCTTGATTGCATTGAGGCGATTATTGCTTAGATTATCATCATCATCCTCAAGACCTTATATCTACCTACTAATTTATATTAAGAGTCGGCGTAGCATTTATTATATATTTCTCTGTATACATACATACATAAGCTCTTTTATTGTCTCTGAATACATACATACATAAGCTCTTATATAACATAAGTGATATCTCGGGCAACAGGAATCGATTTCGTTCGCATTAGTCACGTATTCCCGCGTAACGATATGTCGCACGACAAACATGATTGACACTGGCAAAACATATTGCTAACGCTAAAATGATATTTTGACTTTATTTGATTTGTTAATCATTAGAAGGCAATGAAAGTAAATTATTGCGTAAACATACCAACGAATTTGTCAACCACCTTCTTTTTGGGAAGTTGGTTAAAAACCCGTAGATAGTTGATCTATTTAATAAATATCGGTATGTTAATAAGAATCGCATATGTATAAGTTACCTACTTGTCAAATTAAGTATGTAAAAATAACTTTTATCTATACTAATATTATAAAGCTGAAGAGTTTGTTTGTTTGTTTGAACGCGCTAATCTCAGGAACTACTGGTCCGATTTGAAAATTTCTTTCAGTGTTAGATAGCCCATTTATCGAGGAAGGCTATAGGCTACTTTTTATCCCGGTACGGGAAGTAGTTCCCACGGGATGCGGGTGAAACCGCTGGCAGAAGCTAGTGTAATATAAACACAAGAAGACCGCCAAATGATCGATCGCAACAAAATTCGATAACAGCACAAACTTTTTTAATATAATCAAGTTTCTAATAACATTTGAAATTCCTCGACACTTTCCTCCTATCTGAAGATACTTTACAGAAAAGAAAATGTCTACCACTTCACGTTGAGGGGCAAATATTTACTCTAGTACTACACTGGATGGAAATGCTAATTTCCAAGTGTTGGCTTTTCTCGAAGCACTTTTAGTATTAGCTAGAAAACTGTTTTATTTTATACATTCTTATTCATAGTCAATAGTCTTTTATGTAGGTTATTGGAAACTGGAGCTTCCCGCTGTTTTTTCTTTTTGTATGTTGGGATTGCTTATGTAATTAACATAATACAAAATCTATGTTTTGAAGGATCATGTCCAATTTTTATTTACATAAGGATTCAAACAGGTGACACTCTGGAAGTCTTGCCTATAACTCCGTAACTTCAATAAAGCATATAGGTAGGTACAAAGAAACAGCAAAAAAAGCCTGAAAACAAGTAACAAGGGTAACAACATCAATACAAACGAGAGCAAAAATCAGATCTCAACTTGATACCTGTCCTATCCTTTTTTAAATCACCCAAAATTATTATTATTAACTAGCTTCTGCCAGCGGTTTCACCCGCATCCCGTGGGAACTACTTCCCGTACCGGGATAAAAAGTAGCCTATAGCCTTCCTCGATAAATGGGCTATCTAACACTGAAAAAAATTTTCAAATCGGACCAGTAGTTCCTGAGATTAGCGCGTTCAAACAAACAAACAAACAAACTCTTCAGGTTTATAATATTAATATAGATACTTAAGAGCACTTAATAAAATGAATCTATACCTCTCAGAACAATGACAGATTGCTGGCTCATCGATCATCACTTTCTACGTAATCTTTAAATTCGTCTTACAGATTTGGAAATCTTTCACTCGGTTCGTATTCTGGCGTGTTGCCATATTGAAGCCATTTCTAGCAATGTTGCAAACGCAAGCTTTAGGTTTCATACATTTCCTTCAACTTCAATTCATAGGTATACCTATATGCTTAGAGAATTAATTAGAGTGCTACAAGAACTGATAATGGCCTACATAGATATCTTAATAATTATTATAGCTTCCTATAGAATTGAATAAATTCTACTTGTTGGACCAATAGTTCCAAAGATAGCGTTTGCGATACTCTTTATTGTTTTACCATAAAATAACCTGTTTTTTATTTAGATACTTATCTCTACCAATTACATCAGATCATCAAAACTTGAGTAACTTAGATATTTAAATGAAAATTCAAAAAAAAAAAAACATAATTTTGATAGATAAAAAAATATATAGAATATTTAGTCATGTTATACTTTTTCAGCACGAAATACACGATATTAACTTTCGGTTTTAGAGGAAATGATAAAAGTTTCGTCGGTGGTAATATTTTTATCTCCCCTGGGAATTTAGAGTAAATTACTTCTGCGTGACTCGTTTTGTGTTATGATGTTTCTCCAGAGTTTGTTCTATACGACTGGTAGATAAGTTTTGATGACATTTCGTGACGGAAGAGACGAGGATAGTTAAAGCACCTGTATCTTGAGGAAATGTTATAAATAGACCTTTGCAAAGCTTGAATAAATTGTTCTATTTAATACACACTTCAGTTGCATGTTATAATTAAAATGTTACTTAAGTGATTTTAACTTAAGATTTTTTATGATGCCTTCCACATCCAGAAGTCTAGCTAAAACATTTCTTGCCATTCCATGTCTTGGCTTCTCTCTTATGACGCTGCTAACCACTATACCAAGATTTTCAGGTCCAAATATCAAAAAGCATAAATTTTCAAAACAACACGTGCTTAAAAGAATACCTACACTTGAAATTTATAGCGCAGTAAATCTTCTTAAGAAATAAATGGCGTGGCAAACTAAATTCTGTTTAGAACATGCAAACGCGTGTTATGCTTGAGAACGGTGACATAAGGACACATTTATCACGAACAACATGAAGTAAAGGCTTTGTGTATATTTTAATGCTGAAATTCACAAGTTTTTCAGTGTTTGTTGCATGTTCTTGACGAGATTTTGAGCGTCCTTATAATATGTCTTGTGCCTTGCTTTTTCTCAACTAGGCTGGGATCAGTTTCCGGATGCAGCTTAGTATCAGTGTTTTACATGGAGCGACTGCCCATCTGACCTCCTCAGTTGACCCAGTAACCCGGGCAACCCGATAGAGTTTGGTAAGACTGGCTGTCTGACTTTCTTGAATTTGACTATCCGTAACGATTGTCAAAAATGACAGTCCGGACCAATTTAACTTAAAGTAAAAATCCTCATTATCATAATTGACAAGCCTCCATCTTCAGTTCTCTTTGCGGATTTCTTACGATTTAATTTCAACCTTATTTACATTAGTGCAGTATTGATAATTCTTTAGCAGTACAAGCCTAACTGTATTGCATTTCGCAAACTCAGCGTCAGCTTTGAGACGGAGCGCCTACCGTGAATCATCCGCAATCAGGCTTCACTGTGACATATTAACGTCATTTATTGTTCAGGAAAGAACTTAATTATAAGAAAGACTCGTAGAATGAAATTTTAAGAGGGAAATTCCACCATTTTTCATGATGTTATTATTTATTTGAAGGGATACTGGATAGATTGGTACTGTTTTTATTGTAAACTTACGCGAATTGTACATACACTATACACATATTTATAAATAATCGGGACTTAAACTCGGGATCCATATCACTGAATCGAGCTACACGAATCGTCACTTTTACTCCAGGATAGCGCGAGAAGCAGTTGAAATTAGGAAAATAAAAATGAAAACCGTGAAAATGGAACTTGACAATCGTCGCAAAACAGGCGCAAATCTGGTCAAAAGATGTCGTTAGTGCAGCGTGTAAGATTAATGACAGTGCGAATTCAAGATGTGAAAATTGCAACGACCAAGTGAGGGTACCTCAAAAACTAAGCTTCACGTAGACACCGCTAGCCGTCATCAGTGTACCCGTGATCACAGTCGGTGCAATCCGGTTGAAACGTCGGGAAAATAGAAAGGTATCGTACCTTCGTATATGGTATCGCGTTTACGTCCCGATTGTTTTTAAATATGGTAGTGTTTTGAGTACATATTTTTCAGTGATAGCTAATGTATAATGTGAGTCGCTGCAAGATCAAGCGAATAATAACGGGTAAGCATGTTTTGATTGTTATAACACATACCTAATCTTTCCTAACCATAATACCTGACGCAACCAGAAATTAATAAAGCACGTTTTATCAATTTTATATGAATGTAATTACCATGTGATGTACGTAACTCTATATGTTAAATAGCAAACATTCACAAATAAAATACGCAAATTCACTTTTCAAATCACGTTTTCTTTGAAGCATTGATTTGAAAAGCAAATAATGTGGTTTTTCCATGTTAAAATATTGGAGAATAGTCTGAATGGAGAGGTTTCTCTGTTTGGTTAAATTATCAATTTTGATTAACCGTTTGTGAAGTTTGGATTTCAGTCAAACATTGCGTTAAAAGGATAGGTTATGTTTGAGTATGGTGTGTTATGGGAGTTTTCATAGGTCAAAATCCTACGTGTAACGTTTATGTGTTAGCCTATGTGCTTTATATAATGCACTTATTTTATGGAAGTTTTATTTTATGGAAACACTTCACGTAGAATGTCAAATGTCTCACTTTTCACTTTTTTTATTTTGTAAATAGCAAAACCCCTATAATCCACTTGAGTTAATAAATACGAAACTAGCGGTCACTAAGCGGAGCTATAGTTTTGGTAACGGACAAGTTAATTTCAATACAATGGAAATAAAACTGCCAAATCTTTTACTGCCAAAACGATCAGCAATACCACAATGATGAGTTCTTTATAAAAGTTTTTCCATCGTAATGCTCACCAAAATTTATGAGATTTCCAACTGAACTGCGCCCAGCTGTCGTGAGATAACACTTTTATGAATATCTGAAAAGCTAAGCTGAATAGTTTCTAGGTCACTGCTGTCTGAAGAACTCAGAAGAATAATAAACTAATCGGCCATTAAATTATGATGCCTGGAGTTAATTTTTTAGACAGATTTTACTTTTATTTATGGTCAACATAATTTAGGCAGGAAATATGGATAGTGGAGTCTCAATTGTTCACAAATGTGTAAGTACAAGTAGCGAGAGTTTAAAAGCCGTTTTGTTTCTCTTACTTTTTCTTACGTCCCAGTACTGAAGACTCGTAAATAACTTCTTTACTTCAATCCTCAAATGTTTGAAATATAACTCATTCTCTTTAGCATGTCGTTTATCTCAGCGTTTTTGGCGATGTCGAGAAACGAACTTGCTCTGCACTGCCGCATCCAATCAAAAGGCCAGCCAACTGCTTAGGCAATCTCGGTGTCATCAATCAAAATTATTCAATGATGGATTGATGATCTCATGACAACAAGGCCATTAGAAATTTTCATAATATTCCTCAGACTACTGAGTACTCTGACTTTATGGTTGGGCCCACTTAGGTCGCAAAAAGGCAGTGCGCTTACGTGACCAGAAACTTGAATTTATAGTGGTCCTAGTTTCCATGTTCGTGACATATTCTGTATGGTTGATGACACCAATTTAGTTTTATGGTTACATTATTCTGATGGGCTTCAATTATGATTAGGGATGAAGATTATATGTCTTGATTTGGACCGTCTTTGGGTGTACTGAGGAATTAAGCCCATAAAAGTTTAACGTACCTACAAATTTTCGTTGATAATACCTATGTAGTCCTGAATTAGTGAAACGTAGAAATATAATTGATATATTATTTATCAAAAAAGGATCCCCAAAAAAGGTCCTATCGTGCAAGAAGACGGAAAACTTGCAAAATATCCATATTTTATTACCGCATCCCAAGGGAAATGTCGCCATAATAAGGCAATGAAATAAAATATCTCACTAAAATCCTTCTGAATAAGACAATGGACTGTACTATCGAGACTTTGGAGAATTTCAAATGAGGGAATGGGACAAAATGAAAATTTCTCCAGGTATAAAGGGCCGATATTAAAATTCATTCATTGCCGCTTTGAGCAGACCGACCTGGATTGCGAAATGAGATTCGCCCGACAGCTTACGTGAAATCCGGTTACTTACACCAATTTAAAATTGTAAAACAGAGGCCTGTAATTACAATATGAAATGAATCAAAAGAGGAATGTTTTAACTCGAAATCTTTAAAGAAAAATGCTTATGCAATATTGTTCTGTAAATAAAGACTATCTACTGAAGCCTACTTAGGCTGGATACGTCAGTAAGAAGTACCTACAATAATTAGTTATTTACAAATTTTTTAAACCTTTAGAATTTAATCTTGCTGCTGGCCAGTTTCGGAAGATGGACCAACCTCTCATTTATAAAAAAGATAATAAGCCAGCAAATGGTACCCACTTGAGGATTAAAATAATTATTTTTCAGAGTCAGCTTTATATCTCTCGTCAAGATTTGACTAATGGTTAAGGAAATAATTTATTTTGACGGATTTTTTACTGTCTTGTTTTCTTTGTTTCTTGTTGTTGCTTTTTCATTTAAGAAGTCCCGTTTGAACCCATTGCACCCAGCTGTTTTGACGAGCAAAGCGTTTGGCACAACCAAATCTTATAGTCCTGTTAATAGATTCACACAAAAACAGTATTGATTTTTTTATTTGTATTAAGTAGATAACATTTTCTCTGTTTCCTTCTGTTTCTAAGGTAGCGTGGCATTTGGCTGTGTCCTAAGTTCTAATATACAAAAGTCAGGCGAAAAGGGTATTGTATTTTTTATTAAGATTAGAAAATTCTAGGGCAGGCTTGTAAAATTTGGCGCAGTATGGATCAATAAACTTACTTCGAACCCGCCGAAGAAAGTAGTTCTCTAGTAGTTTTGAAGGAAAAAGTGAAGGCTAGTGAAAAAGTAAAAGAAGTAGATTTCAGTGTACCTCATTCAACTCAAAACTTTTTAGTAACCGTAACTTATTGGTTATTTCATACTAGCTGTTCTTCACTCTTACCTGGGAATTATCTAGGAATTTTCATTTCGCTATTTCATAATTGCAGTTTCTTCTAAAAAAAAAATTTCTTCTTAAATTCTATTTACCTGCCAGTGTCAAAGTGTATGAGTTCTGTTGGTGCAGACACCAAGGCTACAGTAAACATTTGCCTTCATAGGCTTCGCACATCCACATTCCAAGATTAGATGTCACTCACATCGGTAGACGGAGTGTAAAGACTGGTAGCAGCGTCAGCGGTAGGTAAGCGGAAACAGCTATTTCTGTGAAATCTGTTGGGTAGTATTAACTTTCTTATTTTGAATTTAAAGGAAAATACAATGCAAGATCTCTTTTTGGTGGCAAATCATCACACCGCTGGGGGTGCAGCGTGTCTCTCACGCTTATAGACTTAAACCCACTATGTTCCTTCTAGAGCCCTTTGTGTAGGTACCAGGGCCGTGGTAGCTCGTGTAATCAATCCCGCAGACCATTCAAATACTGTCCTCAATATAGTCTGAATATTTCAGTATTTGTCGAACACGCTGCCAATGTGACCTAGCTTCACTGCCGTTGCATGCAAGTAAATACGACTGAACAATTCTGTGAATATTGGTTGCACCTGAAAGTGATACTTCCTACCTATGGGAATCCTATTATCACACGCGTATAAAATGATTAAAAGTCCTGTTCAAAAAGATATCCTATTCCTACTATAGCAATATTTCTCTGGGTCTGGAAAAATTACAACGTATAGTAGATTAATAGCTCATAGTCTGATGAAGTGGGTAAAGAACCAACCTCTCAAGTTTGAGGGCGCGGGTTCGATTCCAGGTCAGGCAAGTACCAATGCAACTTTTCTAAGTTGGTATGTACTTTCTAAGTATATCTTAGATACCAATGACTGTGTTTCGGATGGCACGTTAAACTGTAGGTCCCGGCTGTCATTGAACATCCTTGACAGTCGTTACGGGTAGTCAGAAGCCAGTAAGTCTGACGCCAGTCTAACCAAGGGGGATTGGGTTGCCCGGGTAACTGGGTTGAGGAGGTCAGATAGGCAGTCGCTTCTTGTAAAGCACTGGTACTCAGCTGAATCCGGTTCGACTGGAAGCCGACCCCAACATAGTTGGGAAAAAGGCTCGGAGGATGATGGAGGATGAGTCTGATGAAGGACTGAGAATTGTTACAAAAGGCGGAGCACGACAATTTTGGTCTAGTTCACTTAACCAACAGTTACAATAGTTTCTCACTTGTGCACTGAGTAGGAAAGATGATATATTTACTTAAAAGAAAAGAAATAAGTAAAATAGTTTTTCCAATGAAAATTATTATCGATCTACGATAAACACAAATACTATCGTAGCCAACTTTATAAACACCCATTTTGATAGCACGGATATAAACTAATTAGCTCGTTCTTAAGCATTGCAGGTGCATTAAACGTCACTATGACACTCAGTTGAGCAGAGACGCTAATTAACTGTTTAAGTTTAATAGGTATAGTGTTACGAGGCGGTCGTTACGGTAAAGTTAATAGTCTTATGACCTGAATGCATAAGCGTAATTAGTCTATGTAGGGATCTTATATTTTTTGCTAAAGTAACATTATCAGGCTCCTTTAGAATAGTGGAGGAAAGAAAAACTGTGAAGTATGTGCCTGATTCTCGAGAAGAACTATTTGTTACAGTAATAAGTGGTTTCCCGTGGTCGTAATTTAAGTAAAAGTAAAGGCATCCTTATAAAGTAGACAAATACGTCTTTGCTCAGCCCCTTTAGCTACAAGGGGTCTAGTAATTTGGAAGTTAAAACCACAAAATCATTAAGGGCATTGAAACTGGCATAACTACAATTTTATTTATACCTACTTATTCATCTTACTTATATTAAAAGATTCACAGCTTCGAATTTAATTACGACTGCTATATTGTGAATAAAGAGTTTGTGAAATATGTCTTTGTACGCGTAAGCTCGGTATAGGCCGTGTCGTCGAGTCACACATGTGCATACACATTTACACACACACGTATGGCTCACTGGCTTTTGTGTAGTAAAATACCTATTTTATAGTATTTCCCTGTCTAAATCTCTAGGGAGACTACAGTGTGACATTATTTACAACACCATCCAACTCGAAACATGGCCGTTCAAACATACATCTTTTGTTCACCATCAGGGAATACAACACATTTTATATATTCCGATGTCAATAGACTACGTTCCCATTATTTATTTAGACGCGAATATTTTCAAAGTCATTGTTTCACCGGGGACATGTATAAACATGATTTCAGGAGTGCCATATGTTGCTTTATGGGTGTTCCAAAAATATGGGTCCGAAAGGTTCGAAATGCTTTTTAAATATTAAATTATGACGCTCATTTGTCCGCTGTGGTGTACCTGGCGGCAGGTGTTATTTTTGGTGGGTATTTGCATTTACGCTGTCATTAGGATTTTACCTCTTTTTTATGGGGTTTTCATTAGCTGGGCTTGATGTTCCCGATATTTTATTACCTTTCACCGGCGGCTTTACCTGCTTCTCATAGGGACTGCGCAACCAGATTAAAAGTAACCTATAGGCTTTATCGATAACTAGACTTAGACTATTTAACACTGAGAGAATTGGACAATTGGCTCCTGAGATTGACGCGTCCAAACAAACGAACTCTTCAGCTATGATATTGGTAAATTTTCGCGTTTATAGAACCACGATACAACTATATTCTAAAGATTTTGAATATTACGTAACAAAGTTTTTTTTTTTTAATTTTGTAAATCGTAGATCACTTTTGTATATCCCAGTAAGTCAATCCAGCTTATGCCTGTGTACCTATACTCAGTTGGGTGTACTAAAGATTAATCTTAACACCTACATCTAACTTCAAAACAATGTCATCTGCGTATTTTTCCACATAGTGATGACGTCAAACGTAGTGAGTCGTTATGTCATAAGCGATGCAATCCTTTGGCCACTAGTAGTGCATGAATCTATATTATCACCTCGTTTGTACCGTTTAGAACTAAATTATTTAATAGATGCTGCTAACGTGTATGTAGGAAATAGATATTATAAAATTAATATGTAGTATTGAGCGTTAACTCGGGCAAGCTGCACCATTTAACTATAACGATAAACGAACGATATTTTTTTGTTTTCAAATCGCCGATTTGGCCAATGGGCTTCAAATTCACGACTGGTTATACTTTGGTTATCGTTATAGTTAGATGTGCGACTCACCCTTGGTGTTTTGCTCTTCCAGGTAAAATCACACTGAAGTGCCTTTCAACTAAAGTTGTTTGAAGTGTTTTATAAAGGAGGCTATACGAGACACTGATTACATCCTCTAATACAAATCTAATGCAATTTTTAAGTACCCTTTTCACTTATCATTTTATTTAATTAGGTACTACCACTGCTTCTACTAGGAAAGCGAGAATGACAATATTTTTTTAGAATAAGTGTAATTTTTAGAATACAATTTACTTATGAATTTTACTACCTCATGATTTTAATTTTTTCCTCCGTTCGGAATATTTTGATAGTGAAACTTAGCTTGCCAATTAGTAATTTAAAACTAGTGCTCCTTAAAAACCTTTGGTACTCTCAGTTTAGAGCTGTCGACACACTGGGCGCGTTTTATACGAATTTCTGACGCGCGAATACGCACGAAAAAGCCCATTATGATAAGTAAGTGAATACGTGACACTATGCAAGCGTACTGGATTATGCGTTTTTCACGCGTATAGGTACATATATGTGTATTTTTTATCACAATGGAGTTTTTAAAATATACCGGTACATAAACGACATTTGAAGTACCTACAGGTATAAAATAAAAATATAATTTGGTCCTTCCTTTTGAATCACTTACTAGTGACAACTAGTTATTTTTCAGGTCACCATAATGAACATTAGATTAGAAACATTAAGCTACTCGCGATTGAGATTTTTTAATAAAACGTAAGTCTCTAAACAGTCAGTTAAAATAAATCCAATAAAAAAAACTCCCGACATTCGCAAAATAATTTGAAACAACTTCAAAAGTTAGAAGTCCCTAAATTAATTAAGCTTGCTAATTAAAAATTCAATGTTCCTAAACATGGCTTAATGAATTACGATTTATCCCACCTCGGCTGTATTTTAATTTTCGGTGCAATGATATTTAGACACGGCTGCGGCTGACGTTTTTAACTCGTAAATGAGACGCTAAATTATTATTGCGAGAGGGAAATAACGGCAACTTTGGATTATCTCCTGGATATTACGATTTGAGTTCGTGATATTTGTGTTTATTAATTACTTATATATGTGAATAAGAAATATTTGATATTATTTTGCAATTAAATATGTAGCGTTGTTTTATGGTTATACCTTGAGCTGGTATAGTACCTATTCTCCTGGATTGAATTTTATTATTATTAAGATAGAGTGTTAAAGGCTTTGTGATCAAATTATCAAAGATCAAAACATTCGTAGATTAGTTCCTATTTGGCCAACAAACAGTTCAGAAATAAGGAATTGAAATTAAACTCTAGTTTGTATTGTAGCAAAGATTTTGATTCATATGCTCACTTACCTACTGACTACAAACATCCAAATTCAAAACTAATTCTCACCATAAAGTGCTCCAACTACAAATAAAGGCAATAGGCAATACCAAAACTCCTTTTCAACCCATCGATGACACGAGAAACGAACGAAATTTCGTAATGAAATTCCAAGTAGATTCATAAACCCGTTCTAGGGGACCCTCTGCTTTCATCTTGAGGGTTAAGAGACGCAAAAAATTTCATTCTTTTGTCAGAAAAATAAAATGTCTTATTTCATTGTTTTTCAGATGTAATTTTGGTTTTTCAACGTTAGTGACTAGCAGCTTTTTATCGGTGTTAACATTTTAAACTTCGACTTTAAATTCCTGCTAATTATTTAACTTTTCCACTTAGCAATGGTGATATCAGAATACTGCTAATGGACGCAATTTTTAGCATTTAGTTAGGTAGTAAGAAAACGAGAATAAACGCGTATAAAACCTCAATTCTAAATCACAAAAAAAAAATACCCATCTCATCACTCAAAAAAAGAACTTAAAAAATTCAGAAAAAGAATTTCTAAACAAGTTCAAATATTCAAAAAAAGAATGTGGCCTTCTAACCGAGTGGCACAATCCCGCGCCACATTGCGAACGCTTCACAAAAGGCGTTTTTACCCGCGCTTAGGCGCCCGTGGTTCATTACCAGACTACCGTGCAAGTTTAATGACCTGCACTAATTAGAGTTCCCACTCGGAGATATTAAGATTTTAGCACACCATTCTATTATGTATAGGGGATAATTATGATACTGTTGGGCACGCAATGTAACTGAGAAGTTAAGAATTTGAGGAGTTAATTACAATGATGGCATCCTGGCTGATTGTTGACCTGGCCTGGCTCATATAAGGAGATCAGCCAGCTGCGCACGACATAATATTATAGTGCACAAGCATTTACGTAGATATAGGTGTACCTAGGTATTGTCTATTCCCGAATAGACGAAGCCCAAAGAGATGGCATGATGAATTACAATAACAGCATATTGTTAACAACAGATTTCAGTCTTGAAACCAATTTAATTTATCTTCAATCAGCTTCCAACTTAAAAGCCACAATTTAATACTGTTTCTATCGCTTAACATCTCCACAGATATACCATCTACAGATGAAAGCTATAAATGAAAGCATTTGCTGCCCAGGATTGCAATTACTTGCCTTAATGGCGGTAAGCACTGACTCGCTTTGGATTGCATTGAGACCAATACGATAGATGGTAACCTATTCACCTATATCTACAAATACGGGGTTAAATTGAATGGTCAGCAAAATGTTAGTTAATGTTTGAATAATTTGAAAGCGTTTTCAGTGTTTTGGTGAATGATTAATCGGATAATTTAATCGGTTAACGATACTGTTGGATAAATAAGCAGGTTACTTATTTATTATTATGCTCTTAGATCATGGAAAACGAGCAATTTCCAGTAGTTCCACCTGCGTTTCGAAGGAACTACTTCTTCCAAGTAGTCTGTGCCCTTTCTCCATAGATTATATTATTATGCTCCAAATCGGAAATAATTTCACTGACTTTTGGCATAATAATTCTACAGATAAAGTTTCGCATTTACAACATTATAAGTAAGAATGTGCACAGACATCACCATAGTGCACTTAACCTTCAGAAATTGCAAGTAGTTTCCGCAATAAAATTAAAATCTACGCCTATCAATTTACAATCCCAAAAATTCACTCAAAAGTGCGAGTCAGACTCGAGCACGAAGGGTTCCGTACCATCCAAACTAATATTCTATATATACATATATATTTATATATTGAAATCAAGCAAAAATTATCAAAAAAATCACGTTTGTTGTATGGGAGTCCCCCAAAATATTTATTTGATTCTAGTTTTCAGTATTTGTTGTTATAACGGCAACAGAAATACATCATCTGTGAAAATTTAAACTCTCTAACTATCACGGTTCATGAGATATAGCGTGGTGATAGACGGACGGACGGACGGACTGACGGACGGACGGAGGAGCGAAAACAATAGGGTCCCGTTTTACCCTTTGGGTACGGAACCCTAAAAAAAGCACTTGAATATTTAAATAAACAGTAAAACTCCGTACAAATAATATCGTGTCCTAAGAACACGGAAGAGACGAAGGGTCTCGGAACATCGCTCAGTGTTTTCTTTGGTTTTAACCAAATTGTTTTTGTCATGAAAATTCAATTGTGTAGATTTGTTTTGTGTGAGTGGCTTCAGTTAGGAGTAAAAAATTGTTTTTCGAACTCCATCAAGTACTGAGTTAATTGCCTTTTTTGTTGTATCCTTGTGGATGAGGAACATATACCTAAAAGCATACCTTAGATATATACCTTTAGATTTTAGTTCTTTTATGAGACTTCTGAAATATTAATTGAGTAAAAATGATATAAGCATTTTTTTTTAATTATGACCAAAATTTGTAAGCAGAGAAACCTTTATGTTATATTATTTTTTTGTTATATTTTTGACGGGTTGCTTCTTCATGCACATATTAATCGTACCACTGGAACACTTTTACTAACATAATTTAATAATCGTTCGTACAGAATATTAGGTATATAAAAAAGGCTAAGCTATTAAAATAAAAAATCCTAATAACGTATAATTCTGAACTTCATAAACTTTAAAAGTAACACAAATTACCAAATTACATTTCAGAAAAGAAACCACAATTTACCGAAATAATTTAACTTAATATTTTCCAATTACTGAAATGTTCAAGTGTATTACAGAAGTCTTTGACAGACGACCGGAAATATTAGGCTTGGTGCACACTAGGCACAAAATTTTGGACTTCAACATACGTAGGATAAAGTATTTACGCATACAATTGCTTTGAAATATAATTATCACTCAACCACACTGAAATTCTATAATTGTCCTTTAATTAAATTGAATTCGTCTATGCCAAATTAATGCAAGCGCATCGACCCAGATGATTGCACCTGAGATACTGTAATATGACGTTACTGTCTAGAATACTGCAGTTTGAAGCCTAGCATACTGCAGGGCGTTTGAACTGCTGCATTGGTGGTTTCAAAGGTGAAGGTCACACTGATTTAGAAAGTTCAAATTGTTCATGATATTTTTCATCAGCTTTAGTAAGCTTTATTCAAGATAAGAACTAGGTGGCTACTAAGTTTTGACATAAAATGGCGTTGAATATCATCGCTCAATTAAAATCAAATAGCCGGTAATCAGTAGGTATAAATTCATTGGAAAACTGACATTGATACATGAATATTAAACCTACAATTTAAAAGCGCTTTCACACCAACAGATTTTTCGTTTGGTTTTTTACACGCGATATTTTTCGAGCGACAAAAACCTATTTTCAACGCTCATTTTCAAGTGTCGTCTTCAGAACCGGTACCTAGTTGCCAATTGTTTACTTATTACGATTCGTTCGAAAAATCCACGAATGTAATGTCGCTGTAATACACGAAATTTTATTCTATTCAAACCCCTAACTTTACAGCCATTTAATGTGTATGTGGCCCTAGAATTGATGACGTCATACTTCCGGTTGGAAAGCAATAGCAATTAAAGTAATTGCATCAAGTTGAATGAGTAGACCGATGTAATCACTTAATTGCCTATTACCTATTGTGGTTAATCACTAAAAGCATCGTTCTGATAATGATCATCACACCTAGTTGGAAAAGTATAGAAACCATGAACATAAGTTGTTGTACTGCAATGTTTTTTCGCGAGAAATATGAAAAAATAAAGCATATTTTATTACTTTAAATTCTTGACTTTTTTAACCGATTTCCCAAAAAAGGAGGTGGTCTTAATTCGGATATTTTTATTATTTTATTAGGTATATTTATTTTTTTCGCGCATAATATCTACGTCGTTTACCGACCGATTTGAATAATTATTTTTATTATAAAACAGCCATACACTCAATTATTGAAAACCTTCTCTTTTTTGAAAGCCAAAAATGAAATCTTGAGCATTTATCTATGACATTGAGACACCTCTGCCATCAGTACCAACCAATTTCACGGCCACCAACAACACCCAAAAACTAACCCTCAAATAATATCAGCTTCTAAAATCGAACTACAAGTGTTAGAACCTCAAAGCCTGCAGCATTCGGTTAAGGGTTCCCCAATTAGTGAAGTTGTTCCAGCCTTTGCTAATGATGCAACTGCACTCAAGTGGCTTTGTCATCCGCTACAGCACGTATGTTTGCGGAAACTTAGTCGCCGAGTCCGCTTTTTGACCCATTGTCAAGAAAAATGTTGGGCTAATTTTAGATCTGAGATTTGCTGTCGGCATTTTAGGGTTTTGGGTAAGTTTTGTGAAGGGTCTTAAGTCTTTTGATGATGGGAAATTGTGATGAAGAGATGTGACAACGAAAAAAAAGTAATGCCAATTTGTGTGCTTATTTCTTTAAAAAAATATATTTAAAATGTTTCTTCTTTTAAATCAAACTATCCTACTTGGAAATAATCCAGGTAATTATTTTATTTATTTTCACCTAACAATGGCCTTGTTTCTAATTCCGATTTTCTCTTCAGCATTTCAGTCAATGTTTATTTTTTTAGGACCGTATTGTATTTGCCAAAGAAAGTGGCGCTGGGTAAAATGATCCACAAATAAATCAAGTATTGTTGCAGAAAATATCTATCGATCACAAATAAAAAGGCGATGACGACAATTTTTTAAGCAAAATTACGAATGATTCTCAAACGTCTCCACGTTTACAATGATTCAATACACGTTTATGAATCTTATCAAAACCTGAAGAAGATTTTCATTTATAAACACACCTATATATATGTATAGAGGTATATTTAGGCTTAAACCATCTTGTGGTGCCACAAAAACCTTAAAGGATAATGTGTAGAGTCCGAAAAACGGACAGAGCTCAAAGGACCGACTTAATTCGAGCAAAAAGTTGGACGGAAACAAAGCTTCCTTGCATTTTTTCCTTAAGTAAACCACTATAAATAGGGAAATACAAACTTTTTTAAACATATTTTTATCAGTTGTTTATATACCTAGATTTTATAAATATTCCATCAAGTTCAAACATCTAAAAATACAATTTTCCGAAAACAAAAGAATAAAACCAGTCCCAATACAGTTAGTATTTTTTTACTACCCCAAATTGTTCCTTAGATAAGGACCAAAATGTTTTCTTTCACTTTCTTTATAGGAAAAACATTACTTAAAGACCAATTTATTATTATGTTTCATTTTCCTCGAAGCTCGGTCTCGAGTGGGGTCGGGAGATAAAACTAGCTACCTGTAATTGTGGTGGCTTGTTAAGATGCTTGGCGGCTATCGTTGAACGTGATCAATAAGCTCTCGACATTGATGTTTCTTCATAACGAACTGTAGGACCTAGATATTGGATGTAGTACTCACTAAGCTCTAAAGACAAATTGTTATATGTACCTACTTTTATAATGAAACAGAATAAATAGAATTGGTGGTTGTCAGACCATCAAGGACAGTTTTCTCGTACGTCATATTGTAGGCCACTACAATGTGATCAACCTCGAAAAAAAAACTATTAAAAATGAATACACACCAATTTAAAACAGTTTACCCCAACACTAATTTAACTCCGAAACCAATTACGGTTCTAAAATTAAATTCTATAGAAACATGCCAACGGCGTGCTCGTATAAAATATATTGCTTTGTTGTTCCTTAAAACTATTTTATTATGTACTTAATAAATTGAGGAAAATAATAAACGAGTTCTAGAGTGGAGACCACGCCTCGGCAAACGTAGTGTAGGACGTCCTCAGGCACGGTAGAGTGATGATTTGCGCAAGACGGCTGGCAGGAGCTGGATGCGAGAAGCCGAAAATAGATCTCAGTGGCATGCACTTGGAGAGGCCTATGTCCAGCAGTGGACTGCGATAGGCTGATGATGATGATGATGAAATTGAGGAACATAAATCTGTACTCTCTCTCTCTCTTTCCAGCTATTTATCCCACATGGTGGTGGGGTCAGCTTTCCTAATTTGTCTTAACATAAATCTGTACTGAGTACACAAAATAATATTATTTACATTTAAACTTAAAAACTTCCGCACACAATAAATATTGGTCCTTCCGTACAAAAGGACCAGTAACTCCTGGATTGCTACTTAAATACGGGTAAAGCAGGTCAGGATTTAAAGTTAAATACAAACAAAGAGTAACCCTCAAACTGCCGCCAGCAAATAACTTAACCCTCCTAACCTAAGGGATGATCACATTAAAAAGAATTGATAATTGCGGCGAACAGAAATAGCCTGGAGACAAACATGTATCTATTTTTGGTTTATGTTTGTTTTTTTTTTTTCGTTTTTTGGGCGTTACAGGTTTCATTTCAAAATCTTTGACATTTTTTTTTTCAAGGTTTAACTGAAAAAAATATGTTTTCAATGTACTTTTTTGGTATGGTATTACTTATTAGTAACAGCAACTCTTCATACAATACGTGTGGGAGAGTTTCCCGGATTTATTGCTCTTCAGTGTAAAAGAATAACAAACTGTAAACGTATATTTGAATATCCTTTGTAATTTTAGTACAAAAGGTATAAATCTGACGTAACAAGGTCTTGTTGTTTTAAGAGAAGAGTATTTCTTAGTAGATCTTTATGGTATTTTGCTTATTTCAGCGTTTTTTATTTACGTCGGCTAGATACTTTTTGGAACCATGCAACCAGCGTCTGATTTCTCATAAGGACCTACAAATACCTCTTTGGAATAAAAACTCTTCGCTTTAATTCTCATAAAAACAAAAACTGTTTAATTAACTGACACTCTGAATTTTATACCTATTTAATGAAAATATCAATTTGAGAAAACATAAAGTAGTATATGAAATAAATTAATAAATAATGTAGCCAATTCTTCAACAAAATAATTTATTATCAAAAAGCAGGAAAAATCATTTGTTCTGCCAAGAAAAATAAAACTGTTTGCATAACCCTTGAAAAAATACAGTTTCATAAGGAACGAAAAAAGTGAAGAGCTGTAAAAATATACCGGAGTTAAGTGACAAATTGCTGCGCTGGTGTCGGACACTCATTTCCGTGAAACTTGTAATAAGGTTTTCATTTGAATTTGCCGATAAAAAGTTACCTTCGCTTCTAGTACCTATTTAGATTATTGGTATAGAAACAAATATAAATTATGTCGTTAAAAAGTTTGACAGTGGTGTAAGGTAGTATTGTCGGATTTATAATATAGGTACTTTATTTTACTACGATTTAATCATGACGTTTATATTTTTAAGGCTTTTAAGCAATGAAATAAAAAAGTCCTTTTAAGTGTGTGGAGAAGACTTGAGACCTTATCTTTCTTTTGTTTAAAAAATAGCCATAATTATATGAAAACATTTTGCCAACCACTTAACAGTAAAATATTTTTTTTTCAAATGAAGTAGGTATTTGTTATTAAACCATTCATTCATGCATATTCCAGGAATTCTCTAGAGCTTAAATTACCCGTACTCATTACTGGTTTACCTACTATAATAATATCACTAAACCACACATTGTCCATTGTTTCAGGTACATTTAATTACTCTAGTTCCTTCAGTGGCGACATCAAACCAAATCCCGGTTTTGTGTCAAGAGAGACTCGGTAAACGATCTCTAGGATTCACGAACCTCGACATACAGGTGAATAAAGTGTTCTTAGGTACAATCGACTAAAGTGTGTTTAGTATATAAGAACTTAAGACCTTTTAGTGGTTGAAGCCACTGGCTGGAGGCCTTAAATTCTAGGCATCCACAGGGAAAAGACATGACAAGAAGCATTACAAGGCCTCCCAGGCTGAATTTCGGTTAAAAGCATGCTTGTACATACCAAAAAATAAAAACTGTTTAGAAGGATGGTTGTAGTCTTACCATGAGGTATCGGGTTTCGCGAGTGACTGGGTTGAGGAGGTCAGGATAGGCAGTCATTCCATGTATTATACGATATTCCATACACTGACAATCAGGTTGAAATAAGTAGGTAAGGCAAATGATGACATGACGAGAAGAATGGTTGTAATGATTGCCAATTGATATTTAAAATTCTATTAAATTTTGAAATGTGAAAGTACATATGAATATTTAAAATGAGCTGAAATCTGGCCCTTATAGCTTGCGATTCATCTTAATAGGATTCTTTTTATCTCGATGCGGAAATTAAATCCCTCGGGACGCAGGTGAGATCGCTGGTGGAACCTAGTAACTGCATATTTTCTAAGCCACTTCTATCTGGTCTTATTCATCATTTACATAGTATTCTATGCAGGGAATACTTATACATATTTATAATTTAGCTATAAATCTTTAGTCTAATGCAATTTGAATGATTTGGCGTGGAAGGCATTGAATTTGAATTATCCAGATCTTAAAGCCTTTTTGGATGAATGGTTCCGTTTTCGTAAAACAATTGAGTCACATTTAAGTTCAATTCTCAAAATAAAAAAATATTTAAGAAAAACTGACGCTTATGTCGACTATGAACTAAGGACTTTAAATAGAAGGTACGTAATATTCATCTACCTCCTAACACGTGTCTCGTTGATAGTACTTTAAGTACTAAGTGGTGGGGAGTGTGCACCTGTCAAAGCTTAGTGACGTCACCACGTCACAGAGTAAAACAGTGGAGTACGTAAACGAGCAGTGCTTCAGCCGAGAAGCAACGAGGTTTGCATAAGTAATTTTTAATCTGTGCTTTCGAGATAGTGCTTGTAGGCGTTCCCTAAGTGGGTAGGTCTGTGTTTAGATTGAAGATTTTTTTACAAATTCAAACAAATTATTAAATTATACTGTAACGATATGGACAACACAATAATATAATTCAGAATGTCATTAAAGGATTTAAATAATTAATTTTGAGGAATTCCTTTCGTTTTGATTAAAGAATTTACAAACTACTTATTTAAGTACATTTGCCTTACATTAGTCAATTTAATTAAATTAAAACATCGAAATTACACTAAAGCCGGGTTTCCAATCGAAGGAGCTTCAATTTCCTCAAATTGAACTATAACTTACACAAAGTTTCAAAGAGCAATTCAGTTATGAAACTTTAATATTTAACCATTCAATAAAGTTAGGCGAAAACTTCTATAATTTTATTGTCATTTCATTCGTTAGTTTAGAAGTTTTTCAATATTCGACACTAAAAAAGCAGATTTTTCTTTAATCTACTTATAGATTTTCAGAAAGAAATTGCGCTATTACTACTCGGTGATAAATAGATTAGGGATTTAGTATAAGATACAAAATTACCATGATATTGCTATTTGCAAGGATTTTTTCTCTAATACCACTTTTAAATTAATGAATGAATAAGCCAAGATTACACTTGATGACAAAAAAAGAGACACCATTTAGATTGAACGCAAAGCACCAGACAGGCACTAATTTCTTTAAAAAAGTAACACAATTATTTTCTCTTTAATTTTTTAAAATAATTACTTTTGTATGTACCTATGTGTCATCTCCCTTTAACCCGATGGTTGACTGATAAAGAATGCATTGTGGCATTGAGTCTGACAATGTAGGTGGCATTTTTGTACACGCAGTCTAAATAAACACAAGGAATATTTTTGTTTATATCTCACTGTTTACTATAGATATATAATACTATGACAAGCGCCAGTGTATTGTCGGAGGTGTTGATGTTGAACTAGGCGCTATTACTGTACATGTACACGAGCTGTGTGTCGCCCAGCTAACATGCGCCCGGACGTCACACCAGGAGTTAGTTTAGCGAGTCACTCTAGAATCGGCAACGATGGGTGACTTTATAAAACGCCAGAAGTTTCACCCGGTTACCTGCTGAACTATATCACGCAATCGGATAAAAAGTACCCTTTAGTCTTTCTTGATAAATAAACTATCAAACACTAATTTTTTTAACCAATGAATGGATAAGCTAAGATTACACTTGAGGACAAATAAAAAGAGACACCATTTGTTAACAAGAAAGTACCAGATAGCCCAAACTTCTCCTAAGACTGATATTTTCTTCTAAAAAAAAAACAAATGACCGTTTTTGTTTATTTGTATTTCACTGTTTGCTATAGATAGTTATTCATGACAAGCGCCAGTGAATTGTCGGAGGTGTTGATGTACACGAGCTATGTGCCGGCCAGCTAACATGCTGCCGGACATGATACTAGGAATTAGTTTAGCGAGTCACTCTAGAAACGGTAGTAACGTGTGACTATAAAGAAATTGTTTACATCTTCCGCCACCAGCGTAATCTGTTGTTCTGATGTATAAGCACATTACTGACGTCTGTTGTGAAGCATATTTCAATTCTCATAGGTATTATTCCTAAAGCCGGGCAAAGCAGTGCCAAAATTCATGAAATGATTATCAAGGTTACCGTATTTTTTTCATGGTTCCTGCTGAGAATACCTATTAAATGTCATATTAATACCACTTTAAAATCATAGCTGCCGTTTTTCTTCCTATGTCGTGCCACTGCTGATCCGTAGTAAACATTTTATCCCTTAGTGAAATAATAATCAACTTGTGCTTTACCAGCTCGTCTAGTGGATGCTACATCTGTGTCATGTCAGCGACATAACGGCCTAATGACTGAGCACTCAACTGTCGTGTCATCTAAGTTATAGCGACCTGTTAGCGGTAATACGTCTAGTTCACTAGTTTAGCTCTAAGTGGTGTCTACTGGCTTTATACCTGTCGAGGAGTAAGTGTCAGGTTGGTGAAGGATCAGAGTTTTTAGGCCTAAAATGGATTGGAGAAAAAATGTCGACGAATGGGGTTCAAATGCCGGTACCTGGTAATTTAACGTTCGTTTCGTCATGACAACAGGTCACCCATCCACGAACCAAGCGCGAAAATAGTTGATTAACTATATGATATATAATGGCGTCCACGGCCGATTTCGGCCACGGCGGCTGTTCTCATTTAAGGAGATCAGCCAGCTGCGCAGGACATATTATAGTGCACGAGCATTTGAAATATAGTATATAGCTTATAATGTATATACCATGATGTATAGTTTATAGCTTAGAATGTGATACCTGAAAGACAATAAAATACTATTTTTCAGGAAAATACGCAAAAGGATGCACGTCCATTTAACTAGTTAACGATTTTTTTTCTAACAATGGTAGATACAGCAGAAATAAACAGAATAACATTGTCTACTCATTTTAGAATCCGAAATCTATATATTTTTATAGTAACCAGCTATCATATACCAATAAAAGATAGCTATCGAAAAATAACTTCTACATAACGACATTGTCACCATTTTATTCACATGAATCCTTAAAACTGGAGACACGGCATCACGTTTCACTTGACCCATATCTTCCTGTCTCCGTACTCATCAATCTTAGGATTCTTTTACAATACGATCTCTCTTCACATTAACAATTGAAGCACAATCAGGTCCGTCCCTCGGGAGCGCGTCCTTTTTTCATGTCCAATTATTTCTTTCGTACCTACATCGTTTTTATTAGTCTTATTGTATTTTTAAGGGCTCGTAGAAAATAAACAATTTTGGGAATTGATAGTTTTAGGTAGGTGAAGATGTAGTAGGTAAGTTTTTTGATTCGTGTAAGGTTTCTTAATATAAATGCAGTAAGAGAAAATATGGTTATGAGTTTTATGAATTCAATGTTTGAATTAAATTTAAAAAAAGTTTTCTTTTATAACAAACTTAAAATAACCAACTTTCTCCACTAATATGAGCAATTTCCAAAGAAATTAGAGTTTAAATTGCTGTGTTTTTTTTCTTATAACAGTGCGATGGCCCCGCAATTTTCTACGTTGATATGAAAATTAAAGAAAGCAAACGGTAAATTGGGTAGCTTTTCCCTCCGGCATATAATATTAAAACGTTCGTTCTTCAATCGTGAGCTTAACAACCCATTAACATTCATCAATTTATTAGTAGGGTTTTTATAAAAAGCCATGCCTGAAATAATCCTAACTAATATCCTAACTAATATTATAAATGTGAAAGTAACTCTGTCTGTCTGTCTGTCTGTCTTTCTGTCTGTCTGTCTGTCTTTCTGTCTGTCTGTCTGTCTTTTCTTCACGCCTATACTACTGAACCGATTTGTGTGAAATTTGGTACAGACATAGTTTGGAACTTGAGAAAGGACATAGGATAGTTTTTATTACAAAAAAATATAAAAATAAAAATAAAATTTATTTCGGACATATAGCGCCATCTATTGGTCAAACCAAAAATCACTATTCCACGCGAACGAAGTCGCGGGCAAAAGCTAGTTTATAATAATTTTTCTTCTGCTTCTATTTTTAACTTATATTCGTTTAATTTTTAAAAATTCTGTCAAGAGCTTAGACTAAATAAGTAAAAGATTTAAGCCTACCAATGTTTACCAAAAAATGCATTTTACCGTAACACCCAGCTTTTAACAAAAATATTCAATACTCACAAAAAGCACTTTTTCGCCAATTCGTTATCAGAATTTTCTTTGAGGCATTTTCTGGCCAAATCATTTCGATTTTAACCTAAAAGAATAAGCCCCGTAAAAGAAAAAATGGCGCGCAGAATACTCGGTATTGACAAAGATGTCTTTGTTTATGCTTTCGACGAAAGCGAGGTATCTATTTGTTTATATTTCGAAACAAACCCAATCTCTCTGTTTACACTCGATGTTGTGCATAGAATTGTACCTCGTACACTCGGGATCAATGAAAATGGGTCAGCTATAAAAACATTTATACGCCAAAACTGTGAATATTTGTGGTCAGACCGTTATTTATTTTCTATACTTCAATCAACAAGCCATCAAAGCTAGAAAGACTTTTTGAGCTGACCTGATTTTTTTGCAACAGAGTGTATACGTTCATCAAACCAACTACTCTGGATCAATTAAAGCGTGAATATCCAATGGACACTCATAGCATGAATAACGTCACAAAATACTATGGTTAACCAACTTTGATTTAAAAAGCTGTGCCAACACACGAAGCTTGCGCCAAATGCCCCCGGGATGTTAAGCTCAAGTTTCTAATATTTCTCGTTTGAAATACATTTCTATTGCTTTGCAGACAGATCGTCTGAATCCAATTTCATGCGGAACTTTGACCCTGTTTTATTTCAAAGCGGGTAACATGAAAATTCGCTGCTTACTCATGGTGGGAGCGTTGTTGGGGTTAACCTGTCACCGCGGGCTCGGGCCGTCTATTCCCGTCCACACGGTCTACGCCTCTAGTTTGTGTTGGGGATATTATCGGACGCTTGAAGCCGACAAGTTGAGCCGGTTTAATCCGGCTGCCATGTCAGTGTGTTAGCCCCTTAGGGCGAACCCGGGTTGCAATGTTTGTACCCGATTAACCAGCTATTTATTATTTTCGTGCAGTGTAAATTGGGCCTATTTTATGACGTAGGTACTCTATTATTCAAGTGGTTCTGAATGGATTGACGGGAAAGTTCTATCTAATGTGGATGTTTTAAAAATACATCTTTCTAATATCCTCTATAAAATAAATGACATGTTACAACCTCATATTTCAATTTAAACTACACCAATTTAAAACTACAATACAGCAAAAGCAAACCATCCAATTCGCAGTACAAATATCATTTATCTCTGCAACTTGAAAAATATAAAAGTGGAATCGAAATATAAGTACACCTCTCGTCTTTTCAAAGCTTGGTAAAACGAGCTCGGTTCTCTCTGCCAATCGTGGGGCAATATCCGATGTAAGATGTACACGAGTGCTGCCGGAAAAGCCCGATGTATTCCGAAGGCTGGCGAAGATTTCAGCTTGGAATAATCGGAAATATTCGCGTGTATGAATGTTATGTTACCGTTGCAGTGTATACGGTTGGTTTAACAAAAAGAAAGTAAATGAAAATTACTTCATATATTATTATATTTCTTTTTGTTTTATTTATTTTTAGATATAATAAGGGTTTTTTTGTTTGCTTAATAAGACGAGCTCTTTTCTGTCACTACCGTTGTACCGTTGTAGTGTGTAGGGTTGGTTCTCAGGTTGGTTATAATATTTTATGTCTGTGTTTATATTTTATCAAACAGACTTTACGTGAGTTTTTTTATGCAAATCTGAGTCTAAAAATTTTTACTTAACTCTCCTACAATTTGTGACTCATAAATATGAGTCCCTACTCAAAATTTGATGAATAAAAACAGTCCGGGTTCTTCGAAGTGACTATATATATACTTATACAAAAAAAAATGACTTTTCCTTTATCAATATTGTGAACTATTCATAAGCTAAGTTTTATTCATATCCGTAAATTAATTTCATATTTACAAAACTCACGATATACTGAAAGCTGCATGGTTAGTTGAGCTTAAAATATAGAAGGTACTTTAGGATTGAAACTTCAGGCACTAGCATGAAGTTGTAAGTAGTGTTAACTACTTCTGTTAACACTCACGACCCACTTATTTGTAGCAGTTTATTAGTTAACTCGTATACTGTACAGTCGGTAAAACAGTTAAGTACAGAAAGTATTTAAATATTCGTAATGATCAAATGCTGTTAGTCTTCCATAATTCAAAAAATCATGACTTTTTATATTTTTGCTTGCATATACCAATTTCTGTAAATATTTTTGATAAGATATTAATTAAATAATATTATTCTATTTACTACTGTATTTCTTACTTTAATTTCTAATTGATATCTGTTCTCTAGTGACACTTCATCGTTTCACTTTTGTTGGTAACGGTACTTCCACCCCAGTGAGTTATTAAGATGAAGTTATTGATATCGCTTCAAGCTACAAGTATCGGGTAACCTCTTCATCAATAGGGAAATACTGCTTTATATAACAACTCCTCTAGATATTTCCTGTAGAGACAAAGTTAGGATTTTGGTACCTAAATAATAATTCTAACACGTATAATTATTAACTGGGTAAAATAAAAGGTTATTATTATTTAAACTGTGAAATCGATACATTAATTTTTAGACAGTGTCCTATGCATTTTGCGCTGCTAATAATAGCACACAAATACATAGATTTTTTAAACTTCGTAGGTAAGTATGTAAATATTCCGTCTGTTAGGAAAAAATATAATCTGCGGATTAGAATATCAGTCGAAATTTTTTACTTTTCAATCTTCAAAATATATCTCGAGTTTTGTTCGTGCAAAACTATTATTTGCTCAAATACCTACGAAAACAAAAAATATTTTGTTTTTTATCTCTATTTATGGCACAGCAAAGCTATTGTTTTTTATCTATCGCACTGCAAAGTTCATTAAGTGAGGGCCAAGTAGGGCGTAAAATCGATGACCGCCTCAGGCCCTTGCGGCCGGTAAATCAATTTGCGAATATATCTGATACAGCCGAGGTATATGGCGGTTACACGGTTGCAAACGCCACGAGCGTACTTACGACCTTATACGTGGATGTGTGTGTGTTTGTGTACTTACGTTCTTATACGTTGTGTGTGTGTGTTTGTGCGCTTGATTGTACCCTCGGGGTTGTGGTAGAAACTGAAAGTTGGAATGGCTCTGTGGAGACGAAAAAAATGCATTGTTTTTGTCATTCATACTGGCATTTTTATTATTTGTGTTGCGTTTTTATAAAAATACGTAGATATAGATTTTATTTAGTTTACCGTTAGTCCGTTTTTTTTGCTTTAAAGAATTATCATGAAATATGCTTTCCATGCTTGAAGTTAAAATTTTTCAATGTGATATAAATACGTGCTACAATAAAATTATTGCCTAAAATATGAGTGTAAGATATTTTTCCTTACCAAGTTTCCTTAATGTTTTAAAACGTCAGAATAGACAGAGCTTTCTTAAACATACCTATTATCCTTAAAAAGACAGCTTTAATGAGGTAAAAGAGAGGCAAAATCTTGAGTTTATTAACTCATTACACCTTATTATGTTTCACTTTGTATATTTTGTAACAAAATCGCTTCGTTCACGAGGCATTTTGTTTGATGTATTGGCTTTCAGACTCATTTGGCAGTCTTTTTAATTGACGTTTAAAGGAAATGTGATGGCGTCTCAAATTATAACTTGCTCCTTTTTTATTTAATGTAGTAATCACTAAACAAAAATCCATAAGCAAGCTTGCTTGATTTATCCAGATGGTACTTACATTAAACATGCAGACTCGATGTATTTATTCGTTTATTTAGTAAATAAATAAAACTGAATGTAAACGGTAAAAATCATTAAAATGATTTAGGTACGTTATAAGTAGTGAAGGCAGATTATTCTTCTGTTTCAATGTTCTAGTCTAAACAACTGCGGTCGCTCAGTAGAGTGATGAAAACAAAATAAAAACCTGTGTTATCTACACGTCAAGTCAAAGTCAAGTCGTGGTGGCCTAGTGGGCAAAGAACCAACCTCTCGAGTATGAGGGCGCGGGTTCGATTCCAGGTCAGGCAAGTACCAATGCAACTTTTCTAAGTTTGTATGTACTTTCTAAGTATATCTTAGACACCAATGACTGTGTTTCGGATGGCACGTTAAACTGTAGGTCCCGGCTGTCATTGAACATCCTTGGCAGTCGTTACGGGTAGTCAGAAGCCAGTAAGTCTGACACCAGTCTAACCAAGGGGTATCGGGTTGCCCGGGTAACTGGGTTGAGGAGGTCAGATAGGCAGTCGCTTCTTGTAAAGCACTGGTACTCAGCTGAATCCGGTTAGACTGGAAGCCGACCCCAACATAGTTGGGAAAAGGCTCGGAGGATGATGATGATCTACACGTCAACTACATCTAATCTGCAAATAAATCACCACTAAACAAAAGTGAGTAACACCATTTTTTACATCGCCATTCATCCAGATAGCCGAGCACCTCAAACCATTAACCGATTGCTGGATAGCGAGGTTTTCATACATTTCGCTATAAATCGCTGCCTCTGTTCGACTATATCAGGCCGTAGTTTTATTATTCAGTTCAATGGATTGTGAAACTGATCGAGGGATTCATTTTCCACTGTATTTTTTCAGTTGAAAAATGCTCATGGTAGGAGTTATCTAATTTCTGTGAGGCGCAGGTGCGTCCAAATTTTTGCAATCAAAGTTTTTTCTACGGTTAATGGAGTCGGAACATTTTATTAGTTTAGTTGAGTTTGGTTTGGTTTGTGTGTTTAGTTCAAACTATTTAGTTTATTATGCTGCTTGTGAGTTTATCAAAGCGTTTTTGCCTCATAGTTGTTACAAGTTCAGGAATAAAATTTAGATTTTTTAAATTATTCGTGTGAAAAATATAACTACTGAAATGGCCTTTTGTGTAAAATAAAATATTATTTAATAAACACAGTATATTTAATGAAAAAGTTGTGCGATTATTATTAAATTAGGTGTAACAGAAAAATACTCATAAATATTACAGAAAGATACTCATAAATATCTTTCTGTTTCCGGTGGTAAAGAATCTACCTGCTCCATGGTTCTGGCTTCATAGTTATTAGTATGTTTTCATTTATAAAAGTCAAATTATTGAGCATCTTTCAGATTAAAAAATAAATTTACTTTTAAAATTCCTACCAATACAATTTCAAAAGTGACATAAACTCTATCCATCTACTGACCTAACTTATATCTCCAACGTAACACATATCACAAAACGGCGTAACTCGTTTCGCGTATATCATGATATCTCGCAATTCTGACGATGTGCTTAGACAAATGGACTAACAATGTAGGTGTCTGCTTGTCTGGTATGAAGATTAACAGCACCTCTGTTTTGTGGAACAGGATTTTGGTAGTAGGATTTGTAATAAAAGTTTTTGTTATTAATGTATGTGAGGTTTACTACATACGTGGCTGTATTACACATACTTTATCTTTAAGTTGGGTTCCCGGTCTAGGAACCAATTATCATTAAAAAAGTCAGCTAAGAAGATCACTAATAATCCTGGGAGATATTCTTTCTCAGTCAACTGTATTGGTTTACTAACTTCCGTTAGCGGTTTTGCCCGCGTCCCGTGGGAATAACTTGAATCAAAAATCTTCCACGCTAAATGGAAGAATGAAAGACCGGCTACATAATTGATTTCGTAATGTGCCTACTATCATTCATCTTCATACTGATTTATGAACTCAAACTAACTATCGGCCGACTAAATGTTTGCAACGTGCGAAAGCTCTATACATACACGTGCACTTTCCTAATCACTTAAACTGTCCTATAACAACAGAAATTCTACGTCCGACATATAAAACAAATAACGACAGTAAGTTGAACAAAGCGTACAACATTGTAGTCTAATTTGATTAAAATAATAAACTCCGTATGTTAGAGAACTCGTCTCGTTTGTGACGTTAAAACTTTGTGTTAATTTATGCAGTTTTGATAGCGCAAATATTTTGTCGCGAATTTTGTTCTGCAATTTTGGAATTAACTGCTTCTTCTCAGTATTTCACACCTGTTTTGCAGGCTGCTCATAACGTACCTACCAGCTGCATGAGTATTTTTTGTATGTACGCGGTAATATTATCTAATTGAAAGTAAATAAATAAAACATATTACAAAATTAAATGATCTGAATAACTGAAATCGTTAGGCTTATGTACGTATTGTTGACAACGATCAATGATATTTATCATAAATGTGGTTATTCTTTTGGACCGTTTTTTACGTTATATTTCGCTTTAAAACGGTATTATTGCCCAGCATTCAGAGTATTCTAAGGGACTAAGGTGCATAGCATACATATACTGGAAACATGCATGAATTGTCATACAAACGGACGAGTACCTACAACGAAGGGGTTCCGTAGAGAGCAAGGTAAATAGTTGGACTCGTTTGAAATACGAACTGCTATGACAATGTTTACAGGAACTTAGAATCTTAGCATATGGAAGTAATTTAATTAAGGAGCGTTGATTTTGTATTAAAAATATGATATGGACGTTAGCTATTACTGGATTGCTCAAAAATAATAAAATTAATAGAATGCCAAAATCCAATTTATTTTGATAATGATTAATTGCACACTCATAATAACTTTATTTTAACGATAACACAGCATCAAACTGTAACTTAAAAAAGTTAAATAATCGGAAAGAACAAAATGTCCAGAACAGAAAATGAGACCAATAATTGGAAGCATTGTCCACAGAAGCGAGAATTCATCACTCGCGCTGTCACCTTTCAAGTACGTAAGCAAATCTTTACCAAGGGCCTCATTGGGGGGTTGGGTTTCACTCCAGTAATTCTTGACAATTACTTCTCATCCTGTTGTTCTGATGAAAAGGCCTGCTGAGTTATTAATAGAATTTCCTTAAACTAATTTGCTTGAGGAAATTGGTTTCGTTAAGCATCGTTGTGCATAGATGGCTGGCTATTCTTTGTTGCAAATGAGCCTGTTTGTTTGATCAATTTATGCAAAGTGAAACTTAATTAACAGCGTTAGGGGATTTGAATAAATTATTGATTCAATAACCACGTTTGCTGATTACCATCAATTAAATATTTATCTGTATTTTATAATTATTTGTTACTAGCTTTCGCACGCGGTTTCACCCGCGTCCCGTAGCCGGATGGTGATAAAAACTATCCTAAAACCTTCTCCGGGTCTAAGTTACCTCCCCTCTAATTTTCAGCCAAATCGGTCAAGCCGTTTTCATATTATGTCGTGACAACGGAAAGCGGGTTTCATTTTTAACCGACTTCCCAAAAAGGAGGAGGTTCTCAATTCGTCGGGATCTTTTTTTTTTATTTTTTATGTGTGTTCACCGATTACTCGAAGACGCCTGGACCGATTTGCAAATTTCTTTTTTTGTTTGATAGGGATGATGGAAACCCTGAGAAATCGAGAGCAACTTTCGAAAGTTGTAGGCATGCATAGGTTAAAAACTTGACAATGAGGTGTACCTCTGATAGCACTATGCAACAGTGAAGGTTTGGAGCTGACCTGATGATGGAGACGAGAGAAGGTCGAGGGAACTCGACAACTGAATATGTAAACTACCTCATGTTTGGGCTTATATTATTCGTATTGATAAGAACTTTCCACTAACTAAAAATAAAACCGACTCCCAAAAACACTGAAAAGCAAAAAAAAAACTATTCTTGGGTGCATCGGCCTAGAAGTCGGTGGCGAAATAAACATATCATCATCCACTAGACACCGAATTCTAGGCCGATGCACCTAAGAATAGTTTTTTTTTTTGCTTTTCAGTGTTTTTGGGAGTCGGTTTTATTTTTTATATATATAGATTTATGCAAACATGTTTGGAGATTATGTTGGTTCAGTGAAATCATGATCTCTCTTGCACATTCTCTCTCTCTCTCTCTGTGTTACATTTTAATGTGACTGAATAATGTTTTAAAGATTTTTCATTTCACCTCTTCCATGTACATTTACAGATATAATATCAGGCGAGAACTTTCAGAAGTTCTAGATAAAAATCATAAAGGACTGGTTGACTCTTTTTAACATCCCTAGCAAGTAATTCCGTTCAAGTTTCGCAGTACCAATGACAATGTTTTCAAGTACCCTTGTCCGATCCATTAGATACTTTTACAGGCCATTGAGAAGTTGGACTAAAATATTAGTACAGATCGTGACCCCCTTAAATTTTAAGTAACCGTTCGTGCTTTGGGATTTCTGATTTGTGAAGGTCCGACAAAAGATGGGTACGTTATTCAATATTGAGACTTTTTCAAAAAGTTTCTATTGCTGGACCAATGATTGAGCCTTGGGGTGAGCTCCGTTTTAATTATCTTTTCAAAATGATCTGTGATGTTTCAAAATGATTATACTTCGATATATAAATACATAATTACTTAGTTCTAAGGATATTTCCGCACACATACAAAGAAAGATGATAGATACCTGTAGGTAGTACCACTTTGAACAGGATAGATTTATCTACAACATACATTGAGAACATTAACTTCAGTAACGCGCTTAGTTGCACCACTAACAACTTCCCCCACTTTGAAAGTTACTCACAACTTGATCTAGAAATGTAAAAGTTGACAAAGAGAAGTAGAGTAGCGCTACCCACTATTTATACACCATTTATATTCTACCCTTAACCATTGCATAACTAAAGAGGGCATTTCCAATAAGCCTGTCCTTGAATGTTGAAGATGAAACCTTCCAAATACTCAATAAAGATTCAGATGAGCAACAAAAGGGAACATTCAATAACTATTTCAAGCTTTTCGAAGGAATTTACGTAATCTATGGACGTTACTATTTCAATGGGCCCGTTAGTTGTGACAAAGCAATAAAGTGAAGCAATGGAGCGTGAAGTATGGTTGTGGAACTATCTGACTATTGTATGATGCAGAAACTATTTAAAATGAAATAATTGTTATAAATGATTCCTCACAAGTCGAAGCAATAGTTTTTGAACGGAATAAATCGAATTAGGCTATAAAACTTGTTAGACAAAATAAATCAGGCAGGTATATAATTTCGTAATATATTTGACACCAAATATACTGAAAATTGAAGCCGAAAATCGATCTCAGTGGCGTGCACTTGGAGAGGCCTATGTCCAGCAGTGGACTGCGATAGGCTGATGATGATGATGATGATGATACTGAAAATTTATTTTTCTTTGTACATAGTTACTCAAATAGGGAAAATTTTAATTACTAGTGGGTACTTTACTAACTACATTGTAAATTCCTGTTTTGTATGAAATATTAATATCAATTGGTGACATTTTGTAGCACCAATAGAATCACTGCCAATTTTATTTTATGACTTGAAAGAACATGCACCCTACCCTACATTGTACATAATGTTGTAATGCACGCAGCCTTTCTATAGAATTTCCGACCTTACTTCGTTTGTTTCAAGGATTGAAATCATTTGGCCTTTGAACTTTTGGATCTTTATTTATTACATTCTCAAGTTAAATATACATATTACTTTCTATGAGGTTCTTGGTGAACAGATTACGGTTTTCAAGATATTTATGATTTTTATTTATACAACATTTTCTTCAGTATTCAGAGATATAAAATATTGGAATGTTTGATTTTATTAAAAACTTTCGTGAAAAGTTTTGGAGGAAAAATTGTAGTTGGGGTGGGAGGCTATTTCCTGGTATATACGGAATTTTACGAAATGTTTAGAAAGAAGGAATGGTTTTTTTTCGTCATATATATGTTTCAAACCAAGATTTAAATGATAGAATATAGATAGAATATTCTTTATTGTACACCAAAACAAACATAGAAAAGGACATTACAAACAAATACGTGTGAGTACAATAGGCGGTCTTATCGCTCAAAAGCAATCTCTTACAGACAACCTTTCTTTCTAAATGGACACTGACCTGATCATATCCCACCATAAGGCATGCAAAACTCATAAAAAATATACTGATAAAATTACATAAGCTATTAACGGAATCTGAAGTGTTATATCAAGAGCCCTTATGAATAAACGACCACCTTAAGATTCTTGGCATCATACCAATATGAACCCTCAACTTTGACCCATAAATTAGATTATTGCTTGAACTGCGACCCAAAAAGTTGGCCTCGAATGTGAGTACTCAAGACTTACATCTGGTAAACTTTATCCATTGCAAGTTTCATCGTATGTAGAGGCTTTTGGAAGGCGAGGAAGCATTTTTAGCAAGAAAGAATGATTGGGTTTACCTCATTTCCCACAGGTTTCCCTTCATGGAAAAGAACTAAATTTTATGTATATACAATTTCCGCCATCATAATTGCATAACAAAATATCTCTTGCGCAATTGGCCGGTTAACTTAGCTAGATCTTCATCTTTGACACATTTCTGACATTTAATTTGCCGCCCTGTCTATGGTCTGAGACGCTCACTGGGCAACTTTTTATTATTCACAAGCTTTTTGTCTATGTCTTTTCTCTTGATATTCTCGTATTGTGTTTGTTTTTGTCTATGGTTTGTTTTATATTCATTGTTACTATATCTGTTTACTACGTTTCTGTTATTTTACTAATTATGTATATATATATTTATTTATTTACCGGATTCGTGCCGAAACGGCGTCTGTTTGTATAGTCCCGAGGCAAGGTCATGTGGTGGGTCAGCGCTGAAAACCAGCGCTGTTGTCTCGTGCCTGCGTGTGCGTGACACAGCATTTATGCTGAGCGCTGCCCCTTTTTCACGCATAAGTGACGCAGCTGCAGCGCTTTTATTTTTTTTTTTTGTTTTACTGTTTGTTTTGTCCCTAGATTTATTTGTTTGTATTTGTGTGTGTTTTGTTTTCTGCGTCATTTGTGTGTAAAATAAATGGTTTTTCTTTCTTTCTTTCTTTCTTTCTTTCTTTCTTTACGTCGCTAAATCCAAATGTAAAATAGAATGACTTGTATCATATCAATTTTTTGTTTTGATCAAATAATAGGTATTATCATAAACAAACTGAATGAAATATTTCAGCATTTTTTTTTTCATTCAATAAAAATGCTGGAGTACAAAGCAGAGGAAAAATATACGCAAAAACAAGTCCAGTTAAAACAATAGGCGAAAGTCAAAAAAATATTTTTCAATGAAACGCCAACAAAATTCGCTTCTCAAGCACAAAATAGCGTTAAAATAAATTGTTTATTTGATTTTAAAAAGCACTTTTTGCAGTTTAGCTACTTACATAATTATGTCAAAAAAATATTTCACTAGAAACTTCTGTATTTAAGTTGCAACGACTAGCTGGTTGGAATGAGTTTAAAAAATATACTCATTTCTAACAAACGCAAACTCAATTTATCTTTCCAAAAGTTCACATACAACTTCCTAATGATCTTTTTCCTGCCCCACAATGCCAATCATGGTCAAAGAAATACAAGTGACTGCACTTCCCACAAAACATACTAAGATAAATTCCTTATAGTCCGCGACAGTAGCAAAGAGTATCTAACGATGAGTTACGATCTCTTTTGCTGCAAACTTAGGCGACATGCTGGTTGAAAAAAAAATATACTTTTCTATTTTCAAAAACTTTAAAAAGGTTGGCACTGAACATTTTTATGAGTCTTTTTGTTGAGAAAAACGTAGTCGTTAAAAGTTTTGAATTTATTATTTATTAGCAATGCTGTTGCAGTTTAAGCGTTTATATTTTTCAAGTTTTCCTTTGTTAATAGGTTTGGTAAAGGAATAGCGAAGTACACTTATTTATTTATTACTTTAAATAAAGTTCACTAAACGTGGCGTTACGAAATATATTGTAATTCAGGAAATTATGGAGATTTACCTACCTATTTCTTTATTTAAACTTTTCAGCTTTATAACATTAGTATTGATAAACTGAAAAATATAAAAACATTCAGGTGACCTATATTAAAGTTTTTATGCATTTACCCGTGTCTCACCTTTAATAAAACTCACCCACTCACTTTCATGGAATATATTTTCAGTTTAGCGCCTCGTAAAACAAAAACATTGATTGAATTTTTCACCCCTTCGCAAGGGTACAAATCTTTACAAATCCCATCCTGATGTCGGGGTAACGGCTCTATCGATTACCACAAAATTTATGATCCTACGTTTTTGCTTTGACGTTGAAAAATAACAAATTTAAGCCAACTGACGTAAAAAGTGCGTGGTGCGAAAAAAATGTTATGGATTTATTAATATTTTTTGGGAAGTCATTTTTTCATTCTAAGTTATATTGTATCCAAGTGGAGTTTTCATAATCTTTAATTTAACTGATCCTTTTTTATATAATTACTATTCATTTTACAACTTTTATACATGACTAGCAAGCTAGCTCCAAAATGAGGATAAATATCATGTCCAGATAAATAGAACAATGTGAAAACTTCGTTTTTATATTAAAATTAATTATTACTTTAATTTTCAATTAACATTTTCCTCGACTTTATAAGACTACAACTCGCATCGAATTTCTTAAATCCCTTTTGGTTTTGCTACTATTCATAACACTGACAAGGTTTAATATGAAAACAATTTCGGCTCTTACACAACTAAACAGGTCAGTCGCACACCATTTTTGTATGAAAATAACATTACTTTATATAAGCCACATGTCTCCCAAGATCTATTTTCTGATTCAAATGTTTCGGATATGTAAGAAAGTAGGTAAACAAACAATCGACGCATCTGTCTAACGTGTCATGGCCATCGATATTGTTTGAGTGCGATACTCGATTCATCGACATTTAAGTAATCGTTTCTCGAAAATTCGCTCCTGACTTAATCCTAAGACGGATCACATACTGCTATGTTTAAGGAGTTTGGATCTTAGCATCCATCACCACGTCAAAATGCACATACCTATATATTAATACAATCTTGTAATCTTCCCTGACAATGTACGTAACAGATTTTAGTAACTTAAGGATTAGCTGTGGATTGTGGATTATTCTAAGATCCGTGTAGTCTTTTGATCTGTGATGAAATGAAAGTCGTGGAAGCCTAGTGGTTAAAGCAACTGCCTCAGGTACGATTGTACGGGTTCGATTTTAAATTTGACATAGTGTCAGACACACGATTCCTATAGTCCTACGTTACAGAAGAAGTAGGTACCTATTGCTGGTCCCTTCTGACCTCTGAACCTTCTCTCATTACTGTTACATTAACTTTCAGTATCTTCTTAATAAAGTCTTGTTATCTTAAGTGATTTTGGGTAATTAGGAAGGGATTTAATAGGTGATATTTTCTTTTTCTATTTTCTTAACAATTAATGCCTTTGTCCCAACTGACTGTGATTTAGTATACTTTAGTATCTAAATAGATTTTACATATTTAAAAAATTGAAGTTTTCTATTTAGATATTATTTTGTTTACTTTATTCTACTGGTATTCTACAGCAAGTACAATCATGTTTGCTGTTTTTTACTACCTCAAGTTTATTATTTATTTATTTATCTTCTTTCACAAGGTAAACATCTTAGTTGCATTACAAATCATTCTTTTCATTTTTATGTTCAACAAATAAAGATAATCTTGATGCATAAAATACATAGGTACTCAAATATTACACGCTCATAAAACTAGATCCTGGTTCTTCTTGTGAGCAACGCATTTGTATTGTATTTTCTAAATGCATAGCAGATTATATTAACGATTTACTGCAAGCAAAAGCAAGATAACTTTCACTGCAGGGGATTGCTATAATAAAGACCAATAAGTTGGACAAATATAACAATTTTACAGAAACTTTTAAGTTTCATTTGTTCATTCTAAAACATTTTCTACAACTTTATGAGAAAAGATGATTTATCTTAAGTTGTATCATTTGATATCAAGTTTGTGACATTGTGTTTTCTACAGAGTTTACGCTCACTAACTCCGCAGGACAGCGTTGCATTTCTAACGTTTTCAGCTTCGTTGTTAAATCGGTACACAGGTTTCTTCATCAAACGATAATCAACTTCAAATCGTACACCTAAAGCACATTCTGCATTGGCAAATATTTTTCCAGTATCTTTAAAAGCTCCACGCTCGAGTTAAGTTTCCAGTAGTTGGTGGTTTTTATAAAATGGAGTGAAGAAAGTAACGTTCTAGATATATTAAAGAGCTTAAAATATGTGATGTAAAATGTCAGCGGCTTTCTGAATGTTTGTTGTGCTAGGGCTCTGTAAATGAAATTAGCTTTATGAATTCAGTACAAAACTTACAAAAATAAAACTACTCGATGGGTGATGCAGCAATTTGCAATTAATAGAGTTAAGGTGCAAACTATTTTCAAAATACATATGTAGGTATGTAGGTACGATTTAGCGCAAAAGTTTACAGAAAAAAAAAAAAAACCTGAAAAAGAGTGAATAAAATTTAAATATGAGCAGCATGCAATTTATTACAAGTATGTTGAATAACCTGACGCTTTATTAAATTATAACAAATTTTTTTGCTCTACTAGATACAAAACTCACGCTCTCAAAAGTTCATTAAAGGTCACTCAAACTCCCATCCATTTATTAGCACTCCCAAACAAAATAAACTGACTCCAATACCTGTATCCATTAGTACTAAACCGTGCAGGTTTCAAGTCAGCTAGTTCCAATAAAGTAATTGCTAATCTTTTCAGTGTAGGTAGAATGGGAGCCTCGTTTTCAGTTGCAGCTGCTCCAAATCCGGTAGTTTTCAGTTTTCGTCTATTTTTGTGCTCGCTCAATGAAAACGTTGGCCGAAATAGAAAAAGTTTGCCATTTTTCGGTGATTTTGCAAGTCAGGTCAAGTTTTGTTTACACAGTGAACAGTGAAAAGTGCAGTCGTTTTTTGATAAACATTGCTGTTTTAAACTCTGCGTAAATACTGAATAGTCGTTGGTATACAGATTCAGATAAAATTGGCTGTTTTCCGCGGTTTCACCTATGTCCGTGGCAACTAATTCCCGTGTATATAGGCTATATTATGTCACCCGGAGATAGTGTATTAGCAGAGTAATAAGTTTTCAAATTGGTCAGTACTTTTGGAGTCTTCCCGATCCAAAAAAAGTCTTCTTCTCTATTTATTTTGTAGCCAGAAATTCAGATAAATTGATTGGAAGGTTGTAAATTGATTCTTAATTTTAATAACAAAGCTCATTTTTTAGTTCATTGGCACATAAGATAAGCTAATTAAGACAGATAGTTAGATAATATAATTAGCAATATGATATCATTACAGGATATGTCACTAGATAATCGTGATTTAACTAATCAGTGAATCTATAATGATCATTCAGATTATGTTATCATTGTAACATTAGTAAAATTATGGTAATACATACAACTCGGATTCCAAGTCAACAAGGAAAATACATTTCTTTGTGGTATATTCAGATGAGATGAGGGTATCTTTAATGTGGATAATTCGGCTCCTATTGGCCATAGAAAAGGGAGCAGCTGGTATAAACTGCCTCTCTTGTTTTATTTCTGTAAACAGATCGAGGTTTTCATGAGTTTGACGAAATGGTGTTTTTATTTTATTGTTATGACGGTACTGCGCCTTTTTTTTTTTTTTTTTTTTTTTTATCGACGTAAAATCATCAAATGACCCCTCCCGCTGTGGGTTAGCAGCGGTGAGGGAGTGTCAGACTCTTACTGACTAAAATCGTCGTGTTCCGTCATAGGCCTTTTATGTACCAGGGCCGCGATATCTCTTTCGAACAACCCGCAGCCCCGGCAGGCCTTGGCCCTGCTGGGCCCCGCTGGGGTTGCTGACGTCTCTTTGAGGAGCGCGTGGAACAACGCGCGCCGTCGACACGGGTCTGTCGTCTAGGAAGACAGAGGGACGATGAGCCACCCGAACTCACCGCCCACAGACCCACGCCTACGGTGGCCGGGAGTCATCTCGCGACACCCGGCGCCCATGGTGTCTACCTGGTCCAGCGCGGCGGCCGGGATGAGAGGTGCGAACTCTCTGGCGTTCCGCCTCCTCCTTCTCGAGCATGACCGCTTCGCAGAAGGAGGCGACGGCATCCCATTCCCTCTCGCCCCGGACCATGGCCTGAACCAGGGCCGGACGCGAGAGGTCGCCGCCGCCCAAAGCCTCGACGAGGACCCGGCGGTGCCCTTCCCATGCGGGGCACACCTGGACTGTGTGGTCCACCGTGTCCTCGGGGCTGTCCGCACAATGGTGACACCCGGGCGCCTCCTCACGACCGATGCGGTGCAGGTACCTCCCGAAACAACCGTGTCCGGTGAGGACCTGCGTCATGCGGTACGTGAGGGCGCCGTGACTCCTCCCGAGCCACTCCTCAAAGAGGGGACTTACCGCCACGATGGTGGCGTGCCCTGCACTGGGTTGCGATAGTCGCTCCCTCCAGGCCACCATGAGATCGCGCCGGAGCTCCGCCCGCTGCGCGACAACTTGCCGCGGCAACGGGGTTTCTCCCCGGCGCTGAGCCTCCTCGCGCCAGTCGTACAGGCGCAAGAAGACCCTCGCCTCCAGATCCCACGGTGGCAGTCCAGCGAGTAGGCCAGCTGCTTCGCGGGAGATCGTGCGGTACCCCCGGATTAGCCTAATGGCTATCACCCTTTGGGGCACGTTCAGGTAGTGCACAGCCCGCGGCCGTGCCGAACGTGCCCATACCGGGGCCCCGTAAAGGGCCATGGACCGCATGACCCCCGCGTAGAGTTTACGGCAGGGGGCGTTTGGGCCTCCCAGGTTGGGCAGGAGCCGCTTGAATGCAGCACCTGCCCTCTCCAGTTTGGGGCCCAAACGTCGGAAATGCTCGACGAAGTTCCACCGGCCGTCGAGGACGAGTCCCAGGTACTTCATCGCCCTCTCGACGCCGATGGTAACCCCCCCCACCGTGACTTGGGAGCCTGAAGGTGGCGCGTTCCGAAGCCCATGAAAGCACATGGCCTCGGATTTGTGCAAGGCCACCTCCAGTCCCAGCAGCTGAATCCTCTCGATGACTATCGCAACCCCGCGCGTCATTAAGTCGGCCGCCTCCTGGTGCGACCTCCCTTGTGCCAGAACCAGCGTGTCGTCAGCGTAGCAGACCACGCTGACGCCGCTAGGGAGGTCGGCGCGCAGCACCCAGTCGTAGCCGATGTTCCACAAGAGCGGCCCCAGTACCGACCCCTGCGGAACACCGCACGACATCTCTCGCCGGTTCCATTCCCCGTTGTGACCAGGGTAAATGATGGACCTATCCGACAGATAGGCCTCGACCACGCGACGAAGGTAGGTCGGCACCCGGTGATACCGGAGTGCCTCCCTGATGCAACTCCAGGGAAGGGTGTTGAAGGCGTTGGCGATGTCAAGAGACACCGCCAAGACGACCCCCCCCCGGGACACAGCATCCCCCGTCGTGAGAGCTCTCACGCGCATGATGGCGTCCACCGTTGAGCGCCCCTTGCGGAAGCCGAACTGGTGGTCCGCAAGGTCCGGCCCTATCCCCCCAAGGTGCGCGACGAGGCGGTGTGCGACAACTCGCTCAAAGAGCTTGCCCACCTCGTCGAGCAACACGATGGGCCGGTATGCGGACGGAGAGTCCGCAGGGCGCCCCGGCTTCCGAATGAGGACCAGTCTCCCCGTCTTCCAACGAAGTGGGAACTGGCCCCTCTCCAAACATGCGCTGAGAAGCCCCCTAAGTCGAGGCCCGAGAGCCTCAAGGGCCAGGACCCAGGCCTTGCCAGGCAGGCCGTCAGGCCCTGGGGCGGTGTTTTTGGCTTTAAGCCTAGCCACCGCCACTCTCAGGTCCACCCCAGTCACCTCGGGGACATCGTCGTCGTCGGAAGTGTGGTCCGTCGTTGACACCGCGGGTTGCAGAGCCATGGGCGGGGGAGAGTGTTCCCCGCGCGAAGGGAACAGAGCGCTCACCACCTCCTCCACCAGCTGAGGCCGGAGACTCTGGGTCAGCGGGGGGGCCCATGGGCGGAGCTTGCCCCGCACCATTTTGTACGGGCGCCCCCACGGGTCCCTGTCCAGAGACCCCAGCAGCTCCGCATTGGCCACCTCCTTGGCCTGGATGATGGCCAATTGGAGGGCGGTCTTCGCAGCTCTGTATCCCTCGTACAGCTCCGCTTCCCTGGCTTCTGCATCCGGAGGGCGGATGCGTAGCCTGCGGTGTCTGGTGTACAGGTGCCTCGCAGCGACGCACGCCTCTCGAAGGGCCGCGATTTCGCAAGACCACCAGTACACCTGGCGTCGGGCGCGTCCTGGCGGGACTCGGGGCATGGCCACGTCGCAAATTTCGGACATGGTCTCCCGGAACCACTCCGCCTCGTCGTTGATGTCGGCGGGCCTGTCCGGTGATGACACCCAGGCCTGCACGACTGAGGCTTCCAGGAGAAGCTCCCGGTCCAGATGTTTCAGCGCCCAACGTGGACCACTCGGGGTCTGCAGGACCGGCGCGCTAGGGTTCTGGGCGGAGACGTCAAACCGGATGTACCGGTGATCGGAGTAGGTCTCCACCCTCTCCTCCACGCGCCAGTCAAAGACACGCGGCAGCAGAGCGGGGCTGGCGAACGAGATGTCCACTACTGACTCGCCCCGCATCCGTACACACGTGGGGACAGAACCCCGATTGAGGACGACCAGGCCTGCTTCCAGCGCCCAGTCCTCCACCATCCTACCCCGTGCATCTGTGCGTCGGGAACCCCAGGCCAAGTTCTTGGCGTTGAAGTCCCCTAACACTATCACGGGGAGGGAATAACTTCCGACGACGACGGACAACTCCAGGAGGGAGTTGTGGAACTCGGCGAGAGTTCGGCTCGGGGAGAAGTACACCCCCACGACGACTATCTCCCCGAACCGTGCTGCGACGCAACCCCTTCCACTCTTCACCCCTTCGAGGGAAGGAGTACCAGCGGCGGCCGACGATATGATGGTCACTGAGCCGCTAAGGTCCTTAACCCAGTCATCCCTGGGAAGGACAAAGTACGGCTCAGCGACCACGGCGATGTTGATCGACCACTGCGCCATGCTTTGGAGCAACAGATCCTGGGCACGGGCGCAGTGGTTGATGTTCGCCTGGAGGAAGCGTAGTGGAGCCAGGCTAGCACTCCATCACGTCTTCCTCCTCTTCAGACGCGGGCGCTGCGGCAGCAGCAGCGGCGACGGCGTCGACAGCGGCGGCAGCGTTGGAGGCGGCGGCGGCCGCAGGAGCTGCGGTGGTGGCCACTGCGGAGGTGGTGGCGGTGGCGGCGACGGACGGCCGGCCCTTGCCCTTACCCTTGGTCTTGGCGGGTGGGGCACAGGATTTGCTCCCTGCCCGGTGTTCGGCTGGCTTGCCAGCAGCCGCGCATGCAGTGCAGTGCGGCGCGGCGCTACAAGCCACGGCCTTGTGTCCGGGCTGACCGCAGCGGAAGCAGAGGGCGCTGCGGTCGACCTCCGAGGTGCAACGAACACCCACATGATGCCCGACGTGGCATCGGAAGCACCTCAGGGGTCTAGGGTCCAGCAACTTGACCTGTGCCGACACCCAACCAACGAGCAACCTACGGCCGTCCACTATGGTCTTGGCCGCCACCACGGGGCAGCTCACCGTGACGGTGCACGTGCCCCTAAGGTCGGGACGTATGGTGCCCGCCTTAACTTCGTCGGCGGAGCACCCACCCGTCCTAGCGACGGCGGCCACCACCTCCTCGGCAGTAACTGAGTCGTCCAGGCCCATGATGCGCAGATCCGCGCACTTGTGGGGCCTGGAGACTCGGGCGTCGTCCGCACTTATGGACGCCCTAAGCCTCTCGGCTAGAGCGTCTGCGGCGGGCCCACTGGCCGCTCCTGGGACCTCCAGCATTCGGGCGCCCGTTGCAGTCACCCTGAGCCGGAGGCCAGAGGTGATACCTAGCTCCTGCAGGTTCACCGCCTCCTTTGCTTGGGCGAGCACGTCGCGGTACGACACGCCCCTTTTGGCCGCGTCCGGCTGTAGTGTGACTACTACAGCCGCGGTCTTGGGGGCGCGGAGTTGCGCCGCGGCGGCTCGCTGTCTGCGCCGCTGTTTTTGGGCCTTCTTTTTGGCCGCTTTGGCCGCCCTCCGTCTCTTTCTCCTTTCCCCCACCACCTGCCACTCAGACTCAGCGGCAGAAGAGGTGGGGGCCGCAGACGGTGTCGGCTTCGGAGGGCGCTTCGCCACTGGAGCCGACGACGGAACCGGTGCTGATGTTGGCACCGGGGCCCTCTGCGCCTGGACCGCTGTTGCGGCCTTGGGCTTTGGCTGGGCGGCCGCCTTCCTGGGCGGCCCGCTCGGCGCCGCCACAGGTGGCTTGTTCGGCGGTCCCCTTCTGGGCGGGGGTGCCGCTGCAGCCGCAGCCGCATAAGAGGCCGCTGGGGGCTTCGGCGCCGCGAGGGGAGGCCGTAGGACCCTGCCCTCCAGGACGGAGAAGCGGGCCTGGAAGGCCGCCATCTCCTGCCGAACCAGGGCTAGGACCTGGCTCTCCACCGGGGAGGACTGCGGCCGCTGTGAAGTGGTCCCGCTGCGTTCGGCCTCCTGCTCTCTCATCTTTCTAAGGTCCGCCCGTAGACTCCTGTTCTCCTCCAGGAGCGAGTTCAGGGCGGCCGTGAGACGAGCCACTTCCTCTCGCAGCTTGGCCAGATCGCTCTTTGGAGCCTGACCGAAGCTTGCAAGTCAAGTCAAATCATTTATTTCATTTAGGCCTTTACAAGCACTTATGAACGTCAAAATTATAACTAAGTTTGATTCTAGTTGCCCATTCCAAAAGTAGCTTCCTATGGAGAAGAACGGGCAAGAAACTCCATGGTTACTCTTTTTAAAAATAATATAGTATTACAGTTTGTATGTATTGATACATACAGTAAAAGCATGCGAAGATCATGTAGAATCGCAAAGACAAATGAGGATAAAGTGACAATTAAAATGCTACATGGTGTTCACATTTACAAATTGGTTTATATTTTGGTACAAAGTTACAAACAAATAATCAAAAGGTGAATACAATTTTATTTGCTGGTGTAGTTTTAATTTGTTAATTAATTAGATATTGTCAGTATGTCCTATGGAGCAGGACCAGCATGTTTCCAAGCATTTTTATCTTGAATGTAATCTTCTAATTTATAATATGCTTGCTTACAAAGTGTGGCTTTTATATGAGTTTTAAACCGCAAGTCATTCAATTCCAGAATGTTGTCTGGTATTTTATTATAACATTTGACACAATATCCCATGAAAGATGTATGTACTTTAGATAATCTAAACTGCGGGATAGCTAACTTATTTTTATTTCTAGTGTTATAATTATGTCTATCACATATTTTATCAAACAAATGTAAGTTTTTCCTAACATACATGATATTTTCATAAATAAATTGGCAAGGTACGGTCATGATATTAATTTTTTTAAACAGTTCCCTAAGAGATTCACGACCACGTAAGTTGTACATAGCTCTGACCGCTCGCTTTTGTAAGATAAATATGCATTCAATGTCAGCAGCTCGTCCCCACAGCAGAATGCCGTACGACATGATGCTGTGGAAGTAACTAAAATATACCAGTCTAGCTGTTTCTACGTCCGCTAGCTGCCTCATCTTTCTAATAGCATAGGCGGCCGAGCTAAGACGACCCGCAAGAGATGTTATGTGGGGTCCCCATTGTAGTTTTTTGTCAAGAGTGATTCCCAGGAAAACTGTCTGATTTATAAATTCTAGTTTTTGACTATTGAGTATTATGTCACATTCACTACTTTTTACATTTGGCAATGAAAATCGAATGCATTTTGTTTTTTTTTCATTAAGAGCCAAGTTATTTGCGTTGAACCAATTTTGAACCTGGATAATGGAATTGTTTACGTCGTCTAGGTTACGTCTACGTCGATCAATATTAAAAATAAGAGAGGTATCATCGGCAAACAACACCATCCTAGGTTGATTATCAAATAGATAGGGCAAATCATTAATATAAACTAAAAAGAGGAACGGACCTAATATGGAACCTTGTGGTACGCCCATTGCCATCATTGAGCCTAGTGAATTTACGCCGTTTACTTGAACTTTAAGTTGCCGATCGTTTAGATACGATTTTAATAACCGGAGGGATGTATCTTTGATTCCGTAATGCTCTAGCTTCTGCAAAAGCGTTTCGTGATTTACGCAGTCAAACGCTTTTGAGAGATCGCAGAAAATTCCAATCGAGTCTTCAGCTTCCTCCCAAGCCTTAAAGATGTGCTTGATCAAAGTTACACCAGCATCGGTTGTACAGCGACCTTTGGTGAAACCGTATTGTTCGTTATGAAAAATGAAGTTTTTATTGAAATGGCGCAACATTTGTGCAAGCATCAACTTTTCGAATACCTTGCTGAGAACCGGTAAAACAGAAACGGGTCTATAGTTGTTTGATTCTTTGCTATTTCCCGATTTAAATAAAGGTACTACTTTACTGTGTTTCATTAGATCAGGAAACACGCCTTGGTCTACGCTAACATTAAAGATGTAAGCTAAATAGGGTGCAATAGTTTCAATAATTGACCTACACACCTTGACAGACATACCCCAAAGATCTTCTGTTGATTTTATTTTAAGATCTTTAAAGGCCTTAACAACAGCCTCGGGGCTGGTATGTTGAAATTTAAATACTGAACAGCATGGCTTTACATTTGTTTTGAGTAAATCGATAGATACGGCGGTTGAAGAATTTAATGATTTTGTAGTTTCGAAAGGTATTTTGGTGAAGAATGCTTCAAACTCTTGAGCTACTTCAAGGTTACCGTTGATGAGGCCTTTATGAGTTTCTAGGCTAAAATCAGTTTTGCGAACTTTTCGCCTACCTGTTTCGTTATTAATTACTGTCCAAGTTGTTTTTATTTTATCCTTAGAATTTTTTATTTTATTTCTAATATGAATAGATTTAGCCTGTTTACAAACGTTTTTTTTTTTTTTTTTTTTTTTTTTTAAGATAATGAGCTGCTTCTTGCTTCGGCTGCCGCAATGATTGTGGCCGAGGCCGAGTCAATCGCCTTCTGTTTGTTGGCCTTAAGACGCTTTTGGGACACGCCCTTGAACGCGGCCGCCACCGTCTTGGCGAAGTTGGCCCTCCGCTCCTGGTCAGAACCGACGGCCGCCGAGTCCTCCTCGGAGGAGCTCTGTTGAGCTGCTCCTCCCTTATCCTTGGGCGCCTCAGCGACCCTCCCCTTCTCCGGCCTCCGGTCGGCCTTTTTGGCCGGTGCCCTGCGGCCACCGGAGGAAGACCCCAAGTCGTCCTTCTTCCTCTTTAGGAAGGCATCGACTCGGTGGTCCTTCTTGCTTTGGGGGACCCTGAGGTCTCCCGCCGCTCCATCGCTGGATGCGGACTCGGAGTCCGAGTCCTCATCCCACTCCCTTACTTCGTCTATGTTTTTTTGTTTTGTGTTCAGTTCATCCATTCAGTTCCCACGATTATGAGAGCAACTATTCGTCCACCCCGGCAGTGGCCTCATACCGGGGCAAGCCTACATACTGTTGGGGGCGGCTGGCCCCAACAGGGGGGAGCGCTAACGACCGTGTCCCCCACGGCCATTCATCCCCTCGCCGCGCTCCCGAAACTTGGGATTGGGTGGTTTTTTATCTAAGAGGTGTCCTTCCTCTGGGCCGGGCGGTTAAGCCAAGCCCTCGGCGGCGGCATTAGGCATGCCTCCGTCTGCTGTCCAGCCATCCCGGCTCAGCAGACCCGCCAAAAGGTTTGCTCTTCGTTGTACGAAGAGCAAACGAGCACCGCGTCAGTGCGCCTGCACCTCTGCGGGTATGGCCGCATCCTTGCCATGTCCACAAACGTCGACTGGTCAGGAGCGGCCCCTCCCTGGGTCCCTCTTTGTCTGGCCTCTCCCCTGAACCTTTCCGGCATGAGTATCTCTACCGGCAGAGCTTCAGGATCATTGAGGCACGCAAGCCCCACCACGACGACAACGTGGGGACCCCCTCGGTGGGGACGGTACTGCGCCTCGTGTAGTGTTTTGGTTTCCGCAGTTCATTTGAAATTTTGTTCATTTGGGATTGAGAGTTGATGACCATTATGATGATGCCCTCCTAGACGATTATCGGCTACGGCGGCTGTTCTAATGTAAGGAGATTAGCCAACTGCGCAGGACATATTATAGTGCAAAAGCATTTGCGCAGACACAGGTGCACTTTAAATGACCATTATATATAAACAAAAAAGGGATTTAAGTAAAATCACATGACTTGGTAGAATTTTGCCAAATCGTATTGCGTAAAGAGTAAGGGAATAAACAAATACGTACCGGCAAAGGTCTGATTTCCTAAATATTCTTTCTTAGATAATATCCCTAATTCACAAAATAAAACAGCATTAACTATTCTTCAGCATTCTCCCATATCAACGGATCCCATTTTTAGTCGAGTCGAAGGATCTCTAAACCGGACCTTTTAGCCAATTGGAGGGAACCTCCTTAGAACGGTCACTCCACATCGCTCATTATCTTAAATAATTAAGTGCTTTCGGAATTAATGAAAATGATTTATTTATGTGTTTGTGTTTGCACACATCAGGGTCGGTAAAACCTCTACGGTTGTATGTGGTAAATGTGATTTTTCCTTTTCGCTTATCGAGTTTCGAAAAATACTGCAATTTTTCTTAATCTCTTATTGGTATTATAGCGTAACTTGTTAGCTCCACATGGGAACTACTCCGCAGCATAAAAGTAGCGAAACATAAACATAGCTTATAACCTTTCTTAATAAATGGGCTATCTGACACTGAAGCAGTTCCTGAGATTAGCACGTTCAAACCATTAAAAAAACACAAACTCTAGACATAGATAAATTCTGAAATAAAACTTCATTTCACGCTATGACCTTCAAAAGCCGAGCAAAAAAGCTAACCGGGTGAGCTAGCTCAATATAATTTTCCATTTAGCCTTTGAGGCCTATCCTAACAATGGACTGGGAAAATCTTAGTTGATTGATGTGCTATTCTGATGTTATTGTGAAGAAAACCAGACTTTTATCATCGATTAACTGAGCTGTAACGTCTTAAAGAGGCACAACGTCTTGTTTGTCATCTCGTCTACATGTCTCATAATCCTTCTTACTGTCCCATTGCAGGGCACATGTTTCTTTTCAATGCAAGTTAACGATTTTCAATATTTTAAGTCCATATTCATTCACCAATCAAGACATTGATGTCCAAGATACACTTAAAAAGCATACAGTAAAAAGTACAAAACATGAAATGTTTTTAATTTTATGCAGCTTTGACTAATAGGAACCAGGATCAACGAGAGACGTCCAGGTACATAAAACATACCCGGGACTGGTCGCCAAACTAAAACAAATTACCTTTCCGAATAATTTGTCACTCATCATTTCTACTTCACGAACCATTCTATTAAGTAGTGTTAGAACAAACGGACCGGCTGTCAGCTGTTTGATATCTAGTTACCAACTCCACTAAATCGTTATACTAAGGTCCTAGAGGATTTTATCGACTGGAGACGTCATCCCTTATAACAATGGCACGCCTTTCATCGTTGTTAGTCCAGTATACCTACGTGTGAAATGAGTTAAGTTTATACTTGTGTTTTTCTTTTGTTTTTGTCCTGTGTCGATGTGATCAAAAATGCACGAGTGAGCTATTCACTATTTGTACGACGCCTTGCCACCGCACACAAATTGCAAAGACAGACATTATACTCAGTAGAAATTGTGTACGGACAGTGCTCATGGTGGCTCCGGTTAGTTATATGGTCTAAGTACTTAGTTGAACAGTTGGCTGACGTAATGGCCGAAGTTGGTCGGAGTTCGATAATTTGAACAATTTCAGATGTTCTGTTTGAACCTTTGAGTCTTCTGCGATATTGTTTCGTAATGGCGAGAATGGTTTGTACTCAGATGGCGAGTTTGGTACTGAACGGAGCAAATATTATTTTATATGATCGCAAAGGCCTTTTCATCTTTCGTTGCAGTCAAATTGAATATAGTCATGTGATAAATAGCTTTTCGTCTTTCCTGTCTTCTATATGCAACATTTAATCTGACACTACTACAAAACATGAGTCATATCATCACTTCTCAAACAACAGTTTCACTGCTAAATCTTTTCATACCACATTTCATATTATTGTGCAATTTCCTCAGAGATTCCATGCCCCAGATAAAAGGCTCGTGAGACTACTTATTCCTTCTGTTAGAGATTATTTATGCATGAAATGTATGTCTCACATTTACATTTAAATACTGAATATGGTTATATGCATCTAAGTCTGACTTAAGTCTTGAGATTTGCTGAAATGTGACTGGTTTGTTCTTGTTGTCAGTTTTACGTGATCGAAATAATAGTGCCTAAACATATTATTTGTATTGGGTTTTGACATATTCGTTTTTGATAGAGCTTTCGTTTCCTTGATAAATTTAAAATTCTAAAATCCCTACTAATATTATAAATGCGAAAGTAACTCTGTCTGTCTGTCTGTCTGTCTGTCTGTCTGTCTTTTCTTCACGCTTAAACTACTGAACCGATTTGTGTGAAATTTGGTACAGACATAGTTTGGAGCTTGAGAAAGGACATAGGATAGTTTTTATTACAAAAAAATTGAAAATAAAAAATAAAATGTATTCCGGACATATAGCGCCATCTATTGGTCAAAACCAAAAATCTGCCGGAAGTCACTATTCCACGCGAACGAAGTCGTGGGCAAAAGCTAGTAATATTATAAAGCAGATTATTTCTAGTTTGTTTGTGTATTTGTACCCTAGAGGCTCTAAAACTAAAATGATTTGATAAATATTCTCTCACTGCCGGAAACCTACACTAGGCTATACAAGGTGTTGATTTGCATTTGTGCCATACTTCAGGAGGAGGACATAAAATACGAAATTTTTATCGGACTTAAACCAAATATTACGTAAAATTTAGCCCAAACGTACTAACTTTTTGTTTGTTGAGAAATGCAAAAGTAAGGGTATATAGTTCCTGAATACGCGAGCGAAGCGAGCGCGAAATTTTAATTATTTTTTAAGACTCAAAACCAAAATTTCGTAAAATTTTGCGAAAACCCGCGCGCGCATAGATAAGTTGATAAAAATAAAGTTAGATAACGTATAGCAACGTCGCGAAGCAAAGCTTCGCGGACCACTTGGAACGCCTCCAGGGACCACCAGTGGTCCGCGGACCACCGGTTAAGAACCACTGTTTTAGATTGATGGTAAGTTCATGATCGACAAGCTTTTTTAATGAAAGTACCCAGTAAGTAAGTAGTAGTATAATCTTTCCCTTTTCTACGATTTGGAAATTGATTTGACAGCGTCATGAAATTCTAAATAAAATGGGGGATTAAGTACAGGCTCTTCTAAAACATCACACTAGTTGCACGGCTCCTAAAACTTGTTCATATGGAGACAAACCAAAATCTCAAAATAACCCTTTCAGTTTAGGGGCGCTTGCTGTCATATTATGGTGTTTTTATTGTTTCGATTTGCACGACCATCTTTACAGTATCTTTATAGAGGTATCCCATTTACAATGAAATCAACATTACGGCGACGGAGTTATGACGTCTACAAACTTTTATAGGCTCTCATAGATTGCTTGTAGAAATCCGTTCACGGTACAAAGATAAACACAAACCGCACCATTAAGAGTAGACAGCGCTTTAAAGCGATTTTCTTGGCAATAAAACTTCACCTAACAATAAAGTAGGAGTAAAATCGGCACATTAATGTAAGCGGCGTTTACGAGAGCGCTTCAAAGCGTAACCCATATAAGAGGCTGCGTATCTAAGTAACGGATATCCGACAAAAAATACTAAAAGCTGAGACGTAACATGGCCGCTTACGATGAAGATGCTTTCTTTTATTGGGACTCTTTAGTAGGCTTTGCTTTAGTTTCCAAGTAATTGCTAATAGAGGCTTTTGAGAAATATGTTGTTATTTTTTATTTGTGAATAGTTTTTGTAGACCCAGAATTTTATGAAGGATAAAAATATGTGGGTCCGTTGTGAATTTATTTTTACGTGTGTTCTTAAAAAGTGACGCGAATCTGGTGTCAACAATTTACATTATTTTATTACAAGAAATATTATGAGACAGAATTTGCTTTTTACCCAGAACACTTGAACTCTCTAAACGAGATTTGGCGTATAAGCATCTAATTTTTAACTTCCTACCTTTATGACAAAAATAAATAAACAGACTCAACTTAAACCAAGTCAAATGCACTCAATTAAACCGGCCATCTCGATGCAGTTTTTTCTCAGATCATTTTAAGTTTTAATTAAGGGCATCATTAGCCGTAACGGAGGCTAGCAATTACCGCCGTCTCCCCAGCAATGCACCCAGTGTGATTCAGGCCTTTCTATCTAACTTCGAAACAAAGTTACCTACTTCTAAAAAAGAAAAGATTTTTATTTTCGTTTTTTTTTTGAATGGAAATATTTATTTTGGGTTTATAATGTATTGTTATTATACAAAATATATACACCTAACATCTAATATGAAATAAATCGATATAAAATAATAATATCAGTTTGTTTTTCGTTAGTTTTGTCATCATCATCCTCCTCCCCTAATCCCAATTTTATTTGGGGTCGGCGCAGCATGTTTTCTCCTTCCATACTCTTCTATCTGACGTCATCTCACTCGTTTTCGTTAGGTTTCTAAGGTTTATTAATTTATGAATATTTTATCGTTTCATTTGGCTGTGAAAATTTCATTGTCTGCAATTTATCAGATCCAGTGTATCTCGCGGGAGCACTAAATAAACTTTCCAATCAGAAAGTAGTTCCCACGGTACGCGGGTGAAACCGCAGGGAATAGGTTATGATTATTGATTTTCATAGGTATAGAGTTCTGTATTTACATAAATTAATTTCCAGGATTAGTTATTTTAAAGCGTAAACTATAATCAAGTAAACTATAAGCTATGTGCAAATATTGTATAGTGTAAATATGCTGTATAGTGTTTTAGTTAACTAAAATTGTTCAAAACTTTTGACGATTTTTCAGACGTTACGTTGTAGGAGATGCAGTAAGTCAATTTACGTTCGTTTAATTTTTAGCTGTTGCAACCCTTGATAATACAAGACTATTAGGCTAGTTTATTTGGCATTTTTCCCCTTCTGGATTACTGAAACATAAATGCCTTAACGGTATTTATTTTAATAGATATGATGTTACTAGCTTCCGCTCGCGGCTTGTGTAGATAAAAAGTAGGCTATGTGTTAATCCAAGGTATCACTTATTTACATACCAAATTTCAACTAAATCGGTCCAGCCGTTTTTGCGTGACAGAATAACAAACATAGGTACATTCATACATTCTCACAAACTTTCACATTTATAATATTAGTAAGATTAATGAGATAGGGATGTTATTCAATTAAGTAAGAGATCAAAACATTTTACTCCGAATAATATTTTTTAAAAGAACTTCACACCAATTTTGTTTCAAATTAAAAACAGTTCTGCTCTTTCGAATTTGTTTTAACTCCATACGCTGCTGGAGTAATTTTGTGTGCATCGCTCCATCTGCGGCCGACGTGTCCAATCTGTAAATGGATTGCTTTTTGCATTGTGTCGGGTATTGGTCACTGCACAATATGCTGCCGTAATTTTTTACTAATTTTCCAATGTTCGTGTCATTGGGTCTTGTCATTTTTTTATCTATTATGAATGACAAAGATATACAAAGTAAGTAGGTATGTCTTTTAGTTGCTCGATTGTATCCACATCTCGGTTATGATTTTTTTTGCCTAAAGAAGTGGTGTAAAACCAAATGAGTTTAGATAATTAATGAGTCTATAATACAAGGTGTTGATCTGCATCTGTGCCATATTTTAGGAGGTTGACATAAAATACGTAAATAATCGATTGGAATTACAGTAAAAGGGAAATAGTTAATATGCACTGCTTTTTTTGTCATTGTATTGTCGTAGTATTTCAGAAATAACCCAATTTTATTATGAGTGATCGTTGCGTATGCTTTGTGTTTACGTTAGTGTGAGAGCGCAGCACGGTTTTGAGGCCAGTAACACACGCGCCGAGTTTAAAAACGGGTATGTGACATTGACGGATTTCCGAAAAAAAAAAAAAATTGTACCAATTTTTTTGTTGAGAATCATTAGTATAATTACGTCCTTGACTATGGCACGGATGCACATCAACAGCTTGTATAATGAGTCAATATACAAATGTTTATTATCTAACCTTAATCTAACAAAAAACTTCTTATAACATTAAAAGAAATGAACGTATTATTAAAACAAAACCTCCTAGTCTAAATAGAAAGTTTCCATCTAAATAGAAAGGAAAAGAGCTCATTATAATAGAGATGCACTTTCAAAATAAGCTTTGTAACAAATTGAATTCTTATTCAACCGTCTCAATCGAGTTAGCAGAGTTTTCCAAACTTTTCGCATTGAAACTCAATAAATCAAGTCTGAAGTTTGGGGCTAATTTGACGTAACTCGATTTTGTAGTACCGACCATTTTTGGCCCAAATTTTGGTTAAGATTTTACATTAAATTTAGGAATTCTTGTTTCTTTGATAAAATTTGTTTTAAAGTCCATTTTTAATAAGTTACTAAAAAAGGTACAGACACATTTCTTAGCCTCCTTTTAATTAAAATTTATAAAACTATTCACTAAAACTTCGCACAAAACGTTCTACAAAAAAACTTAAACCGCAACAACGTAGGTGAAAATTTAATTCCACGTTGTACAAACTAATTTAGAGGCTATAAAACACTTTTGTGCTCCGTTCAAACATAATAAAACTATTTTTAACTTAACTGCTTACAAAGGCTGTTGTAAAAAATATAATAAAACAACATGGCGCCCATGTAAATAACAAAAGGTTATGTTTAACACCATGAATGTTATAGCGGTTTCCACCAAGTAACTTGGTTATTAGAGCGTGTAAAATTTAAGCTTCAGCAAAATGAGATAAAGTACTACGTACTACGGTCCACGCGTGACAAAGGTGAAATCCCACACTAAGCGACATTCAACCTTAATAGAACCCGATACAGTTGATTTTTATTAAATTTCGAAGTCCACTTTGTTATTTTTTGTCGTATTACCTAAACGCCTCTGACCGCAACGTTGTTAAAATCAACGCTGAAAAGCGGAAAGTGAAAAACGTTTTTGCTATTTTTATTTTTTTGTTGTAAATATTGAAATTGCAATTGATTGAAAAGAAAAAATGTTTGATTAACGGATTAATAATGGTTGGTTAAACAGATTGACAGATTACATAAATTGATATTTCAGTAAATGAATAGGTTTAAAATTATTTCTGTTGACATTTTTTTGTAGTTAAACCTATTCTTTTTTTATTAAGTTTTCCATTTTATTTGGTCAGTTTACATTTTAATATATGTAGATCAAAAGTTGGTTTTAATTAGCCTTCACCTTAGAAAGCTGAAGTTAGAAAAGTTTAGGACACAATATTTTTTGATGCTGTCTTATGTAATTTAAATATGACCCTTCACTGGTAGTTAGCTGTGTACTGAAGCGAAAACTTGTGAAAAGATAATCTCTCCTTACAAGGCTTCGTCTGCAGCATTAAATTGCATAGTCACGGATTAGTGCATTTAGTTTACTGGGTAATTGACCACTTACAAAGTCGGTTAATAAAAGTACGAGTATCTTTTTATTGAGTTGCTATGTTTATATTGGTCCAAAGTTTTGTTGTTATCAATTAACACCACGATTAACACCAACATTATAAAACATGACATCATAACAATACCTACATGCTAATTTCGATTCAGGTGCAAGAAATTCCTACTAGGTGCCACAGAGAACAGCCAGTCAAAAAAAAAAATAAAATAAAATGACGGTGAATAAGATTCATTGCATTTTACTGTAAAATAAATTGTATAACAAGCTTGTCTCTCGCAGATAACTATTTATTTATTAAAAATAAATTAACTAGCGTACTGAAATGATAAATAATTTCCAGTTTTATTTTAAAAAGAAAAACATTGGTAAAACAAATTGTCTGCGGTGTACACGAGCTATTGTTTCAATTGTCGCGATAAATTATATGGTTACAGAAACCATGTGTGAATTTATTTTGGTTTTATTCCGATAAAACAACTCTTTGATCATTTTATTGGGGAAATAAAACGGGTTTACTTTATTGGTTAAAGACGGTTGTTGAAAGCGTTTTTGTTTAATTTTGTTGGTGCTTTTTAAAATAGATTGTTATTATTGTACTTATGAGAAAGGCGAAGGCTATTTTACATATATTGGGTATATAATAATAATGTCTACGCTAAAAACAGCTAATACCTAGGTATGCTAAAAACGAAGGTCTTTAAAAACATAATTTCATATTAGCTTACATCAGCGGTACCACCCACGTACCGTGGTAACTACTTTGTGCCCCCGGATAAAAAAGTAGCTTATAGCCCACATCCTACCTATATAAATGGACTATCTAACATTCCTGAAATTACCGCAAACATAAACAGATAAACTCTTCAGTTTATAATATCTATACTAATATTATAAAGCTGAAGAGTTTGTTTGTTTGTTTGAACGCGCTAATCTCAGGAACTACTGGTCCGATTTGAAAATTTCTTTGAGTGTTAGATAGCCCATTTATCGAGGAAGGCTATATGCTACTTTTTATCCCGGTACGGAAAGTAGTTCCCACGGGATGCGGGTGAAACCGCTGGCAGAAGCTAGTTAGTATATATATGGATTTGTATTATTTACATCTGAAGGATATGGACCTAACACTACCCTAACCCGTACTTTTATGTGAGTACAATTTGAGTTTAATATGGATCTCGTGTGTACAGACAACATAATCAAGATGGAGCTGGAGATAAATATTTGATATAAATCGCTCTTTTCGTGGTAAAGGTGTGGCTATAGTGTGTGTATACACAATTTAACGTTCATAATTTATTTATATATTGTTTATTTATTTATTACATTTTAAAGAAGGCTTACAGGCTAACAGAAAAAGAATAACTGTAATATTATCAAATAGCTATTTAAAAGCCTCCACACATAATTATATATGAAAAAGAAAACCAAATCTATTGTTAGAAAATAAATTAATTACAAATGTTACATAAGTTAAAGTCAAAACATTTATTTCATTTAGGCCTTCACAAGCACTTATGAACGTCAAAAAATATAAATAAAGTTGATTCTAGTTAAATATGTACTTAATTTATTTCACTATGCCAATTACAAGGGATAATCGACTTATACATATATACTTCTGAACTTATATGGCTATATACTGTGTTTCGGATGGCACACTGTGTTTCGGATGGCACGTCAAACTGTAGGTCCCGGCTGTCATTGAACATCCTTGACAGTCGTTACGGGTAGTCAGAAGCCAGTAAGTCTGACACCAGTCTAACCAAGGGGTATCGGGTTGCCCGGGTAACTGGATTGAGGAGGTCAGATAGGCAGTCGCTTCTTGTATAGCACTGGTACTCAGCTGAATCCGGTTAGACTGGAAGCCGACCCCAACATAGTTGGGAAAAAGGTAGGCTCGGAGGATGACTTCTGAACTTGTATAATAAAGGGGAAAAATTTTTTTGTTTGTTTGCCTGAACCCATCCTAAAGGCACTGAAGTTACAGAACCGATTTGAAAAATTATTTCACTGTTGGGTACCTACACTATCACGAGTAAGATGGGCTATATTTTGTTGGTACATGGGAAGAAATTGCCCCGGGATGCTGCTGAAATGATGGAGTGTGTCATATAATAAGAGTCTGATAGATATCAAATTCCGAAAATACAACAATCTCCGTCTTACCACAAAAACTTTTAAACGTCAGTTTAAGACTTGTCTAAAAAAATGTCAAATTATGTCGTTGACATATGGTTCATTTTGCAGCCACAATTTTTTTAGACAAGTGTAAAACAGGTGGTTTAGTTTTTGTAGTAAGGCCATCTATGTTTACTGATTATTCTAACTTTTAAGCTCAAATGTACCTACATGAACTCGAACATAAGTAGGTCTTACAATTGTACGTATTTAAATAAAAATAAAGCTTTCATTAATTCACAATGTATGTGCTTAATAATGTAGCCAACTGTAGACATAATTAAAGTCAGCAATTCAGCCGTTAAATATATTATGCAATTTGATTACTCTGGTCGTGAAAACGGAGGAATTTCAATAGCCTGAAATGCCAATAATGGTATTCATGAATAAACGAGATAAGATAATATATATTATCGTTAGTGCCCGGGAAGAGGCCATTGTTTGGTAAAGAGACTATTTTATGCTTACCTACTTATCTTATAGTATTTTATGAGCCAATAGCAAAGCAAAGAGTGACTGCTGCATGAAGTCTCACATTTGTGGGGATTTAAGAAACTTTTTCAAAAATATCTTTAACCATTTTTATTGTTATTCATTTAAATTTAAAATCAATAGAATTCCAAAGATTCTTTGTTACCGTTGATAACATTAACAAAAAACTTATATATCCTTCTTCCGGGTCCACACTACCTCTCCTATCTAATGTTCAGCTTACACGGTTGAGCCATTCTGGAGTTAAAAGCAGTGAAAGTAAAGAACTTTCTTTTAAATACCTACATAAATAGATTATATCGCTTCTTTTGACCAAAAACCCTCTGATATAGTTTAATGCATATAGTTAAACATTCCCGACCGACATCAGCATAGACGAAAAGTTGTTCCACTGCTAATTTTCAGAGCAAATCTGATCGTGTGACACATACGCCGTGGTCACCAAATTAAATTTCGTGCTTTCAAAACTTTATAGCTTCTCTACAGTATGTTAGTTTAAACGTTCATCTGGGTATAATCCGTTTTCCCTGTTTATATACCTGTTTATTCATGAATGATAACAATTAGTACGTTGCAAAATAATGGAGATTTTTTTACTTGAACGTGATTAGTTGAAACAAGAAATAGGTATTTTTTGTAAGCAAAACAATGTAGATTTTTTATAGTAGCGAAAAAAATTTATATTACGAAAGTTACTATTCACTTTTCCGAAGTTGCTTACTATCGCATTTGCGCGTGCGCAAATCATCAAAGGACTTCAGAATAGCTTACTTGACTTAAATACTAACTTAACTAAAACTCGCACAAAATTTACAAACTTATTCAGTTCTTTCTAAGGTGTTAGTGAAAAGATAAAATCCTGAAGCAAGCGGAAATAGTTCATTACCTGGATTCAAAGTTGAAACCAAGGTTAGTTTTAAAACTGTAAAAGAAGCTTTTCAAATCAAATATAAAGCGTATAAAATGTTTGTAAGTTATCTCGTTGAGTTCAGAAAAAACTCCTTTCATCTTTTGTATGCAGTAGGAATGAATAAGTTTTTACAACAGGTACGCAGCCTTCTCATTTTTACTATTTAGGTTTATTATGATTACTGCTTTTCTTTAATGTAGTGGCTCCCAACGTCTTTTGTGTATTTTTCCTAATTTAACAAAAAAAAAAAAAACTTCATGCCAATTTCATAACTCACATTTTAGAACAGTTCTAATTAAACAACTTCGCCGCTCTTAATTAAGCCATTTGTTGCCTTATACAATAGTTATACATACACACATAGTTAGACACTTCCCTTCCTCCATATTTCTTCAAAACACTCGTACCACGGCATAAATTTTCTATCACACAATGCCTCCAACGCTTTCACAAAACACGGCCTTATCAGCAGTTCCCGGCCGAAATTGAGCAGCTCTTTAATCGAGACAATTCGCTGGAAATGTCAGGAATTTCCTAATATAACATTCACAATAAATTTTCCATTAGCCAAGTCTGTTCGACCGACATTAGACGCATGCTAATGTACACCAGATGTGCGGAATTGTTCCCTCAGTTAATTTTAATAATAATCTTTTGATGGATGTGTTATGGCGTAGGTGAGAATGATAATGTACGAGTATGTATGAGGAATGTTTGGTTGAATTCTTGTTGAGAAATGCTTGCGAAGTTTACTTGTCATACGCAGCAATTATAACTGGATCATTTTTTTAATGACAACTAAAGAAAAATGATTCTTATGCACTCCAAAAGGGAAGAAACTTTTGGTCGTGCCAATTTTTCGAGAAATAAAGACTTATATGTTACATAAAACACCTGGTTAAATAATGCATTTTTCGTTACTGATTCTTTTCAGCCAATTTGTATTTAATGTGCCCAATAAAATATACAGACTAAATTCAATGAACTGTAAGTTCCAAAATAACTTTATACAGGCCATTGTTTTTTTATGACGTCGTAAAACTATTAGACCTAAACTATAAGCAGTTTGATTTAATGATATGTAAAAAGGTTGACGAAATTTATAGTACAAAGACCCAGTTGGGGTTTTTGCAGAAAGCTTTTAAAATGCCTTTGTTGTAACTTGGAAGTTTTGAACGATACGTCATTAATTTATATTACTGTTACAGCCTTTTTATCGTCTCACTGCTGGGCACAGGCCTCCTCTCACACGGAGAAGGATTGAGCATTAATCACCATGCTTGCTCAATGCGGGTTGGTGATTTCAGACTTTATAGTCCAGGTTCAAGATGTTTTCCTTCACCTTTTTATCAGCCATTGGTGTCCAAGATATACTTAGAAAGTACATACAAACTTAGAAAAGTTACATTGGTATTTGCCTGACCTGGAATCGAACCCGCGCCCTCATACTCGAGAGGATTCAACTGCGTCATGCATGCGTCTGATTTTTAAAAGGACAATCATTGCGTAAGCTTGTATTTGTAAATTTTTTTAATCGAATAACCAACATTTCTTACAAATCATATAACGTTAGGTACGATATTAAACTAGTAGGTAACCTACAAAACTTATATAATTTACCCAATAAGATTAGTTTACCGCCGTTTATGAAATAATAATTTCCGCTCACGTTTGACTCCCAAAAATATGTAAGCAGTAATGAAAGTCGTAGTTCTATTAGGAGAATACATCAACACACAGACGGACGATCTTATATTAGAGAAAATGGGACAGAAATGGGTTCTATTAATTTTATTATGATGATATTATTCGTGGCGTCTTTGCGATGGTAACGTCGTTAGTTGGCGTTCTCTTCTGTTCCATTTGCTGCAAAAATAAGAGCTTTTAACAGGTGGGTTAAGTGGTATAATTAGCCTAGAAAGATCTATTTGTTTTGCCTTGTGTCTACGAGTGGCCCTTACTCAAATCAGTAGTTATTATTGGTGAATTACTATAAGCTCTTCAACTCACAACACTTGACGCCGCCAGTCCATGGATAGGTGACTTAGTTCATCATCAATACTTTCAAACCTTTCCAAAAAATTACATACAGTTTTTTTACTCCAAAAAATAGCCAGTAACAACCCTTTTACGTTAGATAAGTGATTTCATTTACTTTGAAATTGCCTTCATTGCATTCACAAGTATTTTCTGAAGGGTGCTTTCAAAGGTTCTAAGGAATGTATGAATATTTTTGTGACCGGAAATTACAGGCTTAGAAACCCCTTTTCAAAATATATTTCAAAGCTTTCCCGAATTTACAAGATAAATAAAACTGGCAATGAATTTCAGTATTGTCTGTTAATTAGACGTGTTATTTTAATAGTTTTTATGAATATTTAAATTGTTCAATCTTTGATGTTGATTATGCTCCAAATGCTCCATTATGCTCATAATGATTTTTGTCAGTTTTGTTTTTCGGAAGGAAGATTATTATGAAAGAGTTGAAAATCTTCACATAAATAGCAAAATTAACGAAAATTCTATCTAGCTACTTTAGCAGTTTGCTCACGTTACTCTACACGTAACTGAAATAAAATAAAACGGTAAAGCTCATGTAAATAGAAAGTTAATAAGCTGCATTGGAAGGAGGCGAAATGCAACTGGCCTTTTTGTAAATCAATGGCCGAATCCTTTGATCAGCAGTGGATATCCTATTACTGATAATTATGATAATGATAATGAATACCTCCTGATGAATATATCCTGAACGTCTCTTGACAAAATATTTTACAGTCATCTAGTCTAACACTTTTTTAACATAATTCATGAAAACATATTTCAAGACTCAAGTCTTATTTAAAGTAAAGAGAGTTTTTATGTGATTCAAAGACAAAATTATTACGCGGCTCAGCCGTCAATAGATTTGGCGTTCAATCATAATATCTGTTTGAAGCTTACGAGGTATTAAGGAGCTTAGAATACCGGTTCTTACAGAGTAGATCGAAATTCTTTCCAGTGTATTTTTTAGGCGTTCCGTAATCCTTCGAGTGTGTTTGATACGATGAATCATGTGTGTTGAAAATACATTTTGATTTTGTATATTTTTACTTTTAACCGTCAAAAATGTATTACATTTATGTTAACGTATCTTTAACTTAGGAGTTAGATAAGTGTGTATGGAAACCAAATCATGTAAAATATGTGAGGCCTTCATATGTGTAGAAACTATTTCTGTATTTAAAAAAAACCGGAACGAGAACCGCTTCAGGTTATATAGAAATAATATACACAAATACTTACATAACGATGGTCCAGTATTCCGGTATTACGACACGATTTCAGGACCTCTAGAAATTATATACATATATAATGTTTTATATCGCAATATAAACCATACCAAAAAGATAACAAATTCACGGCACAGATGTCTGGAACTGTTAGGGATATTACAAAAAATAAGCACTGAGAACTGACTACAATAAAATATAAAAAAAAACTCTCTCGTTCTTGTGATATTTCAGAAACCTGCTACCTAGAAATGTATGTAGTTTGTCTTTATTTAAAAGAAAAGTGTACGTTTTGTAAAAGTGCACGCTTTTGGTGAAGAATAACCTTCTTCAGAAATGTCGATAGCTAACATAAAGTTAAAATGTGAATGAATGAATCAATTTGTTACTTCAGCTTCCCATTAAAAATCATGATGTAAAAAATAGTCATATATGTATGTGTAAACAAAACTATATGAGCCAATCCTCAAGGTTTCTGGAAGAAGCACTTTCCACAATCTGGTAAAAGTAGCCATATTCTCTCTCCATCTGTATATAACACGTTTAAATACTATAAGTAGTATAAGCATAAAAGCTTCATAGACGGACAGAGTTACTTTCGCATTTATAATATTTTATAACAAGTATTTTATCCGTCTAATTTTGTAATCATGTTTTTGAATTTCATCTACTAACTTGTACACTAAATTGAGCCCTCATTTCTTGAAGAGGCCGATTGCTAGTCCTATAATGTCTGCTAAGAGAATTTATTATCAGCAATTAATTTTCTTATTAACCTTTACGCTAATGACATACCTACTTCCCAGCTCCAGTTGTGTGACTGCTTATTCTTATCATTTATTTATTTAGAACATATAATTTACATTTTTAAATATTAAATATAAAAATAAAAAAACATTTAAAAATATAAAAAATAGGTTGCCACCGATATCGGGCACAGGGTCCATGGTACCGGTGGTTAGGGTCCCAGAGACAGAAACCTCCTCACAATACGTGCCGTATCAAGGAGTACTGCCTTCTGAATCAGTCCCTTGATCCAGCCGCCCAACGAGAGCCTCCTGAGGTGTTCGTCGAGGCTCTTGGCTATTAAACCATTGGCCGTAACGACAATCGGTACAACAACAGCCGTGTCGACACTCCACATGGCGACAACCTCGTGCGCTAAGTCGAGATACTTTATTTGACTGCTTATTATTATTATTATTAAAATGATATGATTACGAACGCTAGATTCTGGTAACATTTACAAATAAATGTTTACTGAAATAAGTGACAAAATGACGATTTAACGTTGTTTATTTATCTATTTTAGTACATAGATATCTGTGGTCGAATTTAGCCATCATCTTCAACAACGTGTTTTTTATCATTCCACTGCAGGATACAGGCTCATTTCGAACAAATCACGCTTGCTAGCTGTGGGTTGGCGGTTGTCAAGTTTAAATAATGAAAGTCAAATCCACAGTTAGTGCTCTATATTAAATGTCATTTATAAAATTATTACCCGTCAGTTAGTGCCTGTTGTATTCACTAGAACATTATGACATCATAAACGTCTTGTTATGTTATTAACTATGGTGTACGAAGCGCAGGGGTTAATTTGTCGAATATAATGTATGTTGTATGTACTACGTATGTATGTATAGTTAGTGATATCATGGTGCGGTTAATGTAAACAAGTATACGCCCCGGGTGGTGTTGTCATCATTTCAAACTAAAATCCTTCCATATACCAATATGGAAGGATTTTAGTTTAGATTAAGTTGTTTTAATTACGGATCTATATAATTTTACTTGCCTTGGTTTAAGTACAATTAGCTAAACTAACAATTTGTGGTAAAAGTATTGTTCGGTATTGTAAACACTTGCTTTTTTGAAGAGATAGAGTTTCTTGCCGGTTCTTACCCACGAGACACACTTCTTGGAATCGTGCAACTAGCTTGAAGATTCGAAAGAGATTTCGAAAAAAAAAACGAGTTTGAATGAACATGACTGGTTAGTTATCCTATATCTACCCTACTTATATTTTAGAAAGGCTATGATGATACAAAAAAACAGATGGTAGATTTATGTTCTCATTAAAATGCTCGTAAAAATTTAATTAGCAACATGACCCTTTTTAATACCTCCGAAAAGGCCTGCCGGTGTAAAATACTCGGGGAAAGGACTTTCGAAACAATTTAATCAATACGAACATTGTTCAGGTTGTCAATCGATATTTGACGGGCCTAATATGCCTGAATTTTATTACCTTGCTACGAATCAACGGTAATATTTTATAGGTGAAGAGTTGATTTGTTTGTTTGTTTAATTAATATAGAGCCAATCTTATGAACTACTGCATTTCAACGATTTAAAAAGTTTAAAGACGCGTAAAATTTTGTTTTTATGCTCAAGAACAATATTGCGTTGTTTTTGATTAGCATGGTTAACACCATTTGCCATTTTATTGAATTAACTTGTCTTAGAACGTGATCAATATAGAGATAATCTTCAAACTGATGGTAAAGATAACATTGATGCTTAAGTACTTATCCTTTTATACGAACGTCAGTTTGTTAGGCACGTATGACCCACAAAATGGCATTTTAATGAGCGGCTTCAGAGTACCTTTACCGCAAAATCCGGAGCCAGGAAATAGAGTTTGACCTATTGCAGGCCATACCACACTTCAATGAATATCATAGTACATTTTAATTATACGGAAATGCCATCGTTGTACCTACACGTAATGAGCAATTTTAAAATTACATTCTGTTTCATCGTATTAACCGCGTGGAAGCGGTTGCGGATCAAAATTAAATTAAGATCATGTTTATTTTACTGTATTTTTTAAATGTATTTATGATTAACATTAATATTTACAGAATTTAAACAGAATGATAACATAATAATCTTTCTTTTCGGATTAATATTCATGAGATACATTTAAGTTTCCGCACTTACAGGTATAGATGTGTAACTTGAAGTTCAAAACACTGTGAATTTATGTAAACCTCATACTTATACTATGAGGTACGCTTTCTGGGACTTATTTCAGCCATGAACCGTAAATTGAATAATTATACTTTCTCAACGACATGCTGAACAGAAAAACATCCACCTACACTGTTCTACCATACCTCTTCTACTCTGTAATGCAATCGAAATCAACTTACAAGTCTGTCCCACTTGGAATCTTGCGCTTAACTCGATTACGCCTTCTCGCAGTCCTGTCAGACCAATTGAGCATTCAACATGAAGATGAAATACATAAGTAATGGCTGAGCTTGTAGGAATTATGCAAGCGATCCTGTAAGGGGCTTATCGAGGAGGTTGGACATGGCTGGTGAATCTATGATATCGGAATTTGGAAGTTAATGTGAAATAGATTAGGATTTAGGTGGATCTAGTGAATTCGATTCGAGTGTTCTGGTTTGAACCTCTTTGTTTAACGTATTCCTTCACTTAATTTTATAACCAAAGAATATTTTAAGGAAATTCCCGAAAATCACTCTTTTCACAACAAGTAGTAAATATAAAGTATTAAAAAAATACTTACATTTATAAAATATTTGATGTAAGTACCAAGTTTCGCATCAACCTTGGTACTTAAGTATGTACAACATCAATGATGAGTAGTAACATGTTTCGGTAGCTTTGAAGCTTAGTTTGGTTTTGAAACCAAACAACGTTTTGATCACAACTACTAAAACTACTAAAGAATTCAAAACGCAGGATGTATCCTGCCAGCAAATTCTACCTGAGACTACGATCGGCTTCCTCCCTCAATAGTCGACGAATTTCAACCGGCATCGACTATTGTGGAGTTTTCAAATAATTCAGGAATGCCCATTGTGGCATAGAGGGCATTGGACGTGGTGCGGTGCGCTTAGAGCACTTAACCAACCGGAAACGCCATTGCTATGATTTCGTCTCTACCGAATGTACATGCGAAACCTCAGATCATACCTACACATATTTACAGAAAAAATAAGATAGCTGACCCCACCACCATGTGGAATATATAGCAGGAAAGGGAGAGTGCGTGCGTTTAGTTTACGGTTGTGTTTAACCATTTTTTTCGTGCATGAATTAAGATGTGATCAGAAATGCACGAGTGAGCTATCCGTATTAATTTGCTGTGTAAGATCATCACCTGCGCGTTAATTAGCAGACTTTTTTGCCTAAGGATTGTGCTCATGGCGGCTCCAGTTGGCTGAATGCTCTAAGTGCACGAGACCCTCGTAAAACTTATATAAGGACCGTCGCGATACTTCGCCTACATATTGCATAATGTGCGCTTTATTACTCCAGTTTTCAATAAGGACTGCCTCGTGTGTTCGAGTGTTATATTGGATTGTTTTTTAGTAGTTCAATATTTAATATTAAGATTTAGAACTAGAACTAGATTTTTAACTAGAGAGCAAAGAAATAACTTCATCTACATCTATGCTTAAGAGGAAAAATAGTGGTTTGCACCTAAAAGACTCCGAAACTACTGAACCGATTTGAAACAAAATCTCTGTTAGAAAGCTAGACTATTCCCAAGTAACATTAGCTTTATTTTTTCCAGGTACGTGAAGAAATTCCCCCGGGACGTGGGTGCTATCCGCCAATAAATCCAGAAATAGCTAAGTAGTTATTTATTGTACTTTCATTCTTGGTGTGGGAAGTCATTGGATGGTCCCTAAGCTAAATCATATACACGACCATCAAAAACACGACCTTTGTTCTTCTGTGTACAGGCACACAACTTTTTCATTACGCTAAAAAATAATACGATAAGCTATGAATCAAAGTAATTAATTGATTCCTCAGTAATTTTCTGTCTTAGTAGGACATCCAGCAACTTCCCTGTTTCGGTTACAGCATGTTTCAGGCTAATCGATCGTCCGTCTGCCTTCAACTTTGTGATGCAGGCCACGTCTTGTTGAAGTGCTAAGTGCATTGCCGATATACATTAAGTATAGGAAAACTACAAAGTTTCCCGCCTTTGAGACTTGGAGGAAAACGGTTGTTGAAAGATACCTACGGTTTATTAAACTACATATTATATGCAATATTTATTTTTAATCTGAATCCGGTTAGACTGGAAGCCGACCCCAACATGGTTGGGAAAAAGGCTCGGAGAATGAATGAGAATGAATTTATTTTTAATCTCTCAGTATTTTTATTCTTAACTATTCCTAAATACCTGTTATAATTGTTTTTCTGTGTATCAAAATATTTACTAAGTACTTCAGCTTAGACAGTGGTTAAGTTGGTCAAGACACTCCATGAAAGATTCAGTATGAGTTATGCAATATTTACAATAAATAAATAATTCAATACGAGATAAAAACAAATTCCAAAAACAATACGTAGGCTTACACGAGTACGTTACCTAGTTACCTTGTACACACGTTATAGAGGTATAATATCGCATTCAAATAATCTGATAAAAAGAACGAGTCTGCCGAAATCGCATTACCTAATATTACCTGAAAACGTTCCGGAACATCAGCGAAAGAAAGGAAAATAAAAATACTCTCATCATTGAATTTCGCTAAAATACAACCAAGGCCAACATCAAAGGGTATACCGGAAATTATTACATACATACGTAATTTTAAGTTCCAAAATATTTTTGTAACATGTCTCTAAGTAATTTTTGTGTAGGTGGGTGTGTTAGGGCGACTTCCGAATAGGTAGCGTTTTTTTTGCAAGTAAACAGGTCGTGTCATACGCGTATATTTCGCTATCGAACATGTCATACCTCTCCGATCGGGTTGGACTCCCATCCCATCGGGCTAACAGTGAAGGAATAGTGAGTGCACCTGTGTCTGCGCAAATGCTTGTGGACTATCATACGTCTTATGCAGTTGGTTGATCTTCTTGGAGAAACAGCTGACAATCTTGACGCCATTATATTCCGTCCTTGCTACAAAAAACCGTACTCGAGTGTTTAGTTCAATGTGTCTGCTCAAATTAATAGTATCGACTTATCGAAGTAATACTTCTCACAAGCTTTATACGCGCGTATAAGACTCTAGTCTGAAACCACTATAAAACTAGAGTAACATACCTTTTTATTAGGGTTCTGTACCCAAAGGGTAATACGGGACCCTATTGTTTTCGCTCCTCTGTCCGTCCATCCGTCCGTCTGTCACCAGGCTGTATCTCATGAACCGTGATAGCTAGAGAGTTGAAATTTTCACAGATGATGTATTTCTGTTGCCGCTATAACAAAAAATACATAAAACTAGAATAAAATAAATATTTTGGGGGGCTCCCATACAACAAACGTGATTTTTTTGCTCATTTTTGCTCTGGTACGGAACCCTTCGTGCGCGAGTCTGACTCGCACTTGGCCGGTTTTATTTATACACCCTTTCTCTGTGTTCATGACAGACGCAGTCTTTTGATCTTGGCATGAAGATGCACTTGTTTTGCTTAGAAGGTCAAGTGCAGTGCAGCATTATAATAAAACTTTTGTTTGTTTTTAAGTTTTAAAGTATATTTTTGGAGAGCTGGTGGAATAAGGTCAGGGATAATTTCTGACACGGGAAGTTTTTGGTTTTTGTTATTTTAAACAAACAAAGATGGTGTGGACTTTTAACACTGTATTATTATGTTCAATACCCGCAATCATATTTTTAAGCTCTAGGCAAATAATCTTACACAATTTATTTTTAATAGAAACAAAGGATAGGATGTCGAAATAGGTCTGTTAAAATCCCAAATATAAGATTACGCTTGCACTTGACAGTCTTAGCTTTCTCTACACAAACTATGTATTTTGGTATGATTTTCAGTTTTATACATGCAATTAAATTTCAGTCCATGCAAACACAGGTACATAAATATCTATGAATAGCTATCGTATCCGATTGACCAACTTAACCCCTTCACTGCTGAGGTTATTAATACGATTATAAGCCCAGCGAATCGGCCGCGAAAACTTGCTTCACGGTTGACTAAATTACTTCAATGAAAACTCAGTCGAGGTCAAAATCTTAGTCAAGTTTTGTAACTAATCGAATGGATTTTCATTCAATTTAGTAAGTTTTAGATTGAGATTTGTAGTATTGGAAAGAAATAAAGGGCAAATCATGAATCCGGGGGTAGCTCGCACCAGGTCTCAAAAAGTACTCAATAATTTTACTGTTACTGTTGTTTCAGTTAACAGCTTAAAAATTCCCAAATGTGCCCATTTATCACCACCAAAATGCCATAAGTGCTCACGAGATGATTACTTACTTCTAAGAAAAGAAAATGAGTGTAACGTCACAAGTATATTAGGAAAATGGAGAGGACATGTCCACAGTGTCTATGACCGTATACTATACAGCAAAAGATTTTAACATTTTTCCGTCCGTTTTTAAATAAAATTCCGTATCAAAGTGAACATTTTCACTTAATTCAAGTCCGTTCATAGCTCCAATATAATCAAGTCGGTAATTCGATCCTGCTTCCGATCGAATATTGGTTCCTATTTAAATGCTGAAATTGAAATCTCATTCCAATCAAGACTCCATTCTTTTGTGAAGTAAGTTTAGAATAAAAATAATCAAAATGAGCAACAATTATTTTGGTAGAAAGTGAATGTAAGCAATAGTGAATGCCTAATAAATCATGCTACTTTATACGCTTCGAATCCGGACCCATCTATTTAAGAAGAAGACGTTGCAATGAAAAGAATCCCTAGATTATCACGTCCAACGAAAGCTTGAAATTTAATTGATTTTGTGTCAATGGACTTTCAATCGAATATCTGCAGCATTAGGATCAATTTCGTTTAAATTCAAAAGGGAAAAGGCCATTCTCTGGATCACAATTGCTCTGCCCGATACGGCGAGCCTAGAGAATTTTATGATCCAAAGATTCTTCTTAATCCGTAGATTCGAAAGTTCGCGAAGGCTTAGCTGAAGACTTTCAAGTTTTATTCCCGAAATTGTTTTTCGATGTATCTAACTTCTTATGGAATTGGAAAACGTGTTATTGTGAAATTATATTCAGGATGGTGTAAAAAAGCTATAGACTAGACTTCTCCAATTTAAATAACATTCATTATTAAAACTTGCCATTATATCAAGTTGTTTTGTGTTTATATATTCGATCAAATTTATTATTGTTTTCTTATAACACTATGGTGCATGCTCTAGATTGATTATGATCTATCCATAATAAACATCGATAAATCCGTTACAAACACGAGCTCCACAATCGATTGATGGCACCGATAATCGCAATCAACCACTTAATTCGGCTTTAATAAACGGAGATTAAACATGGAACCGAACACTTTGCTAATGAAGTGGGAACATGGCGACAGGCATGTCGATGTAATCAAACATAATGAACGTGGGTAATTGATTTAATTGGACCATGGTGATGTCAGACGTACCTGGTATCCAAATGCAAGTCAATTTTGGGTGTAACTTTGTCAATGGTTGGTTTGCAGTTCAAGAAATTGATTAATGATATAATCGACCAGGTGTCAAGATATGTTTGGATGCTGAATATAGAGGAATGGAACGACAAAAGAAACGATAAATGGATTGTGTGGGTAAGATGATATGGCTGGTAAGAATGTTACTTGTGAGATGACGTCGGTTAGAATAAGGAAGAAGAAAACATGCTGCGCTGATGCCAAATAAGAAATTGGGCTTAGGGCAGAAGAATGATTACTTATTTAAAAGGGTAAATGGGTGCTTGTATTTTGCAACATTATCAGTATGTTATGTGATTCTACTCATTATGATGATTGATGATGTCAAAGGGGAGGAATATCAAGGGTCGATCAATCAAGGTTTTGCTTTCCATGATTATTCTAAGGATGGATTGATGTTGCTCCTCGAAGTGGTGATAAAACTCATGACATATGGGCCAGTTCATTTCCAGACTAGAATGTTGGTGAAATGATATATCGTAATTTTTTTTATCATTTTGCGTAAAGCTCGTAGAAAAAGTCATAGCATAACCGATGAAATATAGTTTTTTTTGGTTTGTTTTTGAATTCGATTTATCTTATGGAATTATGTATTGTAGTATAATATATTTTTTGTTAAAAAACTCTATATATCCTTCCCTCATATTTTCATAACCTTTGACTTTTACCCAAAGAAACAGTTATTTGCTCTTCAAGCATTACAGATCAGAGGAAGCTTAAGACTTCGCAATCGGATCTAAAGTTTTTAAGTATTCGATGCTGAGGCAGCGTACGCTAAGTTTAAGGAGATGCCGACAAAAAGGTTAGAGTTCGACTTCAAAAACTAGTGTTGCCATTACCTTTTATGATTCTTCGGATATTTGCTTAGACAAGCTTGCTGTTAGAGATCTTTAGTTAAACATGTGAAATAATAGGAAAAGGATATCAAGAGAGATTACGTAAAAAAAGACACAGAAGACGAGAAATTTTAATTCATCAACATAATTATGATTTAAGGATTATGAAGAATAGTTAAAATTAATGAAAATAAAAAAATGCTTATCGCTTTGCCCTAAATGAATTATGATCAATAACTAACTAGGATTTTTAACTATTAGCTATGCTTTGATCTGTAAACTAGATGAAGAGAGATATTGATTTAGTTAATAGCACGGAGGTTAATAGCCTCATTCAGAGACAATTCTCATTCAAAAATTACATTCAGCAAAATAGCCAAAAAACTATAGATAGGCACCATACATTCTAAAAAATGCAAACGTTGAAATGCGTCGCGACAGAATTTGCATTTAAATCACGTGTTGCGTACGCTCGATTTTACGATTTCGACACTAGCGACGGATAGACGAGGAAATTGAATCGTTTGAATAATTTATTGCCAAACATCAAACCATTTTGAGTACCTGTACCTTTTTGGAAATAGTGACAATTGGCAGTAATGCCAATAAAAGGTTCAATTTCAATAATAATATTGGCGTCCCAGCTTACTGTCAGCCACGGTGGCTCTTCTCTTATAAGGAGATACGTATTGCAGTATGCCAGCTGCGTAGGACATACTACAATGCACAGTAGTACTTTTTAAATAAATAAAAATATATTTTAATTTTTTGCATCGTGTATCTGAAATACAGATATTATAGACGGCTCTTAATTCTTAGTACACCTTTTACCGAATGAATTATAAAATACACACTCCATTCATTTATAAAGAATAACCACACACAGTCTATAAATAAAATGCCATTCCATTTTTATTTTCTTTCTATATTTTCGCTTTTCATTTTTCATTTTGGTATTCGTTAACCTTTCATACATTTGGTATGCTGATTTTGGAAATGGAAAAATAGCAATCAACTGTGTGGTGTGTTTGTACGATTGCAGGGATGGTACATACTTCAGGTAATGAAATATTAAATGACAAAGCTTGAATGTTATCTCAAGATATTATTAATGTTTGGAGTTTCAGAACTGAAATTTTACCCAAAGTACCAAAGAGAAGATGATGATTTTATTGGAAATAATATACAATCGTAAAGAAATTGTTTTTTAAGTTTTCTATATTTTTCATGTCATACTATAGGCAGTTCCAAGTTTTTCCAGCATTTTATAACCCTTTGTTTATATTAAAAAAAATCTATCGCCGATTAAATAGTAAATGTTTTTCATAAATAAAACGTTCATTTCCCGCATTGTGTATCGACGTTACTGTCACTGTTAATAAATAATGGTTTTCATCATCCCTCTGCGTTATTTTCGAGTGGCAGTTGAAGAAAACCTGTGTATTAAGGATTCATTCAAAACAATAACTTATTTACTATAAGTATATAAAAAATGCACAGTCCAAAGAAGTAACAGAGCTACATACATATACAATAACCAACTATTTCCTATTTAGTAACTAAATATTTGTAAAAAAATCGGCATACACAATACTAAGTTCTCATTCAATTATCACATAGCAAACATAATTATACACATTACATAGTTATCTAAATAGCTGTATGGTATGTACCATAATCAAAATTCCACGGCTCGGAATGTCAGACATTTTCATTTGCAGAGACCCTTATAATAAGTAACATCAAATTAATCTACTTGTTAGGGGATGTTTTTAACACGCTTTTATTAGATCGACCTGCATGTAGCCATCTTCCAAGGATTGTAGCGTCATGAAAATTGGCAACTGTATGTAGTTCTGATGACAAATCAATAATCTGGTAATGTTGAAATGGTTTGATGATGGGGCCGAAAGATATGAACTGGAATTGAATGAAAGAACTTTATGTCATAGCTGTAGTTTGGACATGTTAGAAGTCTTAAGTGATAATTTTAACATGCATAGAAAAGCGTGATTTTTCTAATGTTAAAAAATTATTAATTTATCCTTGTTATACTGATGCGCAATATCACATTTACTGAACTGCTGATAAAATGAAATATGCACGAGTCCATTGAGTACAGAAATTACTTAAACGATTAATTGATCTCACTCATTATTATTATTACCTCGTACCGTTTCTAGGATAAATTGTGTTTAAAGTTATCTTAAGACGGCAAAAATAGCTTATTTAAATTATAATAACCATATCTACCGTCATACATTAATGAAATTACTATCTAAAGTTACTTTAAGACCCATGCGCCTTGTAACTTAATAAACTCTATCTACGTATAAAATGGATACTTCAGTTCTTTAAAACGCAATGCGATAAGCACTTCTTTTGAATACTGATGAGATAAAATTAAAAATATCACCATTTGGAGCTGGGTAGCACGTAGGGTATAATAGAATTATGTGAAACCTGAATGGTGGTTAAAAGGTTTAAAAGAGTTATATACCTAATTCTTTTTGTTTAAATATTTTAGGTTTTGGTGTATTTTTTATTTACTTAGTATATTTAGTTGTAGACTTTGTAGAAAAATCGATTGGTTAATTTTAAAATAAATGACGTAGGTACAGAAAAATTGCACATTAAATGTAACCATAAATCTATGCAAGAATATGTAAGTGAAATATCTCTATTGTGATTAAACATTAACTACAAGTCCTGTTTATTGTTTGTCTTATCAAAATTTTATTTAAAATAAATTCAAAATATTTTTTTTTTTCAATATTTTTGGTCAAATGAATCTTTATTTCTCACGTTTCACATTTCGAAACACTAATGCATCCACTAATAAATTAACTAAATTAGCATTAATAGTGATAGACAGACCCACCACAGCACCCTAAGAAGGGTTGTGTGAACTTAATAGGAAACAATCTATGCTCCAATAATATTACATATCACGCACGCATATACTCACTGTGATCATTGTGGCATTTCCCCTCAAACATGGGTCTTGTTCCCTTGTTAGATACTTGGTTATATCATAATTGTAATTTAATAATGTACCTGTTGTTTCGAAAGGGTTAGACAGAAGTACCTGTCTTCAATATAACAATATTTCGACAATAATTTATGTAGTGGAGTGAGTCTGTAAGATATAACATCAATAGAATTATTAGAAGCTTATGTTAAAACCGTCTTCCGTAAGTGGTTTCATCTACCTTCCTTGAGAACTACTCCGCGCATCTGGATATATCTCATAGCTTCCCTAGAGAAATGGTCTACCTATCACTGAAATATTTTTTTCAAATCTTTTCAGTTCCTGAGATAAGCGCATTGAAACAAGCAAACAAACTCTTCAGTTAAAAATATATTTATTTATTTTATACAATGTACACACTATATATACAAACTTAAACTACTTATCTTTATACAAAACTAAAAATAAAATACTATATACAAAATATATTATATTGTTAATATGGGAGTAACTCTGTTGTAACAGTTAAAATATATCAGATAATATTGAGAGACACCTTTGAAAATACATGGCCAAATTATATATTACCCGATCACAACGCGAAATAAAGCTTTCAAAATGAGTTCTTCGTAACCAGTCTATCCCATCTAGATTAAAAGAATCTGCAAAACACGTGAAGATGTAATTCGACAGGCTTTCACTTTCTTAAAGTATTCATTACACGTGGAATTAAGTTATCTGAATAGAAACAATTTGCTGTAAACTACTTAGCGGTTTTAAGCCTTACCTTAGCCACTTTTTACCATTCCAGAACCTACCTTCTCGTCTTGAGCATAAAGTTGAAATTTGAACGCAGCAAGTTGTAATTTACGCATCTGCTTCCAGAAACCTAGTTTGGAATCTTTTTAGTGAAAGTTTGGTGTAATTTATACTCGTAGTTTCAATGGAGGAATTCCGATAGTGAAAATTCTTCAGCTGATCGTAAATATAAAACTAGATGTTGGTACTGTATTGATGGTTAATGCAAACTAAATAATTATAGTACATACATAGTGGTAAATTCTAATCATTATTATCATTCTCCTGCCTTAATCCCTATTTTTTTTCAAGTTAGCGCATCATGTATTCTTCATTCATACTTTTCTGTCTGACGTCATTTCAAGTGATTTTTTTTCTTGGCATACCGTCTTTTACAGCCAGTTATTTAAAAATTCCTAAATCTGCTACGAGATCCTTAATTATTAATTTGAGAGTGTTTTTATTATGAGAATGGCGACTCGGCTATTTTGTGATGAATTTAAGCCAGGTATAATTAATGGACGTTGTAACTAAGATAAATTATCTACCTTACAAGTTAAAAGACCAATCAAGATCTTTAATCCATTAAATATTGAAGGACCTATCAAAAGATTATGCTGAAAATTGGAAACGTTTGCAGAAACTTGAGCCTAAAAACATCTCGTCTGGATTTTTTCTCAGAGTAAGCAAAGTCATATCTTTTCTAGTGCCTAATAACAAATTTGAGTCTTAAAAGTAAGTGTCGGACCTATAAATTATCGCGATCCAAATTAATGTCTGAGAGTCTGACACGTTGAATCTTTTGGTAATATATCTCACGTTAGAAACTAGGTTATGTTTTTGGCTTCTCTCGCTAAAATGATAAACGAGTGTTGAGTTTTTCCTAGCTTAGTTAGGTATATGATTAGATGTGTAGTGCAATGCTTTCAATAATTCTATCCTATAATTTCATTGAAAGTAACCACCCTATAATGTAATAGAACTGACAAAATACAGTAGGGATTCTTTATTTTACGAAAGCGGGCGAGCCATACTTGCTCGTGTAGATATAAGATACCTTACTTCGGAACCTTTCGGGAAAACAATGTAATGTCATTATTTAACACAATCCAGCGACCAGCGTTGATGGACAAAACTTTGTTTATTATGATAAAGTTGTAGGTACGCCAAAATGAGTCCAATTGACTTGAATTTAAAGTTCTGAAATTGAGCCCAAAATAAATGCTATTTGATTCCTTCTAATGTTAATTTATAAATGGGCAATTTTAGAGGAATTTGTGAGGATTCAAAGTTTTGTTGCGATTTATTGTAAACATTTTGTTTTGTTGGCTATTTGCATTTAAATTGCGTTGAATAAGATATTACTTCGAAGCTCGGTTTAGTAGCAGCTCAAATAATTCTCCCAATTTCAAATGAATAAATGGGACGTATTTGAAATAAATTATGGACTGGGTTTTCCGACTTATTAAAGAAAGAGGCCTACCTTGAAGTACAATGATACTTTCGTAAATTACCAACACACAACATATTTTTATAATGTTTACACTGAATTATTCAGCCTTTATTTTTGCCCCTCATATTTTGATTATTTCTCAGCAAAACTAATGTATACCTAGTAGGCGGAAAAATTTAATTGATAATATTTCTGTAAGAAAAAAAATCAAGTCTCCACACTATAATACCCATGAGACAAAATACACTCGGCGGCAAAATAAAGTGCTCTTCAGATTATAACTGTAGGTACTTACACACTAATGACCGTCGACGGAGCTTGAGATGTATGCAGGGAAGAATTCTGTAAAAAGCCCGTCATTTTCTTCAGCGTTTAGTGAATGGAGCGACAAAAACGAAACATTATGTATGACAACCGAGCCGTCGCGAATTTTTGAGAGCTTTTTAGCGTGTTTATATAGCTTTTTATAGATCGTTTTGTATTTTATTTTGATGTTTATTTTTTAACTTACACTTTTGAAGTCTTCACAGTAGAACAGTTATGACAATCTATCACGCGTTACGCTTGCTGGTACGGAAAGGCTAATATCACAATAATAACAAAAGCGAAAGGGTGTGTGCGTCTGTCTATTTATTTAACCTAATCATATAGGTAGCTTAATTCTTTATTATACGGGGATACTTTTTATCTTTTGTTGTTCCCTCGGAACACGAATGAAACGGCGATGGAAGCTGGTATTGTTCTAAAATCTAAATTCTGATTTTGTATTCACACATACATATATGAAGAAAATTCTCATCGTAGATAAAGTCCGTAAAATGCCTACAATGTTGCAGCTATGCTGTATTTTGTCTATATTGCATTTTACTTCAGTGACAAGGCGTATGCTGCATTCAATATGGGCGAGTTACTTGCCTGTTTCAAAAGTGAAACCAAAAGAACTTGAACTTTTTTAAGAAAATTGTGTAATTCGATTCAATTAATATTATAAATCACTAGCAAACCTAACGAAGCCATCACCAGAGTTCGTTTTATGTCATATTTTGTTTGGTGATTAAAAAACAAAGAAATTTTTTTTTTGTTTTATATTTCGACGGTAAAAAGGCAAAAGGGGTCAAGCGCCACATTTTGCGATTTTAACTTTTTTATTGACCCCAACTCCACTATTTTTTCTCTTTCGAATGGTCGTAGTATCGTTTTCCTAGCATGAAAAAAAGTCGCTTGCACCAAAGAATTATTTGTACTGAAGTGCCAAATCGATACTTACCAAAAGTGCTCAAGCGACACCAACTTTACGTTTTTGTATCGCCTTGTCATTTGGCATAATTTTAAAAACAATATTAGAAGTAAATATGTCGTTTATATCCATTTTTCTTTTATTTGTTTAATAACTATAACGTCGCTTACACCAATAGTAAAAATTGTCAACGAAACATAAATTGGCGCTTGGCCCCTTTCTTAAATAATTTTATTTTCATTACGTTGCATTTGATCCATTCCGCACGCGCGACAGCGCCCTTGCAAATGGGTGTATGTCTCGTGTAGGTACGTGAAAGCAAGTTCACGCGTGTTTGAAACGCGATCGCAGTTGTTAACACAGATTAAAATTTTATATAAAACATGTCTGCAACTCCCGAAAACGTGAAATTGCGAAGTGTTTTAGGCCGAAAAAGACTTGCTAGTACCAAGAAGGTTAGGTATTTGATTATAATGATAGCAATAGAGGGGTCGAAGAAATTTAAGATGCCGTGATTCCCCTACTATCATCGGTAAATTCAACCTCATTTTATTTATTTTATAAAAATAAATTTAACGTTTCTTAGGATAGTTTTTAGGGTTCCGTATCCAAAGGGTAAAACGGGACCCTAATGTTTTTGCTCCTCTGTCCGTCCGTCCGTCCGTCTGTCATCAGGCTGTATCTCATGAGCCGTGATAGTTAGAGAGTTGAAATTTTCACAGATGGTGTATTTCTGTTGCCGCTATAACAACAAATACTGAAAACTAGAATCAAATAAATATTTTGGGGGGCTCCCATACAAAAAACGTTATTTTTTTAAGAACTGGTAATAGGTAGTAGGTACGCGTTTCATAGGTACATGTTGGATAATTTTATTACGAGAGCAACTTGAAAATGTGTTTATTGAGATATCTTAACGATATTGGTGTAATTATTGGTATTATTAATTTTTGTATAACCATTTTATCCGTTTTTGAATCATGTAAATCGGTTCACGCGTTTAGGAAATCATTAAAAATGTAAACAATCATAATTTTTACCAAGTTATTGTGGTTTATTTACTCAAATAATGTGATAACATGCTGTTGTATGTACTATCAGTTAGGTAACTGCTGTTTTTTGGATCTCAGTTTTGTTCCTTGTATTGTTTTAGTTTAATACATAATCCATAGTTCTATTACCTACCTGCTGTGCCAAATATAAAATAATACTGTTAATTAAGATATTTTAACTTAAGCCAAAATCTGACTTAGTTCTATGATCTGTTGTGCCAAATAAAATAAAATACTTTACTACTTTATATACATGGAGCTTAGGCCAAAATCTAAATATTCCAACATTCAATATTGGTGTTTGACCCCCTCGCAAATGCGATAAACCTGGTAAAAACCTGGGGTCAAGCGACATCTATCTTTGAAACTATTGATCTCAGGCTTATTTTGATGTAAAATTATTAAAGAACATTGTATTTAAGTAAACTTTTCTGAAGATTGTAATGTGATTCAATAAAGCAATAAAGAGATATTATTTTTTTAAACTTTCTTTTTACTCTCCTGAACAATTTGATCTGTGGTGCTTGACCCCTTTTGCCTTTTACCCGTCGATTTGTTCTTTGCTATAAACCTCACGGAGCTCGAGACCTTTCCAACGAATGCAAAACCGTGGAAATCGGTTCGTGCGTTCTGGAGTTATAGCGTCAGGAAAGAAAACCTGACTTATTTTTATATAGTAGATTAAACAAAACTCAAATATACATTGATGGAGAGTCACTGAGAAGCCATTATGTAAACAAATAATATTTGATAAGGATGATGTCACTCCAAAATAACTCAAACAACTCAAATCGCCTAACATAAAAACTTAAAATTAAAACCCTCCACATCTGTCACGTTTCATAAAACTCTTAAGTCTTCTCAAGTCTCCGGTAGCCAATAAATCGTTTTTTATTTCCCCTTTGACCTAACTTAACCAATGTTATATAGGAGTAAGTGAATTGTTCCACTTTCACGGCTCACTGGCTCAATCAGTCACCATGAAATTCTCATGCCATAACCTATTCTATGTTATGGAATTGAACAAAAGAATGTTGCGAGATCAACAGTTCAGTGGGGAAATATTGAATAAAATCATTAGGGATAACTGAAAGTCCAACAATTCCAAAAAATTGCTGAGAGAATAATAATACAAGTAAAGGCTTTTTTGTTTAAAAAAGCACTGAGAGTTTTGTACGCACTCATCTTTTAAGTATAAATTCTACCTTCTGAATAATTTGAAGTAAAGGTTATGAATACAAATCAATTTCCATTTCAAACTTAAAACTCATCCCACTCGTTACTGACATTTGAATACTCTAGTCAAGTAGCTCACCCATACCAAACGCTCCTCGATATTTAGTTCCATCTATCATGCTGCAGCCTCCTACATTATTATTCCGTTTACCACGAAAATTTATTCAAGTTTTTGTCCAAAACGTTTCATATTCATGAGTTGTTATTGTCAAAGATCTCTGAACTCTTCAGCAGAACAGCAACAAAAACTGTATTTTAATTAATGAACGATTTTGATTTGATTAAAGCCGAGTTGTCTTTAATTAAACCTTTCTATTGTCGGATTACAACAACATTATGTCGAAACCGGCTTTAGGCTTTAAAAATTGGGTTAAAAATGCCTAATAATGGATTTGAGTTTTTTCGTTTTGATGTTGGTAATATGATATTTTGGTGGGTGTATTTTTTGTAGATAAAAAAGTTTATAGAAGCTGATATACGTGAAGTTTTACGTAAAACATTCTTATAAATAAATATGCTTTTTGTTAATGAATGATTAGCCAACAATTGTAAGTGTTGTATTTAGCTGAGGTCATAGCTGGGAACTGGCCGACGTTACGAAGGTGTAATTTAGCATGTTACTCGTGAAGGTAGTTGATAATGATGGGGACATATGCACAGCACATAGCTTAAAATTAACCGAACTTTTCATAAATTCTTGATTTGAGACTTTGCTAAGATAATATTTTTAAGATTTTAATACTCTAATGAACCTACAATTTATTTTAGAAAATGTTAATATTTCATTAAATCCTTCAATACACCTTTTGGAAGTCGAACACTTTAGTCTCTCTATCCAGTAGGGTCATGCCCACCGGGATTTGAATAGGCCAAAATGTTCAGCTAACTATAGACGGTAAATGAACAGGTGTCCCGAGGGTCTGCCAGCTTCCCCGGTTCTTGATTTCTACCTCGGGTAGTAAATTTAGTTCGACATTATTAGGCTTTTGATTAAATACCTATAAGTTAATGGTTCTAGTTATGTTTCTCTCGTTGGTTGCTTTAAAATATCATAATTGTTCAAGATTCGTAATGATTATTATCGATTATATATTATAAAAAATATGTTCATATTGTCTGACTGACTGCTATTTTATGTATGACTAGCTGTTGCCCGCAACTTCGTCTGCCTGGGCAATATAGAATAGTCAATTATTACGTATGGTGCGTAAGTAATTTTCACAGGAAATAGCTATAATCTATGTCTATACGCTTTGAGTCTGACAAAGCTGTCATTTGTACATTTTCTGCAGCTGCTGTGACTAATCAGAAGCCAGAAAGTCTGTCAGTCTTACCATGGATATCGTCTTGTGTAGTTGACTGGATTGAAGATAGATAGATAGGTAGTCGCTCCAAGCAAAATATTGGTACTCAAACATATTCGGTGACTGGAAGCCCAACACCAACATAGTTGGGGAATAGCTGGATGGATGATAAAATGAGTCATCATCATCAGTAGGCGCATAGGGTAGGATAGTTTCACTACTGGGAAGAAACACTTGTATGACTTGTATGAATTGGGGATTTTCTGTGCACTTACTTACTATGGTAAGGCTGACCCCACATTAGGCGTGCGCGATCCTCGGGCGTGTGAGTAGCGCAGGCGTCGCAAGCCCTGCCCTGCGGCATGTGTGAAGAGTGCAAGCGACGCGCTCGCGGCGAGCACGCGGCGCTCGAGTTGCGTTCTTACCCCTACGCCCGCTATCCCCGCCGCCCGCTAAACGCCTTAGCAGTTAAACGTCAAGTCGAGCGCGCTGCAAATGCCGCAGGGCAGCAAAACGCGACGCTCACGCAGCGTGCTCGCGACACACGCGCTACTCACACGCCCGAGGATCGCGCACGCCTAATGAGGGGTTAGGTCTAAACCGGGAGGGACTCCACCGAAATGTTTGCATTAGTTCACGAATAGGCAAAATGTAGGTACGTATATGTGAGAGTCCACTTCATGTGTTCGTACTTGAAACCTGCAGTTTTGCCAAGATTTTCAAAATGTACGCTCGCAATTTGTCATTTCTTGGTGGAGCCAGCAAATCAAAAGAAACAGAAGTGTTGTATACTGTGCGTCACTACCGCTCACCGGGAAAATTTCGCTCTTGCGGAGGACGTTTATATACCATATTTTGTGTCACACGTAAACAGGACGACAGTAAGTATCCACCGAAACACTTTCAAAGATCTGATGAACGAACAAATCAGACCTGAGTTGGTCACCTGGGGCCAATCAGAGCTCTATGAAGCGATCATACGCTTTGGCTCCTACTGTTATTGTGGTTTCTGAAAATGTATTCACCTCATTCAACGATGAATGTAATTCTGATGGTACTATTAAGAACACTTGCTTAGAGCAAAAGCTGACGTTGGCAGGCCGACTCTTTTGACTTCTCGAATAGGATACCATTGGTTTTTGTGCAATGCACACCTGCAATGCATGCTGGATTAGGATAGGATATAGGTGGATAGGATTTGCAGCAGAGAACAATTCTGTCTTTGTAATTGAATGACATCAAACGTAGTTTTATATAAAAGGTGTTTTTTTAGACTTGGCTCGGGTCTTACTGAGACTGTTCGTAATCGTGAACAGTGTATTTGCGATCAGAAGTTGAAAGTAAGCATGTCTCTGGTATGCGACGCGTAATTTGTACGTTTCCAGACGCATAAAGCATTTTACGTGTGTATGGTATTAAATCGAGAAAGCTCCCATTTCTTATCTGCACTTAGTATCTGGGCTTGTTTTTAAAGCTACAGAAGCCTACATTATCTACCTCACGCTTAGCAGCGCTTGCGAGAGATAGATCTTCCTTTCTTCTAGGATTAAGTTTACATATTTTGCATCAGAAAAAATAATTAAGGTCTACTTAATACTACTCACTCAAAGTAATTTGTTTTAAGACCACCACATTAGTGGAAGATAAGCTAAACTATGTTTATGAAAAAATCCTGATATGAACTCCATCTGTAACTTTAAATGATAATTAATTGTTCCACTAAAGTCATCATTTTTGACATAATGTTCAAAAAATAATTTAGATGGCACCGTTTTAAATTTGGCTGAGAACTATTAATTTTCCTTTCATCAAGGTAATAATTATAGTTGGATTTTGATGTGGTACGGCAAACTGACAAACACTATTGAAATGTCTATCGAAAAATTACACTACGTGTTAAAATATGGTGAATTACGGAAAATACACAACTCCATCTGTTGAAATAATAATCCTCTGTAAAGAATGTATGGTATAGTAAGTTCAACTCAGTCGTGCGCGCGGCCTTATGTGTGGGTAACCCTTGTACATATACAGTGACTTTGTGTGCGTGACAAGAGGTACAGTCGGGTACAATACATTTATTTAGGGGTTGTAAGTATACGGGTGTTTAAAGAAAAACAGTTATTACGTAATTTAATGTTTATTTATTTATAATGATTATGAATCGCTACTTGAAAAATCAAATGATGTATTTTCGGATTCGCTACTCTCCAAGGTGAATTATAAATTCTGACTCCATGTCAAAATGGCTATAGTGTTCTTCTTTTTTCTTTTGTACATGTCGACAAGTATTACCCCACATCCCTTTATCAATTTGACTTAAACGTTCATTTATGAGTTTCATTATTTCCGTCTTATTTTGGTCGACATTATGCGAAGCAATATAATTTTTGAAAATTCCCCACACATTTTGTTTACATTATTATACTAGATTATACCTCTTTTTACATTCTTAGTCCACACTTTTATTTATTGTGCGCGTACCCCGAGCTAGAAAATATGTAAGGAGTATTTAATTCATCTTAAATATTTCACCTTATTTATTTCTTAGATACTTTCAATGTCAATTTGAAAATACGTATGAGAAAATAATGAAAGACTACAATATATTTGATAATAAGAAGCTTTGAATGTTGTTTAATTTTTTTAAAACGCTTTACCTGACTCCTTAATAATTTCTCCGTGAATAACTAGTATTTTCGTAAACGACTGTACCCATGACAAAAAGCGATAAGAACACGTCATGCTCGGACGACGTCACTGTCACACGAATGAAAGTTGTATATTTACAAGCCGACGCACACATAGGGCCGCGCGCAAATCTGAGTTGAACTATCTATAATTAATTGTCATTTACCACCTCGCTCTTTTGACAAATTTGATGTATTTTTACCACAGATGGAGCTACTTTAACCTTGGCTAAACAAAATTTTCATTTTTTTTTTCTTCCGAAGTTACTTATAAAGGTGTGATTTTCTGTGTAAAGATTAATAATAGGCCGAACAACTAATATAAGTACAACATTCAAATGTACAGTTTTGACAAACAGATTGCGTGTCGTAATATTTTACATCTTGAATTCACAAAATTAATCATATCTTTTGATAGAGTGAATCGATTTCGATGAAACAAAAACTAAGTAATACCCCAAGTTACGTAGAATTTTAGTATATAAGCATTGTCTGCATTGAATTCGTAGATTTTACGTGAATCCCGAACAAACAAACAGATAAACAGACAAACAGACAAACAGACAAAAATGACAAAAATGATGGAAATGGGTTCTGTTAGTTATCCTTTAACATGCTGGCTATTTTTTTTTGTCAATTTCTTCAATGTACAAAAATTACTTTTCTACAGATTTATTATATGTATAGATTATTGGCAGGAAATGAGACGAAAATTAACAAATCCATATTGGATAGACAAGCTTTTATTAAAGTGAATATTAAAAATTAGGAAAGCAAAAGTGTACAAAAATACTTAAATCTATACTAATATTATAAAGCTGTAGAGTTTGTTTGTTTGAACGCGCTAATCTCAGGAACTACTGGTCCGATTTGAAAAATTATTTCAGTGTTAGATAGCCCATTTATCGAGGAAGGCTATAGGCTACTTTTTATCCCGGTACGGGAAGTAGTTCCCACGGGATGCGGGTGAAACCGCTGGCAGAAGCTAGTCTTAAATAAAAAACGAACTTTTTGCAAGTCAGCTAAAATGAGATTTTACTTACCTACATAAAAATCAAAGGAAACATAAAAATGTGCTTCCATATTGGTTATAGCGAAAACACGAACGCGCTCTCAACAAATAAGAACAAAAATTTCATAATATTGATTCTCTGTAAAATTACGTACCATTTGATCCAATCTCAGCTCATCAAAAATATCCGGTGACGAACGAAACCCGACCGTAACATCCTTGAATTGAAGTTTAAAATCGCAAAGCTGATTTCTCTTTTCCCTGAAGCTATAATTTCATACGTACCTGAGGAACAAGCCTGTCATTGTTATAAACAGGTAAGTAGGCAGGTTACTGAGTAAATATTGGATTAAGGAGTTGTTCCCGAATTGATGCCAGTTTTTGTGAACTTTGTTAAGGGCAAAGCAAAGAACATGTAATTGAACATTGACTCCAGGTAAGATTCAAATAACAGCGTATGAGATTTGCAGCTTTTTTTTCTTAGCCGTAATCGATCTCCGAAGATTGCCAATCAACCTCAAAGACTAGATTGAATTAATGAAAAACGATTAAGCAAGTTCACATCTTGGCCAAGTCTCAACTAGTTGTACCTTTCAGTTAGACGTTGAGACCGCATTTACCCAAACACATTTTCATGACTCGACCAGTTGTACCCAAGAAAAACCTATTGTGCAGTCAACTAACCCACTGAGGTGGAATCAGGTTTCGCTATATATTTTTAAACGAGTCATTATGTGTTATGATCTGTTGATATACATCAATTCACCATTTCTTAGAAAGGACCGTCGCAAACAAACTTTATCAGGATAAACTCATTACAAAGAGTGCCTGAAATATGTTTAATAACGTCTTATGCGACTTTCCTTCCCCATAAATCACATTTATCACCTCCCACCCTCAAATGCACCATAATGATTTATAATTTGAGTTTAACGAGGGCTTATTATAAAATCGATTTCCCAAATTCCCATACATCACTCCAAATTAATACTCTATCGTTACCGCGAAAATTCCACAAATTCATACTTGTAATTAAATTGCGGAGAAAACGGAAAATACTTAAGTGTAAAATTGATTAAAAGTTGCTCCAGATTGTAAAATGTTAGAAGTATTTCTGAATTCTCCTAATATCACATGCCTACCTAATTTATAAAGATGTAATTTTTCGGGATCTAGTAAGATGGCCAGTAGCTAGTCTTTTGTCTTTACGAAGTAACTATATGTTCATGCACATAAATATACTGTTATAAGAGAAGAAGCCCATAACCAATAGAAAACTAGTATGACAAAAGTTGTTAAATACATAATGCTAATAACCACCAAAGTTCATCAATTACACGCTTTTCTATAATAACTAGCACTGGTTTCTTGGCAATCAAACAAATTATCTAAAGGAAAATAACAAATAAACACAGTACATTTTACACCGAGTTCCCCGGCTCATTGAGTTTTAATTACAAGCAATATGTGTAGAGGGTAATTTATTGAAGGCTTTTCCCGTCACATAAATGTATAACATTACAGAGAATTTAATTTCATATTAATTTGCTACTAAGAATACTAGGAAGGAAAAGGGTAAAAGGGCTAAAGTCTTCTAATTGAAAGAGTATTTCACGTCTCCATATCCCATTACTAAATACAAGTGACATATCACATAAGCATCATGTATCATTTGTCAGGATATCGTTAAGCCGATACCAGATGCTTTGCAAGAGAGCTCCCATACAATTTGTTCATTCCTCACTACGCTATAATGTCGTAGGATTAGAAGAGACTTGTTATTGAGTGGGATCATTATGTTACACGGGTTAGGAAGTGGATATGATATTATGTTACAGGATGTAATAATAAGGATGTTTTCTAAGTATATCTTGGACACCAATGGCTGATAAAAAGGTGAAGGAAAACATCTTGAGGAAACCTGGACTATAAAGTCTGAAATCACCAACCCGCATTGAGCAAGCGTGGTGATTAACGCTTAATCCTTCTCCGTGTGAGAGGAGGCCTGTGCCCAGCAGTGGGACGATAAAAAGGCTGTAACAGTAACAGTATTTACGTATTTTTTAGCATATATCCTTATCTAAAGTCTTCTACTTGAAAGAGTATTTCACGTCTCCATATCCCATTACTAAATACAAGTGACATATCACATAAGCATCATGTATCATTTGTCAGGATATCGTTAAGCCGATACCGGATGCTTTGCAAGAGAGCTCCCATACAATTTGTTCATTCCTCACTACGTTATAATGTCGTAGGATTAGAAGAGTCTTGTTATTGAGTGGGATCATTATGTTACACGGGTTATATAGGAAGTCGATATTATATTATGTTACAGGATATTATGGTAAATTAATTTTTATAATTATTTTAATATAGTGTTTTGCTTACGATTGCCTTATAACTAGCTACCATCAGCGCTTCAACCCGCGTTCCAAGGGAACTACTCCCGGCACCCAGAAAAAAATAGCTTTTAGCCTTTCTCAAGCTCAAAATCGGTTTGGAATGAAAGCCAGTACTTTCTAAAAAGTATAGTGTCTGATTTACTTAGGTAATTTAAGTATAATTGCGAATGTAAAAGGAGAATGAGCGTTTTGGGTTACCTCTCCTCTAGCATTAAGTGATACATCAATAGAAAGCTAATTTTATGTTGAGTATTTTTTTTGTATTGGTGTTACTGTCATTTGTAAAAAGGGAGAGTAAAAGGGAAAATTAAGGGAGTTAGAACGTGTTTAATGAAATAATAACTACGACTCAAATCTGCTCTGAATTATAATGTAGGTATTGACAATCAGTGGAAGGTATATTAATAAGAAAAGTTGTATTTGGACTAGTGAAATGGGGTTATACTCGTAGAAGACGGTATACATGCTTATCTGTTGGAAAGTTTCATCAAGCTGAAAAAAGTAATATTGATTAACTCTTCTTATATATTCCTCTGATGTACTCCTCTTATATTCTCCTCTTATTTACTTCCCTTATGTACTCTCTTATGTACCCCTCTTACATACTCCTCTTATGTACTCTCTTATGAACTCTTCTTACATACTCCTCTCTATATATCCTCTCTTCTATACTTATACTTTCCTATGTACTTCTATTATGTTCTCTCTTATATGTTCTCTTACGTACTCCTTTTATCTACTCTCTTATACAGTCTCTTATGTACTCCTCCTATGAACTCCCTTATCAGCTGGATTCAATACTAGAAACATAAATAAATTAACCGTAGCTAACTATCTGTAACAAAAAGTGTACAATTATTTTTACAATACAGTCATAGGTACATTTAGAGACAATGTTATTAAATAGTAAAATGCTATTATCACTGCAACGCACTTACATAAGCAAACACTACCCATATAAAACTCGTACCAGACCTCAGCTTCTAGTTTCATTGGGTCATGTGACCACAACCACGAAACCTGCAATTAATCACCTGAGCGATTCCAAAACTTTTTATACCTATGACCCCACTGAAAATTTTACTTCCTATGTTTTATGACCTAGAATATGAAAATTGGCCTGTTTCCCCAGTAACTGTGGGAATATATTTTTGTTGTAAATTAATCACATACACAAACTCTCTTTCCTTTTAGGTTACCTTCTGCTTATTTGCAACACATGAAACATTTAGGTATTATAAACAAATTAGACATAAAAAAAAAATAAAACCGACCGAAATAAAATTTTAGGAGCATCGGCCTAGAAGTCGGTGTCTAATGGATGTCCCTAAGTTAATTTTACCACCGTCTTCTAGGCCGATGCTCCTAAAATTTGTTTTTGCTTTTTAGTGTTTTTGGAAGTCGGTTTTATTTTTTTTAATGTCTAATTTGTTTATAATATCTAAATGTTTCATGTGTACATATAGAAGTTGGTTAAAAATACAAAAGTATACATGACCCAAATTAACGCATTATGGCACTCAAAACTGTGAGGCAAGCCAGTGATGTTTACAATCATGGTTCCTTTTATTTCACTACGGAACTCTAAAAGCGATAAATTTTACACTGCGACAGTTATTCTGGATACCAAAGTTTATCTAGGATAATATATTTTTAAGGTCTTTTGTGCCGATTGTAGTTTACATCGGACAAAGAATTTAATATAAGAGGGTATCTGTTATCTAGAATTCTGGGTTATTGGAAGTAATTTCGTGTTGTTCGCAAGATATTGAAAACTGAATCGCGTTGTTGTTAAGATTCTTGTAGTTTATTTTTTTACTAGCAAGGAAGGTGTTGTAAACAGCTCGTTAATTAATGAGTGCTTTGTGCGGATATTGTATTATGTCTTAAAAATTGTATCACTATTATTATACCCCATATTATTGTATTAATTTATATGTATTTTTTTCTTTTCAGGTAAGCTTAGACTGTAATCATTATGAAGGAAGTTACCTCTCAACGGGTAAGTCAAATAAATATTACTCCTAAACCATCGAAAAACTGTTTTGAAATTAAGACGTATTTGAATTCCGGAAGGTAATTGACGTTTTGTGTTGTTTCAAATGCCACCAAAAATCAATCATAACTCAATAACACTCCCAGAATAAAAAAATGACACGCTTTTATCCCAACAATGTTCTTACCTATATATCGTAATTTTTTAAGGGTTTCGTGAGTGACGTACAGAAATAACATTGACTTTATAAAACAAACTATTTCGCGGGTCCCCGAAGCTGTCCACAAAATCAAGTTTCATAATAATCCCTTTTGGTTTCTCTGAGATTGGGTTTGGATATATTTTTTTCTGGGGAAGAAGGGTTTCGCATTTATCACGTATTTTAGGTAGTAAGTTACATTGTATTTGGTAAGGAAACCATATTTCTTGTTGGTTAATAATCCCTTTTGGTTTCTCTGAGATTGGGTTTGGATATATTTTTTTCTGGGGAAGAAGGGTTTCGCATTTATCACGTATTTTAGGTAGTAAGTTACATTGTATTTGGTAAGGAAACCATATTTCTTGTTGGTTAAAAAATACCGTAACTCAACAGAAAATAAACCAAAGTACTAGATAAGTTGAATTTTATTACAAAATCTCCTGGAAAACATAGGATATTCTCATTGTTTTTAATACAATTTAGTAAATAAATCCTTGAATGTTTTTTTCCACAAAATAAGATTGCAATTAAGTTTGAGCCATGAAAAATACTGCAATTCATCCACAATATCAATCTCGCATCCGGGTGTCGAATCCAATCTATTTGAGTACAGGCTAATTCGTTATGTATGTATAGAAGAATGTTATATTCATGAGTTTATTTCCTAAAGGAAACAGATCTACACGCTGGGCATCTGTATTATAATAAAAAAGGAACCATTTTTGTTAATTTGTACCCTAAAGACTACTGGACCGATTTTAGAATATTTTCACTGTTGGAAAGCTACACTCTTCTCGAATATCATGGGCTATATTTTATTCCAGTATGGGTAATAATTTCCATGGGACGCGGGTGAAACCGCGGGAAATCGGCTAGTAGAAAATAAAACAATCTCATAAAATAAATGGAATTCTTTAAAATAGAACAGAAATCTGAAACTGGGACTTTACTAAACACCTCGGTCTCATAAAATAGTTCCTTGAAAGTAAAGTGTGAATGAAATTCACGAAAGGGTTGTATGAGATTTTAGTATCATTGGTCTGTAAAAGTAGAGTAGCTCCATCTATCTACAGTCTTTGGAATTAATAAATAAATGTGTCTTTGTATGTGTTTTATTATTATTCACGTTTACTTATCATTTTTAGGGTTCCGTACCCAATGGGTAAAACGGTACCCTATTGTTTTCGCTCCTCCGTCCGTCCGTCTGTCACCAGGCTGTATCTCATGAACCGTGATAGTAAAAGAGCTGACATTTTCACAGATGATGTATTTTTGTTGCCGCTATAACAACAAATACTGAAAACTAGAATTAAATAAATATTTTGGGGGGCTCCCATACAACAAACGTGTTTTTTCCATTTAATAAATAATAGTACGGAACCCTTCGTGCGCGAGTCCAACTCGCACTTGGCCGGTTTTTATATTTTCCTTGGATTGAAGCCTGAAACATTTTTTTTTTTAATTCGTTCAAGTCACCTCACAGTTTTTATTAATGAAGGTATCGAACTTTTTTTTTCTTGGTTTGGCAAAAGAAATTAGTAGTTTAAATAATTAAATCTTTTTTTACGAACTAATACCTAAATACAACATTTTTGTGAAAATACTTATCTATATATATAATAAAAAATGAAACCCGCTTTCCGTTGTCACGACATAACATGAAAACGGCTTGACCGATTTGGCTGTAAATTAGAGGGAAGGTAACTTAGACCCGGGAGAATGTTTTAGGATAGTTTTAGGTCACCATCCGGCTACGGGACGCGGGTGAAACCGCGGGCGAAAGCTAGTATTTTATTATAATTTAAAACTGGCCACAAAAGTTTCTTTTCTATTTGTCACAGTTTCAAAACTTTCATATAATAATATAATCCTAACCACCTACTTCTTTCTGCTGTCCTAGTACATTATAGTACATTATAATCGCTGAAATCGCGCTCGTAGTTTCAAAAGGTAAACTAAATATAGATACCAGGCGGTTCAACTCGGTTTGAAAAAGCGCCATCTATGAGTAGAGGATTGAACTTCTTAGTGAGTCCTCTGTCTAAGTTGTGAGAAGCTTGTACTCAGTTTCGCTAGGTGTCGCCACCTACGGAGACTATGTTATATTACATTTAAGGCGATTATCACACTGCCCCGCATGATGCAGCGTAGTGCGTGGATGCGTTTTTTCCGTTGTATGGAAATATCTCCATTTGTATGGAAAACACGCATAGTCCAACACACTGAAAATGCATCCACGCGCGTTCATGCGGATCACGCACATACATGCGGAGAAACACGCACCCCCGCGCGTAGGTGCGGGGCGAGATGCAAGGTATGGCACACTGAATCCCGCAGTGACGCGCGTGATTTTGAATGGGCGTGACGTGTATGTTTGAAAATGGAACTCGATGAGAGCCGTCGTGCGTGAATTAACAAAACGCACCTACGCGCGTGAGTGCGTGAAAAACCCGCACGATGATGCAGATCTGCACTCCCGCAGGAACGCGCGTAGGTGCGTCGACACGCAAGATGCAGCGTGATGCGGGGCAGTGTGAAGATCCCCTAAGTTTGTATTTATCATTTATAATAGAATAATTTGTTTTCGGAAAATTATTGAGTTATTAATCGTGGTGTTATTTAATAATTTTAGTGATGTGTGTAAATATACAGTAACAAAATAATTTAAAATGTATAATTTTATTTAATGTAATAAACACCTACGAGTAATAGTAATCTATACTTATAATATTATAAAGAGGAAAACTTTGTTTGTTTGTTTGTTTGGTTGTAATGGATAAACTCAAAAACAACTGGACCGATTTTAAATATTCCTTCACCATTAGAAAGCTACATTATCTGCGAGTAACATAGGCTATTATTTAATCGCGGTGCGGGCAGTAGCTCCCACGGGACGCGGGTGAAACCGCGGGAAGACGGCTAGTAAGACGCAACTAACATTTTAAATAAAAATCACGCACAAAAGCTTCTTTCATACATCATTATATTAAATAAAAATGGCTTCACTTGACATCGCCAATGATATAGACGAATCCTTTTCAATAGAATGTCACACAGTAGATTCCCCAGAAAGTTGCAAAATTATCCTAAATGTTTCCAAAGATAAATTCACAGTTCTTACATACAATATAAGAAGCTATCAAAAAAACTTCGATGACTTTAAAGTTGCTTTATATAGGTTGAACTCAAACATTGATGTAATTGTGCTAACAGAGTGCTGGCTGTCTGAAGGCACAATCTTAGAAGATATTCCAGGGTACTACATATACAGAACCTCTTCCCAAGTTAACAAAAACGGAGGTATTGTTACCTACATCAGAACAGTTTGGAATAACGTTACTAGTACGGAAGCCAATCTAGCTGACGCTGACAGTGTGCTCTTAAACATCACATATGACATTACACTTCTAGCAATATACCGTTCCCCTTCTTTTACTAACGCAGACACCTTCTTCAGTTCCCTTGACACTATACTCTCAGATCTAAAACATAAGCAAACAATCATAGTAGCTGGTGACATTAATATTAACATTATAGACTTAGAAAATAACCAGGCTTCTAGCTATTCATGTCTCATGGCTTCACACGACCTGACTCCTGCGATTACTGCTCCTACGAGATGCGGTTCATGTATTGACCACATATTTGTTAAAACCAACGCAACTGCAGTCGGTCTCATCTGCAACCTCTCCATCACGGACCATGACTTAGCGCTGTGCAGTGTACATCTTAAGCCGAACACGATACAAACCAAACGCTGGAAAACTAAAACTGATTGGGATGCTGTGGATGCCGAGATCGCCCAATCCGACTGGGAACCCATTTACACTTCCTCCTGCGTCAATAACTCGATAAAATTATTTAACAATATTGTCACCGGCGCAATCAACAAGCACACAAAACAAATAAAGATCTCCAGGAAACTTGCTAACATCCAACCATGGGTCACACCCGGGTTAATAAGATGCATGAGACAACGTGACAAACTACATCTAGAATGCAAAGCTAACCCTAGTGATGACACCAAACGCCTAATCTATACACGTTATAGAAACTACGTGCACATGTTGCTACGCAATCTTAAAAACACACACAACAAAAAGGAAATACACGTAAATAAAGACAACCCTAAAAGACTCTGGGCGGCTATAAAAAACATCTGCGGAAACAAGAGCACCCAAAACAGCGCTACACAACTAATTACATCTAGCACCTCCCCCACACAAGCACTTGATACCTGCAATCAGCACTTTGTCAACGTAGGAGAACAGCACGCAGCCAAAATCCTCAACAAACTCGGGATACCACACCACACACTAATAGACTCTTACCGGTCACAACAAAACAACTCACAATCATTCTTTATGAGTCCTACTGACGATGATGAAATCACCAACATTATACGGAATCTAAAAATAGACAGTGCACCTGGTCCCGATCAACTCACAGTTTACTTACTCTCTAAATGCATCAATAGCTTTATCAAACCCTTAACCCACATATTCAATTTAAGTCTAGAAACCGGTGTCTTTCCAGATTCCTGGAAGACGGCATCCGTGACCCCTATTTATAAAACTGGATCTAAAGACGACCCTAAAAATTACAGACCCATAGCTCTCTTAAGCATAGTCTCAAAAATATTAGAGAAAATAGTTAACAAAAGACTCACAGAATATCTTGATAAAAATCACATCATTTCGGACCGGCAATTCGGTTTCCGTCAAGGTAGATCCACCGAAGACGCAGTGTCACTTCTGACAGATCGAGTTTCCTTCCATATCGAAAACGGACAATACTGCATTGGTGTATTCCTCGATCTGGCAAAAGCTTTCGACACGGTGTCGACGGGACTGCTACTAAAAAAACTCGAACTCATTGGCATTAGGGGCAACACACTGGAATGGTTCCGCAGCTACCTCACACACCGTAAGCAATACGTCAAAATAGGTGGACATAAAAGCAAACTCCTTCCAATTAATTATGGAGTACCTCAAGGCAGCACGCTGGGCCCCACCTTGTTCACACTTTACATAAACGACATAGTAAGCCTGCCCCTTAACGGTGCTGAAATTGTCACATACGCCGACGATACAGCCATTGTCTTTCATGGAAGGTCCTGGGACTGTGTACGGGAACTGGCTGAACGCGGACTTTCTGAGATAGCACAATCCCTAGACCATAATCTACTGACACTAAATGTAACCAAACGCAAGTTCATTACGTTCTGCAAGACAAATTCTACCTGCCCTCCACGCTCATTCACTCTAAAAATACACTCGTGCACACAACCGCAAAATAATGACTCCCAACAACACTGCGCCTGCGAAACAATCGCACGTACTGACACTATTAAGTACCTTGGGGTCATCATAGACCAACACCTAAACTATAAGGCACACATCTACTCACTATCTGCTAGAGTCCGAAAACTAATTCATGTTATGAAAAAACTTAGGGACTGCTCACCACTAGACGTACTGAAGACGGTATACTTCGCTCTCTGCCAATCCGTCATTCAGTACTGCATACGCATATGGGGGAGTGCTGGAAAAAGCACCGTCATAACTTTGGAAAGAGCACAAAGAGCTCTAATTAAGGTAGCCTTAAAACTACCGTTTAAATTTCCTACAGACACATTGTATGAAAAGTTCCGTGTACTAAGGGTTCGACAGCTATTCATACTCATGGCAACTCTTGCCACTCACGCCGTCATCAAAAAACGCGCCGACTACCAGGACTTACTTAGAAAACGGATCTTTAGAATACCTTTACCAAAAGCCAACTCTGAATTAGCCAGACGTTGCACCCAATACTCAAATCCTAGCACGTACAACAAGGTCAACAGAATTTGTGACCTTAGAGACTGTACTCACAATATATGTAAAAAGAAGATAACTGCAGCCCTACTAAAACTGTCGTACATCGAAACCGAAGCTCTGCTGTAGTACCTACAAAGTCACCAACACCATCAACATACCTACAAAGTCACCCACACCATCAACACTATCACTCTCACACTGACACTACACACCACACACTCTCTCACCTCACACATACACTCATTCACACATCACATATACACCAAACTAGCATAAAAGCCCGATTAAATCACCTTGTTTTAATATCATTTTCTTCATATTATGTACTTCAATTTAAGTTCCAACATCCTTAGCTCATAATTTCCTTTACTTTTTCATCTCCAAAGATTTGGTACCTATGTAACTTTATAATATAAGCAATATTAAAGCACTCAGAGCCACAAGATACAAGCTGTGCTTAGTTTGTGGCTCAACGGTAACTACCATAATGTAAAGTTGCTTTTTTGACAATAAACATTATTTTATTTTTTTTATTTTATTTTTTATTTATTTAATAATGTAAAAGTAGAAGTACACAAACTGTTCTATATCTAATCTATATTTACATAAAGAAATATAGGGCGTCAAAAAGTTGGGATTCATTTTTTAAACACTTATTTGTATTCGAGGATGGATCCAGTTTAGAATTTTCAGTTTTCATTACACCGTCACAACAAAGTCACCGTGAAAATTCAATCTCTCGGCAGCTTATGCTGTCCTAGTAGTTTTTCACCGAGCGCTGAAACCTTCGGCTCGTTTCTACAGGCAACGTGACGTCATAGATGACGTCGACATCGAAATCGAAACGAGAGAAAGCTGGAAACACAATTTTGAGAATATAAAAAAATATATCAAAGTTTTTTTGATAATAATTCAGTGCTGCACACATTGGAAACAGGCGTAGCAAAAAAGAAAATGGGAATGGAATGTTATTTTTTTTTTAATTTATGAGAATGGCACGATATTTTCTAGTGATCATAGTCTATTGTAGCCTAACTATTAAATAATCATAATAGGAATGAAAAATATAGTAACGACGTCCAATCTTTAAGTAATATAAAGAGTACAAGGACTATTTTTCACTAAAATATTAGTATTTTAACTATTGAACTGAGCTAATAATATCGTAACAGCCGCCATAAAGCTTTTACCGTGCTCCTGAACCATGCAACCCTTAACAGCTTATTCTACCCTAGTACTTTTGACCAAAGCTCTGAAACTTTTGTCGCTACGGTGCTACGGGTGCTACGAACGGCTACGAACTACGTGTAGCGCTAGCCTACGGGCTACGGCGTAACCGTAGTCACTAAGCTTTGTAGATATACCACTTGGATTATGTATCCATTTTAACATGTTATTTGTAACGACAGATTAATTCCATAAATTTTTAATTTATGAATAAAACAGTAAAGGTCTACAATTTTGAAAGTAGCAGTGTCGCCACTCTTGCGGTTACAACTAGTAACTCGCTTTGAGTCAAATGCAGAATGACGAAACGCGGGACAGATTTGCAGTTCTAACACCCTGCGGTAGATGTCACTAGTCCAACTGAGTTTTGTGTAGTTACGTATAATTCATTAAAAGCTGATGTCTTTCTTTTTATTTTAGGGTGATCTAAATGTTATGTTTACCAGCGATTTAAAAAAAAAACTAGAGAGACAATAATAAGGTTTACAGGATCAAATAAAAATAATCTTTTCCTCATTGCATGCATTATTAGTATGGTATTTTTTCATACTATTGACTAATATATATCATTGCATTTGAAAATATTATAAAAATAAATGACGTTTTGACACAATCACTTCTAAACGTCAAATTTATGGCACTGTTTTGATACGCGCGCGGGTTTATATTTCTAATTAAATTAATATTGCGAATATGTAACAATACATTAGATTAATAATGGCAAATTCAGATTAGGGATCTATAAATGTTACTGCTTTGACACACTTTTATTTTTAGGAAACTTATGTCCGCCTTTCTTTTTCGAGCAAAACGGCATTGCGCAACACTGTGGCATCGCCAATACGTTCACACTAAAGTTCTATTATATTAAATATGATCTAATATAATCATCTAATGTAGATATAAGTTTAGGCGCTCATAATACGAACTTTGATTGCCTTAGTTTAGGACCTCACGCTACAGTTGCGCCATCTGGTGAAACAAAAAACGGTAGCCTCCATTTATCCTGCCGGATTTTTCTACATTTGCTTATGACGTCACTTTTATACTGTCGTGGTATCGTAGATTTCCACAACTGAATTGACACAACACACAACTGGCATTACCCATCTCTTTCCGATTTTCATTCATGGAAAACGTAAGGGGTGGGTATTCCGAGAGGGTGAGACAGAGTACGACGAATTGAGAGGGCAATATTCCACATACATACATCAGTGAAGCGAGAAATCAATATTGCCATCCCCTTAGCTTTCTGCTACCCTGGTACGTTTGAACGGAGTGCTGAGTCATTTTTGTGGCGGCCGAGGGCAATCCCCGAGGTCGTGGCGTGGGTGTCGAATAGCTATTGCTACGTATAGTTTATGCTACGCCGGTGTAATGCAAACGGTGTAGCGCTACGGTTTTTCGTAGCTGTATTTGTAGCGAGGTTTTTTACATAAAGACACAACTGTATTTTTTTACGTCAGTAAATTGTAGTTAATTTTATTTAATATTTTTTATTTCGAAGATCTATTTATTGTGTCAAGATCTCAACTTATTACAGTCAAGCTCTCAGTCTCAGGAATATTTTTAACTATTTCCTTTTTTTTACTTTGCTATGAAGGTGGAAATGAATAAATACTATCAGTTTTTTCGATCTTTGGTCAAATTGCAGCATACCACAGCTTTCATTCCAATGAACTCCTATCATATCATGAAGTTCTGGTAACTGTGAGGCTCACACTGAGGACAGGTTGCTACAACAAGTGATCCACAGGTCGCTGCAAAAGGCTGCGCGAATATTGTTGTACAATGTTGTCTCAATTGTAATTTGTATACAAAAACACCAACTTCAAATATGATCTCTTGAATGATGATGAACTCCTAGTAACTATGAGCCATGCAATGACGACAGGTCGCTAACAGGTGCGCCACACAGGTTGCGTGGTTGGCGACCAAATTGCGAAGATCGTTATTTGTAGCAAAATAAACTAAAAACCTTATAAATGTAGTTTTATTTTTATATTCGTAGTCACGGAGGAAAAAAATCGGGGGATTTTTAAAAACCTTTTTTATTTTCAGAATTAAGAGTAAGAATGTAAATCAAGATATTCAACTTAAATAAACAAATCGAAAAAATATAGTTTTGCAAAGGTTTGCATCTGAAACTGTCAGGAATTTAAAACTCCTCTAGATTATTATGAACTCCTAGTAACTATGAGCCGTGCAATGACGACAGGTCGCTAACAGGTGTGCCACAGGTTGTGACTATGGTTTGTGACCGAACCCCAACGATCTTAGCGTCTAATCGCACGACACACAGCGCCGTGTCGAAGACTGCCGAACTGACACGACGTTAGACGATGCACGGCCTTCAAGCCACACCTCCGTGCCCGTCGGAGTGGCGAGCGTGAGGTTTTTTCGTTACGGAATTTCTGGATTTGGTCCCCGCGCTCAAGGCCTGCGATAGAAGCTATGCAATAGCGTAAAAATACGTGTGGCACTCGGGGACTGCCGCGGTAAAGCTATTGCATAGCGTACAATACGTCTAATCGCACGACACACAGCGCCGTGTCGAAGACTGCTGAACTAACACGACGTTAGACGATGCACGGCCTTCAAGCCACACCTCCGTGCCCGTCGAAGTGGGGAGCGTGAGGTTTTTTCGTTACGGAATTTCTGGATTTGGTCCCCGCGCTCAAGGCCTGCGATAGAAGCTATGCAATAGCTTAAAAAATGTTAACCGAAATATAGTTTGCAGGGCTTAGCGTCTCAAACTATATTAATATGTATAAGGAATTAAAACTATTAGAAAAGTATTGAGTCAAAACTTATATTATAACAGAAACTGCGAACGTTGTTGGTTCGTACACAAAAGAAAATGCCTTCAAAAACATACATCGCAAACCATATCCTAGATTATGATGAACTCCTAGTAACCATGAGCAGTACAATGACGACAAGTTGCTAACAGGTGCGCCACAGGTTGTGGTGAATTCTTCACTGAAAAAATAGTCACCTTGAAAACCGGTCAAATACCTAACATGAAAAGTGCCATACGATATCAGTGCTGCAAATATAGCACTGGACTTTCAAAAACGTTTTTGGTGTTATTTAATTTTCAGAAGGATTTAAGGATAACGCAACAATCTAAACAATGTGAAATATAATTATTTTGTAGTTTTTGCATCTCAAACTATACATTTTGGAAAATACTTTCCTAGAGTATGATGAACTCCTAGTAACTATGAGCACAGGACTGACTACAGGTTGATAACAGGTGTGCCACGTTGCGACGTTCAGAGTTGTTCGGCTACGATATTCGTAGCAAACGTAGGTAGTACTGGACTCTAAGGACATTAATTTAAATCTTTTGGGTATATTTATTTTTTCAAAGGATCTACAAGGATGTTAACTTTTTTAACTGATATATTTACATTATTATAGTTAGCTTAGCGTCCGCATGGTGTGTTGATAAAAAGTAGCCTATGTGTTGATTCAGGGTATCACCTATCTACATACCATATTTCAACCAAATCGGTCAAGCCGTTTTTGCGTGATAGAATAACAAACATTGATCCATAAATTCTCAAACTCACATTTATAAAATTAGTAGGATAGTAGGGTGAAACTTTTTAGGTTTTTACCAAAGCGGTGTTTGTAATTTTTTTTTTACTAGAGTATAGCTTTTTTTTCATAACAGGAATATTTTTTTTAATACATAGCAGTTAATCTTAGTTTTTAAACAAAAAATGTATATGTTATCAACTATCTCCTGCGCTGTGATGAACTCCTAGTAACTATTAGCGGTGCAATGCCGACAAGTTGCTAACAGGTGCGCCACAGGTTGCGACGATCGTAGTTAGTTGTTCGTAGCAACACAAACTGGAAATGGGTCCACCCCTTATGGCAGAACTTTTTGTGTCATAATCTTATTTTGACAGTTGGCATAATCTTCACTTCGCAGAAAATTGTGTGGCATACACTCATTTAGCATACATTAAAAACACATAATTTTGGCAGTCAGAATCATCTTTAGGCATAAATTTCATATTCATAATACTTAAATAGTAGCATCATTTCGCAGAAAGTTGCCAGTCAGAATTTCCTTTTGGCATACATTTCATATTTAGTAGTCACTAAAAGGCAGAACTATCATATTTCAGAAAGTTTTATAGTCAGAATCATCTTTTGGCATAGTTTTGACATTTTTATTTTCCTGTAAGAAGCATGCAAACTAGCCTGTAGTATGGAAGCATGCAAGCAGGCATGTAGCATACGAGGTTATGGATTGCATTCTAGGGGTAGGGCAGACAAGACTACGTGGTCGAGTCGGTCGGTCGAGTCGGTTTTGCAGCAATTTGTTTTCGTCACTAACTTCAATTTTTAATACAATGTTTTTTAATTGAAGGTTATAATTGGCAATATGCTAAATAAAATGAATCCAAATTAAATTCTACCATCTTCATAGTACGCCAAGTGAGATTATACCAAATAATAGTTTCTCAAAATAAACATTATGCTAAACGAAATAATGCGGAACTCTAACTATGCCAAAAGCAATATTTTTATGCCTTAAAAACATTCGTTAAAAGAAAATTATGCCGAGTGTGTTATGATGCCAAATAAAATTCGGAGCATTAAAATTCTGCAAGATAGAAGGAACCCACTGGAAATCTATAAAATGTGATGCTACGGTGGCACTGGAATCTAAAACAAATTTAAATTAATTAATTAAATTTGTTTCTACCATATCGATGGTGTTTGTCCTAAAAAATATTCCAAAAAAATATAGTTACAGCACTTATTAAAAAAATAAGGATCAAGGCAATATCTGTAAATCTAGAAAACTAAATAAATATAAACTACCACAAAAAAAAAAACTGAAATTAAGTTATTCCCAGCAAAAAAAAAACACTTCTTATACCTACTGATAACTTTCTCCTACATTGTGATGAACTCCTAGTAACTATGAGCAGTGCAATGACAAGTTGCTAACAGGTGCGCCACAGTAATTATCGTAGCAAAACAAAGTTCTAACTAAATCAAAGCTTTGAGTCATAAACTTATTTTATGAACTAGGTATCTCCTACATTATAATGAACTCCTAGTAACTATGAGCAGAGGACTGACGACAAGTTGCTAACAGGTGCGTCACAGGTTGCTGCGATCGTAGCAATACGACACATGAAATTAAGCTGAAATAAACTTTTACAAAAAAGCACCCGTAGCATAAGTAGCAGCGAAATCAAAGACAGACTTTGTAATGTTTTCCCTACTTAATATTTTAAAACGCTAATGCAAACTGATTCTCAGAAAAACAAAACTTAATTTAAGCTATATTGGATCACTTATATATAACCCACACTACCACCGCCCCTTGTAATGTATGTACAAATTGTACATTATAATACATCAGAGACATAACATTATATTTATAACAATACATTATATTAGACAATTCTTTGTTATGAATGTTTTTTTTTTCTCTGTTCTGTTAGAAAGGTCATTTTCTCTGATCTGCGCAAAGTAGATCCTCTCTATGAATATATTTCAAACTATCTCCTACTTGATTATGAAGTCTTAGTAAGTGGGAGCAGTGTACTGACGACAAGTTGCTAACAGGTGTGCCACAGGTTGATCATATGTTGTTTGTAGCAAAAAAACCGTTTAACAAAACAAACTGAAAACCTATAAAATGTGGTGCTACGTGATAAGTGCTACGAAAATCGTAGCAAGCGCAAGTACTGGTGTCTAGTCAGTTAACAGAACGTTTTATAGTAATTAATGTGTTATTAGTAGCCATGAGGAGATTCAGGTTTTTTTTAGATATCTATAAATCTAGATGAAATAAGAAAAACTATGTAATGTAAACGATGTTGTTGTATGATTAGACGCTCTTTCATTTCATTTCAGATATTTTTCTTGTCACAAACTATCAGAAAAGTTACGAACCAAACTTATGTTACCTTTTACCTCCTATATATGATGAACTCCTAGTAAATTTGAGCAGGGTACTGACGACAAGTTGCTAACAGGTGCACCACAACAGGTTGCGACGACAGGACGATCGTAGCAACAATCAAACTTGAAATTGACCTAAACTGGCTTTTCGCTGAAACATGGTGATATTTGTAGCAAACGTGTAGCCCCGACGGTTATTCCTCGGTTATGTATTATGGTAAAATTATTATTATTACGTCTATTATAATATTTAGTTACATAATAATTCGGTTAAGTCGGGGGTTTTGAGTTATTTTATTATTTTTCAATAAGATTTTTACCGTCGCCATTTTTCAAAATTTTTAATTTTGCTTAATTTTATTTCAGACTTTTTAGAGAGCATATACGAATTATAGTCTATATAATATGTAGGTAAGATCTCGCAAAAGAATGGATAAGTATGATTCATCCTACCACATAATTAAGTTCCATTTTAAATATTATACAGTTGCTTTCTGTTTGTTCTTGTTCAGAATTGGTGTCAACACTCTTGAGACTATATTATTTGTGTTTGAACTCTGAATTCAATGAATCCATCGACCCGCTGTCGATGAGCGCACGAGCATACTGCATAGAACCATCTGAGTGACGCAAGCGCACTACAGCAGTACCTAAGATCTTTGTACTCTTGAACGGTTCAGCTGTCGTAGATGAGCAGGTAAGCGTGGTGCTTGAACCCGCTGTGTTTCTTTACTTTGACGTTCGATATGCAGCAGTGTATTATGTCTCTCGTTACAAATATAGCAAGACAAATTTGATTTGCAGTTAACAGTATCGTGACCAGGACGCAAACAGTTAGTACACAGACGCAAATCTTTAACTAATGTTCTGCGTTGATCAACCGACATTGAATGCATCTTTCTGCAACGGTACACAGAATGACTTTCATTGCAACAAACGCATATTATCCGGTCTGACTTGGTATTATTTGAGGTAGGTTGCTTAATATTTAAGGAAATTAATGACGTTCGCGGACGATCATGATTTTCGACCTTATTAATCCGAACGTTAGATTTATTAAAATTGGAAGAGCAAGCTAACGCGGGTGGCTGACTTACTTCCAGAACTTTTATATAATTTTGTAAATAAGCCAGAAAGTTGTTGAACGTAGGAATTTCGTCCTTATTCTCTAACTCGAACCTTCGCCTAGTGTCAAAGTCAAGAGGTCGAGACGCAATGTAAAATAAAATAAATTCACTTAAATCATTAATATTTAGAGCACGAAGGGCATTGACACTTTCATACAGTGTATTGGTTAATTCGGATAGATTCGATATCAATGGTTTTTGAATTGGGGATAATTTAAGTAATTTCTCTAAATAAGTTGTCGCGAGAATGCGCTTGCTGTCGAACCTATCGATTAGCGCTTTATATACGACAGCGTAATTCGCTGATGTAATAGGAACGCCTTTCGTGAGCGACAGCGCACTGCCGGACAAGCATGGAATTAGATAATGAAATTTTTCTATATCGGATAACGAGGCGTTATTATGCACTAATGGCTCGTAGCTATCTTTAAACGTCTGCCAGTTTTCAATCTGGCCATCGAATTTTGGAATTTGCAACTTAGGTAGCTTTACAGCAGCAATCGATGATTGTGTACAAGATGCTACTGCCAGTGGCGCACACGTACTAGAGTCAAGCGAATCGGCAAACTCAACGGCCGCGTAATATAACTCGTCAAACGACAACAAAGCGTGATCATCAATCACGAACTTCGGATTAATTTTTAATTGTATTTTATTAATTTCTTTACAGACTGCGACATAAGTATCTCGGATTTTTTCTATAGACTTATACCGAGCCTTGAAAGTTGATATTTTTACTTTGCTTTCTTGGCAACTTTTAATTAAGTTGTAAATAGTTTGCATGTTTTTGAACGCATATTCGCGTTCTATAATCAACGATTTCAATTCTACTTCCATCTTGCTCAGAGACTACTGAATGAAGAAAGAAAAAGTTAACTGATTGGTTTATAGTTAAAGTAAAATCCTTCGAGCACAACTGTCACTACAAACTACTTATAAGAGATCACCGGCGAATGCAGCAACAATACTCTTAGGTATAAGAAGTTTTGCGAGTGGAACAGATCGAAAACTCGATAGGAAATATTATTTTGAGAAAATATTACTAAGAAATATTAGTATTTACGAGATTTTGTGAGGAAATTCGGTCCTCACAGGAGGCACCAAAAGAAGAATGGATGGACCTCGCTGGAGAAGTTGCCGGCGTTACTGCAAACTCCGTTGAAGTCCCCGTTGAACCCCGTGACCCTCAATATGAGTGAAAAAGACAAACTTACCTGGGAAAAAGGGAAGTGGACGGGAAGGAAGTCTGCCGACGACGGGGCACTCGAATGCCGGCCGGCCAGCGGGACACTTTCTCCGCACTTGCTTCGTATTGTCTTTTCACGAGTCCGGGTGGTCGAGGCACTAACAGACAGCACTTCTAGCGAGGCTTTTCATGGGTTTTTCATTGATTTTTATCGCGCGACGAACCGCGGGCGATACCAATATTTGACTTTCCCAAAGAGAAGTGAAAACAAAAGCGAAACCCGTCATGGCAGGAAGAATAAAAAAAAATAGGAATGAGGATATGACCATGAAGTCTGAACACTGTTACAGCCTTTTTTTTTTTTTTTTTTACCGTCCCACTGCTGGGCACAGGCCTCCTCTCACACGGAGAAGGATTGAGCATTAATCACCACGCTTGCTCAATGCGGGTTGGTGATTTCGGACTTTATAGTCCAGGTTTCCTCAAGATGTTTTCCTTCACCTTTTTATCAGCCATTGGTGTCTAAGATATACTTAGAAAGTACATACAAACTTAGAAAAGTTGCATTGGTACTTGCCTGACCTGGAATCGAACTCACACCTTCATACTCGAGAGATTGGTTCTTTACCCACTAGGCCACCACGACTTTTGACTTCGACTTCTATACATTTTACAAATTCATACGTTTTTTTTTAAATAAAATAAGCGAAAAAATTGCAGGTCAACATGAAAAGTTTTAAATTTTTTTACCTACCTTACATTTTCTTATTATACAAAGACCAAAAAGTGCATTGTTTTGTACGAAGTAAGTTTATGACGAAAAGTTTCAAGTTTTATTCAGCCTCCATACACATCATACTGTCCTAGTACTTTTTACCTGAACATTCGATTCTTCGCCGTGTAGCATTTTCGATGCTACGAGGGTTACGAATTTCACGTAGTCGCTACGTTTTTGCTACGAACCATCACACATCGAACAGTCTATGAAAAGGATCCTTCCTACGGCGGGAATTTCCCAATATGATTCGATCACCTAACTAGTATGCTCTCCTGGTACGTTTGACCGGAGCGCTCAATGCCTCGGATTCGATTGCCCTTCAATTTTGAGGCCACGTACCGGCCCGCGTCGCGCCCGCTGTAGTCAAGGCTGCTGGAGCACAGAATATGTTGCGGGGCGTATTTCCCCCGCAGATATTTCTCTTTCAAAATATCCGCTTCATGGTAGATAACATTATTTCTAACATTTTGCAACTGTCCGTATAAACGTAAAATATTTTACGTAAAACAGTAAGTACTAAAAGTGAGACAAGCAAATTGCATTGATTACACTTAAATAAAATTATCATAGTTTGGCGGCAAGCTATTTTCATTTTCAGCATCAATTAATTTTCATCATAGATTTTTCATTGAGATTTATAATATCTTAATAATAAATATATATATGTTACAGCCATAGTGATTAAATAGATATTATTCATAATCACTGGTCATTATGTTCAATACCCAAAGGACAATGCTATTCTTTGTATGGAAGTTGGGCTCAAGAGTTGTCCACGGTAACTGCATAGTGTATTATGTTCCATAGGCTTATAATAGGTCCCAGAACGAAATATTTTGAAATCTATCCCAGGAGTCCTGAGAAAAACTGGTTTGACTCTTATTCCGAATTTGACTTATATTACGAAAAATATACTTACGAACTCTTAACTATTCCACTTTTATTATCTTAATTGAAATGCATTATAATATTAATCGACAAATACGAGGTATTGAACGAGAATTTTTTTTACCGACTTCAAAAAATGGAGGAGTTTCTCAGTTACTTTGTATTCTTTTTACGTTTGTACGTGCATAACTCCGTCGTTTACCAACCGATTTAAACAATCATTTTATTGTTTGAAAGGATTTACTTTCCAAATGGTTCCTTTGTTATTCGGTCCAGGGTCTGGTGATAGAAACCTTAGCGAATGATAAAACAATAGCGAACTCTCGGAAATTGTAAACACATATCGAATAAAAACTTGTCATTCGGGTATATATCTCCGACACCACAAAACAGTGGAGGTTAAAACCTGACCTGACGATGGAGACGACAGTGAGACGAGGGAACTCCTCAACGGTATCTATTTACTACCTCGTGTTCGAGCTTATTTTATTCGTCTTGACAAGATTTTTCCATTGCCAATACGGATATTAATTGCATGACGCTACACGAACTTAGGACTGATTGTGGTAGATAGAGACTGAAAAGCAAGAGAAACAACAATTTCCTTTAAACGACTATTCCTGTTTTTTTATCCTATTAACAGTGAAACCACTAACTATCTGAATGTTATTTCAAGAAAAGAGGTTGTTAGGTTTGTGGCTGCTTAAAATGGCTAGCTAACAATGGCTGGTTAACATTAGAACCGGTTTTTCTCGGGACCTCTGCGACCGATTTCCAAAATATTTGGATTTCGTGATAACAGTGAAGTAAAGAACCTATTCTAACCATTCCCACTACTGGGCAACTGGCTTGGGCTTTATAAAGTGACTGTTCAAGTTTAACATTTGAACCAATTTTTTTCGGGACCTCTGGGAGCGATTTCCAAAATATTTGGATTCCGCGTTAAGAGTGAAGTAAAGAACCTATTTTAACCATTCCCACTACAGGGCAAATGGCTCAGGCTTTGTAAAGTGACTATCTATGGAGAACATTTGAACCGATTTTTCTCGGGACCTCTGGGACCGATTTGAAAAATATTTGGATTCCGTGTTAAGAGTGAAGTAAAGAACCTATTTTAACCATTCCCACTACTGAGCAAATGGCTTGGGCTTTATAAAGTGACTGTTCAAGTTTGACATTAGAACCGGTTTTTCTCGAGACCTCTGGGACCGATTTCAAAAATTTTTGAATTCCATGTTAAGAGTGAAGTAAAGAACCTATTTTAACCATTCCCAGTACTGAGCAAATGGCTTGGGCTTTATAAAGTGACTGTTCAAGTTTAACATTAGAACCGGTTTTTCTCGGGACCTCTGGGAGCGATTTCCAAAATATTTGGATTCCGCGTTAAGAGTGAAGTAAAGAACCTATTTTAACCATTCCCACTACAGGGCAAATGGCTCAGGCTTTGTAAAGTGACTATCTATGGAGAACATTTGAACCGATTTTTCTCGGGACCTCTGGGACCGATTTGAAAAATATTTGGATTCCGTCTTAAGAGTGAAGTAAAGAACCTATTTTAATCATTCCCACTACTGAGCAAATGGCTTGGGCTTTATAAAGTGACTGTTCAAGTTTGACATTAGAACCGGTTTTTCTCGAGACCTCTGGGACCGATTTCAAAAATTTTTGGATTCCGTGTTAAGAGTGAAGTAAAGAACCTATTTTAACCATTCCCACTACTGAGCAAATGGCTTGGGCTTTATAAAGTGACTGTTCAAGTTTAACATTAGAACCGGTTTTTCTCGGGACCTCTGGGACCGATTTCCAAAATATTTGGATTTAGTGTAAACAGTGCAGTAAAGAATCTATTTCGACCACTTTCACTACTGGGCAAATGGCTCAGGCTTTGTTAAGTGACTATTTATGGAGAACATTTGAACCGGTTTTTCTCGGGACCTCTGGGACCGATTTCAAAAATATTTGAATTACGTGTTCAGAGTGCACTATGGAACCCCCTGGAACTACTCCTACTGCTGGGCAAACTTTGAGCCCAGACCCTGGCATTGTCCTTTACCTGACAATGTGATAAATTAATCACTTTATCTGGATATTATTCATAATAGCTGGTCAAAGTTAGCCAAAGTAATAAATATGGTATAACCAACTTACTATTGACTATTTTTTATGATAAATCATCAAATGATTCCTCCCGCTGTGGCTTAGCAGCGTGAAGGAGTGTCAGACTGTTAGTGACTTAAACTCAATGGGGTTAGCTGAATCTCTTCGAGGAGCGCGTGGAACAACGCGCGCTACCGAGACGGGCCCGTGTCTTCTAAGAGACGGAAGGACGGTGAGCCACCCGAAACTCACCGCCCACAGACCCACGCCTACGATGGCCGGGAGACGTCACTCGACACCTGGGGCGCCCTGGTGCCTTCCACGTCCATGGCAGCAGCTGGGATGAGAGGTGTTAACTTCTCTAGCGTCTGCATGAGACGAAGGCATCCCAATTACCTCTCACCCCGGACTATGGCTTGAACCAGGGCCGGGAACGAGAGGTCGCCGCTGCCTATTGCCTCGATGAGGACACGGCGGTGCCCTTCCTAGGCAGGGCACACCTGGACTGTGTGGTTCACCGTGTCCTCCGGGCCGTCCGTATAGTGGGCTCGAGCCACACCTCAAAGAGGGGACTTTTCGCTACTATTATGGCGTGCCCTGTACTGGGCTAACTGGCCTTTTTCGAATTATATTAAGGTCAGCTACCAGATACGTAGTTAACATAAAATAATGTTTAATTGTTAATGTTTACCTACTTGTTTTATTACATTATCCAAGTCTATGGAGATATTATATAAAATTGCTAGTTAATGTGATTAATTCTGTGTCAATTATCACTTTATCCAAACTGAGTAGATATTACAAATAATAGCTAGATAATATATATAATCTTCAGACTTATTACTTTGGCTGTAACATATACAACATACAACTAACTTATTACCTAATTCATATACAGGGTTACTGGTAAGTAGACCGCATCCTTTCAGGAGGTGATAGTATAGGTCAATACGGACAAATTTGACCCTGGGATACACTGGACAAAAGTTAACCCGTTTCGAGATAATCGAATTTCAAGATCAGTCGTCTAGGTACACGCATTAATTTTCATTATTAGTCAAAAGTCTCGTTTTTGTGGATTTTTGTGTGTTTTTGGATAGAAGATGAATCACTTCATAATAACAAACCATAAAACTGTACAAATCACAGAGGAAGTTATAGCGAACAGCAATTACTTTTCTAGTAGCTATTTTCTCAAAAATATTACTCTTCATTTTTTTGTGCAGAATACTTAAAAAACATCTACATTTATCTAGCTATCCAAAAAGGCACAAAACACACAAAAATCCGCAAAAACGAGACTTTTAACTAATAATAAAATTTATACGTGTACCTAGACGACTTGTAAAGAAAAGATCTTGAAATTCGATTATCTTCAAACGGGTTAACTTTTGCCCAGTGTATCCCAGGGTCAAATTTGTCCGTATTGACCTATACTATCACCTCATAAAAAGGATGCGGTCTACTTACCAGTTACCCTGTATACACTTACTATAAATATAAATATTTAAAAAATTGCATCAAAAAACTCACTTTTTGGCCAAAATAAAAACCAGCTCTTGGGTCACCTGAAGTGTCAGCAAGTCGCTTAGCAATATCCTTATATAGTAGGTGAGCACATGGACCCCACGGTCCGAGGGTTTCAACCCCAAAAGGCTCAAAGGTATAGGTAGTTACCCACCAGGGTACTATATTTGCGCCGTTTGAGGTCCTCTGCAGCCGCAGCAGCGGAACCAGCACATCGCGCCGAGCTAGGAAGGTGAGATGGTGCAAGAGTATCGACACAGGTCCCGTCCCATACTAAAGACCTACCCATCTTCCATATTGTAAAAAGTTATTTGTATATAAATTTCTTGTTCTTAAAAAAAAATAAAAAATAAATAAAATACATGTAAAAGTAATTGAGATTTTGATTTGCATAAGTAAACTAAGTTGCACGTGGCAGGCTTTGTTTTCTACAAGCGTGTGTTAGTAAACAAAACACACCCCTGACACCCTCACCATTCTTGCTTCTAGCTATCTCTCTCTAAGCTCCGCCCCCTAAGCAATTTTCCCTCTTCCTTACCCTCAGAAGCGTAGACAGAGAAAACTAAGAAGCATTTCTACAACACCCCCTTGTGCTTATGTTCGCCTAGTACAAAGTAGACATTTTCCGCTCTAATCGGGATTTCCAGAAATCTATTAGCCAGGCGCGAATTAGTTTGCCGCTTATCCGTTTCCCTTATCCCGGGTTCCGGGAGTTTTCACTGAAGCATCGGAAAATGGACAATCTCTTTGAATGTATGCTATCCTAGTACCTTTGGTCGCTATGCTGAAGGTTTCGACGCGCCGTTGTCAGGGTCGGGGTCGTCGCGACGCCACGGTCGTTGCTAGGATATTTTGGACGCTGATTTATGTAAACCTAAGTAATGTTTTTACGTTGTAAAAATGTTGATTACCTACTTACCTAACTTTATTCTAATTTGCAAATACAGATACAATTTATTCATTCTCATTTATGAACCATATTAAGACGGTTACCGTCTTTATAATTATGACGTTGACATATGGTTCATTTTGCAGCCACAATTTTTTTAGACAAGTGTAAAACAGGTGGTTAAGTTTTTATAGTAAGGCCATTGAAGTTTTTGTGGTAAGACGGAAAATATTCGATTTTGAGCGAGTAACTTTCAGTATTTTCAAAACGACGTCTGTGAGTTTTCTTTAAAGCATCGGAAAATTGTCGATCTCTTTAAATTCATGTGATCCTAGTACCTTTGGTCGCTGTACTGAAGGTTTCGACGCGCCGTTGTCAGGGTCGAGGTCGTCGCAACGCCACGGTCGCTATCCGTTGCTAGGATACTTTGGCTTGTTTGTGTGTAGAACTAAGGGCCGAAACACATAACCGCGTTGCGTCGCCGCAACGCTAAAATCGGCAGTTTGCGTTGCGGCGTTGTGGCGTCGTGAAAAAGAGCGTTTTAGTGTCGTTTGGTAGGGTAACCGGTTCGTCGTGATTTTTTATTGTGGATAGACGTGTCTCTGCCATGGACTGTAGTGAAAAATTGCTTATTTGTTATTAAGAAGACTCTGCTAAGAATACTTCTTCTACTAAGAATTACTCCGCCATAAAAAAATACAAAGAAGATACTGGATACATCCATTGACTAAGGCTATGAATCCCCACAGGGCGTACTTAAATAAATCGATGTCAACGTCAGACATGTTAATTTTTGATTGATTGACATGTGTTGTTTGCAAGAGTGACAGAAACAAACTGAATCATTGTCAACAAGTATGATACCATGACGCTGGAACGTTGCGGCGCCGCGCCGCTTAAATCGGCAGTGACGCTCCTGTCGATTCTAGCGGCGCGGCGCCGCAACGCCGTTATGTGTTTTGGCCCTTAGATCTCTTTCATTAGTTTTTTTTATTTGTGTAAATATCTATGTAAATAAACATGGAAAATTACATAAAAAAGAACTAAGATTAAAGTTATTTAGCGTTAGTAAATAAAACTATTGTTGATTGTAAATATGGTAATCACTGTATTTTCGTTTGAAAGCACTTAATAACAAAACTGTGACCAATTTACGTGTTGAGTTATAACAAAAGAAATAATGATGGACAAAATTAAACGGAGAAAACAACAGACTAGCGTCTGTACCGTTCGCGACTCTTTCGGTTACTCGACTAAACTTGCGCTCGCGGTCCGGCGGCGGCGGTGGCGCAGACCGAGCGGCCGCCGGCCTTGATGCGGGCGTAGAAGAGTGCGGCAAGATTACGGTATACATAAATTAGAGCGAGAGAGAGGTATATGCTACACGGAGCCGTCACGCGTAAAGCGAGCTGGCAACTTGTTTCGCGTGGTGCGATGAGGTAGCCTTGACGGCGGCGGCGAACCTGTACGAACCTGTTCCCGCGCTACATCCTCCCCCTCTAAGTCACTAGACCGACCCGGTGGTGACTTAGGACTACTCCTTACCCTGGTAACAGCCAGTTCGGACTCCCCTACACATGGAGTGAGTAAGCCGGTATGGTACCTTCCCTTACCTCGAACCTGGCCGTGTACTATCTCACAGTTAGTAGGAGAAAATACTCGGCTAACCTTAAATGGGCCTAAGCGACGCGGAGTACGTTTCCTTACTTGACCTGGGGAGTGGGTGGTTTCCTGAATATCGTGCTGCGCCTCACGAAGTACATCTGACGTACGATGAGATGTGTCCGCAAAAACAGGTAAAAAATCACGTGATCCCTCTATTTTCGGAACAGGCAGCACAGGAACCAAAGACCCGGCGACGCCGTTCTTCTTCCCCGGTTCGATGCTGGTACGATGCTCTGCACGAACAATTCTCGTGTTCTGTGGGATGAACCTGTACGAGGGGACTGCCCTGGGCGCTCTGCCCCCGGTGTCGATGTGATGCAGCGCTACAGCCGTTGGCGCTCCCCCTTGTGTGAAGCTGTCTCTCCTCGCTGAAGACGAAGGGACTTCTTTTCTCGACGCAGATAACTTAGTTCTCTCCTCCTTACGAAGGGCTACAAAAGAATCAGTTACGGGAGAAACGCCTTTCTCGAAGTCCAACGGGAAGTACCCATGACCTAAAGAAAACCTATTCCGGCAAAAGTCAAGTACCATCCCAGCGTCTCGGATGAAATTCATGCCTAGGAGAGAGTCAGTGGCACCAGGTAAAACTACAAACATCGTCCGTATGACGACTCCTTGCAGCTCTACATCGACAGATACAGTTTCCACCTTTTTCTTACAAACAGAGCCATTAACTAACTTACAATCTAAAGAAGTGTTAACTAAATTAACATTTTTAGCTACTAAAACCTTTCTTAAGCTATCACTAGCTATAGACAATTGAGCACCAGTGTCTACTATAACACGACCACTACAACCACAAATCTTGACGTCGACTATGGGCCGCGCACGCGCATCAATCGGCGCAGTGCCCACCGCAGAAATCGACTGGAATGATGTCGATGCCGAAGACTCGCCTCTTCCGTTGCAGGTACCACAGTTCGACCTGATAACGCCGGGAGCTCCGCAGCCGAAACATACTACAGGCGCTGTGGGTTTTGGTCCAGTCTCCATTCTGTGACCTGACGGCGTCAAAGAGTTCTTCTCTTGTAACTTCTTACAAGACTCTTTGTCGTGGCCAAACTTCTTGCAATAAACACAACGAGGTCTAGACTTTGAAGTTGTGTTATCAGAAGAGCTCGAAGTTGCAGGTGCTGGTGATGACGACGGTGATGAAACCGTGGGGCGAACCGTCTCTACTGCCTCGGTTGCAGCTGAAGAAGACGTCTCTGAAGGTCGCCCTTGAATGGTCTTATGGCCTTCCTCTAGAAGATCTTCTACTGCACGTGCTTTCTCTAGCAGTTCCGAAAAAGAGGAAAAAGATGATCTGGAGACCTTCTCTCTAATTCGCCGATGCAGCAGGCCATACACCATGTCCAATTGGACAGGGTTCTCCGGAAGCGTATGCGCTGGAAGTTGAGCTAACAAGGCTCTTGCCTTGCACACGAATACGTCTGTCCTCTCGCTCGACTGTTCAACTCGGAACAATTCCCTATATATTTTATGAGGCGGAAGACGAGGACCAAATGTCTGACGTAAGAGCTGAATAGCTTCCTTCCAGGTCGCGACAGAATGTTTGACGCCTTGCCACCATGTGCCAGCCAACCCGGTGAGTAGCATGGGAAGGCCTCATAACGCAATACTGTCCTCCATGGTGACACATTCCTTATAAATTTCAATGGCGTCAATGAATGGAACCACGTCAGAGTTCTGAGCTCCATCAAAACGAGTAGTGCATTTTGCAAAGTTAGCATTGTTGTTGTGAACTCCCATAGCGTTTGCAGTAGCGGGCGGGGTCGGTACACGCAGCGCAGCTATTAACTGTTGTAGATGAAAATCCGTCATGGTGATTGTAGAAGTAGACGACGGCGAGAACAGCTGTGTGGGTGCCTCATGCACCGAGGGTGACACAGGCTGTTGAGTCGCAGGTGGCGTCACATGGCCACTCTGAGCAGCGTCAGCGCCAGCAGGCGCCGGGTCTGAACGCTGTCCGGGACTATTCGCGCGAGATCTCGTTAGCACCATTATGACGAAATTTAGCTTACACGCAACACGATATACCTAATATAGTCTAAAAAGCACTATCACGGTCCGACTATAGTACACACAATGAATAAATAATGTTCAAAAGTCAATAAAACAATAATAAAGTCTTTAAAAAAAATGCACTACTACAACGTGTCCATAAAAGTAATTACTTATTGTGACAAAAAACTATAAGTCCACAATAATAAAAATTGTCCAAACACAATAACAACACTAAATAGTTCAGAGTCCGACGGTAATAAGGCACAAATAAAAGGTTTACTTCCCTTTACGGCAGCGGTGGCAGCGCGAGATCAAAGGTGCGCGCAGTCACAATGCAGCGCAGCCGCAGCGCTCCAGCGTCGGTATCTCGACAGCAACCCAACACACAACCGCGGGCTCCGTCGATGTGGTACCGCACAACCAACACGGGTTGAACAAAGCAAACACAAGACACCAACCGAACTACCGATATGCTCACTCGTCAATAAGAGTCACGTAAATGTCACAAAACACAGGTCACAGTTACAATCCGAAACACAGTCAATAGTCTATACACAAAACAATGTCTTTAATGTCCTAAACTATATTTACAATAACTTACAGTCAACAATAAACTAACGTTAAAAGTTATAAGAATTTAAAAACACTTATTAGGTCCACACAAATGTATTTACACAGTTTACAAGACCTAAACTCAGCACTAATACTAAATAAAGTCTTACGAACAGCAACAGTCTTAGGCGTTAGGTATCCTAGGTAATACAAAACACTAGAGTGAGAATTCGGCACGCACACTCGCGAAATAAAGCCTAATACCTACAACGGTACTTCACTTCTAGGTTCATCTAGGTCCAAAACAACTCCTAAGTAGGCTACGTTCGGCCAGACGTTGGGCAGCCACTTTTAGCGTGAGTAAATAAAACTATTGTTGATTGTAAATATGGTAATCACTGTATTTTCGTTTGAAAGCACTTAATAACAAAACTGTGACCAATTTACGTGTTGAGTTATAACAAAAGAAATAATGATGGACAAAATTAAACGGAGAAAACAACAGACTAGCGTCTGTACCGTTCGCGACTCTTTCGGTTACTCGACTAAACTTGCGCTCGCGGTCCGGCGGCGGCGGTGGCGCAGACCGAGCGGCCGCCGGCCTTGATGCGGGCGTAGAAGAGTGCGGCAAGATTACGGTATACATAAATTAGAGCGAGAGAGAGGTATATGCTACACGGAGCCGTCACGCGTAAAGCGAGCTGGCAACTTGTTTCGCGTGGTGCGATGAGGTAGCCTTGACGGCGGCGGCGAACCTGTACGAACCTGTTCCCGCGCTACAGTTATTTATTTTTTTCACTTGCGTTAAATAAAAACTCAAAATTTTAATAAGTAAAGATATAATTTTCTAATATACATGACAAGATATAATTTATTCTTACTTATGTTGAACCATAATTACTTCAACATACGTTTTCAACTTGAGTGTGTATTTTCGGTACTTTCAAAATATAACAACGGTGCTTCTACAATCTCTTTTGAACGTCTGCTATCCTGGTACATGCCAGCAAAATGTCCCCCATTTGCCGTACAGCGCCATGTCGCAAAGTAACGCCATCTAGGTATAGAAATGGAAATAATTGTTTTATTACATATTTTCAAAATGTTGTCAACGGCGCTTCCACAACCTCTTTCAAATTTCTGCTATCCTGGTATATGCCAGCAGAATCTCGCCCATTTGCCGTACAGCGCTACGCCGAAAAGTTACGCCATCTAGGTGATAGATAAAGGAAATAAGTTGTTATATTATTTTTTAATAGCAACGGAGCTTCCACAATCTCCTTAAAATTTCTATAATCCTGGTATATGCTAGCTAAATGTTCCTCATTTGCCGTACAGCGCCACGTCGCAAATTAACGCCATCTAGGTATCAACGAAAACAAAGTAGTTGAGTTATTACCCCGATTTTACACTTTTATTTTCTTCTGTAACATTATGTAATTACTAACATCCACAAGTTGTAAGACACTACTACAAGCTATTTACGAAGAGTATTTACATTTGTAAATTTATTTGTGAGCTACTTACTTATTTGGGTAAGCCGAAGTCGAGTGTGAAAGGCTGGCCTTAGTTTAATACCCTGATTAAAAAAAACCCAGTCAATTTTACTCTCTAGGATTTTTTGGGAACTTGTTTTATTGAATTTTCTATACATTTCGAATTTTAACTGTCACTATGTATATAAAATACAGTATTTAAAATATATAAGTAGCAAACTTGTATTTAATTTACTTTAAAAGCATTTAAAGTAAAATTTTAATTTTGAAATTAAAGAAACATAAAAAATCGACCATAAAACAAAAAAAAAGAAAATATGTTGTGAAAGATGTATTAATCATTGTATATAAACTTAACTACCTATTTAGTTTATCATAGTTAAAACTTTCAAGCCAGTATAAGGGGATCTTCACACTGCCCCGCATCACGCTGCATCTTGCGTGTCGACGCACCTACGCGCGTTCCTGCGGGAGTGCAGATCTGCATCATCGTGCGGGTTTTTCGCGCACTCACGCGCGTAGTTGCGTTTTGTTAATTCACGCACGGCGGCTCTCATCGAGTTCCATTTTCAAACATACACGTCACGCCCATTCAAAATCACGCGCGTCACTGCGGGATTCAGTGTGCCATACCTTGCGTCTCGCCCCGCACCTACGCGCGGGGGTGCGTTTTTCTCCGCATGTATGTGCGTGATCCGCATGAACGCGCGTGGATGCATTTTCAGTGTGTTGGACTATGCGTGTTTTCCATACAAACGGAGATATTTCCATACAACGGAAAAAAACGCATCCACGCACTACGCTACATCATGCGGGGCAGTGTGATAATCGCCAATACATACTTTTGGAGAAGTTTTCGCATGTCAAGTTTTCCCAAAACTTCTGCTACATTCATGTTCTCCTAGTACTTGAATATTGGAGCTTTTTCCAGCGCATCGCGCCATTGTCTTCGTACCAATCATCTCCTTTGTTTTTAGTGAAAGTCACGAAAGTCCTTCGTAGATTTGTATCTCAATATTTAGCATCAAAAAGTATTAAAATTAATTTGAGTATCGATCTGCATGTTATTCCCTTTTCTTTTAGTGAAAATAACTTTACTTAGAAATCTTTTTTGCTGGAAATTCATCGATGAATTTAAATTATTATAAAAACACCCTGATATTCAAAAACCGTGTTTTCCACTTTGATTATATATGTTTTCCAATGGTACCATTCGTAACGCTCAACTTGTTAACTTATTTGTTTACATTGCCATCCAATTGTCACCATGGCAATAAATCTTTCTACCCATATTCTTGCAGCTTATGCTATCCTAGTACTTGGTGCCAGAATCCTGTAGTCTCCGGCAATTGCGTCATCTGTTACGTCACGAGCGTTTGCCTACGGGCTACGAGTAAGTACACTAGCTCCATCTATTGGAAGGTTTAAGAATTCTGGTATATGCATAGTACACGAAAAAACGCTAGATTTGTTGCTATTTTTTAATTTGTAGTTTACTTAAAATTTTTGTATAAATCAAAATTCAAGAAAATTCTACTACTTTACCCATATATCGTATTATTTAAAAGTATCTACCTATATTTGACCGGATTATGGATAACTTAATACGCAGCTTTTGCCGCGCTTCTGCCGAAGCTTCTACGTGCCTTGGATTTATGTTTTCCTAGTGCTTCCGAGCGTAGTTTAAAAGTCTGTTTCGTTGCCACAAGGGACAGCGCCAGACACCGCTTGTTCATGACATCATTAAGGAAAGGAAAATGGCGGTTTCAGAACGATCAATTTAAAATTAAAAAGTCTTTAAGTATTTAATTTTTATCAAGCTATAATACATGGTCACTCTCTAAAAACTTAGAGATTTATTTGTATTTTTGAATTTTCAAATAATATTTATTATACTACTGAATTCTCCAAGTTACAAACTAAAGTTTTCCTATTACTCTTCACGTATATGCTATCCTAGTACCTAGGATTCGCTGCCTCCCTCAACTAGTCGATTGACTGGTGTCTGAATGCAATCTAACAGCCAGTTTCTTCATCTAAAGTAAAAGCCAAAGTAATGTCATAAAGTAAAAGTAACGGTCAAATTCGTTTTTTCAAGGCTAAATTAATAGCAACACTTATAGTTAAAATCGTGAAAAACGAATTTGACCGTTACTCTTACTTTATGACATTTTTTGGCTTTTACTTGATGAAGAGAAACTGCCTGTCACTCTATCTTTTCCTCCTTGGGTTGAATACGCGAGGAAGCAAACATTTTGTTCATGGATTGATAAAATCGAGATTCTGATACTACATGTCATACTGAGAGGCCAGAAGTTATAAAGATTTATGGAGGACATCCCAGTTATTTTGTCCTCCGTGAGGACATCACACTATTCGCAGTGATGTTGTTTGTTATCATTGTAACTTCTCCCTTAAGCGTCACCCAAAAGCACCCTTATTTTTAGTGAACTTTTTTTTGCATTGCTGTTTTTTTCGGGTTCCGTACACATTAAACAGGATGCCGATTCATGGTCCCACTATTGATTTGTGAGTTAATCTATACTAATATTATAAAGAGGAAAACTTTGTTTGTTTGGTTGTAATGGATAAACTCAAAAACGATTGGACCGATTTTAAATATTCTTTCACCATTAGATAGCTATATTTTATCTCGGTGTGGGCAGTAGCTCCCACGGGACGCGGGTGAAACCGCGGGAAAACGACTAGTCATAAATAAAGAAGTTCTTCCAAAAATAATATTTGGCTAAAAACGGCGCTCCTTTTTGGCGCGCAACGCAGTAGTAGGGTGGGTGGGTTAGTGTGGAGAGCTCTCCTATGGATTTATGCAGTCCTAGTGCTTTGCTTTCAAAATATGAAATGCCCCGCAAACGTTACGTCACACTGACGACGTCACTTGGCAATCGAAAGTGAAACTTTTTATTGAATTTCAAAGAACAGAAATAAATAAAAAAAAAATAGATTTATTATCTAATCCTACTTTCCTACTTATATTATAAACTAGCTTTTGCCCGCGACTTCGTTCGCGTGGAATAGTGGCATCCGGCAGTATTTGGTTTGACCAATAGATGGCGCTGTATGTCCGGAATAAATTGTGTTTTTTATTTTTATTTTTTGTAATAAAAACTACCCTATGTCCTTCTCCTGGCTCTAAACTACCTCCCTGCCAGTTTTCAGCTAAATCGGTTCAGCCGTTCTTGAGTTATAAGTGGAGTAACTAACACGACTTTCTTTTATATATATAGATGTGAAAGTTTGTGAGAATGTATGGATGTATGTTTGTTATTCAATCACGCAAAAACGGCTGGACCGATTTGATTGAAATTTGGTGTGTAGATAGGTAATACCCTGGATTAACACATAGGCTACTTTTTATCAACACACCACACGGGCGAAGTCGCTGGCGGAAGGTAGTAATTAATATTTCATATAAATTGTATCGGGTGCTTTCGAAAACTTTCTTTGGCGCGCATTTCAAACGGTACGATCTAGAAAGCTCTCACAGATTAATACAACCCTAGTACTTTCCGTTTAAATGCTGAAACATCCCGCACCTGTTACGTCATATTGAGCGTGACCACGCAACGGAAATCGACTGGGTTATCAATATAATATTGTATAAATGGTTCAAAAACTACCAAAATATAATTTGGAAATCTATTGAAACTTGTTTTGAATTAATTGACAATGGTATTTTAGGTTTAAAAATAAAGTATCGGTTTCATCAGCACGGAAGGCGTTTTATTCAATACCGATAATTATAATAATTTTGCAAAAAATCAAAGTTTATTTATAAATTCAAATGTTTATACTGAGTACTATTTGGTGCGCCACTTGTTGCGCACTATAAACACCTTTCAGCGTATGGTGCCTTTGTCACTTTTTTTTAAAACCTGAAACATCCAGCACTTGTTATGTGAATGCCGACGTCACTTAGCAACCGCCAACAATTAAAATACTTTAAAAACGCAAAACTTTTTTTTTTTTTTCATTTAGGTACAATGTTTCAGAAAATTGAGTAAATACTTAAGATTAAGTAGATACTTTTATTTCTTCAGATTTTTAGACGTAAGGGTACTTTATCAACCATGAAGCCGATTAAAAGTGCTGTTTTATAGACCATGCCAATTAACCAGTTTTGTTCATAATTTTATCATCTTCTGAGCCAAGGATATTCCCTGATCTGATGATGACCGACCATGCCAACCATGCTTACTATCCGCATTTGTGTAACCGTGTTACTCACACAGACTTATTAAAACCATATTTGTAAACATGACCCTGTTGAAACAGTGAAACAGAAACACTCATTGTTTTCATCTTTATTTACACATTTCCCACTCGGTTTTCCCCTTTTACTGCTTAGAGCTTATGTTCGCCTAGTAGCTTTTACCAGATTCCTGAAGATTTTCGCAACTATTACGTCATATTGCTGACGTCACTTGGCGACCGAGCAATGCTAGCAGTTTGGCTGGCAATTCCTGGCAGGATTTAAAAGTCATTATCACGCCTCCGACAAGAGAAAAAACTGTACCGAAAGTAAAGGAAAACGCTGCTCACGTATCAACATCAAGTGCTGCACCCTCTAGACCAAGAAGCTGCATTATGTGCAAAGAGGACCACACCTTAAGCCATTGTGAGAGCTTCAGCAAGATGAACCCAACAGAGAGGTGTGATTACATTAAGGAAAATGATCTTTGCTACAATTGTCTGGCTCCTGGACACTCAGCGTATAGATGTCATCTGAAGATGTCCTGTCGTATATGTCACAAGCGACATCATACTCTTACGCATCAGTCACCAAGTCAGCAAATCAGCCAGATAACACCAGCAAGAGACATGAATAAGGAGATTGAAACATCAAAGGATTCTGTAGAATCAGCTGAGACCGGAGTTACCATTTCATCGCACGTCGCTGCCAACGTGTCCACTACATTACTGGCCACAGCACTTGTACCAGTAAGGAAAGACGAAACAGGACAAGTGTTAGTGTTCCGTGCTTTGATCGACCACGGCTCACAAGCTACATTTATGAGTGAAAGAGCAGCCCAGATGTTACGAGTAAAGAGGAAGCCTATCAATGGCACCATCACTGGACTTGGCTCAACCAAAACGAACGTTAAACATTCAGCAGAAATCGAAATATTATCAAGACACGACGCTAGTTTTAATCTGAAAATCAAAACATATATCATGTCTACGAGACTCACTGCCAACTCACCGTCACGAACCATCTCCACCAGCACCTGGCCGCATCTGCAAGGACTTGCTTTAGCAGATCCAAGCTTTAACAAATCGGAACAAGTGGATTTGTTACTAGGTGTTGACGTATGCGCCCAAATAATGAAAGGAGAAGTAATCAAGGGTCCTCCAGGAACACCATGTGCACAAAATACGAGCCTAGGATGGATTCTATTTGGGAATGTAGAAACCAAACAACGTGGAGAAGAAATCATTGTCATGCACCTCAATCTTGATCTAAACGATATGCTAAAACGAATGTGGGAACAAGATACGTACGATAAGCTAGAACCCACACCGGAGGAACGCAAGTGCGAGGAAATCTATGAAAAGACAACAACAAGGACTATAGATGGACGGTTTATTGTGACGCTACCAAAGAAATCAAACATGCTATTATCAACACAAGAAGATACGAGAACAATAGCATTAAAGAGATTATATCAATTAGAACAAAGATTCAAGAATAACCCAAAACTCAAGAACGATTACGCTACAGTTATGGAAGATTTCAAAACTAATTACACGGAGGAAGTACCAAAAGAAGAAATTAACAATCCAGCTGTGTACCTACCGCACCATGCTGTTGTTAAAGAGGAGAGAGAAACAACCAAAGTTAGAACGGTTTTCAACGCATCACAAAAAGGAACAAACAACATATCACTCAATGATGAATTGTGGTCAACATCGAGCCGGATACCAGAAAAACATCTATTTGGAAAACTAAGCATGCAAAATAAGAAATTATATCAAAATATTTGAAAAGTCTCATCAATAAATCCATACGAGCAAGTTCACCTTTAATTTCAACCAAGTTCCTTTACGAAACATTGTGGGTACTTTTTAAATATTGTACTGCATGAACTTTTATAACCAATAGCCACTCTAACGTCCGGGCCGCGCGACCATTTGTCTCTCTAACGTCCAGCCGCGCGCGGCACCCGAACCGCGCGCGACTCGCAACTTTGTCGTAACAAAAAACGTATATAGCTAATGAACCGTAATGGCTAGAATAAAGAAAAAAATACGAAAAAAAGGTTGAAGAATACAGATCAAAGTTAATGATATTTTAAAATCGTTAGTTATAATCTTTGATACTAAAATCCGGGTTAAACATGATTTTAAGAAGAAAAAAACACATTTATTTCTACCATTTTAAAATATAAGGCACAACTGTTGCATATTTTATCAATAAAATATTTTTAAAACAAACTAGGCTTATTACCCTTTCGTTTGATGTATATATGATTATATTCGGTTAACTCTAAGTATTTTAATTAAATGGAAACAAAACACTACTCCTCGTAATTTTACCGCGTTGTCTCCCGCGCTCGAGAAGGCTATTACGAAATTTTCAATGAATTTAGTATATTTCTCTTTGAAAAATGTATTATTTTGCTTATTACGATATTAGATATAATATTTTAATGCAAAGTATGTAAAATATGTTTAAACAAAACTAGGATTGGCCTACGACCTTGACTGGCCATTTTTTCGAAACAACAATCGTTTGAAGTTAAAATTAGACTACATTTATCAGCTAAAACTGTGATATTTAAACATCATCGTAAAGCCCAAATCTTCTAGTTTATTTTGATGTATAACACTTGTAAAATAAATAAAACAAAACGACATAATAGTTGACACTTATAAAAACACTTAATGAAACGAACGTCAAACGCGTGAACTGAATTAAAAAAAAAATATATTTTTTGTCAAAGCTTATTACACTACCATCTCTTATTTTTTCGTCTAACTATTTCATCAGCTGTATAGATAATCTGTCAAAACTCAACAAATAATACCGAATTTTAAATTAGATGGAGTTAAACACAACTCGTCGCTTTGGATACTATAGTATCCATGGGCGTATGACGCTACTTTTTTCTTGGATACCGTACTATCCACGGACGTCAGAGTGGGTAGACTTACTTTCAAAACTTATTTTTTATTGCGAAAAAGCTAACAAAAATAATAAATGATTGGCAGTTCTCTTGATTATCTTTGTATAATTAATTTCTATGTTAAACTTACTACAAAGTGCTAACCGACACTGTTTTCTGACGTAGCACTTTGTATTGTTGAATGTCGTAGAAAAATCTCTCTCTTACTATTTTAATACGAGCATCACAAAAAAAAAAAACTTGTGTTGATACAAAGCAAATGATAAAAGCGATAAATATATCAAAAAACTATTTCTAGTCGTGGTCATTTGGTCAGTTGCTACGCGACCTTCATAGCGACCGTCAAGTGAGCGAAGCCTTCAGTGCTCCGGTCATGTGTACTAGGAGAGCACGTTTCAAGAGGTTAATGTTTCAGTAACTATGGTGTTACGCAAAAACTTTTACAGTAAGGTAGATATTAGTTTTTTAGTATGGGAAAAATAAAGATGCAGCTAGGTTAGAGCATAGAAAACAAAGTCAAAGTCATTTCTTTTTTACAAACACTTATGAACGTCAAACAAAAATATAAATAAATTTGATTCAAAAATAATTCAAAAAGAAACATATGACTGGAACCAAAATACAACTAGTAATAAAATATAAATGCACTATATTTAGAACTTTAAAAAGCTATTACTTATCATCAGTTAAACTGAATCTTTTAAGAGCGTAGTCCTCAGGAATGGTCACCATTGTCTACATGTTTCTGCATTGACGTAGGTCACGGTCCAAAAGCGAGACAAACTTACAAGCACTGTATCATGCTTACTCCCTCAAGCGCACGGATTCGCAAATCGTTATATCTCTCTCAATTTTCTTTCTACTTGTGTGTGTCCGTTGTTAGAGGTCCTGAAATAATTTGAAAGCTTTAAAGCATGAACTGCTATTAAGTTATGGGAGCCTAGTATTTTTCAGTACCGTGCTGAAGACTTTGGTCACTATCGTCGCTACGAAACACGTAGCACTCACTGACTACGGGTTGTTCGTAGTGATTCGTAGCAACTACGTAGCAAATAATTATTTATTTGTTTGAAAGGAGATATTTTTATAGACTTAATTACAGCGTATGTACCTACACATGCTGTCCATTTTATTGTTATCAAAGTTTACCAAATAGGTAAAATGAAAATTAATAGTGATATACTAAAATAATAATATTCTAAACTCGGAAAATGTTTCACATAGTTTGCCCCCCTCATATTCTGTCAGCTTTTCAGTATGAAAGCCTCTTCATAGCTCATGCTTGTCTAGTACTTTGCATCGAAGCGGTGAAGCCTTTGAATCCGTTTACGTCATCATACATACGTCACAAGTACCACTTTCACTATCAACGGATGTCGTTGTATTGACAAATATTTATTTGTATGTGTACGAACTTTGTACGAAGTATCTACATATATATCCATTTTCAGTTCATCCACCTTTCAGTGAAACATATTGGAAAAGCTTTATTATTTCATGCGTTCCTAGTACAAATGACCGGAGCGCTGAAGCCTTCGACCGTTTTTGACGGTCACTGCAGCGGTTACCTGGCAACGAGTGTCATCGGGTTCATAGTACCATATATTATAGTGTGTTATCTATGAGCACCATACTGTAAGTGTGCTCTTTAAAAAAAATGCCAAGAATTCCTGCAGACAATAACACTTATTCCAACTATATATATCTCAACAAACATGCATGATTCCATCTGTATATTATTTACTTTTTCACAACCTTAAAAATAAGCAATATTCGTGATCTCGCTCAAAATTCCACCGTGAGATCCCGCCATTCGATAAATATCAAATCTTGTTCTTTTATCCATTGAGCAACTTCATAATTACTGAGAATTTTTTCACAGAGGACCGCAGGTCCTAAGTGGAGAAAGATAACACAGGACAGGCAACAGTGCAAAATGTTGGAAGAGGCCTTTGCCAGAAGGAACCTCAAAGTCAGAGATATACTATTGTAAAAAGGAATCGATGTATATTATTTTTTCGGAATACCGTGCCCGAAGACTTTGGTCACCATCAAATCGTCGCTACGAAACGTGTAGCCGTGACTACGACGTAACTGTAGTGATTAAAATAAAACAATATTTAAGAGATAATTAAATTTATTTTGTTCGCTGTCCATTTTATTGCCTTAATAAAATAAAAATTAATTATGAGGTCCTAAAATAATAATTACTAAAGTAGTAACCCTCTCAAAATATTTCACACAGTTTGTCTCCATGCTGTGTCTGTCAGCTTTTCAGTAGAAAAGCCCCTTTATTGCTCATGCTTTCCTAGTAATTGATTTAAAAGCGCTGAAGCCTTCCGAAACGTTTACGTCATCACACATACGTCACAACTACCCCTTTCACTATCAATAACACGTTAAAAGATGGCAAGACGGCATGAATACAGTTCACAAATATTTATTTATGGGAGCTTTCAGTGAAACGTATTGGAAAAGCTCCATTATTTCATGCTTTCCTAGTACGTATGACCGGAGCGCTGAAGCCTTCGACCGTTTTTGACGGTCACTGCAGCGGTTACCTGGAAACGGGTTCATACAACAAAGTGTAGGACAAGGTACAGAAAAAGTTAATAATGAAAACTTTGTTCAGCAGTCTTTCGGCTGAAACGGCGACGACTGAATTTTTAAAATAAATATGTAGTCTCTTAAGATAGATGGATAGACAGAGAGATGGATAAGGTACTTTCGCACTTATAGCATGATCACGTATTTTGTTCAAATAAACAAAAATCCCAAAATCATAAAAAAATGGAATCCGCCCCGTTTTTTCGCAATTATTTCAGAATTTATCACATTCAGAACTCGAAACCCCTTCAAACATGTTATCCTAGTACACATGACCGGAGCGCTGAAGCCTTCGACAGATTTTGACGGTCGCTGTGAAGGTTGCGTAGCGACGAGTTTTCATTTGTTTTGTTTGGGCGACTGCCTGGTTGGTCTATAATAATAATATAGTAATAGTGCAACTGCTGTGCACAATGTTTCGGGTTTGATTACCGGGTTGTGCCGAAATCGCTTTGTTTTAGAAGTTTTCACAAAGTTTCTTTTTTGAAGATAAACTTCATAATGTGTGCAACGTTATTTATTAGTAAAAGGTGTCGTTCCTTTATACATGATCCCGACTATTTATAAATTTATGTACAAATCGCGAAAGTTTGAGAATGTTTATTACTTATATATACCCTTACAATACACATATCGGATATATCGTACATTGAATTGCTAAAAAACATTCCTAAAGCTTTAACGTAATTTGTTTAAAACAAAAGCTACCACGTTATCATTGTTATCAGAGAGATAGGTTCAACGCACTTGTTGAGCTCAGCTATCTCATTCTTTCACTCACTTTACCCCTATCTCTATCTCATGGGAGGGTCACCTGTGTATCTATGTAATCACGTTGTCGAGCTTTCAGGAAAATATTGAACGCTTACCCTCTTACAAACATGCGCTCCTAGTACCAATGACCGGAGCGCTGAAGGCTTCGCCTCGTTTGACGGTCGCCACGGAGGTCGCGACCAACGGTCGAACTTGCTGTTTGTGTGAGTTTGTATTATGTAAGTACAACATCTGTATAGGTATAACAATATATCTTAACTGTGATACTTATATATAGGTAAATACATACTACTTTTGGTAACAACATTTTGTTTGAGTTTGTTATGAATAAACATAAACATAAAAAATACAAAATAGATGCAAGACGTCCAGGTCAGAGGGAAGTGGAAAAAGATTACCAAGAAGGAATATTTACCAATAAAATATATTTACCAAGAAGGAAGGAAAATTATTGCTATCAAATTTAAGTTATTTGATAGCAATTATTACAATGTTTCACGTCATACGTCTGCCTAGACTTTTTGACAATCATGAATTTGACACAAATTAGCGACTGAAATTAAAAAAAAAAATCTTGTACCTTCATAGGTCTACTATTCCGTGTTAAGTAGTCAATAAGCCTTAAAAGTTGTAATGCCTGATAAGATAAATTAACTTGTATGATTTTACCTTCGAATGCTTTTGATTCCATCATAATGTTATCAATTGTGTAGCTTTTTTGACAGGTGAGATACACGTGGTCAGAGGTCACGTGGTTTGCTATTTGTTTCCTTTCTCTTTTCTTTAACAATTTCAGACTGTCTCACTCTTACTTAAAGTTGTATATCTGTTGGTAATTTTACACTTGTGTGCTGTCGGTGTGCTTTTCAGACAAGCTTTCACTGACATTGTGAACCTTCTCGGGAACATGCGATCCTAGTACAAATGACCGGAGCGCTGAAGGCTTTGCGTTTCACGGTTTCACGGTCGCGTCGCTACGGAGGTTGCGTAGCGACGAAAGTTTCACGTGAGTTTACGTAGATATTTATTATGTTATTATGTTTATTTATTATGTTTTATTATGTTTTGTAACTTTATGCTGGTGGTATATTGTATCCCCGTGATTTTTCCTATTTACTGAAGATTTTTCGTTATTGCGTGTGAGAGCTTCCAACTTCTCAACGGATATTCATATATTTCTTGTTATATGTATACACATACAACTTACAAGTACATTTTAACGAAAATCTTTTTGGTCGGGTTCAGATGATAGTTACGATTTAAAGCAAATCACTTTAAAATGTGTGAGCTTTTAGTACAAGCATGCATTGGTAAAGGTTTGATACAGATTGTTACTTTGTTCCACGCATGACCTGGAACCAAGACTTATTGACAGTTGCTAATTTGGCAAAATGTTTGACAGAAACAATACACGTGGTTGGAGTTGTTTTGTTTTTATTTGTTTGCTATCTCTTCCCTTCAACAACTTCATCCTATGTCTATCTCATTCTAACTTAGATTTATACTTGTGTTACTAACTTTCGCATTTGTGCGCTGTCGGTGTGCTTTTCAGGCAACCTTTTACTGAAAATGTTAACCTTCTCTAGAAAATGCGATCCTAGTGCTAATGACCGGAGCGCCGAAGGCTCTGCGCTTCACGGTTTCACGGTCGTGTCGCTACGAAGGTTGCGTAGCGACATAGCGAATAAATTTTAATATGACATGAAGTAGCCTTTTTTTTCGAGATTCACAGAAGATTGTTAAAAATAAAGCAAGAACTTAACTTGCATATAGGGTGACTGGTAATTAGTTACCGATACTTGAACTCGTTTTTATTTTTTTAAGTTTGACCACAATAACTTAACATTGCATTTACGTCTGCAGTGTACATCGGGTGTGTCGTACCTAATTACATTAAATCCTATCACGTATACTTTATGATATTGTATGGCGAATTGTAAAAAAAATAACCTAATCCATTCAGTGGTTTAGCCACAGGAGTTATTTTTTGTTTTCATAATTAATTTATCATTCATTACCTCTACAACATCAGGTGTAAAGCAGAGATAAAAATAAGAGTATCGAATGTTTTGACCAGTTGACAGCTGTCAGTTTTCGAGGGAGAATTTATGTTGTTTGTCCTGACCTAACTGACTCTTAAATGGTGTCACACATTTTTATTTTTGTTTTTTATATAAGTATGCTAACTTTTATTTTTCCTTTTTGTTAATCGACATAATATTGACCAGTATTAACGTAGATATTTTAATGTATAATTTAATGTGATTAGGTATCACACATTTTATATACTTGACAAAACGAGTTCGCAAAAGTTTCAGATTGTTTACAAACTTTTATTTAGTTGTAGTCCCGCGATCTATCAGGAATGTTGGGCAGCACTAGTCTAGAGAGAACACAGCGCCATCTACACGGACACAAACTGCAACTCGTAGTGCATACAAAAAGCTTCGACAATTATCCGCATGATGACTCTCAACTACAATTTATGAATTAAAATATTATTAACGAATTGCAATACTAGATAATAAATATTATAATTAATTCTAAAATTGTCATAATTAATGTATTTTCGATAAGTCATACATCGACTTTGTTATTGTTGTTTATTTCGATTTAATTTAGTTAAGTTAGATAAATCGTATCCTGTTTTACTCTAAGTTTAGAATCCAAAATAGATGACATACAGACCGTAGTAGTATCAGTTTTATAACTTTGTTTTGACAGGAGCGACCCACGTCGTAAAAAACACTATTGGCTATTTATCTCCTTCAACAATTTGAGCCTATTTTGTTTCACTCATACTTGGTTTTATACCTGTGTTAGTAAGTTTCTACTTGTATGCTATGAGTCTACTTTTAAGGCAAGCTTTCAGTGAAAATATAAACCTTCTCGGGAACATGCGATCCTAGTACAAATGACCGGAGCGCTGAAGGCTTCGTCTTGTGGTTTCACGGTCGTGTCGCTACGAGGGTTGCGTAGCGACGCAGCTATACACGTTTGGACGTAGCTATAGCTACGACCACATAATATTTAATTGGTGCTTAACGCTACTGACAATGCCGTATGCGTAGCGAAATATTGGGCCTCCAAAATTTAAGTTGCCATCGACTCGCCAAGAAGAAGAAGAAAATAGAAGCTCAAAATAAAATTAAGCTAGAACTCAACTTGTATAAACACAACTTAAAACTAATCGGTTCCATAATTTTGGCGTGAAAGCTGGACAAACAGAGTTACTGTTTGCATTAAATAAGGATTTAAAGTACCTATTCAAAGATTATATTGTAACCTACATTGCATGGAACCTTTGCCAAGACTTTTTGACAGATGCCAATTTGGAAACTGGAATACTTTTAAAAAATCGTGCAGTTTCACTGAAATGTAGTCACTGAATTTTAAGCACTGTTGTTACAGTCCTTTTATCGTCCCACTGCTGGGCACAGGCCTCCTCTCACACGGAGGATTGAGCATTTAGTTTAAGCACTAATATCTAATGACTTAATACGATCGTTATCTTTCGAGTGCTTTCCAAACCCTTCTTATGTTATCTATTTTGTAGCTTTGTTTTGACAAGAATGATACACGTGGTGAGACTTGTTTTGTTTGTATTTGTTTGCTGTCTCTTACCTTCAACAATTTCAGCCTGTATCTTTCTCACTCTAACTTAGATTTATACTTGTGTTACTAACTTTTGCGTTTGTGTGCTGTCGGTGTGCTTTTCAGCTAGGCTTTCGTTTTGATTGTGAACCTCCTCGGGAACATGCGATCCTAGTACAGATGACCGGAGCGCTGAAGGCTTTACGTTTCACGGTTTCACGGTCGTGTCGCTACGAAGGTTGCCTAGCGACGTAGCGGGGAATAACCGAAAAATATTATTTATTTTTTTGTTTCCAAATTATTTTTAATACAATTTCTTTCACCCTGGGAATAAAGTTAAAAATAATTAATAGTTAAACATTACGTCGACATCCGTTTGATTGGTAAACAAAAAAAAGTTGCCAGATATCAAATAACTATTGAAAATTATACGTATTTTAATCAATAGAGTAATCGACACCAAAACAATGACTATTAAAAATAAAAAAATGCAATTTTTTTAAATTATTATTCTATTAATACTATATTCATATTAAGTCTATATTGTTGAATAGATGTTCATAAGAGAGATTTAAATTAAAGCCTTACGTAATTTAAAAACGCCGTGTTAATAAAACAGTATTAGTCAATAGTCGATAAAAAAACTTAAATCGATTTATTAAAGATCAAATATTATTGCTCTGGCAACATTTACTTGCGCATGTCACAGCACTTTAACGTTCGTTTGTTGTGTGTTCGTGGTTGATTGTACTTTGAGTTTTGAATTCCGTATTTACTTAGTTATTATTTACGATACGTGCCTTTCTGCTACCACCGAGTTGAGCTAATAAGTTCCTCGCGTACATACTTTATGTTTTGTGAGATAATAGATATTATATATTGATCCATGTCAATTAAAAAAGTCGTGGTGGCCTAGTGGGCAAAGAACCAACCTCTCGAGCATGAGGGCGCGGGTTCGATTCCAGGTCAGGCAAGTACCAATGCAGCTTTTCTAAGTTTGTTTGTACTTTCTAAGTATATCTTAGACACCATTGACTGTGTTTCGGATGGCACGTTAAACTGTAGGTCCCGGCTGTCATTGAACATCCTTGGCAGTCGTTACGGGTAGTCAGAAGCCAGTAAGCCTGACACCAGTCTAACCAAGGGGTATCGGGTTGCCCGGGTAACTGGGTTGAGGAGGTCAGATAGGCAGTCGCTTCTTGTAAAGCACTGGTACTCAGCTGAATCCGGTTAGACTGGAAGCCGACCCCAACATGGTTGGGAAAAAGGCTCGGAGGATGGATGTGAGTCCATGTCAATTACTAATTATAACCTACATTCTTAAAACAGAAAAATAATGATATCTCTTGAACCAGGGTGAATAAATGAAAAAAGGTTTCTGATTATGAAACATTGCATTTCCTATTAGTTAAAAAAAAACTGGGCAGTATAATAGCTTGTTGTATCTGATAACGTATGATAATGTTATTTGTTATTATCATTGTTGTATATTATCTTAGCACTTGTATATGGTCTGACCGCTTTTTGGGGCAGTTGAACCTTGTCACAGCCCTTCCACACGGCAGTCCAGTTTTGCGGGACCTGCATTTTACTGGATCCTTCCAAAACGGACGCTGTGTTCACACGTAGTTCAGTTTTGCAGGAAGGCCGGTCCCGCAAAACTGGACTGCCGTGTGAAAGGGCTGTATCCTGTTTTTTGACCATTCCTACGCCAGTGATCAGGCGGAATGGACGTGAACACTTTGCTAGTCTATTGGTATTATCAGCGTCGTCGGCAGCGAAATAGAAGTTTCTGGGTTCATCCTATCGTGACATAACGCTCAACTTTAGGTATTTTTTTAAATCACTTTCCCGCAAAAAATAGTATCCAGCAAAAAACCACACGCAGGAAGCCGTGTGAACACTGCTATATGTAGAAATATATGTGTCATTAAACGGGATCCCGCTTTTTACCGGACGAACGATCCAGTTTCAAGTGCCAAAACCAAATTGCACAAATCGACGGGAACAGCATTTTGCAGGATCCTGCATGCGGTTTGCTCGTGTGAACACTAGCATATAATATATTTTGCGATCAAACGGGATTCTGCAAAAAATTGTCAGTAGCCAACTGCACAAAAGATTCGGTTCTTCTATTGCTTTGTCTTGACAGTAGCGATACACGTGGTAAGAGTTGTTTTGTTTGTATTGGTTGGTATCTCTTTCCTTCTATTATTTGAGCCTATATCCAACTCACTTTAACTTAAATTCTTGTGCTAGTTACTTTTGCGTTTGTGTGCTGTCGGTGAGCTTTTCAAGCAGGCTTTCCCTGACATTGTAGGTAAACCTTCTCGGGAACATGCGATCCTAGTACCAATGACCGGAGCGCTGAAGGCTCTGCATTTCACGGTTTCACGGTCGTGTTGCTACGAAAGTTGCGACGCAGCTGTGCTATTTTATCACTGGCGCCATCTCTTATCCACAGCTTGAATAGGAAGCAATTAAGACACGCCTGCCCGCCGACCAATGACCTACCTGGGGATTTGAAGTAGCCATAGATAGCCCTCTGATTTTCCGTATTTATTAGTTTCTAAGATATTTTTAGAAAGTAGATGCAAACTTAGAAAAGTTGCATTGATACTTGCCTAAATTGGAATTAAACCCATATTCTCATACTTGAGTGGTAGGTTATTCACCCACTATTCCGCCATGACTTTTTGGAATTTAGTGATTGGAATATTTTTTTTATACCAAGATAATCGCGTTACTATTCCATGTTAGGTAGTCAATCAACGTTAAAAGTTGTCATGTATGATACTTTACTAGTTCGTTTTGTCCAGTTTTGTCTTTTAAGTGCAGTTGATTTTGATTCCATTATCAGTATAGCTTTATTTTGACAGGAGACGCTATTTATTTGCTATCTCTCTCCATCAACAGTTTTAGCCTATGTCTATCTCACTGTAACTTAGATAACTGCTTGTGTTTGTAATATTACATTCGTGTGCTGCCGGTGTGCTTTTCAGGCAAGCCTTACTGAAAATGTGTACTAGGGTGTCCCTTATATGGCAAAAAAAATATTTTTTTAGAATTTCGAAACACATACCCTCCAATTTTTTTATAAATGCTAAAATGTACTTAAATATGAAATTTCATATATGTAGCATGATTGCAACCCGTGCCGACCGAGCTCTAAAGTTTAATAAAAAATGGTGTTTTGGTTTGATCCAAAACTAATTAAAATGCAACAAATAAAGTAAATATGAGTAAAACTAAAAAAATATCAATACAAACTTTTATTTAAATACAAATTATAATAATAATGATATAGGGTAGGTTCTCTTTAGTGTAGTTTTTTTACAGTCTGGATACAGATTTCTATGTTCCTGAACACAACGCAACAAAAACTGTTTTTGCTCTTCTTCAGCCGTGATAAGACCATTAAAATCTTGCATTAATTTAACAGCTCTTTCAGCAGTGTCATTTACGACCTTCAAACGACTTAATCGTCTTCTAGCTTCCAAAAAAGCAGGATTGTCACCCCACGAAGATACGTCTTCCCGAAGAAAACTGTCGTCGATCTGTAGTCGAGATAGAAATCGTTTGTCAAAGTCAAAGTCAAAGTCAAAGTCAAAGTATTTATTATTTGTAAAACATAGGTAAAAAATAAATGTAGATCTTAAAATTAAAATAGTGCGCTATGTTCTGTCTATGGTGAGACGTACAAATATGGTTTGGACTACGTAGGTACTAGAGTTAAAATAAGAATTTTTTACAATTAAAACTAGAATTAAATGTCTAAATTAGTCATTTAGGAACTCATCAACCGTGTAGAAACATTTCTCAATTAGAATTTTTTGTAATGTTTTCTTAAACTTATGCAGAGGTAGAATTTTAATCTCGTCAGGAATTTTGTTGTAGATTCTCGGGGCGACGCCAAAGAAGCTTCTTTGAGTCACAAAATCATCCAGCGTCATATCTGAAATAAAGAAAAAACCATTAAAATAAGCAAAAACTAAACCACAAAACTTTGAAAAAGAAACAAGAAAATATTAAGTACGTACTTACTTACCAAACAAATTTTGCGTAATTTCTTCCTTCGATGGGACATAGCGTTTAGAGGAATCTGAACTTTCGTCTCTGTTTAAATTATTAATCATTTTTGTCTTGGTTTTGGTATCAACTTCTTCATCAAAGAGTGATAACATGACTGTTTCTTCACACAAATACCATAAATGACGAATAAACTTGCTTATGGATGCCTTGGAAATTGTCGCGCCTACTTTTTCATATTCTTTTAGAGCTTTCAAAAAGGACAAGTCTTGGTTAGGTGCTTTAACTGCCATTGTACATTCGAGCCAAGGTTTGGTATACAAGGTGACGATAAATAAACAAACATCTTGTAGAGCATTGTTGTCCTCTGCAGTAATTTTAAGTTGCGATTGAAGCAAACATATTTTTATAGAATAGATTGCTCTCGCCATCCATCGCGCTTGATGCAAAGCTCCGGGGGGCCTGAGTTTTAGTTTATTCTCTGTGTCTCCTCCTAAGAACACAACGCATAGTTCAACCAATTCGCGGTAATCGTCTCTAACAAAAAAATTTTCCAGTTCAGTCTTATAAAAAGTTAACGAAGATGTAATGTTTGTCCTAGCAATATGTGCTTTAACGAAATTTAGAGGTGACTCAATGTTATCAGTGTTAATATTTTTCCAATTATCTCTTAACTTGTTGAAAATTGGAATATCTGGGCTACTTGTAATATGTTTTACCTTGGTTTCAAAAACAGCTTTAAGGACCAACTCATAAACATGATGACGATAAGCAAAAAGCAGCAATTCTCTTTCTAAAGTCTGCTCCAAAATAGCACAAGCTCCACTGAAACGGCCAGTATTGGAAGCTGTTGTATCGCAGCACATTATCTGTACTTTGTCATGGAGGGTCCATGGAGGGTTTGTATTTTTCCCAAAATATAATGCACTCTCTTATAACAAGATTCGCACTTTCACTAACAGTCAGCTTGACTTCACGAATATTGTAAAATAAAACGGTGAGAACTCGTCGATTAGATGATAATTTTGCACCATTTATCTGGTGGCTTGGCAGTCCGATAAGGAAAATATTTTGTTTATCACTTCGTAATTCCACAGACATTTTCACAAAATAAACAACAACGCACTAAAAATGTTAGAAATCACTTGAAACTCAATTGAAACTCGCAATAACAGGTCGCCGCGCTGCTCCCGCGCAACTTGTATGGACAAGTTAAAAACTCAAGTCGGCACGGGTTATCGTTTATAAATCGGGCTAATATTTATTTCTAGACTATATTAAGTCCATACGAAACTTTTTAGAAGGTATGCGTAAAAATATATTGAAGTTGAATTTTAAGGGACACCCTAATGTGTACCTACTCGGCAAAATGCGATCCTGGTACAAATGACCGGAACGCTGAAGGCTCTGCGTTTCACGGTTTCACGGTCGTGTCGCTACGAAGGTTGCGTAGCAACGTAGCGGGGCAATGTTAAAACGATTTGACGAATACTATTTAATGTTGAGAGAAAGTAGGTTGTATATGTTACCGGAAAATAACAAAACTCGTCAGTTGATCAATTTTTTAGGTACTTGATCAACTCTCGGAAAATATTAAACGGTATTTGAAATAGATTATTATTTTTTTAATCCGTGCATAATGAACGTTAAAAGATTTTTGGTAACTTAATATTACGGTTTTCATCTGTCGAGTGTTTTTGATCCCAGTTATAATCTTATCAATGTCGTAACTTTGTTTTGATAGGAGCAATACACGTGGTGAGGGTTGTTGTATGTTTGCTGTCTCTTTTCTTCATCAATTTCAGCCTATATCTATCTCGCTCTTACTTGAATTTATACTTGTGTTGGTAATATTGCGTTTGTGTGCTGTGGGTCTGCTTTTCAGGAAAGCTTTCACTGACATTGTGAACCTTCTCGGGAACATGCGATCCTAGTACAAATGACCGGAGCGCTGAAGGCTTCGTCTTTCACGGTTTCACGGTCGTGTCGCTACGAAGGTTGCCTAGCGACTATCAATTTTAATAAAGTTACCCCATGATTTTCCGTATAATTTTAAGATTCATCGAAGATTTTTTTTTATTATTGATTGTCGAATTTTTATTGTATGTGAGAGATATCATAACTTTGAAAAACTTTTTGTTTATCTATGTAAAATTTAATGAAAAGTCTTTTGGTTGGGTTTCGGGTGATATCTACGATTTAAAGCGACATACCACATAATTTTTTTTTTTTCGAAAACTGATTATTTTGAAATCCAGTTAAAGTAAGTTTACTCAGCTTCCTTAACTTTATGGGTCTCTAGTACAATTTCACCCGAATGCGCAGGTCTCCGGCTCCATTGTCGAAGGTCAGCTACTACGCAACCTGCTCCGCGCTGCCTATGACCGGCTACGACGCTACACATGCTACGCGCTACCCGCAGCCTACGGAGGCATATTATTACGCGTACTTTCTAAATATTAATAAATATATATATACTAGCCGTTTTCCCGCGGTTTCACCCGCGTCCCGTCGGAGCTACTGACCGCACCGGGATAATATATAGCCTATGTTACTGCAGATAATATAGCTTTCTAATGGTGAAAGAATATTTAAAATCGGTCCAGTAGTTTTTGAGTTTATCCATTACAACCAAACAAACAAAGTTTTCCTCTTTATAATATTAGTATAGATATATATAATTCTTTTATTCGAATAAACATGACTCAATAATGTTAGTATTACTTAAAAACTATGTTAGTAACATTTCACACAACATTTTACATGAAACAGAAACATTTACATGAATACCTGTGTAATCTTGTTACTGATTCAAATGACAAAAAAAAAATAGGCCTAACTTAATTTTAACTGAAGGTTAAATACTACTAATTTTAGGATAAGATAAAACTGAAACAAAATTAAAAATAATAGGCAACAAGTCTGCGAATAACTTGCTTCACGTAAGGCTTCATGACAACACTTCAGTAGTGTAGCTTTATCAACCTATTTGCCGCTCATGTAATCATCATTCTGCAGATCCTGAAACAGTTCCCTCTGATAACGTCATCGTCACGACGTCACGTAGCATGGCTGACGTGGCTACGAAGGCTACGAATGTCGTAGCAACGTAGCAGCCGTAGCAAATGGTCGTATTAGCCATAAGACTAGGACGCGATGGATGGGGAGCGTTTTTTGGGGGGCTGTCCAATGTCCGACTTGAAAAGGTGCTTTTTATAATCCTAAGTTCAATAAATGTATGACTTCGACTTTATCAACTTTCTTTGTTTTACTGACATAATTATTTTTTTTTAGAAAATATGCACCTTTTAAAATCTCATAATCGCAGGCTTTTTGGTTTCAAATTATTTTTTTCGAATTACTAGAAGTCGCTTCATAAACTTTTTCAGGTACTATTACCATAAACACTTCTTACAGCTCATATTCGCCTAGTACACTGTATCGGAACACTGAAGCCTCCGTCAACGTAGACGTCACGTGTTTCACGAGTACAAAGCCTCCCTAGCTTCGAAGCCCGCTCTAGTTTATGCTACCCTAGTACATTTTCCCGCTTTGCTGACGCGTCCCGCAACGATTACGTCATTGTCGCTATCGTCGGCGCAATTTTTTCTATGAATGAAACACAATGAAAACAGCTACTGAATAAATATTATTCTTTAAAAAAAAAAAAAATAATATATTGTGCATTTAAATGAAACAACGGTTTACTCCATACATAATTATTGTTATTTGTTGTTGGTAGTGACATTTTTTGTTTTTAAAAGCTACTGAAAGTTTTCCTTTGTGCCCATCCTACTATTTAGTAAACAAACTCAAGTAGACACCTATTATATTACTAGCTTTTGCCCGCGACTTCGTTCGCGTGGAATAGTGACTTCCTCCAGATTTTTGGTTTGACCAATAGATGGCGCTGTATGTCCGGAATAAATTTTATTTTTTATTTTTATTTTTTGCAATAAAAACTATCCTATGTCCTTTCTCAAGTTTCAAACTATGTCTGTACCAAATTTCACACAAATCGGTTCAGTAGTTTAGGCGTGAAGAAAAGACAGACAGACAGACAGAAAGACAGACAGACAGACAGACAGACAGACAGAGTTACTTTCGCATTTATAATATTAAGTTTGGATTTAGTGATTCAATCGTCTTCATATCAAAATCACTTTTTATTTAAACCTCAGATCTACGAAGAAGAGCTTGCGAGGTCCGGACTGAAAATGAGCGCCTTCAGTAAAAGTTTTACTTGAAACTTTTGAAAGCTATGCCGTCCTAGTACACTTTTCCGAAGAGCTGACTTTCACATAAAGATCGTCACTGAAAACGTCATATCGTGCTTGTAAATGACGTTGAACTTTCACTTGTTTTCAATTTATTTCAGTTACTAGTAAAAATTGGCCCAAAACTTAAAATAACAATTATTTTACTTTAACAATTATTTATCTTTAGCGGCTGGTTGACGCTTCTCGTGACCAAAAGGCTGGCTATTACCTCGGACAAAGGATCAGCATGGCCATCCAACGAGGTAATGCTGCCAGCCTCTTGGGTACGCTCCCAGTTGACAGCGATGGGGATGAATTTTTTGACGCCTTTTAGATATAGTGTATATATATATATATTTTTTTTATTGTTCTACTAGCATAGTTTTTTTTTTGTAAATATCTATGTATATAACTATGTAAATAAATAAAAGTTATTTAATATACGAAATAATTATAAATTTAATTAATTCGTATAAGTTAAGTATGCATAAATAGGTTACGTTTTTAAATATTGTTAGGTATATTTTTTTACTTTAATGAGAATTATAGCAACATAATTACTTACAAAGTACTTATAATTATAAATTGCAATTAATCAAGCTTCAAAAACTTATCCACCTTTCTCTACTTTCACCGATAGCTACTGGTGAAACATGAAAACTTTTCACCACCAACTTTCAACCCTCCATCATTTATGCTCCCTTAGTACATTTTCCCGGTGAACTGAAGCCTTCCCGCATCGGTAACGTCACGGTCGACGTCACACATGTATCCAAGTAACGGAAAATCTCACTTTCTCCCTCGAAAATACCACCTCTCAACTGTCCATGGTAGCCTAGTACTTGCCACTGTATAGTTGCAACCTCCCTCAAATTTATCATCGCTGCTGATATCGTAAGTTTGAATTTGGAATATTTGAGTACTAACGCCCTCTGTTATATATTTGTAGAAATACAAAGGATGACAAAATGCCGTGAGCTGCGAAAATACCATCTCTTTGCTGTTTATGATAGCCTAGTACTTGCCACTGGATAGTTGCAACTTTCCTCAAATTGTCGTCGCTACTCATGTCGAGTTTGAATTTGGAATACTTGGACAGGGTACGCCATCTATTATTTATGAGTGAACTACATGTATGAAAACATGCTGTGAGGTTGTGAAAATACGACCTCTTAGCCGTTCTTGAGAGCCTAGTAATTGCCACTGGATAGTTTCAACCTCCCTCGAATTGTCGTTGCTGCTGGAACACTCGGATAACAACGCCATCTGTTATTTATTTGTATATAGAGATGAGACAATGCAATGCCCAGAGCGGCCATCATCATCATCATCATCATCATCAGCCTATCGCAGTCCACTGCTGGACATAGGCCTCTCCAAGTGCACGCCACTGAGATCGATTTTCGGCTTCTCGCATCCAGCTCCTGCCAGCCGTCTTGCGCAAGTCATCACTCCACCGTGCCTGAGGACGTCCTACACTACGTTTGCCGAGGCGTGGTCTCCACTCTAGAACTCGTTTACCCCAACGGTAAAAACTCGTTTACCAGAGCGGCCATAAGGTTCGAAAATACCATCTCCTAGCTGGTCGTGATAGCCTAGTACTTGCTACTAGATAGTTGCAACCTCTCTCAAATTGTCGCCAGGGCTGATGTCGCAAGTTTGAATTAGGAACGTTTCGATACTAACGCCATCTGTTTTTATTTGTAGAACTACTAGGACAGGAAAATACTCAGAAGTTGCACTCAAAGTGAATAGATGGCAGCACTTTTTTTGCGAAAGTCTTTTTAAAAAGGGTGAAAATTATTGTTTAATGTTTATTTTTTATAACCTTTACACATGCAATATGATAACTCTATACAATATTATATGAAATAAATGAGGGTTTTTGAATTTTTTTCTGCCACCGGGTGGCGCCACGTATGCGTCTGGTCCAAACAGCTGTCAAATAGTATGGAATTGTAGGTGCCGAACTTAGGCGATTATCACACTGCCCCGCATGATGCAGCGTAGTGCGTGGATGCGTTTTTTTCCGTTGTATGGAAATATCTCCGTTTGTATGGAAAACACGCATAGTCCAACACACTGAAAATGCATCCACGCGCGTTCATGCGGATCACGCACATACATGCGGAGAAAAACGCACCCCCGCGCGTAGGTGCGGGGCGAGACGCAAGGTATGGCACACTGAATCCCGCAGTGACGCGCGTGATTTTGAATGGGCGTGACGTGTATGTTTGAAAATGGAACTCGATGAGAGCCGCCGTGCGTGAATTAACAAAACGCAACTACGCGCGTGAGTGCGCGAAAAACCCGCACGATGATGCAGATCTGCACTCCCGCAGGAACGCGCGTAGGTGCGTCGACACGCAAGATGCAGCGTGACGCGGGGCAGTGTGAAGATCCCCTTATTGTTTATTGAAATTCTGTTATATTGGAAGTGTTATTGATTTTATTATGGACTACGGTCAGAATAAGGTTTCCGAACTAAAAATTGAGCTAAGAGAGAAGGTGCAAAAGTCACTGGTACTAAGGAAAAGCTTGTTGAAAAATTTGTTAACACAATATGATTTAGTTTTTTTTATTTACTCAACCGCAATAGTAAAACAATAATGCAGTGCTTTAATTATAAAATAAAAAAAACACTAAAATCGTTTACTATTCAGAGTAAAGATAAGCACTTTGACAGTTATTGGACCTGACGACTCGGTGCTGCCACCTCGTGGATTGCCATTTTAGAAAACCCTCATTAAACAGAAAAGGCGATTATCACACTGCCCCGCATGATGCAGCGTAGTGCGTGGATGCGTTTTTTTCCGTTGTATGGAAATATCTCCGTTTGTATGGAAAACACGCATAGTCCAACACACTGAAAATGCATCCACGCGCGTTCATGCGGATCACGCACATACATGCGGAGAAAAACGCACCCCCGCGCGTAGGTGCGGGGCGAGACGCAAGGTATGGCACACTGAATCCCGCAGTGACGCGCGTGATTTTGAATGGGCGTGACGTGTATGTTTGAAAATGGAACTCGATGAGAGCCGCCGTGCGTGAATTAACAAAACGCAACTACGCGCGTGAGTGCGCGAAAAACCCGCACGATGATGCAGATCTGCACTCCCGCAGGAACGCGCGTAGGTGCGTCGACACGCAAGATGCAGCGTGATGCGGGGCAGTGTGAAGATCCCCATAGTGCCTAGACTTGTATAGGCACATGAGTGCACCCTCTACAATAGCAACTTTCGTAGAGTTTTTCATAGTCGAACATCCTTTGTTACATGCTACCCTAGTACTTTGGACACAAGTAGCCTGTCCTTGGTTGCAATCGCTGGCGCTGCCAGAAAATGGAAACAGGACTAAGCGAACGCTGCAGATTCGTAGCAACGAACCAAAAATAAGCATGTCTTTAATTTGGAAATTATGATATATAAATATATCACCAGGTATTATTTCTATATCATTTAACTTCATTTATAATGTTTTGCTGGTCTCATCAGTAGCTTTGAGACTGCAATAAATATAGTTTGAATTTTATTATATTTACTAAATGAATAATACAAACTATATTTTCAGATATAAGTTTTTCAAATAAGTAGTTTCCAATATGAACGTACAAGTATTTAACTAAAACCTTCATTAAAAAAATTGAGTCGTGATCAAGACACCGAAATGCAAGATTAATCGCATAAACGGGACATTTGTACATCGAAACATCGAACGACCCCAAATCGACAACTCGCCCTCTTATTAATTTTTGCTACCCTGGTACATTTGACCGAAGTGCCGAAGTCTTAGGTCGCCAATGTCGCTACGAGACACGAGCAAGGCTGCTACGAGCTGCGAGTTTTCTAGCGCCATCTGTGAGCAAATGGTAAACTTAGTTTGACTACGGTTCTTGTTAAAGCTACGCAGTGCTACGGTTGGGATACGCGGGGCGCTTGTAAAAAACCATCTGATTTGTTACATGCTTATAAATACTTAGTGCTTGATATTGTAATAAAATTAAAAAAAAAGATTGGTAAGCCTACCGCAAAACCATCCTAATATAAAAACAATTTTTAAATACTAAAGCAAAGTAAGTTAAAATCACCCCCGCATACAATCTCCCGTTCATAGCGATGAAAACGTTCAACTTCTAAGATTTCGCTATTATATTTCTTGGGATCCTTGAACATTTTCCTGTTAGCAAAGAACCATTTATATAAATTTTCGCTATTTACTGAATCCTTGCATATTTGCAAAACTGTCTATCTTGCTCAAATACCTGACGGAAACTCTTTTTTTACAAATTGCTAGGATAAGGGGAAATGTACCCTATTATTTATAGGATTTTTACCTTACCTCGCTATTTATTTTAATCATTTTTGTATTTTGTATTGAAGGCATCTATCCTAATGTTAAGTTAAGAAGAGTATGAAGGAGAAAACATGCTGCAATGATCCCAAATAAAATTTGGATAAAAGAGCAGGAAGCATTTTTAAAGGCATTTTTTTGTGCAGTATAATCATTACTTTCTTCATGAATCCACAAAGTAAAGAATTATGTACTTCAAAGTTTGGTCAATAGCGTTATCATCTCTTTGCAGCAACAGAAGCAATAAAAAACCAAAGTAGCAACAAACGTCAATTTTGATGAACATGCAGCTAATCCACCTTATATCCCTCGGGTCTAATAGACCGATCCCAGCCGCATAAAGTTTTGACGAACTCATTTGAGTTGATCCTATTTGTTTCCTGGTTCTTACATACACATTTATGTACGTGGACTAGATTATTCTAGCTGCTTTTAATATGAACAATCTTTGAAGTTATTTGACCTAACCTAACAGTACCGATATTTTAAAAAGATTTACAATGAACACGCATACACCACAGGATATTCATTGAAAATTGTAACTAATATAGCTATTTCCATGTATAAACCCAAATCCTCATTAATGACATTAGTAAGGATAAAAATAAGCTGCGTAAATTACATAAATATATAGCAAAGTTTGGCCGGTATTTATAAGACACCGAAAAATGTTCTATTACGTGACCGGCTTTCGTTACGGTAAAGTCTTAGGCTGTTTAAGGAGGACCTAACGCTTCAGACGGACTAAACTTTGGCTTTGGTAAACTCTTTACACAGAGTTCTGAAGACGAGTTGAATTGCTGATAAGGTATTCAAGAAAATACGCACGAGAAATGGTGAAAAATGGAAAATTTTAAAACGTTCAACTCAGTTAAAAAGTAAAATTGTCTGACTCACGTTTTATATACATTATACTTAAGTATTTCAAAAAATCGATTTGCTTTGTGGATCAAAAATACACGTTATTTTTTGAAAATAATTTTATATCAATTAAAAATCAAAATGGCGACGTATGCTTTTTATATAAATTAATTGTTTACATTACAAAATTTTAATAATAATCACAGATATGATTACTGGAATCTATAGAACTCAAAGTCATAATTGAACATCCTACTACATAACAAACTGGAGTCAATTGTTGTTGCTCCGAATTATAAATTTCTAAACAAAACCCATTAAAACTTTATGGAAGTAAACCAAAGGCTTTGTCTTAAATGTACCTTCCCGGAATTATATTGAGAAGGTGCAAAGTTATATTTAGTTGGGAATAAATACATTTGCTATCAGATTAATTCTCCAACTTCTACCTACCAATTCCTACTTGTTAAATAAGAAGTTTTGGGAATATCGTTCCTTTACACTACGTTTATGTCTAAAAACAAAATACACACACATCAAACGCAAATAGAAAAAGCATTTGTAACTGGTTCAAAGATAAGTATTTTGCATATGAACAACTGCAAAGCAAAAGGTCGCATCTCAAAAATGGAACTAAAATCTTTGCACTTTTACCCCGCCTTTCACTAGTACTTAAATTTGAACCCCCCCAACTAAATTAAATAAGTCTGCCTCTGTCCAAGTATGTGAACCTGACAAGAAAAATATAAACAAGTTCAGACACTTTATCCCGGGATCCCGGGATCGAATCCCGCGGGATTTTCACATTACTGCACATTGTTTTTGTTCGCTATAAGCTAGGGGTTAACGGGCTAGCGATAGACTAAAGGGATTTACAGGAATCATGAATTAAATATTTATACGGACAATAAAATGGAAATTATTTGGTTTTATACAGTAAAATCTTCGTGTCTTACATTTATTAGAAAAGCACCTGAACCTATTAAAGAACGGTCTCTTAACATAATTATTTAACTGTCACACTTTAAATGTTTTTGATGAAAGCAAGACATGCAATTATTTACTTAAAAAATCATCATAACACATACCTATTCAAAATGCTGTTTGTTTGTTAACATATGCTATGCGTCTGTATACAAAACAAGCAAGATGTGAAACATACATCCAAAAATAAAATTTTAAATGACTCTCAAAATATTTCAAAGTGCCTACATAGAATTTGTGAATAAGTTTCCAAATGATCACCACAACGGCATACCATTAAATTCCAGCAAGCATATCTTCAGTGACATTAAAGTTAATTAACTGACTTCCAAAATGAGTGAGCATGTGACTTCCGAGAGTGTTAACTGACTTCTGAGAAGTGAGTTCTCCTTTAGCGATAGTTTAGTTTAAACTCGTTTCGTTTGTTTTCGGCTGACGTCTGCACTCCAAGTCGCAGACTTTAATTTGCATAAGTATCGAAGTTATATCTTAGTATTTGCGAGATAGTTTTCTTTGGTCTAGGTAGTATTACCAGTACCACTGGGCATACTTTCGTGTCTTTATCTATGCAAAATTAATGAAAACGGTCGACTTACCATACATACATTTTAGAGAATATTTAAATAAGAATTAGTATGCCAATTGCCTGTTCATCATCCTCATCCTCCGAGCCTTTTTTCCAACTATGTTGGGGTCGGCTTCCAGTCTAACCGGATTCAGCTGAGTACCAGTGCTTTACAAAAAGCGACTGCCTATCTGACCTCCTCAACCCAGTTACCCGGGCAACCCAATACCCCTTGGTTAAATTGTTGTCCCTCATACTTGAGAGGTTGGTTCTTTGCCCACTAGGCCACCACGACTTTTACCAATTGCCTGTTATGATCACAAAAAATATTCCCCTAAATCACAGTCACACGCATGCTATAAAAAAAAACAATTTAAAAAAATAGGTCACAAAGATTGTAAGTAATTAAATTAGAAATGAAACCTCCATATTGTATGAGGGAAGTTTGTGCGAGTTCGTTGTAAAACTTTATGTTAATGAGAACTTATGAAGAGGGGATAATGTTACGTGACTCGAGTCATGATGCTTCCATGCCTTTTTGATGAAATATTAAAATTATGGGCCCTTATGAATGTATTTTAGGTACTCAAGGAGAAATTACTGTAAGGTACGTGTGTATTGTGTGTATTTTAAATTGAAAATTAATTAGCTTTTGAAGTAGAGCTTATACACAGAAAGTTTATACACAATTTTTGCACATGTCAATTACGGTAAATTGCATTATTTTATGCTCTAAATGCGGCAACTGCACGGGTTTGTACTTGATAATTTTCAATATAAAAAAATTAAATATCAAATTCGATTGTATGCAAAATAAATATAAAATGCAGTTTAAAATATGTATGAAAACCCCTTTTCCAATAAGCTGACTTAATCTCAGTTTGTAACATTATTCTTAACACACCCAAATAAGCATCAAGAAGAAAGCTAATGTCAAGATTTAAGAACATGACATGTTACTATCGTTCCTGTAGGTATGTTTTACATAGACTTGAAGAGGGTGAAAGTAGTGAGTAGTCTAAGATTAAATTTCAATTTTAAATAAAAAAATTCGTACTTACGTACGTATTGGATATGGGTGCAGGTGAGACAAAGAAAAGACATGTATCCTGGGCAACAACAAGTGAACATTGAATGATTGAATGTTTGACGAATGATTGAAGTAGGTATAAACTTGGATATTTGTAAAGGAGGTATTATACGTACATGATGCGTATATTCCAACAGTACGTACTAATGAAAATTGTTTTAAATAAATATGCTACTCATGTAGTCGCATAATTCATTTAAGGGATTAAAAACAGCAACTTTAGTGTTTTAACACAAAAAATAGTCATTAAGTAAAACCTAGCACGCTTTTAGTCCGACAAAAACAACATTTAACAGCGTTTTATCATTATAATTTATGACAAGTTCGCGTCGTAAATCTTTTGACAACATCTGAGCTAGTCCTTCATTTTTCAAATTAATTTAAATCTAATTGTAAAGAGTAAAACAAAAAAACATTTTCGAGCATCATTCATATTTTCTTTAGAAATGGCAAATGTATAAAAATGTTCTTAAGATGTTTTCTATACCTCAAGGTGAATAGATCAATCAAGTATCAAAAATGTGAAATTAATATGTAATGCCCTTTTCCCAAGGTTTCACTCACATTTCAGGAAATTCACTTTCTGCAACTGGGTAATAAGAAGCCCAAGCTGTTTCACAGATTTTTGTTTTCAGGGTACATCTATTTTAAATTAGTTCAGAGTTTCATTGTGAAAGCCCGACAGACAGACGTACAGAGTTACGTTCATATTTATAGCATTAGTGAAGTTTCTTCTATTGATTCGGATAAAGTTTGACATGGTACTTACTATGAAAATTGCCACCAGGCAGAGAACGTGGTATAGTTTTTTACGGAAGCCTGTGAAAACGCAGAAAAAAACGAGTTTATTTAACGGATAAACAAACCATTCATACCATATTATTTATCATGTAAATAATCTGCGATATGACAACGAGTAACCTTGAAAATGAAGTATCTTCGTGCGACCCGTACAAGGTCGTAAGAAAACGCGTATTAATAATAAATTCTAAGCTCGTTCTTCGAGAGGGATGTACAAACTGAGTGTCATGTCGACGACTAGTTTATGTAGGTAAATATTTCTCTTGATGAAAGGAATAAACATAGGGTTTATACAGTCCAGTTATCCAGTCCAGAGTAGATTCATTGCCAGGTAGTCAGAAGAGACCTCTTACACTGCAAATTTTTAGAAGGCCGATAGTTTGATCTGGCTTATAAATCAGTATGGCGATATGGTATACATCTTAGTATATGAAAATATCTACTTCCAGAGTCAAAAAAATCCTAAACATTAATCACCCATCTAGACATAAATATAAGTTGAGTCCCTTGAAATCTCTTCCTAAAAATGCTTTTCCAAATCTAAACTAAAAACAACGCCACAAGCAAACAGCAAGTTTAAATCGAATAAGAACTTCATCGACCACGAGTACAGTTAACAGGATTGCGAAGTTAAAAGCCGGAACGTTTTCCTTCAGGAATTATCGCAGTAGACACAGACGTGATTTTCACACCAACTAAACAGCTGGGAGCTGGGAAGTGAGAAGAAAGTTGGTCACTTAAGACTTTTTAGTTTTTGATGGATGGATTCTTTTGCTTGCTAGGCTCAGTTGTGATAAGAAGGCTGCTTGGCATGTTACAAAAATATATTTCAGTACATCAGTGAAGATAAGTGTTGCTTTCCACGGCTAATTGTTATATGGTTGTTATAATTTTGCTTTAATAAAGTGTGAGGAGTTAAAACACCAGAAATTTTGTTAGTTTGTTCAATATCTTGTGCCTTTGTGTTCTTACCGTAACTTGCGTAGAGGAACATTAACGAACACTGCTTTGCCAAGTGTGAGTTTTCCTGAAGGTAACTGTTTTTTATTACACTAGGATAATAAACTTGTTCAGCTACTTGACTTCCACTCTAATTAATCTACTAGGAGTAGTTCCTATAGGTAATATTGGTGCGTGACAATAACCTTCTCCTTAGAGCATAAAAGTCTTTGATTTCCACTTCTTGGTGCCTTGGGACAGGCTCAAAAATATAATTACATTTAATGCTCCATTTTCTATTTTATTACTACTTGTGAAAAATATCCAAACACATAGGTCAACTTTCACAGTTCAAAGCTGTTTAAAATGTTGAGTACATAAGTACGTTTTATGCAAACCCAGTTCGAAGCTCGCAGTTGTAAAAACATTTGAACTCTAACTACTAACATTGAAGGGTCAAAACCCACAGATATTTGGACAGATATACACAACAGGAGCATTTTATTTATTCCACTTCCAAAACGTAACCTTTACTGCATCGTTAAAAGTGGGACTCATTCTCTGTTTAACAACCCCTAAAGTTTTTATTTCTGCTCGAGTGTCAAAAACGTCTGACATCGTAATGGTGACAAAATAAATCTGCAGTAATATCGTGTTGGGTTCTAAGTGCGAATTACTTTTGGAATTGGTTTTTATTTTTAAAGGTGCATTTCCGAAGTACGCGACGACTGTCGGCCGCTGGTGAATTTGGGTTCAGCGCTACATATTCATATGCTCATCATTATAACGCCTGTCTTGGTTTTCCATCAATCTAACCACGTGCAGCCAAAATATTGGTAGTTTTATATGGCGCGACATCCTTTATGACTTCCTTAAAATTGTTTGTTAAGAAGGCACCTTACCAAGGTAGTAAGACCGGCTGACAGACTTTCTGGGTTTTCTCTGTAAGCCAACTGTCAACTTAGTATCCAATAATAACCAACGGTCACAATTGAATAAGCCTTTCGTACCGTTCCGTTACCGATCGACGGACAGGCCAACGACGACCGTCAGTGAAATGCTCGCTTCGGAAATGTACCCTAACTTCTGATTTTTTTTTATTTACGGGTGGAAATTGAGAGGGCTATCAGATAATATGTCGAGGCCGTTTCTTTACACGTGTTATGAGGTTAGACTTGAAAGAAAAAGTTTTGTTTCTTGAGACTTTTTGGAATATCTCCAGAAATTGCTTTGCTTGTAAGTTGGATTAAAAATATATATTCTTTATAACTTGGCTCATCAGTATTTTTTTCTGTTTTTTTGAAGTCTATTTACTGAGATTGGGTTTATGGTTCATCAATCTGTGGTTGAAGAAGTGACATTTTATTTACAACTTAATGTAATTATCTTCTACTTTTTCATATTATGTGCTGTAGGTAATACTTTTATGTGCTGTTACTCATATATTTTCCTACATAGCGTTTACCTTTTTTGCTACCTACAATTTAATAAAAGCAAAGATTGATGAAATTACCTAACCTTTTCTATAATAATACCTTTTACATTTACCAGTCACATAGGTACAACACATAAACAAATATTGAAATGAATTCTCAATAGTATATTTCCCGTTGACTGCACATTTGTGACTTTGCCAACAGCTTTTGGCCACAACGAAAGGACAAAGTATTATTTGTGTGAAAAAACATTTAAAGAAAAAAGTTACGTCATTGAATTTAAAGTTCACAGAACGTAAATTAAATTGGTTGGTCCCATTTTTCTCATACAGCCTTCAATGTGAGAGGTCAATGTACCGAATATTGGTTTTATACATGTGTATGCTTATTGCTGAGAAAAATTGAAGTTGAAAAAATGTTCAAGATTCATTCCATGTCAAATAAAAGAAAATCTTGGAGCAAAAAAATACATCTCTCATTAATGTTTTACAGTTTTTTTTATTCATCATTTTATAATATAGATAGGCTTATAAAATTATATAAAATAATGTAAGTAACGCCTGATTCCATAATTTAATATAGACTTATTTTATCAAATTACAAATTAATATTCTTACTCGTCCATAAAATAGCTTACACTTTATTTGCATTATCTCCTCAACCCGTCAATAGATGGCGCTGTCTTCAAGTGCCCTCAGTGCATCGAGTGCTAACCATTAACAACGAAGAGTGACACTCAATTAAGTGCTTCCACTTCAGCATGAGAAAGGGCCATCGTTCACGATCGTACCCTCAACTTCTTTGTATTTTTATAAGAATATATTTAAATGTTTCTATCCTAAACTTTATTGCACTAAGAACAATTTGCGCTATTGCAAGTCTGTGACTAATTTTGTATTACTATCACCTCCAACGTTTATACAGGTGGGCATATAAATAAAAGAATAATGAAAAATAATTTTATATCTATCTTCTAGTATTGCTTAATGCAATTCGTAACAAAGCTTCTCTTAAAAAGCCCTATATACTAATAAAGTAGATTTTTGACACATTATAAATGAAGTACGCTGAAGAAAATGTCTCCAAAAATCACTTTTTCTTGTATTTTAAACTTAGACAAAGGGCTTTCCAAGTGGATAATTCTAGAAGCTAATTAACACAATGGCCGCCGAAATCAAGTCAATGACTTAAATAACTAAGTAATGAAAATTTTAACTAGCTTTCTAAGTTAATATAATTTAAAATGAAGGCTAGAAATTTGCCTTAATCTGGGAGTGCAGAAATAAGATTAGAATTTTGAGCTAAATGGCAACATTTATGGAGAGTTTAGAGCGCTATTAGTAGTGCAATTTTCTTTAGTTAAATTGTTATCAGTCAGGTGAATTCGTCTAACGGCAGTTTCCTATTTACTATCTATCTATTGATCAGCTTACCAGATATGGCATTTTTGGCCTTAGCGCCATATCAGTTAGGTCAAACTGCTAAAGCAAAAAAACTTTCTTTCTTAAAACAGGGCTTAAATTATACTTATTTCATAATAGCAGCATACCTATAAAAATATTACCTCTATATTAATATTTGCATAGGGACAGAAAGATATACATATATTCAAGAAATTGAACAATTTCAAAGATGACCCTTACAAGTCAACAACATATGTTCACAATATATTGGCGAAGAAAAATATATCTCGTTCTAGTTTATCTAGCATGTGTAGCCCGTCCATATTTTACATAAACTCCTTGCAGCGAGAATGAAGTGTATTGGATTTCCATGCATTATGCAGACTATTGAAGCATGTTGTTATATAGTTTCTGATGTTGGCAGCTTTTCTTTAGATAGAGTTTTAGGTTGAACTTTCTTGGGGAAGGTCAATGACCTCTGCAAACTCTTCATTTTTATTCATTACTATCTCCCGTTTCAACCAGTGTTGAGGGAACTTTTTTAACCAGGAGATGGGTTGTACATTTTTTTATGGTTGTATGTTTTTGTATAATGTTGTATTTTTTCTTCCAATTATATATTATTTTTATGAAAATCTATACGCTCTATGTAAAATAATTCCAACATACCATTACACATATCTCATCGGTCATTTCTTTATATATTTTCAAAGAACGCTCTCGTGCAGATCTCAGAGGACCTTGACCATGCCATAACGTATGTCCTCGAACAAGCCAGGCTTATATCCTTAACCAAACCGATGTTACTGCCAACAACACAGACAACTAACACTGGATGTGTTTTATCCTTTGTGAGCGTACTTCTGGGAAATCCCAGGAGTGAGGGCATAGGGTGGATTTAAAATACGGTTTTGTATTTTGAAATGAAGTGTCTTTTAGTTGTCAGTTAGGATTGCAAGATATTATTGTGTTCTGTGTTTCCAGAATTATTTTTGTATGCAATGTTTGGATAGAACAAGAATATGTTGGTTGTGGAGTTTTTAGCATTAGGACTAGCATTCTTTATTAAGGACTCCTTCCCCAAAATTAATTTAGAACATCGCCATAGTTGTATCTAAATTAAAGTTATTTCATCAACTAACTGGATATTTTCTGATCTGACAAAGTTCTTTTGCTTTCGCTATTTTGAATACAAGAAAAATTGCATCGCCGTAATCCACTTGATGCATGGAACGTCTGTTCTTCTTTGTTCTTGTATCTTTTGCGTTCTTTATCCTCTGGCCTCAAAAAGCATAAGACACAGCGGGCTTATGGATTTAACTCCTTTCTACCTTGGTTCGTGTATGTATGTAATAGTGGACATTGTTATCTTTAGGAAAGACTAAAAATAGAATGGAATAGGATTTTTCCGCGTTGATACGTTTAAGAAAAATTGTACGTTATGCCGAATGTGGTTATGCCGAATTGGAGAGATTAAATTAATAGGTATCATAAATCTGACTTTAAAATTATCTAGTGACTTTAAAAGATATCAAAATGACATTTTTAATGGCCTTTCTTATTTTTAAGGATCTATGTAAAGGAAGTGCAATAAAAGATCTATTAGACGTAGCCTTGGAATAGGAAGCACGCAAACCATTTGTGTTATATCCATTTTGATTCCATTTTGCTTTTACAATATTTATTTCTATACCTAACATTTTTGGCTCGGTTTTGATATTGAAATACAGTGTTCGTGAGTAGTAATTTTGGGATCCCTTATAATTTTGTGCTACAAATATCTTTGATTATTTGAATCCTGCATAGAAGTGATCTTGTGTTAAAGTTATACCAAAGTTGGCGAAGCTTCTTTATATGTTTGTTTTCCCAATTAAGGGAATGAAATGTCTATACAATTACTTACATAATATAACGAGCTATCAAAAGGTTTTTACCAAAATCTATAATTACGTTAAAAAGTCCAAATAATCTTCCTGTAAAAAAAAATATTGTGACAAAGTAAGCTCCTAGGATTAAGTCGTTCTTTTCTCGAGCGACGTACAATTTAATCCAGTGTGCATTTATGAACGCTAGTGGTTTGAGCTCAAAAATATATTGCTGTGAGCCAAAGAACTTAGGAAGAACTTAATTACTTGCAGAGTCTTCTAAAAAAAATTGACATAACTTAGTTTATTTTGAGACTACTTGCTTACTGAACAAAATGCATTTTTTTAACCGGCTACCCAAAAATGATGAAGTTAACGATTCGAATGCTTATATTTTTCTATGTAAAATTGGTGTGCTGGCTTGGCTAAACTTGGCTATAAATATTTTTTTTAAATATTCTATAGGTACCAAGAATTTAACCTTACCAACAAATAAACCCATAACTGACATTCCATAATCCACCATTCGTCCAACCCAACGTTACAGAAATATGACGTCACCACACAAACAAGACTTCTTTAAAAAGACTAACAATGTCCAACATGCCATACTTGGTTCAAACACTAATCCTAAACGCGTTCACAGAGCAAGCTTCGTATAAACCCCTTTATCTGAACAATGCAGGGTACAGTCGCGAAAAATCTCCAGCTACGAGAAAACTGGTAAGCTTCATGTTCACAAAAATTCTGCTAAAGTTTCGGTTTAGTTTTGTGAAATATTTTGTCTTCTAATAGGTAGGTATGTATTCGGTTTTGGGATGCTGTACTGGATTTTTTGGTATGCTATTTTACAAAACACAATTTGTGAACGACCATCGTCATTATCCATGGAACTTCATAAGAGTACTCATTTCTGATGCTGGTACGCTCTTTTCTGAGTTTTTGAAAAGCCTTTCTCAACAATTGGGCTAGCTAACACTGAACTTTTTCTTTCAAATTGGATCAGTGGTAGGTTCCCCGATTAGTTTCACTAACGCAACAAACACAAAAAAAATAAAAATAAACTAAAAATAACATATATTTTTTTTTATAAAGGAGCTCTTCAGGCCAAAAAAGCTTTCCTTTTATAAATAACTGAAAGAACCTCACAATACATTAAAATATAATTCACAAAATACACCTTAAAAGTTTGTTTAGGTAGCAAGAAACACAAATATAGACACTACACAATTTACCGTGAAAACAATAGACGACCAGAACTTGAATTTCATAACAAAAGTAAGTCTCCTTTGAATAACTCCATCTTCACACAAAATGGGACAAAGCGTATATCTATAAGTCGTACCTACATACTGCAGACTAAAAAGTCGGCTAACAATTAACCATTGAATTGACCTGCTCGTTGGCAAAAATATACTTAAAAGAAAATTTTGATTCCAATCAAAACTATTAGTCGGTCTGATACCGAGCGATGAAATACCTGATGTTTTCCTGATCTGTTTTCATACTGAATTATGAGCGCAAACAAACTAAAAGTTTGCCGACTAAAAGTTTGCAGTGTGCTCTGACAAACCCGTCGTACTCAGGTAAGTGAAGCCTCTGAAGCTTCAGGTAGTGTAAAGAAAATTTCATGGGCATCGATCGCACGTCAATCCCATACACAAAGGACCTTTCAGTAAAGCTAAGGCTGTAAACAGAATATTATAGGGAAACAATTTTGTAGACACAGCTTTATCAGGGTAAAACGTTATCCTGATAACGCATTAGCTACAACATTTTTTCCCTTCATAATATCTAACCAATATTATCAAGTTCAAGAGTTCGAAATTTTCTTAGTCTTAGTAGTGCCTAAGATTAGAACCTGGTTCGACACTTTTCTTATTACAAATCTATGTACTTACCCAAAAATATTCATGAAAAATTAAATTAGGATAAGGAACGGGATAATGACAATCAATAGGTACTAATAACTCGACTGCTAACCAAAATAACCCAGTACCATTACAAAAACAGAATCAGAACCCAGTAACCTACGAACAAATACGCAGTATAAATTCTTCAGCAAACGAACTTGTCAGCTGCACGGAGTAACGAAAGATGAGCGAAGATGCCATAATGCAGGTAGGTCAGGTGCCTTCTTCTATATCGAATTAGTACGGACAATTACGAGGGAACTGACGCAACGTTCGGCTTCCTTGAGGCATCTTTTAACTATTGTCAAGCAAAAAATGGTCGGGTCCAAAGAAAGCGTATAACGACGAAAACAGTAACGTTCCTCGTCCCCAGCACACCCATATTTTGGCGCGCTATACTTTCTTAGGAGATTTTCCGTTATAGCACCTCCACTAGTCATTTTGTTCTGCATGGTCAGCTGTCTATTTCCATTATGGGCGATTGCTGGCCGAACACGATAGGTTTTACGGTACGCCGGCTGTTGTTTGAATAGCTTTGTTGTGCTAAGCAGGCTTTAGATTAGAACTAAACGATTAAATTGCTAAAGCCTTACAAAGGATCCATTGTGGGTTATTTTAGGATCTGAATAATAGTTTGCAGTCTGCTTCGACAGGAGATACCATAAATTAATAAATTGGAAGAAATAAGTGTAGTGATTTAACTATTAAAAATTAATTCTTAGTAAAATAATAATATAATTCAGCAGTTCTTTTTTCCATTTTTATCCTAAAAGACGTGACCATATTTTGATAGATAATGAGACTTTCACTAAGTAATTTTTATTGTGGTCTATTTAACTTACCGGCCTCCTCAGGCTTCCCATCGCAATTGTTAAACCCATACCAGCTAACATAGGTCCTAGTTTTAGTACAAGAACATGCACCTTTGTAAGCTCCATCAAACTCCACAGAATCTAGCAATAAAACTGTAATTTCAAAAAGGTTCAATGAACACACGACTTTACAGATAGTATGGTACGTTGCCCCCAACACTTACAAATAGTTTTAAAAGTAACGCCTGCGGGATTACATTAGTCTTATTTGTTACCTTCGAAATAAATGACGTATTACACCAAACTTATCAGTGGTTAAAAAATGAACATTATCTTTTAAAAATATTTCTTGTAAAAACTGTTTTTAAAAGAGATCTAACAATTTTCTTTGAAATAAAAATGCTCATTACTACTACTAGAATTATTTTAGGAAACATTTATTATGTATTTTTGTTATGATAAAAATTAAGCACACTGAAATTCAATTTCTAGAGCAATTTGTTCTAAAGTTTTTTTTTTCAAATTATTGTCCCCCATGTCATTGTATTTTATTACATACATATAAAAAACAAAAACATTAAAAAATAACTCTACCTGACAGAAACCGACCACTGAATAACCCAACCATACTGCAAATCTTCACACACATTTGTTTCTGCCGACCCTCCTCAAGTTGTCATTATGTGATTCTACACCCTAAATCCGAGAGCCCGCCATAAGATACATGCTACCTTTTTATGGGATATAAAGGTAAATTATTATGTGAGGAAAGGGGTTTTAGATCGGAGGAGTCAATTTAGATAATCGCTTAGGAATTTTTGAGCTTGTTTTGGATGTTTGGTTGATAAGAACTGTCGGTTTTTTCTCAAAAAAGTGGAGACATGGATTTTGAAAAGTGTGTTTGCTAATCATGCGTAGGTACATTATGTAACACCAGATTTTCAGGCGACAACGACTCTTAGCACAGGATTCATTAAACTTTCTCTAATACACCTAAGAGTCATGACATTAATTGCTGTGACCCTTAGGATTGCATACATATGTTTACCAAAAAGTATATAATCGATGCCGACGCTTCGTGTGCATTAGTTTTAAGTTATTTATATAAAGTATGTATAAGTGTATGATTTAATATTATAATATTTATGTATTATATTTTCTATGGGCCTTAGATCCCTGACTTAAATAAATAAATATAAAATAAGCATAATATGTTGTTTATTCTTAAGTATAATAATTTTATCACAAATAAGTATTTTTACATATTTTTCTCTCAGTGTTGAAGCTTCTTATATGAGTCAGTTTAATAATGAATTTTTACAAACTTATACCAACTTTGTTTACCGCTGCGCTCGGCATCTTCAAAGCCCAACTACTGAAATCTGAGGTCTTTACTTAAAATCTTACTTCATTTAAAAGAAATTACTAAAACTACATCAATAAATACACTTTTTTATTATTACACAAAGTACCTACCAAACAAATACCGAATTTATAGCACACGAGATTTTTATACGATACGTGATGATATACGTTTTATTACTTGTGACTATAAAAAGCCCATAAAAGCCGCTATTACTGCGCCCATGGTATGCCCGTTGATCTAAATGTCAGTGGTTTGTCTGCGGTCAGCTTTTGTGGACATTGTGGATATAATCATTACGAAGTAGATATAGGTATCTAGGTACTCATGATCTTTCGTTCCTGTTGATCAGGTTTTTTTACTACTTAAATGTTTTCTTGGTTAGTGAAGATCGTGTTGAGAGTACATGTAACAGAAATAGAATGCTGAGGTGGATGTGTGGGGTAACTGGCTTTAAATGAGGGAAAAGGCCATCTGAAAGCACCAGTGATAAGAAATAAATAGGGAATAGGATATGAAACATGCTATCAAGAGTGTGTCATAATTATGATTGAAGATGGACGCAAGAAAAAAATCTGTATTGCGAAATGTTTAATTATAAAGTAGGTACTGAACCCCTTTAATCATAAAACGCTTGCCTTCATATATCAAAATAATATTGGCAAGTTGTGAGGTTAAAATATCAAAGAGTTCACCAGACGTGCACTTAAGTTCACTTTAAAATACATTATTATATTTATTTAAATTATTAACTCTTTTGAAACTACTCGGTTGCAAGCAAGATAATGTTGTTCTTGCTTCCATTATGTACAAAGTGGTAAAAGTTTCTTTAGATTTTATAAAGAATAATATTTTGCGAAAACTTATAGAAGAAACATCAACAATCGGTTATTTTAAAGAGCTTTCAAGTTATTACAACTAATGAGGGTTTTCGATACTTTTTCTGCCGCCAGGCGGCGCTTCGTATGCGTCAGGTCCAAACAGCTGTCAAATAGTATGGAATTGTAGGTGCCGAACTTATTGTTTATTGAAATTCTGTTATATTGGAAGTGTTATTGATTTTATTATGGACTACGGTCAGAATAAGGTTTCCGAACTAAAAATTGAGCTAAGAGAGAGGGTGCAAAAGTCACTGGTACTAAGGAAAAGCATGTTGAAAAATTTGTTAACACAATATGATTTAGTTTTTTTTATTTACTCAACCGCAATAGTAAAACAATAATGCAGTGCTTTAATTATAAAATAAAAAAAAAACACTAAAATCGTTCACTATTCATAGTAAAGATAAGCACTTTGACAGTTACCTGGACCTGACGACTCGGTGCTGCCACCTCGTGGACGCCATTTTAGAAAACCCTCATTAATGCAATACATTTAAATCAATACAATAAAACACGTTACAAATCAATTCAAATATTCACGATCCCAGCTGACAGCGATGCGGATGAATATTTTGATACCTAGTTTTAATATTTCCCTATAATAAGATCATTTTGTAAAACTATTGAATAAAACCAGTCAAATAAAACCTTTTGCTAGAAAAAAAATTCAAATTATAGTTCTTGAGGTTGAGACAAAAAATTTACATAACTTTTATAAATAGCAAAAAAAGCATGTAGGTACGGTTAGTTTCTAAGTAGGTACCCTTGTGCCTGCGGCTTATCTACTTATCATTCCTTAAAAATGACAGACAAGCCGCGGTCACAAGTACTCAGGAACCGGCCTCCATGAAATCAGCACATTTTTTCTCAACCTTCTACTTTTATTTCACCCAAAAACTTGACACCAACATGAAAAAAACAAAAGAAGCAATGAACTGCTACTAACAGTTGTGAAGCAAGCACTTTGCATTGAATGCCTTCGTTTGATAGCGGAATAAAATTTTATGGCCTTCGAATGTTCTGGAAACGCGGATACGTATGTAATTTCAAGCATTCAGGATGTGGGTAGAATAATTATTATCGGTCTACCACTGTCAAAGGTGTCGTGATCTTATCAAGGGTTCATATCATTTTCATGCCTTAGGGTCCAAGGTTATGTTCAAAGTGAAGCCTGGGTTGAGGTTGAAGAAGACAGATATACCACTGCATCTGGCAAGACTCGAAGACGCAAATGTTGGGTAAAAGCTAAATTTTATTGAGATATTTGAAATAAATAAAATATGAGTTTGACATTTAGCAGACGATAAGATGTGACCATTACATCTTTTCATCTGCAGCTCTAATTAGTTACTTATTTCTACATAGCATGGAAAGTCAATCTGGATTCATAGAATTATCAAAATAAGTACTATCGTCACGAATATTTTTGATAAAAGTTAAGTACAGCATAACAAAGTAAATAAACTATATTTGTTGCAACAAAATTGGTACTAATATAAATAGCTATTATTGTAAAAGAGTTTAATAAATAAATTACTCGACAATAAAGAAACTCAATATAGCGTTTCTCCACCTGAGGCTTATATCTAGACATTCAATCTAGATTTATGAGCCCCACTTTATTTAGTTCACAATACAGAAATATGTCGATGGTAAAATTCTTTAGAATTTTAAAATTGCATTTTAACAATGTCTACTATAAAGGCCCCATTTATTTTAGTTATTTGTTTAAACTTGTCTCTAACTATTAAAAATAATTCTATGACTATGTAGGAATACTAATACAACTAAAAGGTTTGTTTGTTTGTGTTAAGATGCAAATAATTACTTAACCCATATGAAAATTTCTTTCAATATTATTTATTTATTTAACATACTTCTTGCACAAATAGTACAATGGCGGACTTAACGCCTTAGGCGTTCTCTACCAGTCTACCTTTGGGTGGCGGAGAGAAAGCGTTGGTAGGTGCAAACAAATTGTAAAAAAAGAGAAAAAAAATGAAACATATACCTACATAAATTATAATACACAAATAAATTATATTTATATATAAATATGTACACTACATAAAATACTTACCTACTTATCAAGAATAATAATTCGGAAGGGAAATGCTGTTTATGTTTCGGCCAATTTACCAAGATAGTGGTCACGAAGTTTAACTTTGAAGGTGTGACGGCTGTTTACCATCCTGATATCCAGAGGTAACTCATTCCAGAGAAGAATAGATTTTACAAAGAAGGAAGAGTGTATGAAATTGAACGATGTTAGACAAAATTTTAATTTTAATTTAGACAAAATTAGACGAAATTAGGCCCATTTATCGAAGAAGGATAATGGGTACTTTTTTATTCACAGTTCCCTCGAGACCTAAGTAAATCTGCTGGTGGGAGCTAGATTGTATTGTTTGATACGCCAGCAAACAAATCACTCCGTACAAGTTTCTCGAATTTTAACACGTACAATCATATAGAATAAAAATGTGCATTGGAAATGCAGGAATCTGTCGGTGCAGGACAGCCGTTGACCATTCGATCTGCGGTCGTCGCAGCTGGAGGGGAAATTGTGTGGTTTGCTCACCGAACGATATCTACCGGTCCAATATTGTATGCATCGTTTTGGTTGACATTTTAGGCTATTGTAATTTGCAAGGACATTCTAAGAGTGGCATTATTATAAAGCTGAAGAGATTGTTGTTTTCTACGTACTAATCTCAAAAAAGTCGTGGTGGCCTAGTGGGTAAAGGACCAACCTCTTAAGTATGAGGGCGCAGGTTCGATCCCAGGTCAGGCAGGTACCAATGCAACTTTTCTAAGTTTGTAGGTATGTACTTTCTAAGTATATCTTAGACACCATTGACTGTAATGTGTTTCGGATAGCACGTTAAACTGTAGGTTCCGGCTGTCATTGACATCCTTGGCAGTCGTTACGGGTAGACAGAAGCCAGTAAGTCTGACACCAGTCTAACCAAGGGGTATCGGGTTGCCCGGGTAACTGGGTTGAGGAGGTCAGATAGGCAGTTGCTTCTTGTAAAGCACTGGTACTCAGCTGAATCCGGTTAGACTGGAAGCCGACCCCAACAGGATTGGGAAAAAGGCTCGAAGGATTATGAATCTCAAGGACTGTTTAATCTAGTTCAAAAAATCTTTTGACAGCCCATTTATCAAGAAAGGCTGCTTTTTATTCAGGTGTGAAATGTAGTTCCTCCGGAGGCTGATGAAACCAGTTGTGGAAGGCAGCAATAATAGTAGTGGCATCCATACCAAATGTGAGCTACGACAGGTGTTCTTTATGAATAATAAGAACCACGTAAAAACATTAGTTAGGTTCTTGTACCTGCGGAAAATACCTAGTACACAACAAAAACAAACAAATCTCAAAATAAAACAAAAACCTTTCATTCGTTAAATATCACTTGCCATTTGAAATAAGCAATTAAAGAATGAGCACATAATCGTAACCACCTTTTGTTCACAATCCAGGGGCCCATAAACTCCCTGTTCGGTTGATCGTGGTCACCCGACTGTGAACGAAGCTTTTTCGGTTCAAGGATTTTTGATGATGCAGTATTCCGTTTTTACGAATTCTTTTTGGTTTCGCCGTGTTTGAGAAGAGGAAATACGGTGTTAGTTAAGGTTGGTAAGACTATCATTGCAATTATTAAACGTATTTTTCAGTACCCTATGCTTGGCACGACATCATCTGGCTAGATGAAAATAAAGTGAAAATGCAGAGATACAGTAAAAGTCCACAATAACCGTCGCACCACGACGTTTGAAATACGTCCACCACGTTGGTCTGTTTGCGATAAACTCGAAAACTAAGTACTGAATGGATTTTCATGTGGGTTTTACTAAGAGTGAGAATGAGTCATGAGAAAGGTTGCAAATATATAGGTACCCCGAGCACAGCCAGGATACTTTACTAGCTCCATTATAAACTAACAAACGAAATCAGCTCACCGCACTACATTTAAAACAAGTAAGAACTACCCTAACGTAATTATTTGCAGAGGCAGCTCATGAAAACATTCCAAAGGCGGTTTAAATCCGATCAACCCTGGCCCCATTCAATTGAACAGCGAGTGCTGAACTTGTCTGAAATAGTTTATTTGTTGAAAACTTGTTTCAGTACTATCTACCTAGGAAAGTGCAGCTATGGAATGGAAATTTTCAGATCGACAAAACCTTTTTCGAACTATGTCTCGGTCGGTACGATTGAACTAAGGGATCAACTATTTACAGTCTAGAAATAAATAGTAAAAGTTTATGTTTGATCCAACATAAACTTTTACTATTTGAAAATAATGGGCAGGTCCCATAGAAAGCGTGTACAGGCGGAGCTAGTAACGTCACCCGAACACCCGCGTATATTCCGCCAATGTCATGAGATTTTGAGTTATAATATCTCCGTTAATCATTTTGTTTTCACCCTATTAAGGGAAAAACAATCTCAGAACGCGAGTAAAATCGTTGGTTACAGTAAGCTTACCATACAGTAGTAGCAAATCATCCAAAACATTTCATAGTTCACAAAATCCGGATCTCAAGTTTACCAAGTAAACTCGTTTCGCTATATTTTCTTTATCTGGACGATTTCCAACTACTTTTCCGAGCTGAATAAATATGGCGCGATTTGATTCCGTACTTTTGTTGAAAGTTTTGTGAACCATCACTCTATTAGGTACGACGTGTATAGTGGATACGTTAGAAAGTTCTTTCAAATGTTTGAAGCTGGTATTGTTAAGAGATCTTTTACTAGCAATACTGTTACAGCCTTTTTATCGTCCCACTGCTGGGTACAGGCCTCCCCTTATACGGAGAAGGATTGAGAATTAATCACCACGCTTGCTCAATGCGGGTTGGTGATTTCAGACTGTATAAGTCCAGGTTTCCTCAAGATGTTTTCCTTCACCTTTTTTATCAGCCTTTGGTGTCCAAGATATACTTAGATAGTACAATACAAACTTAGAAAAGTTGAACTGGAATCGAAACCACACCTTCAATACTCGAGAGGTTGGTTCTTTACCCACTAGCCCACCACGACTTTTTTTACTAGCAATGTTGGGTTACAACCTCAAAAATCTATATCTATACCTACTAGTATATAAAGAGAAAAGATTTGATTGTTTGTTTGTTCTAATCGAATAGGCTCCGAAACGATTGGAACGATTTGAATAATTTTCTTTCAAAGGAAGCTACATTATTCCCGAAAATTATAGGCTATATCTATATTTTATCCAGGTACAGGCAGAGTACACACGAGACGCAGATGAAACCGCGGGAATACGGCTTGTATTGTATAATAAGGATGTACGTACATATCTAGAATAACACCATTATAATGATGCCTTTGATTACCTAGTGTAACAGACATGATTGACATGAATAGACCGGGCTAATTCAATAGGTGAGCACATCTGCTTCTAATCCTATTACATCTATTTCGGTATTAATATTATTGTAAATGTCATTATGTACTGAAGACGCTATTTATATTGCAATTGATGATCCATGTAGATTACACTAGTGGGCGGTGGATTTAGGTTGGTTCAATAGATCATGTTATTAGGAGGTTATTATTACCTCTAGATATAGATAGTTTGTGAAATGATTGGCGTGATACCGTTTGAACGATGATCCGTTTTCACTGTGTTCTCAGAGATTTACGCCTAGGTAAGTTCTATTTCTTAGATCTCATTTATTTAAATTTGTTAGCTTTTTCGTGACAGAGGCCGCGGCCCTAGCATAGATTTTGATTCGACCGTAAATATAGAATCTTTACAGGTTGATTTAATTTTATTACCTACTAGCTTTTGCCCGCGACTTCGTTCGCATGGAATAGTGACTTACGGCATATTTTTGGTTTGTACCAATAGATAGCGCTATATGTCCGGAATAAATTTTATTTTTTATTTTTTTTTGAAATAAAAACTATCCTATGTCCTTTCTCAAGTTCCAAACTATGTCTGTACCAAATTTCACACAAATCGGTTCAGTAGTTTAGGCGTGAAGAAAAGACAGACAGACAGACAGACAGACAGACAGACAGACAGACAGACAGAGTTACTTTCACATTTATAATATTAGTTAGGATTATATGCTCTTCTCATGTATACAACTTACAAATATTCTCACATTCATAATAGTGTAATGTGATATACCTACTTAGAGAACTTAAAGAAAAACGCGGAATATAAAACAAACCAAATTGTGAAATAGTTACAATTTAATTAAGCACGAAGAAACTTATGCAGTTACAGCAAATTGTTGTGAGTTAAAGTTTCTCAGCTTTACTGTACCGCGTTAAGAGAACTGCTTGAATTTAAACTGATTTCTTTGAAGGTTTGCTAATTGCATCCAATTTGATGTAATTAAGGAATTTGTGAAATAGAAGAGGCTTCGTTACTAACGTAGCTTTTTACAATGCATTTTAAAAGAAAGTGTTGCAAACTGCTCTAAGTTTCTTATTTACAAACGCTTTACTTTATTTATTTTTTGCCAAAAGACTTTCAAAGAAACCTTTACATTCATTGTAGCATTACGTGTAAGGATTAAAGATAAGTCGCCGATTACACTTTTTACCGATAGCCTTATTGCAAAAAAATGTGTAATTCACTGTATATGCACGTGGTCTTAGCATATAAGGAATTGTTGCACTTGTATTGTAAAGATTTGTTTTGTAAAGGTGTAAACTGAATAAATAAATAAATGAAGGTCTCGGCACAAAATTATGTTCAACAAAGTCAGGGTTTAGCTGTGTGCGAGCCACGCTTGTTATTAAATTGCTCAAAAGAGTACTCTTTACACAAATTATTGAAATCCATCTTATAAGTTATTACATTCAATAGGGTAAATGTCAATGAACTCAAATGATCTGTTGAGAAGAGATAAGGGCCTGCATTGGATGCGTCTAACGAGATGCGCAGTCAGGCATAATTCTCAGAAACTAACTTTAGTTGTAGTTTATTTTACAAGAAAATTATAGCTAGCTTATTTACAACATTACAAATATGTTATAAAGAGAGTAGGTAAATTCTTTACAGCAAATAAAAATTTAAAATGTGATCGCATGCATGGCACTTCACAAAAATAATCGTTGATAAAAGTAATTGTCGCAGTATTTCAAAACCTATCGAAATATAAATAAACATACATACCTACAAATATTCGAATTGAGAACACTTTTTTGGGCAGTCGGTTAAAAATAAAACAATAGCCTTTATAAACCTTCTGAGTAATGACAATTGTTGACAAAGGACACGCCTGACCTTTGATCAAAACAAAGGAAGTCATTTATTTAATTGCCACTGAAATTGAATTGGTCGTCACTTAGTAAATATTGGCAATTATACATTTTAATCTAAGTATAAACTTAATTAGTCCCTTTTCAATTTACTTGAAATTTTAATTAAACGAACTTTCGTAATTAAATATAAACATACGTAATTCTGTTTGTCCATAGGGACTGCAAATGTACCTGGCACGCTCATATTTAACGGTCAATGCATTTAAAAAATAACTCGTAAAATTGATAATTACTTAACTGTTAATTATTTTGAACTCAAGTTTAAATTATTAGATGTCACGACCGACCTTTTCCGAGCAGAGACAATTTAAAAGTCTTGGAGATATTCTCACATGAATTATAAATGGTGTACTTAGCAATGTATAAGTTATCCTTAAAGAGATCTTTACGAAAACCTTTATTTTCATGGCGCACGGATATTCAGGTGTTATCTCCTTACCTATAACAATATCTCTACAAACAATCCAACATTTATAACAAAGCTTATACTCCCAAATCTGATAGGCCACCGTATACAGCAAATCACTTTACACAAAGCCTGCAGCACAATTTCCAATCTCATTCACGTCATTTTGTTCCTTTCATGTCGTTTCAAATCTTAGACAATTCAACCAACTGGAGACGCCGTGCCTTCGCTTCTGGCAGAAGTACGCGAATGCCACTCATGTTCGTGAAGTTTAGTTTCTTTTACTAGCTTCCTCAAGCGGTCTTACTCGGTTACCATAGGAAGAACACCGCGCACGCCGATGAAAATATAAATGGGCTATCCGATACTGAAGATTTTTTTCAAATAGTTGCTGAGATAAGCGCGATAATAAATTCTTCAGTTTATAGATTAGGATAGAGTTGTCAATTTTGTCGTGTTTGTTTAAAATAATGCGAACGAAAATCGGTTATCAAAATTTTGTAGTGTTTCCTCCTCTGTCGGTTCCGGTCAGTTAAATGTTCTAAGTTTCAAATAGGTAAGCTTTCAGTACTATTCATTTGTCTGTTCCACTTTATTTTCACTGCCCAGTACAGATTTTCTTTTTTAAAGGTTTCTATGTTTTAAATCTGTTCTGTTTTTGACTTGAATTGTTTGTTCATTTATTAGCGTTTGATTCGACGTCATGGACAACAAAATTTGTTAACTACAGAGTCTAGAACGTGTAGTTAGTGCATTAATATACTTTGTTTTTGTTGTTAATTCACTTCGTAATAATGTTGATTGTTTGATTTACATTTCTTTAAGTAAACATTTTATATTAACCTACCTCATATTATGTGCGAAAAATTTAATCAGGAAAATAAATAAGAAAAAATAATGTAGTCAAATATCCTAATTTTATACTATATTGTCGCAAAAAATGCAATCCAGCAAGATAGCTACTCTTTCTAGAGAGCGCCGACCTTTATAAGCTAGTAAAAATACTATTTTATCCTTTAGACAAGTGAGACTAATCAGAACAAAACACTGCTTAATTACTTAGAACTCACAAAGTCTTTATTTTATTTACAGGTAAGCGTCGCTTCTATTTCAAGATGCAGTTTTTATAGCGAGACATAAAAAGGTATGTTAAACTTCATACTAATTAACTGAGCGTTGCTTGAATGCAAAGAGTCTCACTGCCACCTGAAATCTTACATAAACTTTTCATTCAAACAAAATAAGCTTCAAGAAGTTTTGTCTACGTGCTGAGATTTGAAGAAAAAATATTACGAAAATAAATGATATTTTAAGCAAGCATAATGCATGTATCTGATATATGTATATGTTATGGACCAAGTGATAAATTGGGCATTATACATAATGCCCGGTCATCATGAAAAATGCCCAATATGAGAGTGCAATTTGATAATAATTATTCAAATAATCAAATTGACCGGGCACTATACATATTGCCCGTGACCTTTTGGGCAAAGTAATATAAACATATTTAATTTCATTTTTTTATTGTTATTGACATTTAACTTAAACTAAATATTAATAGCATGCAACATGCAGCAAGCATGGCTTCTGTCACGGCTCCGGCGCTGCGGGGCTCCGGCGGTCCCATGCGAGCTTATCGTCGCAGATGGTTTTCACGCTCACCACCGCAGCTTCGGCTTGCTGGCCGGCTCCGCCGGCCAGCCTCAGCCGCGGCGGCGAGCGTTAAAACTACCTGCGCCTCAGCTCGCAGGCCGCCTTGACCCTCCGCGCCTACGCAGTTTTGAATTGCACTCTAGGGGTAGGGCAGACAAGACTACGTGGAGTCGGGTTTGCAGCGATTCGTTTTCGTCACTGACTTCAATTTTTAATGCAATGTTTTGAATCCAAATTAAATTCTACCATAAAAAAAACGAGCCAAGAAAAATGAGATCAAGAAAAACGATGCCGAGTAAGTAAATTAGATGACAATTGTCCAATAAATAATTTTGTGGTTAGACTTAAAATTTCCCATTAAAAAAGAACATATAATTTTCGAAAAAATAATCATAAAATATGTAGCAAGTAACAGAATTTATTTATTAGAACAACTGCCACCCTCGCACCGCATAAAATATAGCTTTATTATCAAATTGCCCAACTGTCATGTAGCAATATAATAATGCCCGTGCAATGTGATAAATAATGAAGTTAAGATAGTTATTAATCACTTGGCCCGATAAAGCTAGACATTATTCATAATGCTCGGGCATTATAAATAATGCCCGAATTAATCACATGGTCCATAACATATATACGCCATACGCAATAACTCTAAAACCATAAAAAAATCACGGAACACACATCGGGTATTTTTATGAGTTCCTAAGCATATGGAATTCGGAATTAGCTGTTTTAATATAGGTACACACACACACATAGGCAGATAAAAAAGTAATGTAGGTATGTTATTTCTCTTTTAAAATTAATGTAGGTATGTTATTTCTCTTTTAAAATTAAAAAAAAAACTGTCAAGTATAAATTTCTTCGTATACATTTGGAAAATGTACCTATATGTCGGCGCGGATGAATAAGGTTATGAAAACACGTGCGCCGCACGTTGGAAGTGACGTAATCGCACCACTCTGTGAGTCAGGCGAGGTGGGGACGGACCGGTCGACGTGTATATAATGCTACGCCCGCTGCGGCGGAGCGGACTTGGTGTTCGACCTCTGCTCTGTCAACACCTCTTAATTGTGACATTAATCACACCTGAGTCACCTTATTCATTAATATTTAACTCTGTAGTTAAATTAATACTTTGTGTTTTTATTGTGTTCTTTTGATTTAATTTAAATTCTGTTTATTGATATTGGCAATGAATCAGACGTTGATTATTAGTTTTACTTAATGAATTTAACGTTAATTGTTCATCTGATTTACGCTGCTTAATTTTGTGTCCATAAACAATCCATTTATTGTTAGTAACAATTACAATTTGTGTTCAATCAATTCACTGGTTTATGTTTTAGCCAATCCTTATTTCATTTATAATTTATTTGGTTGTGAAGTGAATAAACTTTTATTAACTTTTGTTATAATGATGCATTTTACTTTCATGTTCAAGGCATAAGAGTCACCCATTTTGCAACTGATTTTGGCTCGCGCCGAAATCAGAAGTGGGATCACTAGTGGGGCTCCCTCAGCCTCATCTGCCCATACTGAAGGAGACAACCACGACGCCGGTGTGAACGAAATGCTGTCCGCATTGGCCTATACCTGCAGGACCAACCAACCAAGCCGTAACTCCAAAGAGGCGACGGCATTAGATCGCGGCAGTAATGTGCCGCGATCGGCAGCCGATTGACGTGCATATGTAGGTAGAGCGAAAGTTTTTAGGAACTCGCTCATCGTGAGACAAACTGGATTTAAAAATTAAAAAGGCCGACCCAAAGCTCTCGTTAATTAGTCACCAATTCAGTTTGACAAGCGAGCTGCGTCAATGACGACATGACCAGGATTTAAATGCCACATAGCGCGACCAGCCGAATCTATCACCAGGGCATAGAATGTCTGGAGGCGAGTCATGGAGACGCTGTGGCGGCGGTCATCGACTGTTTAGACAATGAATTTTTCCGACTGCGCATTCTATCTGGGCGTGATGCTTTTGTTTCTGTGGCAAAATCGATTTCTGTATCAGCCACAACCAAGCATGTAGAACAATCGATGTAGAACGAGAGACTCAACTGGGATATAGTACGTGCCGTCGTAGAAGATCATGAGATACCTTTTAGTGTTTTCATGGGATCCAGTATGGAGCGGTGCGTCAGTTAAAAGATTACTGTTTAGATATAACGATACGTTTGTGATATTTCCGAGCGTCAGTTTAACGCAGGAGATCCCATTGAAATTTCTGGCCAAGTAGCTCCAGCAGGCGCCAGAAAATGGAGATTATCGACGGGCTGATTATCAAAGGAATCTTTCAAGAGGGTAAATCACATTGTACTGGACGTGTGTGTGCGACGGACTGAATTAAACAAATGAGGTGCCCATTAATTTTTCACTCTCAAGTTTCAGATCGGACCGACGGATTGTCGACAACTGCCTTTTGTCAATTTGGACATAGTTCAAGGACTTTGCCCAGTACCAATCAAGAAAGATTCTCTGCCGCGAACTGCCTTTAGTGTACCTGGCGGCCTTTGTTAGTACTAGAGAATGTCTCAGCAGTGTCCCGATGCACAGTAGTGACTGGCTGCATTGCCGCAACTTGGCCCACATGGTCAATGTATTGATGAAGTGTGAAACATTTTCTTTTGGTTTTTGCAGACTCTGGACAGGGAGATGGTGGCGTTGTCCCGGTGTTAAGACCGTGAACGCAAGGAAAGGTTTGTTTTTTTCAAATACCAATCAAAAGTTTGGACGGCTGCATCTCAAATGGTTCAGTTCGTCCAATGTCCTAGGAAAATGCGATGTCTTGAAGTTCCCAGCAGTGCTCCTGAACGTCAAAAGGGTTCCTTCAGTATCTTTGGATTTGCAGGGTACTTTCAAGTGTTTAATGCTGTTTTAGTGTGATACATACACTCGCAGAGATGTAGTTCGTGTTGGGCTGCTGCGAAGAGCACAGAACGGAGACGCCGAGTTGTTGGTGTCGGTGCTTTAATGACATGGACAAGCTGGATTGACAGAAGGTAACGCAAGAGCTTCTGCAATAGCCACATACCCAAACAACAACAACCTGCAGACTGTGCGGTGCTGCAGCGACTTCTGGTGCGAGTGGTGTCAGCTGCTCGCCTGCTTCTAGCGATTGCATTCTAGCGGAGCTTTGGAGCAGGGAGTGGAATGTAAGTCAAATTTCGAAATATTCAGGAACAGTCGAGGAGCGTAACGTGGTAACAAATAAGCAAACAGTATTGCGGATCGAAGCGGAAGTCAACAAAATTCGGTGCTACACGAAAGCTCGAAGCCGAATACATCAACAGGTAATTGGGCGCAGTAAGTGGAAGTATCAATGTTCAGCACTACTCTCCCGCTCAGACAGCTTGTAGGAAATCCGAAGGTGGACTGCGGCCGACGTATGTAAGTCTGAGCTCGTCAACAGATATCATGACACTATTTTGTCATCGTAGGCTTACTGACGGTATCAGCACTGGCGTGCTGCTGCAGCGGCGCCATGGGAGGATGGTGGTGCGTTGCATCGAACGCTACGATTTTGATGCTTATTGGTCCCGCGTAAGTAGGGGGTTTTTCTCCAGCAGTCGTTTGCCTGTTTCTCACCCTTGCATCGTTGACAGGTAGTGACCGAGCGTTGCTTATGTTCATGCAGAAATGTCCACAGTGTGTATTCTTACAGTGGTCACGTGAGATGGCTCGTAGCCACGTAGCGTAGCATCCTCAGGTCCTTGAAGTCGTAATTGGATGTTGCTGTGTACAAGCATTACTCACGACGTTATGCGCCTTTTCAATCCAACTTGGGCGACCCGCTTGTGGGAGACCACCGGTTGGTATAGAAACGACGGTGGGTGATTCCTTGTACGCAGTCACTGGTGAACCCACATTAACTATTAAATGATTTAAGTGCATATTGAGCTCGGTTATATTCACACAACTAGCTTCTGCCAGCGACTTCGTCCGCGTTGGATTTGGACTTGGTGCAAAGAGAGGCTATCGACAGTGTTATTGTGAGCCAGCCATAAGAGATAGACGTGTGCTGTCCGGGTATATTTTTTACATAATTTTAAGGAGAACATTTCCGTCATACATTGTTTTTGTGTGGCTTTAACCATTAGGGCTGCACACGCGACGGAAGCATAAAAGACGGAGTGACTTCTCCCGTTTTCCCAACATTTACCTTTACTGCTCTGCTCCTATTGACCATAGCGTGATGAAGAGTATCCTATAACCTGCCTAGGAGTACAGAGAATCATTGTACCAAGTTTCGTTGAAATCCGTCAAGTAGTTTTCGTTCCCATAACGAACATACCTCTACAGACAGACAGATAGACAAAAATTTTACTGATTGCATTTTTGGCATTAGTATCGATCACTAATCAATCACCCCCTAATAGTTATTTTGGAAATATATTCAATGTACAGAATTGACCTCTTTACAGATTTATTATAAGTATAGATAAAACAACAAGATTTGATAGTTTATTTGCAGCAGTTGCAGGAAATGCGCGCGATGCGCATCTATCGACTGGCGGTTGAAGACTAGTGGTGGCACGGTGGCGGCGGAAATGCGAGCGACAAGCATATCTACGCACCATTCCCGGCCGTCGTGAATATAGTGAATATTTTTATTTTATCAAATGACAAATTTAAAAAATTATGTAGTTGAGCGCGTCACTAACATCTATAACCTAACAAGGCCAGACGCAAATCTTTAATGGACCGTGGAACGCGAGAACATCAGACTTAATTTACCGATTTTGCCATATAAACTGCATACAGATAATGACAGCACCGGACTAGGTGCCTTCTTACCTTCAAAATACGCTTATGTAGATGGACGCACTAGTGTATGTAAGTCTAGGATGTTTGTTAATCAATATGAAATTCAAATATTTTTAACGTCGATCATTGTATTAGTTTAACCTCAGTTCAGTTATAATAATTCTGGTTTCATTTTGTTTACATTTTAATTTTGAATTTGGTTACTGCTCATTGACACTATCCTTTTTGTTATCAGGGGACTGGTACTGTCTCACACAGTCTTATATCTAGCCTATCTAGGAGAATTCCAACCGTCTATATTGTATTATTGAATCCTAAAACTTTGCAATGCCTTTTTGAAAAGAAGTAAGAAAGAAACAGGTACTGGTACTTGGTACCTGCCTGACCTGAAATTGAACCCACAACAATACATGAGAGGTTGGTGTTTTTACCTGGCCATCACGAAATGAAGTACATATTTACTATTTATTTATTTATAATTGTGTTTGTCCGTAAGTTGAGGACAGGGGCCTCCTTACATTTGTGTTCGTAAGTCGAAGGCAGAGGCCTCCTTACATTTGTGTTCATAAGTTGAAGGCAGAGGCCTCCTTACATTTGTGTTCGTAAGTCGAAGGCAGAGGCCTCCTTACATTTGTGTTCATAAGTTGAAGGCAGAGGCCTCCTTACATTTGTGTTCGTAAGTCGAAGGCAGAGGCCTCCTTACATTTGTGTTCGTAAGTCGAAGGCAGAGGCCTCCTTACATTTGTGTTCATAAGTTGAAGGCAGAGGCCTCCTTACATTTGTGTTCGTAAGTCGAAGGCAGAGGCCTCCTTACATTTGTGTTCATAAGTTGAAGGCAGAGGCCTCCTTACATTTGTGTTCGTAAGTCGAAGGCAGAGGCCTCCTTACATATGTGTTCGTAAGTCGAAGGCAGAGGCCTCCTTACATTTGTGTTCATAAGTTGAAGGCAGAGGCCTCCTTACATTTGTGTTCGTAAGTCGAAGGCAGAGGCCTCCTTACATATGTGTTCGTAAGTTGAGGACAGGGGCCTCCTTACATTTGTGTTCGTAAGTCGAAGGCAGAGGCCTCCTTACATTTGTGTTCGTAAGTCGAAGGCAGAGGCCTCCTTACATTTGTGTTCATAAGTTGAAGGCAGAGGCCTCCTTACATTTGTGTTTGTGTGTGTTCGTAAGTTGAGGACAGGGGCCTCCTTACTAACTTAATATCAGATTCTTCCCATACAGGTCGAGGGCGACCATTGTGCAGAATGGCCGTGTCGGCGCGGATGAATAAGGTTATGAAAACACGTGCGCCGCACGTTGGAAGTGACGTAATCGCACCACTCTGTGAGTCAGGCGAGGTGGGGACGGACCGGTCGACGTGTATATAATGCTACGCCCGCTGCGGCGGAGCGGACTTGGTGTTCGACCTCTGCTCTGTCAACACCTCTTAATTGTGACATTAATCACACCTGAGTCACCTTATTCATTAATATTTAACTCTGTAGTTAAATTAATACTTTGTGTTTTTATTGTGTTCTTTTGATTTAATTTAAATTCTGTTTATTGATATTGGCAATGAATCAGACGTTGATTATTAGTTTTACTTAATGAATTTAACGTTAATTGTTCATCTGATTTACGCTGCTTAATTTTGTGTCCATAAACAATCCATTTATTGTTAGTAACAATTACAATTTGTGTTCAATCAATTCACTGGTTTATGTTTTAGCCAATCCTTATTTCATTTATAATTTATTTGGTTGTGAAGTGAATAAACTTTTATTAACTTTTGTTATAATGATGCATTTTACTTTCATGTTCAAGGCATAAGAGTCACCCATTTTGCAACTGATTTTGGCTCGCGCCGAAATATACATATGTTTTTAAATCATATCTCGTCTAATGGGGTAGAATAATTTACGTCTCAAATGATGTTTTTATACGTATATAACTCTCCTCGTACTTACAAAACTTTGTTCAGAATTAATTCATAATTGCCCTCACGTTAATTAGGGGGTCTGCAGGGCCTCCAATTAAACTTACTCGTTATCTACCCTCCTAAGATTTGTGGTGCCTGATAACTGGTGAAAGGTACCTACTTTACGACGGCAAAAATGATAGGGGAATGAGCGCTGACTGTTTTTATGAATGTACCAGGTTCCTACTTACTTATTGAAGTAGTAATATTTATTTCAAGATTTTTAGGATCTTATTCACTGACTCGAAACCCCCACAAAATGTGTGCATATTCCGGTAATACTTCATAATATTCTGTTAAGAACATCATAATTAGATGGGTGGATTGAAGTTAAATATTATGAAAAGTAAGACCTGTTATGCCACAATCAGCAAATAAACATTTTGATACCGAGTCTGCATTAAAATAACTAAGTACTTACGATAGTTATCTTTTATCGTTATGTACGTATGTAAATGGTAATGAAAAAAAAAAAAACTAAAACATTTATTTTCACATCTAGACATATTTGGCCTTACTACAAAAACTTAACCACCTGTTTTACACTTGTCTAAAAAAATTGTGGCTGCAAAATGAACCATATGTCAACGTCATAATTTGACATTTTTTTAGACAAGTCTTAAACTGAAGTTTAAAAGTTTTTGTGGTAAGACGGTATATGTCCAGATGATTAAAGCCTGTATTGATCTTACCATTAGCCTCTGCACAAAAAAAAATATAAATTATCACGCCTCGTTTGATTGAGAAAAGTGTCAATAGTAAATTGATAGATCTAAGAAATAATATTGTAACAAAAATAAGTCTGCTTTCATGATCAAATTGTTTTCTATTGGACAGCTGTTTGTGATGCTTTTTGGACCAAATAGGAGGGTATTACTATTGATATACCTAATTTATAAGTTATTTATAAATAAGAGTAATCAGTCTTTTACAATCTTTCCGAAAATTAATAACATAGCGGATTATTATGGCGTATAAGCTTTTTTTTAACCGACTTCCTAAAAAGGAGGAGGTTCTCAATTCTTAAATTAAAGAGTTTGATAAAAGGAATCTTACGTCGTATCAGATTTTAAAATAAGTACGTAATACGGAATTATCCTCGACTTCTTTTTGTTATTATTGCTTTTATTGGCATAATAATGTTTGTGTTAAAATTAATCGTAAATATTGTTTTCTTATGTAACTTCCCGATAAAATATAATTAATTTGTTTTAACAATTAGTCGACTTTGAATATGTAACCGGTAAGCCATTAGGTACCGCAGTACTTACTAAGCAATTAGACCTACAAATTAGTACAATATTGTGATCCAATCAAACTCCTTCGATATTAAAATTTAGTGACCTAAAACAGAAGCTATGTCCAAATCCATAGCTCCACAATTATTGATGATCGGATTACGATGCATTGCATAAGCTAATCACCAGACAAAACGTATGATGCAAATGTACGTAAGTCATAATAGCAAAGTTTATACTCTATACCGAACGTAAAGGGCGCATAGAACTTTCTAGACACATGTCTTTTAGAGGTTAAATATTGAAAATTTTGTGTGTATGAATAAAAAATGCTTTATAAAACTTTTTGACGATATCTATGTATTATATATATATATTAGTGTAATCACAGAAATCTTAATTTTATTTCATGAAGAAAACCGGTTATTGCTGACAACTGAAATTCCTTAGAAGCTACAGAATGATGCTCAGCAAGACACAAATACATGACTATAACGTGGATTCAAAGGGTGGAATATTTTATGCAATTTCCTAGAAAAAATACACCCGATGAATAGGAAAAAATATAGTTCCAGCTACTACAAAATTATAAATAGAACTAGTAATTGTAGCTTTACGTTTCTGTCTTGTAAATATAAGGTAAAATAAAGATTCAAAATCTATCTATGGCCGTTATAATATTCTGTGATATAATCAATCACACAGTCTAAAAACTTAGCAGTGTCCCAAATTCTGTGTGTACACTGTGCCTTATCGTGTTACAGATGAAAGACAAACTAGGGTCTCGTCTCGGCTGTCGTTTTGGGAACAATCAATAATGGACTTTGATTAGTTAGGAATAGAGTTCGTTTGAGATTAGCAATAGGTCTTCATAATTGCAAATAGCTGACCGTTTTCCTTAAAAGTTAAGGCTGATTTCCAGTCATGTCACATAATATATTTTACTAGCTTATGCCAGCGGTTTCATCCGCATCCCGGAACCTCTGCACGAATCTGGATAAGCCTAAAGCCTTCCTTGATAAATGGGCTATCTATCTTATACTGATACAATTTTTACAGTACAGTACCTAGTACAGTAGTTCCTGAGATCAGCGCGTTCAAGGAAACAAACTCTTCAGCTTTATAATATTAGTATAGATATGTCCCCATTCTCTTCCCTATAGTATGAATCCGAATTGATCACGAGAGAGCTAAATATTTAGCTACTAAGCCAAGCAATCAGCCACCAAGGAAACCCATTATACAAAATGGCTAGAAAACTATGCCCCACTTTGTAAGACCAAAACTAATTAATAGTCTATCCCCTCTTCCAGTACTTAATCTGTAGTTAATGAAAACGCTTTTATATACATTTTCATATAGATCTTTCTATGTATATAAGTAGTGTTGTGGATGTGACGGGAACTGTAAAAGTTAATTGAGGAAAATGTGGGGTTTCTCGGTTATGGATGGCTTTTAGTGCACTCTTTATATTGGCAGATGTGGTGAAAACTTTATTGCTTATCAATGTCTATTGCGGTGATGGCCTAAGGTTGAAGAGTTTTTTGTTTCTTTGTATATATGTTTGTTTGCTTGGACCTCAACTTCAGGATCTACTGATTCGATTTGACTAATTATTTCAGTATTAGATATTCTATTTGTGGGGGGAGGCTAGATTGCTTTTTTATCCAGTCGAGTGAAGTAATTTCCTCAGGACGTGGGTGAACCCTCTGGCATAAACTAGTGTGATACAATTTCTTTAATCTCTCCAGGAGAATGAAATACAACATGCATATCGTTATAAATATTATCACTGAAATGATTCAAAAGGTCCTAAGTACGCAATAATTTTCCTATCATACCCTCATATTTTCTTCATACTTTCTAAACAACGTCAAAGATATTGTACATAAAATAGGGAGGTATATGATAAAGTTACGAAGAAACCAGCTTGTTCGAAGTAATATTACACTCTGAAATGCCCTTTATATTGACATACGAGGATTTCAAACACGACAATAAGTCCCTATCATATTCCGTCAGGGGCGACATAAAAATATGAGGGTCAAATGGCACAATCCCGACACGATTCACGAAGTCTTTTATCTTGTTAGAAATTCTTATTTATTGAAAGATTATTTTTCTTGTTTTTTTTTTAACAAGGATTGGTGTTTTTATAGAAAACTGTTTACTTTCATCATAATTTAACACTAATCAGTTCAGTAATATTGTCTCTAAAAAATTATACATCGTTTTTAAATGAAAAATAATTGGATAAAGCGGTTACATTACCATACGACGCTTAATTAAACTCGTCAGGGTCAAAAATACAAACGAAACAAAAAAACAACCCTAATTTTCATTAGCGGACAAAACGGATGAAAACAGTCAACATTAATTCGCCAGGGGAATCCGGGAAACGATTAAATTACCACAAAAGGCAAGGAAGCCGAATGACTGCAATAAAGCTATATTATGTTATGACGCCGCCACTCAAATCTTGGCCATTAGGCGAAACGAGCCCAGCTTTATTAGGCATCTACTAAGCTTTACAATGATTGAAGTGTAACAGCACATGAAAAAGAAGTATAACAGTTTTACCGCCAGTTAATTAGTCGAAAAGGATTATTCCGTCCGGTTACGGCGATAACAATCCGCTTTAGGAACTCCTTTGAGCTTAATAATTGTAATTACAAGGCACGAGGGGCAAAGCTGGTTCGAGCGCTTCAATAGCTTGCTAAAACTTTCTCATCGAAGATAGATAATTGAGTGGCAATAATGAACGATTTGGGTTTGTACGGGCGCAATGCAGTTATAGAAGTAGTTGTAAAGGGGTCGGCGTGAGGCGAAATCGCCAGACGCGCCGATAACGTTTCGCCGTAAGCACGGGCCGTGGAACCGCGAGCGTTCCGAGTTACGTAAAGCCGTCGCGGTTTTTTGTGAGCGGTGTTTTTGAATGCAACCAAGTGTAATAGTGAACTAGTTAAAGATAATTTTGTGTGCTTTTACGGAATATGTGAAGGTTTGTGGGTATTTTTTTTTCATAGAAAAGTTTGTAACTTTGTAAGTTTTGTTTAATTAAAAGTTTACTTAGGTAACTGCCGTGTTGCATGGTATGTTTATATTATATGTTTAATCTGCATTTGGTTACATTAGAATTAATTATTAACGCTAAAACTTATTCGACTTTCAGGTAGAACTTATTAAAATGTTTAGTATCCAATTCATATCGTTTTTTTGAAATCATAAGGCATTAATATATCTACCTACATTACAGGCGGACTTTTAACCCTGTAAATAGGCGGTATATCAATTATTGAAGTTCGTTTTTATCAACAGTCACTATAGTTGAATAAAACTTTTTTTTATCCAACTATAGTGACTGTTAATAAAAACTTATTATTTATTTATAAAGGTGACACTATAATGTTATGAACAAGTCAGTAGTATAATCTATGTACGTAAATAAATACGTATGCACCGCCTAATTATCATAGGTCATGGTGTATATTTTTTTATTTCTAGGTATTTTAAGAACCATTAATGCATCATTATGAATATATCATGCACTTTTTAAGCAGCAGGAATTCAAAAGAAGCATCTAATAGTCTTAAGTAGTTAGCCTTGACATTACATCTAAATACTAGCTTCTGCCAGCGGTTTCACCCGCATCCCGTGGGAACCTCGGCACGGACCCGGATAAAAAGTAGCCTATAGCCTTCCTCGATAAACGGGCTATCTAACACTGAAAGAATTTTTCAAATCAGAAGAGATTAGCGCGATCAAACAAACAAACAAACTCTTTAGCTTTATAATATAAGTATAGATTAAAAGCTTAAATACTAACTTGTTCCTACGCTGTTGACAATAGTTTGTTGTCAATTACTAACGTATATTTTCAAAACCTTACCTCTCGGATAAGAAATATAAAACTTTCTCGAAAAACTGACATTGGAGTAAATTCGTGTAAACCATTAAGTATATCTATTGATGTATGCCTCATTGGCTGGTTGCAAGCTTATGACCGCAGTGACCTAAGTATCATATAGTCAGTCATTTATCAGTAAAATCATAATGCAAAATTCATCTACGAGAGAGATAAACGATTTTATCTAAGAAAGCGTAACGTTAATGGCAAAATACCAAGTACGAAAACTGTTATTATTTTTCATCCCCTCCATAAATATTACGATGAGAAAATAATGAAACCGTCATTATTTCTCGTCCAAAACACTATTTACATAAAGCCTACAAAAACGTAATAACCTCAACAAATATGGAAATAATCATATTTGCGGGCTGTGAGCATCTGCGAGATTGGTTCAAAGGAATTCTATTATCAGATCAAGTTGCTCTATGCGGCTGTTTGGCACATTTTATCACTTCCATATAACTTATATGACCTCCATATTAATATTAGAGCCACATGCATGATCATAACAAACCTCCTTTATTTCAAGAAAAAAAAAAAACAAAATGAAACAGTGGCCAGTACTGAACGATCGAATTCAGAATTGGAACGCAATTTGAATTACGAATGAGTTGGAAAAGTTGGAGGTGTTGAAATAAGCGCTTAACTTCTAGTAGCGAGAAGGCTCTTCGTTTTACCGGATTTCACTACCAACAGCACTAGCGAACTAGTCAAGACCGACAAGATTAAAATAACGAAAAAACTTAGCACTAGTGAACCTTATGTCTTTGAATCAGAGTTGGAAATAGCACGAGCCTTGTGAAGCCAATTGGTTTCTTTGAGGCCGAAGTGGTAAATGAGGTAGCTAGTTTTTACTTACAAGTTTTAATAAGTTAAATGGTAAACAAACACTGACATGTGACATGACATAAGCCACCAGGGTATATTGTCAAGGGTAGTGCGGTCGGTAATGTTCATATTGTAGTATATGGATATACCTATGTATCTAGGCTCTAGTGACTTAATTGGCTATGAAATTGATACGATGGTGAATAATCGATACCTGAGGTAGATTGATCGAACAGGATGGTGAGATGTCGGCTTTTGTCTTTTGTTTGCATTTAATGTGTCTGCACCTGAACCAATATGAATATACCTAGTTGGTCGCAAGATCGTACGATATAATTGGAAAGTCAAGTTTTAAATTTTTCTACCAAAAATACAAAATTAATGTTCAAAATGCAAATTGCGTGCTATTCAGAAATGCCTGATCTCAAATAAAAACTTCAATTTAAGAAATATTTGAGTTCGAAATGATAATATTGCAATCAAAAATCGCCTACGTTACGAATCTTTCTACGAAAATTCGAACCAGTCCCACAGGACTTAGCGTCGTCTTACTTTTTTTAAATAAATTTGGAAATATATTTTAGAACTTTGCTAGCAGCTACTGCAAATCGCTGCAAATCGCAAATTAAGCATATAACGGAGCGGTATGATGCTTTTATTTACAAAGCTGTACCATTTAACCACACTTATATTAACGTGAAAGTTTGTATAGTTTGTCAGTCTTTCACACAAAAACTACTCAAGGTAATTTGCTGGACAGTAATAAAACTAGAGTAATATAAAAGCTACTTTAAAGGGCTCAGGATGCAGGTAAAACTATGGGCAAGGCCTAGTTCCTAATAATTATTCCCACTAATCTGCCACCAGACCCAACCAGAGTATGTAATATGAAAGCAACTTTGGGAGCTCAGGATGCGAATACAACCGTAGGAAACAGCTAGTTTTTCCTAATTATTCTCCCTGATTTCCTTATTTTTGCCCCCGAATTCTTGGACTTAAAAGAGGAGTTAGCTAACCATGTCTGGGGGACATCGATCATTATCATTGACAGGTACAGCGACTGGGTGATGGATTGATCAGTTTGCGTTTTACCCCACATCTTGTAGTCGGAAATTATTTTGTTTATGTTTCCTAGTAAGATTTTTGGGGTACCTATTGGACTGCGTAATACTTGGCTTCGAGATCAGAAAGCAGGGGATCCATCAATCTATCTTTCTTTTCATTAGACTATCTATAGAAGGAGTGATAATGTTTTCATAATCGTAAAAAATCTTAGAAGAAAATAAACGTGATGAAATATTTTGTGTCTTTAAAATAATTCTTTAGGCGTTTTATTAAATCGCTATTTTTATGGCACAGCTTAGAGAAGCTTAGAGAAGCTGTGCCATAAAAATAGCGATTTCGCTATTTTTATGGCACAGCTTAGAGAAGCTTAGAGAAGCTGTGCCATAAAAATAGCGATTTCTCTATACTTACCACAATTTCAAAATAAAATTCACACTTTAGCTTTTTGCAAAGCTGTCTAATAGGAATTCATAGCGTGCGTTTTTCTAGAGGTAGAACGGCTCTCGTTACGGTAAGTTAGTTTGCTTGCTAGAAAAGTCTTACAGTACACAGCCACGTAAGTTACAAAAACATAAATATTGTATTAAAAGATGCCGTAACCCTTATATTTGTACATATTTCGACGGTAACAGATTAAAACCTCCTTGATGCCTCAATACCCGATAACACGATCCAATTACAGATAGGTATTGATGGTTAAGCTTTTTTGATATCATCAGACCACAGCGTTAGGCAATAAATCTCTCAGCACTACAAATGTAAACTTCGTTCAAACTGATATTTCAATATATCGAAAAAAACTCGAAAAAACTTGTTTCGCGGCATACGATCGTATATTCTGTTTGATTAATAGCTGTACAGTTTTTTTATGTATTCATAAATTGAGGGGCCAACTTATCTTTTAAATTTTTTTTTCTTTGTAAATTGGTGTATGATTTTCGCGCGCGTACACAAATGTCAAAAGTTTTGATGGAGTTCGGAATTGAGTTATTGTGTGGTAAATAACTTAATTATCGTAAGAAAAATGGGTTGTTTAGAAAGCTGAAGAAAATAGTGAAATGTACTGAGATTATGTTCTGTTTATTTGCAAAATACGAATGTGTTTTAGTTTGTGTAGTTGTGAGACAAATGCGTATCAAGAAATTGATGCTATTACTTGGTATTACGACTTTAGTTGATATTGAGCATTGTTCGAAGTATATTATTATATACATTATATAGGTACATCATAACAACGTTTGTAAAGCAATAAAACAAAAGTATATAATAGTCGTCTCGATTCTCCTGCCACTAGTAATATCGTGATGAAATTGAACTCCAATTTTGTTACAATAATCAAAATTTATTTCTATTTCAATTTGAAAAGAGATCCTTCTTGTTTATTGGCTCACTCGTTTTTATATCGGATAAATCACACAAAATCCCTTGGGGAACCAAATTCGATTCACTCCTTGAAAGCCTACATGTAGTACCTACAGTCCTACATGTATGAACATTTTTTTTGTTAAAAGAGATTTTCACAATGAGTATTTTTTTTTGTCATTTTCTGAAGATGGCTGTTGTAAGTACAAGGAATTAACTAATAATTACTATTGCCTAAAATATTATAAGGGTATCGAAAACTTAGTTTTTGTTTTATTATCGTCATCACATATCAACCAATTGCCGTTTCCTCCCTCAATGCCTCTTATTTTCCGTAGCATACATATCCCGTAGAATCTACATATATACCACAGATAATGTAGGTAATAATACCATAAATGTAAGTAACACGTATTTTTACGAGGCGGTGGTAAAAATGTAAGCGTATTACTACATAGTCGCTAAATGGCATTTTGTTGCTATGTAAACTTATCACCGTACACGAGCTTCAACGATGCCTTTCTTCAAAATTTATATCTCACGCGCTCCGCTAACGCTCCGAACATAAACAGTTAAAGCTCTCTCTCATTTAGCACAAACTCTATGCAAACGAATCTACGCATAAATAACTCTAAAGACACACATTAAGCATTAACCAAATCGCAACAAACCGATTTATTTACACTGCTTCCAAAAACTGCAACATTTACTCAGAAACAGGTAACAGAAGAAATATCGCGTTGTATTTATAGAAAAACAGACGTGAAAATAGTGATATAAATAACTATAAATCTCGCCTAAAGATCATAAAGTTCCCAAATCGAAATTCTCTTGTAAATTCCGTTCGACCGAATCTGGATTTACGGCTCCGGTTATTTTTAGATGCAAACAGATCTTAAAACGGATCTTACACAACTATATGATGTACTGTCAGTGACGTCCGGAGTATTGAGTTAAACGATAGTCGATTGTCTTCTTCAATTGTTATTGCTTTCATTCATATAGCGAACTTTATATTTTCCACGCGTTTTCATGGTATGGAAATAAACTAAAGTTTACCTTTGCGTATGACATATTAAGCCCACGTAGGTATTGCTAATTATGTTTTAGTCCTAAAATGATTGTTTGCATAAATAACTTAATGTTTTTTTTAATCTACATATTTGGAAATCTATAATTGTCGTGCAAACAACGTCTCATGCATCTATGCTTATAAACATTGATAGTTAGTTAAGATCTCATAATTTCATTAGATTTCAAAATATTAATAACACAAGTTCATAGGAACACTGTTTTTGTACCCGATGTACACAACTACCGTTGACAACATCGCAGGCAGTGTAATCCAGATTATGCAAACCAAGCCGACCCGAAATTGGGCTACCGAGATACCGCCTAAGGTCAACCCGTAAGGAAGTATTAAGGATGCATGACTTGACAGCAAAACAAGATGTGATAACCTTGAATATAATGAAAACTGTTATTATTTATTACCAACTCTGTCATCTCCTTGTTATATAGTTTTAGGAAGCATGTATGTACCGGCTGTCATTTCAACATAGGTACTTGGCCGTCGTCACGGGTACATCTAGGAAGTATGACAATCAGTCTACTAGAAATATTGGGTTGCCGGATAACTGGGATGCGGAGGTCAGATATGCAATCGCTGCATATAAATATCACTGATACTTAAGAGGCTGAATGCACCCAAAACACTCTCTTTCTATATCTCGTACGAGAGAGAAAGAGACAGAAACCTGTTGACGCGACGTTCGTAACGTTCGTAGCATACATATAAATTAATAGCTTTAAAATGAGTTGAGTAATCAAAAATAAAAATTAACTAAGTTCTGTATTCACACATGAACTCGTTAATGTTTCACATATTTTTATCAATGTACGTTGATAAAGTAATACAGATATTTTTGTTGGAAGATCATTTTAGAGGTAAGTTTACAATTTTTTTGTATCGAGAAAACTTTTCGAGAATGTGTTTTGAAATTAACGAGGTGCTCAGAAATATGTTCAAGATTAACATATATTTATTTCGCCGTCAAAAACTGTATAGATTTGGCAAAAAAATTGTTCGAAACAAGCCAATTTCGGCATTCAGCCCCTTAAGCTGCATTCGATTAGACTGCATGCTGACCCCAACCATCACAATTGACAAAAGTTGGCAGATGATGGCCATGAAGGTTTTCAGTGAAGTATTTTACTTCACTGAAAACCATCCCTTATTCCGAAAAAGAGTTTTTTAACTACTGTTTTCGATCATCAGGGAGTCATTAAATTGCCCATTGTTGTCCATAAAATAAAATATACCGAGTGCTTAATATTTACGTTGTGTAATAGATGGTCACGGAATAGATGACCCTGGCTTCTTGCCATCAGGCTTTTAGCAATGAATTTATCATTATACATTAAATGGTACCTATATACTATATGGACATGGTATTTTTTGTTTCATTCGCCCACGAAGTGCAAATAATTTTTGCTTTACTATTTTTTGGCAGATCAATGTAAAATGCCTCTGAAAATGTTGTATTGCGAACGCAAAAGGAACTTTCTTTTGTGCGAAATGTCTGTGCCGTGTCATCTTTTATAGAATGGACCAACTTTACTAAGGACATCATTAGAATTACAGAGCACATCGAAAGTATAGACAGACCATTTTGAAACTCGCAAGAAAGTTAATCAGAGCCACAATGGACGGCAATCTGGAGTATATTAATTGGCATCTGATATTGATTAAGGGTTCTCTTAGCGATATTGCGTTGAGCAGTAACTTAGAACTCGAGTGCTGTCCTGTCTAGATGTTTAATGAGTCTGTGAAGATGTTTAGTGCAAAAGTTAATCTTATACGCAATATTTTATTGGTTATAGGACCAATATTTCTTCGATTTTTGGGGCTTGAAATTCCGAAGCAGTACATTAGATTAGAAATTGCCAATAAATCAATTAAACCACTTGGATCGAGTATTGACTGTACTTTATATTTTTTCTATTCTCTGTAGGTAAACTAGCTTTCGCCAGTGGCTTTACTTACTTCTCATAGCACTTTTTTGATAAAAATCTCATGGAAATTGTCCAACCATAGAACTTTATATCTCCTAAGAACATATCTTGTTCCCGTTGAATGGAACGACTTTTAGCTACCTATGGATTTTGGCACGCGTATTACAGAAGTTTGACTTTCGTATGAATAGGTTCTCAACGCCCCAAATCACTTCATAGTTGAACAAACTTCGATCGATAGCAAAGTATAACTTAGAGAATATACAAATATAATATTTACCAAAATATGTCACATTGACTTGACAAATCATAACGATTCAAAAGTACAAATTCATCTTTAAACAACGCTGTTAAAAACTAACATACCTACCACAACTTACAAATCTATTTTTAAACACCAACAGCGAATTCCTTGGAAATCAGATTCGGTATAAACACTTCAAAACTCAGAATTACAGATAGACAGTCTAATACAGATCTGTCTTGATGTTTCGGGTACACGGCTGCGGTTGGCTGGATTCATGTTTGATGCAGAACGTGGTAATTCTGTAGTCACTGTTTACATGACTACCTGCTAGTTGCCTATAGTTTGTCAGCAAGTCTCTGGGGTCAATTGACTTGGGCGAATATATTATTTTCACTTCATCATCTTCATCCTCCTGCCCTTATCAGAATTGTATTAAGGATCAGGGAAGCATATTTTCTTCTTCCATACTCAACTATCTGCTGTCATCTCACAAGTTACATTTTTGTCTTGCCATAGTGACTAACTCAAAGTAATTATGCTTATTTTATTTTATTGGTAAAACTATGATTTTCATAATATCGATACTACAAGTTTAACTTTAAATTATCTATAATGTCTGAACTGCTGGAACAAATCCAAAAATTCTGTCATCAATTCAAACTTAACATAAATCTTGAAGGTAAGCCTGTAACATATTTTTACCTGTGAAATAAAATACGTAAACAGTATAAGTACCTATATTTCCGAACAAAGTAAATACAATAAGCTTTGTACTGATTCATTCAAACTTTCATAAGTACTTCTTTTATTTCCCTATTGTAAGGTTCTTCGGACAAAATAAATTCAGAAGACAAAAACCGATGTAGACCAGGGCTTCTATATTTTCTTGAACAACAAACAATATAATTCTAAGGAACGTATTTTCTATAAATACTCGGAAATTGTTCTAAGGAATTCCGTGTCTTTACGATTCCTTGCGCTATGACACGATATTTCCAAAAGTTTATAGCTTTCCTGCCCTGATTTCAGTTTATTTGAAGCACGGGGAATATTTTTATGTTGGTAAAGGATTCATATTTGATGACGTTTTATTGTGTAAGCAGCTGTTTCGTACAATGTTAAATAGATGTAAGATACTTTCCTGCGTTTTTTTGTAATCTTGGTTTCTTGTTGTGTAATTCAGGTTTCATTTGAATATTATTGTCATAGATTTAATTACATGTGTTAATCTACTATTTAACTTTTTGACGTTAATCAGGTATCGGGAAAACCACTCTCCCAGGTGAGGAGTCTGAGTGAGGACTGAACTTTCCATTTAGGTGAAATAGAAAGTTCAGTAGATTCAGCGTGAAAGACTGATAAACAAACCAATAGGTGCACACATTTAAATTCATTTCTCCAAAATTCTCGGTATCCCTTTGCACATTTCATTAACTCGAATATACAAGTGAACCTCAATATATCTATTAACATTAAAACAGTTAAAAGGATTCAATGTATCGTTAAAAAAAAGTATCGACATTTTGCGAGTTTTCAGTATTCGGTAGGTTTTTATTTTAACTCTTCGTGACCCTTTTGTCAATTGAATTTTAATCGAGTGCAAAATGGTTATTTGAATTGGAAATGAATTGCTTTCCAGTCAATTTTTTACCAAGCCAAGAAGTATGATATAATATGATAGATATAATGCATTGGCAGGTTAATTCAAGTTTATATAAATATAAGTTCAGTTAAGTGTTATTTAATTAGAATAACGATGACTTTTAGTAATTCAGTAGTCAGAGATACGATATTTATGTCTTATAGAGATGTTTAGAAAAATAACAATAGCTGGAATTCTTTGCAATCCAGAGTAAAGTGCCAAAACCTTTATGTAATGACGATGGCAATTCCATCGCTATTCGTTTTAGTGACAATAAAATTCATAGTTGTGTTATAGGCTTTATATGATGCCACGTCACGTATCAAGGCCTGTCATAAAGGATGTTTATTCCGAAGGAAAAGGTATAAACGAAAGATAAGTCACATTACTTACATGTTTGTTTCATGTTGGTGATGATTTGAGGTAGTATATTGGTGTCGGTTGGTTTATCCATCTGTTTATTTTATGACAAGATTTTGACACTATGGCTAGATTGTTGTGAATTTTATACAGTGTAAGTTTGAGTCTTTATAATGTGCGTGTATTGAAATGATGAAAGAATTCTTAATTTATTTCTACACTAGCCGTTTTCCCGCGATTTCACCCGCGTCCCGTGGGAGCTTCTGCCCGCACCGGGATAAAATATAGCCTATGTTACTCGCAGATAATATAGCTTTCTAATGGTGAAAGAATATTTAAAATCGGTCCAGTAGTTTTTGAGTTTATCCATTACAACCAAACAAACAAACAAAGTTTTCCTCTTTATAATATTAGTATAGATACAAAAATTTTAATGGCCAAATTATAGTTTTTATAGCACTTAGAGAAGTTCGGTTCTCATAATAAAAATTGATTGGCTATGTGAAGCAAATGCAGTCCAAACTCAGAATAATTTTATTAAGATTGCAGGTTTGCAGTATTGTATTCTGGTCGATTGATTGATGCAGCTTTATACCAAAAATCACTTAGCGTTTGCATTTAGAACTTGCGAGAGATAAGTTTCATTCACGCTTTATTTTGGCCTTCAATTTTGATTTTGGAGTTCTTTTTGTTGGTATTTTTACACAAATACTGAAAGTAATTGAAAATATAGATGTATCATCTTAAAACGGCCTAAAATAAAATGGAATATTTTCTACAACACTTACAATAATTTAGTCAGATAAAAAAAACTACTCAATATACAATTTTATACCATGTACAAACATTATAATTACCATGATTTCCATTAAAAGATCGAACTAAAAATCAAGTCCAATCAGGAATTAACTGCAAATCCAACGAGGTAGAGTTTAAAAGTAATTTAAAAATAACGGCTGAAAAACAGTACTAATGGACGTGCGTGTTCGGAATGAGGAAACTTACAAATGATTTTAAAACAGACGTGAATTTATTTTTATACCTGCCCTGAAAACAGCCTTTATATATTGTGTAACTTGAAAGGCAGAAAGACTGGAAAAAAAAAATTTAACAAAGAAAATTATAAATAAAAATCATACTTAACACAGCTTTAACCTGGTTTGCTAACAATGACAACAGTGTTCAGCTACGACTAAAAATCATATTCTTCTTTTATATGCATGCATTTAATATTTAAATGATGTTTTCTAATTTCTTTAGTAAGAGCACACTGCAAACATGAAATGAATTTTAGTTCGCACATAACAATGATCAGATATTCGACATACTTTCACTGCAACCACCAATATCGTACTTAAACTATAGAAAGCAGAACTTTAACTTTTACTTTAAATTCTAACGAACCTGTGATTTTTTATTAACTGACATATTACCTTAAGTATATAGCTTAATTCCTTGACAGTTAGTCCTAAATAATCTTCTTGTTGAGGTATTTAGGTGTGCTTAAACGTTGTCATGCGACAGCTAAGCTTTGTCTTATCTTTAATGAGTACGGCAGCGGTCGTCCTCATGTTATCTTTGCTTCACAAATGGGCCTGAAAATACCTGATTATTGTAATATTACCCTAACTCAGAACGGAGGCGTCTAGATAACGGTTAGCCAGCGATCTGAGAAATCCATAGATGCAGTTAAAGAGTTTATGTTACTATCTTTTTTGGCTATCAAAACCTATAACCGCGATACCTATTACCAAATGATAGCCAGGGTTAATTTACAACCTGAATATGTATGTATACCTATGTATCTACAAAGTGAGAGACCTACAAATTCAGGCCCAACCAAACCGAGCCCTAATAAATATTTAACTTTCATTCACCGTAGTCAAGTAGACATTGAATTATTTATATCTTCCCAAATGATACAATTCTACTACTCTTCGTTTCTTAAATTTTAATTCAGTTTCGAATAAAGACCCTAATTGAGAACGAAGGGGATTATTAACATTTTCAGTAACACCATTCTTTTAAGACTGGCGATAAAAAAATGTTGATTTTCATTTATTTTTATTCTTTTCCTTCTCTCTGGCTTCCAGATTCAATTTGCGTGAAACCAATTATTGGGCAACTTTTAACGGCTTTTCAAAGAAACGTTCTTAATTCAAATGTTTTAGTTATTGGTTTTTTGATTGTTTGTTATTTCGATTTTAAGGCATATTTTTCCCAATTTCAAAAATGTTATTGTCTTCCATTATAAATTAATATCAACACAGCGCTTTCAATCCCAACTTCATTATCAAGCTTTACTGAACACATATGCGTAATACATGTTCAAGGAAATTCCCTAAGTCGCGCTAAGCCGAGACCGTGTCTCAAACCACGAACAAACTAACATTACCGATTGTAAGGCCGTATACATATGTATCTGCGGAGATAGTACAACAACCCTAATCGACGTTGGAATAATGTCATATTATATACCCTAAGATGTTGGAGTTCATACGCAATGATGTGAGGTACATACGTAGTTGTGTACGCACCCTAAGATTACGCGACATACGGAAGCGTTACTAAACTTAAATGTAAACAAACCAAAGTTATTATTACGTTACAGGAATTTGAAAATTAACCTGAAAGTGATATTGTTTATTATGATTTTGTCATCATAACAAAAGCTTAGCCATATGTTATCAAGTGAATTATTGTCGGCAACCAAGCCATTGAGTTCAGTCTCAATGAGAACGCCGAGTAACATTCTAGAAATACAACATTTTCTCCAGCGGATTTTCCGCGCAACAGAAAACAATTGACGACTACTGGTAAAAAAATATGAGTTTGAAACCGGTCTAAGGTCACTAAGAGAAAATATTCTTAGTGCAAAACTTCATTCATTGTTTTAACTATAACTAAACTAACAAAGTGGGTCCCAGATTTGAATAACTCCAGTCTTATTAAGGCATTGAGAAAGTTTTTTTTAAATAAGTTGAGAAAGACTATGACGAAAAAAGGTGGATTTCTACCGACTAAAATCAAAATCATGTTTCCCATTCTCAGCTGAGGTGGAAGAGATTACATAATGGAAAGATTTAGTACCAAGGTTTATCTACCGGTATTTTCGTGAAAGGCGTTTTTCTGACTTTTCAAAGAGTAGACTTATCATTTTTATAGCGAGTAATTACAATTAAATTATACTTGTATCTAAGTTCACTATAGTGCAAGTTGTGGACATCAAACGCGCGTGTCTCGATATATTGTCAGTATAACATTAGGTACAAAAACTTATCCTAATACTAAGTATAAAGTATGGTTTTAAAGCCTCGCTTTCGATTTCAGACATTACGTCACTTTAGTTACTAAGCAAAAATACATAAAACGACATAAAACTCCAGCAATTACTTTGCTAACAATATTACAAATGTGAAAGAAATTACAAGCCACAACTACTAGACCGTCATTCGTCTTAGTAGTAAATGTCACCCTTTACTGCCAGTACCTACCTAGTAGTAAAACATTTCGTGTAGTTACAAAATGGGGTAGTTTCGCGAATATGTAAAGGATAATAGGAGTAAATATTTGGTGAGTAATTTGGAGTTAAAAACCTTAAAAAACTACAATGTAATTACTGAGCAAATAAGAGCACATTGTTGGGTAGATTAACTTCCCCCAGCGGTTTCACCTGACTTCCTTGGGAACTACTTCGCGCAATTCGATAAACGTGTGTTGTATGGTTATCGAGATTTTAAATTTTATCAGATATACTATGGAGCTTCAGTATTACTATAATATATAGCCTTAAATTGGGCTCCACGAAATTAATAGTAAGTTGCTAAGTTTTTTTTTAGGTCTAACACATAGTCATTAATAATTATGTCTTTTACAGAAGTTGTGTGATAATAAGTAAACGTAATACATCACCGAACTTAACTCTTAGACATTATGTAGGCGAAAAGTAAATATATTTTATTTAATAAATAGGTGTTTGGTGGCTAACTTAAATAATAAATCATACATTCCAAAATTAATGAACATAAAATAATATGTAGAAAGCCATATTACACACACATGCATGCATATCGTATTATAAAAAAACTTATCTATGAAGATAGCCATAACTGCGGTCTTTGTTTTATACTTCCTTTCACCAAGTCTTCACATAAAATATCCGTGGTTATCATACAAATTGCCATCTTCTAAGTCCCGTATACAAAGATCTCATCGTTACCCCACCATACTATGGGAATCAGGGTCAAGGGTGTCGGGGCTATGCGATACAGATGAGCTAATTACTATGCAGGGCTGTGCCTAACCTGGCCTGACCCTTGGTAATCCCATCCCTGTATATAGGTTATTTGGTTTAGAATTTAGCGTACCTACCCAATTCGACTCACGTTTCTCCAACAAACAATGTCGACAAAAGTAGGTGCTCAGTTTTAAACGGGAGGTACCTACTGAAAATTTAATTATATTGAACCACTTTTACTTAGCACTTCGCCAGATTTGGAATTATTAGGAATAGGAGCATTTGCCTAATATCCAGAAGTTTTAAAAAAATATTTTCAATAGAATCTGTGTCCACTTGCATTTTTCCTAAGAAGACCTCATTGTTTTAGTCTATCAGTGAGGCTTATCTAGTTAAAAAAAAACTAAGTTTCAACACCATGTCTCAATCAATGTTCTGACAGGTATTCCAAGGCTCGCAGGACCATCCTCGAAAGCATCCTTGAATATCATCTAATATATTATTCATTCAACATTAAGCGTAGGTACAGATGAGAATAATATAATGGGTCGTGCTAGAAACCGTTTTATTGTTTATTTATAAATACCGGAGATTTTAATCGCTTTATTTTGTGGATTTGAAGTGCTGAAGCGCTGTTTCTTTGAATGAATTTATTTTAGGATTTCGTTATGAGAAGTAATCAGAGCGTAAAGCTGATCAAACCTACTGTTATAACTGAAAACAAAAGAATTTTGAGTACCAAAGAAAACTTGTGTGTATAAAAGAACCAAAAGCTTCAACAAAAATACAAATGAAAAAAATATGTTTCAATATAAATGCAGGCCTAGCAAATAGTATTATTAAGTAAAGTATGATATCTAAATAAATAGGTACTCATAACACCAACAAATACACTGAATAACCCAGACTAAAGACAAACGTCAAACGAACTACATATCTACCGCTAATATTTAACCCGAGCAGTTAAACATAAACCCGTGTAGTTTACTACAGCGTTATCGTACGTAGTCTAGATTTAACTAACAGATTTCGCGTTTCAAATGTAGTGTTTGTAGACAGTTAATGTTCCCCTGTAATAGCTACTGACTAGAGGTTGCTTGTGGTAGGGTGTAAGCAGTTTGAAGTACTGCTGTAAATAATAAATGGGTAAATGATATTAAATTTTAGGTTGGGGGGTAATAAACTTATGAATGTAAAAGAATAAGTGGCGGCCAGCCACTCAAAAAGGGTTGAGAAGTAGATGAGAGTAGGTTCCTATTATAAGGACTGATGGTATTGGTCACAATCATAGCGTAGGCAGAAATTAAACTACAGTATAAGCACCTATTTTTGTGAATAACAAAAAAACATCATAACAATCACCAACCACGTGAATAAAATCAAAGTATTGTTCCGAAGTAATCGATAGCAAAAGCTTTATTCGTTAAGGATAACAAAAATTCTGGAGGCCTATAGAATCCTTAATACGACCAAAAGAAACTCGAATTGGAGACGGAACAATAAAGATAAGTAGGCAAATCTGGCTCGCGACTCAAAAGACCGATCCCAAGGACTCGGCTGTACGTTTTACAACTTTCTAGTGAAAGGAAATTACATGCAAAAGAATTTGTACTAAGAATATTACATGTGGAGTCTTTATGCTTGGGAGTAATTGAATTAAAGTAAAAAGGGGAACCACGGTTACGATCTTTTGTATTTTTTTTTCATTTATGCGAAGTTTCCAAAGTCAAAAATCAAAGTATTTATTTTTTTTATTTCAAATATAGGCCTATTTGAAATAAAAAATAACAGCCCTTTTGAAATGTCAATATAGTTGCACCGGTAAGAAACTAAATAGACACTCATTAAAAAAAAAAAACAAAAACAATAATTTCTAAAGACCTTACACTTAAGCAAGACAAATAAAAACAAAGGTTTTAAATAAAAACACCCCTCAATTAGAGTTTATCTCAAAATAATTCCGAAACGTGAAAAGAAAAGCTGCGAACATTGGAATATACCACCATTCATATTCATCGACCCTACCCTCAGGAACTACTTACTAAGTCTTTATCCACTCGCCAATTTCCCAGACTATGTAATAGGGAACACGCGAGTGACGCATACAAATTATAATATGCTGAACCTAGCCCTAGGTAACACTGTCTTAGGTAAAATGGACCTAAACGGCTTTGGTTGAATTTGCAGTTGCGCCTTTTTGACATGAAACGATATTAAAGGTACGTTTTGAATGCCGACTACATGTAAACTATCAACATTTGAGGGCGACTACGAGTGGCCAAGGCTGCCGGGGCTGCGGTATTCTCGAAAGAGTTACCGCGGCCCTGGAACATAAATGGCTTAAGAAGGAACATGTTGGGTTTTAGACATTTGAGGATTTCCTATCAAACAAGAACACGTACCAACCAGTAGTGAAGCTGCGGCCAATTTCATGCAGGCGCGGCATGTGCGGTCGGCAGTTGCAGTCGGCAGCTAGCATTCAAAACGAACCTTAAAACAATATTTTTTATGCCAAAAATAATGGAATAACTTTTGTATCAAGCTTCACCTTAAAAGACTGCGGTTTCAAAACAGTTCTGAAAATTACAGCGATGACGTCACTAAAATTCCCTTAAACGTTACGCTATGGACTATTAATTTGATAATTAAATGTCTACATAGCTAATTAAAAGTAAGCTTGTAGGCGTAGACGTTCATTCATGTTACATTTTAATTATTATTGAACTTACACGTTTCAAGGTTTCATTATACCTACTATGTAAACTTTGTCCATAATCTGCCTAGGCTCTTCCCAACTATGCAGCTAACTACCAGAGTTTTAATAGAGCAACTGTCTGACCTCCACAACCCAGCTTCCAGGGCAAACCTTGGGAAGACTGATTGTCAGAATTTCTGGCTTCTCATCCGTAACGACTGCCAAAGACATCCAAATGAGAGCCGTAACCCACTAATTTCCACCCACGTCACTATTTAAGCTAAAACGACCTAAAAACCTCGTAAGTCAACCAGTCTTCATAACAACTGTTTGGCTTCGGTCCACGACTGCACAAAAATGTGCTTTGTGTACATTGCCAAATTAGAGTACCCGCAAACTTCAGACTAAACAGTCGACCGACAATTGACCCGGGTTGTCAATTTTTCTACAAAAGAACTTTGTCAAAGTTTTCTTTGTAATGTGGGTACTACCATTCATCTCCATAGTGATTTTTGTGCACAGACAAACTATCGGCCGACTAAAAGTTTGCAGTGTGCTCTCAGTCTATGCTTGATAACTATTGAGAGGTGTCGATCAATATGAAGCGTTCAAATCTGTATGACAAAGCCGTTCCGGATTTATTTGAGTGGATTTTGTGAATGTAAAATTGGTTTCAAATGTTTTATCCGAGGTATTAAATGTTATTAGGACATAATACTCCATCAGTATGATTAATTGAGAGATTTATCAACAGCTTTCAGTGACACTTTGTTACATAGCATAGGGTCAAAGTCTATCACTGATGTCTGAAATTAAGAATGTCTTAGCGCCACTACTCTTATTCATAAATCAGTTGTGTTTACTGTTCTTATAACTGGAGTTAGTAAAAATAGTTGAGGTTGGCTGGAAGAGGTCGCTCTGGATTTTTCGTTCTGTCAAAGTTAAGCTAGCGTCTATCAAACCCTATAAGTCTATTTCTAAAATGAGGTGTTAATTTTAGCAACAAAATGTGGTATGCAAACCTAAATTATCCCCAATAGTTCACGCTGTGAAAATGTTGTTGAATTTCGAAATACAAGCCAATAGACACCAGCTAATTATTAGCTGACATTTTGGTTTCGCGGTAACAGCAAAGCTCGTGTTAGCCAAAACGAATATTGCATATGATTTTAACTGCCATAAATCCTTACTAATATTATAAATGCGAAAGCAAATTGGTCTGTCACACTTCCTCGCCAAAACTACTGTACGTACCAATTTAATTTAAATGAAAGATACAGAAAGTTTTTAGCTTTAAAAGGGACATAAAAATACTGTAAAATAGTTGTAATCATTATTAAAACATTGTGTAACAAAACATTTTTTAAAGGAATAATATTAATCAACGACAGAACTCCTTTTGAGTTATTTGATGCTCTTTTGTTTCTATGGCTATAGAATACTACAAACAAAATTAATCTGTGTTAAAATACCTACCTCAACAGGCTACCGCTCAGTGATTGAATTTGATCGTCTGAACACGACAGCCGTCTTAGAGAAATGGTGTCTCGGATTAGATTAACATAGAGATGAAGGTCTCGGCTGTCGGTGGCAAACTTTACCTGTCGTTTACAGATATTTACGGGCACTTTCACCAATTTCTTATGGTAAATGGCGATTATATTTATCTGTTTTCTAATTTTGTACAATTGAGTTTTTCGGACTGATCCTATCCATGAGATAATACTTATGTGAAGTATTGTAATGCAATTAAGATTTTTAAAATTTTAGAAATCTAAAATAAGAAACTAAATCATAATCTATGTATCATACGTACCTATTAATTATGTCAAATGTACCTATATATTATGTGAGAAACACAATGAGAAAACTATACTCCTATCGTTTGTAATAACAGAGTCTTAACAACTATAACCTATCAATATTGTTTTAATTGCTTATGCATAACAGGGCCTCGATGGCTGTTCAAAACATGCCCTTGACCAGCCCTATGTCAACCCTTATGTAAACTATCGTTGCATGTTACGTATACCCTCTTGGGATGATACAACCCCTACAAAGGGCTCATTTCCTAAAACACAAATTAATGAAAATTCACAATTTTTGCTAATATTTCAAATTGGTGAACCCCACCTTGATCGTATGTTCTTTTGTTATGTACCTATTTCTTTGTGACGTCATTTGTCACGTTTTAATTAGAGGTACAATATGCCTTTTGCCTATTTGAGTTATGGAGTTGTCAGAAATTGCTATTGGAGTTCGGCCATGACCTGTGTAAGTGATTAAAAAATAATTACTGCTACATATCTACTCGTAGGCCAGCCACAGACAGAAAAGTTTAAGTAGCCGATAGTTTAGCAGTAGCGATGTATAGGAGGTAAATGTGACCTTTACAATGATTACGTTGACTAAAATATTGATTGGATTAACGATATCACCTTTAAACTCTCCTCTAACTTACCGATAGTTACCGACAGTTTAATCTACATTCGATTTTGTTGTCAAAAGCTTCATTTTCGTTTGTTTTCGCGATCCTATTTCACTGTATAATGAGTACCTATGGAGTAAACAGTTTTACCAACTCATAGAATGAACATAAAGAAAAACAGCCCACTGCTTGAACCAAACCAAAAAATCTCTTGTTTGTAATGATGGATGAGTACCTATTATACTTTAAGATTGATCAATCACCCTTAGAATATTTGAAAAAGCAAAGATGAAAAACTTAGTCAAGATTCATCAAATAATAGAATATTAAGAACATTCGTTTGTTTATTTATTAGAACACTTATTCGAAATTAAGTAAGTAACAACAAACGTAATAAAATGCTCGTGAAAGTAGTCTTAATAGTCGAAGTTTTTGCAAGCCCAGATGGTAAACAATAATGAGTTACTTAGTAACAAATAGCCACTTTTCCATTGGACAACAATGTAGGGAGTAATGGCTGAATAACGACTTAAATGTCATTCTATGATTAAAACCTAGGCCATAAAGTTAATACGACTTTTTCTTTGTTGCTTTTACTATGCCGTGTAAATAGCACCATCTCACTTTTACAAATTAAATACTTTGGGAAAGTTTACGTTTGCTTAAAGGGCCTTACCTAGGTAAATTATAGATAGTCTAGACTTCTAGAGCCTGAGAAAGGACTAGGCTACTTTTAGAAGAGAGACATAGTTATACGCGTGTGAAACCAAATCGAACAAATAATGGAAAATAAAATTATCAAAAAACCGGTCAAGTGCGAGTTGGAATCGCACACGAAGGGTTCCGTATCATTATTTAGAAAATGAGCAAAAAAATTACGTTTGTTGTATGGGAGCCCCCCAAAATATTTATTGTATTCTAGTTTTCAGTATTTGTTGTTATAGCGGCAACAGAAATACATCATCTGTCAAAATTTCTCTAACTATCACGGTTCGTAAGATACAGCCTGGTGACAGACGGACGGACAGAGGAGCGAAAACAATAGGGTCCCGTTTTACCCGTGTTTGTACATATGTTTGAGAGAAAATGCGCTCTTTAATGAGATTATAATTGTTGATAATCAATCCTAAACGAAGAATATAACGAAAGCCAAATACAAAACCGGACCAAAACATATTCAAAAGGACAATGTTGATTTTTATTTATCTTTTTTCATGTAAAAAGGTTTTACTCGAATATTATTTCGATGTGAATTGAACCATATGAGTTGTCATCTGTCGAGGGGTAAAATATTTTATGTGACGTTGACCGAACATTTTCATATAAATACGCGATTTTTATGTTAATGTCCAGTGTTCGGTGATATTTCAGGAAATATTTATTAACTTTCATCAATGGTGTTTGACAATATTGATAAATGTCACTATCCGTGTGCTTTATGAGTGCTTTCTTATTTTCTCGTTTTTAAATATGGCTGATTGAAAAATTATTTGAAAAGCTTGCACTAGCGACACTAAGCTTAAACATAAAAAAATAATGTATGATCAATGATTTCATATTCATTTTAGAAACAAGCTTCTGCGAATGCTTTCATCCGAGTCATGTATGCTATAACTGCGCCGTTCACCCGGATCAAAAGAAGCCTACAGCATCCCTCAATAAATGGGCTATCTGACACTGTTAGAATTTTTCAAACCGACTTCAAACTCTTGTTATAGATAAGAATTAAACAGTAAACATCATAGTAGCTACAAATATAAAACAAAACACTACCTACGAAGTTTATACAGAAAAAAAATGGCTGCCAATTCTCCCATTCATTTCTTCCACCGGAAAGGTCTCGCCTGTCATATTTACGTTCAGGAACGTATGACCCTCAAACACGTGACCCCTGAAACGTTCAAAAAATACCCTCGCGTTTTACGAACATTCCAATTTCCTGTAGGAGGTTTTTTTTATTTGTATTTTATTTAGGTACTTTATTGAAGGCGTTTTGTAAGGCGTTTTTGTGTTATAGATATTTGTACATAGGTACAAATAGGTACAAATATCTATAACTGCAAGAGAATGTATGTGGATGTCCACTTTGTGTTAAAGTAAGGCGAGCGTTTTTGTTAGTTTCTTTGATGTTATGGGTTTGAGGAAATGAAATAAAAAATATTTGTTGTCATATTTATTATTGCCGTATCATGGTGGTCTTTTTGATTGCTCCTGGTAGTGATAAAAGATACTTCATGTGAAATAATATGCATTAGAAAAGGCACCTAAGAATAGCATAAAAATATATGGTACCTTTTGAGATATTCGCACAAGCAATCGAGCACAAACCATAGACTGACTTCGGCTAAGTATTGCTTTTTTGTTACCAAAAAATAAACATAACAAAACAGGTCCCCGTAAAAAAATAATTTCAATAAAAATAAGACCCTAGCAAAAACCTTCCAAGTTTTTCGATCGCTGAATATCATAGCGCTGAAATCGAATTTCTCGAGGCTCATATCGCAGAACATCACCAATCAGTACAAGTACGAAGGCGTTGTATGTATGTATGTATAGATATTTAGGTGTACTATAAAAGCCCGAGAACGTAGTGTCTAGACTGGGGCTCTGAAAAGAGATTTTGAGGAAAGTGTGGTTAAAATCTCCCTAAAATAAAGACATTTAAATGAATTTCTTTGAAACGAGAGTCCTTTTCTTATAAATGTTTAGGGGAGATGTTCCTAAAACGGGTAAGCTAAGGGAGATGTTTAAATAAAATAACCAAGAACATTACATGTGACTTGTATTTGTGCCCATAGGGTTGTTTATATAATAAACTTTGGAAAACATAAGACAGTCTTAGTAATCTTCTTCAAAATTCAGAAAAAAATAAAAAAAATAAACCCCTTCGAAATACCCGCTTTGCCCTCGGGGGGGTCCTAAAACGGGTAGCGCCTTTGGGCAAAGCAGGTAATGAATGAATATATGTGATAAATGAATTAGAAAACATATCTTAGCCTCCTATTATCCAGGAAATCTTTATCGTTAATTAGTCTCCTTAATTATGTTAAACAGTTTTCTTATTTTGATCAGTCTAGATCACTTTTTTACTTCATTAAATGTACATTTGAAATTATAATTCTACCAGCAGATAATTTTGTTAAAAATCAGAGAAAACACATTTAAATTTCTTTTTCACGCTGTTTCTGTACTTCTTCAGCTCTCTGTGGCTTCCTTTGTCTTCGATTAGCTTTCTGTGCGATCAATTGAGGAAGTGGCCCCTTATTTCAAACCAGGTAGTCACCCGTTATGCCCCTACCCGTTTTGCCCAAAAGCACGTTTTAAATTTCAACTACCTTAACCTTAAAATAGTAAACAAGGAGACCTCTAAGTATTCACAATTATTAAGCATATAACATGCAAAATGATAATACAAAACTACGAAAACCGTATCTTGCACCATATTTGAGTAGTCAGCACTAGCATAATCCGATTTTTTTTAGTAAATTCAGCAAAATACTTTTTTTACGTCTTACCTCGAACACGCTCGCTCTAGGCGCGCGCGCCAACTGACCGTGATCGGCGGGGGGGTAGTGCACCGCTCTACACTCACAGGTTCGCACTAAGGCCTATAATATACGAATAGCAAAGCCTACCCGTTTTAGGAGGGGTACCCGTTTTAGGAACATCTCCCCTACTTACTTTTGAAGTAAATCTTGGGCACTAAAACATCATTTGCCCAGCTTTTTGGGCGACTTCCAGTCTTAACCGAATGCGGCTGAGTACTGGTATTATGATACATTATGGAGGTGTCTTCAGACCTCCTGAACCCAATTACCTATGCAACCCGATACCTACCTATTTATCGTGCCTTCCGAAACATGTAATCTGTCGTCTAACACATATATAAATTTATTATTCGTTATTGCAAATTTAAGGAGTTTTAAATATTATCTTATACCTACCAAAATCTCATACACCGATTAATCACAAGATCAATAATTTCATCCATAAATCACTCTCAGTTTTCATGGCTCCATTTTTAAGCCTATCTTCACAATCCGCGCACAAGGCGGTGTACACCACCCCTAATAGCCTTGTCGATTACTTGTCATATATTAGCTATAGGCTACGTTCACACGCGCGACACTTACGCCGGGAAATAGCTGAGACGCAAGGAAATTACAGAGAGAAACATGCTCTTAATTCTTACAGTTAATCTATTGGTGTTGTGTAATGTAAAGTTAAAATGTGTAAAAGTAGAAATTGTAAGGGAAGAGATAGAGAGTTAAATATGCTCTTGAATCCTTAATTATATCCATTTATTTATCATACTTTTTGCATACATTTTACAAAATAAAAAAACAATGTACAAAGGCGGACTTAACGCTATCCAATCAAATCCATTGCTGTCTTTGTTTTTAAAGGCGCGATTTTCTTAAGTAATATCTCTCCGGTGGTATTGGATTACCGTCCCATCGGGCAATGAGAGTGAACTTAAACTCAGAAACGTTTATTCAAATTTGGATGAAAATGATGAACGGATAGAGTGAGTGACTGTACGTAATGTACAAGCGCACTATAATATGCCTTTATTTTGAGGATAACAGAAATCTGCTGTTTTCAAAAGTTTTAATGAAGTCGTTTAAAATTAGTTCTTATAGTAAGTGGTGAGGAAAATTCTGCAAATGATAACATAACGTTACAAGCTTAGCACTGTGGCACAATTTGCAAAGATTAAAATAAGATTAGCATTTGCAGTGTATGCTTAAGCTGTGGGTATATGCAGAGTTGACTCCGCAAATGTACTGGAAACACATTTCCCGTTTAGCCTTTGACTTTGCATTTTAATGTTCTATTCTAATTGCAATTTGACTTGATGCACTTAACTATTGTGATGATATTAGGAATCGCATAACTTGAATATTCTATTATTTACCATTCCACATAACTATGTAAAATTAACAGAAAACTGTGTTTGAGAGTTTCACATGTTTCTTATCCAAAGGGTAGACGTGACTCTATTACGACTTCGCTGTCCATCTGTCGAACGTCGCCAGGACATATGTCATAAACCGTGATAGTTAGACAGTAAAATTTTACCATCTCTACCAAGGATCTATTTAATATACCTAGAAATTAACTGACGCAATATTACAAAACGGCAATGAGACATCTACATTCCGATAACATCACCAACACTGTCAAAAACAAATGTGACCGTTGCCTAGCAACACAGGTGTTTATTGTCTATAGAGACAGATTACCCAGATAACCTATCTAAAGCTTGTGAATCTATCAATACATGTAGTTTTATCACAACTATGGCCTGCAAACGTGTTTCACTAAGTATTATAGTTAGTAACAAGTTATTTTCCGTTCGAACCGAAAGTTCTCGTGGATCAAAAGTTTTGGACGATGAAAAGCGCTGGAAGGCAAAAGTACGTAGTTTATATGTTACAGTTTTTCGTAATATTGGTTCAATAGTTGTTTCCTGTATGTAAGTGTCTGATCTTATGTATGTATGTTTTTTAAACTGCAATTTTGGTTAATTTATACAAGCTGTTGATTTGCATCCGTGCCATATTCAAGGACGTAATTATACTAATGATTCTCAACCCAAATCGACAAAAAAATTGGTACGAAAATTTTTGTTTTTAATTTCTTTTCGGAAATCCGTCAATGTCACCTACCCGTTTTTAAACTCGGCGCGTGTGTTTCTGGCCTCAAAACCGTGCTGCGCTCTCACACTAACGTAAACACAAAGCATACGCAACGATCACTCATAAATTTCATTCATAAAATTGGGTTACTTCTGAAATCCTTTGACATTACAATGGCAAAAAAAGCAGCGCATAGTAACTATTTCCCGTTTACTGTAATTCCAATCGATTATTTACGTATTTTATGTCAACCTCCTAAAATATGGCACAGATGCAGATCAACACCTTGTATATTCTGGTAAACTTAGTTCTGGTCTTTTTTGTGCCAATAGGTTTTAGTTTATACTATGTGTATGACGATACATAATATAGCCGGACACAAGTTATAAGACAGGGTTAACTCTTTGTTATACCGTCAAATAAACTTAAATCCATAAAAGTAAAATGTAGGAAATGTACAAAAGAAAGTGTATTTCAAGTAATAAACACCAAAAAACAGAAAAGTTGGCCTCTTTCAGGTGGCAGTTTACGTTTATCGTCAAACACCTGATTTTGTTTATTTCCATACTTTCGTTTATTACGTGAAAACGCACAGAGGGCCGAATATTTTTATAGTTAGCTGCATGCCACATTATTCATACCACTTAATAACATTTTGACACGCGTACTTTTACATATTATTACGTTGTATATACCAACGTACTAAAATATGAGCATTCTGTTTGTGTACGTTTTCTTGCTCCTGAGAGTATGTGAAGTTAGTGTTGTCTGTCATTCAATAAATAATGTATTTAATAACGTATCGATAATGTATTTCTAAAGCAGTTAATTCCAAGGTAAAACTACGTTAATTGATAGATTTTTGATTTTATTTAAAAAAAGCAGCAATATAGATAATTAAGTTTAAAGATAATTGTGTGGATGATGTTAATAAATTTGTTTTATTTATAAATAAGCATGTACGTCAGTACACGAATATGTCACAAATTCAAGACAAATGAGTAAACTAAATTGGGCAGAATTTTAACATAAAATGCTAAAAAGAAACCCAAAAAAGAAAAGCTTATCCATTATAAATCGAATAAAAGACGAAAAACACATAACGATATCTTCACATAAATCCATTTTCGTACAAAAACACGTACCTAGGTATCACATAATATGTCAAATTCACAAGAGCCAATAAATCGCTTAACCCTTTTCATTTCAAGATCAATTTGAGCGTCCTTCATTACGTTTTCGATAAAAATATCTGAACTTTTTGAACCTCCTATATGACATATTGACATTTTTGTTAATAAAGGGCATTCGATGCGAGTTTTTTTATCGATAACAATGGGCCTGAGGGGATCATTTGGTCATGCACTACGCTAAAGAGATCGTGTTTTGCAAGGGTTAGCTGATTATTGTTAGTGAAATTATACAAGATCAATATACATGGGTTCTAATTCTTTTCTATAATTTTGATGTTAAGCTGTTGGTCCCGGCTGTCATTTGAACATCATTGGCAGTCGTTATGGATAGTCAGAAGCCGAAAATCGATCTCAGTGGCGTGCACTTGGAGAGGCCTATGTCCAGCAGTGGACTGCGATAGGCTGATGATGATGATAAAGCCAGTAAGTCTGACAACCAGTCTTAACTAGGGGCGTTGGGTTGCCAGGCTAACTGCCAGGCTAACTCTGCACTGGGCCGAAGATCTTGCCTCGGCAACGTACGGTCGCTGGACGCTGGAAGCCATCGGGCCTGTCCTGAACGGCTGGCTCGATCGGCGGCATGGGTGCCTTTCGATGCGTCTGGTGCAGGTGCTGTCCGGGCATGGCTGCTTCGGATCGTACCTGCACCGGATTGCACCGGATTGGGAGGGAGGAGACCCCACAGTGTCACCATGTCACGCTTCAGGTGTGCCCATCGTGGGCTGAACCCCGCCGCGCCCTGATGGCAGTGGTCGGGAATGACCTCTCGCTCCCCAGCGTAATTGCTGCCATGCTGGGAAGTGAAGAGATATGGGAAGCGGTAGCCTCCTTCTGTGAAGACGTCATGTCTCAGAAGGAAGCGGCGGAGCGCATGCGGGAGAACGACCCTCTCGCAGTGCCGCTCCGTAGACGAAGAAGGGGCAGAAGACGGCGAATACAACGTCCGTCCCCATCCGCCCCGGGGTGTGATCAGCGGGCGACAGGCGCGGGGGCGCCACCGCCTGCATCACAAGGATCAACCCCTGCGCTCCGGCCATTATAAGGACCCTTCCCCACTAGGGGGAGGTATGAGGGGCCTGCCGTAAGGCGGGCAATCGCCGGTGGGGGACTGGATGCCATGGATTCCCAGCCCCCTCCAGTCAGGCGAGGTCGGAGTGCCGCTGGGCCTTTTTAGTGGGTATACCGGGAACGTCTTTACCGGGGAGTCCCACATATCCCTCTCCCGTTCCCCGACGGGAAGGGGATGCGTAATAGCATTTTTAGCCCAGCGACAACAAAAAAAAAAAAAGGCTAACTGGGTTGAGGAAATCAGATAGGCAGTCGCTCCTTATTAAACACTGCTACTCAGCCGCATCCCAATCATAGTTGGGAAAAGAGCCAGGCAGATGATAATGTTTTAAATTTCAGATATGAAAGCAGGACATACATACCTAGTTACTTTTGCATTTATATTATGTACTAGCTTTCGCCCGCGGTTTCACCCGCGTCCCGTAGCCGAATGGTGACAAAAACTATCCTAAAACCTTCTCCCGGGTCTAAGTTACCTCCCCTCTAATTTTCAGCCAAATCGGTCAAGCCGTTTTCATGTTATGTCGTGACAACGGAAAGCGGGTTTCATTTTTATATATATAGATAAGGGTTATTTTAGCATCATTCACATATTGCCAACAGAAAAATATTATACCAGGCCCGAATTTCTACTCTCAAGTGTACACAAACATTTTGAATTGACGGCATCTCACAGATGTCTTTTCCCATGGCGTTTCTTCGAGAGAAATAGCTTTTTTCTTTTTAAGTAAATGTATTTGGGTCGTGCAAATGAACATTTTTCGTGTGTAGTGATGTAAAAATAAGGGAACTGTGTATTTTGTAGTCATATGTACCCGAAAATAACGATCGAAATGAACCAGGTACAGCTAGGTCCCTTAAGATAGACAGTATGAAGCATAATAGATATGATGGTTTGTGATACATATGATGAATATTTTATAGCATGAATATCGTGTTTCCCACACTTTTACACTGTTTGGTGTGTACAGGCCAAACTTAAATATTCATGAATAATCAGGCATATTATCAAATACCCCCGTTATATAGCTATGTAATACTGAAACATGAAAAATATTTAAAACCCATTATCATAATTTTAACTACGACTAATAGCCATAATTTGGCAGCAAAACAATTATTACGCTAGCATTTAGGGTACGTTGTAATTACTTAAGTAAGCCTGACAGGCATCGATGTCACTAATTGTGGACTCTGCCCACACGGGAATGACAAACAACTATTATATTGTTGCGATAATTTTAGGTGGATCACACACTAACACAAGCCACGCTACGTTAAGTACTGAGTAGATACTTCGATCTGCATACCTATGAACAATATTTACATAATACACGTGTAGCGCAACCAAACTGATATTAACACATTATTCCTGTGTAGTGTATGATCCGTCAATGAATTCGTAATTCGAGGGATAGGTATTGAAATAGGTATATACTGGACTGGAGTGAAGGCAACAATTGTTTTGAGTGAAATAAGTTTTGAAGCCCTTATTATCAAAAGATCGGTACGAAAATATGGTACGAGCCACTGCAGGCAATCTTAGTTTCTAAAAAAAGTTATAGTTCTGTGATCTACAACTTCTTCTCTACTTACGACTCCTCCTACCTCCTACTCCTTTCCAAATCCCCTGATCTCTAACAAATAATTACATAAATGGTTATACAATACTACATGATACAAAATCTTCCCTTAAAATCCATCTTATATTAAACACACATATACCTACAATAATACCCACTATATAACAATAACTATAACTAAAAACTCATAGCGTATGATCTGAATTATCAAAACTTCCACAAAGGCATGGAACAAAGGCAGATGGCGCCATTGTCGCAGACCGATGGAACATTTTAATGATGCCACTACGGTTCGCTGAATTTGCGCAGATAGTAAGATTCTAAAATTATACATGTTTTAGTTGTGAATTGTATAATTTTGGATAATAGTAATAAGTGTAGTATGTAGGAGTATTTCAATTTAAGGATTTATAATAGAAAGGTAGGTACGTAAGCAAGTATGTATTGGTAAAGTGTTTAGAAAATACTCACTCACACCTTTTATCATGTGTAAAAGTATAAAATAACACTTAAAAAAAGCAATCTAAAATGTAATTTAGTTTCAGTACCTTTGACACTTAGGTATTAAGCAATCCTAATATTTTTTAGTCGTGGTGGCCTAGTGGGTAAAGAACCATCCTCTCGAGTATGAGGGCGCGGGTTCGATTCCAGGTCAGGCAAGTACCAATGCAACTTTTCTAAGTTTGTATGTACTTTCTTAGTATATCTTGGACACCAATGGCTGATAAAAAGGTGAAGGTAAAACATCTTGAGGAAACCTGGACTGTAAAGTCTGAAATCACCAACCCGCATTGAGCAAGCGTGGTGATTAATGCTCAATCCTTCTTCGTGTGAGAGGAGGCCTGTGCCCAGCAGTGGGACGATAAAAGGGCTGTAACAGTAACAGTAACAGTAATATTTTTTAGGTTTTGAATATTTCTTACTCTGACCAGATTTTTTTTCTGTAAATATTTTCTTGCAAGAATCTTAAAGATGCCACAAGGTACGAGCGTCAATACCTATTAAATTGCTCTAGCAAAATCTAACTACTTAACATGAATATTAAGGCAAGTAAATTGCTTAGTTCATTCCCAATCTAAGGGTTGATTTATATTAGGACGGGACGTGGCCGGGCCGGGGCGGGGCCGGAACGGAGCCCGTCCGTGCTTTGTAATTTATATTACACCGGGTTTATCGCCACGGACGGTCGCTTCGGTATAACGTAGTGATGTGAATAATTCCCAATTATTGAAAATTAATAATAATGGAGTTTTCTTTACTGGAAATGGCTGCTATAGCCATAGCTATTGATGAAGAGGAAGGAGAAGCAAGGAGTAAAAAGAAACAGATTAAACGAAAATGGGGCGTGCATCCTCTTTGGAGAAGACGTGATTTTTACGGAGAATTTAATACTCATGTAGATACTTGCCAGACAGTGAAGATAAATTCTTTGGGTATTTTAGAATGTCAAAAGAAAACTTCGACATTTTACTAAATGAGCTAAAGCCCTTACTTACGAACATGTTCTATTAGTAATTCGTCATTCATTATGCGCGAAATAATCTTTTGTTTACTAAAATCAAAAAAAACGTGCGTAGTCCCTCCCTAAACATTCGTCGTGCACTGCCCGTTCGCATCACGGGAGAGTGTTCGTATTACGACGGGGCGTGGACGGGACGGGGCGGGACCGTGCAACAACCGTGGTCTAGACGAGCGTCGTCCGTGGCCCGGACGGGCCACGGATCATGCACGGTGTAATATAAACAGCTTCATACAAAATGTATGTAACGTTTCACATCCGTGCCCCGTACGGGGCACGTACACGGCACGCCCCGGCCACGTCCCGTTCTAATATAAATCATCCCTAAAGCTTTACACTGTCATCCCCTCCAATACGCTTAATAACGCTTGTTAGCCGAACGGTGAAATACAAGGGTATTTGAATGATCACTTGAGCGTCCATGCCCATGGACAAACTCGGGGCTGTCATGTCACTATGAGGATATAGGGATATTTGATATTATAGTGTATTTATGTATTGTTAAATGATTTACGAAAACAGGTCAACAGTGGATTATCAAACATTTAAGGGATTTAAACAAAATAATGTGTTATCCGCATCCCAAGGAAACTACTTCTTGACTCAGTAGTTTTGGCGTGACAGACAGACTGAGTTACCTTCCTATCCTACTTATATTATAAGCGTGAAAGTTTGTGAGAATGTATGGATGTATGTTTGTTATTCAATCACACAAAAACGGCTGGACCGATTTGGTTGAAATTTGGTATGTAGATAGGTGATACCCTGGATTAACACATAGGCTACTTTTTATCAACACACCACGCGGGCGAAGCCGCTGGTGAAAGCTAGTTTATAATATTATTAATGATGTCATTAAGCTGCACTCTATAATACCTCTAGTTTTATGACTGCAGGACCAAATCTACCCATGGGCGTAGCCACACTGGGGCAAGCTGGGGCACTTGCCCCACCCTGGGCCCTGGCTCTGACCTATAAGGTGTCTGATTAAACAATGTTTTTTTTACTAACTCTAACTAACAATACCAACAATCATACGTACTATCCGTAAGTTATTGCACAAAAAAAAATTTCGACTTGAAATGAAAAGAGCGCGATCAAAACAAAATGCACGCTCGAGTTCCTGAACGTGCGCGGGGCGCGCGTCATTTGAAAGCGAGCCGTATTCCCTAAAAGAATAGGTGCTATGTGGCGTAGCGAGCCGAGCCGTCCATCTAATCCAGAAAATAATGCATTGAAGGAGATGGAACTGGTAGATGTGATCAAATTTCGGAAATGCAATTTTATCCTAGTGTAAAAACCGCGCTCGCTATTTTGCTTGCCCAGCCGTGTATGACCTGTACAATAGAACGATCGTTTAGCACAGTGGTTCTTAACCGGTGGTCCGCGGACCAATGGAGGCATTCCGCGAAGTGGTCCGCGAAGCTTATCTGCGCGACGTTGCTATACTTTATCAAACTTAATTTTTATCGACTTTTCTACGCGAGCGAGGGGGTTTTCGTATGGACGTAAATCGGGTGTGTCGTACCTAGTCCCCCCATTCATGAAAATGTATATTTGGGTGACATTTCACGTAGTTTTTGGTTTTGAGTCTTAAAAAATAATTAAAATTTCGCGCTCGCTTCGCTCGCGTGTTCAGAAACTATACTATTTTTGTAATTGTCAAGAAACAAAAAATTTAAGTACGTTTGGGCTAAATTTTACGTAATATTTGATTTAAAACTGATAAAAATTTCACGCTCGCTTCGCTCGCGTATTCAGAAACTATATGCCCTTATTTTTGCATTTGTCAACAAACAAAAAGTTAAGTACGTTTGGGCTAAATTTTACGTAATATGTGGTTTAAGTACGATAAAAATTTCGCGCTCGCTTCGCTCGCGTATTTAGGAACTATATGCCCTTGCTTTTGGCTTTTATCCTGTGTGTGATTGTTTATTTTCTGTACCTGAAAATATAAACCTCTCAAATTAAGAGATTAACAAGTTTGAGATTAACGGCTCAAGATACAAAAAATCGGAGGGATAGGTTGACTGCTGCCCCACCCTGAGCCCAAAGCTGGCTACGCCCATGAATCTACCAACTCCTCTTGCAAGTTAATGAAATGCAACATAATGCTTCGTCCGACTGCAACTCTGAACTCCAATAGTACTACTGCATACTTGTCGAATACCTTTTGTCCGACCCTGTCCACTTCGACTTGTACTGTCAACAACAAAGTTAGAAGATGCTTTCTGAAATATTAAATTCCTTACGGTAGTAAAAAAAAACAAAATTTCACTTCATTCAACTCAATACTCATATTTTGATAGTTCACTTAATTTCTAAACTTTTTAAATTCCTGACTTATTATAGAAAATATAAATAGTAGTAAATTACCTATATCATTACTAATAATGGAAAGTTGAAAAGTTTGCTTGTTTCCTTGAACGCGTCAATATCAGGAAGTACTGGTTCAATTTGAAATGTTTTTTTCAGTTTTAGGTTGTCTATTTATCCATTTCTTTTATTATACAGTCCATTTCTCTATATTCTACACTTCAACAGCAAAAACTAGTCGGTCAATATTCACCGACTTTATTTACTGGCGGTACACAGAAAGTTTGTTCTTAGTGACATTTCTAACGACCGACGACGGATGTTAGTAGTACCAATCATGAACTAAGATTAATTGTTCGGCAGTCAGCTCTGTGGGCACCGTAGCCTTCAGTTCAAGGGAAACTGGGCAGTTTTGCAAATTGTTATATTGTTTGTACCCGAAAAGCTGCTGGGCTGCGGGATCACCGCGGCCCCGGTACATAAAAGGCCTACGAAAGAACATGATGGGTTTTAGTCAGTAAGAGTCTGACACTCCCTCTCTCTGCTAACCCCATAAAAAAAACCCAAAGTCTCAGAGTTATTGTTTTGTATTCGAGTAAGAAAGCGATTAGCTGTTGAAGTGGAAATAAAATAATTAATTGTGTTAATTAAAAAGTAAGGTTACTAATGAGAGATTTTGGAAAAAAAAATAATTGTTTCACAAAAGGTACATCTGTAAAAGTGTAGTGACATTTCAAATTTATGTAATTTAAATATTAGATAAATATATTAATAATTTCACCCGCATCCCGTGGGAACTACTTCCCGTACCGGGATAAAAAGTAGCCTATAGCCTTCCTCGATAAATGGGCTATCTACCTCTAACACTGAAAGAAATTTTCAAATCGGACCAGTAGTTCCTGAGATTAGCGCGTTCAAACAAACAAACAAACAAACAAACAAACTCTTCAGCTTTATAATATTAGTATAGATTTCTAAAACTTCCGTTCCGTAGGTTTAATAGTTCCTTTCCTAAATACCCGCCGAAGAGATGAATTGGAACGAAAACGACTCCAGTTAGTTTTTAAAATTCGGCATGTATACCGTAGAACACAAATAACGTTACCGTTTTTATAATTATTATCAGCAAACCTCTAGAGTTATATTTCAGTTACATAAGACAGTTACTTCAGTCACTGACCTTTAACCCTTTTCCACTGTTTAACCACTGTCATTCTAAGAAAGACCCCTTTTATTAAATTTTCTTGCTAACAGCCAATTAGATTCTTAGTACAATAAGAAAACTAGTTAAGTAGTTCTGAACACTGGAAGAACTATTAATATTAGAACAATTTCAGTATTGAATTCTCAATACAGTTCAGTTTTCAAAACTTAGTGTAGTTAACAGTTATTATAGTTCAGTTGAACTTTTTAGTTTTGTGGTGGCACAAATTATTCAGGTTATTTTGCAATTGATCTTTTTTAATGTGTTAGCAAGTTTTTCATGGTTAAAACACTAAATATTTTCTTTAAATATAAGGTTTCCCTTAACGATACTGAAAGTTTTTGACCTAAAAATATCTTGAGCTCTTTATTAAAAAACTTTTGAAAAGACCTAAGGCTACACGTTATGATCAACATGTTATTAACAATTTTTAAGAACTTTCGACTTAAGAATGTACAAAATATGACAGTGTAAACTATAACGCTGACTGATATTTTTTATTTCAAAATTTCGAGATTGTTCAAATGTGATCTAGTAAATTCTGATTTCCTCTCCCTTAATATAAAAAGCTATTAGCAGGTATATTGTGATAGACCATATTTTAGGGACAAAATGGGGGCCATATTTGGGAGCATTATATTAGATGTCGATTTTAAAGACGGATCGATGAAAAACACAATGTTCTTTAACCGCCTATCTATGCAAGCTAGTAATATACTTACATTCCCTTCAGATATAGTTAGTTCCTCTCATAAACACGACCTCCTAATTTCAATAGAATGACGTCATGAACCACAATGCAGCGCGTCCCGCATAGAAATTCTATTGGAGCGCACACAATAGTCATATCTAGTTGCGTCGATGGCTTCGTTAGCTATATTGACTCTAACTGTATTTATGGAGAACAAAATGACTACCAGAGGTGACATAACGACCCTAGTATATAAAAGGCCTACGAAGGAACATGACGGGTTTTAGTCAGTAAGAGTCTGACACTTCCTTGCCGCTGCTAACCCACAGAAGGAGAAGTCATTTGATAATTTCCCATAAAAAAGGTGCCATAACGAAAAATCGCCTAAGAAACCAGCGCGCCAAAATGCGCACGATAGACGAGGGACGTCACTGTCTTCACACTCTAATACGAATCCTTTGGGCTCGACTATTTTTCGTAATACCAAAAATCAATGACAAATGTCTCAAAAACCCCGTTTGTTAGTTCACTCGCAACTGATTATTTTGGTCATGCCCACCATGCGAATTTGACGTAGAAGAAGGCGCCTGACCTACCTGCATTATATCTCCGCTCACCTTTCCTTATTCCGTGGACTGTACTATAGGCCAATAAAGAGAACGTTATTATGGGTAAAATATCCTTGATGTTAATTTTCAACCCTGTTGTTTGAGAGTTAGAGTTGATTATTGAACGATGATTGTTAAGTTTCGGCTGTACTAAAGTTTAGTTCAAGACCCTTAACGGTGTAAATTGACTCCCATTAGCTACGTCAAATATAAGCTGTTACGAAAATTATACATTGAATATCTCCTATAATATTGCGCAGTCACAGTACATAGGGAATTGTATACTTAAGTATAATATGTCAATACATACACAAAAAACCTCTGATAAAGTCACGTAGTAAGACGTTCCATGCATACTAAATATATTAAATATTTTCATCATATTTCTGCAGAAGCATGTCTGTCTTTTATTGATTGCAGTGAAAGCATTCCAAATTGGTCTGTAAAATATACAATTTACAGAGCTAAGGGCTTCAGCTTATTTATTTTATCTATATTAATATCATATAGGTACTCGTAGCTCATGAGTTTGTTGGCTTCAACGCTTTAATCTTAGGAACTATTGAAGAAAATAAACCGGCCAAGTGCGAGTCGGACTCGCGCACCGAGGGTTCCGTACAAATCCTGTATAGATAAAAAGTGAGTCTCGGGCCAACCGTTCAGTTTAGAACAATCATAGTTATGGTAATTTCGTGAGAGTCAAGATAGTTAATATTTTTTATTTTATAATATAACTAAAATAGTAGGCCAGTACCTTGTAAAAGTTATTTTATTAAAGTTATTTATATATTATTTATATACAACATTTTATAGTCATCTTTCAGAAATTTGATTGAAAATAACTAATTATGTCTTAAAGGTCATTGGGCATATCTGACCCGCTTTGTAAAAAGTGGCGGACATGAATCAAAGTAGTTTTAAATTGTGGAGAATGGTATGACGTTTCTTTGAATATAAATATTTTATTAAAATTCCATGGACACGAATGTCCAGGATTGTTTGAAAAATATAAAAGACAAGCAGTTTCAGAGGATTGTACAGGTGGCAATGCTAGTTTTTATTGTTAAAGACTTTTCATAAAGAAGGAAGATGCCAATTCGGATGACCAGGATCTGATGAAGATCTGGAAACCCTGAGAAATCGAGGGCAACTCTTGAATATTGTAGGGTACTGGTAAACAGTGAAGGTTTGGAGCTGATTTGATTATGGAGACTACAGAGAGTCGAGGGAACTCCTGAACGGTATGTTATAACTACCACGTGCTTGGGCTTATTTTATTCGTATTGGCGAAGACTTTCCACATAGATAGGTTTGACTGCCATTGTGGGATTGATAGCAAAGATCAGATATAGTTATGGGAACTCCTTTACAATTTATAACGTAACCTTGTGTTGGAGCTTATTTTAGGTGATGAGAATTCACTACTAACTTGGGTTAAAGCAGCCATTGCAGGAATGGGATCTTTTATTTTTGAGGGATTAATCACCTAACGAGCCCCAGTTTCTGGTTTTTTTCGAAACCGCCTGACGACTTGTAGCTGTCGAATTGTAACAACGACTTCTAGAGAGTAGGATTCGGGTCTGCTGGCTTTACGTTTCTAGAGCCTTGACAAAAGTGTAATTCTGTCCCTTTCTTGGTTTTATAAAATCGGCTTTATTTTATTTTGTAGCATTTTGCACACAAATCTAACTTCAAACATATAAAAAAGCAACAAGAAAACAAAAGCAAGAAATAAATTAAAAAGATGTTAGGTGCATCGGTCTAGAGGATGCATCTATATTTATTTAACCACCGAGATCTAGACCGATGCATATAAACAGTTTTCTTGTTGTTTTTAGAAGTGTGAAGTGAAAAGTTCTCGTCAATACGAATAATATAAGCCCAAACACGACGTAACTAAAACATACCGTTAGGGAGTTCTCTCGACTTTCTCACGTCTCCATCATCAGGTAAGCTCTAAACATTCACCGTTTGATAGTATCACCAGACATACATCTGAGAATCAATAATTAAATTAATCCTATGCATGCCTACAATTTCTGATAGTTGCCCTCGATTTCTCAGGATTTCCATCATCAGACCCTGACCTGATGACAATGGAAATAAACGGTGAGTATACTCTTTCACTACAAAGAAATGATTTCTCAAATCCGTCAAACGTGGTCGTTTAAATTCCCCATTGAAATGAGGAAAATATTTGATGTTTACACCTGATTTGCTCTAGATTCCCATGGTTCACATTGATGCGACTAATGCCATAGTAAATCAGAGCCTTTATCATTATACTGTGCTATATTTCGTTCGTATCCGCCGTGGGTATGGTTTCCATACTAAGGTGCCCAATGACCTTTGAATGATTTAAAATTTTTCACAGTTTAGAGGCAATTATATTTAAGAAGTGTTTGATATGAATTTCACTTTTTATTCAAAACTTTAATATTTCTACGCGTTCATGTGAAAATGGGTAGGTAGTAAGTTTATAATAATTAATAAAATATTTTATGTCATGTAAGCAAAAATAATATTTTTATATTTTATGTCACTTCAAATTTATCATTTTCGCAATTTTTCCTTTATCTGTACTACATAACGTTGCTTCGTGCCGAATTTCAAGATTCTGAGTTCACGGGAAGTACCTTGTAGGTTTTGATTCCCTAGCGTGTGACGGAAATTCGTCTAAGGTTTCGGTAAAACTGCTGTATCTTTTGATCGCTTTAACTTAGAAGTTTGATTTTTTCATTGCTTAAAGGGACAATAGACCTAGGTATTTGGTATAAATTTCAATGTGGTACCTTTATTCGTTCGTAAGAAATAAGGTAGTAAGTTTCATTTTATTAAAATATTTTTATTATATTATATAACAAAAAAAATGTGATTTTCGCAATTTTTCCTATATTTGCATTATATGACAATGCTTCATGCCAAATTTCAAGATTCTGAGTTTACGGGAAGTACCCTGTAGGTTTTGATTCCTTTGCGAGTGTCGAAAATTTGTTGAAAATATCGACATAATCGGTTGTATCTTTTGATTGGCTTGGCTTAGAAGTTTGATATTTTCACAGCTTAAAGGGGCAATAGACTCGAGTATTTCATGTGAATTTCAGCTTGATACGTCCACGCGTTCTTAAGATAAAGGGTCTTGACAGACAGACAGACAGACAGACGGACAACAAAGTGATCCTATAAGGGTTCCGTTTTTTCCTTTCGAGGTACGGAACCCAAAAACATATTAGTCTTAGTACTGTCTAACACTAATAATTTTATTGGGAAAGACTATAAATAAGCTACTTTATTATCCTAGTGCGTAGAGTATTATCTATGCGACAAGAGCGCTGTAATGTATCTAAAATATCGTTATGCCCATGTTGTAAACATGAACGAATTACTTACACCACAACTAAAAGTTATCGATATCCATTGTGAAAAGGGTATTTTTGGAAACTTAAACTTAATATTAAAATATCTAATGTGCTACAAAAACTGCCAATACCTACATTAAAAACTTTCACTTACGTCAGCTAGCGAGCAGCTTGATAGAACGACGTAAAGAAAATTCGTAAAACCTAAAAACTTTCACGTAGGCAAAATATGAGGATAACCTTAATTTAGAAGTATGAAAAAACACTGACAGGTTAGTAGCACGTCTAGATTTAGATTAACGTTTTTTGCTCGTCGCTAGGTTAAAATAAAAAGTGGTTTTAGAACCACGAGATTAGATGGATTCAACCCTAATATAAAGTAATGATTCGATAATCATAAAAGTGTAATTTTGCGACCGACAGGAATATTGGTATAAGATGGACGGCTCTACGTAGACTATTAATATAGTTAGTTAGTTAGTACAAGATGTTATGTTGCAGGTATGATACATTAATATGTATGATACCTGCAACATAACATCTTGTCGAAAACGTTTGTGTTAAGAGCAATATTTGTTTTTTATATACTATCTTAACCAGTTAAGAACTTCGCATTCTATTAAGTAGGTATATTTACTAAAGCAAAATTATAAACATTATTCACTCATAAAATTTCTCGTTCACAATAGCTTTACATCAAACTTTCCGTTCACCCACATCTTTTATCCTTCAAAGAAACGGTAAACATCTTGGCACACAGATACCTTTTCATCAAGTTAGTTCCTATTATGGACGTCTTCATTGAGGCCCGAATATTTTATGTGCTGACCCAACCCTCACTGGGAGGGTCCCTGTCCATCAATGCAAACCTCTCATAATTGAATTTCAGGTGTTTGCTTGCAAAATTTTCTTGGGTCAAGAGGAAACTGTCTCAGATTTTTGTGGAATTAAAATGATAGATTTGTGGAAGTTCATATTACATGGTTTACTCATAGGAATTAGTGCGTTAATTAGGATCTAAAATGCAGTTAAAAACATTATTTGCTTTCAAATTTAAAATTCAATGTATTTCATTATGGCGAAACTCGTTAGTTTTTATTAATGGTAACGAATTCCATTTAGCTTAAAGTAAAAGAACCAAGAAAAAAATAGTTAAGAGATTTTGCATTCAAATAAAATGAGAATTTGAAAAACGATAGATTCGATTATAGAAAAGGGTTCCAAAATAAACCTGTGGAACCAATTAAGTCTTGTCTGAAGTTTTATACAAAATACCTCTAATATTGCCAGAAAAATACCTCTTTACATCTTGTCATGTTGTTTAAAAGGAAATTGCGTGGAAGTTAATTTACGCTATGAAAGTGTATCTGACATGTAACTTCTTTTGCAGACGCATAGAAAATGGATGTTAAGATTATTTTATCTACAACAATATAGTTAAGACAAACACGCTATTCTTGTTATTTATGATTTAGCTAAAAATATTGTAGGCGTCTTTAAAATTAAGTTTCAATTTTCATTTGCGTTTTTCAATAATTTTCTTTATTGTAGCTTCAACATAATATACTAGTTACATCATGGGATTCCCATAGGCTTGTAAGTTATCACTTTTGTCCTCAATTTAATAATATTACATTTAAAATACAGACGACATTACATATGTATGTACCTACACATATTGATTATTTCATTAATTATTATGGCTTACTGCCAAAAGGACATGACAATTACGGTTTAGAACCAGAGGCGGATTTGAACTTTAGCATAACCATAGATTTTTTCGTTTTACAGGATACTGGAAGTAAATTAAATTGTGTGTTTAGCAACCACAAAAATATAGGGCACTTCTAAATAGAGCAAACACCCTTATTCACATTTATACCTATTGAAGGAAGTTGTAAACAAACCGAACTAGTAATAAAAGATCGTTATTCTATGAAATGTGTGGCGTTGTGAATTGTTTTACAGTTAATGTATTTGTTGAACTCGAACACCTGTGACCTGGATCTTGTTTGAGATGTTAATGAAATTGTAGCCAACATCTGTTTCTAATTAGTGGTTTTAAAAGTCGAGCAGGAATATCGGTAATACGGGTTGTGAGCTACTTTCGATCGATTTGTTTAAAAAATAAATGTAAAGTGACCAAAACATTGATATTGAAATGCCAGGAAAAAGCAATATCGAACACCAAAGTGTCCTTTTTAGTTTTATAGATATTTTCTGTGACAGCAAAAAATATATTGATGTCCGTTATTGGTTTCGTTGACTCCGTTAACAAAGTGATTTAATTATTATTTATCCAAATAAACAGTTACTTCAACACACAAAATTCGTTCAAGGTCGTTAATTCAGGAGCACAATAAAAAGGATTTTTCTTAATCTCCAAATAAAACTCATCAAGTACTACCAACCAGACATTCAAGAATAGACTAGAGCAGTCTTCAAAAGACCTATAGATACTTATTTAGATTAATTCCGATACCGCTTCCGATAACATCGGAACCGAAAGAAAGGATAAATTGTGGTTGAAATTGGAAAGTGGCAAAGAGATTTATCTAGTTTGAGGCCCAATATCGGTTAGGCCCATTAAGGTCGGCACGGACCTCTATTGTCGTTTATACCCAGTATTTTTTGCTTTACAAAAAATAAATGGCGGGTGTGAAGTGGGAAATTTATTGAGTATCTCTTTTTATAAATATTGATGTTGAATGGCTCGTGTAAATTTCACAATTGTTGAATTCATGGACGTTTGTGTCGTTGTGTCTCGTGATGATGTTGTGGTCTGATGGTGAAATGTAACACGTCATTAAGTTTGTTGTGATATTATTCGATGAATTCATGAATGGACGATGAAAATGAACTTACGAGTTCGAAGAAGGATATGAGGACTACAAATAGACAACTCTTTTTTGGTTAAAACTGCAAAATAATGAGTAAACTTTAGATTTAACTATTTATTACTTGTTTTTCTTGTGGTTTAACCCACCTTCCTATGATTTTTTTTCGCGTACCTGAATATCAGCCTATTATTATTCTGTTGTAGTATAAAAATATCAAAATGTATACAACAGTTTTTACCTGAATATCCACATATAGCCATACATTCGAACTTTCAGGTTAATGGTATTGGTCTGAAGCTGTGCTAATATTTTCCAGTTCAATATCCCATGTAAAAAAAATACAGGGTGATGCGATAGATTATTCAGGTGATAAGTAATTCTATTTACTGTGCCCTATCTGTCATCTCGCGTGTTCGTATGTCGAACAATTTGCACGTAAACAAAGGTTAGTCGAGGTGATAGTCATTTATCACATTAATGATCGATGTTTTCAGTAAACTGTTGTTTTTTTGATGTCGAAAAATTCTGTGTTTTAACTTTAAAATGTTTGAAGTGTCTTATCAATTGCTGGTGTTACATAAAACAATTTCAAAATTTTGTTTGTTTGAACGCGCTATTCTCAGGAACTACTGGTCCGATTTGAAAATTTCTTTCAGTGTTAGATAGCCCATTTATCGAAGAAGGCTATAGGCTACTTTTTATCCCGGTACGGGAAGTAGTTCCCACCGAAACCGCTGGCAGAAGCTAGTATGTCATAAAACGAATGTTCAATCCATTGAGAATAAGTTTTACAAACTGGAGTTTAACATCGGTAGATTTTAGATTTTACATATCTATTTATACTCATAAAATAGTCTAAATATATGTTGGTTTAATTACGTTGCATAATTCGTATTATGTATACTAATGAGCTACTAAAACTATATGCTTATAATAATTCGGCACCAACAACATATGTTTCAGCCAAAAGCCACCGAATCCATTTGAGGTTAAACCTAACAATAGTGCGTAAATTTTAGCTAACAGATTGCTCCTCTATTGTTTACCGACTTTATACGAGAGTATTTTGTTAAGCCAATTTATAGGCATACATTCTGTAGATTGTGTAAGCATTTTTGTATACAAAACAAATAATAGTAAGTATATTGTAACGAAAAAAGTTGAAAAGTTAATATAACTTCTGTAGCTAGATCATTGAGTAAAATTTATTTTCTTTTTTGTTGTACCCGGTTGTCACGTAAAGTTTAATAAAAAACGTGAGTTCTAACCACAAAACAAAATAATAATTATGATTGGCAAATACTTCTTTGATTTTAATTCGACTTGTGGTTTGGCAAAATGTAACCATCCAGTCTCTGCAACGTAAACACTTAATAATTATTGGTACTTTAAGAATGTACATAAAAATCAAAAATAACTTACTGCCAAGTTTGAGCCAAGCAACAAGATCGCAACATTCTACCCAACCCACCCATCGATAAACAGACCGCAGTAAGCGTAGTAAACCACGTAACGAAATTCCAGTTCGTATTTATTTGAGCATATTTTCAGTTTCACATAGGTGTTTAGTTTCGGCTGCCAAAGCAATTATTCATTGGAAGCCGTGATGAAGACGTATTGCCCAAGTAATGACTACGTAGGCAGGTATCAATCAGGGTTACCAAGGATGGGTACTATAAATCTAGTACGTTAATGTTTGTACAGTCAGACACAAAAGTTGTTTTTGTGAAAAATATTTGTATTTCAAATGACAACAAAATTACAGTATTTAGTTTTTTTTTGGTTAAAACTATTTTAGTGATAGAGTTTTTAAATCAAATCCAAATTATATTCTGAAATAATGCTTCAAAAGTGTTTAGCTAGCATTTTTGGGCAAATCGTGTTATGTAATTTAATTTTAATTGCTTTCACAGTGTATTTATATTTTTCAGTGTTCGAATGAAATAACTAAATATCAAAAAGATAATGTTTTATCTCATTGTTCAAATGTGTATTCATCATTTTAAAAAAACTCAATTAAAAACCAAACTGGAAAATTATTTATATTGCTAACATGACGAATTGTTTTCTAAAAACTGCACCAATTTTAGATGCTCCCCCTTTAAATGTATTAATATTATATACATAGTTCAAATACTAAACTAATGCAATAACAAAACCCTATTTACGACGAAGTGAATTGATTCTGGAATTCAGTAACAGAGTTAACTTTGTTTTGTCGTTTTAACCAGTGGCAACGGCTTTAATCCTGATTTGATTAAATTTTGGATTACTCAAAGACAATATTGTATCATTTTGGATTTAATATTAGAGTTTAATGTTAAATTTATCTGACATTTGATTAAAAGATATTAAAAACTAGCGGTTAGTCATGGTTCCACCCGCGGTCCGTGGCAACTTCTTGCCGTGCCTTGATCAAATACAGGAATGACTTTTATCCAGTGCGCAAACTTTGTCAACTTATAGTTAAATAAGTTTTATAGATACGTATATTTTTATTTTGTCGTGTTTTAGTACAAAAAAGAAAAGTTATTGATATCGAAAGATGTTTATTTTGTAACCGATTGTACGGTCACAGTCGTCATAGTAGGCACGGTGGCAACGCGAAACCGGTTTACTGAGGCGAGCGCTGCTCCAAGCGCGTAAGAATAGTTGGTATCCATATTTTGCTGATTTTAGGGCGGACAAAAGAATTAATTTTTTTTTACTGATGATGCAGATATGTTCTGTTAATGATTCTGGACCACCAGTTTTTTTTTGTGCACTTCTTAAAATTCATTCCTGTATAGGCTAGCAAGTCCCGGTAGAGCTGCTCAATTGGGACCAGCGTAGAACCGCGGGTAAGCTACTATTAATTTACAAAACTATTATTTTCTTAATTCTTTCGTCTCCACGAATTCAAGCTTCAGAAACAACGTTCATGCAGTAAACATTTAGTTATGGGATTATTGTGAGCTCATATAGCTCTGGAATTCAGTTCAAAGATAAAATAACCTTCGCCTTAAGCTTGCTGGTATTTCTATTGTCTTAAGAACAGTACAATTTTCTTAGCGAGACATTTCATTTTCAGTATACGAGACGATATATTTAGTGGTTAGTCAACTCTGCGTATTTTAAGACTGCTCTAAATTAGTGTTTGGTTAAATATTATTTGTTGTAGATCTAAATACGTGTAGGGAGTAAATAAAGACATAAATATAGATTATTTACACTAGCTTTACAGTAGTTGAATCTTAGTTCTCCGCCCTGATCATGTCTGTGAAATTTCAAAATAAAATAAAATAGCAAGGGAACTTCATAAAATGTTTGGATCCCTGGGGTCAAAGTTTGTATTGTATTTGATTTGTTCAGACAGTCTAGAAATGTAAAGAAATGATTGAATTGATTGACTGTCGAGTATTACTTTTGTGCTCCCAAAATAAGCATAAGTATGTGAAGAATCTACATAAATATATAAAAAAAAAAATTGTAGGAAATTTTTGAGAATAGGTACTTATTGACAAAAAAAAACATTTCATTTTTTCAGTGCAAATTGTACACACCGAAAGAAAACAGGCTTTTCGTTATACTAATATCGTCAGCAACCGGACGCAAATCTAAATTGATACCAACAGATCAGTATCGAGCATTTGATGAAAACACTAACACATGTACAGTCGCAAACACAAGTTCATACGAAATTACTTTCGTCGGAATAAAATAATTCGTTCCGTATTGTGGCGATTGATTGAAGATTAAACTTGTGAACGTGGGAGGACTACCCACTACTTGTACTCTCTTGTCAATAGAATCTGAAAGTCTGTATTTTGTAGTAGACATGTTTGTGAGTTAATTAAGCATTTGGCGGTCATGTGAAGTCGCAGGTTGTTAAAATAAACTACGTGAGTCTGAGTGAACCAAAATACATACCTACTGCGATTTAAGGGTAAATGCTGTTTTTGACTCTTCCTTCGAAAAGTACTTTCTTGTTAATTTTTCTTTTGCAACCGACTGAGTAGATAATATTTTCTTGAACCAATCATACTGTTGACCATTATAAATTTGGTATTTAATGGCATTTAAAATTCAAAATGAGGAACTAAAGTTTTTTTCTAACTTCGGAAGTTACAATTGGAAATTAAATTGATTAAGTAAATGAAGTAATTTTCTTCTCGCATGTACCCACACGAGTCCGCTTTCCGCGCAATGGCTAGTACGTCAGAGACGTTGCGTTTTCCGTTGATGTGTTATTTTGATTCGACGCCTGAAGTGTGCGACTCAGATCCGTTTGTAAAGGTTGAGGCGTATTGAAAGATATGAGAGATAATAAGAGAACACATTAATTATTATAAGACATGTAACACTATACAATACATATAATATAACATATTACTTTGATAAAAAATAATGATATCAATGGGACTTTAGACATTGACATTAGAGGTAAATAAGAAATTCTCACACGCTTGCAAGTTTTCAAAAGAAGAAAAGTTGTATATGTTTTTGATTTGATGGCCATAGGCAGAGGTTGATCCGTATCTTAAGATGTGGCAGATAACAAGAAAGACATATTATGACCATTAACTAAATTAATCATTTCAGATGCACATATTCTTTTATCGTCAGAAGTTGATGACAGTTTTAGGAGCCATTATTAAAAGGACTATTATTTTATTTGATATTTCACATATCAAAAGGCATTGTATATTTTATATTCCCTGTTATATATTAAATTCCACATGGGTGTTATTTTTTTACAAATTCTTAAATATTATGAATACCTAACTAATTTAGGTCTTGACTCAACAAAACGCAGTCTTACAAAAATAAAATCTAATAAAAATCAACAGTGTTTTACCTACTTTTTAAGATAGTTATATTTTAACAGTGGATCACAAACCTAAGCGTATGGTTAGTATAAGCGTTGAACTCAATGTGATTGATGTTTACACGTTGGCGCCTCGCGGAGACTTGCTATTTCCTAAATAACCACCAATGTCCACAGATCACTGATAGTTTATTGGATACTAGCTTTCACCCGCGGTTTCACCCGCGTCCCGTAGCCGGATGGTGACAAAAACTATCCTAAAACCTTCTCCCTTCTAAGTTACCTCACCTCTAATTTTCAGCCAAATCGGTCAAGCCGTTTTCATGTTATGTCGTGACAACGGAAAGCGGGTTTCATTTTTATATATATAGATTGTGACGTCTGCAAATATTCAGTTAAACATGTCATGTGTACAGTGAATAGAAAATAGTAATTGTATTACATAAAAACTTCGATCTTTCTTTTCTCATTTCAATAGATAGTTACGAACTATTAAAGAATTCGTCTTCAGGGACAAAGTAATGTTATATATTACCAAATTGCTTAAATCTGTTCAGGAGTTTTTGTAAGATATTCTAACAAAACATCCAAACCTTTTCGTTTATAATACGAGTGTATCTCTTTCTACAAAAACTAATAACAAGTTTCAATTTAATAACAATCTTAACTATCTAACAAAAAGCATTTTCGCATCGCCAATTAAATCCTTTTAAAGCGTAATAGCTTTAACATATATTTCCAATATTTTTTGTAGAGATTAGTACCAAACCCCAACTTAGCATATATAAATTGATGATTAAAGTTAACGTTTCGGCGTATTACCCAGATGAGTAGGCAAACTATGGGTTCTTGCTAGTCATTCTATCATTACGTCAGATATTACAACCCCAGGGTCACTTTATTGGGAACATTCTTCATCTACATACATATTGTATAAGTACAGTACAAAGAACATTGTAATTAGAAGATAGATCACTTTCCAAAATTAAATCCTTCAAATCTTCAAGGGCGGTAATGCACTAGGGACCCAAACGGGTCAGCCATACTTGTCCTGTAAATTGAAAACCTACCAGAATCTAAAAAATTTTACCAATTTTTTATGCTTACCGCATAGAAAAATGTATGATTAAAAATATTGGGCTTAAACTGTACGTATGTACATTCAAAGAAAATTACGCTAAACCACGTTCATTTACAAACTCAACCACAATTCCAATTAAAATGAAAAGTTTACAAAATATGTTATTAATTAAAACAAAATTCTTTCACAACGTAAATCAAGTAAACAAACATTTCAAACTTGTAATAATTTTCAAAAGATCTATTACTTTGAACTGTATTTCAGTGTAAATGATCTTTAGTAAAACATGGCTATGTTTATTCTGTAATATAAACAGAATTCGTGCTGTCTGTGTGATCGTTTCGAGTTCTTCCAGGAATTCTACTGGTGTATTTGACCTTCTAAGGTCGCTTCAAAAGGCAAAATAGTGAACCTCTTGCAGTGTTGTTTTGTTGTGCTTTTATGACGGCCTTTCTTTCTCAGGGATGCGGCGTGCAATCGAGCCAAAATTACAGACAAGTATTTATGTAAAGATTAGTTTCACTCGTGTCCAAGGGGAATTATTCTCCGCACCCGGATCAAAAGAATCCTATGTCTTTTTTCAGGCTCTAGACTATTCTTTAGACAGATTCAATAGTTTTGGCGTAAAAGTGCGGCAGACAAACAGACGGAGTAAGTTTCGTATTTATAATATTAAGTAAGGATTAGATGCGTGATTAGATGTCACCCACCTACACATTTACGTGAAAATATAAAAATAATCTCTTTGAAAGTTGAAAGAAAAGTCGGGAAGCATAGCAAGCCTCAGAAACATGTCACATTCACAGTACGATTTTCACTCAAATCCGTGTACGTTTTACCACGTAGGTGAAAACATAGTGTTTATAAATCCGTGAACACAAAACGTATCATGTTTACTCAGCTTAGTATACAATTAACATTTATTAGTCTAGTACAAGCAGCGGTTTGCCGTGCAAAATTCAATCTGATTTCAGTTTACATTTAGAATTCATTTTTAAATGGAGCTTATGGGTTGGCGCTATATGCTTTGCTGAATGTGATTTGTTTGCAGAATGATAATGTGTGTATGTATGTCTGTTGTGCACGTCATGTTTGAGGTTTTTGCGAGAGACAGAAATGTTTGATTGAAAAAATAGGTTTTGATTATCGAAATAACTTTATTATAATATGTTTTTATATTTAAAAAAATACATATTTTTGAGATATAATACTGTCATATTGTGTATTTACAAACTACTAATTAGTAAAGACGAAACGTAAGATTCTACATATTTATGTTAATTTGCGCGAATTTTTTTGTGTGTAGAGAAACCGCGTGAACAAATCCGCTAGTGTGAATGCGCTGTTAATGAAAATGGTGTTAGTATCAAAGTCTTAAAATCTTAATGTTTTAGCTATCTGAACAATATAATCGGCAATAAATATATCGCAAGCGATATGCGCGCCCAACAAGACAAATGGATCAAGATAGGTAGTCTACTGTTTACTTTTAATCCTACTTTAACCAGACTTGCCAAAATAAAATAATCCTAATTCCTTGCTAACTACGCAATCCCGTAATATTTTTTTATTCCATAGGTTTATTTTTGTTGTTTTATTTCAAATCCATTCTTCAAACACTTTGAACTAATTGTATTTTTACTTCAGGGAACATAAAAATTCTTTGTATAAGTACGTTATATTCCCAGGTGATTTTGTGATAAGTTTTAGTTGAAAAAACATTTTCTTTGATGTTGAACTTAAACTTGAGTTTGTTTTTTATGCTTTCTCGTTTAAACAGCTGAAACGACTGGTATGAAATTTGACATAGAGGTATTTGGTAACTTTAAAATGGAGAAAGTTTAAGGGTCTATATCTGTATCACAATGCTACAAAGTTCGCCTAAAAACCGCACAAAGTTACTATCCATGCATTAAACTCGCAGACAAACTCTACTAGTAAAAAAAAACTTAGAATACTGTCAGTCTGTACGTGAAATCTTCCGTCCCCAAGAAGTAAGACAAATAGCGGGATAAAACCCAAGTAAACGTTACTAATGAAATAATAAATGGGTTCTCTCCAAAGAAAAACGGGTGACCACGGGAAATTGTGAAACTGAAAGTTTCAAAGAAAATAACAAGGTTTGCCGGGATTAATTTAGGAAGCCACTGAATTTTATAAACAAAATTTTGGTACCTATAAATAAATATTATCGTTGTATAAGCGTTTTAACCTGCGCCTCGAGGAAAATACTTCCCGCGCATCGATATAAAGCCCATATGTTATTTCGATATGAAAGTTTTATATTACTGCCAATTTTTGTCACATATCAGCAACATTTCACTCAGCAACTGAAAGATAACTAACAAACATAAACATGAATTATAAATACTTCCTTCTAATATTTTACCATTTAAATAAAATAACCAGATTCGTAACATAAGCATAAAAACTCTCATAAGATTTGAACTACTAAAATTTGGCTCTAAATCTAACAGCCTTACTTATAAACGTGAATTAAATAATAAGTATTACTTAAGGGCTGTTTAAGAAAATTCTTACTTATAAACATTGCTTAAGCATGTCTTTACTAACATTTAATCACTATTTACGGCTTTAAGTAGTGATTAGTTAAAATGTTGCTTAGAAGGTGATTAAAGGTTTTTATAAGTAAGGTTGTAAGTCTTTCAGTAGATGAAGGATCAAAATATGAAGTTGAGTAAACTGATAGCGTCGTTGTGAACACTTGATTTCCCAAAGGAGCTCATAGATCAGTAGGAATGTAGGTACATTGGTAGGTTTGTGTAAAGCCAAAAATTGGACACGAAAAAGCTGATTTTTGAGGTTTTTCATTTCTCTCAGAGCGTTAAAGTATTTTTTAGACGCCTGATTTAGAATTGGAATTATTGTTCATCATCTCAGCCATAGGACGTCCACTGCTGAACATAGGCCTCCCCCTTTGATCTCCACAGATACCTGTTGGAAGCGACCTGCATCCAGCGTCTTCCGGCGACCTTTATAAGGTCGTCTGTCCACCTCGTTGGTGGACGTCCTACGCTGCGCTTGCTAGTCCATGGTCTCCACTCCAGCACTTTTCGACCCCATCGGCCATCTGCTCTGCGAGCAATATGGCCTGCCCATTGCCACTTCAACTTGCTGATCCGGTGGGCTATATCGGTGACTTTGGTTCGTCTACGGATCTCCTCGTTTCGGATTCGATCACGTAGAGAAACACCGAGTATAGCCCTCTCCATAGCTCGTTGAGCGACTTTGAGCTTTGAGATGAGGCCGATAGTGAGAGACCACGTTTCAGTGCCGTAAGTCATCACTGGTAACACACATTGGTTGAAGACTTTCGTCTTGAGGCACTGAGGTATGTCGGACGAAAAGACATTGCGTAGTTTCCCGAATTATTGTTACTATCGTAAAAATCATTAAAAACAATTTACTTCTTTGTGCTTAGCACAACTGAGTACAAATTGTCTACGAATAAACGTATCATCATAATTTTGAATGAGATGTCTACCCATTTATAGGTGTACCATAAAAATCCTTACATCCCAAAATTATTTAAGAAACCAATGTGACTTCACCTTCATATTACCCCACTTTTTACTCAAGCTACTACCACAAGACTCTGACACTTACATCTATAAGAATAAGACTCTAAATAGCCTGCCATCTTCAGGTACGATTAAACCAAGTAATTTATATTTTTTAAAGAGTTTCGAGGGTGATGTCGACGTGAATAAATTGCGTTATAATCTACCGTCACCGGCTTCCTCAGTAGTGAAGTCCGTAGTTCCGGCTTAACGGGACTTTCCCGTTTTTAAATTAATTTTTCTTCGTTTGGGTTGTTTGTTTCTTCATAGTTTTATTTTAAATTGGCGTTGGGGCTAATTAGGTTATTTATATTTAGATAATATATTGCTAAACAACAGTTTAGCAAGTAATAGCAAAATATTATTCAGTCCCAATTATACGGGCTACGAACAAACTAGTATGAACCTTTTTGGCATTTCGTAATCGTTCAACCTTTAACGATTAATTAAAGGTGTTCAGATGACCATATTGTTATCATTCAAGTACCTAAAAATCATTGACAAAAACCATCCACTATTTTACAACAACTTTTTAATAAAAATTAAAAAATAATATTCCCCTCACAATATAATTTTAAACCTTCATACCTGCACGCCACCCAATCCCGTCGGCCATATTGGACAGCCGGCTCCAGCGAGATATAAATTTTACACGTAAGCTCGCTATAATGAAATGCCCCGAGTGGGTTAAGTAACTTGAGTTACGAGGACTTAATCGCTAAGGTACAGGAAAATCAGGAAAATGTGGCGATTTTCTTCTGGAATGTTCTGACGTATCAGTTTTGAGTAGGTAATTAGTCAATTAGCTGTTTGTAAATTGGTAATTTGTTCTGCCTAGAAATTAGTATTGTAAATTCGATATGATGGGATTTGTTTCGCATCTTTATTTAAGACTAGCCATTTTCCCGCGGTTTCACCCGCGTCCCATGGGAGCTACTGCCCGCACCGGGATAAAATATAGCCTATGTTACTCGCAAATATTATAGCTTTCTAATGGTGAAAGAATATTTCAATTCGGTCCAGTAGTTTTTGAGTTTATCCATTACAACCAAACATACAAAGTTTTCCTCTTTATAATATTAGTATAGATTTAATTGAGTTTGTTGGGATATTTTTCTGATTCGTTTTTTTTTTCTGTCTGTTGTAGACAGATCATTGACACTAGATATCATTTAGATATTTTTGTACGATAGAGTTACAAACGTTTATGATTACCGAATCATATAAAGTTTGTCAAGTTCCATCCGCAATATAATTATTAATTGTTCTATACACAAAATCAATGCTTTATCAAAACAAATATACCTACCTAGTAGGTACTCCTTCAATCCACTTACCTACGACTTTATTTACGAACTAAAATCTTTAGACCGTAATAACACTATCGGAATTGAATACGCACTAAAAATCCTTCCTTAAAATAAAATAGGCAGTAAGAAGCACGTAACTGTCCGTTCTGCCTATATGAGAAGGGAATCGTAAAAACTAGATATTGGTTTTGGCTTTTTATGTCTTCGTTATACCTTTTGTGTTACTTCGGTTCTGCGGGAAAGGTTTTAATACGTAGTGGAATAAAAACGTTGCAGAGTAAATACTATAGTATTCAGAACTATGTTAATTATATATGTTAGTTTTATTTTGTCTGAGAAATTAGCAGGATTAAATATCTTTATTTACTAGGTATAGATAGGTATATATTTATATTAACACAAAACTAAAACTAAACTTATATAGCAGTATGAAATAGATTAAATTAGAACAAAATTAATACTTGGATATAAAAAATCTCAAAGCCTCTTAAACATAAAAACTTAATAATTGAAAATTTCAAACTATTAACAACTTTATAATTATTACAAAGCTAATTAATTAATTTCATAAAACTGTTATCAAATACTTGAAATTACTTTTAAATTGTTTTCGGCAGAGCTTAAATTAATAAGGTAATTTTGGCAGTGTTTCGACAAAATTGTGACTGTTTATTTTTAATATTTTTAGTTAGTAGGTAACTAGGCTATAAACTGCCATGTAATATTATCTATTTTTCATTGCCTTTGACATATTTTTTACAACTTTTAGCAGTCGTTTGAAAACCGAAATCTAACAAGGATGGCAATACAATTTGTCTATAATGTTTCGGTCATTATTAGACTCACTAAAAAGTTTGATTGGATTCACGATTACCACCAAAATAAACTGTCAACCAGCCATCGCACCAATTACCGTGATAACAGTTTAGCCAGCAATGTGCGGGACTCTAAAAAAAGTCTCACTAAAAAGGTTTTTTTTCCAAGGCATTCACAAGTAAACAAACCTTCGTAGGTACTCGTATCACAAGTAACGCAATAAATCTCGTACATGTCGTGTGTCGTACTATTTCTGCCGGCCGCTGTTTAAAATCACAAATAATAGGTATGGGAAGCGTCGCACTGTTTGTGTTTACATACGTGTCTGATACGCGAATGGGTTTGTGCACGCAAAGTTTGCTTTAAGGGGTTCAACGATATATTTGTTCGCCGTCATTGTTTTAAAAAGTTTGCTCGCATAGAAAAAGGAAAATGGGTTTGTCAGGTTGGTGGTTTAATTTCTATTCTGTACCAGAGTTTGCTTGAGAATTGGTGTGAGACATAGAAATCTGACGCAACCGTGCGGGGACACAGAAAAAATAGCTTATCTCCTTCTTTCAAGTACCGGCAATTTCCATGTTCCAATTTTCACGTCAATCGGTTGAGCTGTAATGTGAAAGCATCATGTTTAACATGTCAAACAAACTTAATTTCATTTCTGTGAAATTAGCAAGGATTAACTAGATTATTAAGTAAACAAGCTTTCAAATACAGCTAATATGTAACAAAACCGCTACGTTAAGCTCCAAGCTCAGTTTCACAACTTAATCCACTAATTTAGTCTCAATCACAATTGCTCTTAGAATAAACATACACATCGTAATAACCAAAATAGCCTCCTATTTTCGAATTAACGTTTCTCCCTTCTCGTTTCTTATCATCTGTATGATTAAGGCCTACCTTCAAAGCCTTGGTTGAAGATAATTCCGCTACCAGGAGCGCAGATCAAAGAGGAGCTAAGTTGATGTACACCTTAATGTCATGTCGCTTACAGGGATTTATTAGATGCGGGCTTTGACCTACGACGCATAATTAGGTATAGGTACCTCTAAAGAGAGTTTTAGGTGGGAGAGTTGTTTATAGTTTACTTACGATTTTATATTAGGAAAGATATTGTTTTTTTTGGAATTTAGTACAGATGCTTAGCTCGGGAGAGCTCAATAGTGGTCGAGGCACCGAGTAATACAAAGACAATGTGTATGTACGTACCCGCAATATAAGTGCTACTATATAATTATAATATGTACCTTAAAATCGATGCAGTTGAATTTAAGGAAACAGGAATTTTCTTGAAATATTTCCAAAAATTTCAACGTTTTAAGCTCTAAGATACCTAGGCAGACCTGACTGAAAAAGCAAAACCAGTGGGTGGTCTTTTAATTAAGCCGGTGACCGAAGCAAAACTCGTTCTAAAATAGATAACCAACCATTGTGATGAAATAAATGCTTGTAATAAAAGAAATAATAATCATTAACACGTACCTTTTATTGCTCTATAATATTCACGTAATTAAGAAATATCTACCACCTTTATTAAAGGTAATATTGAACTTGATATTCAGCCCTTTCTAATTACGTAGTTATGATCTTAGATATTTTGTTCAATGGGCTAATGAAAGGTAAACTTTGCCTAATTTAATTAATAAAATATTTTCATAATGGAGTACTTGGTATTATTTAGTGAGAACATTTTAGTTAAGATGTTGGGATAAGCTGGCTTTTGAAAATGTATTAACTGGATTAGCTAAGTTTAGAAGGGCTTAAGATAATTAAGTACTTGTTCTAGACTAGATGTTCCCGCAGTTTCACATGCGTCCAAAAAGATATATATTTCTCATGTGAAAGTCCCGTCAAAATCATTCTAGCCATTTCAGAGATTAGCTGAAATAAACAAACAGATACTGACTAGAATTAAAAAATATATATTTTTACAGTCTCAATTGAAAAACGCAAGTGACATGTCTAGCTAACAAAGGAATAATCGATTCTACTACTTTCAATTATCTTCTTTGTATTCTACCTCTATTACTGCGCTATTGAGTACTAATTGAATAACATCATTACCATTAATGTATAATGCCTTTCATACGAATCGCCATATAAATGGTGCAATTATATTTCCCTATCAATGTTCTATATATTACCTATTGAATATTAATCGCTATTTTATAGGTCGTAAACGTGACTAGAAGTGTTAGAAACACTATTAACTAATCAATTTGGAACGTTGTGAATCCTAACTAATATTATAAATGTGAAAGTAACTCTGTCTGTCTGTCTTTCTGTCTGTCTGTCTGTCTGTCTGTCTGTCTATTCTTCACGCCTAAACTACTGAACCGATTTATGTGAAATTTGGTACAGACATAGTTTGGAACTTGAGAAAGGACATAGGATAGTTTTTATTACAAAAAATATAAAAACAAAAAATTATTCCGGACATATAGCGCCATCTATTGGTCAAACCAAAAATCTGCCGAAGTCCCTATTCCACGCGAACGAAGTCGCGGGCAAAAGCTAGTATTATAATATATTCCTATTGAAAATTTGGATGGTTTTGAAAATATGTTTCTAACCTGGATTAAGTATCGACAAGTAAATATTTATATGAAAAAAAAAGATATGTAAACAAAGCAAGTATTCAATATAGTTCTTGATAGCAAACGAGCACGATATACATAAAATGAAGATACATTTAATTAATTTACGCCTTTGCAAAAAATAGGTATCAATTGATGTCTTTCAATTGAATTGAAATTCAAAAGTTCAATACTCAATTACATTGAGTAGGTAGGCTTCAAACCGGTTTGAAAGCAATTTGTGATCAGGTGATATCATTGATACATTTTCAATTTACTTATAATAAAAAGTCTTTTTCATATTTTTTAAATCATTTCGACATATTTGAGAACGGGATCTATTACATACCTAAATAAATACGGCTACACAAGTTACACCTGCTTACAAAAAGTGGGGCTTATTGACAGCTACATTCGGTTAGTGATGAATCAATTGCTCAAACCAATTATGTCGAAGTCCAGTGATCCAGTGATCTGGATTAGGCTTACCAACAGTGCAAGAGTAGATCTGTGACCTCTGTGACTGTTATAAGACTGTGTAGATGAGTAGCTAGCTTTACCTTGCAAAAAAGTCTTACCATAAAAAAATATAATCATCGCAGTATTACCATAGCTTTCTTAACATATAGACAGAACTTTAAAAATGAAAAAAAATTGAGTAAGCAAATCTTATCAGTTTCTCCAACAAGAATATAATTGCTTTTCCCAATTTCTGAGAAGTTGTCTCGGCCGCTGGTTATTTACATACTTCTAAATTGTTGTCACCGACTAAAGTGACAGGCAGAATACTCCGAGTAATTTGAGGTGAGATCAAAGTGCGGTGTAGTTTGCTATTACTGTTCCACTTAGTGGTTCAGTGATTTATAAGATGGAACTAAGAACAGCTATAGTTAGGCTAGTCGTGTCATATATACTAATATTGTAAGATGAAGAATTGTATGTTTGGATGCGCTTAGGTCATGAATATCTGGTCCGATTTGGAAAGCTCATTCAACGTTAGATATCCCAATATCATGGAAAGTTACTTTATCAGGGGCTCGTAGTAGTTCTCACGGGTAAAACAGACGGAGAAAGCTAGTTTAATTATACCTACAATAAACACCAAACTTACAATTAAAATGTAATTAAATTTGCAAAGTCCTAAACAAATCCTACAAATTGTTAAAAATAGCGAAAGCAATCCCTGATACTGAAGGCACTTCAATTGTTATAGAAAACCTCCATTGATTCGGTCCACGGGCCCGATTCTCCTAAGTTAATAATGTCAACATTGAATAGAAATCGAATCGCAATATGATCGCAAACGCTTCAATTGTAATCGAGTCGGGATTGAATCGCAGTCGAATGTGAATCGTATGTTGCTTAAGTAAAATTAGGAGAATCGGGCCCCAGTTTTCATTAGTTTGGAATTGCAAACATGTGAGAAAGGATTTTTTTTTCGTTTAGGACTCTTTTTATGACGGAACGATATAGCTACTAAGCTGCTTAGGATCTATATACGAGCATAATTACACATCAGAAAGTATTCCGAAATAGTGGCTTGTTGACGAGTTTTATGCTACAGAACATCCAAGAGTAGATTAGTATTGACATTTTTCGTTTGGGACAAGATAAGGAAAAGAATTGCGAAACCTATAACAATGAACCATCGATTCTTTCAGTATAGAATGTTCATTATTGTGACGACTATGTTTGTACAGACAGTTGCAAGCCATTCTTCCAAAAACACAACATCTTAACTCTCCCCTGTATCTACATACTAGAATCATGCAAATTTGTCCGTAAACACCAAGAGCTGTACACTCAACGAGACGACAACCAATCACGCTATCAACTCAGACCTCGCACAAAACTAAATATACCTAAGTCTCGCTTAAAAATGCACTCGACAAGTCCCTACGTTATGTCTATTAAATTGTACAATAAACTACCCGCACAAATAAAAAGAGAAGATAAAATTAATATATTTTTTAAAAAACTTAGGCAATTTCTTATAAGTAAATGCTACTATTCCATTAACGAATACCTTAATGATAAAAATATAAAGACATAAACAGTCACACGCACATACACACACACACACACCCACATATACGCACACACACAGTCCAACTTTACAGTGTAGATTAAGTATTTAAATAAAAAAAACTTTAAAATATAAATATGTATAACATATTTGCCTATATAACTACTTTAGTCTTATGGCCAGTTTCTTCATCAAAAGTTAAAGTTAAAGTTATGGCTAAAGTAATGTCTAAAGTAAAAGTAACGGTTTAATTAAATTTTTCTATGAATTTTGCTGTCAGTTTAGCCTTGAAAAAACGAATTTGACCGTTACTTTTACTTTAGACATTACTTTAACTTTTGATGAAGAAACTGGCCGTTAGTCAACAATAATAAGCAACATAGCCGATAAGAGCTTCCTCTCTCCTAACCCACTTATTTTGCTGTGCCCGACAGGGTCCATGTGAACTATTTATAAGTACCTAAGAATACATGTGGAAAGCAATAAAAGTATTGAGTACTGTGTAGTAATGTGTTGTAATACCTATGTATGTATATTGTCTACTCCTACCTGATATTTTACCTTTGATCTTTTATGCCAAAATATGTTCACACGCCTATTAAAATGCCTTTGCCGATACGAAACACCATACCATTATGATGTATAAATTTCGTCAAAGTGAAAATTATTAGACAACTGTGTATCAAATTAATTTCGTGCCTTTGATCAAAGAGTGATAACAAATTTTCTTCGTCAATATACCTAAGCTATGTATATACATGACTGTCGATGAGTAGGAAGAAATATGTAAGAAAAATGTACATGTTCCTATAATGAAACTAGACGTAAGATTTTTATACCTGTGAAATCCTGAAATAACAATATTTGTCTAGGTTAATTGTTATTAATATACTTACTAGGTTACTTTTAATAATACGCTAAGTACACATATTTAGGTAAGTAATTAAAGTTATTTCTAGCTCTAAGTAAATGAAAAAGAATTAGTCGTTCGCCCACAAGAGACAGAAAAGGCGTACAAAAAATACATGTCCATTTTCCGACCACTTTCGCCTCAATTGAAGAAATAATTTTCAAGCGGAAAGCTGGACCGAAGCTTCTAGTAAAATAATTATAGTTTTTGCACAATACTTCTTAATGTTTTTAAACATCAAAGTCAAAGTCAAGTCAAAGTCAAAAACGTTTATTGAAAATAGGCTAGTTTTTAGCACTTTTTCACGTCAAATAATACAAAAGGACAGCACCCCCAAAACTTTTGCCCCCCTTTCACTCTTTATCCTTCATCTCTTTATCACTAATTACAAAACAGGACCTCGCCTCGTCTGTTTTTTAGGTACTGAAACTAAAAAGCAATTAAAGACAAGAAATACAAAAACAATTACGTATAAGTATTATAATTTTCAGCAAACATAAATATTACATACTACGGTCTCAGTCACAATAACTCTTTGCATAGATTGCAGAAAATCTTTGAAACATTTTAAACCATTTTACACGAATGTCGTAAGAAGGGTATTCATCATCATCATCATCATCATCTCAGCCATAGGACGTCCACTGCTGAACATAGGCCTCCCCCTTTGATCTCCACAGATACCTGTTGGAAGCGACCTGCATCCAGCGTCTTCCGGCGACTTTTATAAGGTCGTCTGTCCACCTCGTTGGTGGACGTCCTACGCTGCGCTTGCTAGTCCGTGGTCTCCACTCCAGCACTTTTCGGCCCCATCTGCCATCTGCTCTGCGAGCAATATGGCCTGCCCATTGCCACTTCAACTTGCTAATCCGGTGGGCTATATCGGTGACTTTGGTTCGTCTACGGATCTCCTCGTTTCGGATTCGATCACGTAGAGAAACACCAAGCATAGCCCTCTCCATAGCTCGTTGAGCGACTTTGAGCTTTGAGATGAGGCCGATAGTGAGAGACCACGTTTCGGTGCCGTAAGTCATCACTGGTAACACACATTGGTTGAAGACTTTCGTCTTGAGGCACTGAGGTATGTCGGACGAAAAGACATTGCGTAGTTTCCCGAACGCTGCCCAGCCGAGTTGGATTCGGCGGTTGACCTCTTTCTCGAAGTTGGACCTACCTAATTGGATTACTTGTCCTAGGTAGATATATGAGTCAACAACTTCGAGTACCGAGCTTCCAACAGAGACTGGGGTGGGCTGAACATGGACATTTGACATAATTTTCGTCTTGTCCATGTTCATTTTCAGGCCCACCCGTTGTGAAACTCGGTCGAGGCCCTCGAGCATAATACTGAGTTCCTCCACCGACTTTGCCATGACTACGATGACTACGATGAAGATGAGATGAGAAGGGTATTGTAACAACAGAAATAAACTAAATGGACCACTATTGTAAACATTTCACCTTAACGGTTTCAGGCCGGCTGTAAAACTCTATTCGTATCATTTAACAGCTAATGTTGTGCAACTTTATTTTATATACTGGTAAACAAAGCGTAGATAAAAACGCACATCCAGTAATAACAGGTCCTTGATTTTCAATTAATAAAATAAAAGCTCTGAATTTAGCGGCAATAAAACCAGATTGCTAATGGACCTAGAAAAAGCTATACAAAATCATAAAATAGTAATTTTTATCTCTAACATTTCATTAGGAAAAAGTCAAAATAATAATTACTAATCAAAATTGTGAACTAAGCTAAAGAGCTAACTACTGTTGTTTACTAAGCTAAGTATTGTCCTATTTTGATAAAATATTTATTTTTTCTGAATGAGATAATTCCGATTTGTAAAAACTTAGCAGAGCGAATATTTCGTTTCTTTTTCAAAATGGATATTTTGCAAATAGCACTTTAAGAATTAGTAATTCCGCAAAAATCATACTTTAAACGTGACTTAACTTTGAATTTATTTCTTCTCAGAGTTTATTGGGAATAAACGTTCGATTGGACAGGCAATTTCCAAGTAAACCTCATTTTTAAGATCTACATTCTCGAAGAAAATTGAGCCCCTTTATTTTATATTTCTTTTATTCAGTATTCCCTCATTTAAACGTACTATTAGAATTATATATCTACCTATACCGACTGGACGTGTTTGTAAGTTCATCGAGCTTAGTCATACATTCATGATTAAAACTAATGATCACTAGTTTACAAATTTTTATTTTTTTCATATACCCCTCACAAAATCTATACCAGTACTCTCCGCCACCTTTGTACATTCTAAAAGTAACAACATAAAAATTCTATCACGTCACATTTTTTTTCTACTCCCAAATATTTGTTTTTAGGAATCATTCTTAACTCTCGATCTTTGGTTTTGCATTACTTGTTTAGTTTAAGAGATATTTTTTGTTTAATTTTAAAAAAATGTCGCGTAGACAGTGTAGACAAAGTTGTGATCGCTTTTGTTATGTTTGTGGACAATTTATATTTATAAGAAGAAAAGACATGTGACAGAATCGTTGAAAATTGCATATCTTCATTATTTCGGATTTTCTGTGGCCAATCAAGAAAAAAACTGGGCTCACTATGTGTTTTGTGACTGTGAGCTGTAGAATCACTTTACTGCGATGGTCATTCGGCGAAAACGTACACCTGTCATTTGGTACACCAATGTTGTGCAGGGAACCAACTAATCACGAAAATGACTGTTACTTTTGTTTTACTAAGACTTCGGGTTTTAATAAGAAAACTAAGTCGGCTATTGTATATGCATATGTTACTTAAAGAGGGGGTGTTTGGCGTCCCACAAGTACGCAAAATCATAAGTAATTTTAAGTTTGATACTCTTTTATCAACGACTGAAAGAGTTGCTTGGAATTCATTCAAAAATGTTATTAGAGACTTTTTAAGCAATAATAAAAGTGAAAACAATAAAGAGATAGTGAGTGATTCATTACAAAATTATCATAAGATGGGTGTTAACATGTCAAAAGATTAATTTTCTACATTCCCACTTGGATTTTTTTCCGGAAAACTTAGGAAGCATGAGCGACGAACAAGGAGAGCATTTTCACCAGGATTTAAAGGCTTTTGAAGATCGTCATCAAGGCTATTGGCACGAAAATATGTTGGGAGACTACTGCTGGTCTATATTAAAAGAAACCGATTCCGAAACCTATAAAAAGAAGTCCAAAATTAATAATTTTTAGTTGGTTATGGTCCGTTTTCTCCTGTTTTTTTAATTAAGTATAATTCCAAATGTGGACGTGATCGATTTTTTTTAATATTTTTCCTAGAATACCTATAGATAGATAGATAAAATTCAACAACTTTTATCTGGGGTATAAAAACCGTGTAAACTAGTGTGATTGATGATTTGCGATTAACGAATTTAGTCATGACTAATGATTGATCTCGTTAGTTATGATTAAATTAGTCATGACTAAATTAATCATGATTAGATCAATCATGATTGATCAATTGATTGAATAAATAAGTTGATTTGCCCAACACTCATACTATTCTACGACCTTTCTTAAAATTAGAAATTCGAAAGTAACATTGTCTGTCTGGCGTCCACGTCAAATCAAAACAACCAATTTAGGGGCAAATTTTTACTAGGAAGTGCCATTTTCCCGAAAAGCGGACAAAACAGCGGTTATCAGCTTTCGATAAGATGGTTCATGTATGACATACAATACGCCGATTTTGGTTGTTATTTCCACAACTATTTAGATACAGATATCTTGAAACTGGTTGATGATTAATGATACTAATTACTCTACATTAACACTACCGCTCAGGCTTCGATCAAACCTAATCTATCATCAATCTTGAATCTCTATAAGTATTATATAAATCGGTATAAAATATATTAGTCATTACATTCAGCTTTTGAATGTTCTTAGCAAACTTTCTAACGTCCATTAGTAGATCAGAAATACGCTAAATCATCGCATTATACTCGCTAAGTTTAAGAAAAATGAGAATAACCAGAAAAAAACTCGAAAAAAAGAACTTAGAATTTATTCAAGGTTATACATATTTATTAAAGATACAAGTATTTTTAATTATCTTGATTAATTAATGAATAATTTGTTCAGTATCATTTTTATAAATCTCTCTACTGCACTCACTAATTAGAATTGTAATTGATTTTTACTAATGTGATTCTCTAGACACGGGATTATAAAACTAAGACTAGTTTATTTTTTTTATTAATATTAAAACATAGTGTGTCTGTAATATTGGATGACGCTTTGTAATTTTTGGACTTCCTCATAAATATAATAGGAAGAAAATGGCCCTTATAGGATCACTATTTACCATCTTATCAAGAGGAAGATTGCGTAACCTTCTTGATGGGTACTCAATAAGCAATTATATTCGACCTTCATGGTTCCTAGCTTGCAAGATTGATGCTCAACTTTCAAGCTCACTATACAGTTTTCACTTAATTTAAGGAAAACTACGTCATCATAGGCTTAATCTGCATTTTAGGGTATCTAACCATAGTACAAAGTATAAGACATGAATTGGTACTTGTACCTAATATCATAGTGTTCACACTTTTGAAATGAATAATTTGTAAGAATGTAAAAAAGTCTTTCTGTTGAGTTTGGAACCTGCATACTCGCAATATGCCCTTGTGGCTAAATGCCATCATTATAGCATTCCGTGCCACACTAGGTACTTGCCACCTCTACTTTAAGATGTTTTAAGCAATTTGACGTATTATTGTCTATAGCAAACTGGTTTTATCTAGTTAGATTTCTTTCTTCTGAAGTTTAAATCGCAACGAGATAGAAATCGTTTACCAGAATTGTATTCGTCTGACTATTCACACCAATGGCGTTCTCATTTTAAACTTAAACAAAAACCTATCTCTAAATACACATAAGTGAATATTACGAGTGCCAGAAAATATTTTTTAGAATAAGAAAATATACGCACTGCAGATTTTACTTCTGAAAGTCGAATAAGTTGCCAAAAAGTCTGTTTAACGAATGACTTGCCATGTAGCACCTCTAAGTTATTACATTTGTTTCTAAATTCTGTTTGTTTTAAATTAAAAAGATTTATAGCATTTGTAAGAGAAATTCTCTGTTTTTTTTATGATTTTAAAACTAAAAAGTGCCATTTAAAATGTCAAACGATTTATCACAATACTACGCTAACTACAAAATATTCCTAACCCATTTATTTCCCTTCCAGTGACAGTGACTGTGTCGAGTGATGAATAGTGAACAGTGAACAAAATGGACAGAAACACGGCCGAATCTAGCAAGGGCCAGTTATGCGGGCAAGTGCGTCGGTTCCAAGACAAATCGCCCGATATATCGTCCGATTTGTCGTTCGAGGAGTTGAGGAATAAGTTCGATACAAGAGCGCCACGCGCGGCGAGGAACGAAATTGCTTCGAACCCCGCTACGCATGGCAGCGCGACTAGGCAAGTCGTCAGTGGGAAAGTGTTCAAGAAGTGCAAGAGCGCTACGTTTCAGATAGATGGCGCCACTTATACTATTGGTAAGTTCGACCAGTTAGTTCGGTTTTCCACCGCAGCGTGGTGGCGGCGCTAGTTGTATATTAATGGAAGTTTCGATAGATGATTTCGCTTTTACAACGGGGTGACTTTACTGTGATTTTTAAATATTTAAAACAATTTTTAAAATTGAAATTTAATAGTTTTCAATATTTATTTTAACATAAAATCGAAGTTTCTTAAGCAAAATAAAAGTTTATTTTACCGTTGATTAAAATATAACTTAATTAGGTACCTGCCTGAACAGTTTACACTAATTAATGGCTCAACGTGACACATATTAATTGAATTACTATTGAATTGGCCACATAAAAGACAACTACACTCTAATATGAAACAAGTATTTTTACGATTATATCTTGTCAGATGATAGGTACTAATTACAGGTAATCATAATCAATATTCTTTAATAGTTAAACTAATTATATCCAAGGTTTATTATAAGATAGTTTATATTTATTACAATTGCTCATAAATTATAAATATTCTTTGTCATAAAATAATACGCGCACGTGGTAAACATAATTATAAAACTTTGTTTGTGACTTCTAAAAAGATAATTGGAAAATATAGTCAAAGGTTCTTATTTCATGTAGATATATATATATTAAGATCAGTCCTTATAAATTTTAATAACCTGGTACATGGTTCTCAAGAATGAGTCTCATGGATAAGAACGGGCAACAAACTCCGTAGACACTCTTTTAAAAACGAGAAGTGTTTACAATATTTAACTTACCCTAAATACCTACCTATATGTATATTAACTTTGAGAATACAATGCGTTTGAAATAATATTAGGTTTGCAATTATAGTACATTTTTTTAAATATTCTAAGTATATGTTTATGCAAAATTTAAATTTTAAAGAAAATAAAAAAATACCTAATACAGTGTATTAACGCAATTATTTTTTTTCGATAAAGCATAATTTGTGTCGCGTGTCAACCAACTCAATAAAACAACGAAACAAAGACATTAACTATTCAATGGAATTGATTTATTATGATAAGCATTTTATTTTCTATTTATTTCTGAAAATATTTGTCGGCACTGTCTAGTTATAACTAAATACCTAGATATAAATTGTGATGCGTACATGGTATGTTATAAATCATTGATAAAAAAGACAGAGTGTCATTTATGTGCAACATTTTGATCAAAATTCTAGTACTTTTTGCTTAAATCGACCTTATCGCAAGCCTCATGTTGGATGTTCAAGGATGTTTTTATAATTAGTTTTAGGTATGCATTTTTTTTTGTATTTTCAGTATTTATAAATTCAGAGTCTTATAGATTCAGTGCAACATAAAACTCCCAAAAATCTCAACCAATATTTTCATTCCATCGCATAAAAATAAAACTTTTTCCAACCAACAGAACACAACACCATACACCGAAATTAAAACAACAGCAACAAAAAATAAAAGAAAAAAAAACATACAAAATGGCGGGAATTTTCCAGTACCCCGGGTTTATCTTCTGCCGCGATAAAACAAATTGTTGCCGTGAGGGCGAAATGCGTTGGGGCACGCGAACTTCGGCTTACTACTGATCCAATTAACGCCAGAGTTAATGTCCTGGTACGGGTGAAGCAGTTGCTCACACTCACATTCGTAGTTTTACTGCCGAATTCTGAAAAGCTATTCAATTTTGAAGACAGCTTGAACATCGTTGTAGCTCTATTACCTATACTTACTTAAATTTCTGCGGCAGAGAGACTTTGGAGTGAGGCTGAAAGTTAATCGACGTTCGAGTATTTCGAGGTGCAAGTGATGGCCAGATATGGTTCTTTAACAGTTTGTACCTATGGCGCTTGAGTAATAGAAACTAAGGAGAATTCAGACTGTACAGTCGGTCAATTATCTGGCCAGTTAAGGCCCGCCGCTGATTGCAACTTTTTGTCACCGTGACTTTTTGTCACTGTCACCTGCTGTCACCCACGATGCGCTCACTGAATCTGTTCTTGGGTGACAAATCGCGTTCATTTTTGTATGCCGGCCGAGTGACAAAAAGTCACAAGACAAAGTCAGTACAGGGCGAGTGACAGTCACGTCACTCCGGCATTGCCTGCTGCTGCAACTATTTGTCACCGTATTATCACGTCACCATAATGAGCGCACTCAGCATAGTTTTCATAGCACTTGACTAAGTGACAAAAAGTCACGGTGACGAAAAGTTGCAATCAGCGGCGGGCCTTATACCCAACCCTGCTTAAGGGGATCTTCACACTGCCCCGCATCACGCTGCATCTTGCGTGTCGACGCACCTACGCGCGTTCCTGTGGGAGTGCAGATCTGCATCATCGTGCGGGTTTTTCGCGCACTCACGCGCGTAGTTGCGTTTTGTTAATTCACGCACGGCGGCTCTCATCGAGTTCCATTTTCAAACATACACGTCACGCCCATTCAAAATCACGCGCGTCACTGCGGGATTCAGTGTGCCATACCTTGCGTCTCGCCCCGCACCTACGCGCGGGGGTGCGTTTTTCTCCGCATGTATGTGCGTGATCCGCATGAACGCGCGTGGATGCATTTTCAGTGTGTTGGACTATGCGTGTTTTCCATACAAACGGAGATATTTCCATACAACGGAAAAAAACGCATCCACGCACTACGCTGCATCATGCGGGGCAGTGTGATAATCGCCTATAGGTAGATATTTCTGATTCCATTAAGTTTTACCACTAAATATATTATTTTACATGTTTTTCAATAACTTTATACCAACGACATTTAAGTCTAATTCCCCTTACCTACAAGGTTCACATTTGACTGCCTCCATCAAAGTGCGCGAAGAACATCCATGATCAACTACCACTAACTACCTACTCCTAAGTTAGATCTTACGCGGCCCTTTTCCATTTCAATGCCTTAGGGTCCAAGGTTACGCTCAAACAAAGGGCCTCGCTGAACTTTGTGACGTCACTGTTAGCTTTCTCACTTTCTTTCTTTCTTTCTTTTTGTTACGAGATCAAACTATGAAGTTGTGTTGTTCTTTAACGAATGGCTATTGTTTCGCAATTCAGTTTGATGGGAATAGTAAAGCAATTTATATCGAATTATTTAGATACAAAGTTTTTTTGGGGGTCGGTTGTGATTTGTGTGCCTAATATATTAAGTTCGGTCATTGAAAATTAATTGTTTTTTTTTTAATGCAGTTTTAGTCACCCTTTAAGTAAACTACTTTAAGCTTCATTCAAAACTATGCAATAATTATTTCTAAGTTCAATTCTTACTACTAAACAACCTTTTTTATATTATATTCTACCTATATATTTCTATACACCTACTGTACTAAAACTGTTCAAAGTCTAGTCGTTTTATATAGAAACCATTTATTTGTATTTACCAAAGTGGCTTGGTGCGAGTATTCTAAAGACATTTAAGGCTCCAGCAGACCGGATGCGTATGCGTAGACGTAAGCGTAGACGTGCACGTAGACGTGCACGTACCATGAGTTGTAATGTATGGAAATGTATGAGACAGGCCACACCGCTTGCGTAACGACGCGCACGTCTACGTTACGCAAGCGGTGTGGCCTGTCTCATACATTTCCATACATTACAACTCATGGTTACGCCGTAACTACGCGCGTGACTACGACGTGGTTACGCATACGCATCCGGTCTGCTCGAGCCTTAAAGACCAACCATGTTGTGTCATGGTTCCGATAAATGTCAACCAGACTAGACTATTTTAACAAATAATGACAACCAAACACTACACTGCAGATACCATTAGAACGTAATCATTTATCATATCACTTAGTTCAGCATTATTCAGCACATCTTCACAGTCGGTAAAGTGGGCGGTACATAATACAAAATGTAGGCCGGGACAATTACTTGGTTAAATGTGCAGTAAAATGACGTCACTTCTCTTAAGGGTGGGCTTGCTCAAGCGATTAAGTTAAGCTTGATACTGATGTGATAGGAATTCAAAAAAGTATCCGTATTTGGGTTATGTTATCATGATTTGGACTTGATCTTGTCATGATGATCATTTATTTTACATTTGTGGATTTCAGTTTGAGTTTAAGGATTTTGTATAAAAACTGCTGAATAGGTTTTGATAAAATATAGAATGTTGATAAATGGCTGATGATTTCCTATGGTTACGTTACGGCAGAAGTTTACTTGATCGTTCAAAGATAAAGATAACAAAACTAAACATACTTACATACGTACAATATTAAAAATCTATCAAGTAGTAAAATATAATGAAAAAGTTAAGTTTTTGCTATTTGCTCTACACAAAAAAACTCCACCCAGAAAATATTTTTGTCGAAAACGAAATAATAATATTTGCGCAAATAGTTACGTAATTAAAGTACAATAGGAACATCAATATAAAAAATAACCCTTTAATTCACAGAGCCGGAATTAATTGATTACGTATTCATCATAAAGGTGACAAAAAACAGTGGCAACTTACTTATACAACTAAGTAGTTATTTGAAAAAAAAATCGATAAGCACCCATACAAAATAAATTAACAAAAAATACTACGACATCATTTAAATAAAAATCTTACAAAAAAAAAAACGGCCAAGTGCGAGTCGAACTCGTTCGAGAAATTTCCTCACCTCCTAGAATACTCAAGTATTTTATTCTAGTTTTCAGTTTTCAGAAATACTTCACCTGTGGTATCATGGTTCATGAGATACAGCCTGGTGACATACGGAAGTCTAAGCAATAGGGTCCCGTTTTACCTTGTGGAAATGAAACCCTGACCAAAAATCACAGAATATTTTTATGCAAAACGTAATAATAATTGGTAAGGATATACCTAGAATCCGTTTGAAAAAATAACAATGGCCGTTACGGTGTATTCTGTTTTTTTTTTTTTAATATTTGATTGCATGACCTAGAAATAGTTCGCATTTACATAGTTTCAATATATGTTTTCATTTTTACCTCTATTCATACACATTTTATTGTTTTTAGGGTTCCGTACCTCAAAAGGAAAAAACGGAACCCTTATAGGATCACTTTGTTGTCCGTCTGTCTGTCTGTCTGTCTGTCTGTCAAGACCCTTTATCTCAAGAACGCGTGGACGTATCAAGCTGAAATTCACATGAAATACTCAGGTCTATTGTCCCTTTAAGCTGTGAAAATATCAAACTTCTAGGCCAAGCCAATCAAAAGATACAGCCGATTATGTCGATATTTTCAACAAATTTTCGACACTCGCAAAGGAATCAAAACCTAAAGGATACTTCCCGTAAACTCAGAGCCTTGAAATTTGGCACGAAGCATTGTCATATAATGCAAATATAGGAAAAATTTCGAAAATCTCATTTTTTTAGTTATATAATATAAAAAAAAATATTTTAATAAAATGAAACTTACTACCTTATTTCTCACGAACGAATAAAGGTATCAAATTGAAATTTACACCAAATACCAAGGTATATTGTCCCTTTAGGCAGTGAAAAAATCAAACTTCTAAGTTAACGCGATCAAAAGATACAGCAGTTATACCGACACCTTAGACGAATTTCCGTCACACGCTAGGGAATCAAAACCTACAAGGTACTTCCCGTGAACTCAGAATCTTGAAATTCGGCACGAAGCAACGTTATATAGTACAGATAAAGGAAAAATTGCGAAAATGATAAATTTGAAGTTACATAAAATATTAAAAAATCAGGTGTAAACATCAAATATTTTCCTCATTTCAATGGAGAATTTAAACGACCAAGTTTGACGGATTTGAGAAATCATTTCTTTGTAGTGAAAGAGTATACTCGCCGTTTATTCCCATTGTCATCAGGTCAGGATCTGATGATGGAAATCCTGAGAAATCGAGGGCAACTATCAGAAATTGTAGGCATGCATAGGATTAAAACTTGATTCTCAGATGTATGTCTGGTGATACTATCAATCAGTGAAGGTTTAGAGCTTACCTGATGATGAAGACGTGAGAAAGTCGAGAGTACTCCTCAACGGCATGTTTTAGTTACGTCGTGTTTGGGCTTATATTATTCGTATTGACGAGAACTTTTCACAAAAGTTAAAAATAAAAACTTTTTACAAAAAAAAAAAAAAAAAAACAACTCCCAAAAACAACAAGAAAACTGTTTATATGCATCGGTCTAGATCTCGGTGGTTAAATAAATATAGATGCATCCTCTAGACACCGACTTCTAGACCGATGCACCTAACATCTTCCGATGCACCTAACATCTTTTCATTTTCGTTCTTGCTTTTGTTTTCTTGTTGCTTTTATATGTTTGAAGTTGTTTGTAAAATGCTACAAAATAAAATAAAGCCGACTTTATAAAACAAAGAAAGGGACAGAATTACACTTTTGTCAAGGCTCTAGAAACGTAAAGCCAGCAGCCCCGAATCCTACTCTCTAGCAGTCGTTGTTACAATTCGACAGTTACAAGTCGTCAGGCAGTTTCGAAAAAAACATGAAACTGGGGCTCGTTAGGTGATTAATCCCTCAAAAATAAAAGATCCCCTTCCTGCAATGGCTGCTTTAACCCAAGTTAGTAGCACCTCTTGAATTCTCATCACCTAAAATAAAATAAGCTCCCACACAAGGTTACGTTATAAATTGTAAAAGAGTTCCCATAACTATATCTGATCTTTGCTATCGATCCCACAATGGCAGTCAAACCTATCTATGTGGAAAGTCTTCGCCAATACGAATAAAATAAGCCCAAACACGTGGTAGTTGCAACATACCGTTCAGGAGTTCCCTCGACTCTCTGTAGTCTCCATAATCAAATCAGCTCCAAACCTTTACTGTTTACCAGTACCCTCAAAAATACAGTCATATGTCTGGTTTTGATTCGATGCGTGCCTACAATATTCAAGAGTTGCCCTCGATAACTCAGGGTTTCCAGATAATCATCAGATCCTGGTCATCCGAATTGGCAACTTCCTTCTTTATGAAAAGTCTTTAACAATAAAAACTAGCATTGCAACCTCTACAATCCTCTGCTTGTCTTTTATATTTTTCAAACGATCCTGGACATTCGTCTCCATGGAATTTTAATAAAATATTTATATTCAAAGAAACGTCATACCATTCTCCACGATTTAAAACTACTTTGATTCATGTCCGCCACTTTTTACAAAGCGGGTCAGATAAGTCGTGGTGGCCTAGTGGGCAAAGAACCAACCTCTCGAGTATGAGGGCGCGGGTTCGATTCCAGGTCAGGCAAGTACCAATGCAACTTTTCTAAGTTTGTATGTACTTTCTAAGTATATCTTAGACACCAATGACTGTGTTTCGGATGGCACGTTAAACTGTAGGTCCCGGCTGTCATTGAACATCCTTGGCAGTCGTTACGGGTAGTCAGAAGCCAGTAAGTCTGACACCAGTCTAACCAAAGAGTATTGGGTTGCCCGGGTAACTGGGTTGAGGGGGTCAGATAGGGCAGTCGCTCCTTGTAAAGCACTGGTACTCAGCTACATCCGGTTAGACTGGAAGCCGACCCCAACATAGTTGGGAAAAAGGCTTGGAGGATGGAGGATGATGGGTCAGATATGCCCAATGACCTTTAAGACATAATTAGTTATTTTCAATCAGATTTCTGAATGATGACTATAAAATGTTGTATATAAATAACTTTAATAAAATAACTTTTACAAGGTACTGGCCTACTATTTTAGTTATATTGTAAAATAACAAATATTAACTATTTTGACTCTCACGAAATTACCATAACTATGATTGTTCTAAACTGAACGGTTGGTGCGAGACTCACTTTTTATCTATACAGGATTTGTACGGAACCCTCGGTGCGCGAGTCCGACTCGCACTTGGCCGGTTTTATTTCGTGATGTCAAAGGAGCTGAGCCGATCCCAAATAAATTGGGACAAGAGCAGGAGGATTACTTTTTATAATTTATTTAGTTGTAGGATGTTATAATCAAGGAATGTTTAACTATGATCTATAGGAATAATGATAATCTACTCTTGTAAAAAACCACACTCAATAAAAACACTGATTCTTCAAGTGTCGTCTATATTGAAAACATTACAACGAATTACGTTATCCTATAAAAAATGAAGCAAGCAAAAACATGCTAAACAATTTTATATCGATTTGTTACAATAACATTTGAAATTTTGTTCATAACTAGCTTTTAGACATGACTTCGTCCGTGTGAACAAGAGTTACTACTCATCTTAACATTTTTAATAGTTTACCTTTTCAAGAGATTATAACGTAATTCTAGATTACACGTAAGTTTGTATAAAGCGGGCTCAAAAACCTAAACTAAAATAGTTTACTAAAATTATAACTTAATCGTAGATAACTTTGTATTAATTAAGCTTGCGCTGAGACCTGAAAAGCTTCATAGAAATCTATTAATGGATATATTTTCATTGATAAACTATTATGCATAAATAGTTACTGAAACTAAGATAGCTATTTAGGTCTTTAAATAAAACTTAGGTATTCGGAATTTGATAGACCTAGTTAAAGTTATAAGTTACAAAAGAATATTTAGACTACTTAAAACATTGTGAGTGAAACCATTTATACATAAATTTATAGATATACAGTAATCTATTGGCAATAATTCTTTCTAATATTATAGATGCGAAAGTAAATGACTAAGTATGTCTTTCTATCGCACTTTCATGCCACAAAACCACTAGCCTATGTGATCTCTCTCAGGCTGTATTTTGTACATCAATCTGTAGTTTTGGCACGAAAGTACGACAGACGGATTACATAATTTTACAGTTATAATATTAGTAAGGATTTTTTACCTACAGATAGAAATAAAATTGAAGTTTCATCTGTTCGTGTCCGGATCGTTACCTATAGACAAAACTAATCGGTTTACAATAAAACCTAATCTTTACAGTTTTTATAGTCTTTGCGTCATTTACTAACAATACTGCAGTACTACCGTAGGTTTTACTACTTTAGTAAATAAAAATAGTTTGTTTTATTGATTGCAGTACATATTAATAATACATATGTAAGTACTTTTACCACGTGATTTGGATAATACTAGCGTAAACTGTCCTTTATCAAAGCGATGTTTTATGATATTATCTACCTACTTTTATATTTGTAGTAAGTAACTCTACATAATATGTAGGTATGTAATATTATAACGCAGAAGAGTTTCTTTGTTTGATTGCGTTAATATCAGAAGCCAACGGTTTGCTAAATAAAAAGTAACGTTCTTATAGTTTTTTTCCGATAATTCGACAATGTTATATTTCATTAACTGGTCAAATAAACTTAAGCTTTATAACATTAGTACGTATAAATTAAACTACGCAAAAACACTACTAAAGTAAATAAGACAAAACTTCCAAGAACTGTCATACATAAAAACTAAAAACATGACTGTTATAAAACATACAATTTATTGTACTCTCTTAAACTATAAGATATCAATGCATTGTTACGTCTATTCGTTAATAAAAACCTATGTTTTCATAAACATTAGGTAAATTAACAAAGTAATATTTTACCAAGACAAAACAATTGACAATACACATATGTAGGTACTTACCTCTACATACATAAATATACTAACATGTTCGTAAACAAAAGAAACTTGAACCGGGCTAGATTTATTTCTAAAGTAGCACATTATGACCACAAAGAAACAAATATCTATGTATTAGTTAATAGTTATTAGATACCTTGTTTTATTGCAATACTGTGTAATAAGCTATCTAACGTTTTAGCTCAAGTTTGTTAAGAGAGTTGAAAATTATTGAGAGTTGAATTATTATTATTGAGAGTTGAAAATGACCCTGTAACAGCTTGGTACAACAACAAGAAAATACCTACCACTTTTTCTTCCGTTTTTTGTTATTAAAAATTTTGTGATTTGGCAGTTCTTTTTAAAATAAATAAAGAGCTGTTCTTTTACTAATATCGACGAATTAAACAATCATTTTTTATCATGATGAGAAAGTAAGTAAAAATCCTTAGTTTACCTGATTGATCAAACATACGTGTAAATAAATAATGGTTGATATGGTTCATCATAACATCATAATATCAGAAAACCATAAGAAAGCTTTCACTTAGTTACAAGGCAAACACTTTCCTTTTAATAACTCAACCAAGATAAACATACAACAACAAACAATTTCATAAGCAGTTAGGTCATAGCTCAAACTTAATGTCCCGGGGATTTAGCAGTGTAAGTTGGAGTGCTAGCTCTAATGAGGAGCTACCTGTAGCGGATCATGTGGGGCGTCAGTCTCGCGCAGGCTTCCACGCGGTTCGGTAGCCCCGCCATGCCGCTCGCCGCTCCCCGACCGCTCCGTCCGAGCATGTCCGAACACATTTAACCGACACCAAATTCAAATTTAGAAAAAAAAACAATAACAAAAGTGAGTTCTAACTTCGGTCTACTGTCGCGAATTTAGGAAGGAAACCACCTGTTGGCCGCGATTTGCCATAGTCCAGTGGACAGCGTCACAATCTGTTTACAAGAGGGGGGCCACCCCCGTGCTTCGTGACGCAACGTTTTATGGGCGCCCTATGTTGCGTTACTATGGCGGAAAAACAACACTCGTAGCTTGAAAATAGATTTCCGTGTTTCCACCTGCGTGAAACCAAACATTCATTACACGGCTCCGAGACGAATAATTTATGATCTGTTTAAAAATCACCATAACTCCATGTGCGTATGTTTCTTTTAAACAACAAATGACGTACGACTTACTAATACCTAGCGTTGTTAATTTGTAAATGCTAAATTCGCGGCTAATTTATAACAACAATGAATCGTTCATGGTGGCTAACAAAGACCCGGTTGAGTGTAAGAATCAACAGTTGATGCGATAGTTAGAAGGAATCATTCATAAGCTTAGCATCCACTGAGTTCAAGGTTTGATCAACAGTCAGGTGATAATTACGTCTTCAGAGCTAAATAACTCGATAATATAAACAATGGAAAATCAGATCAAATGTTTAGTGAATAAAAATAGTTCAGTTTCAATGAACTGGCAGAGCTAATAATATTTTCACTTGACCTTTAGTCTTTTTCACCGTTAAGTGTTTGAATGATAAATAATTACGCAATAATATTTTGTTTACTACCGGAATTTTATCTAACTGTCATAAATGATCCATTAACTAATCAATGATACGTAAATCCTTCCTAAGTTATTATCAGATGTAATACGGGTTTACCTAATCTCTGTATAATAGTCGTAAATGGGCACCATTTTGAACTAGCTCCAACTAAAACTATTAAAACCCTGTCTATTAACCTCCGCCAAAAATAAAGATCAGTTTGTGCAATAAATCATAATTTATTAGTTTTAGGTCGGTGAGCAATGAAAATGTCTAATCCACACTCTTAATTTACGGGAGTCCTGTAGCATATCATAACAGTGTGAACATAAACATATCAGGATTTTTGAACGATTTGTGTACCAGTGCAGTGAACGTAGTGACGTGATTTAGTGACATAGTGTTTGTGACAGTTTGTGCGGAGATAGCGTATGATGTGATGATGAGGCGAGGGAAAGTGCTGCTGGAGAGCAGCAGGCAGGGCTCCGTCGACGGCAAGGGCGCAGTGGCAAACGATAAGGAGTTGGTACATAAGTGCCACAGCGATCCTGGTGGTGGGCGCGCTCTTGGTGCCGCCCCAAGGACGCATAGGCATCGATCTGCGTCGGGCGCCACGAGGAAATGCGTGCTAACACTCGATGGATACTCATATGTCATTGGTGAGTTGGTTCTAACCAGCTGAGAGCAGTTCTTACAAGTTGTCTTATTTTTTTATCGCGTGTCACGTTACCAATTAATTTGAGACCGACAGCGGCACTTCTGAACGTTGATTCGGTCTATAATTACAATCATGTGACTTTTTTGTCTATAACAGCTACTCGTCTTACTTCGCACAAAAAGTTATTTTTATCGCGAACATTCTTTTAGCAATTTATGGTGTTATCAAAAACAGATGGGTAAAATTTTGAAGCTTCTCAAATCTATTGACGTACTTATTCATTGACTTTACCAGATGTTGGAGGTAAAAATACTTGGTTTAGTAAATATATAGTTTCAAAGAGAAGTAATAAATTGTTTTGCTGAACTCGAAGCGACGTTCAATCTTCGTGTAAGCTAATTATATCTGCAAAGGATTACTAGAGATACTTTACCGTAATGACAAGTTGTTCGCTTCTCATTGTGAGGCGTTTTATCTCCTTACATAACTTTGTACTATATGATACTTCGTAATTCTTTCCTTTTATCAAGAACCAAAAACTAAAACGAGAAAAATAATCCCAAAAATCTGAAAAACAAAACTATTGTCATTCAAAATGATTGATTATGGGATTGGTTGATTACACTTCTTGTGATCATTACGAAATAGTGACCATAAGCAACACATTAATCATCGCCCAAACATTGCTATTATTGTAGATAAACATGGGAGATATGGATTACAAAATTGTCTTTGTTACCTCATATAAACAATAAACAACGCTGTGTTTATACTGATCTTTTTCATTCCTACATTATCATTATAATTACCTTGGATCATGTAGTCAAAAATACTCTTGCTAATTTTCAATTTTTGCTTGATCCTTGATATTTTGATGTACCTTGTTAATACCTATTCTGTCGTTGAGAAAATTAGAACTTTTGTTCCAATATCGGATTCTAAGAATTTCTCAACAAGAAGATAGTTCATCCCAGGGACTCGGAAAAAAGGCCCGCTGACTACGGCATAATAAAGTTTCCTTGCTAACTTGATCCTAATTACAGTTCCGACTTTGTCGTATTGTACAAGACTGCTTCGTCATCCAATAAAGTCTTGTAAATGCTTCATTATCAGCGCGTCTCCCCTTTTAATAACCCTGCCAACTGATCAAAGTGGACTCAGAACGTCAATCTTACCCACCCTTTGTATTCGTTTTGTTTTTAAACGGTTTTATTTAGCTCACCCCGTTTGTTTTATTTATTCATTCTTGGGTCAAATTTAGTAATTCAAACTTCACCCTCTTCCTGTCAACCGATTAATCTGAAATTTTGTATACACCTTTAATTCCGATGACAATACAATATAGTAATATCAATAACATTGTAAATCCAATATGGCCGCCGGCACAAAATGGCGAATAACGTAGATTTTATCAATCCCATCAATATGGGTATCAAATGAAAGGGCTCAACAAGCAGAATACAATATACTATAAAAAATTGAAATCCAAGATGGCGGCCGCCACAAAATGGCGGATAACGTAGGTTTTATCAATCCCATCAATATGGGTATGAAATGAAAGTTCTCAACCAGTAGAATACAATGTACTATATAAAATTAAAATCCAAGATGGCGGCCTCTACAAAATGGCGGATAACTTAGGTTTTATAAATCCCATCAACATGGGTATCAAATGAAAGGTCTCAACAAGTAGAATACAATTTACTATGCAAAATTGAAATCTAAGATGGCGGATAACGTAGGTTTTATCAATCCCATCAATATGGGTATCAAATGAAAGGGCTCAACAAGCAGAATACAATATACTATAAAAAATTTAAATCCAAGATGGCGGCCGCTACAAAATGGCGGATAACATAGGTTTTATCAATCCCATCAATATGGGTATCAAATGAAAATTCTCAACCAGTAGAATACAATGTACTATATAAAATTAAAATCCAAGATGGCGGCCTCTACAAAATGGCGGATAACTTAGGTTTTATAAATCCCATCAACATGGGTATCAAATGAAAGGTCTCAACAAGTAGAATACAATTTACTATGCAAAATTTAAATCTAAGATGGCCGCCGCTACCAAATGGCTGATAACAATTTTTTATCAATCCCACCAATATGGGTATCAAATGAAAGGACTTCACAAGTAGAAAACTGTCAGTATCTCCAGCGGGGCCCAACAGGGCCAAGGCCTGCCTGGGCTGCGAGATTGTTCGAAAGAGTTACCGCGGCCCTGGTACATAAAAGGCCTACGACGGAACAAAACGGTTTTTAGTCAAGAGTCTGGCACTCCCTCACCGCTGCTGACCCACAGCAGGAGAGTTCATGTGATGATTTTTGGGGTCGTTAAAAAAAAAGTATCTGGAAGGGCTATGTATTGAGGAATTAGATTGTAATAAATTGTCATAAATTGTCAGGTAAGAGACCGTGTAATAATGATGCACTAAATGAATTAGATAGAATGAGGAATATTCGGTAGGCATTTTCATTAAATACTAAAAACTAGAAAATAAAAAATCGGTAAAAAAACTTTTAAGTTAAACGGTTTTATCTTATGTGCACTGAAAACTAGAAAATAAAAAAATAGTTACTTACCTGTCAACCTACGTAGGTGGTCCCGGTCATATTAGACTAAAATAAAAACGTGGGGCCCCTGTGAAATCCTACCTATGGCAAAGCATATCTTTATACTTTGGTAGATCATGAGCTCGGCGTTCGCTGGTGAAGCCGCTACGGCTGATTATTGATTGTCAAAATCTCCAGTTACGATTATAGTAAGTCGATGCAATCCACACCTATTATACCTCTAGAAGAAAGTACTACAGCAATAGTTAATGGGCCCCACGTTTTTATTTTAGTCTAATATGACCGGGACCACCTACGTAGGTTGACAGGTAAGTAACTATTTTTTTATTTTCTAGTTTTCAGTGCACATAAGATAAAACCGTTTAACTTAAAAGTTTTTTTACCGATTTTTTTTTTATCATTAAAAAAGGCTTTTCTAGGCGGTCAGCGAATCTTCTTTGGGACTTATTATTGTATTTTTAATAACTTTTTGTGTTTTCCATTTAATTTTGAAATAGTCCTTTTCATTTATTCTTTATCTCATAAATTAACATTCAACATCTGTCTAGTTTCAAAATTGAGGTTGGCTTTCAGTCTAAACGCCTGTGCCAATATTTTACATGCAGCGACTGCCTGTCTGACCTCCATTGCCTAAATACAGGGTAACTCGATACCTCTTGAAATAAAAGACTTTTTTGACTAGACAGTTGTAGATTACAAAAATATCAGTATCAAAATTACTTGGCTTACATTTCTAACTAAAATAGTGATTGGAATAATGTAAAAAAAATATATATAAGTATACGGTTCAGTATGAAGTCTGTGTTTTAGCGTATTCAAAATAATATAAGTTTGAAATTGAATATAAAATATTAATTTACTCCAACAAGGTATGGTATTCCTAAGTTATACATACACTACTATTACATCAACGCAAAAATATAGTAAAAATCTTTATCTAGACACACGGCAGTGTGTCCGCCAAGTTCGAGCAAAAAAAGCGACACACCGGCCGTGGGTTATATTACACGAACCATTTCGGGCCAAATTCGACCCCCCTGTAACTCAAAATCTATTTTATTTACGCATATCAAATTTCTAGTATCTGTTGAGACCCCCTCACTTATCTAAAATACAAAATTTCATTAAAATACCTATTGTAGGTCTTGAGATATTGACGTCAGAAAATCGCTATTTTTACTATACACTGATTCACTGATTCACTGATTCACTTATTCACTGACTCACTCATCAAAAACCTAGACCACTTCCAATGGTTGTATTGACTTGAAATTTGGCATGGAGGTAGGTCTTTATGTCAAGGTAAAGGAAAAAATCTGAAAATGGCCAAGTGTGAGTCGGTTTCAAAATAATGAAGGTGTTTTATACCAGGTGTAAATTTATACCCCTAAGGAACTAAAGCGACCTAAATTTATCTATATTTATATAATATATCTTCGAATGGTACAAAGGTTTGTATTTAGTCAAAGTAAAGTAAAAATCTGAAAACGGCCAAGTGTGTCACTTTCGAAAATAACGAATGTGTAACTTTGATCCACGAACATAATATATGATAACATGTCATGTCAGTCAGTTGGTAAATCTAGTCCATTTAGTTAATCTAGTAAAAAAAAAAAAAAAGTCATGGTGGCCTACTGGGTAAAGGACCAACCTCTCAAGTACAAGGGCGCGGGTTCGATCCCAGGTCAGGCAAGTACTAATGCAACTTTTCTAAGTTTGTATGTACTTTCTAAGTATATCTTAGACACCATTGGCTGTGTTTCGGATGGCACGTTAAACTGTAGGTCCCGGCTGTCATTGAACATCCTTGGCAGTCGTTACGGGTAGTTAGAAGCCTGTAAGTCTGACACCAGTCTAACCAAGGGGTATCGGGTTGCCCGTGTAACTGGGTTGAGGAGGTCAGATAGGCAGTCGCTTCTTGTAAAGCACTGGTACTCAGCTGAATCCGGTTAGACTGGAAGCTGACCCCAACATTGTTGGGAAAAAGGCTCGGAGGATGATTAGTTAATCTAGTTCATTTCTTTGTAAGAAACATAGTGCATATTAAAAAATCTAAAAGATAGTATAAATGAGACATTTCTTTAACTAACTTCATCATAAGAAAAAAATAAAATAAACAACCTTACAAAAATAAATGAAATCCCACCCAAAACAAAAATGTGAAAGACTGCCAAGTTCGATAATATGGGAATGCTTCGCCTATAAAAGAAGTGAGATCTGAATAAGTACCAAGTTCCATACACATACCTCAGTTAAAAATAGTTACTTTTTAATGATGTTACTTGGCAAGTTTTAATAGAAAATTAAATACTTGATTCATTGCGTTTAGTAGGTTTATAACAAGGTGTATGAAAACTTGCCAAGTGACATCATTAAAAAGTAACTATTTTTAACTGAGGTATGTGTATGGAACTTGGTACTTATTCAGATCTCACTTCTTTTATAGGCGAAGCATTCCCATATTATCGAACTTGGCAGTCTTTCACATTTTTGTTTTGGGTGGGATAGAATTTTCTCAGTCCGATGTTAACTATAGGTCTCAAAATAGGTACATAGAATGTACCACAAACGTTATGTTGTGGCCAGTTTCTTTTTATGATCCACATCGACATTAAAAAAGATTATCTCCTCCCTTTTCCTAAACTAGAGTAAACTTCCCAAAACCGTTATTACGATTTAGTACTTTTGTTAATGAGAACCCCTATAACATTTTATTCCTTCGTTTTTCTATCTTTCGCTTTACGATATGGTTCTTTTTATTTATATCTATACAAATAAAGAGGAAAGTCAATTTGTGTGATGTGTAGTGTGATGAATGATGGGATTCATGAGAAAAAAGTTTAGGTATTTATTAAAAGTACATTAAAAATAAACTACAAACTATTTAAATAATGTTCTTAAATGTGAGAAAACAGAAACTAAGGCGTACATTATATTGGCAATTCATTATAAATACATTGGCGTACATAATTTCAGCTCGGGGTTAGCATAAATAGATTAAAAATAATTCTAAATATTCACTCTCTAATAAATTCTATCGGCAAGATATAGGATTTAATAACTGAGGACATCAAACGAATGTCATTTTCTTTGTCCATTTTTTCAGGCATGAGTTTTTATGCATAGCGTGAACTAAATGGAATGTAAGCAATTGCACAATGCTCTGAAGATAGCGTAGGATTACTTATGTACTGTGCTTAGGATAAAAGGGACATGTATTTTTTTCTCTAAGCCATTTGTGAACCTGGAATTGTATTGTCAGAGGCAACAGAATTGTACGGGTAGAACGAGTGTTGATTGTGTACTGCATCAATAAAACTCTTTATATTTTATTTATTATTGAAAATCGTTAAGAAAACCTATCAATCAAATAGCTAGGCTGGGTAAGAAAGAATGGGTAGATTTATTAGTAAGAGTTCAAATTAAGTTAAAAAACTTAAGTAAATATAATATTATTAGAAAGAAAAGAATGAGAGTATTTTCGTATGATTTTCTTTAACTTACGAGAGTACTTCAAAACACATCCTCCTTGCATGGGAACCATCTTCAATCTCTACCGTATTTGAAACATTTTGTAGCGAAGACGACAAAAGTGATAAGCAGAGGATTAGAACACGACAAAGCCTTTAATCTCATGATGTACCCACTTATTAATGTAATCATCCTTCTAAGCTTTTTGGGACGAGCAGGCCTTTGGGAAACGAAAAACAAAATTGATTTTGTTTGTTTACATTTCGGCTTCTTGTGGTAGCTTCTTAGAAAAACGCATAAAATATTATGGCGGAGTTGGTCTGGAAGGGGCTTCCGTGTTTCAGAAAGCACGATAAACTGTAGGTCCCAGCAGTCATTTGAATATGTTTGCTAGAAGTTACGGGTAGTCAGAAGGCAGAAAGTCTGACAACTTTACTAGTCTTACCAAGGGGTACTGGATTTCCCAGGTAACTGAGTTAAGGTCAGCTAAATAGGCAGTCGCTCCTTGCAAAATACTGGTACTCAGCTTCATCTGACTGCCGACCCCATCATAGTAGGGAAAAGCTAGGCAGATTATGTTATATTACGTAGCTTTTCGTAGAGGTATAATCAGCCTTACCTGCAATAGATACCAACCAATAGGCTAGTTAATATTCTTACTGGTATTTTAGACCCGCTTCCTGGAAAACAACTTTAACAGAATTATCGGCCTTTGGTTTCAAAGGAAAATCATTTTACCGACAGTTCGGACGGAAGCTGCAACCTAGCCAGGAAATTGCTCAACATTTTATAATTGGCAGTGTACACAACAGATAAAAAGCGCTTTCATATTCAAATGCATTTATTTGAACAAAACCCACTCATCTTTAACATGCTACTAATTTAATGTAAACAACAACGACTAATGAAACAAACATATCAAAATTCAATTAAATGCGTCTATAATAATAATGGAAAAATAATTATGTGTTCGACGAAATTCCAGGCTGTATTTCAAGCTAAGCTATCGTCAGCGATTATCAAAATCTGTCGTTCACGAGTATCTCCCGTCTACGCTTGCAATGACGTCATCGCGATAAATGATAAGTAAGCGATAACTCGCTATCGGATAACTGTGATGTATCACTAATCGAATGTGTTTGTAGTTTTGTTTTACCAGCTCGTAGCTGATAATGTGGAGTTTATGTTCGTAGGAAAGTTTCGTTTCACTTGGCGTTGTTTATTTTTTGTTTGACGTATGTATGAAGCCTTCATGGTTAGTTTTAGTCTTTGAGGATGCCTCACAAATACATTGAAATTTTAATAAGAATCATGACGTCAATATGGTCTTCTAATTATGTCCGGTTACCCAGAATTTTCCGTTAAAAAGAATAGATAGATATACGTCCGACAAAGGGGTTTAGAAATCAACCACTAAGAAGTATATGACGATTTGGATCATCTTATGGAATTACTGTAGACTTTCCTAGTATATCAGGACATAGGAACTAAATTAATACTGATTAAAACTATACCATAACAAGGCGAAGTAATTGACAATATAATAATTACGATAGAATATTCAAACTTAATAGTAAATTATCTAAAACCAAGTTTGTTAATCGTGTGTCAAACACAATTAAGTTTGGGCGACGCAAACCGCTGGAGGGTAAGTGTACTGAAACTCGCTCTATTGATCTATTGCGATAGAGTAATTTCAAATGTAAACTTGTTTTGCTTATTTGGGAACTTAAATGTTAGTAGATAGTAATGGGCACGAATATAATATGTGGTCACTGAAGCTATCTAATGTTGTACGCTCGCTTATAAACTATCCTAAAGGTTGCGACAGAGTTCTTTTTGGCTAACGTGGAAGGCGCCTTAAGCCTTCCCTGAGTAAACCCATATTCCCCAAAAAGTATCCTTCAATTGAATCCTGACAGTTTGAGATATAAACACACATGCACAGTAACTTTCGCATCTATATGAACAATCAATGCAATCTTTTGTATTTAGAAATTGAACTACTTAATTGTTTTTTATGCTTTACAAAAATATTTTATTGTCGTCATAATACCTAATTGTACCTATCTTTTTACGCAAACTTGTTGTTATATTTACGATCCTATATTAAAGTCAATGTTTTTGCCATATTTTCATCTACCAGCTCCAATTTGCCTGTCAATAAGTAAATTGCGAATTCGCCATTTCAATAAGTCATTAGCATATTGATTCATTGTGGTTAACCAGCGGTTTGAACTTAGTTTTATTGATCCCGATCACCAATTTCATTCATGTATTGACACTAATTATCTACGGCTAAAAGGATTCAATATACCTATTTCATTCGATTCCAGACCAGGCGAGTAAAAATGCAACTTTTCTAAGTTGGTATATACTTTCTAAAGCATATCTTAGACACCAATGACTGATTAAAAGTGAAGGAAAATATTTCGAGGAGACCTGGACTCTAAAGTTTGAAATCACCAACCCACATACCCAGAGCAAGCGTGGTGATTAAAATCAATCCTTCTCCGTGTGACAGGTCTCATTGTGTGGTCTGCGCCTGTCTCAGTGGGATGATAAAAAGAAGCTAGAATAACTATGATTGCTAGAATAGCTGATGATTGCTAGAATAACCTGTATTACCTACTAGATGCTACATAGTTATGTGTCTATAAAATATCAAAGTCGTAATTGCATTGATTTGAATCAGTAGGCCATATATAGAAGTGGGTCCGCCTTCGCTTGGCTGTAACAATGCTACTAGTTTTGACGTTAATACAAGTCTTACTGTCACGTTATTATAGTTAAAGGTTACCAGTTTGATTTGAACTATCAAAATAAGAAGTTGTTTTCCGGTTTCAATTTAAGTTGTCGGTAAAGTATATTAATGGATTAGGATGTATGGTTCATGCAAAGCAGCCTTTTATTTCTAAATTACCTAATATATTTGTCGTCGTCTGTATTCACACAATTATAATTAATTACTTTTATTAAATTTAATAGCTTGAGCAAACATTTATAAAAGATGATATAAAATAACTATTGATGTTTATTTTTAATTCGTAAAATAAAATATAGGTTAAGTATCATACTCACTAATAAAGTAAAATAATATTCCCTTTATGTAATATTTTTCTAAATCAGTTCAGATCCTGAGACACATAGACAACTTTACAAACTATTCCTATAGATGTATTCCCATTATATCCTAGATTTGTTGGTTTTTACTTCAGACAGCTAGACTGAAACCTGAAACCTCTTAGCACGAATATTATCTCTCACAGACTAAAAATACCTGCTTACACGTTTACCCTCCAGACTACAGGTTGAGAACAACCTGATTACTGAACCTTAATCAAATTTGACCCAAAGTTTAATGATGTGAACCTAATTACCAGATTATGATTACGATAGGTAATAATTAAATCTAATTAGGCTGCGTTATTAATTGACACTTTATTTAGTACTTAAGTTAAATATGCTTTATAATTATGTGAGTTGTCATCTGGTAGATGTAAAGTTTTGTGTTTTGTCTTTGAAATCTTCTGTGGTAGTAAAGCAATTAAAGTGATATATTTCTAGATATTTAATTTCAGTTTTGTTGAGCTTAAACGTTGATTTAAAAATATAAAAGATTACCTGAAATGATTTACTCAAAATCTTAGAAGAAATACATACTTAGATTTTTTTTATATCTGTCCAATAATGAAAGATGTTTTATTTTCTTTAATATTTGAAGACAGTGGAAAGGAAAAGAAAAATATACTTAATCATTTTTGAGTAACTTAATCCGTTATTGTAACAGGAAAGTAAAAAAAAGGATCTTAGCGAGACAATATTTTGTCCCTTTTTTAAATGCGGTTTTTCTTTTATCAAACGCTTAAACTGTGGGCATTGTTTGAATTATTTTGTTGGGCAAAATATATTCCAAATACGTACCATATATTTTCACAGTGGCTATATTCCAAACTATGTATATTTTGTTACATAATACACAAGAGCCCAAATCTTTTGAATATTTCACAAAAAAAAAAAACACAAAAATATTAAAACTAAAACTATACAATGTTATTACAAGCAGTTAAACATTTGACACGTGTTCAAAGAAAATTCCTACACAAAATTGCCAATATTTTATATAGAAATATGTCCGTAAATCAAGTCTACAAAACGGAGAAGTCCAACAGTTCGTTAATTGCACCAGAGTCGCATAAATTGGATAATTTACTGCATTCGCTCAGTTAGTTTTTAAAGGTCACAAGTATGCTCTGTTCGTGATAATATTCTGTTGATAAAGTTTTAAATGGAAAATGTATATTTTGAATTTATTCTTCGCCAAGTTGGTGAAGAATAAATGATACCAATTTATGATACCAATAAGGAACAAACTGTTAGCTGTAAAAATGTTAGTCGGAAAAGTATCAAAATATTTCCTGTTTTCCTATCACCCTGAGAATTATTTTTTCACAATAAAATACAAATTAAAGACCAAATAACAAACAGCATGCTTTTAGAAATGCTTCAGAAGATAATAACACAAAAATAAAATTTATTTTAATGGTCAATATGACCACATAATGTATTAACCATTCAAACACGCTTAAGTATTCATATATTCATGGAATATAAATCATAATCAGTTTCAATTTCAATAATAATCATAACAAACAAATTCATCCGTAATCAATTAAATTGCACTGTGTGGAAATCCATTCGTGACAACTTTAATTAACTCACGTGATGACACATTAATATTTAAAATATAGGTACACACATAATATGCTTATTAGATGCGTGAATTTTGTGCTATACAATATTCATATTTTTTTTTAAATCTAAACGAGTGAGTGTACACAGTCAACTAAATATACTCTCTAGCTAGCAGAACCTATATCTAAATGTTCGAAATACGTACCTAAGTATCTGACGTACCTATTTAGAACTATTGCGAAGTAGCCTAGTCTAGTTCTGAGAAGTAGGACATAGTTTTCTTAAATAATAAAAACAGTAAAAACCACCCATCTAATCCTACTTAACTAGAAGGACAGTGAAGCCGGTTCCTAAGAATAATAAACAAAGGTAATACCTGACGTATATCATGTGTCAGAAACAACAATGCTAAATGATGTCAAAGCGAATGCAACATCACATTGTATGTTAAGAAGTGATATTTTGTACTGATATGCTACCGAGGCGTAGGTTCTAAGGCTGTTTTCAGATGGCAAGATTTGTAAGTGCGTTTTCTTGACGGACATGTGCGTTAAATCGCGCTGATACAATCTTCTCTTGAATTGAAAAACATTTTTAAATGTAACTTGGAATGTAAAAAGCAGCATAAATTAGGCTTTTATTATTCATCTTTATCTCATTAATTAAACGCTGCTTTTTTAACAACAAGATTCTTTAAATCCGTTCAGCTAATTTCTCGTCTCATAAGAGACAGTAAAGTCGTCTTTAGAATAGAATTTACAAGAAATAAAACCTGCCTGAATCAAAAAAAGATAGAAAAATTGCAAAGACCATTATTATGAGATACTTGATAAAGAGGTATCTCAACTGCAATTGTCAAATTTTTCCCAAAAAATCCTTGGCATGAAATGTAGTTGCATCAAAAGAGTTTTTGACTAACAGTTGAAAAAGAAGTGACGAGAATTCAATTCAATTCAAATATTAATTTGCTAGAATATGGTACATAAGGTGTTACATCAAATTTGTTTCAGCATATCCTGCCATAACATGGCGTGCTTATGTCCAAATAAGCGTTGTAAATGTATTAATCTAGGTTACAAAAAAAAAGAAGTCTCAAACTCTCGTCACCTGAACTATCTTTGTCTATGATCGTGCGTTGACGCGCGTTAACCATCGTTCCATCTGAACACAGCTTTGTACTATCCACTTGTTTGGTCTGGTATGTGCATATTTTAACCCATTCACGGAGAATATAGGTTTGTGCCAATGATTGACGTGCGATGTCGTTTGCATGAATTTTTGCGTTTTTGTCAATGCGGACGTTATCTTCTATTGTTTGATTGATTTGATTTGGTTGTCTTTTTATTTTTTCATGGACAAGCTACGTTTGCTTGTGTTTTGTTTTGGGCTGAACCGTATTTTGATGGATGTTAACTTTTAGGTATGCTCTGTAGTTAATAATACCTATTGGTGGTGTATGTTAAAGTAGCTTATGTTAGATAGAACCTAAAAGGACCTCCTTTTTTAAAGTCGATTAATGAAATTAATTTTAATGAAGCCTTTTAAGGAAACATTTACATTTTTTGCTAACAATATTGTAAGTACTTTTTTCCTTTAAAGTTAAACAGAAATTCTTTAAGAAGTAGCTGTGCAAACAACTTCTAATTGAATAAACTTCTGCAAGTTTCTCTTAAGATTACTTTTAAGAACTTTATTGGAGAGACTTATTTAGAGCAAAATAAAGGGTTTATTATTCTTGAAGATAATTATTTTCCTTATCCTTGGAATTATTCTGTTTTGCGTTTTAAACTCAATACTTAAGCTTCTTATGCTTCTGTAAAAAATTAAACTAAAAGGAGTATTTTTATTATTAAGTTGCGTTAATGATGTTTTCAAAGCAAAGTTATATGAATTGTTTTCAGTTAATTTAAGATGAATTAACGACCCTTTGTCTGTACCCATATAACATGCAATAAAGACACCTAGACTCAATCGCAATCACTTTTGATGCACTGCTTGATGTTGAACCACATGAAATTCATAAGAATATGTAGAGTTTATCGCAAACAGACAGTCAAATTCAGCAGAGGCCTTTATTTTATAATACGTAGTGATGTGTCATCAACTGCAATTATGTCGATATTTTCGTCGCCACGAATATTTGGTATTCCTCATCGACACTTTTCGTCATAAAAATTCAAAAAATAACCGAAGAGCCATAAATGTCCCACCTTTAATTGGAAATGGGGACATAATTATTGGAATCACGCCATGAAAAGAATGAAGTCCATCTGTAATAACAGGCAAAATACTTTTTTATAATTAAATATTATGGATGCCTTTGCCACCAACGCCTCATGTAGGTATATTTCTTAACGAGCTTAATTAAATTAATTAACGAAGTAGTAGAAAGTTGGTGAAACTGGTTCCCTTGCTGATCTAGACTGAGTTAAGACGGAGCTTTTCTATTCAATAATTAATATTGTAAAGCTGAATTGGGTCGCAGTGCAGTCTGCAGTGTTTGTTATTGGTGATCTAGATAAGCAACTAAATAACTAAACCAACGCAGGTGTACACTAATCAATGATGAAACTGTACTGACTTATAACTCACTCACTCACTTCACCAAGAGTACCTACATCAACAGCTTCACAATAAATTCCAATTCCAAATTCGAAATTATCACGAATTCCACTCAAAACCAATTATTTAAGGCCAGTCCCATCCTCTTGGGCCACAATGCACCGCAAACCGTTGTTCGGAGCAGCACGTGACCTTTTGTTGACATTTTCCGCTCGGGTTTAGGTCGCAACCACGCTAGATTGACAATTCCAACTGCCTCGTATGCCTGTTTGTTTCAAACTGTACCGTTTCGGACGAGATTTCTAAAATTATATAGTTCCGTTGTAGTGTTCTGTTGAGATGCATGCTTGTGTTTTTTTATTATATTTGTAATGAAAATTACCTACATTCCGAAATATGTGTTATATAGTCTTGTTGGTTGATGAATAGTCTCTAACTACCGTCAACTTCTATTCTAATCCTAACAACAGTAAAATAATAATTTCATTATTTAAGTATCAGCATAGAAACAACGCCTATCTGGCGTAACTAGTTAAAATGCCCTTGAACCTCACACACCACTTATTCCCCCTTCAAAATGATTTGAAATTAAATTTCAGCTCATTCTGGTCCACACGTTCTCAAGCAATGCCATTTATTCCGACGACAGAAATATTGGAACTCATACATGTGGACTTTTGCACTCAGTCCACACCCCTTCTAGCGTTTGACATCGGCTGTCAAAATATCAAACAACTCCCGGCTCTGGGCGTTATACGTACACCTCAAGAGAGCTATTTTTGCACGAAATGTATTTTGATAAGCGATTTAATGAGAAAATTGTGCCAAAATTTCTGTACGAAGCGGTATCGGATTTTATTGGGTGTTGATTGAGAGAAAGGTTAAGCTTGCTTTAAATTTATGACCTAAATGCATGAGTTGCGTTAAACCTCTGTTTATGATCATGAGCTTATGTTGATCAATTTAATGGTATCCAAGTCTACATGTACTTGATCCCATTAAATTACTCAGCAGTAAATCTTAGACAAGACCAAAATAAATTGTCGCCATAGATTTTAGCTAGTACTAGAAAATCTGTAACGAGATCTTGCTTCTTAAGTTGATGAAGATGACGATCTTCTTTTAGTTGTAATAAACTCTGTGTCTTTTAATCCTGCCTCTTTTTTGTTACCTATCAGAAAATTCTTACCGATCTGAAACCATAAAGTAAAGTATAATTCGTAACTCCCAAAACTGTGTATAAACATCGTTTAGTCATCTATCAAGGCTAAGACAAGACAAGACTCAAACTACATTAAAGACGCGAACAACAGCCCATTATCACATTTAGAAGGTTTCAATCTTATTAGTGTTATTAATTTACCGATGGCTGATTACATCTCATGCTCATTAAAGTAAGTAATATTGCTCTATTTACGAAACCTGATACACTTTTGATCGGCGATGCGTAAGTTTTAACGCCCATTTCAAACCGGTTCGACTACTTGCGCCGCTCGTTATTTATGCTAGATAAATGTTTATGTATGAATCAATGTTTATTTTTAGTATGTATTTGTTTTTGTGAGTTTATGGGGCTTTGCAGTGAAAGGTGTTTTGGTTTTGGCAGTAAAAAGGGAACGATTCGCAGTAATTACAGTTACAAAAATCTACAAAAGTAAAATGTGGTCGATCTAGCTACTGGTCAAATCGTTTAAATACAGGTGTGAAAGTCAACATGTCTAGAAAGAGACACATGACAAATAAAAATATGACACCAAACATATTTGCCGATTAACACTCGCAGGTATTTAGAGGCTTACATAAAAAGCAGACGGAGTATGATGACATAGTATAGCAATCTGACATACATAACATGCAAGTAAGCTGGACGGATTAACATGCGATTAAAAGAGTATTAATATAAAAAGTGACGCACTGTCATATGTGAAATAAGGTATGAAAAATATTTGGTATTTCGTTTAGTGTCCCAGATTATTTACGAATGATTGAAAAATATTTTCAATAATTTTGATTAAAGAAAGAAAATTACATATTGCGCCGACCCCGAGTAAAATTTGGGAACAGGGCAGGAGAAAGAAAGAAAGAAATTTTGATCGGTAAATACCACAATGACATATTAGTATGAGACTTACCTACCTATACTGTAGAGGTACACCTACATTGTATATTTGAAGCACCTATCTGTGGATAACGTAAAACAGGCCTTAACTCAAAAAGACGCGAGACTAGGTAAAAACCAGACAATTCATCCTCCGAGCCTTTTTCCCAATCCTGTTGGGGTCGGCTTCCAGTCTAACCGGATTCAGCTGAGTACCAGTGCTTTACAAGAAGCGACTGCCTATCTGACCTCCTCAACCCAGTTCCCCGGGCAATCCGATACCCCTTGGTTAGACTGGTGTCAGAGTTACTGGTTTCTGACTACCCGTAACGACTGTCAAGGATGTTCAATGACAGCCGGGACCTACAGTTTAACGTGCCATCCGAAACACAGTCAATGATGTCTAAGATATACTTAGAAAGTACATACAAACTTAGAAAAGTTGCATTGGTACTTGCCTGACCTGGGATCGAACCCGCGCCCTCATACTTGAGAGGTTGGTCCTTTACCCACTAGGCCACCACGACTTTCCAGACAATTGAAGTTTGAAATCAAACTTACACCTACATCTTTTTTTTTTTTTTTTTTAGCGACGTAAAATCATCAAATGACCCCTCCCGCTGTGGGTTAGCAGCGGTGAGGGAGTGTCAGACTCTTACTGACTAAAATCGTCGTGTTCCGTCATAGGCCTTTTATGTACCAGGGCCGCGGTATCTCTTTCGAACAACCCGCAGCCCCGGCAGGCCTTGGCCCTGCTGGGCCCCGCTGGGGTTGCTGACATCTCTTTGAGGAGCGCGTGGAACAACGCGCGCCGTCGACACGGGTCTGTCGTCTAGAAAGACAGAGGGACGATGAGCCACCCGAACTCACCGCCCACAGACCCACGCCTACGGTGGCCGGGAGTCATCTCGCGACACCCGGCGCCCATGGTGTCTACCTGGTCCAGCGCGGCGGCCGGGATGAGAGGTGCGAACTCTCTGGCGTTCCGCCTCCTCCTTCTCGAGCATGACCGCTTCGCAGAAGGAGGCGACGGCATCCCATTCCCTCTCGCCCCGGACCATGGCCTGAACCAGGGCCGGACGCGAGAGGTCGCCGCCGCCCAAAGCCTCGACGAGGACCCGGCGGTGCCCTTCCCATGCGGGGCACACCTGGACTGTGTGGTCCACCGTGTCCTCGGGGCTGTCCGCACAATGGTGACACCCGGGCGCCTCCTCACGACCGATGCGGTGCAGGTACCTCCCGAAACAACCGTGTCCGGTGAGGACCTGCGTCATGCGGTACGTGAGGGCGCCGTGACTCCTCCCGAGCCACTCCTCAAAGAGGGGACTTACCGCCACGATGGTGGCGTGCCCTACTTACACCTACATCTTAGTTTGTGTTTTCACAAAAACATATATTATTATCTAAGAAGATGCTTTCAATTTTTTTCCTTTCTCTATCTACATTCCTATTGTACTATTTTCCTTCACTAAAAAAGCTATACGTGCCTACATATCGAAACACACCCGTACAGCCCTTATTAGCCGGACGGATCTTATTAGAGTAAAGGGTCATTTATAAAACGTTTTACGTCATCCAGGCCGGCTTGCTGTCGGTAAATGCATTAGCTGATTGGCGATTCCATCAGGTCATATTACATTCTTACTTAGCCGTATTGCTTTTTAATTGTTCAGTTTTTTCCATGTTTCGCGCAAAAGAAATTGGTTTGTTATCTTTTCTATAGATTAAACCTGACCTTGGCAAAAAAATAATATTTAATCCAATTTTATTTAGGGGCTTTTATCACAGATCTATCAACCCCATGTGTACCTGTTTACAATAATATACTACTTTCAAAGATACTTTCTGAACTGCACAAAATTACAAATTACTTGGCACAACTTATATATACGATAGTACAGATAATATAGATTGGACTTTGCCTACAATCCGACAAAAAGTTGTAGTAAAAACATCTAACTTACAGCTAACAAAATATATTCTTGTTATAACAAAAAGAAGAAAAGGGCAATCTCATAATTGAAGTTTTTAGGGTCAATCTGCAACATCACTTAAAGTGTGGCCTTGCGGTAAATAGGACCTTTAAGCTGTAAAATTGGTCCTTCACTCTCTTATTAGGACCGAAGGACTAGTAAGCCCTTCTCGAAGTTGTCACTTTACCGAACTTATAGTTGGTTATGTAGGAACAGTTGCCTAAGAACTGAACTGTACTTCTATCTATACCAATATTATAAAGAGGATTTTTATATTTTTTAGTTTGTACCCTTAAGGCTCCGGAGCTACATGACTGATTTGGACCTAAGGTGACATGAGGCTATTTTCTAGCTGAAATACGCAAAGTAATAACCACTTATAATGTGGATTCATATGCTCTTATACTAATAAAAAAATCTAGTCAAAACCAAAACGATAACTGAGAAATGGCTAAATTGCGACCATAAACACATATCCTAAATAGAAATCAGTTACATCCAAATAACAGTTTCGAAACTCAATACCCGTTAATCTTTGACGACCATTAAACGGTAACCCGACTATTTTAAGTGTCCGGCAATATGGACCAATGACGTCGGATCTAATAAGGGACGCTATTCTGCAGTGTAATGGTCCAATTGGCCGAGAAACCGCGCCTGACATTGCACACACACAACGGAGGAAGGAAAAATCGGAGATGCCATAGGGCACGTAGGTCAAGTAACATAATAGTAGGCGTGACCAAAATTATCAGTTACTAAAAACATCTTCACTATCCATCTTGACACATTTGTTAAGAGATCTTGTGTTAATGATGTGATCTTGTGTCTTGATTGATTGTTGGCTTGGCTAAAAAAAATAGGCGGTTTCCAAAGAAGCGTATGAGGGCGGAGCTAATATTTTAGCACGCTATACTTTCTTAGGAGATATTACGTTATGACATCTCCGCTAGTCATTTAGTTCTCCATGACACATACGCAGCATGCTTACAACATAACGGCAATGCAAGTTGATAGCATAATAACCTAAATGATAGTTTGTGGTGATAATGATATCCATGGGATGGTTATGGTGTTGATTTGGGGTGTACTTAGTAAAATAATGTCTATGGTAGACAACATTTTGGTAGAGAAACTTCCTCGACCATCATTTTTTTATGACTAAGAGAAGACTGTCATGAGAAGTTCTGATATTTTCGATATTTGCATTTTTTACCTTGTTTGTAAAAATCATCATCAAATGATAGAGTGCATTTCGCCAATTCCTTTTGAGCTTGCCGTCACTCGCCTCAGTCATTCTAATTAATGCTTACTACCCAATGCTTTACTTGTCTGTCGTTCATATATAACGTAAATTACTGAACTTTAATTATAATTGTGTCACAACTAATTTATACGATAATTTTCGAAGCTGGTTTAAATGACATTGCATCAGAGATAAACGGATATTAGAGGCGTGAAAGGTAAATATTAAATGTTTTGCAACGATGAAATGTTGGCAATTAGGTACTGGTGAGTGGCACAAACAGTAAGTGCTTAGAGTAAATAACTAACCGGAGACCATGAACACTAATCTCTTTGCGAAAAAGACTGCCAACTTACATGAGGCAGCAATTTTTTATCACATCTATTGCATGCATTCTATACAATTTTTTTATAAACACGCGTTACACTACTTACCTAACCACCTCACCTGATAGATGCGTCAATATAGCTGAAGAAGGAGAAATTTGACAAAAAGTAACTCATCCACTTTTAACTTGATAACTACCAGAACATTGATTGAGGAACATAAACCTAATCTAGATATTCGAGTATGAGCGTACTTCTGGCAGAGCGATGGCGTCTCCAGTTATTTAAATTCTCTAAGAGTAAGTCCGACTATATTGTGATTGTATATGTGTTACGAGGCTATACGATTGTCGATTATATCTCGTGGGCATTAGGAAGACAAATGGTATTTTTGGGTTTGAATGCCTCCATTACAATGTAGCTTTTGATTTAGATAGATATGCGTAATGGCATGGTCATACGGAAATTAAACATTCATATGGATAATTCAAAAGGATTTGATTTGATTTTAGCTCCAGCACATGATGAGGATGATGAGGATAAAGAAAACTTTCATTAAAATTCAATAGGTGCTACTTGTGTAGAAATTAACTTGTTTGAAAAAGCAATATTCACCACGTCTATCCTGTAGGTATCTCAGTTTGAACCTGCTATGTTTATGACTCGAATTAGTGATAATTTGTAATTAAGGAGTTTCTTTACATATTGTTGTATGTTTATTTCATCATCCGGCCATTATCCAAATTGATTATTTAGGGAGGCGCAGCATCTCTCTTACTTCCACTATCTTCCTGACCCAATTGCGACTATACTCATTAGTATGAAGAAATAATTTTTCAAATCGGTCCCGGCGTCTTCGAGAAATCAAGTAACAAAGACAAACAAACAGGGAAATTGAAAACCTCTTCCTTTTTTTGAAGTCGCTTATCGCAATACGACACCAAGAACAATTGAACATATTAAATAGATACTCTGTCCTCCATTTCAATGATAATTTCGTTCCAAAGACAACAGATAAACAGTCCTCAATGGCTTAGTAGCAAATACATATTATTTCAAAACCGGTTCACTTAATAGTGCAATAGCTTGTATCTAACGGTTCGGTACATGAATGTAATTTAAAATGACGTCACGAATGATAAGGTTAATAACAGAGGGGTATGTAGGCATTAAGTGTTCGTGATGAGTATATTTTTATCTGATAAGTCTCGGACATTTGAATGACGTTGTTATGCACAATTTCTTATGGTGAAAAATCTATTGTTTTTTTTCCTACATATACATCCTTTTGTAATGCCTTGAAACAATAGTTGGGAGCCTTATTATGATTGAAAAAGTCGAATCAAAATGTTTTCCGTTCCTGTGCTATTTTTATCTACGCTTAAATATGCATAGTTATTGAGTTATATAGATTACAATTATATACTCACGAAACTAGGCCGAGATTGTTGTAAATCGAATATTCAGAGCTTTAAATAACGGTATAACTTAACGACTTTAGTTTAAAACAACTGTTCCCTTCAGCATGCAATTTATCAAGCAGAACAGATGTAAATGTTGAATTTTGTTTTTTAAGAAAGTTCGTTTCTGTAAGCCAGGGAAATGCACTAATGTGTAAACAATGCAGGCATTTTCACATGGTTTCATACTTAAAGAAACTATAAACATTTCATATGAAACAAAAACTTCTATAGAACCAAAAAATTTACTGATTATAAAATATCACGTACAAAACTAACATAAAAATCGCAAAAAAATAATCATGTTACAGTTCTACAAAAATGGAAACAAATAATATTTGGATGAACGTAAAAGATTAAACGTAAATATGTATGCGGACGTCAATCATTGCATTTCAGTCTATCAGAGCACGGTTTGTATTTCATATCGAAATATTTACTTGTAAAGACAATAATATCGAAAGGTTTTTTATACAAAATTACATTTTTTTTTAAAGCACACACTTCAGCAGAAGCAAAAAAAATTGACAATAATTGACAGATGATACTTTATGGAAATCCATGACATAAAATGTTAGTAAAAATATTTACCTTGTGTTAATTTCCACGAGTCCGTTAATTGAGGCTTTGGATCCTCGACACGTGTTTCGCCCCTCCACGGGGCACCTTCAGGAGATGTTGAATTTTTTTTATTTAATATAACATAATTTACGGAATAAAATTTGTTCTAGTTCATTATTTCCTTGCATGCTTAGGAGACTAATATTGAATGCCGTAGAGACCCATTTTCATTATGTCACTTACATTTTATAAATTAGTTCTTAATTCCGAGTATTGCGGTTACCACGAAATGCGAATTAATATAATTTCATTGCGGTTTTATATTTAAGTAAGTACCCACTCAGTCATTAAATTCTTAGCTCTGTAAAATGTTTACCTGTTTCCTTTTTTTTTTAATGCTTTTCGTAATAATGATGTCCCCTCCGACAAGTACATACTTATGTATGAAATAAAAAATACGTCGACTTAAATGTGATTGAAACCTCTAAGAGACTCAAGCTTGTAGGCCTAAAATATGCCAAATTAATTAATTTAGACGATCGATGTTAATCTTTGGTCACTCGCGGCATGTGTCATTAATGTTAGGTAAGTCACAGTGCGTTGGCGCAGCCGTAAGGTGTCGCATTCAATTAATAACGATCTACGGCTAGCCTTGGCGGCAGAATATTTATTTTCAGTTCAAATGCCAGTTAGATATTAGGTAGATTACATACACAATGTTTGACGTGCCCAGCTTCTGTTTGAATATTTTAGTCTTTGTTATTTTTTGTTCGATTTACTACGCAAATTATTGTGTAGCTAATTATTCGGCTAATTGACTAAACAAAGCATCGTAACTGATTGCTTCGTAATATTTTAATTTTATTCGCGGAACATCATACTTAGAATAAACCTTAACAAATTATTCTCTGTAAGTAAGTAACGCCAAAAAATTTAGTACAAAAATTCATCAAGGAAATTAGTTGGCGGTTTTAGGTAATTTATTTTTGCTCGCCTCTTCATTTTTCACGTTCCCGTTCAAAGGTCAAAACCTTTGGAATAAGTGGAGCAGAGATCGGAGTGAAGCCGCTTTTTCTTTGAAAAACTTGTAGGGCTGCACAGTCTGACTTACAAAATGAACATTGACAGTTCATTTTCAACAAGGGTGTTTTATTTACTCCATTTTAAAACAGTTTGTACGGGTGACACCCTTCTATTTTCTACCATTAATTATACATTATAAGTGAAATTCTTGCAAATAAAAAGGTTATTACCACTTACCAGTCAAGTTCAGGTTTGATAAGACCTTTGAAGCTGGATACTTCACTCTTTCACACACTTAACTATAAATTCATAACACTTCTTCAATCTTTAACCTAGAAAATAAATTCCCCTTTCAAATGGATTCCATATTCAAAACTGACAGATGAAAGAAAACAACTGGCCAGTAAGTTCTCACACCTCATTTCACAAAGCTACTTTTGGAGCGAATGTTCCGAAACTATCGTTTTTCTACCTAAAGTTCGGAACGCACCTTTCAATCGTATCTCAGTGCGCCGTATAAGGTAAATAAATGTATCGGATGGGCTGAACATCATTAGTTTCTTAGGATAATAGTACAGTACAAGATATGCTTAGAAAATACTTTTGCAACATTCAATTTAATTATTTCTTCATTTTTAGGGTTCCGTACCCAAAGGGTAAAACGGGACCCTATTGTTATCGCTCCTCTGTCCGTCCGTCCGTCCGTCTGTCACCAGGCTGTATCTCATGAACCATGATAGTTAGAGAGTTGAAAGGACAATGCCGGATTTTGTATGGACCCTGTCCCCACCCACCAACAGACTTGAAACTAGTGTCATCGGAAGCGCATCCTTCGATAGATCATGATTATCAAAACGATTTACTCCAAATGTATGGGATTTTGGAAATACACGACATTTTAATATCCTTAATAATCAATTAACGTCAAGTTTGTTAACCAATTACTCGGAGTTGCGTGGATCGATTTTGATTATTTTTGTTTTAATGCAAAGAAGGTGTCTCAACGTTAGTCCGATATAATTTTCATCGAGATCTTTTTAGCGACTTTTGAGTTATCACCGGTTAGAATGATAATTGGTTTAATGATTTTGTATGGACCTTTACTGACTCCAACAGAGTTGAACCTAGTGTCATCAGAAGCGCCTTATCCGATAGATATTTTTTTACTTTGACTACATTCTCTAAATGTTTGGGGTTTAAGATATATTCGACATTTTAGTATCCACAATTAACGTAACGTTAGGTTAGGTTAGTAGGTGTATAAAGCAATTACTCAAGACTAAGCTGATTCTGATTATAATTTTTTGTTGGACAGAAGCTACCTCAAGTGTGTCCCATTAAGTTTCATCCAGAACTGACTTATAACAAAAAAAACTATGGTAAACCTAACCCAGTTTGATACTTATTAGTTAATAGTTTAGTTACGACCAAAACTTACTTATTGAAATAAAGAAATAAAATATTTTAAAACAAACCCATATTTTATATGAACTCAGAAATGTATAAATAAAAAAAAAATCATAAAACTTTTCTCTTAAGTAAAAATCATAAATATGTATTGACATTAATTATTTAACGTTACATCTTAAAAAGAACACATGGTTAAGGAATAGCTGAATGGTTAAGCGGCCCAAGTTAAGCTACCCAACTGACAATCGCCCTCTTAAAACATTGATATTAGGTGGTATCCTGTTAGGCTGGAAGCTAGCTCCAATTTAATTGGATAAAGGATGGGCAAGTGGTAAACGAATAGTGAAAAATATTATAACATTAAAAAACGAATAATGGCCGCGTCTCTGTCACTTGAGTTTTATGCTGAAGCATTTCGAAAAAAGTCCATATTATGCGTAAAATGACAATACAATTGTATTACAATAAGAAGCATCTGATAATTTTTAGTCATCAATCTGCAGGCAAGTTTATTTTATATCGGTTGAGTTTAACGGAATGATTAAAGAAATCAAAAGTCAAAGAAACAAACTCAAAAACTGCTGGTCAGTTCTCGATTCAAGTTGTATAACACCATCCTTGAAGTAATCTTTCGTTATGAAAAAAAAAATAACCAGCATTGTCTACTCAAATCTAGGTAGGTAGTCGGTGAAAAACCCGAAGGGATTCGATTATGTATGGAATGAAATGCCTTATAGTTCCTAATACCCATACATTCGGAGTACGTCACCATAGTAAGAAATGATCTATCAAATGAGGCGCTTCTGATGACACCAGGTTCAACTCTGTTGGAGGTGATGAAGGTGTCCTTACGACATCCTACATTGCCTCTTCAAACCGATTATTTTAACTGATGATAACTCAAAAACTGCTTAAAAGATCTTGATGAAAATAAAATTGGACTAGCTTTGAGATAGTTTGTCTACATAAAAAAATATATTTCAAAATCGGTAAACGCAACTCCGAGCAATTGGTTAACAAACTTGAAGTAAATTGATTATTAAGGATAATAAAATGTCGTATATTTCCAAAACCCCATACATTTGGCATAAATCGTTATGATAATCATGATCTATCAAAGGAGGCGCTTCCGATGACACTAGTTTCAAGTCTGTTGGAGGTGATGAAGGTGTCCTTACGACATCCTACATTGCCTCTTCAAACCGATTATTTTAACTGATGATAACTCAAAAACTGCTTAAAAGATCTTGATGAAAATTAAATCGGACTAGTTTTGAGATAGTTTCTCTACATACAAAAAATAGATTTCAAAATCGGTCCACCCAGCTCCGAGTAATTGGTTAACAAACTTGAAGTTAATTGATTATTAAGGATACTAAATTGTCTTATAGTTCCTAAACCCCATACTTTTGGAATATGTCTCCATAATAAGAAATGATCTATCAAACGAGGCGCATCCAATGACACTACTTTCAAGTCTGTTGGTGGGTGGGGACGTTTTTAGGCATTGTCCTTTTCACAGATGATGTATTTTTGTTGCCGCTATAAAAACAAATACTGAAACCTAGAATAAATATTTTGGGGGGCTCCCATACAACAAACGTGACTTTTTTGTCCGTTTTATAAATAATGGTACGGAACCCTTCGTGCGCGAGTCCGACTCGTACTTGGCCGGTTTTTTTTTTATTATTCTGATCAAAATGTAACTGAGAAAAAAGAGTTTCCAATAACTTTTTATCGGAAACTTGTGTTCTTAAGCCATTTCTTGGACCTTAATTGGATTCTTGAGACTGGTTGTTCCAAAGCAAAAATATAAACTAGCCTTCTAGAAAAGTTACTAATATTAAAAACAATAACGAAATCACTATTTCACCATCTGAATTTAAAACTTCAAACAGTGGTTGGAAATTATGAAAGTTTTGCGACAGCTGAGTTTTATGGCAAGAAAGTTTAAATGGCTCTTTCGCCACTATTGCAGTTGAATCTGCTAAACATACCGCCTTATTAACCGACTTTCCAAAAAAGGGGTTTCTTAATTCAAATGTTTGTATTTTTTTCAATAGTATTTTAAACAAACCCTCTATCACTATTAACCCCAACGACTTTTTCCAAAAACAAAAATCGGCTTCCAATCTGACTGGATACAGTTGAATACCAGAGGTACAAACTACGAACTAGAACGTCCAATCACTGAAACCTACACGATACTTTTTAGTTTTCAGTTAGAAATAGAATATCAGAGATCTGCATACCCACCAGAGCTAAAACAATAAACTGACTGGGTACCTACAACTTTACATTCATCATCATCATCTGAACCATACAACATCTACTGCTGAACATTGGATTCCCCAAATTATTTCCAAAAGGACTGTTTAAAAGTGGTTTGTATCCAGCACTTACCACTTACCTTTATCAGATCGACTGATCTCCTCGTTGGTGGCCATCCTAAGTTCATATTCGCTACTAACAAAACTTCTAATCTAATCTAAAGCTGGAACATCATCCTAATACTCTTATAAAACCGAGTCAACTATTCGCTTTCCATTTACGGACACAGTGTCAGCTTTGGCAAGGAATTTGTATAGATGTTATCACACTGATTCAATATGGGCTTCACGCGAAAAATCTCGTGTTAATTGACGCGTATTTCCTTTTACGGACCCCGGTTTATGTCTGCAAGTTTTTTTTTCTATGCGACTCCGATAAGTGATTTATTAAGCCGTTAGATATTATATGATACTAGGAGGTAGAATGTCATAAAATATTTGTGGTCTATCAATCTGGTAAAATAGCTTCGTGTTATGGAGCGCATTCTGAGGAGTTAATAAAAATAATCTTTAGTATCTTAAGATTATGAGCCTAGATAACGTTACATTCTTGTTTGAAAATGGAAGTCTATGTGTCGAATATGGTTGAGTCATTTTGGGAGCATTGATTGGATGATAGTGAGAACCTGTACCAGTCTTCTGTCTAATCGTATTTTATTTTATGGAAGCACTTATTGACATCATCATTCCATTTCTTATCTTCCAAAGTCTTCTAGTCCTATCTAAATCCTGATTAAAGCCTCGAAGAGCCCTCTAAAACAGATGTGCAAAAACGTTCATTCCTACTTTCGGTCGTAACTCTCATTCATCCACAAAGACTTGAAAAGCAATACTTTTAGTAGGAAACTCACTTCGTCTTTACAGCTCTTACAACTCAACCTTACGTCAGAGCACATGGGTAAGAAACTTTCCTTAAACTGCCTTCATTTTGTGTATTCATAGCAAGTTATACGTCATGTCTTGAACTGACATGAACAAATACTTCAGTAGTTCGAGAACTTTGATGCGGAGTAAGTCTTTGCTTTATGATGGCAAGTATTTGATAGTTCCCGTGATGTGGGATGTTTGTAATTTGTGTAATGAGCTTATTTGTTGTCTTGATAGACGTAGTTATTAGCTACCTTTGAATGGTAGAAGTCAATTTTATTGTGTTTAAAGTTATGTATTTGAAGAAGCTGCCGATTATATTTAACACTTCATCTCAGTAACTTTAGGTTTTTAAACTAAGTTCGAGAATTCTTATAAAGTCTTAAAGTAATGAGAAACAATGAGATACATAAATACTGTATCTTTCTCATCGCTATTTTCATTTTATTCTCCTTTCAGAACATTGAAATAAAATTCTATTCGTATAGATGTGACACTACTACTACTATAACTATACTAGTACTATTGAATTCACCTACCTAAACAACCCTAATATTCACGTCTGACATTTGTGACCCAACTTCTGCTGGCAAACTTAGCTTAGTTCAGGTCTTGTTCTAAACTAAACACATCATCCCGGCTTACAATCAGCGCCATTAGATGGATTAACCTCCGAATCTACAGGTGTATCAAAGGGGATTGCAATCCGTGTGCCAACTGACCTATTATGTTAAGTAGGTCATTATCCAAATTAATCCGTACAGGCGATAATTGGCGTTTGATGATATATATTGTGTTCCTACCTCATCCTACCTTGTTCTTATTGTTAACTTTGTTCTATTTAACCACACCAATGTTGATCTGTCAAGTTCTTCGCAATGAGGGGTCGTCTTCCAGTGTAACTAGATGCAGCTGAGTAGACCAGTATTTGACAAGGATGAAATGTCTACCTGAACTCCTCAATCCAGCTATCTTGGCAAATATGATAGGTTTTATAAACAGTTCACAAAAACGATTTAAGTGCTTAGTAGAAAACTAACATTCAGACAGCGGTTAGCGACAGTAGAGCAAATCGGCAACCAGACATCAAATGGATGACAACTACCACAATCAATCACACAACAACAACAATCGAACAATTTTTTTTTTTTGAGTTTTTCTAGAAAGACAACAAAACACTACGAGTATATAACGAAACAAAATACTTCAGACCCGACAGAATCAAATCAATCGCCATACACAAGAACATCGTTTTATGTTCCAATACATAGTTTGTTTTTCTCTCAATAAATAACATTCCGAAATCTATGCAGCAAATTGTATGACTCCCAATTCACCCAGATTGCGAACTTCGCTATAAAACAATGTCTAGGCTGTAAAACATTTACAAGATGTAGGCGTACTCTGACAGTTTGAAAGGGTAGCTTTTCAATTGTTTAGCCATTTAATTAGGGACCAAAAGCCAACACTCCTAGTGACCTTTGAGTACTCAGTACCATTTCCAATTAATTTATAAGGTGTATTATGTTTCTCTAGCCTTTGTAGTGGTTATGTCAAGCTTTTCTCGTATTAATTTGCTCTTTTTATGGTAACAAAGACTTTTATGTGAGAACTTGTTATTATGTTAATTAATAGTGAAAATGTGTTTCTGTATGGTGAGGATTAAGTCGGGTTTTATTTCGAATACTCGTTCTTCTCGTAATTCTCGTTTATTATGAGCAAATATTAATTAAATGTGTCAAGGAATAACAGAAGGTGTACAAAGAGATAGGTCCTTTATGCAAAGGCTTAAAATTTGCGTTGTGAAAATGTGATAAATCCTTTGTCTCCTATTTATTTATACCAGAAGTAAGTACCTACATGCAGTCAAAATCTCCATGAAAAATACCACAAAAACAAAAGACCAAACTCCAATTTTACGCAACTGCAAAACGAGGCCTATTGTCCGCGAAAGCAAAAACTGCGAGCTATTTAAACGCGTAAGTACATTAAGAACATAGGTACTCTTACGTTTGTGGGAACATTCACAGCTGATCAAGGTTTTCTTTTCTTTGCTATCGCATCTGTATAGAAACTTTACTTGGAAATCGTTCTCGATACTTTTAAATAAAGCTTTATTTTGTCATTGGTTTCAAGGCAGCTCAGAAATTCTAGTTATCTTTTACTGATGATCGAATTTTAATGTATTTTTGTAAAATAATTAAAGCACCTATTTCCGTTACGGAAATAGGTGCTTTTCCCTTACCACAAAAAATCTCGATTCTCGATACAAAAACGATTCTACTCGGTACTCGATTCGCTGTCGATCGCAGCGCATTGGAGCTCGGTTTTGCTTCACCCCATGTGGTCTGGAGCAACAGCCGTGCACCGCGGTGTGACATTGTGTACATGACGGTTAAGGTTGATACACATTGTGGGAATAAATGAGAAAATCATAAAAGCGATGTATCGATTTGTTAGTACAAAGGATATTGTGTTGAACATTATAATTAAATGCGTTGGTAGAACTATTGTCTGTGATGTTTTTCTTTCTGGATGCTGTATTTTTTAATTCTTTCATTTTTTTTCATTCGATTTCGTCCATATTCTAAGGGAACTACATACTGAGCCCTGATAAGAAGTATCTATTGTGTCTTTGTCTTATAGTACCATAATTATATCGCTATGGCAAATATTTTCTACGAGAGTTTTATTCTCTTCCCAAAAAAACACATTCATTCCTCCATACTCAGATTTTAAAATATTTTTAGGCATAAATTAGTTTTTAATAATGTTTAGAAAAGTGGCTACTCGGCCTAAACAACGAGTTAGGCACGGTGCAGTGGGCGCGTGCGGTGGCGGCGGTCAGCCGAACAATATTGTATCTTTACCGCGCAAATTCTGCGTCATATTGTACGGCAGTAAAAGGAATTTTATCATAGTTAATAGAGGAAGAAATGTTGTTTTTTTTTTCACACGCCATTTCTCAGATATTTTACCTAAAGTTTTTGATCTTAAAGATCTGTTTAATAATGTGTATGGTTATAAATCGAGACACGTGGGAACGTGTCAAGCCAAAGTTCGAAAAAATCTAGCAAGATAACCAACCTGTGTAAGATAGTTTTTTACAAGAAAATAGAGAAGTAACTTCTAATAACATACATAGGTTTGCCCTTAAGAACATTTTCATAGGTCTAATATTTTACCTATCTGACCCACATTTCCTGCTTCAAGTTTGAGTAAACTTCAAGACATAATGAAGACCGACACCTCACGATTAACGTCTTAACTTACATATATATATATATAATAGTTTAGTAATTACCTACTTAATAATCCTTAGACGTATATACGTAGGTACATAGAGCTAATCTGTAATTAATGTATTCTTGCAAATTAATTTATTATAACATACTCTTGTCGCCTTTTGTCTAAAGTTTGAGGGTTGTTGTGATAGTATTCGGCTCCAATTATTATTGTTGTAGTTCACTATTCTAGGTCTAAGTTTGTGTCAAGTATGTAATTAAGATTTGTGAGTCAATCTTGCCTAACTATAGGATTACTGACTTTTTAAAAAAAAGAAGTTTAGATCGGTATTCTAGGCTTAATCTTATGTTGGTTTGTTGAGTGGCGTGATGGATGCAGGTGAAACCGATAGCTGAAGATAGTTTAACACAAGTAAAATAAAACAAAAAGAAATGCTGAGTCGTTTAATTTTATTTCCAAAACTAAGAACGAAGACAGCATAACAATTCTCACTTAACCAAGTAAAACAAATGCCATTTCATTGAACATTACTTTTCCCACACAAAAGAAACTTTTGGACAGTGTTCAAAAACTCGTTTTAAATAGCCCAGTTTCACAGTTAAAATCGTTGAATCTTCAGTTAGTGTAAACCACAGTTGTTTGAGTGTATTCGGTTGGTGAAAAGTTGTGTACAAGTGTATAAGTTGTTTGATAGTTAGTCAACTTTGAGTACCAAAGCTTCGCTCCCAAGAACTTCTAGTGCATTCGCTTTGAAAGCGTCCCTGAAAAATGGAAAAAAAAAATAAATTAGTGGACAACTTTTCGATAACAAATGAAAGGATTTTCTAACAACGAAATGAAAATAAAATCGGTGTCAAAATACTTCATATTTATGTACTCGGAAAATTATGTTAAATCCATTAACCGATCGTGTCCTTTTGACAAGGAATCAATAACTCTTAGCCAAATTGATGGAGTATCAGTCAATGCGGATCGCTAACCTAATTAAATTAGAGCCGAGATAACGTGACAGCCTTCCTTAATGCCATATCGATGTATTGTATTATAAAGCCTTACTAATATTATAAACTAGATTGCACACGCGGTTTCACTCGTGTCCCTTGGGTGGTACTTCGCGGATTCGAATAAAAAGTAGCCTAAAGCCTTCCCCTACAAGGCTATTAAACGACGACATAATTTTTCAAATCGGACCAGTTGAAAATATGTCCCAGATTATTAAAGAATATAAACGGCTAATTAGAATCGATTTATATGTGAATTTGAAATTGAAATCACTCGATTCACAAGTTATGGAATGATTTCGCATGCTCGTGTAAGCTTTACTCAAGTGTAATCAAAATTGCCCAGGTAATGTTTATCGTTTCATTGATGTTTTTAAATGTATGTCAAACGGAATTTTAATCACTCTTAAGTACCGAATATTTTATGCAGTTATGAAGCTGACAATTTTTAAAGGAAAATAGCATTTTTGTACTAACTGACAAGACTGTCAACTGCACCAAAAAACGGTCAGACCAAAACTCATTGTGTACTTACTAACCTATCACTATATGAAAGCCAAACTATTTAAGATAAATAATTTAAATAAAGGAGGATAGTCTTGGCAGTTTATCTTCCCATGATAATCATCGCTCTCAGTTTTGTAGTAAAACACGCTGAATATTGAGTAAGTTAACCTTTACTGTCTGGCGTTATGCCCGAACTTGTGAACTTTCATAATACAAGCACCCTCAACTATCGTCTTAGGCTCCGAGAATGTTTTCATTGTAATATTGTTTGTGTAGTTCAATTGTTTCAGATATTGTAGGATAAGATTTTGTTAGTTATCCACATAATAGGTAGGAAATGATAGTGAGGTGGCCTAACATAAACTAATGTTAAACTGAAGACTTTCTTTGTTCTACTGCTAGTCGATTTGAAAAATATATTGAGTTGATTCAAATTGTTTAGGTAGACTAGTTGAATTGCTAGTTATAGAGAATAGTGTCTCTCAAATAAAACTCTATTTTCTTAGATCTAGTATAACATTGTGAGAATAAGAAAATAGGGTGTGCATTTCTTCCTATAAATTGTTCTGCTTAGTTTGCAAGTTTTTACTGACCAGTCCAGAATATGTTCGTAAAATTTTATTAAACTTTTCAATACTCACTTCGCTTTCTTGGGAGACTGGATACTGCTGATAACAACTTCGACCTTTTTGTTGACGCCTTCAAAGTAAGTTAAATCGATGGTGTAGGCTTCTTGCCTGAAGTTCACGACTACGATGTACGCCTTATTTTTGTACCATCTGGAAAGTCGAAAATAGTGTTAAAAACAGATGTGGCAGATATATATAATTAGTGACCGACACTTGAACACATGATTACAAACCACTTTCCCAAAGAAACTTATTTTTTATTCTCATTATCTAATGACCAGTCACCCTACATACTTTGGAGACAGTGTTTAATTATTCTTCCGACCCCAACATAGTTGGGAAAAAGGCTCGGAAGATGATGATGATGTTTAATTATTCTTCCATGCAGAGTGGTAGACTAAAATTGCAAAAGCTAACAAAACTAAATGTGTACATAAAGTGAGGTCAAATCAAAATTCAACCAAATGTTATCCTGATCTTATAGAAATAATAATTGTGACCTAAATACGAAATGACAAATAACGTACAAAATGACTAGATCAATTTCCGCATATCAACAACTATTGAATCAGTACCTGCAATGCAGATCTACAAACATCCAGGCCAGTGGACATTTGTAAATATTAAAGCTATGCATACCTAACATGTAGGAACATGTTACATAGAAAATTCTATACTTAGAGCTACAGTTCAAGTGTTTATTTCACGAAGATAAATTTAATGTGTACCTATAATCTGAGGAAAATAGATAGTGTGAGATTTTGGAGTACTTTATGTTTGTGTTTTGTTTTTTTCCGCACTTCTATGTTGCGAGGTGTTGGGAGGTCTTTTGTGAGGGTTGCTACATTAACGGAGTTAGTTACAATAATATTAGCTATGCCGATGACATGGCTCTACTGAGTGCCTCGGTTTGTGGTCTCAGAAGGTTGCTGGCTATCTGTGAAGGCTATGTTAAAAATCACGGATTAGTCTACAATGAGAAGAAAAGTGTAGTCATGGTCTTTGAGGCTGGTGATCGATGCTTGAAAACTATACCTCCTGTGAGGTTGAATGGTACGGTTCTGCAGAGGACCTATAATTTTAAATATCTTGGCCATATATTGACCTCCAACTTAAAGGATGATCTAGATATTGAGAGGGAAAGAAGGGCGCTGTCGGTTCGTGCTAACATGATTGCTCGCAGGTTTGCTCGTTGCAACGTAGCTGTCAAGCAAACTTTATTCCGTGCTTATTGTACCTCTTTTTACACGTGCAGCCTGTGGGCATCATTTACTCAGAAATCGTACAGCGCCATTCGAGTACAATATAATAACGCGTTCCGGGTCTTAATGGGGCTGCCTCGCTTCTGCAGCGCATCAGGGATGTTTGCTGAAGCTCGCATTGACTGCTTCTACGCAACAATGAGGAAGAGATGCGCGTCCCTGGTGCGCCGTGTGCGGGACAGCCCCAACACCTTACTGCGCTGTATAGCGAGTAGACTCGACTGCCTGTATATGAATCGCTGCTGCAGACTTTCCACTTCGGTGATAGACCTGCAGTGGTGATTTGATACAGGCAGTCATCTTAGGTTAGGATGCTTTGTTTTGAACTTTACTAACATAGTAATTAAGTAAAATTGTTACTAACAAAATGAGTCATGGTCACTTGAATAAATGAATTTAATATATATATGTTACTGATAAGATTTGATCATTCAACATTTTTGAGCGATACTGTGTTTACAAAAAGTGTAGATAAGTTGGTATTGGCAAAAGAGTGATCACTGTGTAAAGGTCACGCCATCATCATAATCCTCCTGCCCTTACATGTACCACTTTAACTTTGATTACTTTCTTGACGGGATTATAAAGCAATTGAGTGAATATTTAAAACTGACCTTCTAAAAGCAAAAACTCCTTCATTGAAAGCAACAGACTCATATCTTCCGTATCTGAAGATCTTGTCAGTGCGAAGCGACGACAAAGCTTTGTAGACGTTCAAATGAGATTTGTCTGTAACGCGCTGAACTTCCACATTCAAGTTCTCAAAACCTTCTGCTACTGGAAGCCAAGTCTTGTTGCCTTCTGAGAAGCCTGGAAAAATTTAGAAAAAATGAATAATAGATAGATATACTCTTTATTATGTACACCAATTTAAAAAAAGAAAAACAACAACAAAACACTGATCTACAGATTTAAAAGTCGGTGACACAATGGGCGGTCTTATCGCTAAAAGCGATCTCTTACAGACAACCTTTGGATGGATTGAGAACAAAAAAGAAATAACTGTATTGCAGGTAGTTTTTGGTGTACTATGTATAATATTAATACCTAAAAATAGACAAATAAAAAATAAATAAATAATAAATATAATATATATATATATATAAAATAGCACAAATATGTATACATAAAATATATATTGAAAGTTGCCAATTAAACTTAGTGATACCTACTCCGCAACAGTATGGTATTTTACTGAATTATAAATTGGAAAGGTAGTGCTTTTTCACCAGGTTCTTGAAGATTGCTAGAGATTGATTGATAATATGTAGTAATCTTCCGCATTAAATCTGCTGATTCACATTATAGGAGTCTAGACTGATAGATGAGTCATTCTAACGTGTATTCTATATTTCGGGTAATAAAGTACATTGTCATTGTACCTGCGTTGACATCAGCACTCCATTGGAATGGTGTGCGCTCTGGATCTCTAGACGACATCCAGTAGTTAATAGGATCATCAGTGTTGCACCCACTAGGGTCCACGGTATCTTCCCAGCTAACGTAACCATCAACCATACCAATTTCTTCGCCCTAAAAATTCACAGTGTGAATAGCAAGTAAAAAATCGTTAAAAAATACTATTAAAAGACAACTGAATTTGAACTTACCATATAAGTTACAGCAATTCCGGGCATCAATAGTACAATCATGTTAATACCATCAACTAACTCTGGGCTGAATCTTGAAGCTACGCGATTGTTGTCATGATTTCCAGCCTTAAAATATCAAACAAACTTGAAAACACAGAACAGATAATAAAAATAAAACAAACACAGAAAAAGAGTCTTACCACCCAGTTAGCATGTTGGTCAATAGGCTTGAATGTTAGGAACTTATCAAGAGCGTACTTAATTTCAGCAGCACTAGAACGTCCATTGACATCGGAAATCAGCACAAAGTTGAAAGGCATTTGTGCCCCCAAACGTTCACCATTGCCGAAATACTTCATCGTCATCTGAGGGCTTGAATAAGCTTCAGTCATCATAACCCTGCTTAGGCCATCCTTAGCCTTATATTCGTCGAAAACTTCCCTCCATTGGTACACCATCTCTACAGTTTCATCCAAGTCTTTGGTGTAAATGTGATCCAAATAGTCGTAGCTATCAGGGTCATTAGTATTTCTGGTTAAAGGTTCATCAGGGTAAACTCCACCAAAGTCTGCCTTGTCTACTTCAAACAAATGAGCGATGGCATCAACCCTGAACCCTGCAACTCCTTTGTCTAGCCAGAAGCGAACGACATTCTTCATTTCCTCAACCACGTCGGGGTTGCGGTAGTTGAGATCAGGCTGGCCGATGACGAACTGGTGAAGGTAGTATTGGCCGACTTCTTCTCTGTACTCCCAGGCACTCTTGCGGAAGACACTGACCTGGATCAAAGTTTTTATTTTATACTTGCATTTCTGTAAAAACTCAAATATTTGGTGACAGTGACTGTGATAGTATTTTAGTGTGATCGAAATAGGTGTTCTAGAGAAATAAAAATATTCACTACTAATACATTAACAGAATTCCATTTATCAATGTATGTACCAATTTTAGCATAGGTGAACCAAAATATTAAGTACAATTTCATACTTAGTTCATCATTAGTACTCGCAGTTACGTATAACGTAGGTATATTAAATTCACAGTAGATTTTTTTCTACGTAACATGTATTTTCTGCATTATAAGGATTCACTAGTATTTTGCACTTTTTAGCTAACTAATCGGTTCCCGTGAAACGTGAACTTGCGTTTGGAGTTTTTAAATAAACTGAAAAATACTTTTCTACGTTCTGTAAAAAACTTAAGGTCTACTTTCATACAAAGTTCAACGTCATGTATATCTGTTGAGAAGTTTACCGTGACATTGCGAAAAGAACTTATATCTTAGTTAAGTTACTTACCCAATTGTTAGGGGGATGCATAACACCATTTTCATCAACCGTGCCATTTTCCCAGACAAAATAATCATAATATTTCTCGTGACCTTTCAACGCCTCCTCAAACCATACACTTTCATTACTTGTGTGGTTCGGTACGAAATCCAGAACTATTTTAATATCTGAAACAGTAAACGATACGCTGTTTATATTAGTTGTTGCTTTGTTTGTTTATGAGATGAAAATATTCATGGAAAAGCAATCAAATAAGTAGGATAAGTATACTCTTTAAATGTCAATGAAGCGTAAACATTTGTTTTGATATTGAAAGATAAATATTATGTACTAGCTATTCCCCGCAGTTTTAGCCCTGTCCCGGGGCAACCATTTGCCGTAATAGGGTAAAAATCAAGAGCCCTAATAATCCTTTATCCTTCATCAGATAATAGACTATCTGAGCACACTTCTTTAAAAATTTAATTATTTATATTCGAATAATACTGGGAATCATACATATGACACTATGCACACTTTATGGCTTCCGTGACACGCATTACGCTGAACATTGTCGGAAAAAGCTAGGTAGATGTTTTCAATTTTTGTACCAGTATTAATTACATCAGCTCAATTTTCTCGGAAAGGCTCTTATGCTTGCAGCGTCGAATTAACATTTTTCAATTCTGGGAAAGCTCTTTTCTGGGAATAATGAGTATATGTACATATTGTGTTGCTGTCTTTTTAAAAAACATTATTTTTATTTCACATAAATAATATTTCTTCCGTTTTCCAACAGAAACTGTCCCGTATCCGGACTAAATCCGGATAAAAACTTGTCTATAACCTCGCCTCGATAAATGAGCTATCTAATACTGAAACATTTTTTTTTTCAAATACACCAGTACCTAGTCCTTGAGACTAGCACGTTCAATCACACAAACAAACTATTTAGCTTTGTATTGTTACTATAATTAATTTTCAAACTTACCCAATTCCTTAGCTTTAGCCATGAGATTTTCAAAATCTTCCATAGTACCGTATTCATCTTGAATTGCATAGAAATCAGCGATGTCGTAACCAAAATCGTACATCGGTGATTTGAAAATAGGCGAAAGCCACGTTGCTCCAATGCCCATCTCTTTCAAGTATTCTAAACTTGAAGTGATTCCTTAAAACGAAAAGACAAAAAAATATATATACATTTCTACCTACCTATAGTCAAAATTATACTGAAAGGTTCATCTATTTCGGATGAACATAAAGTTATAGAGCACTGGCAGTCCACTCAAATTATCTCAAATTCTTCAAAACTCCTTTATTCAATAATCTAAAATGTGCCAAAAATGTCTTTGTACGCATTAAAAGAAACAAAATTAAATATCAAATTAACAATATGTATATCTTACCATTAAGGTCACCAATGCCATCTCCGTCGCTGTCTTTAAATGACCTTGGGTAAATCTGGTAGAAAATAGTAGTTTCCCACCAATCCAGTTCAGGGTCTGATTCACCACTTACTGCCAGTGCGAAAAGCACCGGCAGTAGTAAGATACTCCTCATTCTGATACTAGAAAATAAAAATAATACCATTATTGTTTATAAATTAATTAATATCTCTATTTACCTACTTAAATAATACAAAAAAAACAATGTAGCTTCTGACTTCCAAACTGTATTATAGATGATGGTTTAGTATTAGTATACGTTAGAAAAAACTAACGTTTAGTTAAGAGAGTGATGAAGACGTACCAAGAACCAAAACTCCAAATGGAGAAGTTTTAAGGTCAAATAATAAGGAAGTAATCAAAATTATATTTGCACACTATCGTATCAATTGCATTAACACTAAAAAAACCCAGCCAAATATTTATAAATTGTGACAAGCATACATACCAAATCAATAAACAAAACTAAACACCTAACAACCAATCACTAGCAAAATATTCCACATTAACCTTTGCAGTGCACGATGCATTTGTATCTCTTCCTTATATCGATAGCACAGACAATATAGGTAAGAGGAAACTATACCAAGTGAATGAAGATTTGGCAAACGATATTATATCTGCAGCATGACGTACTAATCTTTATGTTCCGACACAACTTACTAAAAGGTCAAATAAAGGACAATTAGGTACAATAAAATCTAGAACAAAAACTTAGTTTATTTATATTTAAAAAAGTCTGATATTATGGAGTGCAAAAGTGCAAAACTATTGAATGGGAATCCCATTATTTTTTATATTAAAATTGATTGAGTTGTTCTAGGATAAAAACGACTTTTATTTGTTTTTAAGTATTAATGAATTCATCTATTAGTCTATTTGAATACAGTATACTAATAGCAATTCATGTTTAATTCTTTTTTCGTTACTGGCTCGGTCTAGGCCTACTGTTTATACCTGTATGGGTTTATATTTATCAAATAATTGCTAGCAAAGAGGTTATCAACTTCAACCCTTTCTTAGAAATGCAAGATAATAAAGCTATTTATAATTTGGCATATTGACCTTCTAGCATATTATGTGCTATGTTTATAACTGCAGGAAGTATGTACTTACCTAGCAAAACATTAAAAAAAACATTCAAATAATCTGTTTTTATCAGTAAAAAAAAAAAACAATTTAAAAATCTTAAGACAGGAGAAAACTCTTGAGAAGTATTATACAAGCTGTTAATTTGCATCAGTGCCATAGTCAAGGACGTAATTATACTAATGATTCTCAACCCAAATCAACAAAAAAATTGATACGAAAATTTTTGTTTTTTTTTTTTCGAAAATCCGTCAATGTCACCTACCCGTTTTAAAACTCGGCGCGTGTGTTACTGGCCTCAAACCGTGCTGCGCTCTACGCAACGATCACTCATAAATTTCATTCATAAAATTGGGTTATTTCTGAAATACTATGAGATTACAATGACAAAAAAGCAGCGCATATTAACTATTTCCGGTTTACTGTAATTTCAATCCATTATTTACGTTTTTTATGTCAACCTCCTTAAATATGGCAAAGATGCAAATCAACACCTTGTATACCAGTGTTAAGAATTGGGAATGAATATAAGGACCATGTTGTCTCCTAAAAATACTATTTTCTATCTAGCCCTACAGAAAAACATACTGAAATAAAACGTGTACTTACCCCATAATATCAGCTACTGGATGTAGAATTTTCTCTGCATTACCCTTTATATGTAGTTATAACATATCTTGTTCTCGAGATAAATGATACAGACCATTGATAAACAGAACTCTTTGGGTTTATCTGCACTTTTGTAATTCCCAATAATTTTTCAAATCTCACTTTTTATCTTCTGATAATCTGACAGTTATAACTTCTGTGATAGAAGTATTTTTTTGACAACAGTGTCTTTATTCAGTTGTTAAAATTGCATCAACATGATGTGTTAGTTAAAATGATCGTTATAAACAGTTATATTTTTAAAGTCCCATTGCATCGAAGTTGTTCCAACTTTTATTATTATTTAAAAATGCGAACTTAATTTTGATGTCTCTTCAATACAATTTCTCTCCTTTTTCTTTATTCAGATGAAGTAAACTTACGTAAATATATGTAGGTACTCAGATAAGTTAATCATAGTATATAACATATTTACAACAAAATAACCAAATGAAAAATTTAAGTATTCTTCTTAAAGTTACTAAAAAAGCACACACATTAGCGAATTGAAATCCGTCAAAAAACAATGTCCATACAATGTCTGTCAATAAATAAACAATGTCAATGAAACCAGGCTTCAATTAATTACATTTATTCCATAGTGAATGTACATTTATTTATAATTTAAGCATCAATTGGTCAGTTTCAGTACAAGGCCTTCGAATCCAGCGACGGGTAGAGATGAAGCATTGAACTTGTCCCTGAAAAAAAAAAAAAAAAATTTAATGTTTTCGCTCTAAGTTAGTGAGAAATGTTTAGTGGCGAGATTCTACCAAAATTGTTCTGGAACAAGAAATAATGAAAGGTCAAAAGACAGACAGCTTCACAGAGCATGCGAATTAAAAACCCGGCCGGGTGCATCAATGGACAAAAAAATTAAGTTCTAAGTGTCCTGTACTTCCCAATGGTTAATCGCATATATTATAACCTGCTATTAGAATGAAAAGTTTAACATTATTTCATCACACAACAATTTTTATTCCAATATCTCGAAACATGTATCTGTCTAAATTTTAGTTGTAGTTACCGCAAGTAGTTTCAAGTGTTCAAGTATTCAAACTTACCCTTCGTTCTTAGGAGACTGTATGCTCCTCAAAACTACACGTACACTGCCGTGGACATTCTCGAAGTACGTCAGATCAATGACATGTTCCACGTCACGCATGTTCACTACCACCAAGTAGGTCTCGCCGTGGTACCATCTGTTATTAAAAGAAACATTATGAGCTTAAACAATACAATTAGAGAAAATCTTGATTCCAACCAAACTTTTTACTCGGTCTGAAACCGGTTAAATACCTTATCTTTAAAATGTGCGAAGTGCAATCCTACTATGTACACACATACAGTCATAAGGAAAAATTTAATTAAAATCTACATGATCATAATATGCTCATCATGTTTTTCTGCCTACGGATGAGATCTATCAACAAATTCAAACAACTCCATTAAGATTTCGTCGAAACAGGTCAATGATTTATTAGCTTCTGCAAATATTGAACTTCCATTCAGAAATCCAATATTTACTGCTTGTTTTATTAGTACTCATACTAGCATCTGCTCTTGACATCTTTTGGTTAGAATCAAATCGAGTCCATAATTACTTAGACCTTTATGAAAGTAGAAGTCTTAACCTTTACATCAAATGGCACGATTTTTGTTTCTATCCAAATGAATGAATCATTTTTGCGTATAAGATTTAATTGTAGGATTGAAAGTGCCAAACGATCAAATTAGAACGATTTCTTATTGTGAATCTACCACATCTTTAGAGACTTTGTTTAATAAACTAAACAAGGAGCGTGGGGTTATGTGTCATCTTGGAGGCATATGCTATAGGTATTTTATTCGGCTTCGGAACCTATTCCCCTCGCGGCGTGGTTAGTCGTAAGTGAAATCTAGTAATTTTATAAAAATTAAACGCAAAACATACCTCCTAAATACAAAGATGTCTTGGTTCATAGCCAGGGAGTCGTAACGTCCATATCGGAACACCTTCTCCTGGCGCAGATCAGCTAACGCCTTGTAGAGCTTCAAGTGAGACCTTTCGGCTGCCTCTTGTACCTCCACATTCAGAGTTTCATATCCTTCAGCTACTGGTAGCCATGTCTTGTCGGCAGTTGAAAAACCTACGAGGGAAAAATATAATCACATTTTTTAAAACAAATAGGCATGTGTTTTTTTTATATCTAGTTTTGTAGTGTTCATTCCTTGTTCAAAACAAAGTATGGCTCCTATTCTACTCTACACCTTAGAATATCGTGGCGATACTGTCAGTAATAATATAATAAATTCCTCGCAAAGAGCTAAACAATAATTATCAAGATTACTAGCAACAATAACAGATGCCTTTCCCTAAACAATATCTTAAAACATCTACATTTAATTCCGTATTCAATTCAACATCCGCAAATCTATCAACACCTCCTACAATATCCTGGACAGAAATCAGACGTAGTGCAGAATGACAAGTAACCTCAACATGCCAGTGTTTTTCTAAACTCGCGCTGATTGCACTTCATTCAAACCACAGTTTAAATATATTCTCTTATAAACAGTTGTGAAGCTACGTACTAACTTTCGTAACAATGTCACTCACACACGCATGTGCTCGATGCACGACACTCAGTAGTGACAGCACCAACAGCGCCGGTAAAAGCTCGTCGATGCTCATGCTTGTGTGAGTAACATAGTTACGAGCGTTACTACGTAGCTTCACAACGGTACATCCTTATTCTGTGTTTAAACTCACCGGCGTTTTTGTCGGCGTTCCATTGGAACGGCGTTCGCTCTGGATCACGAGATGACAGCACATAATTGGATCATTAGTATTACATCCGGAGGGATCAACAGTATCTTCCCAGCTTACGTAACCGTCCACTAAGCCTAGTTCTTCGCCCTTGAAAAAATAATCTTGGATTTAGATGATGTAATGAGCAAACAGTATAGTGTTTCTTTTTAGGATAGACATGTTAGGTGAAAGTGGTTTTAGAAACATTAGTACAGTTTTATTTGAATGATTTTTCCAAAAGTTTCCTAGAAGAGAGGAAAAATATAAGTAATCTCCTAACAAATTCTACTTATATTGATAAAATTCGAGCAATATTTTTCTTTAATACAACGTATAAAAATCTTACCATGTAAGTCACTCCTACTCCAGGAAGCAACAATACAATCATATTGATTCCGTCGACCAAAGGCGGCCCGTATCTAGTTGCCATTCGGCTGTTGTCATGGTTACCGACCTGCGAAAGATTCCTTTTTATTTACCCATAATACTTTCTTCCTCGTACTTTATTTCAGAAAATCGTTACTGAGAGCTTACCACCCAATTGGCGTCTTTATCAACAGGTTTGTACGTCATGAATTTGTCTACTGCATATTTGATGTCAGCTGCTGATGATGAAGCATCCACGTCGGTGATTAAATCGAAGTTAAAGGGCATTTGGGCTCCTAGCCTGTCACCTTCACCGAAATACCTGACAACATCTTTGATAGCTGCATAGACTTCAGTCATCATAACTCTAGTTAATCCGTCCTTTTCTTTGAACTCATCGAAAACATCTCTCCATTCGTAAACCATGTAATATGTCTCCTCTTGGTCTTTTGTGTAAATGTGGCTGAGGTAGTCGTGAGATTCAGGATCAACATTCACGTTACCAGAGAAGGGTTCGTCTGGGTATTTTCCGCCGAAGAGTTCTTTGTCTACTTCATATAAACAGTTGACAGCATCGACCCTGAATCCTGCTACACCTTTGCCTAACCAGAAACGGATAATATTCTGAAAGAATGACAAAATATTTCTGTACAGGACAATTTTACATATTTTCGCAGATCATTGGATATAACTTTTACCTTCATTTCTTCAACAACATCAGGGTTGCGGTAGTTCAGATCAGGCTGTCCAACGACGAACTGATGCAAATAATATTTGCCAACTTCTTCTCTGTATTCCCAAGCACTGCCACGGAAATGGCTCCTCTATAAGCAGTAAAAAGAACAGATCAATTACTATCCTCTTATCAGTAAGTACTCCTAACTAATTCATTACATCAAAAGATGAGCACGAAAATTTCCAAGTAAATAGCACTTAATAAACTTTCTCCATTACAATCATTAAATTCACAGAGCAAGCTAAGCGTCTCATTGTGCGTCTTACCCAATTATTCGGCGGCTGCCTGTTACCATTTTCGTCGATCACTCCGTCCTCCCAAACGAAATAATTGTAATACTTCTCATTACCATTCAAAGCCTCTTGGAACCAGACGCTCTCGTTTGATGTGTGATTTGGCACCAAATCCAAAACTACTTTAATGCCTGTTGAAAAAACATCTTTGAGATCTTTATCCTTTAAAGTACTCGAGACTTGTCGACGAAAAAACTTTTCTGAATATTTTTTAAGAATATTTTTAGCGCCATTCAAAGATTTTATTTCTGAGAGTTGAATAGAGGCACTTGTAACTTCGTCACGTTGCTATTCATGCTTTTTGCCTCTTCAAAGTGAAGTTCTTATCTTTTCTATTATTTAACTTATTTCTTTGAAGGGCTTTGAATGTAAGTATTACTTTCATGATTCTCAACATTTTGAACATATTTGTTATTTACAAAGTCTGAAACCGAGAGAGGAAATAGTTACCGAGTTCTTTAGCAGTATCAATTAAATTTTCAAAATCTTCCATAGTTCCATATTCATCATGGACGGCATAAAAGTCAGATATATCGTATCCAAAGTCGTACATAGGTGACTGGAACATGGGAGATAGCCAGATAGCGTCGACCCCAAGCCCTTTGATGTATTCCAGTTTCGATGTAATGCCTGTCAAAGACGAAAGGAGTATGGTAATTCAAATTCTTATGCATAATGGAAGTCGTTAACATACTCCGATATTTCTCTTGGGAGCAACTGATTATATGCTGGCAAATTTTATTCATAAATGTGTAAAATTGTTGTCAAAGGAAACTGAGTGATTATGCACAGAACTGTGAAATGCATGAACGTATAAAACGCTTGTTTACTCAAACGTTCATATTTAGATAGGTACTGAAGTTAGAAAATTGAGCATGAATTAAACTACATTTTATGCTTATTTTGAAGAGCTCCATGTAACTATTAGGCTGTAAATGACATTAAGTAGCTGCTCCATATATTATACACCACGAACACTCAGCAAACTTGAACATATTGACAAATACTAAGCAGATTGGAATGATGCAACTTTGCAATAAATATAGCATAATACAACAGAAGACGAAAAAACAATAATCATCAAGGAGGTTTACTCGAGAAACTCTTAAAAGAACCTACCATTCAAATCCCCGATGCCATCTCCATCACTATCAGCAAAGGAACGAGGGTAGATCTGATAGAAGATAGTCGTCTCCCACCAATCCAAGTCCCTTTCTTCATGTTTCAATACATTCCCACTACACAGAACCAAAAAAATCGGCAGAAATAATACTGCCCTCATTTTGAAAAGAAAATGTTTGAATCAAGCTACTGAATTTGAAGACTGCATAGATTTATATACCTATGTGGTACACAATCTTTTATCGAAATAAGATACTAACAGAGTGGTCTGATAAGGTTTGATCATTTGGACACATTTTGAGATTAAGTATACAAACACGATAGTTGTTTTTGTGTTTCAGTATTTGGTTATGTAAGATTTATACCTATCAATGTATGAGACATCAGAATGTATTGACTAAGAAATTGTGTGTTAGATGGCATTGATGTTAATAAACTTATTCACATAGTTATAATAATCTAGATAGTATTTCTTTTCCATAAACTGAAATATACTATGTAGATGCAGCCTATCATATACCTACCAACAAAACAAAATATCCCAACCGTACTGTTGTAGCTTCTTATAATTTACTCAATAAAAAAGTATTTCTGGTGCTGACAACTCCATTACACTCCCATTCTTTCATCAATACATTATTTGCCATAATATTTGCTCATGTCAAGCATATGTTTGCGCTCTCACGTATCATTCAAAATGAGATTATATTCAAGAGCAGATGAACTCCAGCGAGTATTATAGATAATGAGTACATTTTTGCATGGGCTGAAAATGTATCTATAATCTACTGGTGAAAACTGTATGAATATCCTATCACTCGTTTCTGAGTTTTCTAACAAACTAGCCGTTCGCTCACGTCCGAACTACTGCCCGTACTGGGATAAAATATCGCCTATGTTATTTGGGAATAGTGTAGCTTTCCAACAGTGTCAGCTCAGTAGATTCGGACCCTTTCATTTGCTACAATTAAGTTGACAAACAGACAAAAAAGTCTCCTATTTAATTAATTAGTGTAGAAAACAGAGACGGATAGACACCCATGTTAGACAACTCGTTTCAGAGCTGATATATTCAGTACAGAAGATAAGTATGTATTAGGTATATTTTTATCTTAGTAAGTTAATATCACGCCGTATGCACGCAATGGTAGGTCTAACTTATCTGCAAGATAAATGATAACAGAAGCGTGCTCTAGATTTTGGAGTTAAATTAATCTCACATAAATCCAATGTCACTCTTGAATTTCTCGAAGCTGATAGATAATGTAATATTTTCCTTGACGGGAATTGTTGGTTAATATTATGTTGTTCTGTTTAGATAAAGTCTACAAAACAGTTTTTTAAAGTTTTTAAAGTTTTATTATGTTATACCCGATTTCTTTTATTTTTAACTAGCTTTCGCCCGCGGTTTCACCCGCGTCCCGTAGCCGGATGGTGACAAAATATCCTATCCTATCCTAAAACCTTTTCCCGGGTCTAAGTTACCTCCCTTCTAATTTTCAGCCAAATCGGTCAAGCCGTTTTCAAGTTATGTAGTGACAACGGAAAGCGGGTTTATATTTTTTATATAGATTACTTTTAATGAATTTTTAACTCATTTACTTTTACCTGAACAGCCTAAAAATAATGTTGAGCCTACCTTTACTTTAAGAGCATACACTAACTATTGTCTCCTTTATTTTTAAGATTGTTTGTATGTGTCTTAGTTGGTAAGCCTGAATAAATAAATAAAATCTTTGATAAAAATGAAAAATTTGAACAATACTCTACTTAAATCTCTCATGACTAACAAACAATAATAACTTTTAAGATACCTTAAATCAAATCTATACTACTATTATAAAGCTGAAGAGTTTGTTTGTTTGTTTGAACGCGCTAATCTCAGGAACTACTGGTTCGATTTGAAAAATTCTTTCAGTGTTAGATAGCCCATTTATCGAGGAAGGCTATAGGCTACTTTTTATCCCGGTACGGGAAGTAGTAGCCACGGGATGCGGGTGAAACCGCTGGCAGAAGCTAGTAATAAATATGTTGGAATGTAAATATGTTGTGATGTAGCTATTTTCTAAATTAGATTGTCTGTAAATAGACTTTTGTGCCATATTGTACATGCTTGAAAAACTTATATCATTTCAAACTTTCAAAAAGTTTTATTTGACATAACTTTTATACGTGCTAAAATTGATAGTTGACAAAGGTGAGAAATATTCTTCGAGAAAAAAGGACGATCCCCTGAGCATTTCACATGGGTCAATTGTCATAAGCCAGTTTATTGAATAAGAAGAACTTTGAAACTAAGTTTTATGTAAATTTTGCTAAAGATTGAATTGACGTTCTAAAGAATCTGACGTGTTTCCTAACATTTTAGGTCTTGCCGGCCATAGTATGATTAAGTTTAGGATCTTAATTCGATCTTTTTGGTCGAATTCCATTTTCCAGTCTTATTCCACAAGGCATGGTTTTCGAACCCAGCACTAGACCTTATTTGGGAGACGACAGGTACAACTACGGGAAACAAATTGTATAGAATACTAGCTTCTGCCAGCGGTTTCACCCGCAACCCGTGGGAACTACTAAAAAGTAACCTATAATAGCCTTCCTCGATAAATGGGCTATCTAACACTGAAATATTTTTTTAAATCGGACCAGTAGTTCCTGAGATTAGCGCGTTCAAATAAACAAACTCTTCAGATTTATAATATTAGTATAGATTATATAACATTAATCATTTAAAAGTTTATATTCAAATCAGGTGAGTCGGGATTGTTATCAATGTAGGTATGTCCCCATCACAGTGAAATTCCGTGCAATGACGGCAAAATCCGGTGTAGAACAGTTTGCAATGTCAAGATAAAATTTACATCTCAAAATAAAATACCTAATCGCAAGATGATGGTCTGAAAGTGTGTGTTACTACCATAGTTCAGAAGAAATCGTTTTTATATATTTTTCCTCAATCTTATTCTATTTAGTTAGATTATTTACCAGCTTGAGTGCATAACAAGCAATTAATTTTGAACAATGCTTCTTTTAAGTTTTATAAAATAAAGGGAGCATATAGTTATCGGCACGGATATTGAGCTCTCGGCGGAAGAGTGGGGATCGCGTTGCGCACTGTACACATAAGTAAACCAATAAATCGCTTCTGCGCAGGTGAAGGTCAGGGCTCAATATCCGTGCCGATAACTATACCTACCTATCTACATTTATTATTATTAGAAAGCTGGAGAGTTTGTTTGTTTTCTTACTTGAAGGACTTTTAATCTCAGGAACTACTGGTCCGATTTAAAAAAATATTTCAGTGTTAGGCCATTATCGAGAAATGTTACTTTTGATCTGAGTTCGTGCAGAAGTTCCCACGAAATGCGGGTCTAACCGCAAGCAGAAGCAAGTCAATGATTATATCTGTGGATTGGACGATTTATCATGCCGAGCTTTATTTCATTAGCCAAACGATATAAAACAATGGGGAAATTCGAATTTGAGGACAACATCCTAACTAATATTATAAATGTGAAAGTAACTCTGTCTGTCTGTCTGTCTGTCTTTCTGTCTGTCTGTCTGTCTTTCTGTCTGTCTTTTCTTCACGCCTATACTACTGAACCGATTTGTGTGAAATTTGGTACAGACATAGTTTGGAACTTGAGAAAGGACATAGGATAGTTTTTATTACAAAAAAATATAAAAATAAAAATAAAATTTATTTCGGACATATAGCGCCATCTATTGGTCAAACCAAAAATCACTATTCCACGCGAACGAAGTCGCGGGCAAAAGCTAGTTTAAAACTAAATAAAACTCAAATGAAAACAGTTACTAATTATAATTTACTACCAGGTAGGTACATTTAATTTCTCATAACTATTTAATACTAATCTTCACACGATTTTTCAAACTTGCATTCGCAGTACGAGAGCTTCATCAGCCGCCAAATCCAAATAGTTTGCTTGAACACTGTCACTGAAAATATAAGTTGAGGAATTTTAGCACTGGTACTCAGCTGCATCCGGTTAGACTGGAAGCCTACTCCAACATAGTTAAGAAAAAGGCTCGGAGGATGAGGATGATGAATTTTAGCACAGCATACATTCTTAAAAATAGGCTAAACAGGAATAGGCTAAACAGCATAAAAGGCCAACTCTAATGTAGTTGGAAAAAGGCTTGATAGATGAGAGATTTTTTTAAGTCATCATGTCTATTTCAGCTAGACAAGTTTATCTATAGATTAAGGAGATTATTAAAAAATCTATAAGTACCTATGTACTAAAAAGAACTGCATATTGTGAACAAGAGTTTGAAGGAGGCTATACGCTACTTTTTAACCCGATAATTATGTCGAAGTCAATCGTCGGTGGCAAAACCGCGGGTGGAAGGTAATAATATAAGAATCGGCTTTACATCAATGACAACACAAACAAAACGGTTTTCTAGTCTGTAGTAAGGTTTCTCTTGTCGAAAGCGGATTAAAGTACTTACGGTTAGCTTGAGAGATCTTATAATGATTTCTTTAACATACGAATAATCCAATTTTGCTACTAGATGTTTGCTTTTGAACTACCTATAGGTACATGTAATATAATCTTTACTAATATTATTAAAGCGAAAGTAAATCTGTCTGTCTTTTGCATATATGTATGTAAATTGAAAGTTGTCCACATATAGTGTATAGCCTGAGAATATTAGGGAACTTTATCCGGATGAAGAGTAATAAGTAGTTTACTAAGGTGATAGATGGGATCGCGGGAAACAGCTAGGGTATACAAAGTCATGGGATTTCGAGAATTCGTTCGACTTTGTCCACGTGGAGTTATTACTTCGGGAAACTATAAAGTCGGTTCTAAGAGTCTCATCTCCTATTATGATAGTATATGTTGACAATAACATCAACTAACCTATATGTTCTGGAAGACAAAACACTGCTGGCTTCAACCTCCAGCTGGCCAAAGATCAGGTCGAAAGCAGTGAGATTGACCACGTGGTAGACTCTGCCTACATTCATCACAACAACGTAGGTGTCGTCGTTATACCATCTGGAAATTGAAAAATAATCATAAGTATACAAATTAGATGAAATAATAATATGTGGGCTTATAACAACAGTCTTATATCAAAAGTATTATAAATTATTAGATAGAGGCTTAACGCTGACTCTATAAATTAAGTAAAGTAATATGAAACAACAATAGATTCCATAGCCAATAGCCATATCAAACCTTTTAAAAGCAAAAACATCCCTATGGAGGGCCAAAGACTCGTATCGTCCAAGTCGAAAAGCAGGTCGTAAGCGCAAATTCGTCAGAGTCCGGTACACTTGGTAGTGAGAGCGTACTGCCGACCTCTGGGCAGCTACATTCAAGTGCTCATAACCTTCAGCCACTGGCAACCAGGTTACTTCCGCGCTTGAGAACCCTGAAAGAGAAATGACGTCACCAGAAACATTAAGATACAAACATGCAAAGGATTTGAATGATGAATATCTTTTTGTGTACACTTTTACCTACAGACTTTATGAAAGAAGGTTTTGAGAACATTAATTCAGAAGGGTTCCGTCATTTGAATTTGAAATCGGATAAAGTATATCATTTGCGAGGTAAAGTAGCTTTTATATCTGCAATAACAACTCTCAATTTTGCTAATCCCAAAAACTTTAAAAGATATTTGAGAAGGTAAAACAAACATAAACCCTTTTAACTCCGAAAGATTTCGAAACTAAATATTGAATTTTTATTACATCATCAACTTCAAAGAAAAACTTTTGAAATTGTCTAGACAGTTTTACAATTTGCCTTTAACAAAATGTTGGGGTCTATAAAGATCAACAAAGGCGGGAATAGTTGAGTGAATGGACCTTTAGGGTGTTGATATACATCAGTAAGCCATTGATAGAAAATTAAAAGGGTCATTTCCTTTTCTGTCGTGAGTTGACCTCGACATTATTCATGTAGAAATGCGAAATATTCAAAAGGTTGGGCTACCTGCGTTCTTCCCATTGCTCCACTGGAACGGGGTCCTGACGGGGTCACGGGACACATCGATGAAATTAACAGGGTCGTCCGTATTGCAGGCTTGAGGGTCCTTCGTTTCGCTCCACGGAACGAATCCATTTACCATTCCTATTTCTTCGCCCTTCAATATATAAGCGTTATTTGCATTAGTGACGTGGCATCTATCTCTTCAGAAGGGATAAGCAGAAAATATACTTATACTCGTTTATAGGTCCAGTCATAGTTTTGTTACCTTTAGCCGTAGTCGATAAAGGTATAACGTACTTAAATGGGTTCGAAGGTCATGGAGGACTATTTGTAACAGGTGCTACTAATGACTGTCATGAATTTGTAACGACAATTTGCATAGATTAGTTTCAGCTGATTTAATAATGAACGCTAGTGAAGGGAATTTCAATGTCAGTGACCTTGAGATAGGGAACTTGATTTACCATATAAGTGATGGCAATCCCAGGGAGTAACAGGACAAGCATATTGAAGGCATCAACCAGTTCTGGTCTAAAACGGGACGCGACTCTGCTCTTATCGTGATTTCCAGTCTGAAACACAAATTTGAACAATCATGGAATATTTACACGGAGATATAATAACACAGGTATTAATCATATAAAGGTCAGAAATATATTTAGTATCATTTTTAAATAGTACACATTTACTATTTCGTTTCAGTCATTCATCATCTTGGTACAACAACATTACAATGTATTTGAATATCAACCGGCGACCTTCCCATTATAGAAACACATTATCAGTTGACACAACTCGATTCCCGAGGCACTCGATTCGCAACAGCATCAATCATTATAATTATGTTATTACGTTCCAAGAGTAGAAAGGAAGGCATTTTTATAAAAGACACACCCATACTGTTTGCTAAAGAAATAATATACAATACCCTTAGGCTAGATATTTGTCAAATTGCGTATATTGAAATGGGTTATTTGTTAACCGTGGTATACTTTGCTGACATGCCGCAATTAATTTTGGGCGTTGTAACACTTCTCCCGTAGAGCAAATGCGTGCCAAAATTAGAGGGCTCCATTGGCCGCCCGAGGCGTTTTGATAAAGTACGAATGAAAACAAGTGTCAATTTGTAAGAACATTTTTGGGTGGATTGTAATTTTCTGTATGTACTCTTATAATTTCCGAGAGAATTCAATTGGGCAGGTCTATTTTTTATCTATTGTGGGTTCTAGCCGAAGCTGTCAACAATTTCAAATTGTTCATCTGCACAATCTATCCTTCATTCCCACAGCGAATCCAAACTAAAACAAGCACCTATTTTCAAAAATACATTTTCTACTCACAACCCAGTTAGCCTGTTTCTTCAAAGGCTTGTACGTAAGCCATCTGTCTACCGCGAACTTAATGTCTCTAGCGTCCGAATCTTTGTCCAGGTCAGCGATGAGAGCAAAATTGAATGGTATATGAGCACCGCGGTGAATGCCTTCGCCGTAATACTTTACTGCATTTTTGATGGTCGTACTAGCTTCAGTCATCATTACCCTGAAAGTGGATATAAAAGTGAGAAAGCGGGATGAATCTTGTTCATATTGAATGCTGTCATTATTAGGGTGGTTGTGGTGAGTGATATTACTGAATCTTATATTAGACCTGCAAGTCTTATAGATACTGTTTTTCCGAGTTTCGTTTTTCTAGTTTTATCAAAATATCAGAATATTTGCAGAAATATGAGAACTAACATGAAAAAGATAATAATTTATAGTAGTTAGTATGTACGAACAGTAATATTGTTTCATTTCACACCTAATCGACGTACGTGCGTCAACGTTAACACGCAATGTGCGTACATAAATTTTGTAGTGTGGCAATAAATTCTCGTTAAACACAACAAACAGAAACATTTTTACAACATTCTTGTATTTTTAGGTAAGGAATTTTAAAGTGATTTAATTGATAGTTACTAGACTAGACTACATTCTTTGACCAATTTTTTTACAACCAATATTTCATTCTTCTAAGAAATGGGATTCAACATGGGTGCCATCTCTTCGCAAATTGAAATTTCAAACGTCTTCTGAATTTCTCGTTCTAATATTCATGAGGATCTTCAAAATTTTCTTCGGTGATTATTCTTACTGTCATATTCATTTGGATATTTTGATGGCGAATTTCTCAAGTCAAAAAGAATAATTTGATGTTGGCAATTTCTATTTTTATAACTTTCATGTTTGATTTTGATACACATATCTATGTACATTTCTTGAAAGAAAATATGTTATAGGCTGCTTTTCTTCTTATATCATTTAGAATAGTTTGAAATAATTAGCATACCTCGTCACATTATCCCTGATGCTGATAGCGTCAAACACATCTCGTAGCTGAGACACCATATCATAAGTTTCGTCCTGATCTTTCGTATAAACATGATCAAGATATCCATAGTCTTCTGGACCTAACCCAGGTTTACCAGTCAGGGGTTCATTAGGATACCTTCCACCAAACACATCTCTATCAACTTCAAAGAGGTGGTTAATGGAATTGATTCTCATTCCAGCCACTCCCTTTTCTAGCCAGAATTTGATGACGTTCTGAAAATGTAAAGTTTTATAATTTCAATAAGTCATGGTATGGAAAAAATTCCAAAGGTTTCGTTATTCTTATTCCTCTCGGGATAGTCAAATAATTCTGGAAATTCCCTAACACCATGAAAGAAAACAACTCTTCTTGGTAGTCTGGTAAAAATTTGATGATAGGCCCTAGTAAATCTACGAGTGAAAATTAAGATATCACCAAATAGAATGATCCAATGAATATAGTGATTCAGACAAAAAAAAAAACATCAAAAAGCCTTCGAAATATTTCAACAAAATGTCAAAGGATACGTCCAATCCTTCACTTACCAGCATGATTATTTATATTCATCAAAATCAAACATAATTTTCCCGGTATAAAAAGCGTTTTCAAATATTTAAGTAACGTAGTGAAAGCCGTGGACCGCAGATACATTTATCTTCATTACAAGTTGCGGAGTCACCGAATAACGTTATTTACAAATGTGAATCTTTATTTAGATAGCATCTGTAGTAACTATTTGTTTATAACGTTGCCTTGTGTATTTAGAATACAAGCTCAGACAGTACCCAAACTTTTCAGAATTGTTCATGTTTAATTTATTCTTTATTCTAATGTTAGAGGTAAAATGATGGGGATTTTCCATTTTGTAAATAACAATATGGACTTTGAGCCAGAAATGCCAGGTGTGCAGATAATTTAGATTTTTACCACACACAAGTACCTACACTCTTTTCTGCATGATAAGATTGTTGTCGTGCACCATTATTTCGATAGGTATCGATAGATAAATAAAATAGCAACAAATATGGGATCTTGAACGTGAGCAATAGTCAAAAAATCTTTCCTTTCAGTTAATCCACCAATTGATAAAAAACAATAATAGGTACATCTGTACTCATATTATAAAGCTAAAGACTATATTGTTATACACCCGCTAATCTCGGGAACTACGGGACCGATTTAAAAACGTTTTTGTTATTTTATAGCATATTTATCGATGAAGGCTACTCTTACAAGGCTGCGGGTTGTTCGAAAGAGATACCGCGGCCCTGGTACATAAAAGGCCTATGACGGAACACGACGGTTTTTAGTCAGTAAGAGTCTGACACTCCCTCACCGCTGCTAACCCACAGCGGGAGGGGTCATTTGATGATTTTTGACGTCGGAAAAAAAAAAATGCTACTCTTACAGGCTTACTTTTTATCCGAGTCGCGGAGCATTTCTGACGAGATACCAGTGAAACCGCTGGCGGTAGCAAGTTATAAAATACATGTAAAATTAAAACCCATTTTACATAAAAAATAGATTAAAAACCTGTCATTGCCAAAATACCTTCATCTCCTCAACAACGACAGGGTTTCTGTAATTAAAATCAGGCTGGCTGGTACCGAATTGATGTAGGTAATACTGATCGCGGGTCGGCATGTACGTCCAGGCAACTTTTCTGAATACACTGACCTAAGAGACAAATAAAAGAATGAAATTATAGGCACGGCAAATTACAGACAAAGTTGTATATATTTACGTAACGTTGAATAAAAAATTATAACCAAAACGAACTAAATTTTGGATAAAATAGGTATATTTTTTAATGTTAGGTGGATCTCCAAGCTATTTTTACTTGGGGTCGGTATCCTTCTACGTGTATCCTTTTTGTCCGACGTCATCTCCTAGTAACATTATTTCTAATTTCCGAAGAAGGATATCGAGTACCTACCCAGTTATTGGGCGGACTTCTTTGTCCACGATCATCCAGATGTCCATTCTCCCAAACGTACCAGTCACTATAGTACTCATCTTTGTTAGAAGATTTGATGAACCAATCACTCTCATTGCTGGAGTGGTTTGGCACGAAGTCTAAAATTATCTTAATATCTGAAACAAAGCCCAATCAGGTAGAAATTACTTAATAGAATTAATTAAACACACTCATGATTAGACAGCCATATCAAGTGTTACTGATTGGTTAACTATGAGACATTTACATGAATAGTAATTGATTTATTCAGTGTCTCGTAATATGATTAGGAAGATGTTGAACTATTATGAAATACAGCCCCAAATATCGTGAGCGTATTCTCATCATCGTTAAACAATAATGCTTTTGTATTCCCACTTCATTGCAGGGGGTATCAGTTATACAATTCAAAATGATTATATCTTTACGAACCCATTCAGAACAAGAATTAACCTCTTCAAAACTACCATTGTTTACCTCTCCCAGTTTCACGAAGCACCCAATCAGAAATAATTACAACGAGGAAAAACAACACCAGAATAAATTGTTCGAATTATACAAACAAGAAGGCCCTTAGAATATAAATTGTAAAGGGAAATCTTATTAAGAAAGTTCAAATAACCGATCCGCTGTGTTATCGAATTTCGGTGAAGAACATTTTCGATAATTCGTTTGTGGGTTATGCATAGATTTATGTATTACTTTATGAATAATTTGACTCACTTAGTTCACCAGCTTTTCTTAGAAGTTGTTCGAAGTCTTCCATTGATCCATATTCGGGTTGGATAGAATAATAATCAGAGACGTCGTAACCAAAATCGTGCATCGGAGACTTAAAAATCGGCGAGAGCCATGTTGCGTCCACGCCTAATTCCTTCAAATATTCTAGCCTTGATGTTATTCCTGGAATCAGAATCATTTACTTTCATAATTGCTTTCCACTGAAATTGAATCTGAATTTAATGAAGGCCTTGATTGAATTCCTGATAAGTTGTGTACATAATTTTTGATATAACTACTAATACGCGCATCGCTCTGGTGTGAATGCTTGCATTTTTAATGTTACAAGGAGCATCCCTCTATTTATATATATAGAACTTTCAGTGCAGTACATTAACAATGCAGTGTTATACTTGGCTACAGACGCATCTCTCCGCGCATCAGAGCGACTCATGTCTAAAGTCAACTACATCTTTGTTCGCTGTTCCAGCTATGTTTAAGTAAACTGTTTTCAAACCCTATTTTTAAGCACGGTATGCGTGCTGTAAAATCTGGGTAGATAACGGGCCAAGACGGAGTGTCAGGTAGATTAATGAACTTGGGTAGAGTTAACGATAAACAAAGATGGCCTGAAGCTGTCGTTCATTTGTTTTTTTGTGAAAAAAACTTTGTGAGAAGTTTTAATTTGTTAACTGTGGCCGTTTTATCTAACAAGTTTAAAACGAATCCTTGCTGTAGGTATTTTGGAATATTCCAATTTTATCGAGTTATGAACAAACATCATCCATCCATCCATCCATTATCATTGCAATCAAATCAAAATCTCGGTATTTGTCAAAATCTATAAGCAAAATTATCTACTGGTCAAACATGTTATCTCTTCTAAAATCGGAACCCTCTTAGGTATTATTCTCCATTTTTATTATCCTCACCATTAATATCCCCCACGCCATCACCGTCGCTATCCATAAAGGATCTGGGATAGATCTGGTAGAACACAGCAGTCTCCCACCAGTCTTGCTTCAAGTTGGTATTCTCATATCTGCCCTGTGCAGACACCACTGCTATACTGATGATTAGGATATGCCACATCGCTGGAAATTATGTTATTAATAAGGATGTTGAAAAAGAACTTAGTGAAGGTTAAGTTCAGTAGATTCGCAATAAGCACTTCAGTTTATGTTACAGCAGAATACTAATTGTAAATGTTACGGAATTTTGATAATGCTAATAAAAATAATCTTATTACTTAAAAAATAACCACAAATAAACAACAAAAAATAACAAGATAAATCAAAAAGCAAGAAGACAACACAACATATAATGAGATTTAAACTTTCAAGACAGAAAGTAATCACGTTAAACACAAATTTTAATACACTCAAAATAAATTAACCGAAAACTTACCAATCCAATACTTCATGGTAAACTTTTATGAAAATTAACATGAACAAGATGAAGTTTCTTAATAAATTTAAGACATAATTTCAGAAGAAATACTCGAGACGCCAATAGGTACTGACAGTGAAGATGTCAATGAAATTCATATGCCAAGTGTAATAAGGAAAACTTTGCTTATAAATACAGCCACCTTGTTGGATTTCCTATCACAATATTTAGGTTTGATTAAGCTAAACAAAAAACTTAACAAGAATAATATTATGGTAGAACTTGATCAGTTACAATGTAGTCAGAGTGAAGCCATTCAAGCAAATGTCAAACTGTATTGTCTCAGAGCTCTTCGTTATTTTGGGTAACACTGTATGTAACAATAAAACACATTGTAGGATGTTTATACTACCTACCTTTGGAGCTATTTGACAAATGTGAGCAGTTATAGTTAATAATTAATTTTTGTAACATACTCCAAAACAAAGCCCTTTTTTTTTTTTTTTTTTTTTAGCGACGTAAAATCATCAAATGACCCCTCCCGCTGTGGGTTAGCAGCGGTGAGGGAGTGTCAGACTCTTACTGACTAAAATCGTCGTGTTCCGTCATAGGCCTTTTATGTACCAGGGCCGCGGTATCTCTTTCGAACAACCCGCAGCCCCGGCAGGCCTTGGCCCTGCTGGGCCCCGCTGGGGTTGCTGACATCTCTTTGAGGAGCGCGTGGAACAACGCGCGCCGTCGACACGGGTCTGTCGTCTAGAAAGACAGAGGGACGATGAGCCACCCGAACTCACCGCCCACAGACCCACGCCTACGGTGGCCGGGAGTCATCTCGCGACACCCGGCGCCCATGGTGTCTACCTGGTCCAGCGCGGCGGCCGGGATGAGAGGTGCGAACTCTCTGGCGTTCCGCCTCCTCCTTCTCGAGCATGACCGCTTCGCAGAAGGAGGCGACGGCATCCCATTCCCTCTCGCCCCGGACCATGGCCTGAACCAGGGCCGGACGCGAGAGGTCGCCGCCGCCCAAAGCCTCGACGAGGACCCGGCGGTGCCCTTCCCATGCGGGGCACACCTGGACTGTGTGGTCCACCGTGTCCTCGGGGCTGTCCGCACAATGGTGACACCCGGGCGCCTCCTCACGACCGATGCGGTGCAGGTACCTCCCGAAACAACCGTGTCCGGTGAGGACCTGCGTCATGCGGTACGTGAGGGCGCCGTGACTCCTCCCGAGCCACTCCTCAAAGAGGGGACTTACCGCCACGATGGTGGCGTGCCCTGCACTGGGTTGCGATAGTCGCTCCCTCCAGGCCACCATGAGATCGCGCCGGAGCTCCGCCCGCAATTATACTTATTCAAATGCACATTATTTTCCGAGAATTCAATAAATATTTAACAAAAGGTAACAGTGAATCTAAAATACTGGCACTATGCGAGAAAATGCACCAACGTTCGCGGATAATAGAATTAATTAATGGCTGGCAGGCGGAAAACGCGCCTGGGTTGCGGTTAGACACAGAGTAACATAGTGAAACTTAATAAGTACCCTGGAAAATTGTATTCGTACCAAAAAGCATTTACATTGTAGTACTGAATTCAAATGTCTGTGCTAACTTTAAATGACTGGACGCTTCGCAGAATAACTTCATATTTGATTCTAAAGCTACAGAAGCATTTGTCGAAAGAGCCATTGATTATAATAAAAAAGTAACAGTACTTACAGCGTGTCTTCGCCCGGAGAGTTCAAATTCTAATTTGAGATATTAAATACTACGAAAACCACGATTTCAAATTCATCAATATCACAACTAACATTCTCAAACTTTACTCAAGTATATTGGAGGTCTTTTCAATTTTTGACGGGCAGTACTGAGCCGTCAGTAGAACCATGGCCTTTATATCTTAAAATACGACGATTGCTGTTTGAAAATAAGCTGTTATTTGTATTAGAATGACCATTGTCATGCAAGGGAGTTTCTAAAACAAAACGCGGGTTGTTTTATGATATCAGAGAATTTTAATGTTCTGCATCCTGTTTTATAACCCGTAGTGTCTTCATTCATGAGAGTGATGGTGTTTGTTACATCTTCCATTGATTATATTATACTATGTAGTAACTTGACGTGAGTATCTTATGAATTGATTGTGATTTAAGACTCCATGGGAATATTTTTTTAAACATGCCATTGTTTCGTTGAAAATATTTTTAGACATCGGCGGACGGCAGATATACGCTATGAGCCTTTGCACGTATCCGTGTTCTGCAGTTAAATACGAATCGCCATGAAGTTAAGTTTTGCAATCCCATAGCAGGGCAAAGGTGTCTTGGCACATAGTGCCATACTCATACCAAAATCCATCCATAACTATAATTCTATTTGATATGATATAAAAGCTTGTCGTAAGATTAACTATGAAACTCATTATTTTTATTCAACAATAAGGATGTCGGGATTATTTTGATTCGGAATAATATCTGGTTTTCTGTCTGTATTTTTACTTTATCATATTAACATTCAATATTCGTCTCTTTTCAGGTAAGCAGCCAAATCTGGTATACGTCTTCGTAAGTAAACTTTGATTCTGAATATCTTTGTATAAATGAAAAGAGGAAATATAATATGGACGAGTGTTTTTGTATGAATCGTAATTTTTTAATTATTTAAGTCAACAATAAAATCAGTTGTTATTTGGACTGTTAAAAACTAGGGCAAGCGAAATTGTAAATTCTATTTAGATGGGTTAATCCTAAAATTTACATTTTGTGAATTTTACCCGATTATAAATTCATGGAGGCTTGAAAGTTATTTATTAATACTTAGACTAGATTATTCACTTAGTTGATAAGGCAGTGTCTTATTTCAAGGACGTAGGATCCCAAGCGACAAGGGAGTTGAGAGTTAATTCAGAACCGAAAATAATTAAAGCGTTGAGTTTATTACTTAATATATTGCTACATGTAAAATAATAATCTTCATTTTAAGCAGAAAATTAATCTGATAACAATGTGTCCTGTATTTTCTCCATCTTGATTTTTTGAATATCAGTTTCGAATACCATTACCGCCACGCAGATATAATTAACTTTTTTAATGTCTTATAGGTGAGTGTCGCATGTCGTAGCAATGAAAACGTCACAGTATTAAGTAAGTTTTTATATTTTATTTCTTACAAATAGAAAATATTTAAATTTAACTGAAGGCAGATTTGTTAGTACCCAAACTCACGCTAGTCTATAAATCCTGTTGCCTGCAGGCTCTATTAATATTTTATGAGGTCACCTTTCTGATCTTTCTTCGCGGATTGAGTTTACGCGACCCACAGTTTTAATATTTCATGGCTATCCTTTGAAACGTTTTCTTTTGAATTACTTACATTTATTTACTACGAATGTTTGCTGCGACTATTAGTGATAAGTTCGAATACGGGACGATTTTTCAGTGTCCAATAACATTTATCTAAAGAATATGTCTACTTTCTCAGACAGAAGTAAGGTGATGATTGTGAAATCGGCCTTTAGATATGAAAAATCGATAGGCAAACATTAGATACTTTTTCATAAAACAGTCATACTAATATTAGAAACGTGAAAGTTTGTTTTCAGTCAGTTCTACAAAACAATTATAAACTAACGTTTCTTCAAAATTCTTAGTCCTAACAAAGTTTAAAATGGTAGCGGTTACATTGTATCAAGCACCCATATTGCATTTTCGTCGCAATATAGAAAGCTTTACGTCCTCAATATTGCAACTTTGGAATTCTTTGAGAATTTTCGTCCGCCTCATGAAACTTTATATCTTTGAAATTTAATAATACGAGGATTGATAACATCTATAAGCTACACTTTGTGGTTCTGAACGGTATACTTTTGATCTGGGTCTATTTTTTTTTAACCAGCTTAGATATTCTGTATTTATATAATTCTGATTTTCAAATAAATTGTAAAACATTTTCTTTACGTTTCTGCTGCTGAAATTCATAATAGTTTTTACAGGTATTTTTCAACCGCAGTTATTATTGGTCCCCGTATTATTTAAATATTCTTTATTTAACTATTTTATCTAGTTATGTTTAATAAGGACCCTTGTTAAAGTACCTAATGGTTGAATGGAAAAGTAAGTCATTAAGAAAGGATTAACCATTTTAACTAATTAAATACATACATATGATTACTACATATACTTAGGAAACTCCAAGACGCAATAACCTTGCAAAAGAACACGTGGTCTTTTCACACGGTGTTCATTTCTCCTTTCTGTTAAACCTATGTCTTGCTAAGATTACGTCTGACAGACTTGCCTTGGCCATTGAAGGGTTAACGAGAAAAAAATAATTATTTCTGTCTCCGGTGATCTGTATTGATTGGAATCTAATAAAAAGTTAATCAATCACACTGCTATCATCATCATCATCATCTCAGCCATAGGACGTCCACTGCTGAACATAGGCCTCCCCCTTAGATCTCCACAGATACCTGTTGGAGGCGACCTGCATCCAGTGCTATACTCGGAATAATTTATTTGTATCGTTTTTAGTCTTATATATGTATTTTAATTTCTGAATCAATCACTTCCTAATTTATGAAACAAAGTAATTTGCCGCATCTGTCTGTCAGCCATAAACTCCAAAACTACAGCATGTATTTTCCTGGACACATCACCAATATAGTATAGATTCATTTGTAAGTGTTTATGATGATGTATATGCCGAGCATAGCTTGAATTCGAAGAAAAACTATCCACCAACCAAGAGCCTACATATATTTTATAAATACATTGTGGAATAGTATTAAATCCTTGAACTCCCACAAAATGGACTGAAATCTTCAATGTATGTTTGTATGTATATGTATGTTTATACACAAGTGGAAGGAAACTAATGGCCCGTCAACCCGCTGAGTGTAATGATGTTTGTCCACGTGGTTCGGAGCATTTGATTTGAAGATTATTTGACTGTTGTGACGAGTGTTGACTATGACGTCATATTGTATTGCGTGGGTAATATTTTTTTTTATAACTGGTTATGCATTTTTTGTTGTTATATCTAAGTTGTTTTCTGTTGTGTATAATTTTGAGAAGTTGGTATAAAGAAACAGATTAGAATCTGTAATATGTGTGTCATCATACATCATATTTTTCAAATCATTTAACAATGTATAATGAGACCGTATTTAAAAGAAGCATAGATAATATTAATTCAATGAAATTCTTCAGTTACGTGACAAAAACATCAAAAAGAAAATCGAAATTAACCAATAACCATTATTTCTACCAACCAATAAGAGACAACGTTTTTCGTAAAAAAAATATTTCCCTTTTTAACCAATTCGTGTCCCAAGGCACGTGAGATTCTCGCCACGGAACAAGGAAATTTTTGGCAGTTCTGCGTATAAAAATTTAATTTATCTTCCCCTTTTGTGCGATTCACAGAATTCCTTTTTTACCCCTCGGGGTAAATTTGCTGGCGATTCCACAAAGAAAACTCCCCATCGGCCATCGATAATGGGAAGACATATACCTAAAGCTAAACAGTTTATGTGTTTGTACGGACTTACATACAAATCTTTGTCTCCTTGTGGAATATAAATTGTGCTTTCTTTTATAATTCTTGCTATGTAACATCACACTATAGCCCTCGAATGATGACCTAGAGGTAAAGAACTTACCCCCGCACTCAGAGACATTTAATGGTTACTTAAGTCATTCCTTAGTAAAGGATTTCTTTGGAAATCCGTCATAGATATGACGGATAATGTGACGCGATTGCAGACAAAACTAAGGGACATAGCTAGTGTTAGCATAAAATAATATATTGTTTGAGTTTGCAGACCCTTTTGTATTTTTGGTCGCGATCTTCACAGGTCTGTGAACAAACAGAATCAGCTGTGTAATGCGCTTTGTGAGTCAAAGTTTATTTTATTTTGATAAATTCTTAAAGTTCAACAGTAATACCGTGCCCTTTAAATAAAGTATGAGTAGCTGAAATGCCTACACCTCTAAAATTATTGTGCCAGGTTGAATCTTATTTATTTTGGTATATTTGTCTAGTCAAGTCGTTATCCAACTTTCCATATACATTTATCAATTGGCTAAATGAAAAAACCTTTGATTGGAACTACGCAATGAAATCTCTAGATGAGAAAAAGACATAAAACACGTTAAACTATTTGCAGAGCAAAGGGTTCTTTGGTAGTTTCCAATCGTTTCCCATTTTTATTTCCTTTGACATAGAAAAGTACACACAATTTTATAATTCACGTACATTTATAAAATTGTATAAATAGCTAAACAATTCACGGCGCCATATTTTTCCTCACAAACCAGAGTAATAGTTCCCTCGTGGGGGCTTTCCAAGGGGTGTTTACGGATTGCCAAGCCCTCATTAGTAGGACGCTTACTGGCGCCTTTGTTTCAACCCTCACACTGCCACGTAATTGAGAAACACAGTGACACAAAAACACTTTTACAGTTTAACTTTTTATAGGATAAATGTATACTCCGTATTTTAGTACAGGCCTTATTTTAAGAATAGCCTTTTTCTGCGCCTGCGGTTTCATCCGCTACGTCCCATAAAGACTTCTCCACGTACCCCGATAAAAGATAGCCTACAGCCCTCTCGATAAATGGACGGATTCGATAATGGAGCACTGAATTTTTCAAATAACAAACAAACTCTTCAATTTTTTAAATTATTTGTGTCATAAAAACAGACCATAAAAAAGATACAAAACATCCGCAAAATATTAAGACAACCCTTCTTAAAATACCCCAAAAAGAACCGCTGACATAGCAACGTTGTCGCTCCAAAAAACAGCCAACTCAAGAGGCATTCTAAATTCTAAATTAAAACAAAATGGCCGCGTAATCACAAACGCTAAGCAAGTCAGTCAAGCTATTAACAGAAACAAGATACCAAGTCGCTAAGTGCACTCCCGTCTCCTGACGTGGATGTTTGACGTCGCAAGCCTTACATAATGCCCCCGAGAGCGGTGGTGAACGTCCCCAAATAAAAATGGGGACTCTCGGGCTTTAAAGCGTATTGTACGTCAGAGCAAGCTTTGGCGTATTTTTGGCACGACGTTTTCTGGCTTATCAGCGGTTCTTGAACGTATTCGTGTTTTGTTATTGTTGTGGTGGTATGAAAATTAAAAAATATGCTCATATATTTTCATGCTTATATTCGGACACTGTTTTTTTTTTCTGAAAAAATAGGACTTTTACCGATCACCTAACCGAATGAAAAGCTTTGTTGTTGCATTCAAACAATGTGTTACCTACACAGGCAGCGGCAGGTTACAAATTATATCTAAGAGGTAAAAATTCTGACATATTTTATGTGCGTTTACTATATTTAGAAGCAAGTAACATAAAGGTAGGTACAACTAGCGTCAGCAATGTATCCAAAATTAGAATACACAATACAGTAAAAAGTAATGTATATTTCGATTTCCGTAACATGAATAAAATATAAAAAGGTGGCCTCATTACATAAAGCCTTTAATGGCCCGGTTCTGTTCGATGCGCGATTTCCGCGAAATTTTCCTTTCGCGTTGCATGATAGAATAAATAAATGATAATATTTTCTCCTTTGTAATATTATGACAGGCTCCTACATTAATATTATTTATTATCTTTCACTTTTTTCTCATTGAAACTACATTCTACACATGCTATGAGTACTAAATGACTAGCGGAGATGTCATAACGCAAAATTTTCTAAGAAAATAGCGACCTAAAATGCTGGTGTTTGGGGGACGAGGAACGTTACTCACTAGGCCCTTACACTACCTTATATCAATCACTATAAATCTTTGACAGATTAATTTTGATTTGAAAAGGGACCCGAATGCCTCACTAGTTCTGGTAACTGATCACACCTACCGTACTTTAATTGACCTGCAAGAAAGCGCCTGATCTACCTTCTGGCATCTCCACTATCTTTCCTTCCTCCATGGTACACACACATACATACACACATAGATACTTTCTCAGCAACTTGTTCCCTCACAGACGTTAAAACGAGTTTAAAACAATAGGTTCTTGTCAATGAGCTCGTGACCAGTTCTTGAAAGCAAACCCGATCCTGGAAGTAGGCCGGGAAAACTTCGCATTGTTTCAAGATATGCTTACGTCATTTGCTTTGATAGGGATGAAATAGCTACTTTAAATTCTGGGCAGTTAAGTTGAGATTGCAGTGAAGGATAGGGCGTTATTAATTTTAGACGGTATGTTCTACTGTGGGGTGAAGACTTGTTTTTTGCATTATATTCGTTATTTAATATTCACAGCTAGCATAGCATATTTATAAAATATAAAAATGTATTCAAATTATATACAGCTGAAGAGTTAGTTTGCTAGCTTGAACGCCTAATCTTAGGAACTACTAAACCGATTTGGATAAATAGTAAATACTTAGATAGCCCATTCGTTGAGAAAGGTTAGGCTTTATTGCGGGTACGCGGTGTAGTTTACACTGGACGCGGGTGAAACCGCTGTTGGAACTTGGACTGTGTGTGACTGTGTGTGTTGTACTTTACTGATAAATTAAATCTCTTAAGTTGCGTGACATCACGTATAAAACCTCAATACAATTAAAATACAACTTCATGATCTCTGATTCAAACTTAATTGACCTTCAATTTCCTAAACAAAAGTTATTTCACAACAATCAAACCAGCATCAAACTCCAGTTCTTAGAAATTCAAGTAAAATAATTAGAAATCGGAAGCCTCTTGGCGACGTAAACGAATCAATCATTCATGAAGTAGAAATTAGATATTATTGTATTAATATATCAGTAAAATTTTCAGTCTGTGAAAATGTACTTTTAGATGATTGCGAGAAATAATCACTGTCTATTACTTTCATAAGATTTTTTAAAATCTAAAACTAACTTATTTATCAACGTGAGTTCTTGCTTACTGGCTCTTAAAATTTTGATGTTCATAAGATGATACTTGAGGGAGATTTTTTTTTTCTGCCGGGGCTGGTTCGAAAGAGATACCGCGGCCCTGGCACATAAAAGGCCTACGACGGAACACGACGGTTTTTAGTCAGTAAGAGTCTGACACTCCCTCGCCGCTGCTAACCCACAGCGGGAGGGGTCATATGATGATTTTTGACGTCGTTAAAAAAAAAAAAAAAAAAACAAAAAAAGGGAGGTTTTTTTTGGCAGCCTGTTAAAACTACTCTTCGTAAGCAAAACCAATGGTTTATTGTTTATAAGAACCGTTCAATAATAAACTCTTTTCTAACAACGGTGTTTACTAAAATGTTTGAAACCTTATGAAACTACAGAGGTCAAACCGCTAATTGATTGAATTTTAGACTTTGTAGTGGTCAAATAGTGTGGTTTGAACAAAAGGCAATTATTCGGTATGGACCTATTAACTCGTATTATTCCATTAGGATTTTAATTAGAACTGCTACACGCAATTAAAATATTATCTAGTAAATTATTTGCAGTTCATTTCTATGAAGGTATCTTTTTGTTAATGATTTATGGCCTTACTACAAAAACTTAACCACCTGTTTTACACTTGTCTAAAAAAATTGTGGCTGCAAAATGAACCATATGTCAACGTCATAATTTGACATAAGTATTTTTAGACAAGTCTTAAACTGACGTTTAAAAGTTTTTGTGGTAAGACGGTTAATGTTTAAATGGCTCTCATCAAAAAAGCTTTAGGTAATCAAATCAGGATGTACCTAATTGTTTAAACATTGTTTTGTTAATTTTTACTTGGTCTCATTTATATACACATAAAACAGAAGGATCAACCTGAAAAAAATGCTAGCGTGATATAAAAATTAATCATAACAATAAAAATCCTAAAACCACAAAACCGCTGCCAAAAAACTCACATAACATTAAAAACATTATTTAAATTAGTTATTACCAATTCTAACGTGAACCCGTAAATAAAATTGTAGCAACCACGCGATTCCTCGCGATTGCTTTTAACAACGCCTAATGACGGTTAGGGTGCATCTATACGGTACAAATAGTTTGCGCATGTTGAGGTACATGCGCAAGTTATATGTATTTTAAAAACGTGCGCATCTAGCGACTCGAACATATAGGTACCAAAGGAAAATACCCACCCGCGTATTCTGTTGCGTGCGCACGAGACACTTGCGCATGTTAACTTGCTCCAGCTACATGCACCGTGTAGAAGCACCCTTAGCATACAATTGTAATGCAGTCAAAACGATATTTGCATGTCAACTCCCATAGGAGTCGCAATGCGGGGACTGGGCAACTAGGAGCCAGTTGTTCGTTGCGGGATAGTTCTGTGATTGCGTTTATAAGTTTATTATTAACTTGAGAGTTCAAAATGGAAGAAAATTCTGCCTCTAGGCTTAGCCAAATGATCATTGGACTTTTTCCATTTTTTTAATTGCCTTTGCCCCGTCATCTTGCCCCGTTCATGCCCCGTTGTCTACTCTGTGTCTGTGTTTTAATTCTCTGTTTAATTAAGGGGATGTGCTGACAACAACGACATGCGGGCAAATTATACCTTAAATATATTTACCATACTGCACGGGCGTAGCCAGGGGGAGGGTTTTGGGGGTTCAAACCCCCCCCGAAAAGTTAAGATAATAGCATGTGCGAAACACGGTGGGTTCATAAACATGAAGCCATTGTAAGATTCACGGAAATTTATTCAGCGATTGTGCATGCTCTCGAAAAACTTCAATCTAGCCACAATAAAGAAACATCGCAGCAAGCAGTCCAAATGCTAAACACACTTCGATCTTCGAATTTCGTTATGTGCCTAGTGATTCTTCAAAAAGTCATGAGCTATACATTGTCGCTATCAAAGCAACTGCAAGCAATTAACACAGACCTCATAACAGCATTCAGCCACGTGGATAATGTTATTAATGCTTTGCAACTTTTGAGAGATAAAGTTGACGAAGAGTACCCCCATCTCTATGAGAAAGCAAAGGTGCTAATAGAAGAAAATGGTGGTATTCTGCTTATGCCACGTATCGTCGGGAGGCAGTTAAATCGCTCTAACATTCCTGCGTCGGATATATCCACATATTACAAAATAAATTTATTCATCCCTTTTCTCGGCCATACAATTCAACAATTAATTGAGAGATTTACGAAACACCGTAAAGTAGTATCGGCACTGTCTGGTGTGTTACCGTCAAATTTTGCGAAAGGTTGTGAAATTGAAGAGGCATTTTGTATGTATTCAGAAGTGCTGCCTGAAAAGAGTACATCTGTCGTCAAAGCAGAACTTGAAGTGTGGAAAGCAGCTATGACTCTCACCTTCCCTACTCCAAAATCAGCTTTGGAATGCTTAGATAAGTGCGACCAAAAACTCTATCCAAATATTTACACATTGTTGCAAATACTGGCTACGTTACCTGTTTCCACTGCTACCCCAGAAAGGTCTTTTTCAAGTCTAAGAAGGCTTAAAAACTACTTGCGGAACACAACGGGTGAAAACAGACTGAATGGCTTGGCTCTCATGAACACTCACTATGGGATAGAAATTGATGCGAATGAAGTAGTGGATATATTTAAAAAGAAGAACAGAAGATTAATTCTATAACGTGTACCTAGGTATAACTGAACGTAATTTTTTTATTTAGCCTATATTGTCCCCCTGCTTGAAAAAGGTCTTCGACGATTCCTTCCATTCCAGAAGTTTTCTCTGAATCTGTTTATTACATATTAAATATTGTTCTTATGAATAAACGGCTATTTTATGTATTTTTATCCGTTTTATTTTCTTAAACCCCCCCCGATTCTAAAACCTGGCTACGCCCGTGCCATACTGCGTATTCAAATCACTAAACAACATTCAAAAAGAAGCCTTGAAAGTGTAGCCCAGGGTCGAAATTTGAGTAACCACATTTTACAATAGGAAAAGTGGTTCGTATTTTCAAACGTTCATTCGCAAGAGAGGTGCAATGCGCCAAGTAAAAAACATTGAAAAGTTTAATGAGTGCAGTAATAAGTTAAATGTTTCGAGAATTCGTTTAGTTATTCGTTGAGTCGGATTCACAGTTTATGCCAGTTCAAATTGTAGCAATTACCTACTTTAATAATTCCGTGTTTTAAATGTTGAAAAGTTTTTTGTTGGCTCAAATGGTTTTGTGGAGGGTAGATTTTACTGGACAAATAGGGTTTGTTAACCCCTTTACAATGTAGCTAAATGAAGGAATTTGTTGCATTTTTTTTTTCTTTATTTATTTGTTCTCAGACCAGACATAGCACAGATAGACTGTCTAAATACCAAGCTTTTCAACTGGTTTAGCAGTTTTGCCATCAAAGTTCAACAGACAGACGGAGTTACTTTTGCATTTATAATACTAGTAAGAAGCAAGATAATATTGGTATATTATAACACTGGTATGGTACTGGTATGGTATACGATAACAATGGATCCTTTTGAAGCCGTCTTATTTCAAGAACAAATAGTGATCGGAAATGAATAAATCTGCTCCTAGCTGTCCGAGACAGTTCCGGACCTTGCCTGAAGGTTTTATTCGAGAAAGTTCGTATACACGAAAAGGGACGATTGAAGAGTCATACAAATCTTGTACAGTTATAATAGGTGATGTAGAAGTTGTCCTTTTATGTATTGTAAAGCTTTACGAAACAGCTTACATATAGACGTAGCTATCTGGGATTAAAAACAAATTATTTGACACAATTACTCGTATTTTATGTAAGCTGTAATTATGGAGTTTCACGATTATTTTGACTGATATCTATAACTTTCTCCTGATATAGATATATAAATGTTTTTTTGAACTTCAAAAAATAAATAAATAAAATAATGTCAGGACACCTTTCCACACACGGTCGGTTAGCCCCATGCTAAGTTATTAATTAACTTGTGTTATGGGCGCTAACACAACTGATAAACTACATATAGCTACACATATACATATTTATAAATACATTTTGTAACACCCAGACCACGGCCAACAAGCATGCTCATCACACAAATGTCGACCGAACCGGGAATCGAACCTGGGACTTCAGGTGCGGCAGTCCGGCATGGTGACCATTGCGCCATCGAGGTCGTCGAAAAATCTCTAAAAAATCTCTAGAAATAATTTGTAAATAGGTAAGCCCGATAAAAAACACATATCTGACAAAAAGGAATAGAGAACGAATAAAGAAGATACTACAAAATAATACGGATTCACTGGTAACATTCGATTCGCAAACAAAACAAGCGATCAAAATATACTCCGACTGCACAAGACTGATATCTCCCGATCCTCAATTAATTAGTGCTTTCTAGTTCACTGCATTTATTCCGAGCAGTTCCGCATTGCAATTTAATTTACATAAGGTATACAGCATATAATTTTAATCTCAACTTCGCTTTAATACTGGTTTTGTTTGCAACCAGTGTCGCCATGATGAGATATAAAAGTAAGTCTATTTTAATCTACAGTTCTCGACAGATAAATTCGGTCTGAAGTTAACCATTTGTTACTTTACGTCAACCCAAAAATATTTTGTATATAAATGTCCGTGAAAGTAAATCTGACTCTTTGTCCCACTGTCACGCCTAAACTGCTGAACCGATTTAAAAGAAAATGACTAATACCGTCTAGAGCCTGACAGATAATTAATATATTACATTTTATCATTGTGCGGGAAGAAGTTTCCTCAAGACGAAAGAGGAACCGCGCGAAGCAGTTTATCTCGTAGTCATTTGTAGGTAATAGTAATCAACTTTTGGGATGGTAAAATTTGACGAGAACTGTAACAATGAAGTTAGGAAAATACAACAACCCCAGAATGGATTATCCAACTAGACCTAGTAACTTTTAAAAGCAGTTTTAAACTCTCATATTCGAGATATCCACCGGGTATTGTACCCGATTATTTCTAACGATCACAGCTTTAACAAAGGTAGATTATCGTTTCATATTAACATTTCGGTGTCGTGTTTTGTTGGTTATATTTTCATGTAAACTGCTTTTGTTTTTGTTGTGGTATCAGGAAATATACTGCGCCATATTGTTTTTATTTCATGTTGTAAAATTTTGGATTTATAATCGAAATAATAAAACTTATGATACTGAAAATTTGTATAATTTTTATATACACATCTCTTGTAAAAATCCCAGTCTTCTAGATACGTATAAAGAAAATAATATCTGAGTGCCAACGTGCTATATGAGTACAATTAAAAATTCTTCAACTTCTATTATGACAGACGTGAAAGCTTGAAAGATAAGGGCGCTTCACATTGGTCTGAAATGTCGCACGACATACTATACAAACATTTGAATATGTAACAATCTATTCTTGTATACTTCTTAAGCATTATTGTTATACTGGATTATTTTTTTGTTTTCTGATTCATAAATTGAGACTCCAATTAAAAATGACATACTCCTATTTACCTATGTGTTTTGTGACAAAATTGCAATCAATCTTACTTTATTGATATCTATACTAATATTGAAGAGGAGAAAAATATTGGTTTGTAATAGATAAAGCGATTTAAAAAATTATTTCACTATTGGAAAGCTACACTTTTCCCAAGTAACATAGACTACATTTTTTCTATGAACGGGTAGTAGTTCTCACGGGACGCGGGTGAAACCGCAGGAAAGCGGCTCGTATAAAATAAGATAATGAAATAACGCTAACATGCGTGTTAATAAAAAAATAAATTTAAACCCATCTGCGGCATTACATCGTGAGTTTTAATCGCTGCATCATCGTCTCGTCTGAAGCGGCTTTATTTAGTTTGAAGAGGGCCCCGAGCTCCGCTTTGTGACTACTATTTGAGAGACAACTGACTGACTAGAAAAGCTATGTTTTGAAATGAGAGAATGTTGAAAATATTTTTTCATTTAAGCTATAGGTACTGGACCTCCAGTAATTTTTGAAAAAATAAAATTGTAAAATGATATTTTAACAATACCTAATTTGAAATCTATACTAATATTATAAAGCTGAAGAGTTTGTTTGTTTGTTTGTTTGTTTGAACGCGCTAATCTCAGGAACTAATGGTCCGATTTGAACAATTCTTTCAGTGTTAGATAGCCCATTTATCGAGGAAGGCTATAGGCTACTTTTTATCCGGGTTCGTGCAGAGGTTCCCACGGGATGCGGGTGAAACCGCCGGCAGAAGCTAGTAGATAATAAGTATAAGTAAAACTTATTTTATATTTCAATGTTTTTGGATCATGTTCCCAATCCCTCGACGCTCATTGGCTGTTAGATAATCCATAACTTAAATAGCAAGAAAGTTCAATAAGTTTTGCATAAATATTCTTTCAGTACCTATATCGAGAGAGATAATCGTAAGAGGTACGTTTTTTATTAAGGTAAGTTAGCTAGCGGAAAAATATTGAAACATGAAGTGTATTAAACAGACTCGCAAAGGAGACCGCCAGAAATCCATATATCGTTGGGCCAAATGTGAACAGGAATCATTTATGTGTTATTTAATAGATAAAACACTTACATATCAATATCAGAAAGATTTTTTTCAAAAATCTATGGGAATAAGGAAGAAAATATGTTTTTGGGTCACTAGTTTAGGTTATGCGGCAAATGGTAAGAATTGTATTTATAAGGGTCCGTTCAGACAGACCGGCTCGGAGAGAAGAGCAAATTCTTAACACGTTGAAAATCGAGTACTTAGTATTTGCAGTAAGGTTTATCTTTGAATGTGCACTGCTTTTGTCATTAAGAATGCTCGAAGGCTCTCGGTGTGAAATAATAAGAGGAGCCGACCGACTCCGATCGTGTATTTTTTCTAGACGTTTGGCTCCGTTTGCATGCTCTCTAATGCTCGCGCAGACGATCGGCTCCGGTCTGTGTGATAAGAAAAATGCGCGCCGATGCTCTCCGACCCGGTCTGTTTGAACGGACCCTTACCTATGCCAAAATGTATTGTAAATACAAACTGTCAAATAGACTGTCAAATAGAATTGATATGTTTTCGTTTTGAAACAGTCGTTGATACACGATTTTGAAAGATGTTATTGTTAAATCAATAAATAACTTACTAAAACAACAATAATTCATCTAATATCCTTTTTTCTTTTATAAACGATTATAATGTTCATGTCAAAAATGCTAAAACAAAATAGATAGTGTTTTTTAAATAACTTCTTTAGACCTACTAGTTTTAGAACGAACTTAAAATGACCTGACAGCTTGTTTACAGAGCTAGTTTTAGAACTACGTTCAATTAAAAACCATATTTAAAATTATATTTTTTAGCTCATTCCGATAGAAAGTTATTATTGTTACATGTTGTTTTTAATCAGTAAAAAACCTAGTTTTTTTTTATATACATATCGATTCTGTGCATACTTTAGCCCAATTTTGGCGGTCTCCTTTAGATACCTCATCATAGTCAACACATTATGTACCCAGTTTATCTAACCCATTTCCCAGTAAATGTGTATGTTTACTGCAGGATCGCATCAATTTTACATCGATCATGAACACACCTATTATTCTTTATTGTACACAAAACATTTAAAAGACACACACAATACAGAGAAGACATGTACAAAGGCGAGCTTAACCCAGAACTGGGTTCTCTAACAGCAAACCTTAGAGCGATAGAGAGATGCGATAGGGAAGAGAAAATTTTAAGTGCACAACATTAAACAAAACAAAGATGAAACTACATAACATAAAATATATACCTATAAATAAAACATAAAATATAATATATAAATAAATACATACATACAAATAAGGTCATGTTGACAGGAAATGTTCTTTAATTCGTCTCTTGAAGACATCTAACGATGTGCTGTCACGTATACTGTGAGGCAGAGCGTTCCAAAGCCTTACAGCGCGAACAGCGAAGGATCCATCATAACGGCTCGAAGTATGAGGAGGGATACGGAGTAAAAGAGATGAAGAGGAGCGACAGGGTTTGCCTCTAGGAACAAGGAACTCAAAGCGTTCCCTAAGATAATTTGGAGCGTTGGGATTGTGAAGAAGAGAGAAGAGAAAAGACAGAATATGAGCATCTCGACGCTGCCGAATTGGCAGCCACTTCAGCTGGCTCCGGAATTCAGACACATGGTCGTATTTCCGGAGGCCAAAAATGAAGCGGATGCACAGATTCTGCAGACGCTCGAGTTTGTTAAGAAGTTCCTCAGTCGCATCAAGGAAACAGACATCAGCATAATCTAAAAGAGGGAGAAGAAGCGACTGAGCGAGAGTAATTTTTGTTGAAAAAGGCAGGAACTTCTGGAGACGTTTGAGTGACTGAAAAGAGCAAAAAACTCTTCTGCTTACTTCTGCAACGTGTGAACCCCAGGATAGATGACAGTCCAAAATTACCCCCAAGTTCTTGACCGTAGTAGAGTATGGGATGGCAACGCTATCATATGAGACCGGTGGTGGAGAAGACAGCTTATTGAGGAAATATCTGCCACCAATAATGAGAGCTTGTGACTTGGCAGGATTGACTAGAAGCCCGAAATCCTTAGCCCATCGACTTATGTGTCCAAGATCATCATTGATGGCATCAATCGCTCTCGGAAGCTCTTCAAGTTTAAAGTGCTGATAAAGCTGCAAGTCATCTGCATAGAGATGGTAATGTGAAACTAGTGACTTGGTGATGGCGTTTATAAAAACGGAGAAAAGTAATGGAGAGAGAACGCCACCTTGAGGAACACCCGCAGCGAGTTCCCGCCATTCAGAGGAAACCTCATCAACGCGGACCGACTGTGAGCGACCCCGAAGATAAGAGCTGAACCACTCGACTGCAGAAGGAGATACATTTAGTGAGGATAGTATACCCAAGAGGATGTCAAAATCAACTGAGTTAAATGCACTGCTAAAATCCAGCAAAACCAAAACAGTTAAAAGCCCCTTCTCCATAGCCAGCCTGATGTCATCAGTAATTTTGATGAGAGCAGAAACTGTACTATGGCCAGGGCGAAAACCAGATTGGTATGGACTTAGCAGGCTGTTAAAGGAGAGATAACGAGAAAGTTGACTGTTGACAACACTCTCAAGGACTTTAGATAAGATTAAATAGAATTTAGATAAGATAAGATTTAGATAATTAAATAGATGGGAAGTATGGATATAGGACGGTACTGAGAAACTGAGGATGGGTTGGAGACTTTGGGCAAAGGTAGCACATGAGCTTTCTTCCAAGCAGATGGAAAGGAGCTAGTGAAGAGGGAATAATTGACGAGATGGAGAATGACAGGAATAATGACACTAAGGATAGGAAGGAGCATCTGTAGGTGAAGACCATCATCCCCTACAGCTTTTGTGGAGATGGAAAGAATAGCACGTTTAATATCTCCCTCTGTAGCCGGGTGGAAAGAAAACGAAGTACATTTAGGCAAAGAAAGGTTTGAGAGATACTTAATAGTAGACGATTTAACGTTGTCATCCAGCGTTACTGGTGACTTCGAAAAATGGTCATTAATTGTGTTTGGATTTATTTCGGAAGCGCTATCATTAGCGACCTTCCCGATTCCATATTCAATCAATGACAATTTCTCGGCCAAGTACAGGCGGCCATGTTTTATTCAGACCACCGCGGTTGCAGGGTTACAAGCCATCAGCGCCGCAAATAAGGGTTAATAATTCTCCCTTTGGATTGGAACGTGTTAATCTATTGGATTTGTTTCATGTCGTGTTTAAAAGGAACCGATTGAATATTTGGTTGTTGAGTGTAATAAAAGGTTATGTCAGAATTGTAAGCTGTTCGATAAAAAAAAACTATCTTTTATTTCTATGCAAACATAAATTCATAAATGCCTAATCAAAATGGACTGGTTAGTTAAGAATATTATAATAATAGGTAATGTTTTTACAGAGCCTATTAAATAAACTACAATGTTTGGTAACTATTCGCAATGTATATTAATTAATTACCATTAATATCAATATAAGCTATTTGTTCAAATTTCCAGTTTAGAATTTCTACAAGTTCTGGAAAATTCCAATAATTATTTTGTATTTTGAACTCCGTAATACAATTTAGGCGCTCAATCTAGCTTCCATAATTACTTAAGTACTGTCGATAGCTGGAGGCGCTATTTAAATTAAATAAATATTATTCCTCACTTTTGTTTCGGCCGTAACAGATATTAACTTTTGTAACAATACCTACTTGAGGATCACAAAAGAAAAGACGGTCAGAAGACCCATCATTGTATTTCGGTTGCCTAAGAGTAACAGAATACTACAAACTTTTAGTCACCCGATTTGTGTTCGTAAATCAGTATGAAGATGAATTGTAGTACGCATATTACAAAGATCGGGTATTTAACCGGTATCAGACCGACTGAAACGTGTGATTGGAATCAAGATTTTCTTAATTTTTTTTTTGCCAACCGTGTGCGGGCACTCTAAAACGTTTCATTACATACTAAAATAAGTAAGTACTCAGAATTTTATTTTTATCAATTTCCAGGTAGTAAGGCTTTTCTTGCGAAGTTCGTGTTCCACTTAGGACTTCGACGGTTTCCAAGAAATGTCCATTTGAAGATCACTTTACGTAACATTTTTCGATGTTAACTGCATTGTTGTGCAACGTCACTAAACACCTATTGACATCTAGTTTTCTTTCTTCTCTTCGCTATGCTGTGCCTTTTTCAGGCTATTAGCAATAATTAAATACATGGTAAATAAAAAACCATAACTTAATATCATAGAAGTAATGTTAAATTTACAATTTCGTACTTTTAGTATTGGTAGTGAAAGTAAATTGAACTTAACATTTTATCATTGCCAAACTTTTTCATTAAGGCACTTCTTGGTTATACTATACAAATCCTTATGTCAAATTAATAATTTCATTTCCTGTTAACTTTTCGTATGTTTACCTGCTTACTCAAAAAATATTGCTACATTCACAAAATCCCGGGTCAAACCATTAGAATTCAAAATTGGCCCAGACCGGCTGTTCATACAATTTTAAATTAACTCCGGATTTCAGCTGTCACTGGCAATTTTGTTTTCCCAGTCGTTAATGTTGAAGGCTTAACTTTTGAAACACAGGGTCACAATTTTATATAGCTTACTGTTAATAAAAAAGTAAGAGGAGGTAAAAAAATAGGAATTGAGGTATATATAAAATCATGCCATTGCTGAAGGATTGTTCGATAGAGTTACCGCGAATCTAGTACTCAAAAGGCTCTACCTCTAGAAGGAACAAAAATGGTTTTAGTCAGTAAAAATCTGAGACTCTCTCTCTCTCTCTTACTGTAGGTACCCACAGAGGAAGGGCTAATATGATGATCTTCCAATAAAAAAACAAGTTCATAAGAAATAGAATGCATAGGTATTGGTGCCAGAAGATAATTCTCATGGAGTTCCTATAATATAAAAAATGCGAGTATTTCTGCTTCTTGTATATTTCCTAATTACGTTCACGACGTTAATTTTGAAACCATTTCAAAAGTGCTTCGTCAGTCTATATCTCATTTTGTAGAAGAACTCTTTGCTAGTTGTATTGCAAGTTTAAGTCTGCTGTGTTTTTGTGTTTTTCGTTTGGGAGGAAAATAATTATACCAACTTAAAGGAAAATTAGTTAAAGAAATCCTCAAAACCTCTAGACAACTTAATTTAGTATTCAGAAATCCTAAACATAGCATAATTATATTAACATTTATTTTTGATGATTTCACAAATAAGTACTGTTTAAAAAATACACAGAATTAACAAAGCCCAGAGGAATTTGTCTTTAGCCAAAGCTCCACTGTAGTTAATAAAAATTCTATTACAAACACAAATGTATTTCAATAGATCTACATAACCTAAAGGATATCGTTCAATCTAAATTTCCATGAAAACAATATAAAATTTAAAATAAGTGGCTGTTTCATAGGATACCCGTCTCTAGAGAGATCCCTCTGAAGCTGATCTGTCTACAAATCTAAATCGATTTCAAACGTTCCTACAGTTTACATTTTAAACTATATCTGTTATTTTATGCTAATATTATAAAGGGGCTGTTTTGGCTCGTTTGTGGTCTAAAGGCTCCGAAATTACTAAGTCGTTTTAAATATTCTATCACAGTTGAGTAGCTACACTACCCCCTACTGGCATGGGCTATATTTTATCCATGCAATAGTTTCATCGGGACACGAGTGAAAATGAGAGAAATAGCTATTATTTTATATTCTTAACTTACTCTGAAATGGAATTATAGAACAAAATCGCTTGGGAATCAAAGATGGAGGAAAGATTGGCAAGTCTCGAGACCCATTTAATTCCTCAACTTATTGTAATTTCAAATATTTTATCGAACAAGCAACCTTATCTACCGCAAGCTAATATTAAGTTTACTAAACCTAGATAATATTTATAAAGCTAAAGAATTTGTTTGCTTGAACGCGTTGATATTAGGAACTACTAAAATTCTTTCAATTTTAGATAAGTATGTCATTTACAAAGTATGGCTACAGGTGTCTTTTATCCAAGTGCGCAAAGTTCTAACCACGAGACGTACGACGTAAATATTGATCAGAAAAAACGATAAAATATTGCTATCACATGAAACCATATCAATTTCAATTAATTGATACATATTTTATCATAATAATGACGGCAATCATGCGGTGTCAGATTCCTTTTGATCTCTTATCAATTATATTTTATTAGACGTAAATAATATCGTGTTTATCGAGAATTGGCTTCTGATCACGATATTTTAGAAAAAAACGTGGTATAAGTAGAATGTATCGTTTACATGACATTTTGATGTTTCATTTTCACCTTTTGTATACAGTATTATAAAAAAATTCTGGCGAACACAATCTTTTGCTCTCAGTAATGATTTAAATGAAATCGTTTTTTATTTTGGCTTTTGAAGAATATTTACAAAGAAACACGCTTATCTACGAAATAAATTCATTTTACATCATCATGTCACAGTAACTTATACGAAGACAGGCTACCCCAAAAACGTCTGAAAAATGTTCCCTTAACTTGGCAACACAGACACGTTCCGTTATAACAAATCTTGTAAATAACAAAGCGGGAACTCACTCATGTTTGCATAGACCCTCGGCTCGTGTGTACTCTTCTCAAAATAACTTAAGCCAGTCCTTTTGTACGTGACTCTGTCATTTTTGTAGAAAAAGTGAGGTTTCAGGTGACTTAGTTGGGACTTAGGCCCTTTTTGATATAATGCTGTCTTTTATGAAGACATGTAAAGAGATTTGTGATGAAGTAGTTTAGGTTATTTATTAAATGGTCGCTTAATTTGAAGGCACTATGCATTTTCTGATACCCTTACAAGTGGAAGTTCGGCGTTACGGCTAAGTTTCAAATAAAGTTCATCAGAATTTACTTCGTCCGACCAAAAAAGGTATGAAATAAAACTCTTGTTAATGTCCATTTATAACTTTTATTAACGTCATCATAAAAATAATTTTGTTACAATTAATTTACAAGAAGCTAATTAGGAGTCATTTAAAAGTATAACATATGTTCTTCTTGCATGTTTACGTGTTTTAGCTTCTGAAAAAAAAAATACAAACTACGTAAAGTGGAACACAACACTGCTATGCTTTAAAAAATATATTCTATTCATAAAAATCTATCGAATCAAACTACGCTGAATCAAATCGCCACCTATCAAATTATTTAAGAGAAAACAACAAAATAATTGATTACGTCTGTTTACATTATAGGTAATAATTTAAACAGTAAAGTAATCCGTAAATGCTGAGAAAGAATGCTTCGATTCTGTTTTTATCTACCTAATTAGATACCTATTTTAAATGGTCGACAAGCATCCTTAGAGGCGGACCAACATTGGTCCAATAAAAAGACTTATCATAGACTAAACAATTATTTTTCTCTTAGTTATCACTCACTCAGACTTAGTTCTTCAACTTTTGCTCGCAGTTCTTGATATTGTTTTTGATTCTCTGCATTATGTAAAACATAGTTACAAAGTGATTTTTTTTTTCGAACACATAGGTATGTACTTTAAAAAAAATAGGTTATTTATACATACCAGGATGTCGAATTGAGCTCAAAACCTCTTTAAAATATTCTAAGTTTTCTTTTGCTAAAAACCAAAGAAAATAAATCTTATTAAAAAGAATTAAACGACATCCATTCAATTTAAGAAATAAATGCATTACATTTCGCTTGATAGCCCCACATTTCTGAAAAAAAAAACAAATCATTTCAAATTCGCTACTAAAACATCACCTTAAATATTTTCCTTCAAAATCCTTTGCATAGAAAAATATTAAAATGGAAATAAGTTTGGCAAAGAATGTTGCCATAAAATTTGCTTTTTATTTTCTATCAGATTGTAAGGAACACCTCTCATGATGCCAGGGGTTTATGCTAATAAAATGAGGGTAGTATTCAAAGCATTCTGGCTTGACTCCAACATCAGATTGTACATAACAGATTTCTATAATCCTAACTAATATTATAAATGCGAAAGTAACTCTGTCTGTCTGTCTGTCTGTCTGTCGTTTCTTCACGCTTAAACTACTGAACCGATTTGTGTGAAATTTGGTACAGACATAGTTTGGAGCTTGAGAAAGGACATAGGATAGTTTTTATTACAAAAAAAAATTGAAAATAAAAAATAAAATGTATTCCGGACATATAGCGCCATCTATTGGTCAAACCAAAAATCTGCCGGAAGTCACTATTCCACGCGAACGAAGTCGCGGGCAAAAGCTAGTGTTCAAATAAATGAAGGTCGTTAGAATCTAGTTTTTAAAGGAGTCATGACAACTATGTCGCTCCGCAGAAAACATTTTTATTTACAAGTATCAGCCATGGGCAAAACTGGAAGGTCCAGATGAAATTCTCGTGTAATATAAATCATCATATTGTTTGTTAAAAAATGCTCTGTTCTTAGTTATTAACTAAACTACGAATGATGAAAAACGTGAATGTTGTTGAACTTACTCTTTAATCCGGGTAAATGTATGATCAGCTCTCGATGCATATCGTCGTCGAGAACACCTGTTTTTTTTTTTGCAATAAATATTTCTTTAAGAAAAAAAGAAGGCTTCAAATAATTATTAAACTGGAAGATTTTTTACTCTCACCATGATTTTTCTTTACTGAAAATTAATTTAAATTATTAGATTTTTCTGCATCGTTACAATATAGCATCGATAGGACGTACCTTGTTTGAAAATGTTAATATAAATAGGTAACTTATCAATCAGTCTATTTACCTACACATGTACAAATAATTTATTGATTTCGCACATGACTTACACTTTTTGGCAAAACCCTTGTCAATTAAAGCTGAAAAAGAAAAAGCAAATGGATAAAACTATTTTAGAGAAACGCATAATAATATGTTGTATTACTTTTACTTTAAAGTGACATGTACCGTAGTTTTTCTTGAGGTATTCAAGTTCTGTAATATAAAGCATAAATTAAGAAAAACAAAAAGAAATACAGTATCCTATTTATATTAAACAAAAAAAAAAAAATAATTAAACAGTTTAATTTTACCATCACTTATCTCATGTACGTCTTCACCTGCGAGTTAAAAAAACGTTCTTACTGAAAAATGTGTATTTTTGACATCAGTTTAGTATAACTAAAAATTAAAATCCAGAAATGCGCATACAGTATTCAATTTGGAAATTAAATGTTAATTTAACACTTAAAAAATAAATATATCTACTCTTCAGGTCAAATCCATTTCGACCGGCATAGCCACATAACACTTCATAGGGCATACTCTGTGAAATAAAAAAAATATATTTAAATAATAATAGTGCCGTATCTTCATAATTAATAACTTAATGTAAAAATATAAGAAAAAAATCTTACTAAGGTATATAAAAGTACTAAATGTATATACATTTCAGACTTGACCGTCCACGGCTGCTGTGGGTGTCCGACTGCCGTTATCACACCCCTCTCGCATCCAATTAATTAAAACCATAAGTTAATTATTAACAGCTTGCCCATAATTTAACGGCGTTTTAATTGGATTAATAATAATCAGATTGTCGAGGATGCATCTACTAGACGTTCCAGTACTCCAGTGTGGAAGAGAGATGGTGATTTAAGACCTTATTATGTCGTACGTACACTTGAATGTGGATGTGAGCAAGAAGTCATAGGTACTGCTCCTGGTCACGATGAAACTTGGTCATTTACCTTAAAGATAAAGGTTTCTAATCGTATAACCAATGTAATATTACAAGCGATTACTAGCAATTGCATCGCGAGAGTATTAAGTAGGTTCGATTCGTGGATTCTGGAATATTATCATAACACAATCCCGATGTACACCCGAGGTATATAAATAAAAAATGAAATGAAAAAAATGCGAAAGTTACTTAATTATTTGATATAGAGCCTTTTTTTTAACGACGTCAAAAATCATCAAATGTCCCCTCCCGCTGTGGGTTAACAGCGGTGAGGGTGTGTCAGACTCTTACTGACTAAAAACCGTCGTGTTCCTTTTATGTACCAGGGCCGCGGTATCTATACTAATATTATAAAGAGGAAAACTTTGTTTGTTTGTTTGTTTGGTTGTAATGGATAAACTCAAAAACTACTGGACCGATTTTAAATATTCTTTCACCATTAGAAAGCTATATTATCTGCAAGTAACATAGGCTATATGTTATCCCGGTGCGGGCAGTAGCTCCCACGGGACGCGGGTGAAACCGCGGGAAAACGGCTAGTATAGTATATAGAGTCTGACAAAGAAAAATTACCTATGTGGAGAAACAGAGGTAGATCCATGGGGAAAAGCTAGTTTTATAATAAGGTAACTACATATACCTCTAATATCAGGTAGTTACATTATGAATAGTAATAGGATGTTACAAAGGAGTATTATGCTTGCAGGAGGTACTTACTCCCTTTCACAAAGAGAATGCTTGAATACCCAACTATCCCATCAACCCAATAGAGACTCCTTATACATATTATAAGCTTATTTATTATGTACTAGCTCCGTAGTATATAGTAGTATACGTAGTATCCGCGTTCTGAGGGAACTACATCCCGCACTCGGATAGAAAGTATGCTACATACGCTGTTTCTTCTTCTTTTGGCTATCGGTGTACCTTTAATTCAAACCGGTTCAGTAGTTTTGGAATAAAAGTGTGAAAGAAAGGCAGACGTTTTATACTTTCCTATCTATAATATTGGTAAGGATCGTTGAGCTTGCTATCTAGCTTCAACCATAAACTTGTTATAAAAATCTTGCAAAATAAATTACTAGTACGAAATAATGCCCCATTTTTTTTCTCCATATAAAAATATTCTATAGTCACGAGACCTGCTCACACTGAATGATCCAATTTGCCTATGCCAATGAAATGCTTGGATATATGCGCCTAAAAATTCCTCTGGGCATTATTCTGTAAAATCGATATTCAATTCAATTCTAGCCTGTGAATAGGCTGTATTAAGGTAATCCAGACGCGTTGACGTAATTCAGATTTGAGTATGAGACGAAAATGGTGCTATATCTACATATATGTATTAATAATGCTGAAAAATTTCTGTGTATGTTTGCTTGACCCTAGTCTCAGGAAATTCTGTATTAGATAGCTTCTTTATCGAGGTAGTTACTCAAATCATAATAATACTTAACGTAAGGATATGATTAAATAAAACAGATTGTTCCTCCGAGCCTTTTTCCCAATCATGTTGGGGTCGGCTTCCAGTCTAACCGGATTCAGCTGAGTACCAGTGCTTTACAAGAAGCGACTGCCTATCCGACCTCCTCAACCCAGTTACCCGGGCAACCCGATACCCCTTGGTTAGACTGGTGTCAGATTAAATAAAACAGATTGATAAATCATTATTTTTATTGCAATGAAGTAACTTTACACGTGGGCTGTAAAAGAAAAATATTTATATAAATATGTGATAGTTTAAGCAAAACTAAGCATGATATTTTTTTTACAATATTGTTGCTTTGATTAGATATTAAAAATACATAAAACAGAAAATAATTGTAATACACAACCTACCATTTAATTGTTTAACTTTTTCAAGCATGCCCTCAAAATATTTAAGCTGATCTTTTTCTGCAAAATTAAGAATAATTTATTATTGAACAAAACTTGAAAAACGCATAATAAAATATGTCAGAGTGTAGTTTAGATAAGATATGCTCCCAAATAAAAACCATCATCTCCCTAGCCTTTTCCCAATTGAAGGATCAGATCAGGTTCGCTTCAATGAAACAAAGGTTGTTCCAAAATAAATTGATTTTAATGTGCTCGCTTCGACAATTCAGCGGTAAGTGTGTCACAGATGTCAAATTGTAAGATGGCGCACAATTTGACATCTGTCAATACAATCGACAATCGAACGAATGGCTTGAATAAATCGTTACAAACAAAATGCAATAATAATAAGCAAAATACAAATCGATTATTTTTAGAAAATGTTGCTACACGACTAATTACAATATTATTCTACAATCACAATAATATGCACTCCCTACTATACAATTGTAGGTCATGTGTCTTACAGCTCGGCCGTCCTTTAAAGAGTGAGTCCTCTCACTTAATTAATATCCATCAAATCAACATAATTGTTATTCACTGATCTTTTCACTACTTCACCATCACTTGCACGACACTTCTTCTTTGCCGCACTCACCCGCTCACACAGTCCAGTCTAGTCTGTCTAAAAGGTCTGCACAGTCTGCTATGATCTGCAGTCATCTGTGCGATGTCAATTGCTTGACACCATTCGCTTTCTGCACTGACTGCTCATAGCCCATGCTCTACTTCACCTAGTGCACAGTCTGCTATGATCTGCAGTCATCTGTGCGATGCCAATTGCTTGACACCATTCGTTTCCTGCACTGACTGCTCATAGCCCATGCTCTAGTTCATTTAATGCACAGTCTGCTACGATCTGCGGTCATCTGTGCGATGTCAATCGCTCGACACCATTCAATATCTGCACTGACCGCTCGTAGCCCATGCACAGATTTCTAAGTCATACGTCTACTAAACAATCTCTCTCTAATTGTCAGGTTCGTACTTGTCAAGTCCAGTCTAATCTAATTCAAGTCAGTCAATTCTAACGCTTTTATCTATTCTACCCTTTTATCTATATATATGTATATGTATGTATATTCATAACTACTCAAATTATATTCTACATTGATTCAATCTTTGCCTATTTTTTTTTTTTTTTTTTTTTTTTTTTTTTTTTTTTTTTTTTTTTTTTTTAGCCGTCTGATTCAACACTGCTATTGTCGTTTTCGGTGTCGTCACTGGAAATATTTTTATAATTAAGCCAAGGGTGTATCTTATCCGCCGCTACTACATTTTCATACTTTTTAGTTCCTCTCCTAGTAAGGGGTGTATCTTCAATTAAGTACCTATCGTTCTCTAAAATTTTAATTATTCTGTATGGGCCATGAAACTTTGGTATAAGCTTTTTAGATTTACCTATTTGCTCTTTGTCTACTATAGTTCTTTCAACTCGAATCAGATCACCAGTATTATAAGTTCGCGCCTGTTTTCTATGTCTATCAAAATCATTCTTTGACTTACGTTGTTGCTCTTCCATTCTAGTTTTAGCCTGAGATCTCATTTGTACCAAATCTTCGTCACTAACTCGATTTATAACTTCATTTAAAACTTCATTAATAATATTTTCCGACGTGTTTAAGACTTTAAATCCAAACAAGAGCTCTGAAGGGCTCTTTCCTGTAGCCTTATTTAGAGTAGTATTCATACCTAACTGGATATCACCAACGTACTCATCCCAGGTATTATCACTCTTCCCATGACTTTTAGTGCTTAAGGCATCTAAAATGGTTCTATTGTATCGCTCAATTTGGCCGTTCGCTCTTGGAGTGGCAACCGCGTTAAGTATATGTTTTATATTGGAACTTTCTATAAAAGATTTAAATTTGGTGCTTGTAAAGCAAGTGCCCCGGTCAGTTATAAGACGTGATGGGGTGCCAAATACAGAAAAATGTTCTTTAAATACTCTAATCGCAGTTGCACTTTTCGTATCTCTTACTGCTTTAATAGTAATGAATTTTGTAAAAGAGTCCCAAAATGATCAGCGTGAACCGTGTGAAAGGGAGTATCTACTTTGGGTATTGGATGTAGCATACCCTCCTTGCGACCGCCTGGTGCTTTGTGGTGAGCACATTGGAGGCATGCGGATACGTACTTTTTTGTAAATCGTCGCATTTTGGAGAACCAAAATGTTTCCTGTAACCGACTAAGTGTTTTTTCAAAACCGAAGTGGCCCACATCATCGTGGTTCATCCTAAGAACCTGCCATCGCACAGATCTTGGAACAACCCACTTTATTTTGTCACCTACGATTCTGTATACGTGGTTGCCCTTTAGTTGGTAGTTTTTGTGTACATCTACGATGAAATTTGTATTTTTGTCGAGCAATATGTTCCTGATTTTGCCTACTTCTTCATCGCTACTTTGTACAGTCGAAATCCAGTCGGTAATATTAATATTTAACACATCGAGCGCGTGCGTCTCATCATCATCAAGTGTCGGGTCAGTGACAGGAGCACGACTAAGAGCATCTACATGTGCCATTCGAGTTCCAGCACGATATTCAATTTCACAGTCGTACTCCTGAAACTGCACCCACCAGCGAGAAATCCTCGGTATGAGGTCTCGTTTAGTTAAAGTCGTCCGTAGTGCGTTGCAGTCAGTCACAATTTTAAACTTTAAGCCTAACAAATAAACGCGAAATCGTTTTAAAGATGCTATTACGGCCAAAGTTTCTAATTCGAAGGAATGTAAATTTTGTTCATCCTTGGTTGTCTTCCGACTGTAATAAGCTACGGGTCTAAGAATACCTTGACTATCTCTCTGCATCAAAATACCCGCAACTCCAAGCTTTGAGGCGTCCGTATGCAACTCAGTTTCCAACGTCGCGTCATACAAAGCTAAGATAGGGCGTTCTACTAACTTTTGCTTAAGGGTTTCAAAAGCTCTCAAATGCTCGTCGGTCCATTTCCATTCAAAATTAGATTTAAGAAGATCAGTGAGGGGACGCGCAATCATTGCAAAGTCTTTCACGAACCTTCTGAAGAAACTTGCAAGGCCTATAAAACGTCTTACGTCGTGGACATTTTTGGGAAGGGGAAAATCTGATACCGCCAGGGTCTTACGTGACCCTGGCCTTATACCCTGACCACTAACCTGGAATCCTAGGAAATCAATCTCCTTAAAGAAAAAGTTACACTTTTTAAGTTTCAACGTTAAGCCTGCCTCGGATATGAGTTCAAGTACCCTCTCTAATCGGGCGAGGCCCTCTTCAAATGATTTTGCAGGTATGAGGACGTCATCCATAAAAATAATAGCAAAATCTACTTTTGATTTAGATAAAATCTTATTCATTGCCCTCTGAAAAACTGATGGAGCGTTTGCCAAACCAAATGGCATGCGCTTAAATTGGTATTGGCCATCGGGTGTGACAAACGCCGTTTTATCCTGGGAACTATCTAATATAGGCAATTGGTAATAGCCAGAAGCGCAGTCGAGAGTGATGAACAACGAATTCCCAGCCAACATGTCGAGCTGGTCGTCAATTAAGGGTAGGGGGTAATGTTCCTTTTTTGTCTTGTTATTGAGGGCTCGATAATCTATGCATAACCTCTTTTCACCAGTCTTTTTCTTGACCAGTAAAATGGGACTAGCGTACTGAGAGTTAGATTCGCATATAATATCGGCATCAATCATCTCTTGTATCATTGAACGCACAAGTTCTCGCTCCGGGTACGAAAGTCGGTATGGTCGATAAACTACTGGTTTATTATCGGTTAATTCAATCTCCATCTGTATAATATTAGTAAACCCTAAATCTTTTAAATTATTTGAGAAACACTGTCTATATTTAATTAATAAATCTTTTAATTGATCTAATTCATATTCACTTAAGTCAGGGCTATAATTAAGATCAGAACAGAATTCATTTCCTTCAACATTCAAAGCATTTACACAAAAGCAGTTATCAATTTTCAAAGCACGAGTTATTAGAGAATCCTTTTTTAGTTCAATGATGTTCTCAGACACGTTCTGGATTAATAGATTACCACAGCCTTTATCGATTTCATATTCGCCAGGAAGAAGGTAAAATTCATAACCAGGGTACCCACGAAGGGACCCTCGGACGTATATGGTTCCCGAATACTCGATTGGGCAGTTGACTAGAATAGCGCACATCTCCTTTGGGTTAATAGAAGTATTCGAAGTTAAGGTTAGAAATATTTTGTTACCAACATCACGCATAAATTTCAGAGAGTCATAGGTTTTGGTAATAACAATGCCGGGTTTTTCGGTAAAACTATGACCGACCAGTATAGGGTACTTAATGACATCATCAGCCACAACTAATACGTCTACCTCTTCTGTAATACCTTGTATTTGTAAGGTAACCACAGCAATCCCAATCGGTAGCACAATATTGTTGCCTATACCCCTCATAGTCGGTAAATTAGATTCGTATGACCATATAATTCCAAGTTTATTTGCGTCATTGCGACGTATCAGAGTGCATTGACTGCCTAGATCTATGTAACCCGTTATTAATTGTCCATTGACTGTCATCTCCATAATGTATTTATTGTTATTACAAGTAACGAAATTCTCAGTATCCACGCGTAATATTTCCTTCTGATTCGATTTATCGATCTTGCTATTATCATCTACTGAGGGTAGTTTTGTGCAATTAATAGTAGTGTGCCCTAGTCTCTTACAAATGTTACATTTAAGAATTTTCTTGGTACATCGATAACTAAAGTGACCCGGTTCGTTACAATTATAACAAACAATACCACCAGTACCACCAGTAGCACCAGTAGAATTTTTAGCCTTCATGTCATTATAAGTGGTTTTTGTATTGCTATTATTTGTCGTAACGTTAATCGGTCTCCTGTCGTTAGATCGAAACTTATCTATATCGCGCGGTTGTTGTTTAATTGACTGAAAGTATTCTAATACCTGTTCGGGTTCCTGACATTTCAATGCTTTCGCACCTAATCTTAATGATCGGTCGTCAATACCATAGAGTAAACAGTCTACAGCGCGCTTACCCCTTATATCACAACGAGTTAACAAATTAATTTTTTCAAAATAATACATTTCTAATGAGTCATTATATTTTACGCGTTTGGACAACATTTCCGTTAATAATTCAGCGTAGTCGTCACTACTAGGGAATGATTCTAACAACTTGCTTTTCCATTCAGACCACGAAAACGACATAGTTGGTAAAGCTTGGTACCATGCTTTTGCAACGCCTGTCAATTTAGGTAAGGCATAGTGAATAATTTGATCATCACCCCACTTATACAGCCTTGCACATTCCTCAACTTTATTAAGCCACATATGTATCGTCTGTCCCTTAGTCATCGGGTCAAAGTCAGGTATAATATTTCCTAATACAGGGAATTTATTGCCTTCAGGGCGGTTATTTACTAAAGTATCAACTAACTTAGTCAAAAGTAAATGCGTCATATTGTCACTGTCAACACAGTCACTAGTATTGGAACGTCTTACCGGTGAGCGGGGTGCCTGGCGTGATGACGTAGACCCGCTGCTCATCTGCTCCGCTCTGCTACTACTCCTCTGCCGGTGCTCGCGCCGACTGCTGCTGCGCTCACGTCGGCTGCCGCTGCGCTCACGCCGGCCGCTACGATGATGTTCATGACGATCCCGCGAAGAGCTTCTTTGCAATGACGTATCCGTGTCTGAAGTCTCGCTTATTGGCCTGTTCCCGCGTTGTTTCTTATGTCTCCTTTTGTTCTTATGACCATGTTTCCTTTTTCTTGTCTTTGAATTACTTGTCTCCATTATGCGATTAGGTTAAGTACCACGTGGAAGGAAAAAAAATATCGGACTGAGCGCTAACACTAAAATATACAGCTAGCCTGTCCAATCCCACTTCTGAGATGAAGGATCAGATCAGGTTCGCTTCAATGAAACAAAGGTTGTTCCAAAATAAATTGATTTTAATGTGCTCGCTTCGACAATTCAGCGGTAAGTGTGTCACAGATGTCAAATTGTAAGATGGCGCACAATTTGACATCTGTCAATACAATCGACAATCGAACGAATGGCTTGAATAAATCGTTACAAACAAAATGCAATAATAATAAGCAAAATACAAATCGATTATTTTTAGAAAATGTTGCTACACGACTAATTACAATATTATTCTACAATCACAATAATATGCACTCCCTACTATACAATTGTAGGTCATGTGTCTTACACAATGTATGTGGGGTCGGCTTCCTCTCTAACTGGATGCAGCTGACTGCCAATTTTTTACACTGAACGCTGAAACTACAAAAATTAATATTTTAAATTAAGTTCACTTACCTTCTTTACTAATTTGGTGTCCTATGAAATAGAAAACGAAAACGTTTAAAGTTTTGAATCATCACTTTTGAATCAATTTTATGACGTGTAAAAGTGATGTAATGTCCAACTTGCAAAATAAACAATTTCATTTCATTTCATTTCATTTCATTTCATTTCACTACTATAATGAAATAATAGTTAAAACTTTCTAGCTTCGGAGATTCGATATTGTTTACTTACGAATCTCTTTCTTGTAGAGCTTTTCTTCCATTTTGGCTAGAAATAAATATTATAGTACTATATTAATTAGATGTAGCTGATTTTACTTTGAGCGCCAGCCTGCCCTGCTCAACCCTGTTACTTGGGCAACATGATAATTCATTGTGGTCTGACAACCAGTCTTGGTTGTCAGACTTTCTGACTCCCCGTAACAACTGTTAAGACCCGCCAATTTAACTTTCCTTCCGAAACATGGTTACTCACCCATACTATCGAAATACTTCTTGACCTCTGTAAAATAGAGAAAGTAGTAAATAAATTAGTGTTAATAAAAAAAAACGATTTTATGCACATTGTAGATACATGAATTATACAATAGCCATGAACTGCGACAACTGACTGTTACCTATAATAAGTTCGCGCCATTTTGGATTCAGCCTAGATTGTTGCCAAAGGACTCATGGAGAAGAGCCTGCAAGAAACTCTATGTACACTTTTTTTAAGAAAGTAATATGTTCACAAAGACTCGACTATACCTCTATAACAATAGTGCCTGATGGGCTTCTGACCCGATCTGCAAATCTATACTCATAATAATGGCGTCCACGGCCGATTTCGGCCACGGTGGCTGTTCTCATTTAAGGAGATCAGCAAGCTGCGCAGGACATATTATAGTGCACAAGCATTTGCGCAGACACAGGTGCACTCCCTATTCCTTCAGTCTCATAACCCGATGGGACGGCAATCCGACACGACCGGAAAGAGATCAGGCGCAGGACCGACATTTACGTGCTCTCCGATGCACGAATGAATCAATCACCAATTTCCAGACTACGGGCTGCTTTGTGAAAGTTTAAGAAAACCCACAAAGCGATTTCGGCCCGACCCGGGAATCGAACCCGAGACCTCGAGCACGGCAGCCGCGCTTGCGACCACTAGACCAACGAGGCAGTCATACTCATATAATAATGAGGTAAAATTTGTAAGTTTGTTTGTAGGGGGTAATCTTTGGAACCACTCCACATCGGAATTCCAAAATGTTTTCACTGATACCAGTTACAATGTTCTTGAGTGCCATAGGCTATATTTTATCCCGGCACGGGCAGCAGTTTCCACGGGACGCAGGTGAATCCGCGGGAAAACGGCTAGTAATTCATATCAGTGTTACCTCTAGTATCCATTTCAGAATCTTCAGATTCCTCGGCTGATGCTGATGATGAGCCTGATCCACCTCCATCTCCGCCAAGACCACCTAGGGCCGCCACTAAAAAAGGTTTTTGTATTGAAGGACCAGTTAAAAAGAATTGAATTTAGTCAAAGATCAATCAATGATATTGTTATAATCGCGATGAAATCCGTAAAAGTAGTTTTATTTAAATGTCTAATATTTGTGTAATTGTCAGAAATCAATACAAAGATCAAATTTTTTTGGAGACAAGTTTTAAATATTCTGCATATAGTTTAGCGTGTTATATTTACGTTAAAACATTCACGTTATTATGTCATTTACGTTAAAAATTACAATCTCATAAAAAACTAAATAACAAGAATGTAAAAAATATTATACTTACACATCATTTCAAGGCCTGCTCCATCAAGACCTTTAGCAGATTTTTTACTGCTTACATACGTTATGGACAAAAGCTGTAAAGAAAAATTCATTTATTATCTTCAACAAGCAATATTTTAGTAGTCTAGCCTTATGTTTATTTACTACTAGCTATACCTCGCGGTAGTACTTGCTTCTCCAAACAACTTCTTCTCCAACACGGTAAAAAACTAGCAAACAAACTCTTCAGTATTATCTATAGGTACTAATATTATAAAGAGGAAAACTTTGTTTGTTTGTTTGTTTGGTTGTAATGAATAGGCTCAAAAACTACTGGACTGTTTTTAAAAATTCTTTCACCATTCGAAAGCTATGTTATCCACGAGTAACATAGGCTATATTTTATCCCGGTACGGGCAGTAGTTATCACGAGACGCGGGTAAAACCGCGGGTAAACGGCTAGTAATCTATATAAAAGAAAGTCGTGTTAGTCACTCCACTTATAACTCAAGAACGGCTGAACCGATTTAGCTGAAAATTGGCAGGGAGGTAGTTTAGTTTTTGTCACCATCCGGCTACGGGAAGCAGTTATCTCGGGACGCGGGTGAAACCGCGGGCGGAAAGCTAGTATTATAATAAAAATATTTAAATATAGATATAGATCAGAATTTAATTCAAATAGCGTAATACAATATTTAACAATTTAACTCACAATAGCAATCAAATAAAATTGAAAATACATTACAGTAGGCTAACGAAGGTTTAACTGGTGACGAATGATTAATCAGCGTTATTACACGAGTCCAATTAATCAGTGCCAGTAATATTACTCGTTACGAGCGTCAGAACTGCTTTCCGATACGTTTACATACTTTTAATTAAATTAGAAGCTAATTAATGGTGGCGGTTTTAACTGCATAATGTTTATTTGATGTCCAATCGGTAGAAATGTAGGTCGGTTTTTCTTTTTAGAATATGACGTGATAGCTTTGCGAATTTATGTGTAGGTCATGTGTATATACCTATATATATGATGCTTGTTATTAAAACTATGTAGTTTTAGTTAAGATGGTTTTATAAGTTAGGTCTGTGCTACGTCTTTATTAGATCCTATCAGTAATTACAATATAGTAATCTTAATTCGAATGGTGATATCGTACACAACTCCATTTAATCTTAGTTTATAAAGTACACAACATATTTTAGTTTATTTTCTTATCGCTATATATTTTATTATACTCCTAAAAACAACTGTTTTAAAGTTATTGCTTTCATCAAGACAATGTTTTGAAAAACCCTAAGCAAGGGCTCGTAAACAAAGCAAATTAAATGAAATTTAATTATCAAAACGACACAAAAATTGCTCGGAAAAATAAATGTTTGTAATTGCTCAAAGGCTATTTATTTAGACAAGCAATAAAACGAATGAAAAGCTTTTGTCTTAAATTTCCGTAATCTTAAGATTAAAATTTATTTTCAAGACTAGCTTTCGCCCGCGGTTTCACCCGCGTCCCGTAGCCGGATGGTGACAAAAACTATCCTAAAACCTTCTCCCGGGTCTAAGTTACCTCCCCTCTAATTTTCAGCCAAATCGGTCAAGCCGTTTTCATGTTATGTCGTGACAACGGAAAGCGGGTTTCATCTATACTAATATTATAAAGCTGAAGAGTTTGTTTGTTTGAACGCGCTAATCTCAGGAACTACTGGTCCGATTTGAAAAATTCTTTCAGTGTTAGATAGCCCATTTATCGAGGAAGGCTATAGGCTTTATCCCGGTACGGGAAGTAGTTTCCACGGGATGCGGGTGGAACCGCTGGCAGAAGCTAGTTTTTATATATATAGATTACAAGTTCAAACATTGAGAAATGGAGGCACTTTCAAATTTTTGAAATACAATTCTCAATTTCTGCTTTGTATCTAAATGAAACGGGGCTAATTAATATACATGTAGAGGTATAGAGTACATGTACATGTAGAGGTAAAATATAGAGGTAGTTTACTACTTCTATATAGCTATCTGTTTCTATTGTATAGCTTGGTAAAACTCCTTGCAATCTTATTGATATCAAAATGAGCGTCCTATTCACCCAGCGTTAATTAAACTCCTATTCAAAACAATGGAGGTTTCTCATTATTTTTCATCACAATTCTTTATGCAGGCATACTTGAATCTAATCATTCGTTTTACGAACTCACTCTTTATTGTCTGTTGAACACCGGAAAATATTAACCAGATTATTTTTCCGACCCAAATATCGACCAATAGAATTGCACCATTCGACGTCACGTGGTACAACCTACATGGTATTATACTGAAAATTTTTTGAATATTTTCTCTGGTCGTTGCTACGTCAAACTGACAGGTTGTGGCCGACATTTGGGACGGAAAAATAATCTCCCGAATACCACACGAGCTTCATAATTATCTGGCATTTCCCTCAAGGTTCCCTGCAAACAAATAAAGTCGTCAAGTTTTTCAGGAAAAATCACTCGCGCTTCGCGCTCGTTATTTTTTAACCTGAAAAACTTGACTCCTTCATTTGTTTGCAACGAACCTATCGGAAAATACCCGATAATTTTGAAGCTCTTGTGGTATTATAAGTGATTATTTTACAACTGCAGAGGTAGTTTTTGTTTGCAAGAACTACTGGACTGATTTTTCAAAGTCTTTCAGTATTAGAAAGTACCGTCATGGGGGATTAGGATAGACTTCATCTCATTTAAAATTTGTTTTTGTTTGAATGACAGTTAAATAATTATTTTATCTGATCGCCAAACATTTTGATAAACCAGAATCTCTTAGGATCTAAGAAACTGCCAGATGTAGATAGAGTGAGCGCAACATTGCACAAGACACAAACAAAACAAAATTTCCCTAAATAAGAAACATGAAGTCCCAATTGTACTCCATTCGTGTTTATTTATACTATTATTTATTCAGAGCTCATTGAATATTCCGACTTTATTCACGTCAAATGTGAGAGAAATGCCGTCAAAATTTACACAGTTGCTCAGCAGGTCTACGATTTGCTTGCTTGCGAAATTCAAGTAAATACAGGCTAGAAGCATGAAGCTGTGAAAATTTTCCAGTTGTTACGTTAAATGTTGAGAATATTTTGTTTATAATGCAAATGTGTCAATTTTGTACCTATTTATTTAATAGAGCTGATAACAATGGTGATAACGTCACTTTAACAGTAGCAAAATTTTCACTTTTAAGGCCAACAGATTCTTGCTCCTATTTATTGCTGCATTCGTTTACTAAACTAACAAAGTGAACGAGAATGGCGATCCAAATTATCAAATGATTTGTTCGTTACATACCTACATTACATGAAATAAATATCGGTGTGTACCTATTTGTTTCAATCAAAACACTTGGAAAATAGACAGATATCCTGATCGTCGTAATAGATGAACTTTGTCCCAAAGGGGCGATAGACTGAAACTGTTGAAGGATTGATTGGTTTGTCTGAACTGTTACTACAAACTCGAGAACATAGAATTGCTATTTCTTTACCGACGACGAGGTCTATTGGTTGAGAAATATTGAGATACCGTATGAAAATATATACCGTGAAATGGGGGGAATCGGGACACTGTTTAAGTTCGACATTGATTTTTATCGTTATTTTTGTAGTTATAGTAATAAAACGGATATCATATTGGTTCCGGTAGTTTAAATTTTCATTTATAATACACCAAAATATGGTTTATTAAAAAAACAACCATAAAAAGTTATAAAAACTCACTTGTCCCTATTCACCCAGGCCGACGACGACGAGGTCTATTAGTTGAGAAATATTGAGAAACCGTATGAAAATATATAGGTAGCCAGTCAAAAATCATAACCCTCTTTTTGGTCTACCATAATCGACTATTATTCGCAATTTATTCAACAAAGTCTATGAATTTTTATTTTTATTAAATACAACATGTTTGTAATTAAAACTATAACATTGAACAGAGGACTTACTATTCAATTACACAAAGAGTCGTTATTATGTAGGTGGGTGATTTTCAGAAAAGAATACCCTGTGACGCACAGGAAATATTTTTTATTTATTTCGTGAATTCTATTATATTTACTCTAATATTAAAGAATATATTGTTAACTAGCTAAATCTGCATTTTAAATTAAAATTATAATATGATTTTAGGAAATATTAAAGTTTTTCTGTCAGCGTATGATGCATAGTATTCCTGAACGTCACAAAATATAATTAATTAGAAATAAAACAAACAAGTATTAAAACGAAATCAACTTATGGTGGCATAAAGATATACTTAAAATCTTTTAAAAACAAACAAAACGATAGCATAATTCTATAAGATTATTAAATAATCAGCTAAATAATTTCACTTTCGTCACTTCTTGGACACATCTCACTAGAAAAGTTGTCATTACTAATGATACCCGCTACAATTTCCAAAATCAAGCCTAGTGAGAATTTTTAGATACTAACAAAATACTATGATGCCAAAATAAACGCTATAAAATGAAAAATATATATTTTAAAACCATTTTTGTAACATCCAGAATATGGGACAGTGACTATTGTGAAAATTTCGTGATGGATAAGAATAATTTGAGCAATGTCCACACTGCCGATTTCAAAACACAATTACAAAGAATAAAGTATTAACTCACAAAATTTTTAGATATAAACCTTTACACACACATATATAAACAAAACCGATTAAATGTAAGCCTTTTCGATGGATACCTACCACACGCGCGGACAGGACGCTCCCATAAATTATTTAATTGTACACTAAGCTTTACAATTCAAGATCGTTACGATTTTGTTCCGGTAGTATGTAACGTGACGCACAGGAAGTGACGTTTTCATCTCACGAGACTTTTAAAATTGAAAATAACTAATATTTATTTAAACTACCTTGTTATTAGCCTTACTAATCTAATAATGATGAGTTGTTTATGTTATGTACAGTGTTATAGAGTTAAGAAAACAATTTATTAACCTTTTAAATACTGCCACCATCCGGAACAAAAATTTTGCGCGCCGATGACACCAACATTGTCGTCACAGTTTTAGCCTTAACTGACTTTAAAACGGCACTGGCGGACTTTAAAAAATCCTAATACGATCATAAAGTTGCCAAGAAGGTAGAAAAAACACAAATTGTAGATTTTCTCTTGAGTACGATATCAAATTTACCGTGACGAAACCGGATTTTCCGGAACAATGATTTTCGTAGGACAACATTAAAATAATGATATTTCTTAAAATAACAATAAATTTATGGCATAAAAATTAAAAATACGTTTTTAGAAATACAGAGACTAAGTTCAAAAACTTAAACATACCTAAAAACGAATATTTTAGAAGTAAGATGTATTTGAAATCTCCAAGAGCGCCATGGGACACACGATATTTATACGTCCTCTTTAGGTTTATTTTAAATATAAAAATAACTATCCACTTTTTATGCTACATATTGATTTAATTGTACATTAAAATATATACCTAAATTAATCAAAAACTCACTTTCACACGTGCCATATAAAAAACTCTAAATAAAAATGTTTGAAGGTGTGGGACAGGCCGATTTTGCTAGGGTCAAGTTTTCTGAAAAACACCCAGGTACTTATTTTGTGTTATAAACCTCACTAACATACAAATGTATTGTATCGTTCATAAAATAAGGGGCTTTAGCATGTATCTCATAAAATATTTTTGTGAACATCTCTGGTTTTCAAGCCCAACGCCGCGGGCGAATACTAGTCAAAATATAATATGAATATGCATGTTTTTCTTTAAAATGTTAGTTTCAGTTGCAGTACAAATGAGGCCAAAGTTAAGGTATGGAATTTATACTTGCTTTGTGGTTTGGTTAAAAAAATAAGGTACTTAATTGGTACTAGGATTCGTACTGCAGAAAAAAAATGTGTATTTTATATACCGCGTTTTTGATGCAAAATAAAAAGTATGCTGTTCCTACTTCAGAATTTCCAGTTTTTTTTTTTATTTAATGTTAATGCTCACCGATTAAATTACGTAAAATTCTTTGTCTTATTCAAAAAACACTTTACGTACAACTTTGTTGCGCACTATTTCACCAGATTATTTTGAATCTCAAGTCAAAAGGATATATTAAATTCCTGTCTACTGATCAGATCAGCAAGACATTCCTTCTGTGAACTCCAAATCGAAAGCTAACCGGATTGTCTTTGATTTTCCGCGACTATTTGTCAACAATCTCGAGAGAATTTGCACTGGACGAAGACCAAATTATTGTACAGAAGTCGAACTTTGGGGTTAGCATATTCTTATTGGACACGACCCCTGAATATTCAAAAACAGTCCTTTTGTACCTATGCACAGCGACTACTACTAGCACATAAGTTTGAATAACAAATTCATTTATGTCAAATGTTTTACTAAACAGCACTTTTTTAAATCAAAATTTACAAAAGACAGCCCCCAAAAGACCAACTGTTACTATGTTATATTACTGGGAAGCGAATTGACAGCTTTAGCCAGATAGGTCTAGACTCCAAAAAATCGAAGCGTTTTTTCGTATTCTCTTCGTTTTCGTTCGTCCTGAGAAGCCTTCTGTATGCATTTCCTTCTTGGCATGGACGTGGCGACGCAGTAATCGCGTAAACCGATTTAAGGTCAAGTGTGAGCTGAGCGCTGACCTCAATTGAGGTCCGCGATAACAACTTGAATATCGATGTGTGCCCGCAACATTTAGGAAGCTTCCAGTGGACTTGTGTGAGGATGTGCCTCGTGTAAGGATCATGGTGATTTTTAGAAGAGTTTTTTTTTTAAAGGACAATCTATACATATAATAAATCTGTAAAAAAACTGTGTCTGTACATTGAATATATTAAAAAAATAATAATTGGGTGGGGTTTAGAAACAGTAATGGAACACAAATCCAAAAAAAAAAATCTGTCTGTTTGTCTGTATGTCTGTTTGTTTGTACACGCTAATCTTCCGAACTACTGAACGGATTTCAATGATTTTTTCTTTGTTGTATTGGTATTAAGCCGGGTCAACATATAGGCTATAATTTATCTTCGAAACTTGAAGACCTGATGCAGAACTCCAACAGACAAACAAAACTATAAGAGATACAAAAATGGTGCCATAGCAAAAATTGTTTCATGTTATGAGCATTTTCTGCTGAGATAATAAATTTGAAGATCTGGAACACCTTATGTGGAACCCCAAGAGCCCAGCTACTCTGTACCATATACAGGTATGACGTTTTAGCAAAAGTTGATCAATCTGATAAGCACTTTCTGCTGACTTATAAAAATTGAAGATCTAAAACACCTGATGTGGAATTCCAGGAGCCCAGCTAGACTGTAGCATATAAAGGTATGACGTTTTAGTAAAAGTTGTTCAATCTGATAAGCACTTTCTATTGCCTTATAAAAATTGAAGATCTAAAACACCTGATGTGGAATTCCAGGAGACCAGCTAGACTACAGCATATAAAGGTATGACGTTTTAGTAAAAGTTGTTCAATCTGATAAGCACTCTCTATTGACGTATAAAAATCGAAGATCTGGAACACCTGATGTGAAACTTCAAGAGCTCCACTACTTTAAATGTATAGAAATGAATGTTACAAAATAGGTATGGTGAATCAAAAAAAGTAATTAGTCCGCCTTTTACATAGATAACCCTAAAATAATGAACACGTATTTTTTCTTTTCTTTCTCTCACATACAAATAATAACGTAGATACAACACGCTTGAATTTTGTGTTAAGTCACTTATTAGTATAAATTTTACATCTCATTTTTATTTTGTATGTATGTCTCTTCCAGACCTCGGGACTACAGAGTCCCGAATTTTTGGGAGGCAAACGTGGGGCCGAAGCCAACACGCTGAATCAACTTTAATGACATGGTGACACAAAACCGACGATTATCCCTTTATACACTATAGAAATGAACCCAAAGACAATCCCCGGTAGACGTCGTTAAAAAAAAAAGACAGTCCCCGGTTCTGTGATAAACTATTGCTGACTATGAAGGAAAACTACTTGGGCTATTGTGATGGGATGTTAGTGGATTAGGACATAGGAAACTATGGGAACTATGGCACCTCCCGATGACAATGTATTATTTATACATGTAAAAATGGCAGGTGGAGACTCGCCACCTCACTTACTGGGCCCCCGGGAATCAGTCACTGAATAGAAACCAGAGGGCAACAACTACATGAGCGGCTGAAGTGAGGATACCTCGGTGGACTTTAAACGCAGATCACCGGCCCACTTGCCACTTACCACGAGGCACCTACCCTCCGAGCAGGGCTACTAACCCTGCTCTAGCGACTCCACTCTGGACGGCCAATGAAAGCAAGCCAGAGGCGTGAGACCTAACCCCGTCATGGTTCACTCCGGCCGGCCGGAGATGGGGGACAGTATACTCTCCCTGGAGCACTCGGTATATATAGCTCCGCGGGGTTGCTACTCCCCGTCATCTGCCTCAGATGTCCTGCGGGGCTTATATCTCATTATTATTGTCGTTATTATCTCAAGAGCCTTTGTCTCAATTATGTTAGGATCGACTTCCAGTCACGATGCAACTGAGTACCAGTGTTTTACAACCGGTTACCCGCTCAACCCAACACCCCTTGGTAAAACTGGTCAGACTTACTGGCTTCTGACTACTCATAACGACTGCCAAGAATGTTCAATGACAGCTGGAACCTACAGTTTAACGTCCCCTATTGGTATCCAAAATATACATAGAAAGCACATACGAACTTAGAAAAGTTGCATTGGCAGGTACTTGCCAGACCTGGAATCAAAGTCATACTTGAGAGATCGGTTCTCTACCCACTAAACCAAAACGACTTCCACTAGGTCACCACTACTTTGTTATCTTAGTAATATTTAATGTTTTTTTACGTAATAATACGTGCAATATTTGCCACACACAACTTAGACTAATTAGAATCTGTGCTTTTGCCGTTGACGTACAAAAAATTAAATATATGGAAGGTTTCTAATGGTTATGCGTATTCCGTTTTTTTCCCGTCAACGGGCCCTTAAAATTCAATATGAGACGATTCAGACCATTGATTTTGCTGACCCCGTAGTCGCTGGCATAAGGGACAGGATCCGCGTACGAAGTCGCGGGCAGAAGCTAGTTTTATTAATAAGATTGACAAACGGGACTTTACGGAACTTCTACATAAACTTGCACACATAGCTAAGAACAGCTGCAGTTAATCTTCACGGCAAGCAAGTCAGTCAGTCTTTCCTTCTTCCAAAATGTGCCAACATCATGTTTAAATAAATATAAAAAAGATATTATCAAACGCATCAAAATCTTAGGACAAAGTTTTATCCTTTTCTGCGAAATACAATAACAAAAGTATTACATTCTCAATGCTACATTATTTCCTTCTGTCAAATTGGCCATTTCACCAGGAAGCTTGAACATAAACAGGGAATTAGATCGGCAGAATGTACGCAGCCGTCAACGCCTACCACTTGAGGAGATTGGCGGTGAACTCGGCCCGAGTCAACACTTCAGACCAATCGATTGGGGTCTTTGTACGGAAGAGGATGTCTTCTGAGTGCTTATTTTGTGCTGTATTTTTGTTTGATATTACCTCGAAAAATATAAGATATGGTGACTTTGATCTCTTTGTTATATTTTGATGATTAGATTGATCCGGTCTGGTCTAGAAGACTGCAATACTCGGATTGTACTTATGCTCTGTATTTTTTTTTAAACCTATTTAAGATGTAGGTACCTTTACCATTTTAAGACAGAAAATTCTTACAAAAAGAAAATACTTACTAGACATTAAAAATTGCATCTTTCTTGAAAACACTGCAAATGCTCCTAACACGATGAAAAAAGTGAAATTCCTGAAAAAATGTTGTAGGTATAGGGAAAAATGGCTGATACATTTTTTATTTGTATTCTTTCATGGATACCTCCGCTTGAGTGTCTCCACTTCAGTCCATTTAGTTACAGCTTCGAGTTTCAACTGAAATATTTTTACAAGCTTTTATTACAAGCTTTTATTTAACTTGCAATGTATGTATGTATGTTTTTTATTACGACCTCAATGGCGCAATGGTCGCCATGCCGGACTGCCGATCCTGAGGTCCCGGGTTCGATTCTCGGTTCGGTCGACATTTGTGTGATGAGCATGCTTGTTGGCCGTGGTCTGGGTGTTATAATATGTATTTATAAATATGTATATATGTAGCTATATGTAGTTTATCAGTTGTGTTAGCACCCATAACACAAGTTAATTAATAACTTACCATGGGGCTAACCGACCGTGTGTGAAAAATGTCCCGGCATTATTATTATTATTATGTCCCGACATTATTATATGTATGTAACTATGTGTGTTCGGGTGGAATCTTACAACTCAATTTTAAGGCACTTGCCCTCAACCGATTGAGCTGAAATTTTGCATACATGTTTAGTTTGGATGACAATGCATGTTAAGCTTTGTGACGTCATCCCAAATCCAACATGGCTAACTATACAAGATGGCGGACTAGTTATTTTTAAGGTACCTATACAATATGGGTATCAAATGAAAGGGATTGACAAGTAGAACACATTGCACTTTACGAAATAAAAATCCAAGATGGCCGCCGCTACAAAATAGTGAATAACCTATTTTTTTCAATCCCATCCATATGGGTATCCAATGACAGGGCTTTACAAGTGGAATAAAGTGCACTTTACCAAATCAAAATCTAAGATGACCCCCGCTACAGAATTTACTAAGAAAGTAAATACGAGTACTTAAATCTCGCGACAAGCTTTTAAAACATATAAATTGTGTCAAATATGTCAAATTTGAAATGTCGTTACAAGTTGAATAGATATAAAAGCTTGTTTTTAAAGAGACCTTAATTTATTAAAGACAAATTTTCTCATTGCTAGGTGAACATTTTTAAAATTGCAAAAGTAATTTGAAATGTTTTGGAAGATTTTGTCTTTGTGGAGTTTGAAGTTACAGTGGTGTTGATTTTGTTTAAGGCGAGGAATTGGTCAACAATAATTCCATAACCGGCACGCGCATCTAAGGCGCCAAAAGGGGTCGGAGCGTCTGAGCGGGGCGAGGATAACAATACGCGCGCTAGCTTATAACTAAAAGTCGTAAGCGACAAAATGGTTTTGTAATTTTATTATTTAGAAATGATAATTTGATAAAAATTCCTTCTACAATTTTAAAGAGTATGTATATACTCAACTACTAAAAAAGTTAAGAGGCTTAAATCGGTCCCGTTTGCTCATAATATGTGAATCTCTTTTTAAAAAGAGGTATGTTTGATATATTTTTCTCTGTTATAAAAGTTACTTAATCATGTTTTGACGTCTAACAAAATAAGGTTTATATCATGAACTTTCAGGTAACCAAGATGTATTTTGATCCGTTTTGTATTTACTGAGAAAAATTGAGATCCTTGGCGCCAAAAATTCCAATTCGTCCTCTTAAAAAATTAATGAAGTGGGTTTTATTTGTTTTAGATGAAAATGTCATTTTAATGTATGAAAATATTTACACTCCTAGAGATACAATTTCTTTTGAAGCCCTCAATATATTATATTGTGTAATTTTAGAACCAACATAATGTCATCCAAAGACTGCACCGCTCTTTCCAAATAAGTTCAAATACAATTGTATATTTTTCAAAAGCGACATTATGAATTTTCCGACTAGGTAAAACATGTACTAAAATAATAAAACATATTACTTATTTCATAATATATTACAGTTCATTTCCCAGTCAGGTATGATACGTGAGCCAATACTAAAGTTTAAATTGACTCACTCAAACTTACAGTCCAATTTATGTTTAGAAATTATTTCAGGTAATATCCACATCAATTTGATCCCTTCTAATAGACCCTGGGAATATGGGTATATATATCGTGTATATGGAAATTATTGTTTACGTTCAAATGATCTTGTGACCTTTATTCAACATCTTTGGCAGTCGTTACGGGTAGTCAGAAGCCAGTAAGTCTGACAACCTGTCTTACCAAGGGTATTGGGTTGCGCGTGTAACTGGGTTGAGGAGGTCAGATAGGCAGTCGGTCCTTGTAAAAATATTACTCAGCTGCATGCAATTAGGCTGCAGGCCGACCCCCACATGGATGGGGACAAGCTAGGCAGCTGACAGTGACTTAGTAGAAGTTAAAAAAATCTTTAACAATAGAAACCAACTTTATTTAAGAATGACATACCTCTACACTATATTTATCCGAGTGCACGAAGTGGTTCCATCAACCCGCGGGTTAAATAGTTGTTATTTGTTAGTTGTTCATCATAAATTAATGGAATTTATCATAACTGCACATACAACAAAACTATCACATTTTTTACCTTAAACATCAAGGTACGAAGTTCCAACATCACCTAATTCAGCAGACCGACCCTTATTAACCCGCGGTCTCCCTAAGGACCACTTTATATGGGAAACGTGCTCAAACTTCGCGAACCTGTAGTACCATAAAAGGTACCAACGTATAGGCACTTGCGTGGTTGATATTAAAGGTATATACCTAACAGCAGTACTGACTTTTGGAATGTTGATCTTGGTTCCTTTTCTGCATAAGATAAAATACCTATATAATCTTCACGTTAAGAAGAAGCGTCATATCCCTTTATCGTGTTGCGTATTTCTTGGTATCAATATTTGCCAATTTAGTTAACAAAGTTTACACTTGAAAACTCTTAGTTATTTCCAACCAGCCGTTGTTCACCTGCAGTAAGAGAATTATAATATTTTTGTAGAAACCACCTAGATGAAATGAGCCTACAGTGATCTTTTTTTTTTTTTTCCGACGTCAAAAATCATCAAATGACCCCTCCCGCTGTGGGTTAGCAGCGGTGAGGGAGTGTCAGACTCTTACTGTCTAAAAACCGTCGTGTTCCGTCGTAGCCTACAGTGATCTGATACTCGACTTACATTAATGTAAAACAATTTTGATTTGTTCAGTAGATCCAAAGATGACCCACTAAAAGCTCAAAATCTCAAATCTTTACCTCTTTATAAAATTGAGTATAGATGACATGAAAGAAAACGATATTTCAAAGTACATATTTTATTATGTTGTCACTTACATTATGACGCGGAGAATTCTACGGGCAAACTTATCACCTATTAAAAACAATCTTGTTTTTCAAGAAACGTTATTACACCGCAACAATGTTTTTGCGCTTTTAGCAAAATGCTGAAAACCTTATAAGACTCCGTTTTAGTTCCGAACGAGGCTCGAATATTAAAAAGGTCGAGTTACATTGTAAAAACATTGGAAAATTTAGGTTTAACTGAAACAAAGTGCTGTAAACTTAACCGTTGTTTATGGGGGTTGTATTTCAATTATATTTGGCAACATAAATGTGTGTGAAGGTTACACTTGAAATTGGGATTTCAAAGGCCACAAAATAAATGGTATTATTGTGGTAGCTATTTTGGTGCTCTTGTTTATTTGAAACTAGCTGGTCCACCTGTCCCATGGAAATAGTTCCCACACTGGTATAAAAAGTAGCCTATTTCCTTTCTTAGGCTTTTGACTATTTGTGTACCAAATAACATTTAAATAAGGTAGGTCAGTAGTCTTATTTCTTTAGGTATCCGTTTAATTAAATCGCAGAATTCAGTTTTTAACTCGTCATTAAAAACACTATTCAATACTTACTATTTTTCATATGCATTCTTTATTTCAAAACCTAGACTACAAATATTTACGTTGAGACACCATAACAACAGCATTCAATTGTCATGCATGAAAGATTTCATGCACAAAAATTACACTCGGACTATCCAGGTACTCACGTAATGACAGCTTATTACGTGGTCGACCATGATGGGTTTCCTTTGCATAGACAATGATTATTTATAGACTATAATAGCTGGATAGCCTCATACTAAAATTATTATGATGTCTGATATGATAATGGTCATGGCTTCAATAGAAATTATCGAGGATAATGCTTTTCAATTGTGAAGATTGTAGATGAAAGATACTTTAAATGAAGATATTGGCGTTGAAGACCTTTTGCTTGCAGTGGTTTGAAATAATAAATAACATGATCGCTTTTGTCAATTCTACGCAATTGAACCAGCTTGATTCATAAATATAGCGAGAATATAATAATGTAGAACAGGTGATGGTTCGAAGGAATTACCGTTGCATTGGTGCACAAAGCTCTTAGAAGTAACATTTGTGGGCAGGGAAGATAAAGGGGTCTCATCAATATTGATTACTAGAATTTAGATGGATAGTATCAGAATGGGATTCATGCCATGTCTCTTGTCAAACCCTACAAGACACATGCTACATACTATGATAGCCTACACAAATAGTAATATCTCAATCAATCAGTACCAGGATATCAGAAATGACATACACGTGTATTCTATTGTGAAATACAGTCAGAGGTTTAAGCCGAAATATAATCCGCTTCATTCTGAGGAGACTAAGGCTACCTGTCCACAGAAGCTAAACGAAACTGTGATTCGGACAAACTGAGAAATAGTTATCAATAGCATCGTGTACTTACAATCTGAAATAATAATAATAATCGCGGCTGCGGTGGCTATATTCTTATTTAAGGTGATCACCTAGCTGTGAAGGACATTATAGTGCACAAGCATTTGAGCAGAAACAGGTGCACTTCCTATTCCTTCACACTTATAGCCCATAAGACGTCAATCCTACACGACCGAAGAGAGATCAGGTGCAGGACCGACATTTACGTGCTCTCCGATGCAGGGACATAAATCCAAAATAACCTCATAAAATCAACGCTTTTGTTTAAAATTTCTCGCCTAGCTTCTGTGGACGGGCAGCCTAACAATACTATCGCTTGATATCGCATTCTCTTTGAGCGCAATCCCAGCGTTTAGTCAGGTTTAATAGTACCTGGGCCTTTGTTATTCAATCTAGCTTTGTTCTAGACGTTCTAAATTAGACGGATAAGCCATTTGAAGTACGATGTCTTTGTTTTTTTTTTCTAGGAAAAGGTGGGGTCATAATAATCTTGAAGTTAAGATATTTTGTAAAAAACTGTAAGTATTTATATTTTAATTTACAAAGCAATACTTGCTTTAACTTTAACCTTCTCTTAAGTCTTTGGTTTCAAAATATTAAGCAATTTTACAGTGATAGGTACCTTCACATTTCAACATCAATATTCTTTTTTAGAACTATTCTGTACCTAAAAAAATCTCAGATAAAATATCATCAAATAGAAAAAAAAAACATAAATAAGCAATACCAATAAAATCTGGAAGTATTTTTAAATCCCACGATCGTAATATAGACGTCTAGTCGGTGCAATATGATATGCTAGCACGATTTTATTTTACGACCTCCTTCAAGATGAGATTGTCAGTTTATTAAGCATTTTTTCCGTTCATATAAGTATGTTTACACCATGTAGAATCTGCAGACAGTTTATAAAAGAAGGGGAAGAAATTACATTGAGACACAAGCTTTGTACCTTCTCAGGAAAAACAAGCGGTCGAATTGAGAAACTTCCTCTGTTCTAAGGTCTGTTAAAAATAATGTTTGTGTCTTATAAATTAACTCCATAGAAGATTGGAAAATAAAACATTAAACTTTGGATCAAAGTATGTAGGATCTCATAACTTTTATCCAGCCTGTTACCCGTCATGGAAATACTTGATATAATACTTCAACTATTAACATATGAAACCTAGCAAGCAAGCTATTTTAAACCACAATATATTTCACCAACATTTACCTCGTAGCAATCGAGTGCAACACAAACAATTGGCAGCTTGCCACTTAACTATACACTGATACTTTGCCCAATTAATTAATATACAATCGGTTATAATTGTGCTTAATATTTTGTAATTAATTATGTTGATGATTATAACAACATTGAGTGGTTATTTAAACTGGACTCAGGGTCAGTTTAACTTCATGATGCAGTAAATTATCTACCTGTTTGAAAATGTACTCGTGGATTTATCTCATACTAGCTTCTGCTCGCGGCTTCGCCCACTTGGTGTGTTGGTAAAAAGTAGCCTATGTGTTAATCCAGAGTTTCACCTATCAACATACCAAATTTCAACCAAATCGGCCCAGCCGTTTTTGCGTGAAAGAATAACAAACATACATCGATACATTCTCACAAAATTTCACATCTATACATATAATAAATCTGTAGAAAAGTAATTTTTGTACATTGAAGAAATTGACAAAAAAAATAGCCGGCATGTTAAAGGATAACTAACAGAACCCATTTCCATCATTTTTGTCATTTTTGTCTGTTTGTCTGTTTGTCTGTTTGTCTGTTTATCTGTTTGTTCGTTCGCGATTCACGTAAAATCTACGAATTCAATGCAGACAATGCTTATATACAAAAATTCTACGTAACTTGGGGTATTACTTAGTTTTTGTTTCATCGAAATCGATTCACTCTATCAAAAGATATGATTAATTTTGTGAATTCAAGATGTGAAATATTACGACACGCAATCTGTTTGTCAAAACTGTACATTTGAATGTTGTACTTATATTAGTTGTTCGGCCTATTATTAATCTTTACACAGAAAATCACACCTTTATAAGTAACTTCGGAAGAAAAAAAAATATGAAAATTTGGTTTAGCAAAGGTTAAAGTAGCTCCATCTGTGGTAAAAATACATCAAATTTGTCAAAAGAGCGAGGTGGTAAATGACAATTAATTACCATACATTCTTTATAGAGGATTATTATTTCAACAGATGGAGTTGTGTATTTTCCGTAATTCACCATATTTTAACACGTACTTAGTGTAATTTTTCGATAGACATTTCAATAGTGTTCGTCAGTTTGCCGTACCACATCAAAATCCAACTATAATTATTACCTTGATGAAAGGAAAATTAATAGTTCTCAGCCAAATTTAAAACGGTGCCATCTAAATTATTTTTTGAACATTACGTCAAAAATGATGACTTTAGTGGAACAATTAATTATCATTTAAAGTTACAGATGGAGTTCATATCAGGATTTTTTCATAAACATAGTTTAGCTTATCTTCCACTAATGTGGTGGCCTTAAAACAAATTACTTTGAGGGAGTAGTATTAAGTAGACCTTAATTATTTTTTCTGATGCAAAATATGTAAACTTAATCCTAGAAGAAAGGAAGATCTATCTCTCGCAAGCGCTGCTAAGCGTGAGATAGGTAGTGTAGGATTCTGTAGCTTTAAAAACAAGCCCAGATACAAAGTGCAGATAAGAAATGGGAGCTTTCTCGATTTAATACCATACACACGTAAAATGCTTTATGCGTCTGGAAACGTACAAATTACGCGTCGCATACCAGAGACATGCTTACTTTCAACTTCTGATCGCAAATACACTGTTCACGATTACGAACAGTCTCAGTAAGACCCGAGCCAAGTCTAAAAAAAACACCTTTTATATAAAACTACGTTTGATGTCATTCAATTACAAAGACAGAATTGTTCTCTTCTGCAAATCCTATCCACCTATATCCTATCCTAATCCAGCATGCATTGCAGGTGTGCATTGCACAAAAACCAATGGTATCCTATTAGAGAAGTCAAAAGAGTCGGCCTGCCAACGTCAGCTTTTGCGCTAAGCAAGTGTTCTTAATAGTACCATCAGAATTACATTCATCGTTGAATGAGGTGAATACATTTTCAGAAACCACAATAACAGTAGGAGCCAAAGCGTATGATCGCTTCATAGAGCTCTGATTGGCCCCAGGTGACCAACTCAGGTCTGATTTGTTCGTTCATCAGATCTTTGAAAGTGTTTCGGTGGATACTTACTGTCGTCCTGTTTACGTGTGACACAAAATATGGTATATAAACGTCCTCCGTAAGAGCGAAATTTTCCCGGTGTGCGGTAGTGACGCACAGTATACAACACTTCTGTTTCTTTTGATTTGCTGGCTCCACCAAGAAATGACAAATTGCGAGCGTACTTTTTGAAAATCTTGGCAAAACTGCAGGTTTCAAGTACGAACACATGAAGTGGACTCTCACAGATACGTACATTTTGCCTATTCGTGAACTAATGCAAACATTTCGGTGGAGTCCCTCCCGGTTTAGACCTAACCCCACATTAGGCGTGCGCGATCCTCGGGCGTGTGAGTAGCGCGTGCGTCGCGAGCACGCTGCGTGAGCGTCGCGTTTTGCTGCCCTGCGGCATTTGCAGCGCGCTCGACTTGACGTTTAACTGCTAAGGCGTTTAGCGGGCGGCGGGGATAGCGGGCGAAGGGGTAAGAACGCAACTCGAGCGCCGCGTGCTCGCCGCGAGCGCGTCGCTTGCACTCTTCACACATGCCGCAGGGCAGCAAAACGCGACGTTCACGCAGCGCGCTCGCGACGCCCGCGCTACTCACACGCCCGAGGATCGCGCACGCCTAATGTGGGGTCAGCCTTACCATAGTGAGTAAGTGAAACTATCCTACCCTATGCGCCTGCTGATGATGATGACTCATTTTATCATCCATCCAGCTATTCCCCAACTATGTTGGTGTTGGGCTTCCAGTCACCGAATCTATTTGAGTACCAATATTTTGCTTGGAGCGACTACCTATCTACCTATCTTCAATCCAGTCAACTACACAAGACGATGTCCATGGTAAGACTGACAGACTTTCTGGCTTCTGATTAGTCGCAGCAGCTGCAGAAAATGTACAAATGACAGCTTTGTCAGACTCAAAGCATATAGACATAGATTATAGCTATTTCCTGTGAAAATTACTTACGCACCATACGTAATAATTTTCCAAATTGGCTGACTAGATCCAGAGATTTCCACAACGTCACAAACTTTACTTCTTTTGTTTAGATAAATGGTCACATCCACAACACAACCTTGATCATTGAATCTATGCGACTGCGAAGTGGTAATCCTAATTATACTGTCACGTGAAAGAATGCACCTACGGGATAAGTAGTATTTTGACTATTCTATATTGCCCACGCAGACGAAGTTGCGGGCAACAGCTAGTTTATAATATTACCTCTAGTAGGATAGTAGGATACTTAGGTACGAAATGAATATAGATTTTTTCTTTTAGAGCGTGTAGGTGGCGATACAAAGATTTTGTCACGCTAAGAATGAAGAATCCGTGGTCAGATCCTGGCTGGTGTTATTTAACCTTACTGACAGTAGTATGATTGAGACAGATGCACTTAATTGATATATAGCATAAAGATAGCATTCTACCTAATCTTAGGTATTGAGAGGGTTAGGTATTATTATATTCTACTTTAAAAGCACAAGGAAAATCAGCTAGAACAAGAGCATTCTTTCGCAGGATTTTATTATTGGAATATTTTCCTAATGAAATTAATAGATGCATAGCACTATTTAATTATTCCTTCTAAAGTTTAGAATTTCGTTTAGAATCTAAACGAAATTAATATGTAATATTGCACACAAAAATTTACAGATATGACCGTTATTACAACTATAAAATGAACTGCAAGCCAATCAGCCGTGTTGTTGTTTGATGGTCGATGCGACGCGTCGACCCGTACGGAACCCGCCAGCCGACACCTACAAATGATGCTGGCAATTAATTAAGTTCCATGACTAGGCAGCGTGTAGCGTCATTTGTTTTTATATAAAAAATAAAATTGTTCTTCTATTCTTCTATCTATCTATATCTATATATATAAAAATGAAACCCGTTTTCCGTTGTCACGACATAACATGAAAACGGCTTGACCGATTTGGCTGAAAATTAGAGGGGAGGTAACTTAGACCCGGGAGAAGGTTTTAGGAGTTTTTGTCACCATCCGGCTACGGGACGCGGGTGAAACCGCGGGAAAACGGCTAGTTTATTATAAAGTAACAACACATCCCCGATGCACCAACCTCTTTGTCAATCTTTCTATAGGTTTAGAAAAGCGCATTCGTAAAGTTTGATTTTAATTTTAGAGTTTATCGCGATTTAGATCATCATTTAGCCTCTGTGATCAATATGGCTAGACCAAAAAGAGCTCAATATTCAAATCGAACAAATTAAAGAAAAACACTATAATTTTTTCAAGCCTGTTAAATTGTAATAAAACTTCTCAGCACTTTAAGTAAACATCCAGTATTAAAATATGATAAACTGTATTTCGATTTATAGCAACACTCGTGAGACGTAAATCTTTTGATATAATTTCTTATTCTAGCTTCGATACTTTACTCCACTGTTTTCTCGCGCAATCTGGAATGGGGGATATACATAAAGTATTACCTTTAATAACGTAAATAATTTTATTTTGCACATCCTTTCAATTAACTTGTTATTTTGTTTTTGCTCTAATACCTCTCTTTCTACTAGTAAGTAATTTAATTTTAAACTACACCTCATCGTCTTGATAATTTGGATCTCAGCAGATTAGTTCCATATTTTTTCCTTCAGCTAATCTATACTAAATTATAAAGCTGAAGAGTTTGTTTGTTTGTTTGAACGCGCTAATCTCAGGAACTACTGGTACGATTTGAAAATTTATTTCAGTGTTAGATAGCCCATTTATTGAGGAAGGCTACGATACTTACTCCACCGTTTTCTCGTGCAATCTGGAATGGGGATATACATACATAAAGTATTACCTTTTATAACGTAAATAATTTTATTTTGCACATCCTTTCAATTAACTTGTTATTTTGTTTTTGCTGTAATACCTCTCTTTCTACTAGTAATTTAATTTTAAACTACCTCTACACCTCATCGTCTTAATAATTTGGATCTCAGCAGATTAGTTCCATATTTATTCTTTCAGTTAAGTTTCTACTATGAATATGTATAACTAGCTTCCGCCCGCGGCTTCGCCCGCATAATGTTCGGTTATATCGAGCAAATTCTTCAAAAGTCCGGAATAAAAACTATCCTATGTTTTTACGGAACAAAATATAAAGCGTGAACTGTAATATTTCAAGAACGCTATGCATTAAATACACAATTCATAGGAAAATATGACTACCTTATGTAATGCATATTCAAACTGCAGCTGCATTTCTAAGAAAATAATGTGTTTGAAACGTAATCATTTTATTCAGACATTAGCATAGGATCTGGAAACATAAGTTTCCTTTTATTGAAAATAGAACTGCACAAAATGGTCAGGAGTAATCTATTGATTTACTTTATCATATATATTAATTTAGAAATTGTTCCTTCTTGAATTTGACTAGATTTTGGTAAATTTAGTGCTTCCTAAAGACTAGATCTAACTTGAACATAATTATTACAACTACTATGTTTGAGATTCTTAAGTCATACGGAACTGGAGGTCGTTGAACTCAGGACTAACTTCTGTGTCAAGGCATGTTGTGTCCGCTCTTAGTCCTTGTACGAATTTGTATTATGAATAATATTGTATACTAGTCTTGTGTCTTGTATTTAGCCCGGAGGTTATAAGATCTATGTGAACAAGTCAAATGTGTCATGTCAAGTTATCTATACTAATATTATAAAGCTGAAGAGTTTGTTTGTTTGTTTGAACGCGCTAATCTCAGGAACTACTGGTCCGATTTGAAAATTTATTTCAGTGTTAGATAGCCCATTTATCGAGGAAGGCTATAGGCTACTTTTTATTCCGGTACGGGAAGTAGTTCCCACGGGATGCGGGTGAAACCGCTGGCAGAAGCTAGTTTAGACATAAAACATAATCTTATGAAAGTAACTCGATGCAATTGTGAGCTTGTAGTGGGTTAGGATGTACTGAACCGGTTTTGATGAATATTTTACCAAAAGAAAGTCGCGTTATTTTGTACATCGTAGACTACCTTTATTTTATTGGTCCACGAGTAGTAACTCCCCCGGGACCACGAGTAGTAATTTACAGGACTTCAATTTTAAAAATAACATCTTATTCTTAACAGTAACAATATCTGGAATAATCCAGTTTTTACCTGTATTAGGGCCAAGCCCTAAGGGAATAATAAAACTTGGTCTATCCGCATTGTTGCCCATAGCCATCCGCCAAATTAAACTTCTGCGTAATTTTGGCGCTTATCATTTTTTGGTCGGTTTAAGTAATTGTTTTGCTTATTCAGTTTAACTCGTATTTACGGGAAATTATTTTAATATTGTCTAGAAAGGAAATTTTTGACAAAATATGCAAATATTATTAAAAAAATAAGAAAAACTAAATTGCGTAAAGCTATCTATTTTATTTGTTCTACGTGGACTGGAAAACTATTGAAAATACCTAGATTTAAAGACTAATTTTCTCTTATCGGAGCACCAAAAATATTTCAGACACAAGTCTAATGATTTAAGAATACCTTGCAGATAATATAAACATATATATACGCAACTTTCAGACGCAGCGAGCCTAACAAGAAACCTAACATTCTTCAATTACATACTACCCAGTTTCACATGACTTCATCAATATCAGAAACATATCCTACATAAACTGTACTACACAATGTAATCTTAAGGGAGTCGCTTGTATTAATAATAAATAACCTCGGAATGTAAGATTCATAAGGCAGAAGTTAATAAATAACATTTCAGTACTAATATTGTGATGTAGGTATGGGTATGTTTATTGGAGGTATCTATAGCATTCTCTAGGGATGTGTGTTAGTATTTGTGTCGATGTCGATAATCTTGTGTTGATGTTACAGATTTGTTTTTATAAGTTAACTAGCGACCCGCTCCGGCTTCGCACGGGATAACAGTATTCCCCTACTATTTAATGCATGTTATTATACATATAAACCTTCCTCTTTAATCATTCTATCTATTAAAAAAACCACATGAAAATCGGTTGCGTAGTTTTAAAAATTTAAGCGTACTAAGGGACATAGGGACAGAAAAAGCGACTTTGTTTTATACTATGTAGTGATTCTTATTAATGTTACGTTAAAACTGATTGGTTTTTGAAAGTGTGTAGTTTTTTTCTTGCAGCGATGTTATTTGGATTTTTATTATAATAATGTGGTAATTGATACAACGAAAGAATTTGTTCAATTTGTTTTTTTTTTTCTATTAGCTTTTATTGTCAGCATAAACATATTGTGTAGAAATATGAGTGAGAGACATGTATAGATTAATTGAAAAGACTTAATTTTCATTGTTTTTGCAAAAGTCAAAGCTAAATAAAATAACAAATGAACATTACATACCTACATCAGAGGAAAGGATAAGGACAGGAGGACCTGCATACATAAGTTTAATTGAAAATGTAGATAACTTTTTGAGTCTGGTGATTTTTTGATATTTAAAGTGTTAATAACATAACGCAAGGTTAACAACTAAAATAACGTAGTAGGTATTCAATCACAGTAAAATCAGATTTTCTGTCTACAATATAATGTAAGCAAATATATGGAATGCGAAGTAATAAAGTCCTACCGTCAACCCGTAACGTCAAGAATATTACATTATCATTCTATGAATTTATTTGATATAGTTGTTCTACACAATATTGGAATAAATAGCGAAGCATCTTGCTTGTTTTCACAAACAGAATATTGTATAAATTCAGAAACTGGAATAGTTGGAGAATATTCTAAGAATTTTCATTTATAATGAAAAGTACGAGTACATGCGAGGTAACATTTTTAATCTTGTACCTGATATAAACTACAAATATTTGATTATATTTATGAAATAATTCTCCTTTTGGAAAACACTATTTAACAGACCTATAAACATTCCAGTCTAATAGTAACTCACATAAGAAAGGACATAGACTTATTTATAAGCCACTAGCTTCTGCCAGCGGTTTCACCCGCATCCCGTGGGAACTACTTCCCGTACCGGGATAAAAAGTAGCCTATAGCCTTCCTCGATAAATGGGCTATCTAACACTGAAAGAAATTTTCAAATCGGACCAGTAGTTCCTGAGATTAGCGCGTTCAAACAAACAAACAAACAAACTCTTCAGCTTTATAATATTAGTATAGATTTGAAAAAAATGGTAATATTAGTATTTTCTTCATATAGGTACACCATTTGATTCGAACCATGTTTTAGGCATCCTACACTGTTACTGGTAAGACAATGTCAGTGTCACATCTTAAAATCTTACTGATAAATACTAGGTACTGTAGTATTTGGCATCAAGACACTAATCTAACTCGATACGACTAGTTATAAGATGTTCGCTTACACAACTACTAACTACCCGTAACGATGATAAATCTACGAATGGCAGATGGGAACTAGAAACAACGGCTTATCAGGCTTTATGCTATTGACTGGGTATGAAATATTATCCTGAATAGTCCGTAACAAGCGTAGTTTAGACAGCTCTTCTTGACACTCAATTGTATGTAATTTTTACTAAGCGTCCAAAAGGATAGATTTAATTTCCAATTAAAGCAATACGCCTCAATCAATACTAATGAAACAATGTTATATGTATTTCTGCATTACTATTTAATGCAGAACCCAGATTGGTTTTGCAAACTTAATGCAGTCCAAGCAAACCAAAAAGAGCCTATATTATATACTCATTTTTATTAGTTTTAGTATTCAAATATTTTACGCTTCTCTTACCAGTCTCAAGTTTCATCCCGAAAAAAAGGTCCATGAGTTAATTTCGGTGGTGTAATTTATGTACGTAAGATTCTCTCCATGCCACAAGTCAAACAAGGCCAATTGGACCAAGCAACCACGATATGCTCACTAACCCCAACATTGTCATCTCACCAAACGTTCTAATTCCTAGCCGTACACCCCACCACACATATACCGCCCTCGTTTGTACTCAAAGCACGTAATACAAGCGCTGTACGTGCGGCGCCCTCCGTACATATTAGATTTGCGTCCAATATGTGGACGTATTATGTCCCGGTTGTTATGGACTGTTTGTGGAATTAAATCATCCCGCTTTTTGTCCATTTGATTTTCTTTGACAAGAGAACTGAGAACTGGATATTTTTTTGGGTATCACTAACATTTTTGTTATGTCAAAAATGATTTGTACATTTTGTGTACTTTTTTCTTCTTTCACGAAAAAAATATGTGGACATCCCTATATGTATTTCATCACAGATTATTCTGTCATTTTTTAAAACGCCAAAAACATGGTACATTTTAATACACTGGCCAAAAATAGCTTAGCTTTCCCTTCCATCAACAAAACAGGCTTTTTAAAAAGTCATTACTTGTTGAGTTGGTCATTAAAAATTAGCGAGGACAAGGGTTGTATACAAAGGGTGTAATGGAAACACGCATACAATGTATTATTGCTAAGTTAAACATTTTCATACATTGTTATATTGTTGTATAATCCTATAGCCGTTCTGGCCCGTGGAAAAAGGTCCTGTTTGAAACATTAATCATTTAATTAAGTGAGCTAGGAATTCAACATTAGGAAACATGTTTTATTTGTAACAATAATAATGACATTTATTTCAAAATTATGGAAAATTTTACTAAACTGCAACCCTACACCCTAAAGTAACCGTATACTTATAAAGATTGCTTGAGTTGTTCAGTTTATTCGTTCAATCTTTTATATATTTTCCGAAAATGCAATTATAACAATGTAATACAAAAGTATTTTTACACAATTTTCATCCAACTGATTGTAAGAGGCAGCTGTTACCTTCATATTAAAATGATGCTCTTCTGCACGTATTCACTTAATAAGAGGCGCCATCACTTAACATGTAATAACATGTCAATCAAGAGAACAATAAGTAATGAACACATGTCTACATGCTAATATTCAGCGACACACCCGTCAATTTTAATTTAAACTTTTAAATGAAGTTCCTTTTGTTAAAAGTAGGGTTACCAGATGGGAAAATTAAGTCCGGAGAAAAGGCCCGACGAAAGGAAAAAGTCTGAAGTTATTTACGGTTAGAGATTGTTTCACTAACATATTTTAAACATTAAAAAATACGTAATATTATCGTTTTTATTCACTGTGGATCTTGTTCAAGTATTGCAGATCTAGATCGCACTTATGCATAAGTGTAATAGGTAGGTATCTTCAGTAGGTAGAGATGACAACATTGATTCAGCATCGACTTAGATTGCTTAAAAAAATCTTTAACTGCACAATTATTACCAAAGAATAATTTATATTTTTTTAAGAAAGTGATCTTTAAAATATAGCCTGCTTTTATAAAATCTCTGAAAAGTCTGAAACTTGACAATAATTGTAGAATCCAGCACCAACTCTAAGAAGAGTCCAAAAACCCTCACATCGCAGGACAAATCCTGACCTGGAATCCTGGTGACCCTAGTTCCGACTGAGTAATTAAAAGTTGTCGCCTCACGATAGCGTTATCTCAGACCATCTGACGTCACTCTTTGCACTTTGTATGCAAGATAAATGAAGCGTTCAAACGCGATTAAGCTCTAGATATGTATTTTTTGAATGCCTCGGCGTTTTCTTTGGCGCGATGAGCAGAATTTTAAGTGGTTTTGTCTTGATCAATGCTAAGAGATAGTAGATGGCAGTGACAATATCTTGACAGTTTGGACAATTAAGCACTTTAGATGGAAAACAACAGGAAAATAATAAATAAAAAAAGCTGATTGATCCACAGTTCCGTTAACAAATCTCGGTTTAGGGTTAGTACCAAAGTATGCTGTAATTACTCCACGGGAGTGCTTTTTTTTTCAGTTAGTAAAGACATTAAAATATAAAGAAGGATTCACTATTTTCCAAGGAACTCTATGCAATGTTTAAAATTAGTTGCATCTAGAAGTTGACCCTAACCTACTTCATAAAGGTTAAAGATAAAGAAGATCGTAATTAAACTAAGAGCAAATTAACAAATGTAACTCATTTGCAACGTTGTTCCACTAATTAACATGTTATGTTAATATTATAGTAGGTTCCTGGATATGACGAGGATAGTAAGATGTAATTGAATGATGATCTATCTATGCTAATTTTATAAAGCTGAAGAGTTTAAATGCATACCTATTTGAAAGTGCTAATAACAAGGTGGACAGACGACCTTATAAAGATTGCCGGACGACGCTGGATGCAGGTCGCTTCCAACCGGTATCTGTGGAGATCTAAGGGGGAGGCCTATGTTCAGCAGTGGACGTCCTATGGCTGAGATGATGAATCTATATTTCAGCCGTGTTTTTACCGAGAAAAGTTTTAGGTTGTTTTATCCTGATGCGAGAATTCATTTCCACCATCATCATCATCATCATCATCTCAGCCATAGGACGTCCACTGCTGAACATAGGCCTCCCCCTTAGATCTCCACAGATACCTGTTGGAGGCGACCTGCATCCAGCGTCTTCCGGCGACCTTTATAAGGTCGTCTGTCCACCTTGTTGGTGGACGTCCTACGCTGCGCTTGCTAGTCCGTGGTCTCCACTCCAGCACTTTTCGACTCCATCGGCCATCCGCTCTGCGAGCAATATGGCCAGCCCATTGCCACTTCAACTTGCTAATCCGGTGGGCTATATTTCCACCACAGTACGCGGATAAGACCACTGGTAGAAGCAGCTAGTCACACAAATTCCTTACACGCCTAAAACACGACAACAACATCCTCAACACCCCAACATCTTCAAATAAACCACAACTGCCTATAAAAGTTGTACATCAAACCAAGCAAGTATTACTCGACGCCTACAAACGCAGGTAAGAGTCCCGTAATGAGTTTAGACGAAGCAATTAAACCTGGTAAAGTGGGTCGACGGGTCCAATCTCTACTACTAAGTTATAGCCAACTGAATTGGATTAGAAACATGAGGTACTAACAGTTTGGCTGGTAAATACGTAATTAGGGGAATTTTTCACACTTGGTGGAATTTGTTAAATTATGAGTTTTTTGTTTAAAAATTACTTGCCTATTAATACTCAATGCAAATGTTAAAGTATATGTCTATGTGACATACAGAGTAACGTTAGATTTTTAGTTGGGTTTCTCGCGAAACCCCTGAAACGATTCAAATAGTTGCACAGATAGTCTGGAGCCTAAGAATACTTTTTATCCGGGTGTGAGAAGTTGTTCCCTTTTTGTTGTTTTAAAACATTATTTTCTTAAGTAGGTGCTAACCTTAACCCATATTGTGTATTAACTGGAACACTAACGGCCACATACGCCATCGATCATACATATTTTCTCATTTACTTATCGAGGACTTCTTTGAGAAATAGGTAATCGAGCAAGCGTATCATATTTTATACACATTATTGAATAAACCTCTTTGATATCTTCTTTTAATCAAAACCTATTAACATAATAATTATTCAATAGCATGACTTTCAGAGTAATTATGATAACACTCGTCATAATCGTCTTACTAATATATTACTGTAAACGCACATGTTTGTATGTATGGATTTTAGTCCCTCTTTCAGGCAAAAATGACCACATGGATTTCAATGCTTACAATAAGTAGATAGTTGTATAGTTTAGCTAGTACATAAGATATTCATTATCCGGGTGCGGCAAAAAGTTTCCTTAAGAAACGGGTAAAACTGCTGGCAGAAGCTATTTGGATAAAATATGGAGCAAAAATATAGTATGACCTGAGGTGACAAGCGCTACCGTAATCACCTGCCTGTACCTATCTGTGTCACAAATGTAGGTTGATACTGCTATCATGAAACTGAGAATATCCTAGGATGCTCCCATTGTGCAGGCGTCTCCTTTCAGCCATGCTCAATGCGGCTGAACATCAATATTCCAGACGAAGCGACTATCGAACTTTATAGAAAGCCAATTGTTGAGATTCACCAATATTCCGATGATCCATGGATGGCGGACATGGTAGTTAAGGACGATAAACAAGCAACAGAAATAATATATAAATACTAACTATAAAATTCGACTTCTGATGAAAATGAAATGATAGGCATGCCAGCTAGCCATATAGTAAGTATACGACTCGGGCCCTTATATAAAATGGGAATAATTTTATACTATGGCTGTCTCAAAGTAACTTGATTGTTTATTGAGTGCCAAATATTTGAATCCATTCTGTAACTTAAAAAAACAAACATTTGGTCCTATTCATCGTAAGCAAAAATCAATTTCAACGAAATACAATTTGAAAACAAAATAAAACATCTAACTAAAAACGTGGTTCCCATAAATACAGAGATTACAAGCGCGCTGTCAGCTTAGCAGGGTACAGTCGCGTAGAAAAACGAATGGTCTGTAACGCTGTAATATCGCAGACACTCCCCATAATATCGTCACATCGCTTACGAGAGGGTGCGGCGAGTACCGTCGCGTACTAAAGTATTTTAGCAACTTCCTATGCGTTTTTTTTTGTACAACATTTTTGTTGAAGAGCTACAGTGATAAGCTACGAGAAATCGCTCTTTGTTGGTAAAAAACTGGTAATAATCAGCTGCATCTGGTTGGACTGGAAGCCAATCCCAACATAGTTGGGAAAAGGCTAGGCAGATGGTAAATATACTTGAAATATTTTATTTACTTCACATTTGCATGATAAACTCGTCGATTCACCCACACACAACATATAGTGGAATTCCTTCTCCTACAAAAGAAAATCCAAAAAAAAGTAAATCCTTTCAGAATGCATAGAAAACCGTTAGCAATTCGCTTCTACATACCTATGTTCCATTGTTACTTGAATATCTGTCGACAAGAAAAGTATGCGAAAAATACTTATATCTACCTACGTACTGCTTTTTTAAAAGCACCGTGGGTGTGACGTGTTTTTTCTACTTTCAACATACACTCAGAAATTGAGTACATGATAAACAAGTCAATAGTTAGCCTTTTAACTTGACAAAACACTTTTGTTTACATCTGTCTCAAACGCTGTTGTCTGAGCCAACAGCGCTTTGCCTGCCATTTAATTGATTAAACGTTCTGTAATCGACTGTACTTTGACATCAACATGTGTGTTAGATTAGATCTACGTAGATGTTTTTATAAAGACATTTTATTTATAGGGTGAAAGCTTTTTTGCAATATTTATGCTTATAAGGAGGAAGCACATATTTATACGTAGATAGAAGGCAGAGATTAATTTTTCACTGACTATTTTGATGGGTTGATTTTAAGGCATCTTTACCTATTAATCTATTCGAAAAAGTATACCAGTAATATCTATGTAGTGACCATAATTAATTTGTTTTCAAAGTAAAGTTGTTTTAAATTGTAGTTATTTTTCAATCAAAAACTTTCCAGGCACGCATTTAAGTACTCGTATTTACTTTCTTCGTAAAATCGCGACAAGCTTATAAAACATATAAATTGTGTCAAATATGTTAAATTCGAAATGTCGTTATAAGTTGACAGTAAAGTTACAGTAAAAGTTTTTTTTTTTTTAGCGCATTTAAATAAAAGCTTGTTTTTAAAGATTTTTTTACCTCAATTTATTTTAATAATTATCCTGTTTAAAGTATATTTTAATCACTAGCTCTAAAGTGTTCTTCTTTCTTCCCTTTACAATCTTCACTCCATCGCTTACGGTGCATTGAAACCAATAAAGTAAAAATGGAAACTGTCAACATTACAACATTAAATGATCCCCTCGCTGTACCACGGCGTCCATTTGTACATAAACTTGTACTAGAAATAGCACAAACGGATATTATCTTATATTGTTCCGACATACGTAGGAAGTGTTCAATGTGTTGCGGTTTCTAATGTACATAAGTACCGTTAGGTCTTCAGGCGATTTTCAACCTTCACACAGGGTAGTAAAGGTGCTTTTGAATAGTTTGAAAACTGACGAGAATGGACCACGTCGGAGTTACGTAGGTGTTGTGTTTGATATAAAGATTAGTTCGAATGAGTATTAGTATTTAGCAATGAGTTAATACAAGGGTTTAGAAAGTGACTTTTTAGTTACGTTATGTTGCTGAAGGTAATTTTCGAAACATAAGCGATCTATGACGATTAACATGATGTAAAATCTTGCCTAAGGCTTTCAAAACTATACAAGCTTCTTTATTAGGTTACATTATTCTATTACATATTTTTCTTTAAACAAATATAAGACGAAATTGCTAACTTCAAATAAATACCTGTTATAGTATTATAATTTTTAAGAAGATTGACTAAAAACTCCATATTGTTCCTTAAATCCTAAAGTTTCTCTAACGAGCTAACTCCAATTTGGTTTATCAGCTAAACAACAAGAGTGAATTTAGGCTGTACAGGTAAATAGACAGCTAAGTCACAATATTATCAAAAGCTGTCAATTGAAGGCAGTACACAAAGGGAGACATGGTCTTGGTCAACGCTCCTTGCATCTAATACACTAATGGGTTTCCAGTGCATAATACATGTCAGGCTATCTACGAATAGAGTATTCATGATCATTCGGGATGTTTGGTATTAATTAGTATCTACATCAATGTTGTAACTGGCCTATTGCATGGAGATTTATGAATAAACCTTTTTAAAAGAATTAATTATAATTATTTATTTTATCAAAATAATTTACGATTTCATACATTTAAATCGGGTGTCACTGTAATGTGACATCCGATAAATAGTAATTATAGGTAGGTATAACAAAAAGAATAACTAAAATAAATACATTTATCAAAAAAGTATTCCGAGTACACCTAAATTACAGGCTGTTGTCGATGTAAAATCATTGAAATTGATATCTTGCAGGTGCACATAACAACCATTAAAAAAAGCAATAGTATTGAAAATTCCAGCCAACCATTAATACTGTCAGTTTCGATAAAACTACCAAACAATCTTTTTTAAACACAAAATGTAACTTGCAACTAAAACTATCAAGTTTACAATATCATCTAGTTTCAACTTCATAATCACGGAAAATCGGACACTCAAGGATATTATATTTTTTCATAACTACGACAAACTTTAACTTCAGTTCGAAACTGCGGAACTGCATTAAAAAATTCAGTTTTTTCAACCATATTGTTTTTTTCGGGAAGCCATAAAATGCAGTATGAAATTGGATTTTTGCTGATACATGCATAAAATCACAATTTCGATCTCTGGTGAATACGGGCTGAAATTCAATGCAATTATGAAAAACTTGATTTATGGGGACCATGATTTTGGTCGCAACGTTGATACCTTTTTTGGGTGACTTTATTAAGGTGATATTATAGTATAATGATATTTATGTATTTTTTAAGGAAATCTGTCAAAAATAATTGTACTGATACTTTTGTATGCTGACTGGAAGGCTTTTAAACGTCACTACAGAATTATTATTATTATCACGTTTTCAGATAATAACGTATGTTTCTTTTTAACTTCTAGTAATTAGTTGTTGCCCGCCATTTTACTCGTAGTCATAGCAAAACAGTTCCGAACCATTGCCGAAATTATTCTCCTGCTTTAGCTATAATATTTTAAAAATTCAGCGTCATAGAAAACACATGAACCTTATGAGATCTTTTTACCTTGAGCTCCGTAGGGACTGAAAGTTCCCGAAATTTTACCTTAAACGTATTGATAATCCTGACCGTGATTTACCTTAACCAATACATATTCATATTACTAAATCCGATACTTGTCTAAGAGCCCTTCACATACTAACATCTCAAACAAGACAAATACATAGCTATTAGCATTCAGTTAACAGCTTAGCCGCCATTAAGAGCTAATCGGATCTGATGTGCTATGCCATTGATTACGTGCATAACGGACGGTAATCTACTGGGACTGTGATGGATTGTGATGGTGATATGTGATGAATCCATGTATAGTAACTGGAATAATTAAGTCTACTAAAACTTTTGTTTACAGTTTAAATTTGCGTTACGTTAAAAAAACAAGTGCGAATCCTACCATTATTTTATTACATTTTTAGTATATGGCTATATTATTATCTGTATAAAATGCGACTATCTGGCTATCATGGGTCATAATGTACACCGTGGTGGTAAACTATTGAATGGACGGACGTACAGCGTTTCAAGTAGTAGGGTCAATCCTCAAATGCGACAAGCGCACACGCACACTTCGCTACATGTCTTGCTACGGCGTAGTCTGATAGTGCTACGTCGCGTAGTATCCAATCTTCTGTAATATTAACAGAACTCATTATTTTATACATTCATTACTTTTTGATACAAAAATAATAGACTTAACCGAGCTAATTATATTACACAAAGAAAAGCTGATAGGTATGCATGTGTAGCTAAATAATAACTTCGACTAAAGTTAATTAAATCTCATACTTTGTGATTCACATACCTAGATTCAGTTAGTAACCGTATCCATTTTAAACTATTTCATTAATTAATTTTCCAAAGCAAAGGAATAGTAATTAAGTTTTCAAATTCATATGTACTAGAAAATGTATGAAATGTACGTGGGTGGATGTAAGAAATATTAATTAGATTCACATGTATAGATTTCAATAGAACGTTTTACTCGCGCACACACACTCGCGCATTCTCGGCTCGGTTTTTCAGATTGGATCGTCAATCCACCGTTACAGCAAACAGTAAACAACTGACAATTCAAACCATGACACGTGAAACCGCTTGCTTGTTTTTTTTGTCGCTCTGAATGTGTCGCAAGTAAAAAATCTAATGAAAAGTTGCGTTGTGTCCTCTTAATTAATACTATTATGAAAGTTTGTTCGTGTAGATATTTCAACACGGCTTATACTGATGTCAGAATGACCTTTTTATCCCAATAACTAAAGTCCCCTCGGAACGCGGGTAAAACCGCAGGCAATGCCCGTTACAGCCTTTTTATCGTCCCACTGCTGGGCACAGGCCTCCTCTCACACGGAGAAGGATAGAGCATTAATCACCACGCTTGCTCAATGCGGGTTGGTGATTTCAGACTTTATAGTCCAGGTTTCCTCAAGATGTTTTCCTTCACCTTTTTATCAGCCATTGGTGTCCAAGATATACTTAGAAAGTACTTACAAACTTAGAAAAGTTGCATTGGTACTTGCCTGACCTGGAATCGAACCCGCGCCCTCATAGTCGAGAGGATGGTTCTTTACCCACTAGGCCACCACGACCAACAATGCCGACAGGCAATGCCTAGCTACGTATAAATCACAAGCCAATACTCATTAATTACCCTTACAAAATGCGGCAACGTATGCTTAATTAATTTAAATAATGTTTAAATTAAACACAGTTATTATTAAACTTGAAATAAATACCACCGAGCGTTAGTAGGTATAAAACTACTGTTTAACCAAATGCTTTTGAAACGTTTTTGATTTTATGCGGCGTCCGGTCCGTTCAGTGTAAATATTAGTCACTTTATTGAAATCTGAAATACAGAGAAATCATATAGAGAAATATTTTAAAGTAATTAAATACCTTTACCTAGTATATTAACACTTTTATAATTATGCTTTTACTCAAATAATAAAGGTATCAAAGAGTTCTGGGAGACTTTCTACATTGAGTTTATTTTTTAAATTATAAGAAAAAGAATCTAGAATGTAGTCATTTTATTGTTTGTCTTAACAACCAAATTAAAACCCCTTTTTTGCAAGTTTTTTTTTTTAATAACCTGGGAGACTTGCACAAAATTGCAAGAAGTACGTAAACCTTTATTAAACTCCAAGATTGCTTAAAAAATGGAACGTGATCGCTTTCTTTTCCACGACTAATGTAAAGCAAAGACTGAAAAACGGAACGTTGAAAGGACACGAATGACTCTCATAGATTTAAAACAAGTGAAGATATTTCTTTACCGAGCTGCGTCAGTGAAAAAGTGGTAACATTCAAGCTGAAAAGATCTTTGTAAGAAAATCGAGAAGTCAATATTGATTTTGAAATTTAAAGTTACCTAGAATTTATCCTATTATGTACCTATGTTTGTTACATTTAATGCTGTAAATAATAGCTGAATTTAGGCTTCTTTTATGCATGTCACTTGGGGAGCCAGTGAAAGCGCGAGTCGAAGCTACTTTTACAGCTTATTTTTCGGACAGATCCGAGAACTGAAATTTTTACCTGTTTCTACATTTTACAGTCTATTCCATAACAATGCATTTCCTAATAATAATAACTAATCACTCGATCCTCAAAATCTCAAAACAAGAGAGGATCATATTCACTGTTTGTGTTTCGAGGTACGGTTGAAGCCCAAACACTGTCGTTGCCATGGCAACGACTAATCCACTTATTTAGTTGGCGCTGCGTAGGTACTCGGAACTTCGGCCTGCATTTCTGAAATGCGGTATTATGACGTATGATGGTAGATGCGAACTTGAGTTAAGCGCCTTGTGGAGTATTGAATTTCAATGCAGGTGTTCTCAAGTTACGTGAAGGGGTATTAGTGTTAGATAAATAGAGAGTAAGACCGCTTTCAAGCTAGCGGCCTTTATCGCGCATACATACACGATCGGTTTTACAACGCACGGAACATACCGAGGTTCTAAGTGTCATCGATTGCTGTAAATTTTTGTGTATGGCCGTGCGTATAACCGAGCGGAGGAGCCGCTAGTGTGAAACAGCTGTTATATAAAACCTGAGCAAATCTTACTTAACTGATATTTATAACAAGTAAGTATAAATAAATCCTATACTCCAAATCCGTAACTAAAATAAGTTATAACGAGAAAACTTCGATACACCTGTAATATTATATCTCTCAAAGTTTTGTCTGTACATTGACGAACAATTTTTATATATATATCTATTTTTTATACTTATCTGATACTTTTTAGTGACGCTCATATTTTTTACTTAAGAAAAAAGTTTAGAATTTGTGCGTAGTAGGTAATATTTGTAAATTATATCTACATACGTGAGTTCTGCTAGTGGAAAGGCATGATTTCACCAATTGTCTGTTTTTAAGTTTGTTGTATTTTTTTTTTTCGTTTTCTTGGTTGTCTCAGTGTCCTTCTAACCCAGATATTGAAACATTAAATACTTTAGGCAAACCAGCCCATTATTTACCCCATCATCTCTAGCAAATATAACTACATGACTTCCAACGTTGCAACATGAATAAAAAATTTAAAACAACAGCAAAGTTATACAGTTTGTAAAAGAATAGTGTTCATCAATCAGTGTTATAAATTATCACCTCGCTGAGCAGAGCAGCGTCGATAACAAGGCGAGAGATAAATTTACGAGGGTCCAGTCTCGGGTCTAGTTATAGAGATGCGGTTGCGATATCTACTATCTTGATGTGATAAACAGGCCTTTATAGTGGTTCCTTGTTGCTATGATGGAGAGGAAAACTTGAAATTTTGAAGAAGGAATACGCTTCGAAAATTTTATCAAGTCAATGCCAAGATATCATCAATAGTTTGACTGTAATGATGATGGCAACCTATCTTTTAATAAATAAAATGTAGTCACATCTACAATATCCAATTTGCAGGTATTTAAAAATAAATAGCTTATCTATGTCGTTTATTTGCTTTTATAACGACGTATATTTATATGACAATCTTATATCATACCTTATATCTTATATCATACCATATTAACAATAATCTTACAACAACCCCATTGATATACCCAGAGTTCCAACCTCCTCCAGAATCAAATGTCCATCTAGAAAGTACATCGATAAAGTAAACAAAATTCACTCAACACTCAAGTTCCCTTACACAAACTAGTGTAATCAGAATTGAAATCTACATCTCACGATGAGAAATAGAGATGTCTTCAAGTCTAAGCCCTTGGTCGACATCTCGGGTTTGCCGCTAACGTAAATCTTATTGGTATAACGCCGCCGCCTCCTACTCGTAAAGCTCAGTTCAGAACTCAAGGGAATCGCGCGCAAACTGAGAACTGAGAAATATTGTGGTGCAAAACATAAGTGAAAGCGTTTTATTACTAACTAGCTTTCGCCCGCGGTTTCACCCGCGTCCCGTAGCCGGATGGTGACAAAAACTATCCTAAAACCTTCTCCCGGGTCTAAGTTATCTCCCCTCTAATTTTCAGCCAAATCGGTCAAGCCGTTTTCATGTTATGTCGTGACAACGGAAAGCGGGTTTCATTTATATATATATAGATGAATTAAGGTACGTTTTGAATTTTTAATGCCGACTGCTACATGAAGTCGGCCGCAGCTGCAGCACTGGTTTTTATGTATTTTAAAGTAGCCACCTTTTTTTTCTTGGTCGCTAACTGCAGTTCCTACCTATCTCAATGTTAATGCCGAGAACCAGTAAAATTTTAAAAAGTATTTCAAACATAGGTACTTAACCACTCTTGTATTAAACTGTTGTATAATTAAGGTAAGTATAAAGGTTGAGGTAAGAAAAAGCGTCCATTATTAATTTTATTTCAATATAGGTACAGTCAAAGATCATATATGTATACTTATCTGTTAGATATAAAAGAAACGCGAAATATTTACTAACTTTCTATCCCAAGTGCCTAACTTACACCACAACACAAACAAGCTTCATTCACGTAAAACATTGTACAATAATAATAAAGAATCCGCCACCGCACATAACTTGACACACTACACGCCTTTTATTGGCGTTTTTATAGTGGCCTCACAATCGCGACTCAGCCACGTAAACTAGGATTTGGTTTTCTATCTGGACTTGTGTAAACTGTTCGTTGTTTTGAGGTTACTATGTTTCAACTAGTGTGTAAGCACGATTGTTTGTTCCTAATTTGAACGAATTGATTTAATTCAATTTCGCTTTTTGGATTTTTAGAGTCCGGATCTTAGAACTTCAGTTTGAATTTATGTACAAGGCAATAATAATATTGCACATTGAAAATATAGATTCATTATATTCTTCATACTAGTTCATACTCCTCCGTCTAGATAGATGAAATCCAAAGTAACAACTTCGGAAAAAACAGCCTTTTAATTAAAAATTTTAATTGCCGAAAAAGGTGCTATTTTAATTAGCCTTCAATAAATGATTTTAATGTTGACTTTGAAAGTTATGTTATAAAATATAGCAACTAACATGTTATAACAATCACCTCTAACGTTCCATTTAGTACTTACACCTTTAGTGTGATTCTATAAGACTTCACTCTAAACTTCGCATCTGAATCCGCCGTGAGTTACTACACTAGCGCTACTCTTGCGAGCGTGTTTGCGAGTTGAACTAAATTAAACTCGAGATTTTGACAGATAAAGTATGAGATGACTTTTAGAACGTTTTGAACCGAATGCGAAGTGAGAGTGAATAGCGAAGTGAAATGTGAAGTGAAATGCGAGTTGTTGTCTGAATTTTATAGAATCGACGTACTTATGAGCGATAAGCGCCAATCAAGTTCTAACACAACAGCACAGTTTGAGTCGCGTGCAGAAACTTTACCGTGTACAAAGTAGAGCCAGCTCTTAATAAACTAGAAGCTCCACAATACACCTATTTGCTACAGTTAAGGTGTAAGTTAGCGAGGTTATATGAAGCTTGTGAACGTAGAATATTATATTGGCTGACTATATGTATAGCTAGTAAAGCAGTCGCAAGCGCGGCTGGTATGAACAATGTCTTGAGCCACGTTAATTGTTCAAAAAGTACACTGAATCAAATGACTTTCATGTGACTAATTTGTGTGATCGTAGCTCTTAAAGGGACTCATCTATGTTGTATGCAGTTTTGGTGTAATTAAGAATAATATATGCTGGTTAATTCTCAATTATGAATTGACTCTTAGAAATGTGTAGTGTTATATTTAATTATTTCTCTCTTTAAGTTTACAAAAAACAAACACAGATTTTACACACCCAGATTTAAAAAATAAACATTAATCGTCGTAACACCAAAACTTTTAAACGTCTGTTGAACACTTGTCTAAAAAATTTAAGGAAATGTCTAAGCAAAAATTATCGCTAAGTATGAAGGAAACAGTTTTGTTTCTGTCATTAAAACTTAACTGAAACAGTTAAGTGTGCGTGTGACAGTCGTCCAAACTTTTGTTCCTAATAATATTTTCGAAAACGCAGATATAAGTCTTAAAAAACTTACAACGAACTAATATGATGTACTATCTGTATTATAATTCAACAAACCAACATTTACAGTGATTGCTTTTCACTTAATACTTGTATTTCTTTGTTACAGGTAAACAAACGCTGTTTTTGGCCGTATTCAATTTGTGAGTAACAAAGGGTTTGCCCAAATATAAAAACATACAATGGAAACAAAGGGGAATTATTTTCGAGATTCGATCGTAACCACTAAATGGAAATAATAAATGACCTTTCATCCATACGGGGAGTATTTATTAACCCCAATATGGTATCTATCTATTGTTTTGTTAAGTACTAGAGTTGTACTAGAGATAGACATTACTTGTATGCGACTAATGTCAAATTCCTGTCTCAAGTAAGCAAATTATCAATTATAGGTATAGAATATTGGAAACAACACTCCACAAACATGCGTATTTAGCTCAATTGGAGGAGGCAACAAGTGTACTGCGAAATGTACACCTATAAAGAACTTTAAAAAAGATTAGATTTAGATTTGTGTTTTTAAATAGGTACTTAAGTAATGAAGTTATCTTAATTATTTGTCAAAGACAAGGGAACAACATTTTACAGTAAATTCAAGTTTGCCAGCAATATCTAATAACGACTTATTATTAGCGCGTAGTTATTTCAAATAGCGAGTATTTTATATCAGTAAAAGTTTAGAATTCCTTTTAGTTTTATAACTCAGCTTCTGATGAGATATTTAGATTGGAAATTCTATAGGAAATATTTTGACTACAAAGTATAAAACTAAGGCCCTTCCCGTCGTCTATACAAATGCTTAAATCTTTAAGTAGTTTTAGAACGAATATGAAACGTCTACTTTATGTCGCACATTTTTAGACGATTGTACGTTGGTGGAACTTTAAATATATTTTCTTAATTGATAGGTCCGTCCATGGTCTTTTCATCAAACACGTATCATGACTCCAGAATAGAAAAACTAGCTAAATTTTTTTTTAAACCACATCATTTTGAAACAATATTACGATATAAGTTAAGAAGATCAAAATAAATTGAATTGATGTTCAACGCCAATATTGTCTCCACAAAACTTGATACTGAACAAAAGAGAAACCAATAAAAGACAATCAAAAATAATATCTTAGGATACAAAGGTGGATATGGAACGAACAATGTAGGTTCTATCTTTTCTTGGTGACGTTAAAATAATAGCAAGTTAGCAAGTTTCCGCCAGACCGAAACTGTGGCAGAACAAATATTGAATACTGACGGAACTGGGAGGAAATTGAAATGGTGATCGTGGTTTTTCTCAAGCAAGCGGTCACAGCTGTGAAGTGACGTTGCGTTAAATAGACGAGTAAAATGTATCATAAAATCGTATGACTTTTAATTTTTGTCATCACCGTCGTTATTATAGGATACCTATCTACTGCTAAACACAAGACTATGAATCAATTGACATCTTTACGCAACGCTTAAAATATAATTGGTTAAAGAATTTCATATCAAAGATGGAGAAGAATTGTAGCAATCATTATTACCTAAGATACTTAATCAATATAAGCATGAATAAATTTTACTAAAAACTCGAAAACGCTAAATATTACTTCTTCCACGTATCCCATTTCAACGAAAACCGAATGTTTGCGTCCAATCGGTAATGTGAATTTTCCTTTACTTTGACTCAGAACCAAATTACCAATCGGATAGCTAACTTTCAAATTCGGAATGTTGGCTGCTATGTATCTGGCAGGAACATGGAGAACATGACTAGCAGAGGTGCCATAACGGAAAATCGCCTAAGAAAATAGCCCTCCAAAATGCGGGCGAGCGGGAAACGAGGAACGTTACTGTTCACCCTTATACGACTTCTTTGGACCCGACCATTTTTTATGATACCAAAAATCGTTGACTCGTAATTGATCGTATTGGTCATGCCCACTGTAAGAATTTGACCTAGAAAAAGGTGCCTGACCTACCTGAATTATGGAATCTCCGCACACCTTTCCTTACTCCGTTGGCTGAAAACATGACAGAATATTAATTATGAAGATAGATTCAAAGGCAAAGACTTGAACTGTTCGGAACTCTGATATGATAAAGTTGACGGGATTCTGTAGACAGAGCTTTGTGATTAGTGGGACTAATTGAATACTGGCCAGTATTTCTACTGGCATTCGAAATTCAATATTCGAATTTGACATGGATGTTCTTTTTGGTTTTACTTTATTTGTCTCTTTAGGTCCCGTTCTATGTTGGTGCATTTAAATTGAATGTTGACATTTATGAATCTGTCTTTTCACGGAATAGATTCAATGATGTATGGCAGATCCATGTCCTAAATATACTTCTTATTTTATTATTTTTTCAAATTCGCTCTTTATCGCTTGTTTTAACCCTAAGATGGTTAACCTTATTATGTCAACTAACATCAAACTCAGTCTCTCCTTCCAATTATACTAAAGCTCTCGAACCAAACAATCTGGCGTGATTGAAAATGTATACGGAACTAACTAAGTTACCGAAGTAAGTGTAAAGTGGGTCGAAGCAGGGTTATGCAACTAACTTAACGTTACTTAGAACCCATTGGACTGATAAGAATAACGTAGGAACTTTATCAAAGTGCAGGTATAATGGCCTGTACTTAGACTTCAGTCTTTGATAATGTAAAAATGTATAGTAGTACATTTTTCATTAATTTCATTTTTCATTTTCATTAATAACACTGGTCAACAAGTTTTTTCCCATATAAACCAGACTACACTTTTTGAAAGATTTCGGTCGGCTGAATCTAAATCTGACCGCAGAATTGTTCTATCAGCTCAGGATTTTGAGATATTCTAACCTAAAAGTGCGAAATACACTGATTTTGACCATTTTGGCCTATGTAGACCGGCAAGATTTTTTACATGAAAAAGTATTCAAGGGGTCTCAAAGAACAAGTCTTTTTCTTTCAAATGGCGTTGAGCTTGCTCAAATATCAATTTTTTTCACTGAGATATTACAATTTGAAGTATACAAGTAAAAATCCCATATAATTGGAAATACTCAATATATATGGATAAAAACTTGTTAACTTCAAATCGCAATATCTCAGTGATTTAGATTCAGCGCACTGAAAACTTCCTAAAAAGTGAAGTCTCATTTCTGTGGCTGGAAGTTGGTCTTTTGTTGACTAGTGTAATTAGCGGTAACAGGTAATCCTTTACCTCTATCTAAGAGAGTATAATAGCGCGTAAGGGCGCGTAATACACTAAAATCTCTATTACAATGTATAAATATATCGGCTGTATAAATGCTATGTATAAATATATAGTATAAATGTATCGGCTACTCAACCCTAATGACGGGTAAAATTAAATTAAGTAAATTACGGCAATGTAGAGGTATATCATCCACAAACATTATCTAGTTTTCACTTGCAAAAGTAGGTTTTGTTGACCATAGTTTTTAGAGGCGACCCTAGTTTATGATATTTTTGAAGACAATCACAGTTATATCAATAAATCCTGCAGATCAAAACCAGTGATGAAAAAAATATAGGGATGTATAAGCAATGTAGATGAGTGCAGATTCTGCGATGTGTCTGCTAAAAGAATAAAAGATTTTGTTCTTGCATTTATGCTTCCAATTATTATCGATTGTTGTGTAAATCTATTGATAAAGATCCAGTTTAGATCTATGTGATCATTTAGATCATTTAACTTTGGTCGCCTCACAACTATCACATCACGTAGTAGTCACATCAAGGTAGTATAAGGCTTCTACTACATCTGCTAGCTTCACCACATTTTGCGCCAAAGGCGATGGGTACTAGGAACATCGACCGTGCACAAGTATCTGTCGATGAAACATATGCCTCTCCGAAGTTACCTAGTGACTTCACGATAGTCATATGCCTAAATAAATCAATACTGCACATGAAAAAGGCGCCAAATGGCTTTATTTCAAAACCCACTTATAGTCTTCTATGTACAATTAAAATTGAGGTGAATCTTGCGCATATAGTAGGATCCTAACGCCCAAGTTCACCGACAACAAACCGTCCGTTTTTCTTAAAACAACTGTGTGAACTTGGGTCATAGCTTCTCTATCATATCATCTTCTTCTATCATAAGCTGTTGTTACGTGTTACAGTGGCGAGTCCACCGGGAGGCGCGGGCGCACCGAGGGAGGAGGCGCCGCCCCGCCCCCCGCCGCCTCCCGCGCCCCGCAACGGCACCCCTCCCAGTAAGCACGGTTATAGAACTATGGCGGTTGTGGCGATAGGGACGTTATTTGCATCAGATTTTTTTTTTTTACATTAACTTTAGTTTGCGAGAAAAAAAAAGGAAATTGTCTAAGAAAGTTTATGCCTCTGTACAAAAAAATAAGAAATGTTACTTTAAAATTTTCAAAATCAAAATGACCTGAACACATTGCACTCTTGTGTAAATTAGACTTCAAAACGAGTTTCTACTACATTAGCAACACATGAACTGCAATGTAAGTAAGGGTTTCAGCTGAAAGGCTTGAAATTAACCGTTTCACTGAAATTAGTAAACTAATTTTCGAGTTCAATTCAAAGAAAAAGCGTGCAATAATTTTAAAATGTTCGTTTTGCACGTAAACCAACTTTTTTGTAGTTTCTGTTCATGTAAACGAATTCCATGTAAGCATACTTCAGTTTATTTGTTATACAATACCATATTTTCATTACACATATCTACTTTGCGAATTTGACTGACTGACTTTTTCCACTCATGATGTCTATCCTGTAACACAGGAGTGTTTCCAAATAATAAAAACCTATAAAAATAACAAACAAATATTATTTAAATAAATTGTCTTTTTATTATTTTGCTTTTATATATTTTATAGCTATCGCCACAGCCGCCATGTCTCGTGCACGTTAAATTTCGTCTGTCGTCGTTTGTATTTCGACTCCCGCGCATCCAAGACTACACGCTTGTGTCATTTTTATATTATATCTGATGGTTTCTACTCCTCTACACAAACCTCTGGCCGATGCTAGCATATTTTTTGACTGGCGTTCTTTTTTTAAAATAGATAAATGCCATATTCTTTTTTTGGGCTGTACATGGCATTATGAAATGCAATTTTCATGTCGTCTTGACACCGATGTAAGCAGATATCTTTAAAAAGAGAACGCGTATAATTTTTTTATATATATTTTTTTAAAACAGAATAAAATATTCGGGCTTCCTTATATATTATATTTTAAGCTATAAAGACTATTACGTGTAAAATCTCTTTGACACTCTTCTCTATGTTGTTAATGATGGGATTTTGTACCTACTTATGACACGTCATACAAGTTCTAATTTACATTTACTGTTAAATGATTTTAAAGGGAAATATTTTAGTTTTTACGTGATTTAATTACAATTTATACTTTCAGCAATATGAATACTTCTACAAACAACAGACTTTAAATCGAATACATTAACAGAACGTAGATTTCAGCAAAATCTCCATTTTGGTAGATCTACGAACATCCACATTGTATACAAATAACATTTTCCCTAGGTATGCCATGAAAACTGAGCTCCTGAAATCGACTAGGTACATCATTATTTCCACACACATTGTATTAAACACTACATTTCCCTGCATTTGGGTACTCACAACTTAGAGCATTGAACAAACCAGAGCCGCGATAAGTACAAATCCGCATGCGGAAAAGGTTGCCAATTTGCGAGACTGGCTAGTATATAACCTGCGGGAGTTCTCATTGCGTACCAATAGCACTGAAAATGACGGTTCCAGTTGGTTAAATGATCTAAGACTCACAATGAACATGATTTTATCCGAAATGTACTGGCAGTTTCTACATTTTTAGGGTTCCGTAGCCAAAATGGCAAAAACGGAACCCTTATAGTTTCGTCATGTCCGTCTGTCCGTCTGTCCGTCTGTCACAGCCGATTTACTCGGAAACTATAAGTACTACAGTGATGAAATTTGATGGGAATATGTGTTGTATGAACCGCTACAAAAATATGACACTAAATAGTAAAAAAAAGAATTGGGGGTGGGGCCCCCCATACATGTAACTGAGGGATGAAATTTTTTTTTTCGATGTACATACCCGTGTGGGGTATCAATGGAAAGGTCTTTTAAAATGATATAAAGTTTTCTAAAAAACATTTTTCTTAAAGTGAACGGTTTTTGAGATATCAGCTCTCAAAGTCGTAAAAAGTATGTCCCCCCCCCCTCTATTTTTATAACTACGGGGTATAAAATTCAAAAAAAAATAGAGGTGATGCATGCTAATTAACTCTTTCAACGATTTTTGGTTTGATCAAAGTATCTCTTATAGTTTTTGAGATAGGTTGATTTAACTGTAATTTTGGTTAAGTTATTACGGAACCCTTTGTGCGCGAGCCCGACTCGCACTTGGCCGGTTTTAATACCTACATTGTTTGTTCAAAACCTGCTGGGGCTTACAGTGGCCGTAAATAAAGCAATACAATAAAACTTCCCATCAGAACATACACGTATACTGCAGCTGTGATTTAAATATGGAACAGTTTTTCTTTAATATTTTTTTTATACTCTTTTCATATTTATTTTATTCATATCAAGTTTTTACTGCTTAATTTTTTACGTAACTCTTTCAGAAGATACCTGCGGCTTATTTTTTATACCATACTTACCATCTTTTTTTATTACATTGTACCGACTTATTTTTTTTTCTATCCTTATTTACTTAAAAATTATGTCTTAATTCAAACACCGCCATCATTGTGTTTTGCATGAGTTTGGCGGACAAATGTTTACTTCTTATTAATTATTCTCTTACACTCTGTTAATTTTGAGTACTTTCGTAACATCTTGTAAATATTTGTCTATTAATTAATGTGGTGTTGTTTCTTTTGTGAATGGTAGAAATCTGCGTGCGTGTTTTAATCATTACTTACTTAATTTGTAATTGTTTACCTAGAGGTATTCTTTTGTTTCATTAGTAGCATGCTACATTGTTTTTCCATTGCGTTTTCTTCTACAGTTTTCAATCATCTTGTATACATTTAGGGTAAGTTAAGAGGAGCGAGGGGAACAAGAAATCGCGCGTATGACAGATATTTTTTTTTTTTATAAAAACATTCGGTATGACAGAAAATTATTCTCCCCTCATCCTCATTCCTCAAAAAATCAGACACGGATAGACCCATATTTTTTCCGGCGTCCGGTTCGTTTGCGGATCGTTTCCACATAAATGCGGCTGTTAAAAGCTTAGCACTCCAAACAAACCGGTTTAACGACCGGTTTACTGCCCAAACGTGAAAGGTGAGCTTTTCGCCAAAATCAGGTTAGAAAAGTTATTTATTGCGTTTACAAATAGTTGGTTGTAACACGCTGTATTTGAACTGGTATAGGTATACATTTATACGTTTCTTAATCGATATGAGTTATTCATTCATTCTTCTATCAACTGATGGGGATAACAATATGAAAAGTCTTGACTTGATATTTCTTCATAATTTTAGACAGCCAGTATCTATCGGGTTCCCCAGGTAACTGGGTTCAGAAAGTCAGCTAGATAATTGCTGCATGTAATACACTAGTATTCAACCTCATTCAATGAAACTGAAAGTTAACATCATCCTCCGAGCCTTTTTCCCAAACTATGTTGGGGTCGGCTTCCAGTCTAACCGGATTCAGCTGAGTACCAGTGCTTTACAAAAAGCGACTGCCTATCTGACCTCCTCAACCCAGTTACCCGGGCAACCCGATACCCCTTGGTTAGACTGGTGTCAGACTTTACTGAAAGTTAACATAGTTGGAAATTGGGGAAAGGATGATGAACCCAGATGAACCCAACATTCGTCCAAGCAAGGGTATGCATACCCACAGTCACATGCATACCCATTCTCCATCCCCACATTCCCGCAGTAGGCAATCCGTCGCGACCACTAAGATTACGCTATTAATAAAAAAGAACGGTCCTATTACTCTAGCCAAAACGCAATTTACTTACACACACATTATTAATAAGTTATTTGTAACATAGATTGCCTATTTACTTTCTGATGGAAACGGTAGTTATTTATGAAACATGTTCGGTTTCAGCGTAATTTATAATAATTTGTTAGGCCAGTTGCCCTGTTGTAATGTTGTTAATACTATATGTCTGCCCACTTTCGGAAAAAAGCTTATTAATAAAGTATTAGATAAATACATAATTACCATTTCAATTTAAACATTTTCAAAAAAACACATATAAATGTTAAAACAATTTTAATGTTCCTCGTATAACTTTGATTGACTTTTAAATAAGAATACTTAAAAAAATAACACATTAAGCATAAATGCCTTTTTTTCATTTACTGTAGAATAACTTAAAAATTCTTCCACACAATTCTATAAGTATAACCAGTGACAATGTTCATATAATAGAACTTCATATGACAAAGCAATCGAAGTTCAAATATAGACGGTCGTTATCTCCATGCTTGTCGGCAAATATCAAAAGAACTAGATATTAAAGTCGGTACAATAGAATAATCTGCACTTTATTTATTCTTGAGAAATACTTTTGAAAATTGTGTAGGAGCGCTGACTTTTCATGTTTGAGTTTGAAGATATTTTAAATAGAATAAGACAAGTTTATGCCATTTTCCATACGATTGTACATAGTAGTGATACCTACTATTTCAGGTTATCTACTGGTGGTACAGGTGTATTTATCTGTCCAACTTTCTGCGAAGAATGTAGTTTTCAGAATTAAAACAAAACAACTCTATTATGGGCCTCTCTCCATCTTTCATCTTCTGTAATTCTGGCAAAACCTGATCCTTATTATCATAAAAAATCACAGTCAAGAATTTCCATAAAAAGCCTTTCTACAAGCCACCATTTTCAAATCCTGAAAAACATTACAAACAGCAGAAACATTTCTCTGAAAATAATATTCAGTGCACGATCAAATTACAATTTCAATTTGTCTAGCGCCGGCAATGCAATTCTGGGTCCCTCCCGTTGCCATGGTAACGGGCGCGTCAACAGACAGTAGATAGGATCTTGGGTGAAACGTAACAGTATCGAGGTACTTGAGTACTCGCAAGTTTTCACTTCGTTTGCAAAAACTAAGACAGTTGACCTACGTTGTTTCTGAACCTCTTTTCTTATGGCCATAGAGACTAGTTTTGAAAATAGAATGTGGAAGCCAAATAAAAGCTGAAAAGTTAGCCTATATTTTGTGATTTAATTTATTTATGTTCCTAACTTAAATACGATTAGCCAATTACGAAATATTTATTCTAACCATTATTATACTTAGTCAAACACATCACACGTTTTTTCTCAAATTTATTATTATAAGAGCTTTAAAAAAAGAATTACTTTCAAAATCCTAACTTAAACATAATTAAATGTTTTTTTTTTCTCGTATAAAGTACAAATAATAAAAAAAAACTTAAGAACAATTTTGAAATGGAGGCAATTATGATTTTGATTGTTTTTACGATAATGTTTTGTCTCGCTGAGAAAATAAGTGCCTATCTTATAAAAAATAATTTACAAAGGGACAAAAGGCAAGAAAAAAATATAACCAGGCTTTGTTTTAGCCTTATTTTGGAGTTAGAAAAAAAAATATGTACCTACCTACGTAACTAAAATTATTGTAAAGTAGAAGTCAGTTTGTTAGAATTACAACACATTAACAGATATTATGAAATTACCATAACTACTTTCACTCCAATGGTACGTATAACTTTGTATCCAAAACACGTTAGATAATTTAGTCCTTCAATCCCAACTTGCAGAAAAAGTAAATAAAATCACAAAAATATGGGATTTCGCATTTCCTAAGCAAAGAATCCAACATAGTTTATGCTGGAATTCTGCAGACGAAGCTCAAATTGTGAAACAAATGCCGCTCGACAAGGCTCTAGGGACGCTAAACTTACTTGGCACCACCAAACCCAATTAACCCGTGCAGAAAATACTAGAGAATTTAAAAGAAAATCGGTTTTCTCTATCCTCTATATACTATAACAAGGTTATGTGATTAAATCTCTTTAGTTCTCATGGAGATAAAAACCTCTTTACATTATCGTTTTCTTTTCTCAGGTCAGCACGGAAGTCTAATAGAAAATCGTGAGTATATCAGTCAAAATAGAAGATTTCAATAACAGAATTAACACGAAATCTATTTACTTTATAACACACTAACAAAGAGCGCTTAATGAAAAATACGCAAAACGCTGCATGTTTTCAAAACTTCTAGCTAGAATATTGTGACATCGAATGCTAAATTCTAGATTAAAAAAATAAACATAAAAGTACTGGCAACTAACAAACGCACGTTCTGAATTCGAAAATTGCACGTGCAGGTTACGTGGACCCCGTAAAATAAACTGACCAAATCCGCGAATCAATGATCGGGATTCAAGTTTGGAATTCCAGATTTAAAATGGCCGACATTCAGTTCGTATTATTCGTTTGTGTTTCATTGGAAATGGTTTTTATTTTTGCGGTTCATTTGAAAGCAATTTTATGTTTTATTTATGTACCTATAAAGTAAATTAAAACAAATAAAGATATTAATTGAACTTTTTAATTAAATTATATTTATTTAATAAATACTAGTTTAAGTACCTACTTATGTACCTAGTATGTTTCCTTAATTAAATTGAAAGGGATTGAAATTAAAATTTTAATATAAAATATTACCAACCTATTGGCTATTAACGATATACCTACACGATAGACACGTAAAATTACAAAGTAAATTTACTACGGATTTGACTACGGACTTTGTACTTTTCGATGGACTACAATAATTTCTTCTTACGTTCTTCGTTTTTCCTATACCTCCCTTAGTTAGTAGATTATTTCTTCTAGATGGGAATGCAATGGAATGTGCATGATTTTATATAAACTATGAGATTATACCATATTATTTGTATTGATTGTAGAGTACATATTTAGATTTATTAATGTGCATGTGAATTGTGAAAGTTTTATAAGAGTCGGTATCTAAGTGAATAATGGGGAATGCGATTATTTGTCTGTATGATATAGGTAGTATAGATACCTTCAGTATGATATAGCAAAGTTTTGGATGTTTCGATTTTATTGTGGTTATTATTCTACAGTACTTCAAAATAACGTTGCCATTAAATCTTTCATTTGAAACTTCCAAAACTTCGCTACATAAGTGTAAAAAATGCATCCACTTTTTCGTCTCTTCTCTTGCCATTCAAAATTCGACCTTATAGTAACTGAGTCTACTTTGTCCACAGAACAAGGAGCACTAACGATAGTGCGGCGCTCGTCCAGCCGCAGTAAGGCTGAAAGTTGCCCGACGCCCACTGACGAACAACTCGACTCCCTCGATTTGGATACCGAACACTTGCCCGCCGTCGACACGCCCGACGCGTGCGATAAGGCCGCACTTAGGTGAATATTTTTTTTTTAATAGTAATTTATTTATTAGTATATTTGATTAATTTTAGAAGTTTCAGACATTTTACAGCAATAGAAAATGCTGGATTGGAGGACAATTTTTTAAACCGAACTTTCATAAAATAATTACAAAAATTATGAAAGAAATTATAAATTATAAGTCGAGTAATTTACACTACTAATAATTCAACAACGTATTAGTATTAAACAATTAAGCTGAGAATTGGTGGGGTCGGCCCTGGCTTAAAACCAGGAAACGAAAATAGCAAAGGACTGTTCCCTCGGGGCCCTGGTGAAACCGCAGATGGAGATGGAAGCTAATAAGAAGTTTATAATTTAGGTCACTAATTTTGGAAATGAAATCTCGCGAGTACTGTTATAATGACTAGTAAATCTACAATAGAAGACAGCTGTTGTAACATTGAACTAAAAAGGGAAAATCCTAACTAATATTATAAATGTGAAAGTAACTCTGTCTGTCTGTCTGTCTGTCTGTCTGTCTGTCTTTCTGTCTGTCTGTCTGTCTTTTCTTCACGCCTATACTACTGAACCGATTTGTGTGAAATTTGGTACAGACATAGTTTGGAACTTGAGAAAGGACATAGGATAGTTTTTATTACAAAAAAATATAAAAATAAAAATAAAATTTATTTCGGACATATAGCGCCATCTATTGGTCAAACCAAAAATCACTATTCCACGCGAACGAAGTCGCGGGCAAAAGCTAGTTATTTATAACCAATCCACTTGAATTTTTCACCAGTCGCTAACTCAACATTAAAAGTCATTTCCATAACTTTTTGCAGCCAAAAGTTAAACAAACTAAATTATGTAGGTACGTATTAATACGAATAAGTAGGAAGTAATAGGTACTTAGAAGTCGACCAACAAGTCATACATATACTTATGTTAGCTTAGGACGACAACAAACTTTATAAGCCTTTTACACTTTGAATGTCAATATACGATCTTAAGATCTTTCGCAAATAACTTTCTAAACTAACGAGAAAAAGTTGACGTAACTACATATATGTATATAGATCTATCTAAAGATAGCTACCTGCTTAAATAAATAAGCCGTGTTATCAAGCTGTTCAAACTAAATAATCCTAACTAATATTATAGATGTGAAAGAAAGTTTGTTTGTTTTCTTTTACACAAAAATAATTGAAAAAATAACAGTTGAACCGATCTCAATGAATAAATAAATATAAAATAATTAAATATTTTTTTTATTAGCGAAAAATTGCAGATATAGATTTACATTTTATCCATACTTTGGAAGTTTTCTTGGTAACTAAGTTAAACGGTGAGAAACTGCTATTTTAATTATAAGTAGTGATAAGCACAGTGCAGGCGAAGGTAAGTTTTCCATGCGGACGAAGTCGCAGGTGAAAACTATTATTAATAAAACTAGTCGTATTATGCGACGCGATATGAAATGATACTAATGAAACCATGAAGCACAGCTGGTTTTATTAAAATCCGAACCTTTATCTATCCTTTTGATAATATTTCGTTTAAAAGACTTCTTATAAAAGGGTTAATTTCTACTATCTTTGTTTCTGTTTTCAGTTCTCAGTATTTGGTTAAAAGATTTTCAAAGTAGGTTCTTATACTTAGCTGAATAAAAGAGAAAAATAACGAAGTTCTTATTAAAGAAAAAGAAAGTCGATAATACTGGGGTTGGTCTGTTTTCAAATACCTACTTGATAAAGACTCCTATCGTATAATCGGCCTAGTTACAACATCGCACAGTTTACCTAAAATATTATATAGTCTCCGAAACTACTGAACTAAAAAAAACGTTTCACTGTTTTTCATGAAATTAAGTCCTAATGGGTGCTTATGCTAACTTTGAAAATATTCTGAATAACTAGCTATTCTACACGGTTTCACCCGCGCCCCGAGGGATTTACTTCAAGTATTTTATGATGCGGTTTTGAAGTACACCACTTGGATAAAACTTTGGTAGGTAATGAATGATACTACACAGAAAATTTTATAATAAAACTGCTAATCTCCTCTGACTCCAATAACCCTTTCAAAAAAAGAACTGTTCCATATTGTGGGGCGAATCAACCCATTCCAAATGGGTAGTTCGTCAATTGGCACCGCGGTGCGAAACGACCCATTCATAGTTATTTGTTATACAAGAGTGCAAAGTTGCTTTTTAACCGCGGGCTCAATTTTGATGACCGAGCAAGCGAAGGATTCTAAAATTGAAACACGAGCGTAGCGAGTGTTTCAATAATTAGAATTCTGAGCGATAGCGAGGGAATCAAAAGAGCACAAGGTGAAAAATCTTTGCACTCGAGTGCAGCACGTAACTTTTCATCCCACCTAATCGAGGAAATTTTTAAACTCAAAAAAAGAAAATGGCACGCACGTCACACATGGCAAATTAAAAAGATGTACCTATTAAAATTTATTTATGCAAAAACTCAGTTTAAAAATGTAATGAGGTTTAAAATCGACCTCAAAACAATAAAAAATAATAATTTCATCCCACTTCATCGAGGAAATTACTAAATGCAAAAACACAAAATGGCGCGCACATATGAATACCTATCAAATTAAAAAGAAGTACTTATTAAAGTTCATTTATTTGAAAACTCAGTTTAAAAATGAAACGAGGTTAAAAATCTATGTAAAAACAATAAAAAGAATTACTTAATTAATTGAATAATTATTTTAAGCAGTATTTTATTTGTTTAATATGTATTTGTTTGAAAAGTCTTATCAAGATTGTCACAAATGGAGTATTGCACACGATGTTCTAAATTCAAATCACTTTGCCGCTCTAGAGAATAAAACCGGCCAAGTGCGAGTCGGACTCGTGCACGAAGGGTTCCGTAAATTACAGTTAAATCAACCTATCTCAAAAACTATAAGAGATACTTTGATCAAACCAAAAATCGTTGAAAGAGTTAATTAGCATGCATCACCTGTATTTTTTTTAGAATTTTATACCCCGTAGTTATAAAAATAGAGGGGGGGGGACATACTTTTTACGACTTTGAGAGCTGATATCTCAAAAACCGTTCACTTTAAGAAAAATGTTTTTTAGAAAACTTTATATCATTTTAAAAGACCTTTCCATTGATACCCCACACGGGTATGTACATCGAAAAAAAAAATTTCATCCCTCAGTTACATGTATGGGGGGCCCCACCCCCAATTCTTTTTTTTACTATTTAGTGTCATATTTTTGTAGCGGTTCATACAACACATATTCCCATCAAATTTCATCACTGTAGTACTTATAGTTTCCGAGTAAATCGGCTGTGACAGACGGACAGACGGACAGACGGACATGACGAAACTATAAGGGTTCCGTTTTTGCCATTTTGGCTACGGAACCCTAAAAACGGCTTTTGCGCTCAGATATCAAAGGGTAAAACTACTCTTTCCGAGGTGGTGGGATGAAAAAAATTTTACTTCGTCGATTGGCACCGCGGTGCCAATCGCTTGTGGGGCGAAACGACGAACGACCCGTTGAGAAAAGCAAATTGACGATTAGAAAAAGAAATGAAAATCGCGTCAAAGCTTCCAATTTCTTAATGTTCACCACAAAGTTCCTTTTTCATGAAAATTATTCATCAAATACCATGTTCTTATCAGCAATTTAAAAATCTACAAAAACAAAATACCAAGGAAACAAGAAAGAATGCAACACAGATACTGCGAGAGCCAAGGACGATTTCATTAAAGTCGCCATCATCAATCTCGAATGAAACGCCAGAAGATTGGTACTCAGTATAATTTATAGTTTAATCTTTACTGAGTTAATGAAAGTCATTTGAGACTCTTTAGTTCTTTAGATACTGGGTAGATATGTTAGATGAGTCTATTATTATGTAGTTTCTAAATATATTTTGACACTAATGATGGAGTAAAGATGAAGAAAAACATCTTGAGAAAACCTTAACCATAGCCTGAAATCGCCAATCTACTTATTCTGATTCCTTAGTGTTAGAAGAGCCGGTGCCCTGCACCGGGACTATAAAACATTTAGAGAAATACAAAAATTCCTCCCCGTTTTGTGAAGTCAGTTAAAGGGGCTGACTGATGATGATGAAGGTTTCAATATTTCTACCTAGAGGCTTGTCAGCAATTATACTCTAAACATTTTTTCAATCGCTTCCTTTAGCATTCAATGAATAAACAAATAACCTGCATCAATTGAAACTCCAATAAATCACAGCGGAACTCAATAAACTGTCATTATTATCATCCTTACCCCATTCAATGATCAGTAAAATAAAGTTTGCTTTCCCGTTCAATTGTGATGGCAATGAGGTCAATTATTCCGGATGATTTCGTCCGGCACCGGGGGAGATCGGAACGCAACCGGATTGCTTTTAAACAGCTTACGTAGCTTGGGAATTGATATTGTTCGATAGTTATCTGTATGCTTATTTGTTTTGTGAAGTTTTTTTCGAGTTTGAAGCTAGATTGTGATCATTTTGAGGTTTGTATGTGCTAAATAGGGAAAAATAACCAATAAGCCAAAAACTAAGGGCAGCATCTGCATCAAGAGCCCATGTCCTTTAATAAGCTCTAGACTCTTGGTGTACCAAATTTTAGTTGTGTCGATTTTGTAGTTTTGGTGAAAAGGCGCGATACACAGGCGCAGTTTCTTTTACATGCATTTATAATAATAATAAGGATTATCCGAGGATAAAATGACGAGGGAGAGTGTATACTATATAACTCTTGTTTCGAACAGCATGATTTTAGATATTCAGCTAATTTCAGTATGTCAGTCTGTCAGTTCCGATGAAGTTAACATACTCCGCAATTACTACCGACTTGTGCCTGCCATACAAACGCAATGACATGGGATTTAGAATATTCTAGTTACTGTAAATATTTGTTCGGTTACTGTAAAGGAAATGTTTGATAATACAGCAAAATACAGTTGAATATTCATTGATTTATTTTGCAAGGATTTTGGTTTTAGTACTATGAGAAGTTCATAAGGTAAGATTCAAGTTAAAATATGACGATTCGACGTGAAAATTGTACTTCCCAAAATAATAGTTAACCCAATTTTAAGTAGTATGTATAAGTATTTTTTGGACATGGCTCCAGAGATCAATGACACAAACACAGCAACAACCAGCAAGAACCGACTTGAAGAGCCATGTCGAAAACGTATTTCCATTTCAATTTTATTAAGACGTCGGTTTTCAAAAAATCAGTCCACAATTTGTACACGAGGTGCCTTTGTTCGAGTATAGGTTCATCCATTGGATATCTATTATAAATATAGGTGTAATAGTGAAACCCCTGAGCTGCGAACAATGGCAGTTATTGGTGATGGCAGATCAAACGATCTAATGTAACGTGATTGTGATCGGCTCACTGGTAACGATATTACAACTGATATTACAGCATATTAGCTAGCTTTAGTATATTTTGATAGAAGTAATAGATTTATTTTTGGGGATGTTTATGAAGTGAACGAAATATGTCTTCTATACTAATATTATAAAGAGGAAGACTTTGTTTGTTTGATAAACTCAAAAACTACTGGACTGATTTTAAATATTCTTTCACCATTAGAAAGCTATATTATCTGCGAGTAACATAGGCTATATTTTATCCCGGTGCGGGCAGTAGCACCCACGGGACGCGGGTGAAACCGCGAGAAAACGGCTAGTTACTTATAATTTAAATGGTACAAAATGTTTTGACAGTCAGAAGCAAGGACCTGTCTTATCGAACCCTATCATACATACTTAGAAAAAGGCCAGGGAGATAATGAAGATGCTAAAATGTTTTTAATGTTTTTATGAATCAATCACGGAAACTGGTCGCTTTCGCTCCTTGTGATAGCACAGCAAATAACATTTAACAAAAGTAATATTTGAAAGCACTGAATATAAAACGATGTAAGACAATTATCTCCAGTGAAATAGCATATCGATAAAAACAGATACTGTTTCAATTTAAAAGATTAGAAACCTACTAAAGCTTTTTAACGTCATGAGCTTAATTAATAGAAATGTAGTATTCTAGACAAAATAACTGCTGTTAACTGTTAGCAATTAATTTATACACGGCGAACATATTTTCCTGCTGATACTATTTGAACTAAACTGTATTTCATATTTTCTGCAACTACATAATAATGTTTGAAATGAACTCTATTTCCAATAGGTACAAAATGTTTCAGAATTACCTATATAAATTGCAATACTATTTTATGTAGGTAAGCATTTGCTTGGAATAGTTGAAACAACTTCTGCAGTAACTTAGTAGGCAAAATGGTCCATGATTTTAGACTGCTCAAGACGTTTTTAAGCACAAAATCACATTTTAGAAATAGGGCTTTGTTTCCATGTATTTGTTTGTTTAATGATAATAAAATATTGTTCACTGTCCCATCAAGTTTGTACTTATTTTCAAAAGCAATTATAATTAAATACGATGAAAGTACCACTGGATTGTATGTTTAAAAAATGATAAAAAAAACGTAGCACCTACAAAACCAATCACAATTTAGAAGGTACTCAAACACAATAGCGTAAACAGATTTCATTGTTACTGCCCCTTAAAATAATAAAGTAGAGATACCCAATAAAGCGCTGGAAGCGATAAATTTTGCTAAGGAAAAAGACAAAAGCGTACACTCGGAGCTGAAAATCGATCTCATGTAAGAACGAAAGATGCTTCGCCTGAATGAAATATGAGACTCGGAAAGCCTTTTAAAATATTTCCTAAGCATTGTTTTACTTATTTGTTTTGTTTGAAACAAAACCTTTTTGATACAATTAACATGTAATTTTACTCTCTGAAAGCTTGAAGGTGAAGGATGATGTTTCCTAGATATTGAATAAAATTATGGCTAAACTATTATCGGGTTTCTTTTTGAAGACAAAAGATTTTGTCAAAGGAAATTGTGACGGTATTTTCACCTGCCATTTTTTGCCGTGAAAGACTTTCTTTACGAGGAATATTATCATAATTTTTAACTTATATTGCTCAGACCTTCTGATGCATTTATAGCAGCAAAAACTATAAAAAATATTTGAAACACAAATACCATCTTGTCTGTGTTTTTATATTCGATATTGTTGATTAAAGTTTCAAAGTAATTTATTTAGTCAAAAGTAAATTAACAACTTTACTTGAAGCACTGTCGCTTAAACTAATAAGCATTTCTTTAAATAATTAAAACTTAAGTAGTGTTAACATTATGTAAAAATCTTCGCCGACAACGTCTCGTCAGCGTTGCATTCAGAAATATGTCTGACGTTATTTAGATCCCACCCAAAACAAAAATGTGAAAGACTGCCAAGTTCGATACTATGGGAATGCTTCGCCTATAAAAGAAGTGAGATCTGAATAAGTACCAAGTTCCATACACATACCTCAGTTAAAAATAGTTACTTTTTAATGATGTTACTTGGCAAGTTTTCATACACCTTGTTATAAACCTACTAAACGCAATGAATCAAGTATTTAATTTTCTATTAAAACTTGAATTTGAACTTGAATTATGTTCGTGAATCAAAGTTACACATTCGTTATTTTCGAAAGTGATTCACACTTGGCCGTTTTCAGATTTTTACTTTACTTTGACTAAATACAAACCTTTGTACCATTCGAAGATATATTATATAAATATAGATAAATTTAGTTCGTTTTAGTTCCTTAGGGGTATAAATTTACACCGGGTATAAAACACCTTCATTATTTTGAAACCGACTCACACTTGGCCATTTTCAGATTTTTCTCTTTACCTTGACATAAAGACCTGCCTCCATGCCAAATTTCAAGTCAATACGACCATTGGAAGTGGTCTAGGTTTTTGATGAGTGAGTCAGTGAATAAGTGAATAAGTGAATCAGTGAATCAGTGTATAGTAAAAATAGCGATTTTCTGACGTCAATATCTCAAGACCTACAATAGGTATTTTAATGAAATTTTGTATTTTAGATAAGTGAGGGGGTCTCAACAGATACTAGAAATTTGATATGCGTAAATAAAATAGATTTTGAGTTACAGGGGGGTCGAATTTGGCCCGAAATGGTTCGTGTAATATAACCCACGGCCGGTGTGTCGCTTTTTTTGCTCGAACTTGGCGGACACACTGCCGTGTGTCTAGAAAACTTTGACACTTCTGTTTTATAGTCTCACAAACCCCCGCCTTTAATTAAATCTGCAGCTCACATTACACTCACATTTCTAGACATAACCGTAGGTAAGAAAAAGTATGCAAGTACAGTTTCCCGCCCACATCAAACTTTTTGTAGGACAGATAAAATCGGGCCGATTTTTGCAGGATATTCTGACAAGGTTTTTGTAACCGACTTTTCGTAGGACGTGTGCGTTGCAAGACTGATATCCATGTTTTCTTTTTTTCTCCTACAAATATCGGTCACCGATTATCAGACTTCGGCGGGCAGCCTACCTACTTATAGCTATAGGCACTAATAGGAGCGAAACATCTACTCCAGATATAAGTACACTGGAATCTCCTCAACACACAGAGTACATGTTATTGATGTCTCCATCAATCACTAGCATCTACGAGCCACATCTAGACGAGGGTATCCAGCGCTTAGGGGACAAATTGTCCCATCTCAGTATAACACGTTTATTTATAAAGCACGATGGCCGTTCCATCTTATTGTACTTTAGTTCTGTAAACGATCTGAAAACTAACACAGGCTGATAAGAAATGAAGCAGTTGACTGTTTTTCCGTGTGTAACGTGTCTAAAAAACTAGATTTGCTTCAAAAACCAGGGGATGCTCATTAATAGTAAATACGGTAGCGAATATTCTCAACAGTTCACAATATAAATATTGATATTTCAATATTCGAGCGATGTTCGATTTGATATTCCACATAATTTATTTAATGATTCATACGAATATATTCGTCAGGTTTGGATTTCATTGAAATTATGTACCTGCCTATGATTACATGATTAAAAAAGTGTAATTATGTACACTTTTTTCACGATTAATTGCAATACACCTACATTAACTCGCATTGAGCAAGCGTGGTGATTACGCTCAATCCTTCTCCGTGTTAGAGGAGGCCTGTGCCCAGCAGTGCGACGATAAAAAGGCTGTAACAATAACTTCCTTAACTTATTCAAATAAACATCAAGTTTTACACCCAAACGCTGAAACAAGCCCACTTTCCTCTTTTGAATTTCAATTGACGTTTCCCCACTTTATTTGTACGTCTCCCGCTCCTAGGAATGCATCGATTCGCTTGTCACCCCAACTGAATGATTCGCTGAATAATAGTCATGTTAAAGGTTCGTGACGTCAGTGATGGATTGTATTTGTATTTTTGCTGTTGCAACATTATTCGTATTGTTAGCGTTTAAGTAGAATGTGCGTAAGTTTACTATATCCTTGTTACGAACAGAAAGCGCTTGAAGTTTTTGAAAATATGTAGATATGTACTACCTCTAATATTATGAAGCTGAAGAGTTTGTTTGTTTGTCAGGAACTACTGGTCCGATTTGAAAATTTCTTTCAGAGTTAGATAGCCCATTCATCGAGGAAGACTATAGGCTACTTTTTATCCCGGTACGGGAAGTAGTTCCCAAGGGATGCGGGTGAAACCGCTGGCAGAAGCTAGTTTTAAATAACACAAAAAATCATGTGAAATAGGTCTACTGTGTTCAAATTACCAAACTACTTTTGGGTATTGAGCTCATTTTCACATCATTGAAGTAAAAGGAAAGGAACTTAAAAAAAAAAAACTTAAGAATTGCTCTTACGAGTAAGAGGATAATATTGTTACATAGCAGGCTAACAATAGAATAGACATTATCGGGTCACAGGCACATGCTAGATTAACCACTAATACCCGTCAGGTTACCATAGCCAGAAGATAGCTAAGACAAAGGAAGCACCTATCGACCTAAACACAAAATTAGGCTGAAAGCACAAAGCGTTGAACTGTCACCACGAATAAACCATCAAACTTAAGACATATATTATATTACCTACATTATTACAGTCCATAAAAACGGTTACTTCCGAAGTACAGATTGCAGTAATCCTTGAACGACCACGCTAAAGGTATCTGCTCCCTATCCCAGTCATGCCATCAAAGAATAGAAAAGTTCTTTTCATTGAAATAAGGTTAACTATGTGCAATTTTCAACAGCTCAATACAGTATAGCTAATATTGAAGAAAATATACTAGAGTCCTTCAGATAGGTTCTATTATAAACTAGTAAAGTAGGCTTAATGATGCTCGAAGCTCGAACAGGCTTCCAATATTGTCTGAAAATAGAAACAAAATACAAAGCACTTATCCTACTCTCATCCCAGGGATGTATTATCTACGAGAAATGAGTTGCCTGCTGACTTTACAACGACTTTATTACTTGTGAAAATTGATATTAAGGTGACTGTTTCTGTAGCTTTTATTAATATAGGTGAATGAACAGGATATTTCTTTGTTAATTGGGAGTAAGGTCTACAACCCAAAGGTATCATGTATCATTTATATCTGGCAGACGCTGAGTATTATTAGGTGACAGGCCCCGCGGATTACAAAATTTTAGTCTGCCAATTGTTTGATGTGATTCTTGATCAGTGTAGAAATGTATGGCAGTACCTACGATGAGGTATCGGTCGCCTCAAAACTAAGGTGTCATTCACGACACGTCAAGTGACTGACAAACTTGTGGACCGATAGTTCTCCGGATTATTTTCCGATCTGCAATCTACAGGGACTCTAGAACGTCGATCAATTCTTTAGAAAAGCACGTTTCAACGATTTTCTTCTTCTTCTTTCTTCAAAAAAATGTTGGCCTAAAGGTAGAATTCTGCGGCCTACGACAGTCGTCGATCGCTCGCGACAATAGTCAACCTATGAAAATGTATGGCACCGCTGCCGAGGCTCGCGACAGACGCGCGCGGCTGACGAATGGCGTGACCATAAATTTTCATAGGTTTACTAGAATTGTCGCGAGCGATCGACGACTGTCGTAGGCCGCGCGCGGCTGCGACAGTCGCGATGCACGGAATTCTACCTGTATAAGTGAAAGAAATCAACAATAACATAGACCTATAAAAATGCTGTAAAGAATCGATTACACAAACTTCATTTTACAAATCTCGTTCCCATCACTTCTCGAGTGAGAATCAAATAAAAGAGCAATATTAGATATCGGAAATCTGAGTTAAGTGCGTGTAGAGCATTAGACGGCCAATCCAATTTATGTTGGGTAGCGTGAACCAATATTAGGGAATCTTTCGACAGCCACGATTGGCTGTGCTTAGTGCCTTTTGTAGTTGAAAATTAGGTTGTTAAAGTACTGTTAATGTAACTTTTATTAAGTTTTATTTATTGTGAAATGATGCTGACATCTTCTTCTTATCAAGTGACCTGTAGAAATGTCTTACTGATGGCAAATATCTACAACTTCCCGTGAAGTGGAGACCACATTTTTGGCCAACGATACCTAAACACAAAGATCTTCGTGCTAACCCAAAACCGAAAGAATCCCAAAGGGCATAAATCGAAATTCCCTTTCTACTTCAGCAAATAATTCCTTACAACGAGCACCGCAATAATTAACCCCGACCACTCCAACACATAAAATGTAACGTATAACGTACTAGCTTCCGTCTGCGGTTTTATCCGCTTCCTGGCGGAACTACTCCTCGCACCAGGATAAAAATGTAGCCCCTGTGTTATTTTGATTTATGTAAATTACTTTTTTAAGTTATGTTAGTTTGTTTGTTTTTTTAATTATTTCAGGGAGAGATATCCCATTAATTGAGGACTATTAAAACGACTTTAATTTGGGTGCAAATTTCAGTTAATAAGCTGCATTTCTGCCAAGCTTCATCAATATAATTGAAGCACAAACAACCAAATCGTTTCACGTTTATAATTATTCATTTAGATTTTGTATCATTAATTATGTTTTCTCTTTGTCCACAGATTACGCTATCTTCTAAGACAATTGAATAGGGGTGAAATATCAGCTGAAACTTTACAAAAAAATCTACAATATGCTGCGAAAGTCCTCGAAGCTGTGTACATTGATGAAACCAAGTATGTATCTTAGTTAGTTAAGTATGTTTGTAGTTATTGGTCGAGGGTGATGTTGAGAAATACTGCGTTGTGTTTTGTTTTTTAAGTTCTATTGATGGAGATCGGTTCATGATGGAAGAAAACTTGCAATGTTATCAGTTATAATTTGGAATAGAAAGATGACCAGTCATCTAATGATGACTGTTACTACATAGCCTACTGTACCTTTGGTGGGTATCGAAAGTATTGAATACACTTTCAGCAGACTGTCTTGCTTTATAAAAGAAAACTTGCGGAACTTGTGGCAATGCATTTTCGACCTCTTCAATGTTGGGGATGCCTGGCAATGCATTCCTTTAATGTTGTGACCATGACCGTGACCGAAGACAATCTCTTACCGCCAGGAAATCCATCTTCTCCTTTACCCCCTAAAAATATAGAGAAGAAAAAATATATCATTTCTATACTATGAAAAATATTTTTTTATTAAAACAATTGCAAGTTCCTGCAAATATCGTAGTATTTCTCAACAAACGAATGGTACAGTCGGACACAAACTCATGACCTCTATGTTTCAGATGTATAGCAGTTTATATTACGTCGTGTTCATAGTTCATGACAGAGCAGGGTTCTTTCTATGTTACGGAACCCTTTGCTTTGAATTTTTTGTCACCCTGTATATCGACTTTTTTTGTATCGGAGTGTTTTCGTTTTTTTTTTTTCGAAAATTGAGAATTTTCATATTTTTATCTAACATTCAAAGTAATGCTAATTTCTATTCAATACCAAAAACTTTATTACATTCCATAATGTAAATACAAGGCTGGTAGATAAAAATAAATAGAAACAATTATGGACCCTGTCGTTCACAGTAGCTAAGTTAGTTTTTAGAGGAGAGGATGAAAAGCGCTTTAAAAAAAATGATATATAAAAATGCTAAGATACATGAAAGTTTGATACTAGCTAGTGATGTGTGTTCAGTTTTATCGAAATCGATCAGAAAGACTACACTAGAGAGCAGTAAATTCGGTCAGTTTCAAAAATAACTTACACACCGAACTACATTAGGTTCAGTCGAAAACTAGTGAGAATCAGCCTTACCTACGCTCTGTGAGAAACAGTCAGCTGTATACCTTCAAGAGCATAAGTACTTCTTACGTTTTATTTCCAAAGCTTCCTTTATGCAAAATGTTACTAGTTTGTGCACTGTGCTTCTGGGTATTAAAATTTTAAGGGAAAATAGACAACTAGGGATTCTACTAAATGAAAGGTTAAAGTGTCTATGGAGTCTTGTCGGTTCTTGACACTCCATGGGACCGTGCAACTATCTTGACGTTTCGAAAGAGGTTTTATAAACCTACTTGTTTTTCATGAATTTATTACTGAAAACTGAAATTGGGTGCATAAATACAACTCTTGTACTATACAAAAATTCAAGAAGTATGTAAAATATGACCGGGTCTACTTTCGTATATTGAAATGAATGTCCCTTGCAATATCTAAAGTGGTATGAGCCAATATCGGAAGCTTATCGAAGTCCACTCGCCGACAAATGGGCTATTTATCCGGAAAACGACTTACTGTCACTGCTACCCACGGAGTTAGGAAAATTAGCCAAGATGCCATAATGCAGGTAGGTCAGGCGCCTTCTTCTAAGTAAAATAGGTACGGTGGGTATGACCAAAACGATTGAGTGAACTGAATAGGCGTTCGGGTTCTTTGAGACATCTATCAACAATTTTTGGTATGTATTACCAAAAGTAGTCGGGTCCAAAGAATGCGTATGAGACAGTAACGTTCCTAGTCCCTACACACCCGCATTTTGGCGCGCTACTTTCTTAGGAGATTTTGCGTTATGCCACCTCCGCTAGTCATTGTGTTTTCCATGCTGTTACCAGATATAGGATCTTTAAAATATGGCGTCATTTTATTCTCACTGCAGTTTTCAAATTGCAATCTCTGTTCTAGAATTTATTTTCAAAGATTTCGGTCGGTTGTATGGAAATGGAGTCACGTTTTAGCTATTTGTATAAATAGAGTGGTTTTATGTATTTTTGTGTCATCGTTTATATTGGCAATGAAGTTTTTATTGTAAAATAGATGTTGACAAGCAGCGATACTAAAACAACATAGGTATGATTGCAGTGTTGCTTTCAACCAAATTGCTTTGTTAAGTTTATTAGAAAAATACCTTCGGAAAGGTGTCCCGTCACTTGAAAGTTTTATCACTCGTTATTTTTATATCTCTGTAACCTGAAGAGGCTAACTTGGCACAGCAGTGTTCAAGCGTCATTACATAAATGATTGAAAAAAATACCTGCAACAAGCCGGCAAACCAGCTCAGATAGGTTTCAGTAAGTAGAAACTTAGGTACTTCATTCTTTACGCAAAAATCTTCGCATTCTTTCTACACTGCCTTTAAAACAAACCTTTATAAGATACCTGTGTTCGACCTCTTAATGAAGCCGTGAAGGGAGGAGCCAATTAGAGAGCCCTAATCACGGGAACAACTGACTCCGGTTAATTAGGGACACAAAACGGTTTGTTTCGACCCAGTACCCTTGAAATTTTTTGGCGAGTAAGGTCTCGCTGGATAGAGCTTTTGAGTTTATTTTTTAACACTAAGATTCTGATAGATTTGTTGATATATGAATATATCCTTCAAAAGTTGTAGTATATAATGAACAATTTTGGATAATTTACGCGAACTGCTAATTTCAATTAATTATTTCATTGTTTTTATTCCTCCGGAAAATCCCAAAAATATGTGAAAATCTGTGACATTACTGATTTTTTTACAAGCTTTTATTTAACTTGCAATGTATGTATGTATGTATGTATGTATGTAACTATGTGTGTTCGGGTGAAATTTTACAACTCAATTTTAAGGCACTTGCCCTCAACCGATTGAGCTGAAATTTTGCAGACATATTTAGTTTGGATGACAATGTATGCTAAGCTATGTGACGTCATCCTAAATCCAACATGGCTAAATATACAAGATGGCGAACTAGTTATTTTTAAGGTACCTATACAATATGGGTATCAAATGAAAGGGATTGACAAGTAGAACACATTGCACTTTACGAAATAAAAATCCAAGATGGCCGCCGCTACAAAATGGTGAATAACCTATTTTTTTTCAATCCCATCCATATGGGTATCCAATGACAGGGCTTGACAAGTAGAATAAAGTGCACTTTACCAAATCAAAATCTAAGATGACCGCCGCTACAGAATTTAGACTTAGGAACTTACCAGGTGAAAACTAAAAAGTATAAAATAAATTGAGGTAAAAAAAATCTTTAAAAACAAGCGTTTTACAAGTTTTTTACGTTTTAAAAGCTTGTCGCGATTTTACTAAGAAAGTAAATACGAGTACTTAAATCTCGCGACAAGCTTTTAAAACGTATAAATTGTATCAAATATGTGAAATTTGAAATGTCGTTATAAGTTGACAGTAAAGTTACAGTAAAAGTTATTTTTTTTCTTTTTAGCGCATTTAAATAAAAGCTTGTTTTTAAAGATTTTTTTTTACCTCAATTTATTTTAACTCAAATTCAATGTGAGATTTTTCAATTTCGAATTTATCATAATACTTATTCGTATAGGTACTGTAATTTGTAGATATGCCTTCGTCATTTCTACACGTTCCTAATATGTTCAAAATTAAATTTTCTTTGCCGAAGGATCTTCGCAAGCATAATAATGAAATATTAAAATAATGATTGCTTTCAGGATTGCGTGAATATGAGCCCATTTAGCTATACTTAAATATGAGAGAATTTTCGAGATGTGTTAAGCTCAAAATTGTACATTAAGTTTGCTCAATAAATTACACAAGGGCTTATACCTATTTATACTTGCATTTTCTTTTTTTTAATGTAACTATAAATTTTTGATGCAGTTATACAAAAAAGGAGTTCCGTTTTCAAAAATAAACTCGTTACCCACATCTGACGCGATACTAAAACAATAAAAACAAAAAAGTACGATTAAAACTGGCCAGCATCTGTTACATTCATACGAGTGAGTCCGAATGAAATGTGCTATATACCGCGATTTATGTGAAGGCAATATACTGCCATCAAAAGGGTATATAAAGTTACGGTAGTCTATAGAAAATGTATGGGTTTTTGATTGCTGTTGAATTTATTATGATAACCTACTTACAGATTTCTGTTACTTATTGTAAGTGTTTAAGAAATTGATTTAAATTTTTAACATGAAAACACACAAAAATAAAACCGTGCAGTAACATTTGAATGTAGATACTGAAATCTTAAAAATACACAGCGTCGTAATGTTCATGATAAATAGTTTATGTATAATTTAAAACGTACCCAAGTTTTATTCGGAAGCAGTAAGGAATGATGTTATCCGATGATAATATTCAATTACCATCGCCAAACACGTCATAACTTCAGTAGTCCATAAACTAAACACATTTGGTTACCTTAATTTTATTGAGCACGCAGGAAACATAACAGGTAAAATTTTAAACACAAACTCCTTTATTAACAAAGGTTGTTAAACATTTTCCATTACCTACGTACAGTTTGTATAGTCCATTGTGTGAATTGGCCGAAAAAAGGCCGAAACTGATAAAGTTCGTATATTCGACAGAGGAGACTCGTTCCCGCCCTTTCGTGCAATATACACAGCACACGATTGTACAGCCAGGTGTAAAATAAAATTCGTTCACTTTCAAAAAAAGAATTGGAACTGGATTGAATTAAAAAATATTGAAGGTTGGTTGGGTATTTTAGCTTGCGTTCTAAAATTAATTTGTGAAGTTCTAAAAGTAATTTTGTGGGTTTCATTAATTATTTTATTTTTAATATTCTACAACAGTGAGGTTGTGTTATTTATCTTTTAGTAAGTCAAAGAATAAAAACCGCCAAAGTGCGAGTCGGACTCGCGCACGTAGGGTTCCGTAGCATCCAAACTAATATTCTATACTAGCCGTTTTCCCGCGGTTTCACCCGCGTCCCGTGGGAGCTACTGCCCGCACCGGGATAAAATATAGCCTATGTTACTCGCAGATAATACAGCTTTCTAATGGTGAATATTTAAAATCGGTCCAGTAGTTTTTGAGTTTATCCATTACAACCAAACAAACAAACAAAGTTTTCCTCTTTATAATATTAGTATAGATATGGATATCGAGCAAAAATGAGCAAAAAAATCACGTGTGTTGTATGGGAGCCCCCCGAAATATTTATTTATTCTGGTTTTTAGTATTTGTTGTTATAGTGGCAACAGAAATACATCATCTGTGAAAATTTCAACTCTCTAACTATCACGGTTCATGAGATACAGCCTGGTGACAGACGGACGGACGGACGAACTGACAGAGGGGCGAAAAAATAGGGTCCCGTTTTACCCTTTGCGTACAGAACCCTAAAAAGCAGCCATAAGCTGTCAGAAAACAAAAATTCTAATCTAAAAAGATAGTTTCTGCGAAATAAGGTGTCTTATACCACATAATTTCAGACAATTTACCAACTGTATTAAAAAAGTGCCCACCCGTACTTTTAAATCAAAAGTAAAAACAATTCTTAATCTTCATCTTTTCTTAAATGTACCTACAGAAATTATTCCGTATTATAGAAGCACAGCAGCAAAAGTACCGGGGGCTTATAAATCAATAAGCATGAAATATTCCTGCCTTCACTTTGGAGCCCTGGGGCCCGATTCTCCTAATTTTACTTAAGCGACATACGATTCACGTTCGACTCGGTTCGACTGAGATCCAATCCCGACTCGATTACGATTGAAGCGTATGTGGCATTTCGCTATTTTTTCTTTGAAATAAACGTTGTTATCCTTTTCTGTCATTTAATAATGAATCATTTTGTCTGCAAATGATTAACTATTGCAATATGATTGTAGAGCAAACTACCGTATAGACCAAAACCACCAAAATAGCAGACCAATCGCAAACCAATCGAATGTCGTTGGAATACGATTGGTCTTATATTAGTAGCAGAATGCCCGATAAGGTTAAAACTGCTATTGCGATCATATTGCGATTCGATTTCTATTCGATTTTGACATTATTAACTTAGGAGAATCGGGCCCCTGCTCAGCTAACCCCTTCGTATAAATTATCAGCTCCTTTAATCAATAATCCGTATATGCCTAGCATTGCTCTTAATTTTCTTATATCTTCATGATAAATGAAAATAATGATGTTATTCTTAATAAAGTTTAGCTATATAATTTTCGAAATAGAATTTCGAAAATTATTTTATTGAACCAAAAAATACTACCTATTATATTCTGCTTTCATGAAATTAGGTGCTTTTTCAGTCGCCTTTTCATAGATATTATTTGTTGCATTCACAATTTTAAAACATTTATGGCCTTACTACAAAAACTTAACCACCTGTTTTACACTTGTCTAAAAAAATTGTGGCTGCAAAATGAACCATATGTCAACGTCATAATTTGTCATTTTTTAGACAAGTCTTAAACTGACGTTTAAAAGTTTTTGTGGTAAGACTGTAAATACATAACATAAATGCCTAAAGTTTTTATTAAAAGATAATTTTATAACTTATGTAAATAACATAAGCTATTTAAAACTAAGTCTATATTTACATGAAAATAGTGTTTTATGAACTTACTACAAAATTATGCTTAAAGTTGTGTAGCTACAAGAGAATCTAGCAACTTCTTAGCAAAGGTGTTAACGTGAACACGCGAAGTGGCGCTTCGAAATTCCGTGAACAGCGAAATAGCATACCTACGTTATTATCAAGATAATTCCGCTCATATTGTAACGTAATACGGGAAGCTCATTTTATATCTAGCTCGTTGTATGTTTTATTATAGCATAATCAGTTTTAATTTTATTGTGCAATAAGGCTTGCAGATGATGGCAAAAATATATTTCTTTGTACAGACAATAATAGAAAAGAAGTAAAAGTAGGTAATAGTTTAAGTAATTGGTAATCAAAAAATATTAATCAAACGAATAATGAGTAGGTAAGTTAAGTACAGCAAAGAAATTATCGCCAAGAAAATGATGAAATAAGGAAGCTGTTTGTTCTCTAACGCTTAAATGACCTAATATTCTGAAACTAGTTAAGTAGTACCAGTAGTGAAGGTCCTACCTAGATATTCACTTGAAAACATTTTCGCAAAAAATGGAAACAGCAGAAAAAAATAACAATTCAGTTTTCCATTCACCAGGCAAACATAAAAAGAGGAGTTATATTTCAACAGACTCGCGCAGACGTGATTCGGATGACGTCACGCGGCGCGAGCGATGCGACGCTTGACAGGCGTCGCGCGACCGAGACGGTAGCCAATTGGAAATTGTGGTTTCCAATGAACGTTTTCTAACTGTATTTGAAGTGGGTTATTTTCTTTCTGCTGTTGCTAGAAATATGAGGTTGTACTCTTTTATGGGATTTTTTTGAAACATTGAAGGATGGAGGCATAACAGTCGAAAATAAATCTACATTTCGTATAAAAAAATCTCTTCTTGCGCTTCTCTTTATACTGATAACAACTTTATAGGTACCTAATCGAAAAACTTCATATTTTGTCGAAACTTTATGAGCAAATTCTACTAGCCATAGATGTAACTTTAAAAATGAAAAACAATCCTCAGGAATCTAGACACACGGCAGTGTGTCCGCCAAGTTCAAGCAAAAAAGCGACACACCGGCCGTGGGTTATATTACACGAACCATTTCGGGCCAAATTCGACCCCCCTGTAACTCAAAATCTATTTTATTTACGCATATCAAATTTCTAGTATCTGTTGAGACCCCCTCACTAATCTAAAATACAAAATTTCATTAATATACCTATTGTAAGTCTTGAGATATTGACGTCAGAAAATCGCTATTTTTACTATACACTCACTGACTGATTCACTGACTCACTCATCAAAAACCTAGACCACTTCCAATGGTCGTATTGACTTGAAATTTGGCATGGAGGTAGGTCTTTATGTCAAGGTAAAGGGAAAAATCTGAAAATGGCCAAGTGTGAGTCGGTTTCAAAATAATGAAGGTGTTTTATACCCGGTGTAAAATACCCCTAAGGAACTAAAACGAACTAAATTTATCTATATTTATATAATATATCTTCGAATGGTACAAAGGTTTGTATTTAGTCAAAGTAAAGTAAAAATCTGAAAACGGCCAAGTGTGAATCACTTTCGAAAATAACGAATGTGTAACTTTGATCCACGAACATAATATATGATAACATGTCATGTCAGTCAGTTGGTAAATCTAGTCCATTTAGTTAATCTAGTTCATTTCTTTGTAAGAAACATAGTGCATATTAAAAAATCTAAAAGATTACTACAGATAGTTACTTGGCAAGTTTTAATAGAAAATTAAATACTTGATTCATTGCGTTTAGTAGGTTTATAACAAGGTGTATGAAAACTTGCCAAGTGACATCATTAAAAAGTAACTATTTTTAACCCTTAATTTGGCAAGCATAATCTTTATAAAATTTTATTAAAAAAATACTGTAGTCTAATTATTTGAGGTATAAGGAAATAGAGAAAAATATTATAAAAATGTTTTTTTCAGTAATTGCGCTGAAATAATATGTATCTTATTTTACACATTGCCAAATACGGAGGAATGTATAGTTTTTCGATAATGTATCCAAAAGGATACATTACCAAATCGGGGTTATAAAATAAAGTAGCTAATTGGTAAGAAATTTTTTTTATTTACATGAAAATCGTAAAAACAGTTCCGTTGTTTAGTTAGACATAATCTCACATTACATTTTATCCGAATCCAGTGAAGGTGTTGAGGAACTACTATAAGAATCATGTTGTATTCCATAAACTGGCAAAGATGTGTTATCTTCCTTATTGTCTGTTGTATCACTGTCGTCCGATCGTCCAATTCCTGCAGGAATCAACGCTAGAATGCGCTTCGATCTTGCTTGTTGTAATACCTACGAACAAAAAAATTGCACATGCAACCAAACCAAACCCAAGCAAACTGAACACTGAACTGTTCATATGAAATTATGTCAAAAATTATGCAAAAAAAAAATCGAAATAAAAATTAATTTTATCCCACGGAACCTTACATGCTGTAGGGTCTCACATGCGTGTAGTTAATATTTTTTTATGTAAACATTACGAGAAATTAAACGTGCGATAATAGGTTAACTTTTGGCAATGTGTCTTTAAAGATACAATGTCGTATAGTCGACATTTGAGCAAAGTATCTTTAAAGATACATTGAGGTTTGACAACGTGTCATGGCTCGATAAATACATTTCTATGCCATAATTTCAGCTAAATCGTTAGTATATTACGTTACACACATAAAATAGTAAGAACCTGACATCATCACATATAAAAAATAATAAAAATCAGTAAAACTTACAGCTTTGTTACTCTTCGTGTCCGTCATTTTTTCAGGTTGACGTAAATAGGGATGTCCAGTTGTTGAAAATGCAATAGACTTACTTTTCCTAGTGATGTCATGAGTCAAACTTTATAATTAAATCGATCGATTCAAAAAAATACAATTATTTAATGTTACAGATTTTTTTAAAGTTGTTGTATCTTTAAAGATACATTTTCAAATTAAGGGTTAACTGAGGTATGTGTATGGAACTTGGTACTTATTCAGATCTCACTTCTTTTATAGGCGAAGCATTCCCATATTATCGAACTTGGCAGTCTTTCACATTTTTGTTTTGGGTGGGATAGATATTATTTAATTCCCTTTACGAACCTAAACGCTCACTTGTAAGCACTAATAAAAAACGGAGAGAACGTAACAATAAAAAAACCGTTACTGCTCGTAAAACGTTACATAACGTTATAAATACATAAGGAGCCACTTCTGCAGCTTACATAAAGGGTAGTTATAAACGTAGTAACAATAGGGAGAAACGTAACGATCACGGAGTAAGAAAAGAGCGGAGATGCTATAAAGAAGGTAGGTCAGGTGCCTCCTACTAGGTCAATGATTTAAGATGGGCATGACCAAAGCGATCGGTTACGAGTGTATTAACAAAGAGTCCGGGTTTTTTAAGTCATCCGTTATTGATTTTTGGTATCACAAAAATCCGTCCAAAGAAAACGTATAAGGGTGGAGACAGTAATGTTCCTCGTCCCTCGCACACCCGTATTTTGGCGCGCTATGTCCTGAGGAGATTTTCCGTTATGACATCTCCGCTAGTCATTAAGTCCTCCATGGTTACGATATGTTCACAACGTTACGACTCAGGTAAATGGACCGAACCATAGATATTGCTGGTAAAATTTTATTTTAAACGACACTTAAATTTTAATGGCCTTCGGAGACGTTTCATTTTAATTTCGAATGTATTCTAGACTTATGCTCTTAGAGATGGTTCTAAAAAATTAGGTTTGTTTAGGCTTTTTTGTCTATTCCAATTTTCACATTTGAAATATTGGTATTATTTTCTTTTAGAGAAGAATTCCTAAGACTATCTTCTAAACTACGAAATGTTATATCTACTGATTGCACTTTCTTTAATATTCCCATATAGGTATAAAGATTGGTATTTATTTTGTCAGTTACAAAACACTTAAAAACCGGCCAAGTGCGAGTCGGACTCGCGCACGAAGGGTTCCGTACCATTATTTATAAAACGGACAAAAATCACGTTTGTTGTATGGGAGCCCCCCAAAATATTCATTTAATTCTAGTTTTCAGTTTTCACAGAAATACATCATCTGTGAAAATTTCAGCTTTCTAACTATCACGGTTCATGAGATACAGCCTGGTGACAGACGGACGGACGGACGGACAGAGGAGCGAAAACAATAGGGTCCCGTTTTATCCTTCGGGTACGGAACCCTGAAAATTGAATTGATGTTTTATTCGTAAATAAAAATATGTTTCATTAATTTCATTAAAGTTATTTTAAAACAGTTTTACCTTTCAGTTCGGTGCTTAAAGACAAAATGGTGGAATTAAGCTCATTAAAGTTCTGGAAATGGAGTTATAATTTAAATCCGTTTAAGCTCATGGTTATTTAATATTCACTGTTCGAGCTTTTAATAATTCCGTTTAAATCTTAATATTAATGCGTGCTGGAAATATTCAAGCAGTACGTACCTGCATTTAAAAAGATATTTATAAGTTTTTCTATCGTCTTCCATAGGGTAATAAATAAAACATTGTCAAGTTTTTTTAACTCGCTTTAATTTACATGACATTTGTACCTTATGTAATAAAAGTGTTAAAAAGTAAGTTATTTTACCGCAATTCCATGAAAATATAAAAATAAAACCAAATACATAAACTAAAAATACAATCACACACACACACAAAGATAAACGAATTCCCCAAAAAGAAAGCTAGAATCACTCAGAAAATTCGAGAACAAAATGGGACCTAGAACGTGACCCACTTACCACAAACAGTCAAAAATCTCCACCCTTGTTAAATCTGACAAGATCTTTTATTCTAAAACGAAACAGAAAACAAAAGGATTTTCATGACAAGTTATGTATGTGCCTTGTTTTGTGAGAAAATTGCAAAATCTCACATTACCTACGTAGTTGGAAGAATATAATGATCCCATTTTGTATCAGGCTGTTGTTTCTAGAAAAGAGAAATTATATTTAGAGGTACAAGAGCATGGACTAATGAAGGATGCTGTAACATGCATATAATGATATAGTTTACATACTTATCTAATTTTAGTAAGATGTTTAGTAAAAATATGCATATTTTTATATTATTTTTTTGTAACTGCCGACGCAAAAACCGCTATGCGAGTCGGTCTGACTGAGGCACGATAGCTTCTAAACGGATGAATGGATTTTTTAAATATGAGAGCTGGTGTTCTTCCCACGTTTTATCAAAGTCAGATCAGCCGTTTTAAAGTCATGTGTTTGACAAATCGCAACGAACGAGGAAAGCTCTTCAAAGTTTTTCGTTACATAAAAATTTTACAACCCATCGTCATCTAAGTACTAGAAACTCAAAGCTCTTAGTTGACGAGAAATTGGAAATTCGCATAGAACAATGACGCGAAATTGATATCAATTGAGTATTCCACGTCTGTGCGATCAAATTGCTCAATTTTAGTCATGCGATGCTCGCGTTTATAGCAATTTAGCTCGATAACAACGACGTTACTGATATTGAGAAGTGTAATTATACGAAATTAATAATTACCGTATTATTGTCTATAGTTCTATTCTATACTAATATAATAAGAGGACTCATTTTTTTGTTTGTTTTGAAAAATTATTTTGCTGTTCGGTAGCTAGACTATCCCGAGTAACATAGGCTGTATTTTGTCCGTGTATGCGAAGAAGTTCCCCCGAGATGTGGGTGAAGCCGCAGGAAACCGCTAGTATGATATAATTAATAACTGAAAATAAAGCTGAAGTAGTTTAATAATAAAACGTAAAACATTTCAATTAATAAAGTTACAAGAGGAACAATATTTATTTTTAATTGAAAAAGCATAATATTCGCTTGAAGAAGGGATGGATCAAATTGTGTTCGTACCTAAACAAACCTTTGACTAGTGGATAGTTTTGTTATTTTATGTCCCTTTTCAATTAACTATAAATCGCTTCCGGGAATCCTTTTCAGGACAAACTTATCAAGATTTCAATTATTATTATTTATTAAATCTAATTAAAACTGTGTTGTGTTCATCGAACGATAGTTTTTTTTTTTTTTTAAACCGGTGGAATCATGGTGGTTTGTTCGGTGGTAAAATAAAACAAGGAATATGCGGAGCGACTGATGCTAGAAAAAATGGGTATTTGTAGTAAATGGAAATAAGAAAAGGGTTTTGAGGATAGTCTATATTCCAAAACTTGTACTTGTACTTTTTATGACTACAATGCTTAATGTCACATTTCCTTCGCAAAATTCCACCTAAAAGAAGCTCTGTTTGTTTGTAAAAACTTGCACACAACAAAGTTATTTTAAGACTAACTGCTTAACTACACAGGTTACATGAACAAGCCTAGCAGCACTAATTATAAATGCTAAGCCTGCATTCTGCTCAAGCGGCGATGTAATGAAGACATATTGAATTTGTGCATGAGCGCAGAAGCGTTCTTACCAATAAACTGTCTGAGAACACGAGACTGGTGGAGTGCCAAGCTGAAAGCTGTTATTTGAGCTAATAATATTCAATCATTTACACATCGTGATTGGTTTTAAAGAAAAAAAATAAAAGCCTGAAATAGTATCACCAATTTTCACTTTAAAATAAGTATCCGAAATATAAGTTACACTAGCTGTCGTATGCACACCCGCGGCACATGATAACTACATACCCTGATATAAATAGACTTTCTATCACATTTTAAAACAGACCAGAAAGTTAAGCGCGTTCAAACAAACATACAAATAAATTCTTCAGCATTACAACAATACCATAATTTAAGTGAAATTAAAATACTTCAATTGCAAAGATTTCACACAAAATAGGTGATAACTTTCACAGACTAACAATTTCGCACCACTAAATGATATACTCGTATGGCAGCACAGTGAAACAATTTGCATATGAATGTAATATTTTGCATAGATGTTCCGCTTTAAATTCAAATTGACTTTTCATTCGATTTTCCATAGAAAAATTACTTTTACCAAGTAATTTAACTTTTAAACGAAACATATTTTGAAACATGAGGTATTTTTAAATAGAAAGGAAATAATTTAAACTCCTATTAATATTATAAACGTTCAAGTTTTAAAGATGAACGGATGTCTGTTACCTACTCTTTCACGCAAAAACTACTGGATGGATTTTTATGAGACAAATAATATATTATATAAATAGTTGTATATCCGATAGCGGGAACTAGGAAGCAGGTGAAACCGCTGAAGAAATCTTGTATTTTATAAACTAAGAAACAAATCAAACTTTAAAGGTTTCCACATCTTCAACGCTCACGTTTATGGCGAAACCTTACAAATATTCGATTCAAATAAAATTAATTTGAAACCAAGGAAATGTTGCTATTGACATGGCAATTTATTTCTAAGATTTTTTCATTAAAACGAACACGCTCCGATACACATGAAACGCTTTATTAATTTAAAGAAGCTTTTATGATATTTTGTGTTTGTCATTAAAGATCATGTTCGCGACATTGTCTCCAAAGCTAACAGTTCTAGGATGTTAATGGGTGTGGGCGGATGCGCGCGCGCCGCCAGTGATTATGTCTAACGCAGGGATAGGAGAGCGGAGGAGCAGCCGCGCGCGCAGCAGACCACGCTGCACATGCGACGCCTGCGCACCCCCTGCTGGGCGAGGTGCTCAGTAGAGAAACCAAACGAAGCAAAGTTAATACCGTTACACCACCGCCGACAATGGCCAAGTAGTCGCGCCTCCCTTCTGTCCAATTTGTGCGATTAGGTCTTTCTGTTCTGTTTAAGCTTCAGTTTCAATCTCTCAGTTACCTGTCCTCCTGTTAGATTAGTGTTTCCACTATCATTTGCTATTTTTGTCAGCCTGGTACTATCCAGACTGGTTGTTTCAATTTTTATAGGTTACTTGTTTCTTTGTGAACAATTTTTCGGTGAGCAAGTTACGCGATACGGATCTGATGAATTGCCACAGTTTTGTGTTAAAAGTAAAGCGTAACTTGTTCCGAGGTAGCATAGCATTTTATCTGCGTCTAGATACGTTTAGTTTAGCTCTGGAACTTAGTCCCGTGTGCCGTTTGGACCCTGTGTGACTCGTCTGTGTGATCGTCCCCGTCTGCAGCTCCGTCTGTGTGTCCTATCCCTTAGGCATGTTCATACTTCATTCTTGTGTCTGGGTGACCCCTGTGTACCATACCATCAAGCTTGTCCTCTGTTTTTATAATATTTTCTTTAAACATTCTTGTGGTTTCAACCTCTACTCTAAGCGAAACCTTTTATAGTTTATGTACACGATGTTATTTTATTTATAGTTGCTACAACTGCTTTCACAATATTTTATATAAACTTTAAGAATTCTTTATTCTAGGTATTTTTTCGAATATTTCATATTTTATGACTTTTTAATATTATTATAATTTATTTATTTAACTATGTGTGTTGTAAATTTTGCAGGTGTCTTTATTTTATTAAGACCATGAAGGCATGTTCATCATTTAAAATTTACCGATACATATTTCTCTATATTTTAACAAGTTATCAAAAGGCTGTATTTTGATTATACCTAAGCATAATTTAAATGATGAACATCCAGAATTCCCAGAAGCAAGTCGATTGCGATAGTCCTCTCCTTGTGTGATCCCTGACTCTGTCCCATTGACGTCGTGTTTTATTTTAGACCGGCAGTGGCGCGCCAGCAGTCAGCCCCAACCCTGGTGTTTAGGTGTGTCGATGTTATCACTTTTTATGCCACTCACAACCCTTGAATCAAACCCGAATGGATCATCAAAATTCAAAACAACTTGCCCAAAATATTGGAACATTTCCATCGACTATTCCGGTTTCATTCAAGTGGTAATGACAATACGACCCCGAGTTAACCTTGAGCATCCCCCGAGATTCGCTTGTTTTGTCGTGTGGCTGTTGTGTACTGTATTGCTTTCCATTGTCTTGGAGCTTGTGACTAAAATTGTAACCCAATGTGTATGTGCCAAAAAGCGCTTTGAATACATTAATAATTTCAATTCTGAAAGAGATTCAACATATGGTCCTTTTATTAGCAAACGAATAAAAAGTCGTTTGCATGCCCTCTTTTCATTGTACGTGAATAAAACGAAAGCTTCGATACTTAATATTATAGGAAGCTTTCATTTGAGAATTATTTTTCGTGAAAAGTTATCTTCTGCTTGGAAATCGAAACAAATTAAATAATTTGTGTTCTTATTTAGGACACATTATTCGCCAACTTAATAATTTATTTCAAAGTGGTTCGATTGTTGACCAGACTGGTGGTGACTTGAAAATCAATGGAAAGCAATGTAACAGCATTACGAGTTCTTGAGCACGCTGCATGTAACATATTCGATACCTCTAGCTAGTGTACCCCAAGTAGCATGCTCAGATATCTGCCAACTGTCTACTTCATCACACTTGGTTTGATTGGCAAATGATTTTACACGTCGGTAATCTACACCCAATATTTGAAACAAATACTGTTCTCAATTTCAGGACCTTGTATTTTTAGTTGAACTTTTTTGTCCTCAACAAAACTTATATCACAAGAATTCTCAGCAAAAAATCTGATATATTGTTCTACAAATCCCCACGCAAAGGACTGCCTATGTTTCATGTCTTGTGTACTTACAAACTTAACATACACACGCTTGGCCTGTAATCTTTTGGGTGGGATTTTGTACACACCGTACTTTATCATGCAAATTTTGTACTGTTTAAAGATACTGCAAACAAGACCACCTTTTTACTTTGGTAATTTACATCGTAGTTTAAACCGAGCAATTAATTATGAATCCACACTTTTCGTACTAACAAGATAGCGTATAGTTGTAGTCATTAGTGACCTAATTAAGATTATATAACTTTAATAGACTAACAATGTACAGTATTAAGTACATAGTTCATAAATTAATTAGATCTTAAAAGTTTGCTTAGATTATAGTTTGTATGAAAGGAAACATTTAAATTGTTGAAGCTAGTTTTGTTAAGTTTTGTAAGTTTGTTAACAAGATAATACAATAGGATGAGAAGGTAACAAACTTGTTTTTAAATAATCCGCAGTGGAAAAATTAATCGTTGAAATGAAAAAGACAGCGGCGTCCATAAAGGGGACGAAGCAAGAATCTACATAAAGCAATATTGAAATTGCAGCGTTGATTGTGATAAAAAGGTCCTACCAGCTTCGCAGCTTTCGATGGTAAAAGGAACTAAAGGACAAGAAGTTTAACTTTCTTCAGGACATTATGCTAATGAATCGTTGGGCGTGAAGCTTGCTGCGAAAATTAGCTTGTTTTGTATAAAAATTTCTGGAAGCTAATTATCTTTTGCGCTGTGTACAGGCGGCTGGCTGACGAGGATGACGAGCTGTCGGAGGTGCAGCCAGATGCAGTTCCTCCTGAGGTCCGGGAGTGGCTGGCGTCGACCTTCACGAGGCAGCTGGCGACGGCGAAGAGAAAGTCTGATGAGAAGCCGAAGTTTCGGTCGGTGGCGCACGCGATCAGGGCGGGCATCTTCGTGGACAGAATCTACAGGAGAGTCACCAGCACTGCGCTTATGCAGTTCCCTCAAGATGTCATTAGAGTACTTAAGGTAAGTTAACATTTAATATGAGCCTGTAAAAATAAACAAAAATATTACAAGACTTTCTATCCATATTTTTCCCACTTATTGTTGTAACAAGCCTTCACGAGATTCTTTGGGTCTGTGCTTAACTAGATGGCCGTAGAAGTAGAAGTATCAATGATGAAATAATCGTTTATTACCTCATTTTGTATATTTAATTTTTCAACTATTTGATTGGATTTGTTTAATTAGATGTGGTATAATGAAACTTTACATTTAGTTTTATAATATTAAAAAGTTCGATCTCAATAACACACAGCAAAGCCAAACAGGAGACAAGTCTACAAACCTTTCAATATAAAATTCAAATAAAATCCTTGCTCAAATATTGATCGTAACAACCATTTATTCAATATCTGCAAACTAAATTAATAACTACGCGTTAAATTCGTCTGTTGGAGTTAGACTTTGAATACCAAGTGAACAATTAGAATGTTACGGCACGATAGGAGTGTTTCTGAACAATCCAATTAGTTCTGGAAGGTTCGTTTGATCAAAAGTACCCTTAATAGTATTAGCGTTCATGGTAATATGGTCTTGGATAATAGAGCTTGTAATATATTGATTTCTGACACTTACGCGAATACGAAAGACGACCAACACCTTAGTCTGCCCGTGACCATGGATGCTGTAAAGGATCCGAAACGTCGGGATTAAATAATATTAATATAACCGCGATAAAATCCGTAAAAGTAGTTTTATTTAAAAGAGCTTGTAATAATTTTAGTTAATTCATGATGAATTCTGGTAATTTTGGTAGTTTTTGAGCTAAAAGAACTTTTCGTCTTACTTGTTGGAAAATTCTTAATATTTTTAAAATTAAAAAAAGCAAACAAAAACTTAAAAAAAAATTACCAGAATTAATTGTGTTGGCAGTCCTGGTTGATGTTTTTCATCAAAATAAATAAATAAAACTGTTAAAATTAAAAAATTAAACCAAAAATAAATAAATAAAACCAAACGGCATTTTACATGCTAAAGTCCATATGACTTTTACATACCTAGTTACGTACGTTAATATAGTTATAGCGATATCACAAAGTCACTACGACCATGGGTACGCGTAACTTTTAGTGTTGTATAGAATTTCCACAATTTCTAGTCAAAGCTGAAACTCAAAAATGTTCATACAACGCTTAATTCTGAAGGTTCGAACACTCTGTGTAATAGAGCCTTTTAACATTTTCTGAGTGACATGTACCCACGCTGAGTCTTTTCAGTTTTTTCGCGACCCAATTTTTTTTTTTAATTCTCCTTGTAAAAACCACGAGCAAAGAGTTTTGGTTAGTATCTTGTGCCTGTGTTTGTTTTTGAAAACGGGAACAGGAAATGTCAACTTCGTGTCTTTTGCAGAAAAAGGGATAAGTTGTTTCGCAATGTTTGAAACCAAGAAAGGGATAAAGCAATTAGGATGGATTTTGAAACATGTGCTTTTTTAAAAAAGGTGTTTTTATTTTAAAAGTGAAACAAAGCTGCCTTAACTTGATCATTTTCATTTGAAACAATAAATAAGTACTGTTTTTGCAATATATGATAACACGAAGGTTTATTTTGCCGGGAGATAACCTAGTAACCCAGTAACCTTTAGTAATTGAGTCGGCAGACCTCGCCTGAATTCTATGGATGTGTATTTATATGGGTTTACAGGAAATTGTGCGGCTACTAACTACCTTGTCGGCACAATATCAGTAGTGAAAGCCCATAGGTAAGACGGGGCCACTACTACTAGTCCAAGAATTATCGATCAATTTTTTTATAAAAGTATATACCAACCATAGTATTTTTCAGTTCTGATGATTAATTTGATTGCTTTACTTGCAAAATAAAAACACTTTTAATACCAAACTATGTTGATTGAAATGGAATTATGTGTAGGATGTACCTATATAGAGAAGATACGGAAACTAAAGACTATAGAGCCAATTTTTATACCGGTTGCGCGAATTATTAACTCGGAAAAATCATGTAGTAAAATATGTGGAACTTCTTCTTGAAAATGCATTACTTTTTTGGCTTAGAGACCCTCGTATTATACTACTATTATATAAAATTCTAATACAAAACAACCTATAGTAGGTACTTCTTTAATTAAAATTAACAAGAGCACCTACCAATGAGGCGAAAGGGCCACAAATCCATCTCAGGTATCAAATATTCACTATCAAGCAACAGGGTTGAACAAATTAACTCCTCGTAAGAGCCAGATTAATTTGTACACATATACATTTATCTTCGTTCGCAGTATTCCTAGTTCTGACCTTGCAGGAAAGTTTTGTTCTGTTTTATTTGCAGAATTGTATCATTTGTGATGTTTTCTAGCTTTGCTTCAGCAATAAATGTTATGCAATTAAATAGTTATCCGTGCTCAACATATTCTGGTATTGCATAAAAGGATTTTTTTTTAATTCTGTGGCCTTATTAAAATCAGGCTACAGGCTACTAAAAAATGTAGACGGTATATGATGGAGCAACTGATAAACATACCTACTTAAAAAATTAAACAGGGACCAATTTTGGAATACCGTTAATTTACTTAAGGACTCTGATATCGAGGGAAAGCATTTTAAGGAAATAATACGTTCACATTACAAACTATTGGCTGCAGGTCTATAAAGACCTGTAGCGTGAATCTACAGGTCACAATTCTCTACGAACCAGTGTTATTTAGTTGGTCTTTTGTTCCTTTCACTGTCAATTGTTTCCCTTTATGCTGGCTTCAACACTTTAAGGTACAATTAAATGTATAGGGTATATTACTTTGTTGAGGATAGCGCCTTTTATCAAGCACTTATGACCCAATATCATGGAAACCATGTGAAAGAGATAACTCCTTTTGTGTGTGTGTGTGTGTGTGTGTGTGTGTGTATTGATGATGAATATGTATTCTCTTGAGAAAGTCCAATATAGGCCTGCACTTTTAATGACAACTGCTTGAGCAGATTCTTTCGTGCATAAGGTCACGAGGGTTTCCTACCTATTTACCTACATACGCCCCACCAGGTAGGACCAAAGCCTGCCAACTGTAAACATACTCAATTCCTGCTTATCTCAAGATGCTCGTGAGTAAGTAACAATCTGGACACGTACTAAAACAAGACCCTGAATAATAGATCAGACAACAAGGTCACTGGGTGCTCTGCTTAGTGCGGTTAATCTATGTTTGTGCAAAGAGGTGCGCTTGAAGGAGCACGTTAAACGGCCAATCTGGTCTGTCAACACACGATTAATTAAGACCACCCCTTCGTGTAGGCTGCCTAAATACTAATCCGACCTGTTAGGTAGTTAAAGGTAAATTGGATTAAGAACGAATAACTTGTATGTCAACAATTGTCTGCTGTCTATGTAGTGGTAACAAATGAATATAAGAATTTTAGTCGGGGAAAAGCTTCAATCATTGTACAGCAAAACAAACTCTCTGAAATATTGCTTTCATTGGGTTAGGTGGTGATGTTTTAATTAATTTAATAAATACAAAGCCTTCATGTTCAAAATTAGCTGACTCTTTTATTTGTGTTACTAATAAAATACTTCTATTTCAGACATTGGACGAATGGTCATTCGACGTGTTCGCGCTACACGAGGCATCAGGAGGCGCGCCAGTCAAGTACCTCGGTTACGAACTCCTCAATAGATACGGCATGATACACAAGTTTAAGGTAAGTTCTATAAAAGTCTCACATAAGCTTTTTTGGAAACGCCATGTCATGCTAGATCAAAAGGTATAATGTCAACGATGTTCCATCCGGGTTATAATGTATTCTGTTCCGTTCGCACCGAGAAATTCGCTGTATATCTATTGGTCTTCATGGTATATAATGTTGTTTTTTTTTTTTTGTAACACAGTTAATTCACAGTATTTAGGTACTAAAACCACGAATTACTTAAAATTACTATTGTTGGTCGGTAGGACTTAGATTAACGACAACTCACAAAACCTCTGGTCCTAGACACCAACTTTTCAAAACATTGCATTTTTAGGGTTCCGTACCCAAAGGGTAAAACAGGACCCTATTGTTTTCACTCCTCTGTCCGTCCATCCACCTGTCCGTCCGTCTGTCACCAGGCTGTATCTCATAAACCGTGATAGTTAGAGAGTTAAAATTTTCACATATGATGTATTTCTGTTGCCGCTATAACAACAAATACTGAAAACTAGAATCAAATAAATATTTTGGGGGACTCCCATACAACAAACGTGATTTTTTAATTATATTTATATAGAATATTAGTTTGGATGGTACGGAACCCCTTGTGCGCGAGTCCGACTCGCACTTGGCCGGTTTTTTAACAAAATACAATTATATCTTTACAACTAAATTCGCCGGGTTCGAATAATAATGGTCTTCCGCAACCCTTCCGGTTCCGGCTGTAAGCAAATAAAGGCACTAATAAATATGGACAAACTGAGTCTGCTATTTCCGAAACAGTCGCTTTTATTTAAGTCTCACTTGCTTTATAGTTAACATACAAATTAAATTTTTAAAAGAATAATACTGTGGGTCTAAAAAAATCTAAGTAAGTAGCTGGCTAAGTAGGAAATCTAACTCCAATGAATGTATCATAAGATCTGTGACTGACCTACGCAAAAAAAAAACAGGTAATGTGTTTTATTCCATAAAGGCTGATTAAGGCTGTGTTTGATGCGAGTAGGTACTAAGTTAATGTATAGAATTAATTTAACATCCATTAACGTTATTCAATTAAAACTTCAATAGGTACCCGTAGTTAACTAACTACGGCACCCAAATGAAGCATAATCCAAATCTTCAGTAGAGGTATTTTAGAAAATCAATTGGCCCCAATGTAGGTACTCGCTAAAATGTGGATAAGTTAAATTAACCTTCGTTTTGCAAGACATTAATCCAATTTGTCGGTTTGTTACTCCCCAAGAACTTTGCGTTCCTTTCTTTTCATTTATCTTTTGACTAATTCGGAATGAGAAGTTCAAAAGATATAACAAAAGATTTCTTCGAAGTAAGTAGTCACAATCTTTTTTTTTTTTTGTTTTATGCCTACCCCATTTTTCGAGATCACTTTTTCAGAAATTCGTTCAATTACAAAAATAAGTGAAGACAAGATAAAATCGTCGTTGTCCAATGTACTTTCCCAAAAATAACATGTTGGCGAACTTTTATCTCGCAACATTATTTAAAAAATATAATAGTGAAAAAGTCGTGGTGGCCTAGTGGGTAAAGAGCCAACCTCTCAAGTATGAGGGTGTGGGTTCGATTCCAGGTCAGGCAAGTACCAATGCAACTTTTCTAAGTTTGTATGTACTTTCTAAGTATATCTTGGACACCAATGGCTGATTAAAAAGGTGAAGGAAAACATCTTGAGGAAACCTGGACTATATAGTCTGAAATCACCAACCCGCATTGAGCAAGCGTGGTGATTAATGCTCAATCCTTCTCCACGTGAGAGGAGGCCTGTGCCCAGCAGTGGGACGATACAAAGGCTGTAACAGTAACATTATTTAAATATTAAAGTTGTGATTTCGGCAAAAATTACATCAGGGAAAGTCTTGATGGAAGTTATAATAGACGTTCAGCGTTAAGTTAAAAAGTTTCAGACTGAGCGTTGCCAGTAATTTTTGACGAGTTCTGTTCTGAACATACACTTTTGTGAGAGAAGAAATTTAATGAAATTATAACGCGGGCAACCTTGGAAGTTATCTGGCAGCTTATAACCACACAGCACACAATATCCGGTACTTATATCGGCAGGTCTCATGGACTTACTTGAGATTGTTATTACATAGATAATTCTGTCAATTACTTTTATTATTCTAATTATTACTGGCATCTGTTAATTTTAAGTTCGGAGGTAGGTCTTAAATTTTGTATGAATGGCCTACAGACGGAGACATGTCTAGATTTACCTATAATAATATTCCTTGCCTCGCACGCCTCGGCAAACGTAGTGTAGGACGTCCTTAGGCACGGTGGAGTGATGACTTGCGCAAGACGGCTGGCAGGAGCTGGATGCGAGAAGCCGAAAATCGATCCCAGTGGCGTGCACTTGGAGAGGCCTATGTCCAGCAGTGGACTGCGATAGGCTGATGATGATGATGATGAATATTCCTTGTCATAGTTTCTGTCAATTTCATTTAACAAAGAAAATGTATCCTGAATATTCTCAATGTAGGTATTTACAGCAGCTAAAGAATTTATGATAAAATATCCAAAGCATTTAAATTTCTGCATCAGACTAAAGCAAGTGTAGGAATGTCGAGTAAACTTGGGTACTTACTTTATTTCCTGCGTTCCCGGCAGTTCTGCATGATTGAATTGAAATGGGATTTCTGAGTGTCTAAGTTTAAAGTATTGCGTTGCAGACACCCGACTACTTACTAGTGTTGCATTTGAATAAGTAGATCGGTTACCTACATCTTTAAGTGGGACTTAAGGTTTAATGGTTTTTACAATACTTCTGTTCGAATGATGAATGGTTTCTAAAGAGACTACGTTCTGTTTTTTCTTCAATTGAAGTAGTTATAGGAAAGCATGCAGTGAACCTAGTGTTAGGTTCAATAATATTTATTTTTAAAATCGATTAATCACATTATTATTCGAATATTTAAAAACTGGCAACACTGGGGATTTTGATGTATCGACTCGGTCGATCGACGAGTGAGTCCATAGATTATACATTAATGAGTCAGTCAGTGTTAGAAGTTGCTACGGTCCGGTTGTCCGGATAAGTAGTCTTTCTACCTACTTTCGTTCTCCTGGTGGATTTTGTGTATCTAGCTATCATTATCTATTGTGTGAGAGTTGGGAGTCTGTTGTGCTGGTAACTGTTATAGTGTAGGAGACTTAAAATAAAGTGATACTTAACTGCATACGGAGTGTTATTCCTACTCAGCAGTCATGAGTCCCTAAAATAAGACCTTAAATAAATTTTAATTACTTTTTAAGCTAGATTGCCTATTTATTCTTTTCATCAGGTCCCGCCCACGACGCTGGAGAACTTCCTCAACAGGATAGAAGAAGGTTACTGCAAGTTTCACAATCCTTACCACAATAATCTCCACGCTGCTGATGTTGCGCAAACTGTTCACTACATGCTGTGCCAGACTGGACTGATGGTAAGCAAAAATATAAATTTTGACATAAAAACATGAGTAGATACTCACGTTTAGGTAATTAAATGAGACCAATATCTAATTTAAAACAAAACTAAAATTGTAACAATAACTTTAAGTGACATGAAAGTGATAAAGATGCTAGGTCTGCCAAATACGGAAACCGGTGTTAAACTCTAAAAAAACCGTATTTATAGGTAAAAGAAATCGTGTTAGTTAGTCATACATAGGGTACAGTGAAACCGCGGGAAGCCAGTCTATAAACTAGAATATATAGAACTATAAAAATCTACGTACATCCAATTGTGGATACATAATATGTGTTATTTGGTAGAAATCAAAATTTAGCTAAAATCAAGCCTTCTAACAAACACACAAGACTGAACACAAACGAAACTTTCGTGCATTGTTAAGAAGCCAGACTAACAAGACCTACATGAATCTTGTAACCAGACACAAACTAATTTAACAACTTGAGTCACAATGAACTTAAGGCCCTATGGAATCCTTTAACTAATGTTAATTACAATGCCGAATAAACTGTGTGACTTACATACAAAGTTACACGAAATTATACAGAAAACTATGCTTAAGAACACTTCCTGCTCGGTGTAATTATGCTTGAACTTGTAATTTGTAACCCCAATTTTAACTTCTGGGAGTTCAATTTGTTACAGATATTTTTGATACTTATTTCTAAAATAAGATACCAACAAACCGATAGAATATAATTGATGTCCTAAATACGTCAAAACGTTGCAATTTTCCTTTTATAATCAAAATAGCTGTCTCTTACCATGAAAACCAATATTTGTTAGTTAACAACGTGGTAGCGAGGCGCGACTCGCAATTCTTATAAATAATTATTTTTTATTTACAATATTTATCACAAACACAGCTACCATAACAGGAACATCATTTCCCAATGATGTAGTGTAGCATATTTGTCTTCTGTCATCTTTCACTATAACATACTTATTACATACAAAGTAGTTCTTGTGAGATGTAATCTTTTCTACACACTTCACCCCAGGTCCGACCTACTAAATAAAACCTCACGTCCACAGAACTGGCTATCAGACCTGGAGATATTCGCGACGCTGGTAGCAGCAGTGGTCCACGACTATGAGCATACTGGCACCACCAACAACTTCCATGTCATGTCAGGGTCTGACACGGCCTTGCTGTACAACGACAGAGCAGTTCTTGAAAATCATCATATAAGTGCGGCTTTTAGGTGAGTAGTACTTACTTTTTTGAAGAAAATATCTAGAAGAATTTTTTTTTGTGTTTTAAAGTCAAAGGAGAAATTGTAAAAACAAAATCTTTAAAATTATAATTTCTTCAAGATTATTAAAACAGATACGATCAAAAAATTATTTATGCTTGATTGAATTGATTTTGGTGGTAGGAAAGTGAAGAGTGCATTTGAACACAGCAAAGTAAGATTTCGATTAAAGGGAGAAAAGATATAGGTACTTACTACAGCAAGGGGTAAATTCAGTATGTAGGCGTTGACATTTTTTATCAGCCAAACTAAACACACAATAGAAATACCAAAATCCGAAATGATTTGAATATAATATTTCCAAGTTTTCCAACTAGATTTGACATCCGAAATGATTTCTTTTGTGTGATCCCGGTATTTCACATCACAAAAGCTCCATTCAAATAAAAAAATATAAAAAGCTTAAGATAACAATGACAATCGACGAATCAAAACGAGATGTCTATTGATTTCTAACAACATAGAATTTCTAGACGAAACAGATTTTTTTTTTCGGAAATAAAAATTATAAAAGTAAGGCAATGGTAATGATGAAAATTGTGCCTCTAACAAAAGAGTCCCACATTTTAGCTGAGAACTCGTTATAATAAATGATTTCCCCTGAGACACGAGTACTTAAAGCTATTTTTACTCGAAAGGGCCAAAAATTCCCCGATACGTGACAGACTACTAATATTATGAAGAGGAAAGAAATTTATTTTTGTTTGTAATGGATAAAATCAAAAACTACAAAACCGATTTAAGAATTTTTTTTACTATTTTAAGACAAGGTACATTGTCTGCGAGAACCATAGGCTATATTTTAACACGGTGCGGGCAGTAGTTCCCATGGGACTCGGATGAAACCGCGGGAAAACGGCTAAGTAGTTAGGTATAAAACATTTAACGATTACTCGTAAAGTCCAGTGTTCAATAAAAAAAGGAATTAAATATTTAGTTACTTCTTTAGAGAGGGGCGTAAATGTAAACGATTTAATGCGTGGACTGTGTATATCAGTGATAAAAAAATCCGCTATGGGAATAACATAATTGGATTTTTAGGGCTGATAGTAAATTTGTGCCTATAGAGACATAGAAAAAACTAGTGTATCAGCATAACTATAATATTTTCATCAGTACCTAAATATTCCTTCGATCATTCGCAATTATAACCACTTCTGGTTTAACTGATAGAAGATTTGAACAAACAACAGTAAGACCTCTTTTATTGTCAAGACTAAAACTAATTATAGATTCGTCGAAATTTATTTCTGCTACTCTGACAAGTCTCAAAAACCGGAGTCTGCAACCCTTAGGTCAGTGAACTCAGTTGGATAAAAAAAGAATTCTTGCTGAATTTAATAGTTCTTAACAGCACTCCAAAATCTGAAGAGTCTATATTTAAAAAAGATAAAACTGTTCTTTCGTAAAATCGTGTTGTATCTTGAGCTGACGAAAACATCTTTGGTAGGTATTCAGTTTATAACGACTCAACACAAAAGGTTTACAGCCTGACAGCCAATTAATTAAACAAAACCGAATATTTTCGCATTGGAAACAACAACATCGATTACATTCGATATTCTTCCAGCGACTGTTCTCGAACAAGGAGATACTGCGAGGGTCATTATTATAGTGCACATAATCATTCGGAGAGAGATCAGGCGCAGGACCGAAATGTTCGTCCTCTCCGATGCATGATTGTATTAAGCACTAACTTGCGGGCTCCGAGCTTCTTTGTGCAAGTCTCTAAAACCCACAAAGGGACTTCGGCCCGACCCGGAAATCGAACTCGAAACCTCGAGGTAGTTACATCGATTACATAATCGATGTTCAATCGAGTTGTATGCTTGATATTCGATGTATACGAGTCGATACGTCGGCTGTGAATGCTTGGCGATCCGTGTCAGAAATTCCGCGTCGGTGCATTCAACACGTTCCCTTTTATTATAATAGCGAGTGTTGGCATGTTGGCTTTTGTTCTTTACTTATTGTTTTTCCGAATTAATGGTCTCTTAGAATTTAATTTCACAAAATGGCACTGAGGACTTTTTAATTGGGTTATAAAACTACTATGATTTTAAAATTGTTTGTTATGTCCATCCTGAAGCTTACGATCATGAGCTTTATATACCTTACTAGCTTCTGCCAGCGGTTTCACCCGCATCCCGTGGGAACTACTTCCCGTACCGGGATAAAAAGTAGCCTATAGCCTTCCTCGATAAATGGGCTATCTAACACTGAAAGAAATATTCAAATCGGACCAGTAGTTCCTGAGATTAGCGCGTTCAAACAAACAAACAAACAAACAAACACTCTTCAGCTTTATAATAATAATATAGATAATATAGATAGGAAATAAAATAAAATATGTAAAATATTTTCTAAATGTGTTTTATATACCTTTAATTGGATATCTATATCTACAAATGAGAACAACTTTTCACTTGTATCTGTGAATAGATAAAAGAAATCAACCCTTTGTGATTCTGAGTTCATGTTACCGAGATATTAATCAGACAATTAACAATTAGCAGCACATTCAGCTCCATTAACAACAGCTCTTCATGAACGATGCTCTTCTGTTTAAAAATAAACGCCGTTCACGGACAAGAGTTCCTTAATAACTATTGTTTCGCCCACGCTAAAGAAACAAGGGCGCTACACTCAAGGAACCGTCTCAGTTTGCTCACAGAGTACTTATCGCGAGCTATTTTCATAGAAATAGGATACTTTATCTTCGGGCGACGCAACGTGATTGATGAACTGTGATATCAGCTAGATGTTGTGTATGCAAATTTTTTAGTCTGTGTCCACGAAGTAAACAACAGCTTATTTTTTTAATCGGATTACCAAAGTATTTAAATACTCCGATCTGTTTTTCTTTATTATTTTCAGAAGTTCTTATTTGTTTCCTTTATTGCTTAGCACGTGCTGAAACTTCAACATGATAAAACTTAGTTATTTACAGTCGAAGATGAACATGTCTCTAATAAGAATTTACATGTAACAAAGGGCATGCATTCCTTTATCATTAAGTCACTTTCAATAATTATAAAACATCGTCAATGTTATTTTAAAAGTCCCTTTCCTTGAATGTGAAGAATTCCGTCAATAGGCTACGTTTTAGGCACCTTTGAAATTTTTCAGATAGGTGGAACAAGTGGAACTCAACGCCTTAACAAAATATCTTGGAATACCTACATAGGTCGTAGCAAATCAACCCATTTGTTACTCTGTTCAAATTGGAACGATTATTCAAATTCCTGTTACCGTCTCAGGTAACCAAATAGTAACAGCTAGTAACGTAATTTTCAGTCTTAATTACATTCCTCTACAAGTTGTGTGTAATTGACATGTTTAGACTTACCTACACATAGGTATATTGAGCCCGTATAATTAATAATATAATAATAATATAATAATAAAAAAAAACTACTGGAAGTACATCATAAAAGACCCCACAGCAACCAACGACAAATGCCGCAAATGCCACACACAACCAGAAACCATACAACACATCACGGGGGCATGCACAACACTCACACAAACAGACTACACTCACAGACACAACCAGGTTGCAAACATCATCCATCAAAAACTAGCACTCAAACACAAACTCATACAAGACACAAACACACCATACTACAACTACACACCACAAACAGTTCTAGAAAATAACACACACAAACTCTACTACGACCGCGCTATTCTCACCGACAGGACAATACACTACAATAGACCAGACATAACACTTCAAGATAAAATCAATAAAATCACATACCTCATAGATATAGCAGTACCCAACACACATAACTTACAAAAAACCATAGGCGAAAAGATTACTAAATATGCAGACCTCGAAGAAGAAGTAACTAGAATCTGGAGGCAAGATAAAGTTTACGTAGTTCCCATAGTCGTCTCCACCACAGGTGTTATACCTAACCATCTCCACCATAGCCTAAAACTGATAGATTTAAAAGACTCCACATAGGGTGATGGCACCCTATATCGGCCGTCTCCTAGTATCGGCCTTTTCGAGCAAATAGAATATAACTATAGAAATAGTGTTGAAAGCTATGCTTGTTTTGTGCAAAAATCGACTCTATGTCAATACGCATAACCTCCCATATTTTCGTGCGGGTGCCTCAACGATCGAACGTTCAGTTGGCAAAAGTGCACACGCAGGTACGAACGTGTTTCGTTTGGTAGCATTGCCGAGTCAAATCCCTGAGTCGACGCATTGCGTTGGTTAGTATTTAAATAGAATTAAACACATTTATGGTAGTTTGTTTTATTTGTTCTTGAAGAAAAATAGTCAAAGCGTGTTTATATAGTATATTTTAAAATATAATTGTTGGTTTTTACCAAATAATCGCGGGGCCGAGATTAGGGATCTCTTTTATTGATAAATCTCAATATCGTCCTAATGGCCGATATTGGGGAAAAGGTTGAAAACGTTAAAATACACTTTAAGCGATTTTATACATTAGCAGTAATATTAATAAGATTAAAACTGAAAGGAAAGCTCAGTTTGACTACTAGATCCTAACTTCGGCCGCCTAAAAACGATTTTTATTAGCTACGGCCGATATAAAGGGAATTGATGCGTAATAACGGCCTCCTTACTTCTTCCTTTCCTACTACCCTCAAACTATACAATAAACAGGGACGTGATATTAATTTTTGCCAACAGGTAGGAATGTCAATATCATGCCGGCCCAATCAAAACTCGCGAAGGATCCAAAAAAAGACAAACGTTTGCAATACGAAAACGACGAGCGTCGCGTCGCGTCGCGTCGAGCGGGACGGCTCTGTGTGGCGTCGTCCGTAATATCTAGTACATTACAACTGCTCAGCGTCGCGTCGCCGTCCCGTCCCGCCGCGCTGCGCCCGCTGTGTGTAGAGACCTTTAAGAATTTTGAATCATTGTGATCTTTAGTTTATTATTTATTTTAATTTCTATGACTGAGATGAAAGAAAAATAATAGTTAAGAAGTGACTAATAGTTAAGAAAAACGTTATCAGTATTTTTTACTTTCGTAGTTTCATTTTATTGACTTAACTTCACTTTATAAAAGGTATGCCGATATAAGGGTCACAGGCGGCGGATGATAGGGTGTTAGATGCCGATATTAAGGTAAATCGGCATGCTCGGAAAAAAACATCTATATTATCAAAAACAACAGAGAATTTGTAATTTTGCGAATGTAATAATGAAGTATCAGTATCCCTCTACCCAAAAAATGCATTGCAAGAAAGCAAAAGCTATTTACATTAAAATTACAAGCAGTCGAAGTTCAAAAAAAGTTGACATGGCCGATAATTGGTGCCACCACCCTACATCCTTCTCCAAAAAGCCGCAATTTTGAATACCTGCAGGATAGTAAGAAAGTTCATGCAATTGGAAGAAAACGAAATAGCCCCACATCACACGTAACACACCACACATTCTTCATTTACTTGGCACCAGCCCGTAAATGTTGCAAAAACTAGCTAAAAGCTAAGAAACAACAATGTTTTCCCCCATAATAATAATAATCTCTAATTCAGAAAGCCAACTACAATTTGTCCGTCTCAAACTAATATAAAAGTACACTGTTGTATATTATTAAGTAGGTACAAAGCATTTTTGAGACAGAGTGAACGACTGTGTCTGTGCTAGTATAAACTGTGTTACAGACACAGGTATTGACACAGGTATAGACAATTGGTATAATGTAATAACTTTTCGCATTGAATTTAGATATTTCGAAACATTTGCCTAAACGAAACAAGCACCTGAAACCTAACTACGAATTAATTAAGTTTTCATTAAGTAAAGGTTATATAACGCAATGTTTTAGGCGTTCAACATGTGGATTATAATATGAGTAGGTAAGAATATGTTTCACCTTACCACTAATACAACTCAGAACTTGGTAATGTTTTTTAATTAATTACCTGCTTCAACACCACCACAGACAAGACAAAAGTTAGGTTTGACCTTGTTGAAGATCAGACGACAGTTTGTTACCTACACGGCGTAAAAAGGTCTAGAAAGCTTTATAAACTTGTTTGAGAAAGTACAGATAAAATATACGAGTATATAAACGTGCCAGCATCCCTTTGAGGATTACTGGCTTAACCGCTTGATATTACATCAGGTACCTACGCTAGATAATTCATTAGGTAGGTCTAATTAGGCAAATGCACACCTCGGGGACGCTGTTAATAAATTATTTTGTAAGCTTTGCAGTTGTTAATTTACTTAATTGAGTAACAAAACCACTTGTTCTATTAGCCATAATTGACAAATTAACCTCACTTGCATGGAGTTTGGAAGGTATTATTTTCATTATGTTAAGTAGATGAACATCATGAAATTCGCTTGGCCTTTGGATAGACAGACATATCAAACTTAAGTACAAGCTATTTTCTTTGATTTTTCAAGACAGCATTCAAATGGACATATCAAAAAGCACACTCTGCATTTACCATTGTCAGTAAATTACTAAGAATATACCTACGAGTATTTAGTAGGAAGGTGCCTAGGACCTCATCAGTAGGTCAACTCCACGACTCCTTATCCATGAATCACGGGAGGGTTAACCCGCATAGACTGTTTACTATCCGATCAGATCGTCCATCCATCAATCCGGGACGACGTCACATCTGACCTTACTAAATTACAAAGGGAACGTTCATTATAATAAATTATCTAGAGATTAGAGCGGTTGAGGCCGTAGATAGTTCCCGGAAGTTTGTTTTTCGAGCAAAAGATTTATAGAATAAGTAATTAATTAAAAGTAGGTACTTGCTCTGTCTTTACTATAGGGGACACATTATTTGAAATCCAAAGTTTATTGACTTTCACGGAAAAAAATACACATTACCCAAGCTCGAAAAAGCTGATTACACTTATTCTTGAGTTGAAGCCACGGCTCATTACTTAGTAAAGACCTTTCGATATAGTTTTTGCGACCACTAGACCACCCAACCCGCCAAAGTAGAATAGATACAGTCTAAGGTACCTATATTTCTGGACTATTTACCACGGTTCCACTGGCAACCATTGGTTACGTGAGGCGGGTACTGCGATGGTGTTTTTCACAATGATTGGCAGTAATTGACAGACGCGACGAGCTATGAATTTAGAACGAGTTGAAGAAATACTCCGACAATATTTTACCGTCAGTCTAACGAACTGACGAGTTAATCTATGACGTTTTGTTGTTTATATATGGTTGATTTCCTAGTGCTATTATATTGGGATTTCTTGGTCTGTGAATTTCTGGATATTTTAACAACTTAGATACTCAAACATAGTTTTACAGTAAGGGCAATTACTGTTCTAGGGATAGATTAAGATTACTTAGGTAACTGTATGGATTTGGTAGTAAAATTGATTTAATTATAAAGAATTGAGATATTATATACTTCAAGATTTGCTTATGTATTGTGGAATGTTAATAAAGCTTTCCACAGACTGCAGTAAATATTTCATTATTCCACGTCGCCGTTTTATGTTTCGCTCCATTTAATAATTCGGTACGTGATCATCCATACAAAAGGAGCATCGATATAATTCTCAACTAAAACAATAGGACTTGGTTAGCTGTAGGCACCTACTTGAAAATAATAATCTGCTAGATTTGGAAAATATTTAACCCATGATGCTTGTAATCCATGCAGACACAGAGTACATAAAATGTGATACAGCATAGCTATTTGTAAATTCAGTACTAGTCTAAACCGGACTTTACATAGCTTTGACTATTCCTAGGAATTACATAGTATTTTATCGTCTATCTACGATTTAATCTCCAATATGATCGGCAAATCAATTTGAAACCAGTCGTAACTTTGATATAGGTCCGAACCATAACGTTTATAACCCATAACGACTAGCACTACCACACAACATGCAATTTCATGTAATTAGGACACCGGACTCTATAAATTTACATTTTTATGGCGCAATTTATAACATTGACATACTTTAGATCGATCGAATTTGCTTGTCCTAAGTCAATTTGTTTACAGAGAGGTGATTTAATCTCTTGGATGTGTATCCACGACGTGATAGAGTTAATTGGTCAATTAAGCCATGTTGATCTGGCAGATTATACGGGGTTAGTCAATATTCTGCGAAGTTCATTAGAGAAGACCTGTAGCTAACTATGTAAATTTTGTAGTTTACAAAATGACCACACTTTGTAAATTAGAGTCTAGGGATGACATACCTACATACATATTGTATTTGAAGATAGCTTTAACTAGGGCAAAGATTTTGGTATCTTTGATTGCCGCAGATGCCTCCTTATAAGTCAACAGTCAAAATGTGAAACAAACAATTTTGAGATTCCAAGATCAATCTCTACTATAAAGCAACAATTGCGTAAATATTCTTCTGGTCCTCAATTTTTACCACATTTTTACCCACCTTCGATACGTAACCAATACTTAATAGAATAATTATTCAAGAAATGTTTCACAAGTTTACCTCCCAATTCCAGACTGATGCGCGACGAAGAATGCAACTTACTCCAGAACTTGTCCAGAGAGGAGTTCCGGGAGTTCCGAACCCTGGTCATCGACATGGTGCTGGCCACCGACATGTCGTTCCACTTCCAGCAGCTGAAGAACATGAGGTCGCTGCTGTCGCTGGCTGAGCCTACGGTGGATAAGTCGAAGGCTGCGTCCCTTATACTGCACTGCTGTGATATCTCGCATCCTGCTAAGGTAGATAGCATTTTTTTACTTATGTAGAGTTAGAAGAAAAGAAAAATAGTAGAAGAAAGTATAGTAGGTATATACCTAATATTTGAGCAAACCGAATATTCTTGCTTAACGACGACAACTCTTCAAGTAGATTTTTATACAGCACTTAAGTATGTAAAACTGAGTTTTATTTTTATAAGACTTTAAGAGACTTCGTTTTTAAAAACACACACCTAAATTTAAAAGAAATCTACATGACTGGTCATAAATAGTGTGAGAAGAGATCTACCGACCTAATACTGTCAAATTAGAATCATTCCAGACAAAAAAACTAAACTGCCCCAACAAACTGTTTCAGAGATGGGACCTGCATCACAGGTGGACAATGAGCCTGCTCGACGAATTCTTCCTCCAAGGTGACAAGGAACGAGACCTAGGACTTCCATTCAGTCCACTTTGCGACAGGAACAACACCCTAGTGGCCGAGTCACAGATCGGTTTCATCGAGTTCATCGTGGAACCCAGCATGGGCGTGTGTGCTGATATGCTAGAGTGTATATTGGGGCCTCTACATTCCAGTAGCAAGAACTCCACCAGTTCCGCTGAGCCTATCAATGAAGAGGGCTCGGGGAATAAGGACAGTATGTATCTAAAACTGCCTTCTTAATGCGTGATTATCAACTCACATATTATAATCCCAAGAAGAACATAATAATTTAATTATAAAGTTATTTGTATAGAAAATTTGAGTAAAAAAGTTAAATCAAGACATCTGGTTCTTCTGGTACAATAAACATTTTATGATTGCCTTCTCTGTGATTCCAGAAAATGAAAATAGCAGCAAGTTCAAAATCAGGAAGCCGTGGGTTGCATGCCTCAGCGACAACAAAAAGATATGGAAAGAGCAGGCTGCTAAAGGTGTCCTTAATATATTTACATTAACTTCTAATACAATACTCAACTAAAATGATACCTGACTCAAGTTCAGATCTGAGAGCATGTGATTTTACTTATGGCGACTGCCCACTAACAGAATATAAAATATGTTCCAGATGCAGAGGCCCGAGCTAAGCAAGAGGAGGAGAACAACGGGGTTCCACCGCCAACAGAGGAATAATATTTAGCCTCATTTGTAAATAGCGTTAGATCTAGTTGTTGCAACATGTTCTATTCACTGTTGAAGAAAAGCTAAAGCATACTATATGATATAAATACGTGTGCGAGCTATAATATACGTTGCTAATTTATTTAAAGTAAAATTGTTGTGTGTAACGCACAAATATACGACTTGGAAGCACAATGCGAAAAGCCTGGATGTATAAAGTTTCTCTATGTGGAAGACAACATAGTGAGCTAATTCGAACAGGCGACACGCCGCCCAGCGGTAACGCCAGTAGTGTAAATGATTCATTATTATTCGCTGCTAAGATTTTAGCCTAAAATTAAGTCTAAAAGCTTTGATGATAACTCTATACCAATAGTCTCTTGCGAGGAGAAAGGACGATATTTAATAAAATATGGGTTGGTCCCAGAACTGAACCCTGAAGAACCCTTGTAGTATATTTCTCGCAATTGAATATTGGATGTATATTTAAAGATGTATCGATAGATAACACTATTCTTAATTGAAATAATTAATGTGTAAAACTGTACTGAACTCATTTCAAATATAGTCGTTAAGAGCTAAATGTATCTGTAAGTAACTATCAAATGCTGGTGACGGAGCAACAAACATTAATTTATATAAATCATAAACACATGTGCACTTCTCTTCGATCAAACACTTACTATAACTTAAATGTAGCTTAATATTAGTGTTAAATTTAACCCATAATATGATGAATACGCTTATTAATTTTAATGTTTCCGATCAAATTGGAGTCTTGATATTCTTGACCAAATGTTATTTAATATGAAATTATTTTCTAAATGATAACGCCATTTCAAATTCTAGTACATAGGTAGATAGTACATTAGTAAATCTTCATGATACAAATTAAGATTTTTGTCTTTGTTATATATGTCACCGGAAAATAACGAGACTTGTAAGTTGACCAATTTTCTAGGTAGTTGATCAACTCTCGGAAAATAATAAACGGCATTTTAAGTGTACTATTTAACGCATTGAATTTTAGCTAACTGGTCAACTTACGGTGCCTAGCCGTAATTTAATAATTAACTAAATTGCTACAAGTAAAATCATCCACAAATGGGCCAATCAATGACGGTACACTATTATCCGTCACTTAATACACTATTCTCTGATTGGTTGTCAGTATTCATTATAAGTATTTAGATAGTGAAAGCACGTGAGTCTTTTGACCAATCAACGTACACCTCGCCTTTGTCGGATGATTTAACGGCAAGACGCCGTAAATATATCAACTTACTAAAATACATACGTTAAATAGCACATTTCAGCTCCGTTTATTATTTTCCGAGAGTTGATCAACTAGGTACCTAGAAAATAGATCAACTTACGAGTCTTGTTATTTTCCGGTGACAAATATACAACATAGCTAAGGATAAAGTAGTGGAACTCAAATATTTATTGAAATTTAAAGCTCGTGCTCAAATCAGATGGAGTCAGCTTTCTGTAACATGAACTACCTATTAGATCTATTAGACTGAGAGGCTACGGCGTCACAGCCCGAGAACGAACAGGAATTCTTAGGTAAGCTTAGACTTGAACACACGCTCTCGTGGAGGACCCAAAGTAATTGTACCGTCCTTCAACTAGAATCTATCGTCGAACGGAAGAGGCCCAGACTCCACCTAAGTGGATAAATGTTTAAGTATACAACCAATAGAATTTCTCCGCTATGGGATATACCTACCTACCACTGCGTGGAGACAAGATGTTTGAATGACGAAATATTGTTTGTATAAAACTTCTACGCTCCGCTCCGCTGAGGTAGACTCTGGGCCTTAAACATTGAATTTATTAAACAAAGATATTAAAAGATTTTAGGCCAATGTTTACCTACAGATGCCAAAGGACAATGCCAGGGTCTGGGCTCAAAGTTTGCCCAGCAGTGGGAGTAGTTCCAGCTGGTTCCATAGTGGACTCTGAACACGAAATCCAAATATTTTTGAAATCGGTCCCAGAGGTCCCGAAAAAAACCGGTTCAAATGTTCTCCATAGATAGTCACTTAACAAAGCCTGAGCCATTGCCCAGTAGTGAAAGTGGTCGAAATAGGTTCTTTACTGCACTCTTAACACGAAATCCAAATATTTTGGAAATCGGTCCCAGAGGTCCCGAGAAAAACCAGTTCTAATGTTCAACTTGAACAGTCACTTTATAAAGCCCAAGCCATTTGCCCAGTAGTGGGAATGGATAAAATAGGTTCTTTACTTCACTCTTAAGACGGAATCCAAATATTTTTGAAATCGGTCCCAGAGGTCCCGAGAAAAACCAGTTCTAATATTAGCCAGCCATTGTTAGCTAGCCATTTTAAGCAGCCACAAACCTAACAACCTCTTTTCTTGAAATAACATTCAGATAGTTAGTACTTAGTGGTTTCACTGTTAATAGGATAAAAAAACAGGAATAGACGTTTAAAGGAAATTGTTGTTTCTCTTGCTTTTCAGTCTCTACCACAATCACTCCTAAGTTCGTGTAGCGTCTTGCAATTAATATCCGTAATGGCAATGGAAAAATCTTATCAAGACGAATAAAATAAGCTCGAACACGAGGTAGTAAATAGATACCGTTGAGGAGTTCCCTCGTCTCACTATCGTCTCCATCGTCAGGTCAGGTTTTAACCTCCACTGTTTTGTGGAGTCGGAGACATATATCCGAATGACAAGTTTTTATTCGATATGTGCTTACAATTTCCGAGAGTTCCCTATTGTTTTAAGGTTTCTATCACCAGACCATGGACCGAATAACAAAGAAACCATTTGGAAAGTAAATCCTTTCAAACAATAAAATGATTGTTTAAATCGGTTGGTAAACGACGGAGTTATGCACGTACAAACGTAAAAAGAATACAAACTAACTGAGAAACTCCTCCATTTTTTGATGTCGGTAAAAAAATTCTCGTTCAATACCTCGTGTTTGTCGATTAATATTATAATGCATTTCAATTAAGATAATAAAAGTGGAATAGTTAAGAGTTCGTAAGCATATTTTTCATAATATTGAATAAGAGTCAAACCAGTTTTTCTCAGGACTCCTGGGATAGATTTCGAAATATTTCGGTCTAGGACCTACTATAAGCCTATGGAACATAATACACTATGCAGTTACCGTGGACAACTCTTGAGCCCAACTTCCATACAAAGAATAGCATTGTCCTTTACATGAAAAATCTGAACTGAATCCGCTTAACATAAGTTTTTGTAACCATGCAAAATGTATGAGAATTCAGTTATATTTGGAACATATATCAGAGGCCTAGTATTCCTAGTAGGTACGTGGGACCATTCTCATTGAATATCAAATCAAATGAATCCATAATCATGATAAAATTAGGTCCCTATTTGATTTCGGGGATGGTAAGGATAGATATAATCCAACTGGTGACGCTTATTGTAGACAAATTTAACAATAGATTTTTTTATATGTATTTATCATCTATTTTAATTATTAGATTTATTAAATTCTGTATATTGTGCATTTAGTGTACCTAATAGTTAATAGGTACTAAATATTAAGAATAAATCAATATAGGTACATACCTACTTAATTTGAAATGTAGTTTAGTAATGCCATTCAGATTGGGAATATAGCTTTATAAAATTGTAGAGTTTAGCATACTGAGCCTTATGTACATGAATATTTGATTGTTGTTTCTGTATCATAACTTGCAGCAGTACATAGGCCCGCTGTTGGTAAATACTTGTCTCTGACTTAACCACTTTTGTGCAAGATATGGCTTTTAAATGTGACATTACAACATTCCGAATGTGTTAAGAATCAATTCTCAATATAAGGCAGATTCACCTAAAGAATTACAGCATTAATTTTACCATTGCATATTGATATTTTCTTATTTAATCAATGCATTATGCAATGTGAAATTCACTCTGTAATTCCAGGTGCATATTGCTACTAATTAAGATATTTAAAGACCTGTACACTGCTACGTATTAAGATGGTAAAAAATAATAACATATTAGGTACCTACCCACAATGTCGTAAAATATTTTTCACAGATGTCGTGCTTAACAGTATCGCGGATAGTATTTCACATCATTCAAATTCATTCATAGTAATATTAATTGTGTATAGAAATGTTATTTATAAAAATCTAAATAAATCTCCTAAAATTTTATATTATTATACCTATATCCCACGTAAAAGAAATATGACATTAAAATGCAATTGCTAAAGAAAGTTTTCTATATGTATTGTAAGTATGCGAATGTATATTATTCAATGTTTTATCTTAAAGAAAATCACAATAATTTTATGTAAACAACACAAAGATCTTTGTATCAAACTGCATTTTCTCTCTAATAAAAAGAAATCTCAAAATCAAATGGTTTTTTATCAACTTGACTGTCTTTTACTACATTTGTGTAAATAGATATAAAACACCTTTTAGTTATGTGTAAATTATATGTAAAATAAAATAAAGATTTTCGTAGACGAAATGTTTACTTTAATACCCTTAAATTATGAATTAATTACTATTACATGAGGCATGAGAGTCATGATGTTCTTATATACCTAAGAAACAGAGAAAAATAAGCCAAATTAATCTGTGCTTACGCATAGGCATTTAATCCAAAGCAGTTTATATAGGTCTAGTCTATGGTAGAATAACATATTTTTGAGATTACACATTTTAAGCCTTGATTGAATCATCATTATTATCATATTGAAACCAAAACAAGAAAATAATCCAATCTATATAACTGTAATTTAACTTATAAAATTGAGTTAAGTCAGCAATAAATATTATAAAAGCATTGTAATAAAGAAGAGAGGCCACAACCAGCTTAGTTTATTGATAAACATAGGTACTAGCTGTCTTAATAATGTGCAAAACTAAATATCTAGACATGACTTAAATTCAGTGAGATGGTTGATATAATAATCTATGTGAATGATAAAATGATGAACACACTGACTCGCTGGTGAGTATCTCAGTTTCCTAAAAATAGATGATAAAACAAAAGAATACAAATGATATTCATTTATTATTCTGCCATATTTAATGCTATCTCTTAGCTATATATGAACATTATTATACTTAGTATAGCACACTTCTGCACAGTGCAAATCATATTTGCAATTAATTATCAATAAAGGCACATTAAGCAGTAAAAAAGATTGTATAAACTTTGACACTATCAAAATGCAATTAGACTTATTTAACTTAACTGTATCTCAATTAAATTAACTTAGGATATATTTGTGGCTCTTGCCAAATATATTGAGCTGAATTGATAAGCCTCGGACATCTATTTTCTGTCTATTACAAATAATTGTACCCTCAATAACATCGCCTTGTTTGACCTTCTTACAGTCTCTAAAATAAAAAACTGTCTGCTTCCAATGTGTTGGAGTCTTGTGCGGGCCAGTTGAAAACTCTATGGCATTTGGCAGACTAAAGAAAGTATCAAAATAACCAACAATTGATGTCAATGCACCATCCTTTGTAACAGGCAGTTTAAAATCAGCGGTGAAGTCCATTACATCAGTTTTGCATGTGTTAATGTCTATTTCTTTGACTACACAAGGCTCAGATATTATATGTTTAGATCCAACTATATCAATGCTTGCTTCTCGCACTACTTCTGATTTCATGCAATTCATTTTGTACCCGTAGACGTCTGACCAATATTCAATCAACTTTTTGTGTGTGTCTACATCACCATTAGCCACAAGGCTAATATTGCACCTGTTGGGTAACAGCAATCCACCAGGTTTGAGGTAGTGATCCCTTGCATAAATAACACTGTCTAACATTCTTTCAAAAAGCAAGAAGTACCCCATCCACTCAGATACAATAATATCAACCTTTTCAGTTAACTTAGTATCTTCAAGTCTACCTTTGACTAACTTTATTACATCTTGTAAGTTATTTTCCCTTACAATATCCATTGCATGGTAAATAATTTCTGATTGATCTAATGCATATACTGTCTTGGCTCCAGCTGTAGCACAAAACATTGATAGTATGCCTGTACCGCATCCCAGATCTAAGACAACTTTGCCTTTCAGAGTTTCCTTGTTATTCAGTATTGCATCCCTGTAGGTTTCTGTGCGGACTTTGTCTGAGAGCATGTCATAATGGATTCCAAAATGTGCATAGGTACTAAAGTAGCCGTCATCCATCTCTAAAGGAACACTAGCTACACAGTTAGCAATGGCTGGAGTTTCATCATTATTTTTCTGTAATTGACCACCTTCTACTAAGTTCTGCATTGACTCCTGCATTTGCTTTATGTCGTCCTTGGCGTTCTTCAATAGTGTTGCACTCTCAGTAAGTTGTTGTGTTAAAAACTGTATAGTCCTTTGTAGTTCAGTGAAGTGTGCCTCTGACAGGGTAACCAAACCATTTTCCACGTTAGCATGGTAAGTTTTTGGTGAGCTTGGCTTGTCAGTAAGGGCGTCGAAGTCGTACGTGAGCCACTCGTCCTGCTCTACAGGCTGTAAATACTTCTCGTCATCCCATAACACCTTGTTAAGGTTTGTTATAACCTCAGGTTTGGGTTTGTGTGTTTTGATGTAATTTATCAACTTTATGTATGAATAGCAGTCCATATTAAACTTTAACTTCAATTCGTTCAAATCAAACTTATGGACGGACTTGCAATGGGAAATCCCTTCCTCAATATTTGATAAAACATTCGGACAAAATAAGCATGTTACCGTTGTATCGCTTGTTTCCATTTCTTGCCATTCATCGTCCTCAAAATTGTCTTCGTCACTACTAAGATCTGGCACGTCAGACATTGTTGCAATTATTTAGTAAAGAAACTTTAAATCCTTTGTACTTTTATGTTAATTCCCAAAATCATGGATTTGCAAATCAGGAACATGTGAGGCCGAAATGTCATTCAGACAGTGACCTCAACCTGTGACACTAGTGACAGTGACAATTTTATTTTGTCAATTTCCGTTCCAAGTTACGTTTACTAACATTTCGACGTTAAAGTTCAACAATTTTATTTGCCATTAGTATAGATTGTTTTTCGTCAATTGTTATCGATAATAATAAATAAAACAATTATTTATGACAGTTTATAAATAACTACCTTTTGTATAGTGAAATAAAATATTTTCTTAAATCTAAAATATTTTATAAATCTTTTTTCTTCATGCAACCCTAATCATCTGCGCACTGCGCAGTTTGTTCTGGCGCGAATATTTATTTTGTTCCGTTACCATGGCATCATACTAACAAAATAATATCACAACAAAAAGTGTGTAAAATACAACTTAAATCTAAAAATCATGAAATTAAAAATATCTACATTCAAAGAACCTAAACACACTGGTGTCGTCGTGTGTGTTAATTGGAATAACACTGAAGATGTATTTTCTTGTGGGTAAGGTTCAATGACGAATGATTTTTTTAGAAAGAATTCTGTTTCACGTGCTTGTGATTTCTACTGCTTTACTAACGAAGCTGAAGGAGCGAAGGGTGTAGGCACTTACGCATTTCAGTTATTATTAAAAAATAATGTTTATCAACTAAAAGTAGGTGACTTTACGGTCAGTGGGTCGTCTTACGGGCGTCTTACATTGTACATTGTGCTTCCATTGACGTTGTTGAGCCACAAACTAAGCACAGCTTGTCTCTTGGGGCTCAAAGTGCGGCTCAGTATTATACCTACCTACACCAAAAAAAGGGCTTTTAAAGATGACCTTGAAGAAATTACCTATCTTGATTGCAGAGACGACCACAAACTCCTGAAATGGAATTTAGTAAACAGCGAATGCATAGTTGTTACAACGTTCCCTGATGACTTCTATCCGAATGACATGCATTTGTTTCCCAAAATCAATGTTGGCGGGAACAAGCACCAGCATGACGTGATTCTCATTTCGACGGCAGATGGCAAGTGAGTGGTGTTATAGTAATATTTGAAAAGACTAGACTGGACCGATTCGGGTATTAATACTAGACCGATTTGATAAATTCTTTGAGTGTTAGATAGTTAAGTAAGAGATAGTAGTGTACCTACTTAGTGTTTATACTTAAAGTTCTTCCTGGCATGGAGTAGCTGTAGTTCCAACGGGTAGCGGGTGAAACCGTGAAGTTACGTGACCTTATAAAATCACTAAAGTTCTTAGATAGATACCCAGTTCAATATTTTTTCAGGTTCCACATCGTTAATCACAATGGACGTATAGAGAAATCAGTAAATGCTCATCAGGGTGCTTGTCTCATTGCACAATGGAGTCCTGATGGAGCCGGACTTCTGACAGGTAATTAGAAAAGCTTTAACAAGCGTCATACTTGAATGAACTTCTTGGAACTACGAATTTTTGGAGTCTCGAAAAGTTTAGGGGGTCTTTTTGTCGCCTTTTTTTGGAGGTCTATTGCACTTGCTATAATAACAAAATTTATGAATAGCCAAAAACAAGTCTAGGTTAAAATGTATTGAATGGCTTTTGGTTTAATTTGACGTCAAGTAACTTAGAAAATGGCGCTTCGACATAAGCTTCTAGAACGTTCTTAAATTTCTAGCTGGAGAAGACGGTTTTGTCAAGGTGTGGTCTCGCAACGGTCTACTTCGATCGACTATTGTGCAATCCGACGTGCCATGTTTTAGCGCCGTATGGAGTCCAGACAGCAGCGCTATCTTGCATACAAAAGGAAATTCTCTAGTTATAAAGCAATTGAATTCCAGTAATAAAATTACCAAAGTAGGTATACTTTATAATGATTAAGTATGACGTGTGTCAACCCAGTTGTTTTGACGGAATTTCCCGAAAGTAGTTCTGGTTTTTTTGTTAATATACTTCGGTATTATCAGTTACACAGCAAATACATGTTTTGTTACCTAAATAAGTAGCCAGTACTTATCTATTATCATCTTGCTGCCAGTTGAAATATCTTCTATATATATAATTCCAGCAATAAATTAGTTTGTTGGTATCAGCTTCAGTGACATTTTCTCTTTCAGTGGAAAGCACACGAAGGGCTTATCCTGTGTATCGCTTGGAACGCCAATAACAATTTGATTCTTTCTGGGTCTGAAGATGGATATTCTAAGGTCAGTAAAATACACCTCCGACTTGACTTTAGATGCAAAGCTAAAGGTTTCCATGACTGCTATAAGAAATAGCTCAAACATTTAATACCTATATGTCCTAGATTTGGGACACGTTTGGCCAGCAAATATCGGTGAGCGTGAAACATGACCAGCCCATTACAAGTGTGAGCTGGTCTCCCGCCGGGGATATGTTCGTCATTGGCAGCTACAACCTTATACGTCTTTGCAATTCTAATGGGGTGAGTTTCCCTAATCATTTGACAGTGTCATGAAAATTACACTATTATGATGTTGCATGATCTTCTTTAACTTATTCCAGTGGTCTCACTGCCTTGATCGTCCAACAACAGGCAGCATATACAATGTAGCATGGTCTTCAGACGGCACTCAATTAGCAGCCGCCTGTGCAAACGGACATGTTTTATTCGCTCATATTATTGATCGGTAAATAGCTCCTTTTGCTTAACAAAATGATTTGGTTCTTTATAAACCTGAACTAAAAACGTGAATCTTCTAGAGAGTACACCTGGAAGAATTACGCCTGTAACCAAATAGGTCGCAAAGTGATTGCCATAAGGGACATCATTACTGACCAAAGTGACCAATTGGACTATCCAGATAGGGTCATACAGATTGCTTTGGGCTTCAACCATCTGGTTATAGCGACCGTGAAGCAGTGTTTTATTCACAAGCTTACGTCCTGGAATACTCCAGTGACGTTCGATCTCAAGGAAGGAACCATCAGCATGATTTTGCTTGCTGAAAGGTAAGCTAATTATGGATTAAAAGTTATTTTACTAAAATGCTTTTCTCTGTGTTCTCGCTGCCTCCATATTTCTCTAAACTCTTCTTAAACTTTTTGTTTTTTTATGAGCAAGGCTGATTTCGATCTCCCTCGAAACTTCGGACCTCTGAAATAAATAGGCAAAGTTGTTTGATGTTCGTATCCTCAATATAATCGTAAAAGTGCCTTCATTTCCGTTGCAGATGTATATGCATAGTAGAAAGAGCTGGTCTTTCAGTATATAGCTACATGGGTCGTCTACTAGCTAGTCCCCGTTGGAGTGCCAGACCTGAATCTTTGGGCCGAGCTGCTGTATCTTTAGGACCAGATGCCTTAGCTGCCATTGACCAGGGTGATAGAAAATGTACGTAATTCTTCCATGCCCTCAAGAACTTCTAGCATTTGACAATGATCATGTATTTGTCCAGAGAGTTTGTGTGCTTCTTTGCACATTTTGCTTGCTGTAGGTATTTGATTCTTGACACTCCGGATAACACGTCACTCAGTTTAAATTCCTGTTTGCTTCATTATCTTCCTTCCCACAGTAATCCATGTCTTCGATCTTCCAACGGGCCTGATAGTCCGAAGCTCAGCAGATAACACAGTAACCAAACTGACACACAAAATGACTGTCTCTAGCATTGCACTCAGCCAAACAGGGCCTATCAATGAGAGACAATTGGCCCTTTTGGACTACAATAGAGATCTCTATGTCGTTACTGTGAAGGACAGCAAGCCAAAGTTTGTCAAACTGGGTAAGTTAATTTGAACACATTTTCCAGGCCGAGTAGGTAAGTATAGCTATTCATCTCAGTATCTTGATTAATTCAAGAGTAGTACCTACCTATATTGCTTGTATGAGGACTTCGAAGACATTCTCAGGCAAGACGAGGTCTCAAAAAACATTCTCGCTAAAGAATTCTAGTTACAAAAATATTCATGACAAATAAGGAAACTAGACTAAGAAATTGTAAGGTCAAATTCGCGAAGTGTTACTTGTCCGGGGAATTACTATTATTTATTCAAACACAGATATATTCTTACCTAATGTTACCAAACCAGCATAAAAATGTGGCATTAAGATCCCATTTCGTGACTTACAAAGCTTTTGGGATCCTCATCACTTGATCTAGAAATTACAATTTACTATTTGTTCTTCTATATACCTACCTCTTGTGCTCAATAACAATCAATCCAGTTTATATTATGGTTCTATATAAAATCGAATTACGCAGTAGATAGATGTATATTTTCTAATAGACGTGGAAGTCTTTATTTCTTAGTATAAACCCCCAATTCATTTTTAGGATCCCAAATCCTCAGCATATGCTGGAGTTACGAAACAGAGTTGCTGGTGGGGTTACGCGCCAGTTCTGTGGTAGCATGGTGCTGTCCCCGCGCAGCTATGCAACCAGACCTGCTGGCTCTCACCACCGTCAGTAAAGATGTTGTGTAAGTACCTATTTCTTAAGTTTCATAGGGGTAATAACAACCATATTAATTATTATTCAGGTGTCAGTAATGACGAATTGAAGAGACACAAAGGTAGGGGTTGAGGATAAATATTATATTATTTAGTTGGGGTTAGTAGAATAGAAGTAGAAAGAAAGAGAAGTGTACCAGTTATAACAGAAATAATTTTAAGTTCACACATACTTTTCCAGTGACCTTGGCAGGAATCCAACAATACTAAGCGTTGAAGACGGAGTAGCGCACATATGCCGTGGCAATGGGTCCATATTGCATCTCTCTATTGCCGCGTTCCCTGAAAAGTTACTCAAACACGTAGTTGCAAATATGTGGCAACAAGCACTCCAGGTACCTACTTCCACTACTAATAGATAAACCCAAAACTTCCTTCGACACAAGTTCGTTCACACAGCTCTTTCTCCCTTACTTTTATTTCTGGTCCTATTATTTTTTCAGTCTAAACTTAAATATGTCATGATACTGAGTGATTAAATATTTCAGCTGTGCCGCACCGTTGAGGACGAAACTCTTTGGGCGTGTTTAGCAGTTCTGGCTTGGCAGCACCATCAGCTATCAGTAGCTGAAGAGGCGTTTGCTTTGATACGACAATATCATCAAGTCTGCTACATTCAACATCTTAGAGTAAGTTCTTAGACACACCTGCTGAAAAAAGGAGGTTCCATCCATTTTCTATTGGTTTAAATAAAACAATAATGGGATGTTTTTTCAGAGTAACATACCAGAGAAGCTGACAAATAATTAGAGGATTGATTTTGATTACTTTTTATCAAAGGATAATTAGTTCATTAAAAGTTGTTACTCTACTGAAAATACCTGCGCTGCAGTGGAATTTCAATAGCAAGTGTGTTAAAGGAATTGTTAAACCTATTATTTATTGTGATTTCTAAATAAACGACACTGTAACTGTCAACGTAAGTAATTTCGTCATTTTTATTTTTATATTTTCAAATTGCCCAGCGATACAAAGATGACTGGTAAAATCTTTCGTAAAAAATAACATGCACAGGCCGATGCGTTAGACTTACGTGCCGATGTTTAAAGTTTAAAGCAGGTACTTAAAAGACAAAACTGATTAAAATCCTAACAATTTGGATTTAAACTCTATAACAAAGTAAATGTTGGATATTCTGTCACACATTTTGAGCATCGTTTCATAATTTTCGCGTTTTATGTTATCGTTCATTCCTCCATGCCGTGCAATGAACGATTCAAGAAGTTTTCATTCATTCGTCAGTCGTTCTGTCAACGCGTCGTGTGTCGAACGTGTGTGATGTGCGCGCTTTGTCGTAATTAACATCGCCACAAATATTTTTCGTTGTGATACACATAATAAACATTGATATTATCACTAAAAGTTAATCAAATTCTCAGTAAAAAATCAACTTCTAGTGACTTTCTCAGACAGCAATGCGTGCAGCGACGTGCCCTACATTAAAATATAGTTAGGTTACCGAAAGAAAGTTTTAAAAAGTTTTATTTTGTTGTGTCATGTTTAAATGTGGAAGATGGGTGTTTTAAGAGTTGAAATAGTGTTGTTACTGAACCTGTTGTTGGTCGGTGGGGACGTAACAAACAACGATGTGAGTGAACATTCTTTGGAGTTGACCCAGTCCTTGAACTTGGCTCGTCAAGAGTTGATTCAAGAGACTTGTAGACGGTTTCCTCCGAGGTACGGGTTGGATGAGCTGCCTCCGAGCCAATTGGAGCATATATTGATAGACGAGGAACATAAGCTGCTATACTGCTATGTGCCAAAGGTGAGTTTCTGAAGGCTAACCAGTTTTATATTCATGTCATAATAACTCAGTAAAATTCCTAAATGATATGGATCCTTCCTATTTACCTGCCCAATAAAAGTTTCTTATAAACCATATTTTTTAAAGATGCTTGGCATAATTTTTTCATCAAGTTTACAGTTTGTCATTGATTATCTTGGCTTCCTATCATATCTAATAATTAATGACTTCCTCAAGATGTTCTTGATTTCGTAAGATTTGCTTGGTTAGATAATTTTATTTATAAATTAAAACAATGATATTTGTAAACAGATTAATCTTCCTAATTTTTTTGTCTTGATTGGATATACATAGTACCTACCTAGGTCCATAATATTTATTTATCACTAGCTGATCCCGCGAACTTCGTATTGTTAAACCTTCCCTGGACCCTCTACAATCATTTTAAAACCAAAATTAGCTCAATCGGCCCAGCCGTTCTCGAGTTTTAATCAGACTAATCAACAACAATTCATTTTTATTTATATAGATTTACTGTTACAAATCATTAAGTAAGTCTCAGTAGAAAAGTATAAAGCTAGTAGTGACTTTGTAAAGAAACTAGAGGTACAAACAACTTTTTCAGCTTGACTTCCATTCTCAAAATATTTAACAACCTTTTTCATTAGGTGGCCTGCACAAATTGGAAGAGGATCCTTATGATACTGGCCGGCAAATGGAATGACACAGATGTGTTATCCATAACAGCTAGTATTGCCCACACCCCCGGAATGTTCCGGAACTTGAGCACGGTCAGCCGTCCTGAAAGAGATTACATGTTGGAGAACTACCATAAAATGGTCATAGCCAGAAACCCATTTGAAAGGCTCCTGTCAGCTTACAGAAATAAATTGGAGGGTGATTTACCAAGTGCCAAATATTTTCAGGTAAGTCAACAGAATTTTTGAAATAATAATATTTTGTTACAAATAACTCCACGAGTTCCTTAATTTTATTTGTCCAAGAAAACTTCATGAACATGACAAAAAGTCCAAAGAAAAAATGATTTCAAAAGGTTAATGATGTTTAGACGAAGCTTACATTTAATTCTATTGGAGATTGTAGCTGTCTAATGAATAAATGAATTTGTCTAAGAACATAGGTATATGATATTCATGTTAGAATGCTTGCTTATTATGAAAAAGCATACCTACCATAAATTGATTATTATTTATCTGAGGATTTAATCAGCATTGTCATTACAATTCTTAACATTCTGTGCTAACTAGGTACATAAGCTTACTTTCAACAATTAAAAATAGAGCAACAAAGTAAAGCATCTTATCATTAATCAAATTAGACACTACTTTCTCTACCCCTTCATGCAGCTAATTTTAATAAATCATTGAGAAAAAATCATGAATAAGTAAATAATAAAAGTAGGTATAGAGATAAGAAAGTAAGTATTATTTATAACAGAAACATTTTGTACACATACTTAAGTTAGTAAAAAGTAATATCAAGAACTGTTTCTGGCTACCTGCAGAATTTTAGTTGAGACAAAAACTCAATAACTTTGCCCTTCTTGAAAATCATCATCTACTCAAATAAAAATAAACAGCAGAGTAGACATACATATAGTCTACATAGATTACATAATATTCTCTACGCCAACAGTCCCTCTATTAGATACTTTAGCCTAATGAACCAATAAAACCTAAATAAATCTCGTCAAGTAATTCTTGTTTTAAAATATTCGAAGGCTCTTTTTGCTTTACAAACTTGTTTTGTATTCAGTTTTTGCTGACTTTGTGTTGGTATAGACAATCATTGGATTGTGGGGCCAGGCGTATTAGCCTTTTTGAAACTGGAATGGACAGTGGACACCATAGATCGTCCATTGACGTTAAAAACCCGGACCTAGTGACGCAAGAATCGTGAATTTCGTTTCTAATATGAGCCTAGCTGGACCTACTTCATCATTGTCTCTTTCGCTTGATTACGAAGTCATAAAGTATTATTTACCTAAACAAACTGTAACTGTAGCCAGAATAAAATAAGTTTCTAAGAGCAAAGAAACAACTAAACAATGCTTCAATTTATTAATTGCCTACCATAAAACAAATGACACCACGATAACTGATAGGAGCATCCGTTTAAAAGCTACTGCAAATGGAAAGTTTATATTTAAATTGTTAGTTTTGATAATTATTGTTTGTAATTCTTTACTTTAACGTGCAGCTGCTAGTCAGTGGGCAAAGTTCACATTAACAATCTTATTTTTGTACATTTGCACTTTGAACACACGCGCAGTATTTCGGACTTCAATTGCAGAAACTCTTATTATGTCTACAGAGCATGAAATATTTTTTTTACCAAAGTGCATAAGGTAGATCCAAGTGAGGCAACTGGAACCGGATAGTTTCAATATGTTTAGGATTAGGGAGTGTAGTAATGGCTCAAGTGCGAATGAATATTCTACAGATGCTACACTAAATGTCGGCCAATTGCCTCTAAATGTAAACAATCAAAACTTGTTCAGGCATAAACACGTCCAATTCTAAATTCAACTGGACAACTTAATCCCTGTGGTTAAGGCTAGGGCATGCAATTCCGGTAAAATAAAAATTACCGGTAAAAATTCGGTAATTAAAATATTTTTACCGGTAAACCGGTAAAACGGTAATTTTTGTATTTTTTTTTTATGTGATATTATATCAATAAGATTGGTTAGTCCAAAAGCAAAAAATAATTAAAAATACAAGGTATAAGGTGGTAAACATTTTTTGGGACGTGGGCCGTAAAAAAAAACATGTCAGTACCATCCGAACGCGATGTCGTCGACAAAATGCAAGAGAAACGGCTGCGATGGTTCGGCCATGTAAAAAGGAGACCACCTGAATACATCGCCAATGTTGTGTACTCAATCTCAATATACCCGGTCAAAGGCGCAGAGGCATTCTGAAACGGTGGTGGTTGAGTGTCGTAATGAATGACATGTAAATCTACGAACTCGAAGAGGGAGATGTCCTGGATAGAGCGAAGTGGAAGAAGAAGATACGGAAAGCGGACCCCGTCACAAGACGGGATAAACGCTCAGAATTACCGTGAAAAAAAAATCATTTTTTTCATTGAAGTGAAAGCACTTTTTTATGGTAAATCGTGGGCATTTTATGGACCAGGGTCGCGGTAACTCTTTCGAACAATCCCGCAGCCCCGGCAGGTTTTGGCCCTGCGCGTGGAACAACTCGGGCCGCCGACACGGGTCTGTTGTCTATGCAGACGGAGGAACGATGAGCCACCCGAACTCACCGTCCACAGACCGACGCCTACGGTGGCCGGGAGTCGTCTCTCGACACTCGGCGCCCGTGGTGTCTTCGGTCCACTACAGCGGTTGGGATGAGAGGTGCGAACTCGCAGGCGCTCCACCACCGTCTCCTTCTCGAGCTGACTGGGAGAGACTGAGAATGACTGTTTCGCAGAAGGAGGCGACGGCTTCCCATTCCCTTTCGCTTCGGACCATGGCTTGAACCAGGGCCGGACGCGAGAGGTCGTCGCTGCCTATTGGCTCGACGACGACACCGCGGTACCCCTCCCAGGCAGTGCACACCTAGACTGTGTGCTCCACCGTGTCCTCAGAGCTGTCCGCATGGTGGTGAAGTAAAAGCCCTTGCTCAATAAGGTCATAGAGTAGGTAAAATAAGCATAAGCTACATTTTTACCTAATAGGAACTGACAGCTATGAGGAAATTCAGATTAACCGAATGAATAAAATTTGTTTAGATATTATAAATTAAGATGAGAATGAAGATTTGTATCTAGGAGCCACATAAGTTTACTTTCCTAAAAAACAGCAACTTTAACACTCTTACAATATGTAATGTATGCAATATTACACTATGTTCAGGCTACATAATGAAGATTTGACGTTAAATGAACAATTGTTATATATTATCACAAAAACGTAAAAACCGGTAAATTACCGGTTACATATTATTTTTACCGGTAAATTAAAAATCGCGAAAATGGGCGGTTTTACCGGTAAAACCGAAACCGGTAAACCGGTATTGCATGCCCTAGTTAAGGCCTTCATAAATTAACGAATGTGCACATGAACATTAATCTTGATATAATTAATTTGATCAGGAAAAAGACACCGAAATATCATACATACTGTGTATTCTTTCTTCGTAAAGAAGAAATTGGTTATTTAAGAGAACATAAAATAAGATGACCCAAATACTAAAATAGTCATGTCGTTCTTTTGAGCGTCCAGTTCTGAAACAAGGAATATTCCAATGATTGATTACCTTCAATATTCCTTGTGACCTCACAGTTGTTTTTGTACGAATTGATAATAATTTGGTTGTCATTAAGACTCGTTGACTTTTGACGTTGGCCATTGATAATGGTCGCTACGAAGCAACCATGAACTCACTTGTTGGGATCATATTTGTAATGTCTATATCTAGACGGACTTTTGGATCTAATTTTTATTGTCGTGATGTAAGAGACTTGAAGACAGCCATTATTAATGCATTTTATGGTCACATTTTTGAGTCTTGGGAGGGGATTTCCCCAGAAGGTCATTTTCATCTCTAAGTTCAGTATACCTGGGGTTAACAGGGTTTTATAACTTTCCAAATAAAACTATCGGTTGTTCTGCACCATTTCTTGTTAAGATCTACAAAAGTGTCTACACCCGTTACCACCAGTTTGGCACTGTAAAACCGACCTATCAACATTCCAAACCTTTAGAAGCATCGAAATTCTGCATTTCAACAAAATTCCTTTCCCAGGATCGTGTTGGAAGACGTATCATCAAGGCATACCGCGAGAACCCGTCCAATGAATCTCTGGAATTCGGCCATGATGTCACGTTCAAGGAGTTCGCGCTATTTCTCACCAACCGCTCCGAGGAGTTGGCTGATGTCGTGAACAACGAGCATTGGCAGCCCATCACTAATCTGTGCCATCCGTGCCTCATCAAGTACACTTTAGTTGGTAAGTAGTTTTAATTATAAGTGACGTATAGAGATGGGAGAGGGGTTCATTTAATAGGTCTGGCGTTGAACTGTTATTCCTGTGGAGATTGCAGATGATTCTCGTAGTAGTTTCTTGGGCAGACTGTGCTGCTGTTTCGTTGATTTAAAATTAATAATACCGAAACAACTTTGAAATAACACAGTTCTCATACATCAGCTAAACGCAATTACTCTATAGTTTCTATAACTTTGTCGGTTTGAATCTAACAACACGAATGTCATCTTTTTTCTACCATCCTAATGAATCCAAGCATTCCAAGGTTTATTCCCATCAGAATGGCGAACACTTCCCATTATCTAGTATTTATAGCGAGCTTAGTGATCATGGCATTAACCTTTGAGGGTTCACGCCTGTTAACGATGGAATTAGTTTTTGTTGTTTTATTAATTGTATTTTTTACCCTTTGATTTTTGTTGTAATATTTTTATGTCATTAAACTAATAAAATTACCAACGAGGGCGAGGTTCGTACGCATTCCGAACTCCTTGCAGTACTGGCTGCAACTAGCTGTTTACTTTTTAGTTTGTCTTTTGTTTTTTGTAGTTGTCATCGCGCCGTCTCGCAGCGAGCCGCCCCCTCGTTGTTCTTGATTTCTTTAACTAGTTGTTTTCATTTTAAGGCCGGGTTTTCACTCTTTCCCGGTGTTTACCGCAACCATTGAATACAGTCCACCTCCCACCGAGCACATCCGTTGGTCCTTCGACCCGGATCGTTCCAGCAACTCGGATGTTTCGCACACCGCCTACGGAGAAAAACAAAATGGTGAACACGCGAAGCGCGGCGCGCCGAGAACAAGAGGTTGAAAATCCTCCGCCTACTAATGTAAAGAAGTCTGAGGCTAGCAGAAGACCATCGGTAAAATCTTCTGCGAGGTCCTCGGTGAAGGCGAGGAGGGCACAATTGATACTCGAGGCGGCGGAACAAAAGGCGCTTCTGAAAATGGAACTCATTGAAAAGAAGCTGGCTGCCGACCTGGCGGAGCTGGACAGCTGCGGCTCGCAGTCGCTGGCTGATGGTGAACCTGGTGAAGAGGAAAATGCGTCTCGGATCGAGGAGTGGGTGAAGACACAGCGCGTCACTAGCTGTCACGACGATGCGCTGCGCCCGGCACAACGGCAAGACGCTGTCTTGCAGCAATTGGATAACGCCGGCCCATCCCAGCTCGGGAACGTGCAACCAAACCAGAGCGGTACTGACGACGGCACTATGCACATGCTGGCATGTGCGCTTAAGGACCTCGCCGCCGCCACCGCAACCACCAACGCCAACCAGGCAGAAACTAAGCTGCTTAACCGACTGACTATGCCAAAAGACTTACCGAAGTTTGACGGTGACCCGCTTGAATGGCTACAGTTTAAGCAAGCGTATGAAGAGTCTTCTCAAGTCTGCAAGTTTAGCGACCGAGAAAACTTATGGCGACTAAGGAAGTGTCTGCACGGACGTGCTAAGGAAGCAGTCACAGCGCTACTCATCGGCGCTACCTCTCCTGATGTCGTGATGTCTGCACTGCAGCTACAGTTTGGAAACAATGATGTAATCATATCTAAAATATTACAAGATATCAACAAGCTGCGCCCCATAGCTCACGACTACCAGAAGGATGTTGTACCATTCGCCATCAAAATCCAAAACTGTGTGGCAGCCGTCTCCGCGATCGGCTGTGAAGACTATCTAAACGGCATGACGCTCGTGTCGACAGTGCTATCAAAATTACCAACAGTGTTAATATCTAAGTGGACCGATTATAGTTTTCCGCTCATCAAACTAAATTCAAAACCTAAGTTTATAGTACTATCCGATTTCCTAAGCCTAGAAGCCCAAAAAGTGACACAGTGTAATATAAATTTGCCGAATATCATTCAATCGTGGACAGTTAAAAACAATATTAACCATACAAATAAACCAAAGTCGCAAACTGTGTTAATTAATTACGATGATTACAAAGACGTTAACAGTGATTTGTGTGGATTCTGCAAACTATCTAAGCATGCGTTACCCGACTGCAGCAAATTCAAGAAAGCTTTGCGCAAAGTTCGCTGGAGCTACGTGAAACGCAGCAGAATATGTTTCAAATGTTTATCTGCACGGCACCGCCAGAGTACGTGTCCCGCCGCCGTGTGTGACGTCACTGCATGCGGACAACCGCATCATCGCCTGCTGCACTACGTGCCGACCGCTACCGCCGATGAGGTCGTCGCCCCAAGCACGGCGACACAATCTGATAGTGAACCAATTGAAGTGGTAACTCACATTAAGACGAACGGCAACGAATGGTCAGTGCGGTTGAAGGTGGTTCCCGTAATGGTTCACGGACCTAATGGTGAATCCCGTGCAAGCGCACTGCTGGACGACGGCTCCACCGTCTCAATGATTAGCGCGTCGTTGGCTGCGCGCGCCGGTCTGCGCGGGCGTACACAAACCATGCGAGTTCGTGGCGCATGGGACAAGAACGAGCTAGTGTGTGCGGCAGAACTAGTGGACTTAATCGTTTCTAACAAACTCGGTGAAAAGTTTAATATAAGTGCGCGTAGTGTCAACGAACTGAGCTTGCCAGAACAAGGGTCATTGAACTTTAAGTGTGAGACGTATGACCACTTACGCGATATTAAAGACGATCTGTGTTTTGCGTCGTTAAAACCCGACTTACTGATAGGGCAAGATAATTACCATTTATTATTTCCTTTAGAGACACTAGTAGGCAAGCCAGGCGAGCCGTGCGCCACCCGCACACCATTGGGTTGGTGCCTGCATGGCAGGGTACCGAGTACACAAGCTCAGCATGCCACGCTGTGTATGTCGGTCGTCGCTACTGCCGATGTCTCCGCGACCGCCGAGCTGCATGACGACATGCGACGTTCCTTCACGCTGGAGCCAATGGGTGCCTCACCATCAAAGCATCAGCTGTCGGCTAATGACCTCGTCGACCCTACGAATGCTACGAGCAGCGCTACGCCCGTAGCGGACAACACCAGTGCTACGCCGCTGTCGAAGATGTCGCTCAACCAAATTGACGAGTTGACTCGAATACATGAATGGCGCTATGTACCGACTAAGCTAAATATAGCAGATATAGCCACACGAGAAAACTACGATTGCTCGGTGTTACAAGATGAGTGGCTACAGGGACCTACCTTCTTGTATAAGCATCCGGAATATTGGCCGCTAGATGTCGTTGAACCTGCGAACAAAGAGTTATTAGAATGTATAACAGTAATTGATAACACCCTAGAAACCTGTAACTTACCTGTACCTGAACCTTCACGCTTCTCTTCATGGCTACGCTTGCTACGAACAACAAGTCGAGTACTTACCTTCGTTGATAACATTATCAAGGCCATCAATAAGAGAAAACAGATAGCTTCCACCTGTAATCTGAATGATGACGTGATGGGCAGGGCTGAACGCTTACTAATAAAGCACTCACAAGCTTTATCATTTGGAAAAGAGATTAAGCTACTTCAAGCGTCTACGGCACTAACTACTTCGAGTAAGCTACTTACCTTATCTCCGTACCTAGATGAGCACGGAGTCCTGCGATGTGGAGGCCGCATCAACGCTGCTCCTGAAATAACTCCAGACGTTAAACAACCTGTTATACTAGATGGTCGCAGTCACATTACTCAGCTGATTGTGAAGCATTATCACCAAAGTGCTTTCCACGGCCACCAGGAAATGGTGGTTAATGAACTGAAACAGAAGTACTGGATTGTACGTATTAGACCTACTGTTAAACATGTTATTTCAAAATGCATGCTGTGCAGAATCAGGCGTGCACAGCCTCGACCTCCTCGAATGGGAGACTTACCTGAGGGACGATTGGCGCATCATCAGCGTCCCTTTACCCACACTGGAGTGGACCTGTTCGGACCTATGGAAGTGACCATAGGACGCCGCCGAGAAAAAAGGTACGGCGTGTTGTTTACCTGTCTCACTGTGAGGGCTATACATGTTGAGCTCGTAGGAAGCCTTACTACCGATGACGTCATAATGGCTCTCCGACGAATGGCAGCCAGACGCGGGTGGCCGCGAAACCTTTACTCGGATAATGGTACTAATCTGAGAGGCGCCGACAAGGAGTTGAAGAAGTGTGTCTCCGAATTGGATGAGAAACTCTTAGCTGACGGAGTACAGAGTCACAGCATGACCACTACATGGACGTTTTCCCCCCCTGCCAGCCCACATTGGGGTGGGGCATGGGAGCGACTCATCCGCTGCGTGAAAAACGCACTGAAGGTCGTGCTGAAAGAGCGAGCACCTCGAGACGCTGTTCTACAAACCCTCATGACAGAGGTTGAAGTGATGATAAATAGTCGGCCCCTCACCCATGTGAGCGTTGAGCCGAACACTGACGAGACATTAACACCCAACCATTTCCTCCTTGGCTCATCCTCAAACCTACCGACTATGGGCACCTTTGATGAGTCAGATACATTCTTGCGCAAACAGTGGAGGATTGCTCAGCAGCTGGCTGACTCATTCTGGCGACGGTGGGTGAAGGAAGTGCTGCCGGACATGCGTCCGCGAAAGAAGTGGCAGCAGGAGCAGAGGCCCTTACAAGTGGGTGACCTCGTTTTAATTGTCGATCCCGCATCCCCACGAAACGTTTGGCCACGCGGCATAATTCGAAGAGTGATGCCAGGCCAAGACGGCCGCATCAGAGTCGCCGAGGTGCAAACAAAGTCGGGCATATTGCGACGACCGGTAGCACGAGTTGTGTATATAGCTATCGGGAATGAGTGCTGACGCACTGGGGTGGGGGATGTTAACGATGGAATTAGTTTTTGTTGTTTTATTAATTGTATTTTTTACCCTTTGATTTTTGTTGTAATATTTTTATGTCATTAAACTAATAAAATTACCAACGAGGGCGAGGTTCGTACGCATTCCGAACTCCTTGCAGTACTGGCTGCAACTAGCTGTTTACTTTTTAGTTTGTCTTTTGTTTTTTGTAGTTGTCATCGCGCCGTCTCGCAGCGAGCCGCCCCCTCGTTGTTCTTGATTTCTTTAACTAGTTGTTTTCATTTTAAGGCCGGGTTTTCACTCTTTCCCGGTGTTTACCGCAACCATTGAATACAGTCCACCTCCCACCGAGCACAACGCCATTGTGGGAGAACGATGATTCCATGTACTATAACTATACATTGCAAGTTCAAACGCCTATGGATTATTATTATAATATTTTTAGAGCGCTACATAATAATGCTCGCAAAAAATTATGTCCATCAAAATTTGAGCGTTGCTCGAGGTCGCCACGGCTTATCCGCAGAGCAAAATACTTTGTGGTTTCCATCGTTTATCGCTTTTTTGTGACTGTTGGGATAAAGAATATTTTTGCAGTCGACACAAAAAGCAAGTTTTGCTTTCAGACGCTGAGATAGTGACATGAAATGTGGATGCATAGTTTGTTTTTGGTATAACAAAAATAGCTGTTGCAGATAGTGAACCACAAAATGGCCATTTTTTTTTCTTATCAGCCTGTGAACTTCCACCGCTAACATCCATATCTGGAATAGGAACGGTTCTATGTCATAAGTTTAGGTCGTTGAAATGTTGATCTTTACTTGTGTCATAAATGAGACATCTATGTGTAGCATTAGCAAAGTTGAAGAGTATCCATAAGTTCCGAAATTTTTCAAAATCTTTGTACCAAGAAAACACCCCCTACATTCCAACATGAAAATAATCTTCAAAATCTTGTGCCGCGACACTGATCAGTCTTTTGCTCGAGTCAGGAACGTGAATGTAATTTGAGTAACTACCTATTGAATGTGCAATGTGCAGCAACACTAAATTAATTTCAGTAGCCAAGCACGTGTATATTGGCCTTAATTTACCGTTGGACACACGACTCGCAATTTAATAATGGCTAGGTAATTTCTATCTTTAGCGACGGCAGAATACTTTTGCTAATCAGCCCTTCATATCCTAAAAATATCATTTTATAAAAGCCACATATAAAAGCAGTAAAATCACCCATAAGTTTTGCCTTCCGTCATCATAGGTTTACTTAGTCGAATGATCATAATCTCGTGGTCGGAACTTAGCATTCCAAACATTGTCGTGTGTACACATTACAATATTAACAATGCCAGTAAATGCTAATTAGTCTCATGAGGGTATTCACATCATAGGTAATCTGATACGTTCCATTTCATGCTTTGTTATGTTCGGCTTCAAGTTACATCTCAGAAACGATAAAAGGTGTAATGCAAAACTGCTAAAAGTTGATCCTTCTGCTCTTCTTAAGGTTTGGGTGTACCAAGTACCCGTGGATATTTCTTCTAAAAGCCGCTTTCCCTTAACCACCATTACGGCGAAATTATTGCAAGTGCCTCTAGTCCTCTACGAACCATCTAGCTAACACGAGTATAATCTGATGTAATCGATTATGCCTTACTTAAAGTAAATCCAGTCAGCAGATTGGTAATGTAACACGTACTTTGAAATCTGCTCACTTCGTCTAATACAAGCAGATACGGCAATATTGGTTATTTTTCTTGCATAATAAAATAAATTCATGACAGATCAAAAACGTGGACAGGTGGATTTGATTGTCCAAGTATTGAAATGATATCATATATCATTATCTTAAGCTTGTGATAAGGCAGTGAAGACTCCAGAATATGCTTTATTAATTCTGTTATTAGCTGTTTCAAATACATGTTAGGTAAAGTAGCTACATTGCATAAAAAACTTGAAATAAGCATAGCCCCTCCAATTGGGTCATCTGAATCGGAACAGTCCGTAATCTGTATTAAATAAACGTTATTGTGCCAAATTAAATGTGGCACGCTATCTTAAAATTCCAAGATCATACTTTTTCTAGTTGAAAGTCCATTTAGAGTTGCTTGTATCTTCGTTTCACTTCAATTACCTTCACTATCGTAGAAAGAATTTCATCCCCATCCGTATTCCTCAAGTTAAAAGTCATAAAAACCATCGCGTATATCGATGATGTCATCAGACCATCGATGTATGCAGTAAATTCGACCTTCTTCGGGTCTTGTCATGTATGAGAATCGAAGTAAGTAATAGGTGTGCAGTAAATGAACGTCGGCACTATTTGTATCTTACCATTAATTATGCAGTTTAGATTGCCCTTATCTTAATGCATTTGTAAAACAAGTAATTAGCTTTTACTAGTTATTATAGCTATGATTAGTTGGATCACCAGGCTTGGGTCATGAAGTCAATGATTAAAGTCGTCGAGTTTTTTCTCTACGATATTGCTATTTGCTGATAAACAAGAATTTTATATTGCTTGTATGGATCTATTATGTACAACTTAATTCTTTATAAAGACTAGGTATAGTAGGTATATCTACATTTAAAAATACAGAATCACCATTTTAGTCATATCACGCGATATACTCCGAAATTGGGTTGACAGTATAAAGTGGAATAATCACGAATTAGAATCGAATAAATGACATCGGATCGGCCTACGTAATATGTATTCACAGACAGTATCTACCAATCGGCCATGCCCTTCCCAACGTTGACTAATCTATTAACAAAAATACTTATTACGAATGCATAGCGACTGGATTAGAATCAATTGAAATCGAATCGTACGATCGAATGAATCAACGAGCACGCCATAAATTATCACAATTTACTGTTGTCGGTCAAAGTGAATGAGGTAATAGCAGATACTATCTGGCTTGTGTATGATAGTAATTAAAGCAGATTGGCAAATATATCTTAATAAAGTTGAAGCCATTCCTTCAACTTTATTAAGATTTGTACTACGTACTACGTAATTTTAAGGGGCCATTCGCGTGCGTAATCGATTGAAAGTTCTTAAGGCTGATCGTCCTATTTAATTTGCGCTGGTTCCAGTGTATTTGGGGTCGCATACACAGCTTGTGCCCTAGTTTAAGTATACAGACGCAGAATTATGCACCTTATTAAAAATTCTTACGTCGTCTAACTGTTTTTACCAAAGAAAAGTGGAGGAGGTTATCAAAAAGATTCTTTGTTAGATGATGCTCGTTCATAATTTTCACACACAAAAGTCTTGGAAGTACAACTTCTCGGCCGAACCTAGAACCGAAGCTCTATGTATGTAATTTACATATACATTCGTCAATCTGCAAACATAATTCCTAATCCTACGTAATTCCTAAATCTACATACGTAGTTACAATAACTATGACGTCACTTAGGTATTTAGTCTCAAAGAATAATCGCAGATCATTTTACAAAACGGTAAATGGGGTCTGCTTTAAATCTGTTTTTTGATATTTTTATGCGTGATTAAGTTTCACGCTCACAAGAAATCGTCTGGACTGCAAACTCTGATTGACGTGCGTGCGAGACGGATGTCGGCAACCTATAGAACTTTATAGAGGCTCCATGTGGTACTGACTAGACTATAGACTGGTATGACGCTAATGACTTGCGGCTGGTGGTTTTAAATTCTATACAGGAAGACTATCTATTGTTTGAGCGAAATTTCACAGTAAATAAGTATGGCCGAATGAGTTACATAGAATTTTGTATGCACCAGCATAAGTTGTATTTGGGTCTAATAAAATATAATTGACGTAAAGGATTTGCGTCTCTTAATTGTAATAGAATCAATAATACCTACCTAAATTAGTACCAATGAAGTGTAATTTAATATGTCTGGTCCGTAATACGATAGAAGCTACCGAATGGACATAATAATTTTGCATAAGAATAATACCTCAACATGAAATAATAAAACGGTTTTCATAGTTAGAATTAAAAAGTCAAGGCCTCCCGGGGTCAGGTCTTTAGATCTTCAAAAATAATATGTAATTCAGTGGTTTATAAACTTAACGTCACCAGACTAAGACCCAAGGCATATCAAACAAATTCCTCATCGGTGGTGTAAAGAAAACATTTTTGAGGGAAACAGGACTTAAAAGTCTGAAATCGCCAACATCGGCCTTTTAACCGTGGGGACTAACGCCATTGTCAGTGTCTCCAAGTGGGAGAACAAGAAGACTGATTAAGATGATGGGTACAATTCTAGTCGCTATTGAGAAACAACATAAAAACCCATTCTTACAATGATGATTGAGGGATGACCCTTTCAATCGAACTCACTATGTCCCGCATTCGGTCAAGTCTGTTTGGATATTACAAATAGACTTGTCCGAACCGGACCTTACCGCTTGCCAATAATTCTAATATGCTTAATGATACTTAATTATTGTATCGGCTAACTTGCGTCATTAGACTTTATACGCGAACTGTGGACGGGTTTAATGTAAGCAATTAATAATTTTGTTTCGTTTTTTTGTGTAAATGCAAGAGCAATGAATCCGGGTCACTCCTTTATTTGATACTTACTATAATCTTCAAAACGACTCTTTGAGAATATTTATTTTACCAATTCATTTTCGACTTCATCTTATTCAAAATACTTATGTATGGCAAAATTCTAAAACTTGGACAGGTGTGTGGTTTGCACATGCATGTATTAGCCCTTTTTTTTTTTTTTTTTTTTTTTTTTTTTTTTTTTTTTTTTTTTTTTTTTTTTTTTTTTTGTCGCTGGGCTAAAAATGCTATTACGCATCCCCTTCCCGTCGGGGGACGAGAGAGGGGTATGTGGGACTCCCCGGTAAAGACGTTCCCGGTATACCCACTAAAAAGGCCCAGCGGCACTCCGACCTCGCCTGAGTGGAAGGGGTCTGGGAATCTATGGCGTCCAGTCCCCCTCCGGCGATTGCCCGCCTCACGGCAGGCCCCTCATGCCTCCCCCCAGTGAGGAGGGGTCCCTATGATGGCCGGAGCACAAGGGGCGATCCTTGTAATGCAGGTGGTGGCACCCCCGCGCCTGTCGCCCGCTGATCACCCCCCAGGGCGGATGGGGACGGGCGTTGTGTTCGCCGTCTTCCACCCCTTCTTCGTCTGCGGTGCGGCGCCGCGAGAGGGTCGCTCTCCCGCACTCGCTCCGCTGACTCCTTCTGTGACATGACGTCCTCACAGAAGGAGGCCACCGCTTCCCATGCCTCCTCACTTCGCAGCATGGCAGAAATCACGCTGGGGAGCGAGAGGTCGTCCCCGACTACTGCCACCAGGGTGCGGCGGGGTTCCGTCCACGATGGGCACACCTCGAGTGTGTGCTCTGCCGTATCCACCTCGGCTTCGCAGTGATGGCACTGTGGAGTCTCCTCCCTCCCAATCCGGTGCAGGTACGATCCGAAGCAGCCATGCCCGGACAGCACCTGCACCAGACGCATCGAGAGGCACATGTATTAGCCCTACGTAGCTATTCAAAGGTTATTTCTTCAAGAGAGAGTTCATAATTCACCACGTGAAAGCTTTACGTCACGAATTAGCGCAATTCTGGTGGCAGAACAGAACATGTTATTTTATATTTTCTTTTAATCTTAAAAACAAAATCTCTGATACTATAGGGGCGATGCTGCAACCAACGGCCGCATTGTTAAAAAGATTTGCCGCGGCTCTGGTACCTACATAAAAGGCTTAAGAAGGAACATGGTGGGTTTAAGTCAGTAACTGTCTGACACTCACCCACAGCGGGACGGGAAAAGGGTCATTTAATGATTTCCAATAAAGAAGGGTTAGTTCACCATATACGTATAAAATGGTGCCTTAAACAGGTGTCAAATAATTGTGTCAAAGCTAGTTAGCTTATGTCTGCTTCCTGGTATTGGAAACCAGATTCTAATAAAGCGAAGCGTTATACTAGTTTAACGGACCGGTATTGCCATTCAATGGTCTGGCTACATTGTAAAGTAGGGTTGGTAACTTCATATTTTCTTCAATCGTCGTTCCTCCACTGATGCATAACGCAAATGGTGGAGATTTTCACGTACTAGTTTAAAAGGAAACAGTTGTTTTAAAAAAACGGACCTGTACGATATCAAAGAACTCGGTTTTAGACGTCTGCCGTTGACATTGGCAGGAGTGTTCACTCGTAGGTAGGACTTTTAATTCTAACACAAAGCAATCAATATACAATCATAATTATCCAGATACAAAAATAGAGGCCGTTATGTGACACATATATCACTGGTATTTATATTAAACTTGTTTGGTTTCGGTATTCCTATTTATGACTGCGGGGAAAATGCTACACCTAGAACTTCAGGCCTTATTGTTTCATGGTGGCAACCCTGTCATACAAAAATAACGTTACTTAGGGTCCGTTCAGATAGACCAGGTCGGAGAGCAGAGCAAATTCTTAACACGTTGAAAATTGAGTACTTAATATTTGAAGTAAGGTTTATTTTTGCATGCGCACTGCTTTTGACATTGAGAATGCTCGAATGCGCTCGGTGTGAAATAATAAGAGGAGCTGACCGGTTCCGATCGTGTATTTTTTCTTGACGTTTGGCTCCGTTTGCATGCTCTTTAATGCTCGCGTAGCCGATCGGCTCCGGTCTGTGTGAAAAGAAAAATGCGCGCCGATGCTCTCCGACCCGGTCTATCTGAACGGACCCTTATATTCTAATGTCATACGCAATGACGACAGTTTGGGTATTGCCCAGGTTTTGCCTCTAACCTTCAGTCTTTACCTATTTCTAAAAACATACGCTTATCAGAAACGCACGACTGATGACACATATTTGATTATTTACCTTTATGCGTAAAGCGGTTGATTCATAGATTTCATAAGATAACTTATAAATAATCTATGGGTAAATATAACTACTTTAGCTCATTATTTTTATCAGATACCTACTAGCTTTTGCCCGCGACTTCGTTCGCGTGGAATAGTGGCATCCGGCAGATTTTTGGTTTGAACAATAGATGGCGCTGTATGTCCGGAATAAATTGTATTTTTTATTTTTATTTTTTGTAATAAAAATATCCTATGTCCTTCTCCTGGCTCTAAACTACCTCCCTGCCAGTTTTCAGCTAATGCTTGTTTAATGGTGATTTTGGAAAGATACAATACTAGTACATTACATTTAAAAAAATACGAAAAATGAGGTATTTTAGTTAATAAGAGCATTCTATTTACAATGCAAGTAATGTCACTTTGAGTTATAATCGTTGTAAGGTCGTACTACGGTTCGAATTGCATAATAATTAATCTACTGCCGACCGGTTGGCCAGTCTGAAAATGACATCTTGAAGGATAAGTTAATAGTAAAAAACAGAGGAGTTAACTTTAATAAACATTTATTCAAATAAATTACAATAAATGCTCAAACTGTTTCCCTTGTGCCCTAATACACGCTCGGCATCTTCTTAAAAATGAGCTTTTGAGTCTCCTCAAGCTTATTTCCGATATTTTTCTTGCTGCAATGGTAACCCTTGGTCTCAATTCATTGTCATTTTGGATCGGTTTTTCATAGACTTTGTCCTTCATGGCACCCCAATAAAAAAATCCAGGGATTTAGGTCCGGAGACCTAGGTGGCCATAATATCGGTCCCAGTCGCCCAATCCACCTGCCTGGATAAGCTTCATCTAAGTAGGCTCTTACTTCCCGGCCATAATGAGCAGGGCACCCATCATTTTGAAGCCACATGACGTCTCTTAGCTCACTCGGAACATTTTCAAGGAGCGTGGGTAGGGTTTCTTGTAAAAAGTAATTATTGGCATTTAATGTAGGTGGAAGCTCGACGGGACCCACAATCTGTGTAACGCTTGCATGTCGCATTTTACGTGTCACAACTAGTTTTATAATAATTCGCATAAATGAGCAGCTATTACTTATTCTCATAGTAGTTTTTGTCAAAATTACGTTAGTTACATTTTCAACAAAATCAATTTCTCTGGAACTAAAATAGCATTTTTTTGTATTTTTTTAATGAAAATGCACTAGTATTGTATCTTTCCAAAATCACCATTAAACAAGCAATTTTTTAAGTTTGTTGTACAAAACTGCCCCATACATTTTTTTTTCACCACAGTAGGTTAAACTTAAGTGATAAGAAATTAGTTCTGTGCAAATTTAAACAAAAAATTGTATTTCTTGAATACATTCTTGTTTTTGATAGAAAAAAGACTTATTAATGAGTAAAGTAATCATTAACGAATAATTTTATGTAAAAAAAAGTACTAGAAAAGGATTTTTTTCATTACGAGATGCTTAAAAATCTCTTTCAAGGTAGAGATTTTTCGGTATTTCGGAAAATTTTGTAAAACTCTAAATCCGTAAGATTTTGCTGAACATATATTGTGTTGTATTGATAGGTAGTGACCCAAGCTATCACCCCCTGCTGTATGTCGTGCTATTTACTGGACACCCTGTATAGAGGTATATTATTAATTTATCATTACATCTGCATGTATTTCCTTAAATTAGTTATCTCACATAAATTACATAATCTAACTCCATTTTTGCTTGAGAGAATGTTAAATACCTATACTACAAAACACACACACAAGTATACACATACATACACATCGCTACTCTGCAACTACAACTACCAGTTCTGTGCTACACATATTCTATACGCTATAATTATTATTTTTAAGAAAGTACAAACATACGAAAGCTCAAAATTGCCTACACACATTAATGTCACCAATCACCAAAAGTATAAAAGTGCATACCCATACTTCATATATAACAAACTCACAACATTATATTCCCCTACAGCATTTACACATCAACAATTATACACTGGATTTACACATACTCATTTGTGCTTATCGCGATCCTACCTAAAATTAATTGTATACCCTAACTGCCCTAACTGCAATCCTAAGAGTTCTAATTTTGTAATTTTATGAATAGTTTTAATACGTTACAAGAAATCGACCAGACCAATTTCACAGAATCACTCAAGTGCAATATACAAGAACTAAATTTAACTATAGAAAAATCGACACATAACCTAATCGTTGTAACACAAAACATTAGAAGTATATATAAAAACTTTGATGATATGCAAATCACTATGGCACAACTCAAGTATGAAATAGATATTTTAATTCTTACAGAATGTTGGATTAACCCAAATAAAAACATACCCCAAATACCGAACTACACGTCCTTCCAAACAAAACATCATTGTAACCAAAGTGATGGGGTGGTTGCATACATTCATAAAAAACATTCAGTAACATTTAAAGAAATCATCCTTGAAAATGGAACCGGAATTCAACTAAATAACTCAAATTACACAATACTGGGTATCTACCGTTCTCCATCATTCTTAAGCGCGGATAATTTTATTACATCTCTCAATAATCATCTTGAAAGTGATACCCGCTCTAAAAACGTTTTGATTTTAGGTGACATTAACATTGATTTAATTACCTCCCCACATGAATCAAATCAAAAAAGAAAAAACAGATTAAGCTACTTAAATATGTTATCAATGCATGGGCTATTGCCATCCCATAACTTACCTACAAGGGAGGATAGCTGCCTTGACCACGTCTTTTTGAGGCTTGATAAACAAAATAACACAGCTTTTACTGCAGTTTTAAATACAACAATTACAGACCATTGCCTTGTTCTATTATCTATAACAAATAAGTATCTATACACGAAACTACAAAGGTACAAAACATTAGTTAATTATGATAACGCTTGCAAGAGTTTAATAAATACTGACGTTTCTTTCTTCAAACTCTTCACAGAGCCTGATACATATGCCTTTGCACTAATAGAACTGGTCAAAACAGCTATACTATCTAACACTAAAATACAAATTGTCACGAACAGCAAAAGAACCATAAAACCCTGGATCACCGCAGGTGCAGTACGGTGTATTAGATTAAGAAATATTATTTATTTGAAACTTAAATCCAACCCCCACAATCAAATTTTAATTATAACATATCGACGCTATCGCACTTTCTGTAGGAACCTTGTGAGAAAACTAAAACTAAAATATAATAAAGATAAAATTAAGGCATCAGCACAAAACCGTCGAGCTCTCTGGTCAACCATTAATGAGATAACTAATTATAAACCTCCCAAGAGCCCTAATAGTGAATTACTTAAGATAAATTCATGTCCTCGTACATCAGTAAATCAAGTAAATCAATATTTCGCAAATATCGGCAAAACACTTGCAGAGAATATTTCAAATAGCTTCGTGGGTGCTACTGATTCGAGTAGTATGGACATTTGTAATCACCCATCATCTTTTGTTTTATTGGAGACTACCTACGAAGAAGTTGATAATGCGCTAGTGTCCCTTGACTCTAATAGTGCACCGGGTTGGGACGGAATTCCTACTTTTTTTCTTAAACAATCTAAGGAGATTTTAGTCCCTTTGATCACTGACCTCGTCAACCTGTGTTTCAGCACAGGTATCTTTCCATATCTCCTTAAGCGTTCTATTGTTACCCCTGTATATAAGAGTGGTAGCACCGATGACGTGAACAACTACCGTCCTATCTCTGTGCTGACCTCCATATCTAAGATAGTTGAGAGGCTCTTAAATTATAGACTAGTAAACTACTTGACCAAGTATAATCTTTTATCTTCCTCTCAATATGGTTTTAGGAAGGGTATGTCGACGCAGGATGCTATCAAAGATCTTACTACGGTTATCACTAAAGAAATGGATAAAGGTAACAAATGTCTAGTGGTCTTTCTTGACCTCAAGAAAGCTTTTGATACCGTCTCTATTTCCATTCTTATTAGCAGGCTGGAAAGTGTTGGATTCCGTGGTTCTGCACTGTCTCTTCTCAGCAGTTACCTTCAAAACCGTAAGCAGAGTGTAAAAATTGATAGCACTGTTAGTAATGAAGAAAATGTAACTTTTGGTGTCCCGCAGGGCAGTGTCCTTGGTCCGACGCTCTTTTTAATATACATCAATAACCTACTTAATCTAAGTAGCGCCGGAGGGAGGTTACTGTCTTATGCGGATGACACTGCTATTGTTTTTACTGCTAAGATCTGGGATAAAGTTAGGTTAAAGGCTGACAGGGGGCTTGCCAGTATTTGTCAATGGCTGTGTAATAATCTCCTTACACTTAATATACAAAAAACTAATTACATATGCTTTGCTTCATACTTAAATTCACAGCCCTCACCTGACTTCGAAATTAAAATTCATTCCTGCGGAGCCCCATTGTCCAACGCTTGTCAGTGCCCTATTATTCGGAAAGTTAGCTGTGTCAAATACCTTGGAATCATTGTAGACCAAAGGTTAAGTTGGTATCCACACCTAGAATTAACTATGGGGAGGGTGAGGAAGCTCATTTGGGTTTTCAAATCACTGAGGTACATTATGAGTACCGAACTATTAAATAAAATATATATTGCATTGGCTCAATCCGTAATAATATATTGTATCTCCGTATGGGGAGGAGCAGCTAAATCATATTTTATAGACCTAGAACGAGCGCAAAGGTCCCTGATTAAAGTTATGTACTGTAAGCCCTTCAGGTTTTCTACTGAATCCTTATATGCAATTTCTAAGCTGCTCTCCGTTAGGAAACTTTATGTTTTACATATGACACTAAGCTATCACAAAACGTTACCTTTTGATAAAGCCAAACTTAAGAAAAGACGGCACGATATTGTAGCTCCTACATACTCTGCACGCACAGTCTTAGCTACTCGGCAATATATAGCTCAAGCTCCTCATGTGTATAATAAAATAAATCGTACACTTAATATTTACCCCATGCAACTGTATGAGTGTAGGAAAACTGTGATCGAGTGGCTCTTTACTCTTAATTATGTAGATGTGGAGGACATATTGGTTAGGATTGGTTGAATTTGAAAGTAATATTTTTACACTCATATAGAATACAATCGGTAGGTACATATGAGAATATAGTACAGAAACGCGCGTCCGCACACACACACACACACACACACACACACACACACACACACACATACACACACGTACTCACACACTCATAACACACACACACACGAACTCTCAGATAATGCTTATCTCTGCTCGCAGATCTCTTTTATATTTTATGTCATTGTTATTTCTATTTCCTTTAATTTAAGTAAAGTTTAGTTAGTAAGTTTAAATATATAAAAGGTTCAAGCTAAACACATTTGATAGTGTATATAAATCTAACTTGCTGTTTTACTTTGGAAGAGCGAGGCTATCCCAACACAGGTATCTTTTGATTACTTTCTGGGAAGCCCCAACAATTTACTTGTAAATGATTTATTGAAATAAAAAACTTTTTATTTATTTTTTTATTTTTTTTTACTTGCGCACCTGTAAGTTTGTAGTAGCGTGTCTTACGAATAACTTACCGGGCAGATATATCATAACCAGTTTACTGCATTACAAAATATTGGAGTCACGTGATACTAGAATATTGGATAGTTAGACCTCATCATCTAATTATACCAATTATAAGCCTGCAACATTTTCTCAATTATAACTCGAATTATTAAAACTAAATAATAAATTTTCTATAGATACAGATTTAATTCTCAAGAGCAGTGTCTTAAGCCTATCTATTTATTAAGAATAAGAAGAAATACTCCAATAAAGAAGTAACTCCTTGACCAAAAATGATGCATGCATAAATGCTTAACCACTTATTTATCACTAGCTTCTGCCAGCGGTTTCACCCGCATCCCGTGGGAACTACTTCCCGTACCGGGATAAAAAGTAGCCTATAGCCTTCCTCGATAAATGGGCTATCTAACACTGAAAGAAATTTTCAAATCGGAAAAGTAGTTCCTGAGATTAGCGCGTTCAAACAAACAAACTCTTCAGCTTTATAATATTAGTATAGATTATTTTGCATTAGTTTACTCAGTTTTTGTTATTTAGCTAAAAGGCGCTCCAAAACCAGTATTATGTTGTATAAATAATTGTTAATTTCCTGTTAATTTCCGTACGTCTATTTATTATTAGATAAGTTAATAACAGCAACCTGCAAGATTATAGTTAGAGTTTCAGTTCGTAGAGATTCTTGGAAAATTCGGGATATTACACTGAAATAGTAAGTTTGTGCGGTGACCACAGTACCTAGGTCCTACAGTGGTTTTGTAATGTATTTGCAAACAAATAAACGTACACGCAACTACGTTTACTTGGAAAATTTTAAGGTCAGCTTGAGACAAGAGTTTCCATCCTGTTTTGAGATTTCCTCTTTAGATAAGATAATTGGTCTCAAAAGTAAATATTCCAATGGGAGGAAAAAGTTGAATTGCAATGTCATCGAAACCAAATATTGTTAATTTTGTAGCTCAGTGGAGTCAGAAAGAAACCAATAGTTTACTTAAGTATTAAACAATATTAAAATAAAATAAGAACTGTAAACAGTCTGAAGTAGAAGATAAATAATAAAAATGTTTAACTTGTTTATCATCGACCTAGTTAATTAAAATGAAACATTTTTGTGTGCCAACATAACTGTCTTGTAAATAAATTCTAGCGATAGGTATTAAAAGAGTTGTAACCAACACTTATCAGTATTTGCTTCTGTCTGATTTTGTTAATCATTTTTAAGGGAACTGAAACATGGAAACAAAACTGAATCTATCTGTATCAAACATACCGTGTCTTTTTGCAAAGCTATGCTACATAGCCCGTTCTGTCATAAAGATTGCTTAACCACCTCTGGATAAGATCAAATTATGCATAAGCAGCAAATCCAAACATGCAACAAAAAACAAAAATAGGCAGGATTAATGTATGTGGACATCTGAATGAATTTAATATTTATTTTTAGAATCGAATAACACAAGCCTCCAAGACCAAACATGGGCGCAGAAAATATTAGATAATTCCGTCTCCAAAAATAAGATTACCTCACGGCCTTAGGTTTTTGTGACCAATATGTTGCGTTGGTTCCAGCAACCAGTTCTACGAAGCGATATTTATGAGGTTAACCTTGTGGTCGATAGCGTCTGGGCTTATAGGTGCCGAAATTATTGCTTCTATTCGTCTTTATGGAGATCATTAGCTCTCATTTAGGATAATCTTAATAGATTCTCTTTATTACAGAAACCGACTACGAAAACTAAGTAGCATTTTACACGTTGGATTGAACTTAAAAGGTTCATGTAAGTTTAAGACAAAACCGGAATGGTTTTTTCTTTCCGTCCCAAAGTCGAAGATGTTGACATAGATTCACACGAAAATGAATAACGCAATATTGTATGAATCAAATTAAAATATACAAAAGTGTCATAAAATTAGTGTTGCAGACAGACGATTGAAAATACCTTAATAAAATAAAAAAGGCTATTTTTGTGTTTAGTTTGCTGACTATTATGTAGGACAGCAAATAAATGAGGTGATCGTCTATGTTCGGTTAACTTTGGTAAAGAAAATATTTGAGTAGGTATAATACATATTTGGATTGTCCAAATCGTACAAATGTAGGAAAGATTTTATTTTATCATTCATCACAATCATTAATTATTATTTTGCTTATTTGATTACCCTAATTATATAACGCGTAGAATCCATATGAAATACTTCAGTAATACAATGTTACTATTTCGTATGAACTTGAAATTTTAATATGAAAGCGTTTCCTCATATCTTCCTTTGTTTCAAGGCTTTTGTTATAAACGGAAATAAAAACAAAATGCATTATTCATCAATTAAACTTGAACTTCATGCTCTGACTAACAATAATTTATATGTATCCATAGCAAGAAACCTAAATTACTCCAACACAAATTGAAAAACAGTCTCTAAGACAGTACCTTCTGCAAAGTGCAAATTAGCTAAAAAGCAGTTTTGGCTATAGTCTTGATTGTTCTCAGCTAGGCTCTTCACAAGAAAACAAGCCCATCACGATTGTACTGAAATCCTACTTTATATAACAAAAAGTTTGTGAAGCAATAACTGAGGAATTTAATAATTGTCGTTTACACGTGCAAAACGCTTTGCCAAAACGTCCCGTTACAGAGTAATTCGCGATTGGACGTCGATTTAATCGTAAGACAAGTCTTATTGGTCTAACGATTCGATCCGTCCAATGATTCGATCACTTTGTGGTTATCTATACTAATATTATAAAGAGGAAAACTTTGGTTGTAATGGATAAACTCAAAAACTACTGGACCGATTTTAAAAATTCTTTCACCATTAGAAAGCTATATTATCTGCGAGATAGGCTATATTTTATCCCGGTGCGGGCAGTAGCTCCCACGGGACGCGGGTGAAACCGCGGGAAAACGGCTAGTGTATGATATAATTTTATTTGTTTATTTTTTACTATAATAACACAGGTGGCGTGATGTAGCCGGTAGATCCTCTCTGAGGCAAAAATTCGATTTTGAAAAAATAAACTTCGAAAGCAAAATTGTATCCTAGGCTGTTTAACTGTTGTATTTTTAAATTATTGCTGTCGACGCGAAGAAGCAAGATCAGTAACTACCCAATGAAAATCTTTCCATGCAACATAATCAATCAATGTGACAAAAGGTAATCACTTATTGCACGTTACCTGCAGGCCTATTCCAAGATGGATCACACGACAAAATTCACGTTTATCTCAAACATGACATGATAAGATGCAGATCGATCAAACAGAAGGCCTGAGATGAATATTGGCATGGAGACTTATAACTTTGTGAACCAGCCCTTTACCATACCAACAAATATTAATATTTTTTTGCCCTTTTAAGAAAATCTGTACCTGACGATTTGGTCCTCTAAGCGACTATTGCTATGCAAATCAAAATGTCAGCTTGCGTCACCTACGAAACTGAATTTGTATTGTCCTACTTAGTAAATAACTCCAAAATCATTGGGTTTAAGAAAACCCTAGTGTACTATTATCCTCAAATGAATAGGGTACTGACAATATATATTATCAGGAGGTCAAAGTTTATAACTAAATGATGGTCGCAACAACTGTTCTTTAATGACTCATTTTGCAAACAATAAACGTTGAATGTATTGAAGCTATCGCTTATAGGAAATGATCTAAAACAAACAATATATTGCCTGTTAAAAGTCCTAGTATTATTAAAGAAATATGTACTTAGGTACCTTTATTTACCAATATCCAGTTCTGATGCTATCGCCAGTGCTATATGACGTTATTGTCACCACACAAACAATGTGAATAAAACAGTGCTTTTTGTCAATTGACGTATTCACTTGTTCTAGTCCAGTGGATTCCATACTACTGAACCACTTGTCTAGCCTTTTCCCAACTAGTTGTGGTCAGCTAGCGGGCTTGATAGATCTCATCATCATCATCAGCTGCCGTTTTTATCGTTCCACTGCTGTTCACTGGCCTCCTCTCAACAGAGAATGCTAGATCTATATTTTCGTGTATTCCACTAGGACCACCGTAAATAAGTTCTAAAATCGAAATTCTAATATCGTATCTTTATTTTGGAAGTTTCGGTTTTCAGAGAAGGAATGAAAACGTGTCAAAACACGCAACGTTATTGACTAATAAACTGTATAGAATTCATAATTGTCCTGATCGCCTGAACTGCGTCGAACTCTATACCGGTTTAGACCCAAAACACTACATAATTGTAGTTATCAATTAACTTTGTTTAATAGCTCATTTTGAATCTGCCCAGTGCAATTTTCAAGCTCCATAATTAAGTTACAAAAAAACCTATTGATGGTGCGTAAACCTGTAATTTGCAGTCGTAAATAACTCTACACCTTATTACGAACAATTATTTATTCCATCTTATGTTTTGCATAATAAGTATTAACATTTGGATTAACTGTTTTTATTAATTCTACTTGATTATTTTCAATAGTAGGTAAGGCTGTTGCTATGTTGGTTTATCAGCTTACCGTTCCGCTTCCTGATCTAAAATATTTTAATGAAGTGGGGCAATTACCTATTTTAAACAATTATAATGCTATGCACATTTCCGAGTACAATCCTAATTAAAAATATTTTGATTAGCACCCTACTAATAGTTTGAATAGTGTGCAGAATTCTGCCAGAAACGTGGCCATTAGGCATTTCTTGTAAAGGTTCCAAAATATAGTATGGACAAGCATTAACCATTTAAAGCACAGCCATTAAAATGTATAAGAGAGTTTTACCTAAGTGCTCTTGAAATAATTATGCTACATTATGCCCTCGAAACTACCAAAGAATCTCACGATAAAACGCGAACATGACATTACAATGGCAATTTTGTCATTGTGTCCAAATTCACGAGTGTGCAGCACCTAATTAATTATACGATCATAACACTAATTGGATGAAAAAATTGAATAAAATAGGAGTGTATGTATAGACCATCACCATATTTGTAATCAGGGATATCATAACAAGTTTCCTTACGTTCCTCATTTAGCCCTTTTCTTGGTAATGATATAACAAACAGATATACCTATGCGCATCATACCTAGAAAACTATTGTTGTATCAATACCAAGCTTCATTATAATTTTAGCATCGTATAATTCATTATACATTTCTCAGAACAAGAGAATCGCGCGAATCAATATCCTTCTTTTATTAAACCTTCTTAGAAATCGAAACTGCCGTCAAAAAGTTAGGAATATAGAGCGGGACCATCGAGAAGTGTCAAAAATATTTTCTTGATCTTCACGTTTTATTTCTAGCGACTTTTGTTTGAATTAAGAATCTTCCAAGCAATTAGCGGCTGACAGTGTTTTGTTTATTGTAACGTGTGATATTTTGTAACCATTTGATGTTGGATCATAGGTCAAATATTTCTGCTCCATAGAAAGCAGAGTATTCAATCTATAGGGATGTTGGCAGTATTATCTTACTTTTTATCTTATGGAGTATTAGTGGTACATTCTGTCCATGCACAAAACCCTGTATAGGTTATTTTAGTAATGTGTTGCAGTATTGTGTTTCAACAACAATTCTACATTCTGAAAGCCATAATTTGTACAACAATATTTATATTCATTTACCGTTGCAAAACTCATATTTTACATACATAATGCCTCCATTCAACGGCTAAACGTTGTTAGGCAACTCAAATGTTCAGAATGTACAAAATTTTGGTACTTCACGCAGTTGAGAATGGTTTGAGTAGAATAGAATGTTCCTCGTCCATGAACCATGACTGCCTCTCAAATATGTATTTTGACGAAAATAATTAATGACAGACTAAACATTAAAATTATACAGCTTTTTGTCTGCCTTTGCCGAAGACATAAAGACGAAGTTTAATTAAGTGAAGACACAAAAACTATTAATATAGATACAAACCATTAAAAAGCAAAAAAAAAAAACGTCTTACAGAATAATAGCTAATAATATAAGGATTTGTTTTGCCATATCATAACTGGCAGAAAAAGCTAAAGTTATGTTTTCAGGAGATTTGCGGTTAACCACCAGTCCTTGATTTATTTATTTTTCAAATTAGTCATGCAACTGTTTGATAAGGCGTGTAAGCGGAAAATGATTTAAAAATAAAGCCCTCAACTATTACCTAACAGAAGTTGCAACCACAAAATTAATACTATTATTTTATAACTAAAAGGTGTTTAAATTAACATTTGTTGTCTTGCCTCTTCCTTCATTTGAATCTATGTTTCGGATAGTCGTGTTCTATGAGGGATGATGTGATGGCTAGTAGTCTGCTGAATACATGTAATTCTAAATAGCTGCAAGCGAGTAGCCCACCACATATAAATACTACTCATTTCGACGCAGAATCCAAATTCAAGTAGCCTTAATATTATTTTCTTAAATTCATAATGAAAACTAAATAAACATTTTCCAGTATTTAATCTCGTACAGCTAAACAAATCTCCATCCGATGTCAGTTATCAAACACCGCCGTCCATTTTTTGTGCTTCCATCGGAACCTGCTTATTCGGTTACGTCATAGTTTCGAAAATATCAAATGAATTTTAATGTGCCTCCTTTTTGGGTTCCGTAGTTCAACGATCCTGAATATTGTTTTGATTATATGGTCTGTCTGTCGCCACTCATTGAATTTCAAAAGATCGTTCGTATTTTTTCTATCTGGACGTATTCCGTGCTATCCGTTTACTTTTGTTTCAATATTATTCGTGGCCTTTGCCCTGCAGATGTTTTGGCTAAAGATATTGCTAAGACAGATTGTGGCTGTGGAAAAAAAAAACAGAGGAATTCATTATACGCATTAGTTTGGCTTTTTGTGGTAAAATAGTTAAGAGTTTAGAAGAATCCTTCATATACATGCTTTGGTTCATATTGTAGTGGTTTTATTACAACCTAACTAGTAGGAAGTTGCAAAAAAGTAGAATGTCGAGTACCATCGATGGCCATACCTAGTTTCTATATCTAGTATGTAAACATTCAGTTTCGTGGCCATTCTTAGACTTGTTCTATTGTCTTTTGATATGCTATGATTTTTAATGCCTGTTTAAACTAAAGTAGCTTTTTGTTTTGAACCTCTTTGATCAGTTCAATCAATGAATCTTATTTCATGCCAAGGATCTCTAATGTGCCAAAACGTTTTTGCTTTTCGTACTGCTATGAGATATTCGGAGAAGTTTTTTGTGCTCTTGTATGTTGTTTTTATATTTTCTGAAATATAGGCTTGGAATAAGATAATCCGTATTTTGTATGTGCATAGTGACCAGTACGAATTTCAAAGTTGTCCATGACTTCTTGGGTCCTTTATTACGAGAAAATCATCACCCACTGCAGATCAAAATAAGAAACGATTTGAACCGATATCTTGTATTATTGTTTCCACTATATTCCTAAATAGTGTGTCTAGTCGTCTACAACTGAGATTTCCTCGTCTCGGATATATAATTTATGAATAAGACGTTTAAGAGTAGATAATAACAACAAACCTGGCAAGACGACGTCTATTACCAGTCGCAATTACCTTGACCTTTGAATAATTAATAGTTAGAATCACGCCAGCAACGTCACATACTCGTAATATTGTCTACTACTTTACGTCATCCTGCTTTATCAATAACCGTTTTTTTGGGATTTGGGAAGAGGGTTATTTGGGTGGTTATTTCAAGCTTTCATTTCTTGCATCTTTCCATAACTTTCACCATGAAACAAACATGGATGGTTGAAGGCATTTTTGGTTTTATGCTGACAAGATCTGAACTTCACGACAAAGCTATGATAAATAATGTTGTTTCGAATTGAGAAAACGTCTTCAGTGGTCTTCTAATCAAACCGTAAAAAAATATGAGCTTGAAACCAGATTCGGCATTGTTTAGTAATCAAGACATAAAGACTGCAAGAGACATTAGGTAAAGATGAAAAAAATAACGTTTGCGTCATTAATTACTTCCCCACACTTCAGAGCAACAAAATATGTATTGTTGGCTCATAACTGCCATTGGGATTCCTAAATTTAGGAACTAGGCCGAATATTTTTAACGATGTTGAAGTTCTAGGAATTGTTTAGGCATTCGCAGCTGCTTGAATGTTTAAGTATTTCGGGAAACTGAAGCCAGAGAAGGATAGTGATATGAATGTTGTTGAAGAAAGAAAGGGTTAGAAAGAGGCGGCAGATCAAAGTAAAATGTGTGGGCAATTAAAATAATAAAATAATGTTGTTAGTCTTTTTAAAGTGGCATTCATTCCTATTAAGGTCATGTTTTATGAGAAAGATGTGATAAACTGAGTTATTGCAAAATTGGAGTTCCCTGCTGAAATCGCATTTCTTGGTTTAGTTTATAGTGTTGATAAAGACATACATACTAATGAGTTTAATAAGGGGCAATTTTTATCTATGAGTGACAATAAAGAGCTTTGTGATACAAGGATGATGAAGCTAGAGCTAGCTGAAGTATGTCGTAGTCACAAAACCCATTCTAAATCTTAAGTCTCGTTTAGAAGAACATAAAATCAAACACCAAATACGCTTTAGTTCCTGCCGCAAACGAGCTCGTCGAACATTGTTTTCCTAGAAATAGAATTCTAAGTATGTGTATATTATAATAACGGGGCACTGACGCCACGTCCGGCCTTTATCTAGCTAGCATATCATTTTCGGGGTTCAGACTTTTGTGGTTTATGAGAAGGATTTTAACTGGCGTACAGTATTAAGTTTCTATGGAATGTTTACCCCATAATAGAAGGGCATTTCCTTCTGAAGTATCTAAAGTTGTATCAAAATTAGATCTAAGTGGATTCTGAAGACATCAAATTACACAATTTTACAGTTTTTAGTCACTTTACGACTGTTTATTGGGGCCTCAACTTCGCATTTGTACTTGCAAATAGATCAAAATCTCACAGCTCTCGTGTTTCTAGGCAGCAATAAGAATTTTGATTAAATGTTACGGGACTGTCAGACTACTGCTTGCAGCTATTTACTCGATCAGTAATGTTCTTGTGCTCTTATTTATGTAAACCGGGCCTAGTAGCTGTAGGTCCCATCCCACTGTAATGGCAATTTAAAGCCTAGAAATCAATGTCAAGACCAGTACAGCAAATTGAGTTTATCGTAAATCTATTTGAGAAGTTTATTGTCAGAGTTTGCTGCAGTCTTTGATTATAAATTATACCTTCCGCTATTGTGTTCAAGACTTTTATTTTTGCATAAAACTTTTTTTATTTCATTTATGTATATGTATATCAAGTTCTCATAAAACATCATTGAATTCCAGGTAAATACGAAACCTTGGTAGACGATTCGCAGCTGGCTCTGCACACCATCAACGCCTCCCACATCCAGTTCCCTCGCCTGGATCACACTTCAGGGACCGCAGAGAAACTCCACAGGTACTTCTCTCAACTAGACCTGCCTCTAATCAGGCGGCTTTACAAGTTGTACAAACACGACTACAGGATATTCAACTACGATTTAGACAATATCGTCGGCTTTGACCTAGGGTAGATCTAGAATGTTCATTTTAGGTCTTGTCATAGCTTCTACAGCTAGATGCCGACACGGGGTGACAGCGTCGGATTGACTGTGATCAGTACTTTGTTTGACTCCATTTTAGTTTCGGTCAACTCAGAGATTTGACGGGTCTGGTCAAACTAAGTTTTACTTCGATGAAATCGTTACTATGTGGTTTGACTAGACTTCAGGTATCAAACTAAAATTTCTAGCCTTTCATTGTTAAGTTGCCCGATTATTAAACTAGGTTAAGTTTTTCATTGGTTTTGTGTGAATTTTCCTTTTATTTTTTTATTTTCACTTAATAACGAATGAAATCACTTTATTTCCTGTGGAAGTATAATCAACCCAGTTATGTATAAAAAAAGTGTATTTTAGATCTAAATTATACATAGAAAAACATGTTGATGGTGGTGTTCATACAAACATTACCTTGTTAATTCCCATTTAGCGAAAAATGCATGTCACATAGTCATTTGATTACCAGTTAATCCGTCACGCTCTTGCCCCGGTCGCTATAAAGCCCGAATATAAAGAAAAAACTAACAATATAGGTAGGGTAATTAATACATGCAATGTTATGTACAATTAGGTATCGCGTTTATCAGTCATAAGTGTACCTTAGAAAAGAGATCTGATTCACTATGCAGTTGACCTATTTTACCGATTTCAAAGAAGTTGGAATGGTTTTAAAAAATTGAAGTAGTCAGGTGCGTTCATAGATATGTATGTATTTCTTACTAAGTCCGATATGAGGATTATCTTCAACGCTTATCTGAAACAATAAATACATTCGATGACTGCATTAGATTACGACATCCATTTAAATGTGAACCGAGATATCGAGTTCGATTGCTACCCAGAAATGCGGACTAGAAAAATATTTTTACTGGTCCGTGCCCAGAGGGTATCGATATTGTAGGTACTGTCCGGGAAGTAGGTAAATAGAATGGATATGCATATAGTCAATAGTAGTTCACAAGTACAATTTAAAATACTTTTTGTAAAGTATCTATTGGAGGTAAAGAATCGTGCATATTTTTAAATCGATTCAGATTTAGAAAAAAATGCAACCTGACCAATTAGTCTTTCGTTAGTTAAACAAACATTCGTTATGGTGCTTAATATAATAAGATTAGGTAGAGTATACGTATGGTACTTAAATCTTAACGTCATGGAATTTCTTGAGTACAATCGTAACACTTAGTAATTAGAAAGTTATAATTAGTTGTTATTAACACTGGCACGTTTCTCTGTAAGTCCGAAATGGGATTTCTTAAACTGGTGTATTCACAGGTTGCCGTTCGACTTTCTATCTTATTACTGCGTTGATAAGGTTGAAAATATGAATTGCAATTGTGCCCAATCTTATAATTTTTAAACTGTCTGTATATCAAAAGTACCAATATTTCTTTTAAATATGAAATAAGGTTTTGCCTTTGTCCTTCAAAAAGGTTGTGTTTGATTAAATTGTACAAAAAAATCATTGTGTTTATTAAAAACAAAGCATAAGTACAGTAGGTACACATATTGTCATAATATAGTTGTAATATGCTGGTGTGGTCAGTCTAGAGATTTTGTTTTTAGCGAGGTAACTTAATTTTATACCACATTAACCCTTTGAACGCTGACGTCAACTGGTAAGTATTACATCCATTTTTGAATTGCAATGTTAATCATTTTAAAAATAAATCTTTTATCAGTTATTTACAGAATTTATCATGATTTTTATTTAATTAATAAATTAAGCGTTCAGTGGGTTAGGGGAGATATTATTAACTAACAATTTTGTTGATTAACATTCCACAATGATATTCCAAAGCTCCCTGTGATAAGCTCTGATGCTAGGCTTAATTAATATTTTGATAACAATCGTTTTAATGACGTAGGTACGTTTGATAAGGATTTTTATCATATGTATCACCTCGCTTTCCAATGTTTTATTAATTGTTTATGCTAATGAGTACCTAGAGCTATCGATATTGTAACATATTTATATAGGTATGTACGATTTTAATGTAAATATAATATTCAATCATTGTATTATCATGTATACTTACTTTTATTTTTAATATTTATGTAATGTATTTTTTTATACAAGGTGTTGATTTGCATTTGTGCCATACAGGAGGAGGACATAAAATACGTAAATAATCGATTGGAATTACAGTTGACGGGAAATAGCTAATATGCACTGCTTTTTTTGTCATTGTAATGTCATAGTATTTCAGAAGTAATCCAATTTTATGAATGTAATTTATGAATAATCGTTGCGTATGCTTTGTGTTTGCGTTTGTGTGAGGGCGCAGCACGGTTTTAAGGCCAGTAACACACGCGCCAAGTTTAAATACGGCTAGATGACATTGACGGATTTCCGAAAAAAAATTAAAATCAAAAAATTTTGTACCAATTTTTTTGTTGATTTCGGTTGAGAATCATTAGTATAATTACGTCCTTGACTATGGCACGGATGCAAATCAACAGCTTGTATTTAGGTACTGTAATTATTTATTATACTGATTATCAACTTTCAAGTATTCTATTTCTCGTGAATAGTTGGATCTTTTTCCGTTGATTGTCCAGATGGGTATTTTGTACATCTTGTATCATTCATGTTACTGCAGCCGTAGGGTTATTTACTATTTCCCTTAGTCAATGCTTGACATCACTTGTGCCAAAATAGACGTTTCTATTTTATACTTGTTTTTTACCTTATTTGATTTTGCAATAACATGTTCTAGGTAGGTATAGTGCAATTCTTAGTTTTTTTTTTGTACGTTCAGCAACTTTTATAACCAATATATGTTATAGCATATGTGATGTAATTTTTCCTACCTATATGTCTTTTTATACCTACATTTAAAGTTTATAATTTTTTTGGTAAAGATAACACTGGACAATATTTCACGCATTTGGTTATTTTTATCTTCATTTTTGGTGTCAAAAGTCGCTGCATTTTAAAGATAAAATTGTATGATATTAAATATATTTACATAGTTGATATTAATGGAGAATTGTCAGTGTCTTTAAAATGCACTTTTTTCCTCCAGACAACCTTGAAAATGTCGTTAATTTGTACAAATATTAAACCAGTCGTTACTACGGAAGAAAAATATAAGATAGGAAAAAAGTATATAAGTTATTAAATCTTATATGCTACCCTGTGTACGTACTTACAACTTAAGCTTGAAATTAAATGAGCCAATTTCTATTCCACTGGTGGGTAGTAGGTTTCCTCTTATTTTCCTCATATTCGCACAGTGACGACAACTTGGTAATATAAGTGTGTACATACTCTTCCTTTCGATTTCAATTATTTTATTCTTCAACAACATTGAAGTACATAATTTTAGCTTGCTGCATAGTTTTATATTTACTTTATCATCATTATTTCGTTCCTTTCTTCCTGTCATATGGATACTCAATATTGGTGCTAATAATATGCCATGGTAAACCTTTATTGTTGTTGTAATAAAGTCTTAAATGGCATAAATTAAATGTTAATTATTTTAATGAAATGCGTATATATTAAGTAGTTATTTGAACAATTGTATAAGATGTTAATTTTTGTTTTATTGATATTCATGAAAACACGTCATCGCTAAGTTTGCGGTGAATATTTTTGTATCAATTTTAAAGATTATTCCAATTGGTGTGAAAATAACACTAGATTTTATTGAAAATATATTTTGCGTTTTGAAGTCTACTTATGTAATTTTATTTTTCATTTCTGATAATAATAACGAGCATTCCTAGAGATAGAAATTTCACTTTACATATCGTGGGAGAAATGTCATGACCGTAAGTGTTCCCATAATGAGGATAAGTTATTTATTAATTGTAAAAATTATAAGGCATGTAATGATTTCAATACTTTAATATAATTCTAAAATGATTTTGTCGTAACAATTTTGCATATACAATAAGAGATCCTCAGAATTCCACTTCTATAACAAGGCTATGTCCCAATAGGCCTTAAATAGTTCTGTCCGATGATATCTGTGGGTAGCTTGCAGTCTTTCCACGGTTCTGATCGTACCGTGAATGGACCGGATCCGGGGAGTATCACTGCAAAGAGAAAAGCTGTTATTAAAGTAGGTATAGGTTTTTGCAGCTGCGGTTAAGAAGTGGTCTTTTAATCTTTTCACCATTTAATTTGTGTATTTGATTGCAGATTGCTGTGGAACTCAACTAGGTTGGTAATAAATCATTGACTTACGTGATCCTCATAATACTTATCGCTATTGCAAATGTATGATACTTTACTATTCTAAAATCTACTTATTTTAAAAGAGTGTCTAGGGGGTTTCTCCATTAGTCCAATTTCTTGGAACCGTGCTGTACCTAGCTGTTTTGACATTTCTTACATAAGAACTTGTAGCATTTATTTATTTAATCAAAGTTCAGATAATCTATCTATATCATAAATGTAAACAATGGGATCTCCGGACAGGTCAAATACTGGTGCACATGACTACATATTTATCTGCAATATATTTAACTGTCATAGCAAAAACCAGTCCCCAATTTAGCTTTTTCGTGCATCTCAATCATATCTGACCTCTACACGCAGGAAATGCGACATTAGTGTACATTATGACCTTTTACTATTTATCTAGAGGTCATATTTACCAACAGAGTCATGCAAATACCTCACCTGTGATACCGGGTGCTAATGTGATGTTGTATTTGCCATCATTCAGTACTAATCTCCAATTATCGTCCAAGGAGGTCACACTAAGTTTGGTGCTGTTGGCTGAGATTTCTAGGGTCAGATTCGCGCCGAGGTATTTGATACCTGAAAACAAACATATAACGTAAGTAGCTAATTTTGTTAGAGTTTTGTAATAAAATGTCTCAAAAGTGTTGTGGATAAAAATAATAATCAAGTGCTATTTAGGTCTGTATTAAAATTCTAACTAGAAACAGATTTGTATGATGAACTTAAGGATCGAAATGGGATAGCAGCGATAACCTGGTAAATGATAGGTAAAATATAAATAACTAGCTTTTGCCCGCGACTTCGTTCGCGTGGAATAGTGATTTTTGGTTTGACCAATAGATGGCGCTATATGTCCGAAATAAATTTTATTTTTATTTTTATATTTTTTTGTAATAAAAACTATCCTATGTCCTTTCTCAAGTTCCAAACTATGTCTGTACCAAATTTCACACAAATTGGTTCAGTAGTATAGGCGTGAAGAAAAGAGAGACAGACAGACAGAAAGACAGACAGACAGACAGACAGAAAGACAGACAGACAGACAGACAGAGTTACTTTCACATTTATAATATTAGTTAGGATGAACTCGGAAATATGCGCTTGCAACTTAACCTATCAGTCCAGTTTATTTATTCCTTTCCTTGCCAGTCAGTTACTTATGGTCTTAACACACAGTTTTAAGTAATTTCTCCATTTGCAAATCTTACCTCGGATCGTAAACTTGGTCGCATTAGGCGGCAATCGAGGCTTGTTGATTTCCAGCCTGTCTAAGTGTATGCTGACGCCTGCATATCCGAACATGAGGGTCTGTAAGAACCCGCCCATTCCTGTGAAGAAGTTCACCGCGCCTGACAATGGACGACGGAGCTCACACCATACCTGGAAGATAAAATGGAGTAAGCAAAGACTGAGAAAAATGCATTCGCAATGCTTAGGGAAAACTTGAGACGTTTGATGGTAAAATATAAAACTTGTGGAAGTGGAAGCTTGTAGGTTAAAATTGGATTGCTCTGTTTGAACTAAAACGGAGCTTCCAAGGCCAGCGGAGATATCAAAGAAATCCAGGACTTTCTTTGACTCCAAATAGCTATCTGAACAAAAGGGGGGATTCATGGGGTATTTAAAATAAGAAAAGTTTGTTACGCCTGAAATTGTTAAATGTGTGTTTTACCATCTAATCGGGCAGAGTAAACAATTTAGCTCTCACCTTAAAAGGTTCTCTCACAAATCCCTTATAGCTCATGTTGAACATGGCCTCAGCTTTCTTCTCGTCGTCCACTTGAAGATGGCCGATGGTGTGCATGCTCCATGTCATGGCTGGTCCATTCTCCCGCGTCACTGATTCGTAATACGTCAAGTCGTTCAGCCTAGTGGAACTGAAAAATTATGAAGGACATTGGTTCTATTAATATAGAGATCGTTGGTCCAAATATCTCTAAAACGACAGTAATAGTCGCTAAGTTTCAGCTGTTGTTTGTAATTTTACGGAACAGACTTTATTCTTATCTAATTTGGGTCCGCGGAGCATGCAACCTTTCTATTCGTATGTATATTAGCTCGTCTCGTCGTCTCATTACTAACTCTTAATTAAACCAAAGAATTTGAAAGGACAGGTAAAACTTCCCCACTTTTCTTTATAGGATACAAAACCACTTACTGATTCATAGCATACTGCAAAGGATAACCCAGTAGTATTGCATCTGCTTGCTTAATCCTCTCTCCTCGTTTGTACCCTGTGAACTGCGGATGATAGTCCAACTCCTGATCGTAAGGCAGGGCTAGACTCCAGGCGATGTCCGCCCAATGGTCCGGGTCCTTTGCCATATAGTAGTCTTTGCAGAGACAGGATACGTATCTGGAATAAGCAAATGTATACTTGGATGGGTTTCTTTGGTAAAATGACTGATGATGTGCATACTGTCTTATGAGGATATCGCTCTGCCACCGTTTAGACTTTACGTTGATACATAGGTAAGTAGGTCTACTTACTGTGCCAAATACATGGAGTATCCAGCAACGACATTAGTGAATACCGAGTTGTTTACATTCCTGTGATCCTCATCAGGGCCCATTACATCTGGAAATAATAAAATACATTTTATATTCTTGGTTAGTTTAATAACATAACTAGATCTTTGTATTTGTGTTCACATTTAAATAAGATAATTTTCTATTGGGTCGTTGGACAAAATAATGTAACCCTTACTCGCTATATCGTACAGGCCCGTATTGTAGTCTATTACAGCGCGAGACGCCCAGAAGTCTGCAATATTTGTAACAATATCGCAGCCGCCATGCTGAAAATGTTAAGGTTTTTTTTTAATTTGTATTCCTACTAACAGTATAAACTCTACTTGTCTGAATATTTTGTGGCGCCTATGAAAATCTTAATAGCATTGTACCATCGAACAAGCATTTGCTGTTAAATATCTACTTCATAGGCATGTAGCGCAGAATAACAGTTTTACTTCCTAAAGTGTAAATTCTTGATTGCTTTTTAAAAAGGATATTCATACCTTCAACCACTCCTCGTCTCTAGTAGTGGCAAGGTACTGGCGGATGGCAAAAGAGATGCAGCCACTGATGTGCTGCTCGAAGATAGCCACGTCGGGACAGCAAGGCTGGGTCACTTCTACGCCCGTGTATGCGCTCTCCCATGGAAACCTGAGAAAAATTTCAAGCGTTTGATATCAACAGCAGCTTCGTTTATTGACCCACTATGAGGCGCAGACTTCTTCTTGTAAAGAAAACGAATGAGCATTAATCACCACGCTTGATCAAGGCGGATTGGCTATTTTAAACTTTAAAGTCACACCAAATGTAGGGGAATGTAGTTTTTTCCAGGTTCTACCTCCTCAGAAATGTAAACCCTGGTCAAGTCCTTAGTCTTTACACCTAAATGTTATGGTTATGCTATATATAAAAATACTTTTAAGGTATTTATTGTAGGTACCTGTATCCTTTATTGCCAGTAATTTTGGCCAGCTCTGCAGCAACATAAGCCGTGTCCAGTCGGTATTGCAGGAGTTTGTTGGCGTATTGGGGATAGAGCAGCAAGATCGAGGGAAACATCCATGTTTCCGTGTCCCAGAAATTGTGACCTGAAATAATAGCGAAAAGTCTTATAAAGTATGCTGTTTTACAATTGATGAAAAATGAATACTAACAAACCTAGATATTTATATTGCAGATGTGCATCTTGGATATAACATAACTATCACACCTTTTCAAAATAATCTTCTTGTTTGAATAGTTTAAAAGATCCATACCTTCATAATCCTCAAAAGTGCCGCCTCTGGCTAGTCCAGTAGGACTGAGTCCGAAGAACCGGTCGAGCGGATGAAATGACTCCTCGGAAGGTAATGAGCTCAGGAAGTAGTACCATATGCCGTTCACGATCTTAGCCTGAAATGTTGTAACAAAAATATTAAGCGAAAGAAAAAAACTGTTATCTAATAAACATTAGTATTGTATTTCTAAATTTATTAAATGGATATTTATTTAAAAGAAATCTACTGAAAAAAACACTGGGAAACTCCCTACAAATGTGTGTTTTTCGTCAGGAGGTTTTCCAGCGTTTAGAGTAGTTATCAAAATCCTACAATATCCATAACAAAATACTAAAAAATAACAACTGGTAGATACTACCGCTTACTGCTCTTGGTCTAATCCACAGTAATATATGAAAAATGCCATTTAAAGAGGTCATTTAAAAAAAACCTACTCACCAGCCCTAAGTTCCCCTCGATATCCATGCCGCCCTGCTGGTACAGCTGCTCCCAGTGTTCCACATGCTTCTGGAACAACACCTCGCCGTCCTCCTGCAATACTATGCAAGCGTGTAACTTTACCATACGTGGACACCAGCTCTTTATCTTAACACCCTAAACAAATGTTTTGTTCTTGTTTGTTACGGTTTCAAGAAGAAAAACTTCTGCTGCTATATTAGGGATTTTTGGATAAGCCGATTAACGAAGGCGAATATGGGCTTACTAAGGTTGATTAGGCTAGATTGAAGTATACAATCTTTCGAATCTATTGCCATTAATCAAAAATCTTCAAGATCTGAGTTGTTTATACGTAAAAAAAAAAACGTTTTGCTTTGTAATCTTCAGATGACGAAGACCGTCAAAGCGTTTTCAGCTCAGTCATAACTATGCATAATTCACTCATATCCTAAGAACCGTATATGTATATCTTATCTTGAGTTGCAGCTGCAACCATCATAACTGTTAATAAAAATTAAGAGCAATGTCTAATGTCGACCGTGGGTGTTCTTAAAGAGCATGATAATGGAGTCTTTATCAGGGGAGCTTCAATTACCTCTAATATTATTACAATTATGATGACATCATTAAAGTATTCAGTTCTAAAAATAGATCTTTTTACCACGACCATTAAGGTGTTTGGTTACAAAATTTAGTAATCTTGCTGATTTTACTTGTGATGTGATCTTAAAAAAGACGGTACTTTACTTTCACACAATAATCCACCTTTTACCTTCTGTGGCATGCATAGAAACAAATGAAGTCACAAATAACCTTTGATTAGCTCCTCCCTCGCAACCGTTTTATTCTTATCCGCTGTCATCACGAATGTAAACACCCTGGACCCATGTTGAGGCACCACTAGATGGTCAGGAACTGATGTCCAGTATGCACAGACTTCTATTGGTAACGGTTGATAAGTCAGATCCTCGGATTCCTTCGTCAGGCCGCAGGCACTCCAAATTGTTCTACCGTTAAGTATCTGTGGTATTGGTTCTTGGAAGGCAATATCCTTGCTGTCTGGTCCCGGCATCAGTTTTATTGCTATCCAGATTTCTTGGTTGACGAAATTGGGATCTGAAATTATTAAAAGTTAAGCACTTTAATTGCTGTAGCATTTTATACAACCTTTGCCAAATCGAATCTTATGTTCTCTTCACTGGCTTCAATATAGGTACTTTGTTTCTTTTGCAACACTACTAACACGTGCATTGAAAGATTGAAAGGTACTAAGGGAGAGATGAGATAAACTTCGGGGAATCTCCATCCAAGCGGAAATAAAACAGCTGATTGTAATTTAAAAATCTTACCGTAATGAGTTTTAGCCTCCACTTTAATCTGATTCACAATAGCTCTCGTGTAAAATCTGTGTGCGTATATCCTCTGTGTAACCACTGATCTTTCCCTATCAACCCTGACTTTAAAGACTCCTTCCTTGGTATCCAAGCTATATACCGGACTATAAGGATGATGCGTCAGCGTCGAGTTGAGTCTGATGTTGGCCCAACCGGGAATTCTAGCCCGATGGCTGTAGCCGGCTTGGCCATTGTATAAGCCATTCATGTAGACTGTGTCGCTGAAGATATTTGTGGCTATGTGGCCGTTCCCAATGGAAGGCATGTATTTGTCGTTTGACGGGAGGCTGGAAAAGAGTTTAGCTGGTGAAACTTTCAGTAAACGAATATATATAAAAAAAAACTGTTTTTTTTTTGTGTTTTTAACGCAGCTGGTTTCTTATTTAGTTTCCTTATTTCCGTATGCCAAATTAAGAATATAAAGAGCGCCGACACCATTAGCGACGTAGTCATTAAAATTTACAAAGTAGGCTTTACTGAATACTTTGTGGCACTTTTCGATTTGTTGTAGCAATAGTGAGTAAAGGCCGTTGCTGTCGTCCCTATCACAGGCGTAGTATTTTAGTAATAACTTCTCAAGCCATTGCTGCCTTTCCTATCATAGGCGATTACAATGCCTACCTTACTAAAAGCCGAAATTTAAATAGTTATTAGGGTACAATTTATGTGATAATTGAAAAACCGGCTCCTAATCGATCACAAAATTCGGAATGCATATTTTAAATAGGTATTACATGAAAAGTGTTAGATATGTATTGATAACTTACCTGTTGTATGTGTTTTTTTTAATCCTCACAAAAATATAAACTCATTGTTTTTCTAACATGCAATTAAAATTAAATCGTAATTAAATTAAAAAAAACTCACGTATAAGTCGAAAAAACATGACTTGCAGGACTGATGTCCTCAGTCTCCGACGACCCGATATCCTCAGCAGCATTGCTGCCACCCCTGGTGGTCAGCACGATGGTGACCACCGCTGCAATGGAGAGCAACCCCAACATCGCTCCCACCTGCTTATTACGCGCCAAAAAGTTCCACATCCACACAAAATAAATAAAACCTCCGTACCAAAACTTTAAGAAAAAAAGGAACGTCAAATGGAATACCGTATTCGAATTTTTGAATAAATGTCAGATTATTCGAATGAATCAGATCAAGCGCGGCCGTTGGTCTGCGCGGTACGCTCCCGTGAGGCGGTCAACGCCAATGTGTAGATTACGCGACCTGCGACCTAACATGACACACATTATTGTTCTATTAACAGAGATAATAATAATTAGGGCCTTCGCTTTGTTTCAATCGCTGTGTGATTTTTATCTGTGATGATGAGCAAAATAATTAATAGAATCTGGGTTTACCTAACCTGCTCTATGATAACGTACCTACCTAAGTACCTACATTGTACCTTATATTGCCCAATTAACTATAAATGTTTAAAGAAAATAATTAGAATTAACAATAACATTAGCTGTTCGTACAATAGTCTTCTATTTATGATAGGAATTTATTATTTTATGAATACCATAAGTTTTGACATCCCTAAACATAGACTGGTCAGTAATTCAATTGACACTTCCTTATTACTGAGCTAGATACCCAGCTAAGAAACTCATCTTAACATTGGATTAATTGCCCCAATTCCGATTAAATCATGCAAAGTAGGTTTTATTAACCTACCTTGTACCTAGAGCTAGATCTAGCTAAATTGAAAAAAACGATGAAGTCATTTTCTATATAAGGAATTTAAATATCCACCCATGTTCAACCCTAATTTATGTTTGTTTACATGAAATTAAATCTTTATTTCTAGATTTCAATGCAGGCAGACAAATTGTTATCTCGGTCGTTTATAAACAAATGAATATGCAAAATAATGAAAAATGTTTAGCTCTAGCTCGCCAATTCGTCTGGCTAAGATACATGAGAGATTGAGCGTCATACAAATCTGTTCTGATATTTTTAACATACAAACATACTTGAACATTATTAATATTACTAGACGACCTTAGAAAATAGGAGTACAATAACCGCACAAGGTTTATTTTTAATTACATTATCACAAATGACACTCATAGAGCCATGTTTCAATTGTTTGATCGGGCGATTGCCGCCACTTGCGCGCGCGCATCAGACCGTATACCCTCTAGTTACGCTCTGGTACTTCCTATGAACACTTTTGGTACCGATTCGCTTGTTACTACTGGTTACAGGTGTCATAGTTTGGTTGATTTACCATCGAGGTCTACTCGCAGCGGTTGGGCAATTTTCGTAATGGATTAATAATTTGACAGCTGAACTTATCGAACGGTGTGATGTAAATGGTGTTAACAAGACGCGTGGATGTGTCATTTTACTGGTTATAACTGACATGTGGTTAGTCAGAGATAATAAGCTGCTTCCTTGTTCTAATGTAGACACAAAGCGTTAACTGTGAGATGAATAAGGTATTAGTAGTACCTACAGGAAAAATATAGAGTGAGACTATTACTAGGATTTTATTTATTTATTTTGTGCACTTCAGGTATATGAGTTTGTTCGGTCATTCCAATACAAATTACGTCCTATTTGAAGCTGTTGACCTGATCAAGTTTAATTTTATAACCTAAACTCTGAAGGCCAATAGTGGCGGTATAAAATCAATTGTCTATTGCAAGTCCGTGCTAGCACTCAAAAGGTCAAAGAAAACTATGGCTTGTAGTACTGTCACCTGTCACTATCTTGAACATATATTACAAGGCCTTATGAGGAAAAAATATGATTACCTTACAAGACTCTTTATTCACAGACTGTATCCAAGTTACGTTTCTTTTGCAACACGTTTAGACATGCGTCTATCGTCACAGATAATTGTTCAATGAGATGCTTCGGTCTACTACACTGCAATCGGAAAAACATTACTTATACGTGACAAATGTAGTTATTGTATTTTTTATGATAATTGTAACAAGATATTGAATCATGGTCCTTGATTTTACTGACATTACTTACATGGTTCGGAAAATTGGAGATAACATCCTTAAAAATCGCAAAGCAAACACAAAATATTTTCCTCCATCAATTTCCTTTTGGGGAAAATTTTCTTCTTCAATCATCACCAGCCTTGTTCGTTCCACTGAAGAGCAAAAGCCTCCTCTCGCAAGGAGAAGGATTGAGGGTTAATCATCACGCTTGCTCAATGCGGGTTGGTGATTTTAGGTTTCCTCGAGATGTAAACGTTGGTAATAGAAAAAATCCTAACATTGGTCTCATAGTGACAAAATTATCATCATGACAGCACTGTCATTTTACGTAGAATTTGAACAAAATCCATTGTGAAAAGTCCAAAGTTACGTGACGGAGTGTGATCGTGTCAACTTATTTATGAAATATTTTTTGTCTACTTTTTCTTCGAATAAAAGAGAAATAATGTTCTGCTAAGTTAGTCTTCTAATGAAAATGGATTCAGGTATCAACCTACGTGACTTTTCTTATAACAACTAAGCTTTCCTTAACTAAACTTGAACTTAAGGAACTTACCACCGTTTAACTTCTACAAGTTTTAACATATAATAATATGCAGTAGTGTTCCAATGATTTCTTACACGTGTTCATAAACTTAGTCTTCAAAATCACGTGTCATAGACATGGAAAACTAACCAGGTACTTAATAATTCCCAAAAGGTCCTGGAAGCATCAAAGGTGTCCAGATCAAAAGTACATAAAACTTTTCGTTCAACCTGCTTGAATTAATAACCTGAGCAGTGAGATATGATTGGACCAAGATTCAGTGTCATTAACGCTCGTGGCCGGCGGACCGTGGCGCCCTCCGCTGCGCTCCGTTTGTCAGGCCAACCACCTCGGAGCCCCAAGACACCATTCAGTGATTCTACTGCTACCAAGCTATGTAGCTTCATCGTTAACAGGTTGTTTCATAACCTTAAAATTATCTACGAGCTTAAAATGGGGTTTAGAATGAATTCCCTGTGTTCTGACACAATTTTGGAGTTTGAGTCAGAGTTTTGGTCGCCATGTGGATTTGAAACCACGTGGTATTTTCACACGGGTGTTTACAGGATCTAACAAACGGATGTGGGTGCTCGTGAAATAAGTATGAAGCACAATGATACCTTATTCAAAGGGCAATAACACGAATGTGGTTGATGATCGAAGAATTTTTTGATAGTCTGGGTTCCAAATGGCAACAATTTGTGTCCAGGAAATTATTTTACGACTAGGCATTCAGACCTAATAGCCATTTCCTAACTCCATTCCTCAGTCTATTCGATAAATTCGGGACACTGAACGCTTGCTAGTGATTTCTGAGGTACAGAGATTTTACGTGTACCTACCCTAGTAAATTATCATCAATTCATATAAAGATGGTGTCATACAGTTTTTTATCACTTGAATGACCAACTGAACAACGAGTATCGTCAGCAGAGTATTTCCCTATCTCTGCAATATTGAATACTAGGTAAATGACCGCATTAATTGTAATCATGTATAATTGACGAGCTATATAAATATGAATGCGAGTATCATACGAGTTTTTGTTTGCCATTTACGCACGCTGTAGCTAATTAACGGATATCTGGGATTCCCTGTTAGATAATTATAATTTTATTAATAGTTTAATTTATTTGAAAACTTGACGCTGCAAACAAACGTTGGTCCAGAAATCGAATGAATTAGGTATGCTTGCAGCTTAAAGCAAAAACAATGTTTGCATCTTTATTTGCCTTCTATCTTCACCACATTTTAATGGGATTTCCTCGTTGATCATATCGCATTGTTGATGCAAAAACACAAGACAGAAGGTGCTAAAATAAAAATGCATTTAATGATACAATCACATATCAGAATCATCTGCAAAGCTAACAGTTTCTTGACTTTTAATAAAAGAGTTATTATATCCTGTTGTTTTATTGACGAATGTTTGTATTTCGTTTGTTCTTTATTTTTGGGAGCATTCAAATATTTAATGCTCTTAATCGGGCCTTTTATGAAGGTTTGATCTTGATTAAAACCTCTTTTGATGTTTGTTTAATGAACTTTGCTTGTTTCCGGTAGCCAGTAAGATAAATGTTTACAATGTATTTTATTTGTGTGACTAATTGTAGAAGTAATAAACTTATAAGATGTTTTATTGCTTTTCGATTCTCTGTTGAGAAAAATATTTAAGTTTATGGTTGTCAGCGAACAATGCCTACGTTGATATTACAAAAGGAAATTACGATATGTACTACCAAAATTGAAACAGTTATTCATTATGTCATAATAACTGTCACGTCTACTTGCATCGCACATATATTTCTGATTGTTCTCACATGTCCTACCCAAAATAATCACACGAACAATACACTTGTAGTCAGATAATCATATAATTTTACCTCAAACTTTCATAGAAATTACCGTCTAACGTCATAGAATCAAAACAGCAATTTGGTATATATTTAATGTGAGCTCCTTACAAGTCACGGTTGGGTGCGTTTCACGCTTGGCAGGCCGATCCGCCTCGTAGAAGCAGGTGCAATACTCCTTCATAATTGATTGTACTTCTAGATAATAGTGTAGCACGCTTGCTTTCTTTTAAGGGCTAGGCAGGATAGTGTTTTCTTTTAAAATGACTTGTTATCTTCTCTGTTTTAGAAGAGGTGTGTGCCCTGCAGTGGTCCTACAGACTCGATACAAAATCTTGATCTTTATAAGCAATTAAGTAGTTCTTAGGATTTTCAGAAGCAATTACCGTGAAAATGTCTCTTTCCTCACGATTATGTTTCAGTGTTGGTAAGGAGAGTCTTTATGAACACAAACACATTGTGACTGTTGTTTTATTTTTAGTTTTATGCAGCAGCAGCAACCAATATTTTCTTTCCAGGAATTTCCGAGGAAATCAAAGAAGCCACTAAAAAAATCTCGTGTTCCTTCCTCAAGGATCATACCATTAATCGTAACTGAACACTGCATTAAATTGTCCCATGACGCATAAGATTGGACTAAATGCCCAAGTGGGTGGGATGGTGAGTAATATCTAAAGATGGCTGCTAGCTGATGATGTTTGCACTGTCATACCCTCGTTATAGCAAGAGTAGGTGGTCATTTACCTAATGACTGCGCTTGTACATTCGAGGTTTATATTTGGAATTTATGACAGGTTGTTATGTCATAAAGTCGGTTTTGTTTGGAGCCCGTGATTTTTTTACTCAAAAGCAATCCTGAAATTAAAGAGAACAATTCCTGTAGAGTACATGTAATATCTTGACTACAGGATTTACTTGATGGCTATATACATGATACATACAAAAGCCAGTTTGTTAAATGCGACTGTGGATGGACGGAGAAGCAGAGGTAGAACAGAGGAAAGATAGATTAATTGGAAGGAGTGGATTTTAGAATGATGGCTGACGGAAAAATGGAAGCGGAATACATATTGCGCCGACCACAATAACTTGGAAACAGGCAGAAAAAGAAGAATACATACTTACACTGGAACGTGTTGAGTGATTTACTATGTCAATATATAGGAAGATACTACGAGCACGTACCAACAGATTAAAATAAATACAAATATTAAGGAACATTGCTATGATGTAAGAAAGTATCTAGGCAATACAAAATTGTAGTGAATAATAATCGTTTACCTAATAGAATAGACGGTTACAAGTTACACGTTTTACAAACAAAGCAGAAACATTTTAACTACGTAAACCCAAGCACGTTACATAGTAAACAATGATTAAAGTATTAATAAATAAATTGCGAAACCAACAACATCGGTAGAGGCTGGCAACACTGGCCAGTCTGACATTTCCCCTATTACTGTGAGAATGTTGCCAAGAAGAAAATCAATAATTACCTCTGCTAACCACAATTGCGTGTGTACTCGTTCAATGTAGGGTGCGCTTAAATAGGCCGCCTGTTACACCGAAGAGTAAGTCTAAAGCCAAACATTCGTCGCTTTTAAGAAAGTATGTTATTATTTTGTCATTCTTTTTTTATCTGAAGGTTCATAAGAGAATATAGAAGAATCTGTGAATTAATCATTAACTAAGCCTTTTCAATAAAAATATCCTTAATTTTTATTTTAAAAGAACTGTCCGTTAGTTGTAACAAATGAACTGGGATTCTATTATAAATGCGTATACAAAGAAAGGCCCTAAAAATGAACCGTGCATTTTATGTTACCGATACTTGGATGCGGTTAATTTATGTCTATTTCTAGTGTTGAAACGAGTTCATAAGGGAGTTTATAAGAGGAGTATATAACATGAGTACATAAGAGGAGTATATAAGAGGAGTAGGTATATAAGAGGAGAATATAAGAGCAGCATATAAGAGGAGTACATAAGAGGAGTACGTAAGAAGAGTATATAAGAGGAGTATGTAAAAGGAGTACATAAGAGGAGTACATAAGAAGAGTTCATAAGAGGAGTACATATGAGAGTACATAAGAGAGTATATAAGAGGAGTATGTAAAAGGAATACATAAGAGGAGTACATGAGGGGAGTACATAAGAGGAGTATATAAGAGGAGTACATAAGAAAGTACATACGAGAGTACTTACGAGAGTACATTAGATAGTACATAAGAGGAGTATATAAGAGGCCTGTTTTAGAAGTGAGGGTCTTAAAATTTGGCAGTTAGACCACTTACGATAAAAAAAATTGTACGCGTACAAAGTCGCGGGCGACCGTTAGTGTATTTATGTTTTTGGTTAAACATTGGATTTAGGCGCAGAGGCAGACTAAAACTGCGGTGGTTAAGTGTCGTAAAGAAAGACATGAAAATCTGCGAATTCGAAAAGGTGTCCTGGATAGAGCGAAGTGGAAGAAGAAGGTACGGAAAGCGGACCCCGTCACAAGACGGGATAAACGCTAAGAAGAAGAAGATTAAACATTGGATTCTTAAATAAATTCTTTAATAATCATTTATCCTGTTTTGTTACTATATATTTAATCAATAATCAATCCGTTGTAAAAAAATCCTTAAATGTTCCTCCACATTATACTACGGTGTAAATGCAACCCATGTTAATATATCGCACGTGCGGTCGGCCTGCTCGTTAAGGCCTCGTAATGAGCCGCCCATATTTACGAGTGCGCCTAATACCTCGCGTCTTATGTTATACTTACGATGCTCCAATCGATTCTACAGTTCTTATCGATTATTTTGCAAAACGATTATGGCAACATGAAGTGGCTGTCTTGAATTCGATGCGGACGCTTTACGAGGCCTTTTCCGCAATTTGTTGCTACTTCTTTTGTAGAAAATATGGATGTAGTAAGTGTTATAGAGATTAAGTTTGTTTGTTCGCTTGACCGTGCTTATCTGAGAAGCTAATATTCCGATAAAAATCCTGCGTTATCTGTAGGTACCCCATTTACTGAAGGAGCGGTCTTTGTCTGGACGAATGAAGTATTTCCCACGGGATGAAGAAAAGGTTCTAGGTGATGACCATTTAAGTACTAGGTAATTATTCCAATTAAGGTCATCTGTACTCAACTACATTGATGGAAGTAGAATTTTATAAACAAAATGTTCTTGGGTTTCAATATTGGTAATCTAACAAACACACGATACTGCTTCAATAAACTTCAAACAGCGTCCTTTAATCTCTCAATCCACTGTCATAACCACTTCGAATCAAGCTGCAATCATTCCGTTTTTACCGTTTATCGATTACCGTTCAATCGATATTCATTCGAATCGATATTAATTTAGACGAGTTGCGGAAGCTATGATAGTGTCGTGGCGACTTAGTGTGGCCACACACTGTAAACTTTTAGTCGGCCGATAGTTCGTTTGGGCTCATAAATCAGTACGAAGGTGAATGGTAGTTCGCACATTACCATGGTCAAAAGTCGGTATTAGACCGACTGAAAACTGTGTTCGGAATCAAGACTTTCTTTAAAAATTGCCAACCATCGGGTCAACTGTCGGACGATTTTTTAGTCTGCAGTATGCAGGAGCGGTTAATAGTGGCGTTTAACCATCGTTTAAGTTAACTAGAGCTTAAGAATGTTGGCGCACCTGCGTGATAGTTCTAGTGTAATGTGTGTAGTTACTAACATGTGGTTGAGTGCCATTTCTTTGCACTGTATTAAGTAGTGCATGCGACGGAACTTGGATAGATCGAATGTAGTTATTTTATGAAGATGTAGGTAGTTAACAAAGAAGTTGCTCTAAGTTAGTTCTATAATGACATATACGATGTTATAAGTTCAAAGACAAAAGTCCGAGATTAAAAAATATATCATACATTTGAAGTCATGAGTTATTGATATTTCAACCTTCCTAACATTGTGTAATACGTAATAAGTAATGGCACGGGTTGCAAAAAACTCAAAGTCCAATATTACTTTGTTTACGAATAAAGTGCATGTGTTAAAATTCTCACATCATCAGTAAGCAATCTAGGTTCACAATGTTTCAGTGGCATTGTTGCTAGCGTGATAGCTATGTTTCATTTAGTTGTAACTTGTGATCCGTTTGTCTCACTCACCATAAATGTAATCATTCGAAAACCTACAAGACCATACCATGCTTAAATACATAGCTTACTTATTTGTTTGGATTTCATGATATAACGGTAATCCGATGCAGAAAAACACCAAATATGTAGTTTTCTAAAGCAATTTAAGTTTTGGTTACAAGCTAGCTGTGATTGAGTATTCGTACTAACGGAGGAAAAATCATCAGATGAGGGAGTGTCAGACTCAGAGCTCTTTCTTTACCGGGGCCGTCGTCGGTAACTCTTTCTAACAATCTCGCAGCTATCCAACAACTTCTAGCCCTAGAAACCACATAACTATTTGCACTCCGACACACCCCCTTTCCAATATCAATGTATAATATTATCAATAGTAACTTGGCATATGACTCACGCAAGTAATAACCAATGGTTCTTTGGCATTTGAAACTAAACCACTGGAGAAAACGTCAATTCCGATTGACTTTGATTTCATATCATTATGCGGCAATTTCAGAACGAAATTATGGACCAAATAAAATGGTTTTTAATCAAAGTTTCTGATAATAAATCTAAGATACTTTTATTACATTAGCTACTGTATCTTCTGGGACAAAAAACAATAGGATTTTATTACTAACAACATTGATTGCTGCTCTGCCGTCTTATTTTGTAGAAAATCATATGGTGCGGCTTTGTATTAGTGAAACAAATGCTCGATGCAGTTATTATAAAAGACGTTCATTATGTACCGAACTAAGATTTTTATTCATTGAAATTAGTTTTGAATGCGATTAAACACACAGAGTGCAAAAGCCGTTCGTTTTGGAACGGAACCAATATTACCTACATTTAGATTGGTAACAAACCAGTTTTTGGATTTCATGAAAAAGTTTAATTCATTTAACTTTGATTATTATTTGTTACAAGATTCTAGTTATTAGGTACCTACACAATATATTTTTATTTTCAACGCAATGAAATAGCGAAAACTCTTTAGAAAAACGAACAATACCATAGCCATTATTATGAAAGTCCCATAACATTATCTATTAAAGAGGCCATGTTTTGAGACGTACCTAAGGGCTAGACCACCGCGATAATGGGCCATATCCCAGCAGATTATAACAGTAGTTAATTACAATATGTACTCTGATAATGTAATCTGATCTTAGGAAATTAAGAGCGGGAACAATGAGACGTTTAATTAATTGTTAGATTGGATGGGTTTCGTGGCTCATGGCTAAGTTAGCACTGCATGGGTGGATCGATATTGATATCATCCGTGTTTCAGAAGGCACGAAAAATAAATGAAACCATTTGAACATCTTTGGCAGTCATAACAGGTCAATCAAAAGCCCGAAAGTTGGACAACCCATCTGGTACGAAGTGGTACCTATCGAGTTACTTGGGTTTAGGTGTTCAAATAGGCAATCGCCTCTTGTTAAACAATGGTACTCAGCTGCGTTTTATAGACTGGAAGGAAGCCGACTCTAACATATTTGGGTAACGGCTAGGCAGATGACTATGGTGACAAAATCAATTACTTAAAAATTAAAATTGTTATGGAGTTCGCACTCCAGACCTTAAAGGTTGCTACACCAGAATTTTACAGTTGGTAACACATAATAAATGTTGCAGATAACTAAATATGCGCATTTAACACTTGATAAATAAAACCCGTACGAATTCCTGCATTGAGGTGTGAATACCCTTCATATAATTGGCGGCTTGCAAAAGCAAATGTTTCGGAATCCATTCGACCGAATATATGCGCAGGAGTTTGACGATTAAAACAGTCAGTCAATCAATGGTAGGTATTTATTTTGTTAAGTTATTAATTGGTCTTCGGCTTCCAAAAAGTGCCGTTGTATTGCAGTATTTTTCATAAAAATACAGTTTACTTCTTTAATGAACGAGAGTTATTTGGCCTTCTCATTTGAATTATATTTCTGCTATTTGTGCATACCCATGCTTATATTCTCAAAATAACTGACGTCACAATTTTACGTGATGTCAAAAATATTCTTGAAAAAACTGAAAGAATATTAAGGAGTATTTTAAGGTAAAAACTGCACGTAAACTCTTAAATTCTAACTTATCTACAGTTCCTTCGAAAAAGTCTTCTTACACACAAAACTTACGAATTAATTTAATAAATATAAACAAATCTGAATTTACCTAACTTTGATGTCTCGTTCTGTGAGTGCAGACAACATGAAAAATTTTACCGTACTCGACTTATCTGCAAATCCATGCCATTGTTCCGTCGGACTCGGATGCTGCGATACTTCGCCACATATTGTGAATACAATATTTAGTAATTTTATAACATAATATGCTGATAAACTTATGTATGAACTAGATTTTATATACTGAAATCGTTTTATTTCTGCCTTCAAAATATCACTGAGAGGCAAATTAGACAGTAGAAAACAAAGCAACCATTTTCTTTTCACAAAAGGTTCCATTTTTAAAACGACCATATCCTTCTATTAAGCCTGTCAGATAAATAAGCTCAGACATAAAACCTCCATGGTACCTCAACGTTTCATAACCTCTATGGTTCGAGGCAGTCGACTCGCGACAGGCGCCCAACTGTCTTGTACTGAGCATACAAATGATTTAATGTGTTCACTGAAGCAAATGTTTGGCTTTCACAAAATGTTCTTCTAACCTGGTTGATTGTAACAACTTGTGGTGAATGTTTCATATTTCGAAGAGCTAGTAATGTGTCTTGGTCTAGGCTTTCGACTGTTTGAAACTGAGGCTCCAGCTTTGGACAATATTTCTAGTAGAAGGCAAGATTTACTGTCGAAAAGGCAAAAAAATACCTACGCCTGCTTATTTAGAGCTATTGAGGGCTTAAATCAAATATTTATTTAATGCACTTCTAATTCAACGTAGGTAAACCCCAGTTCAATAATAGTGTTCTAATGCATACTAATCTGTTTAATTCATAGATCTAGTAAGCAAAGCTGTGGGAGCCAAAACACTTTTACAATCTAGTCACGTTTGAACAGAACGGGACTGTGGTTACGTCTAACTACTATTTAAATACATTTCGTCTTTGTCTTTTCTCGACTTAATTTCAAGGTTTGAGAGTTTACCTGTAACTTTGTCCAGTACCAAGGCTAGGCTAAAATGGCATATTTCCGTGTCTAGGGCCCAAAGCCCTATCAACATGTTAAGTTTCATCTCAATCGGTTCAGTCGATATATAGCATAAAAGCCTTACAAATTTACGCTCCCATTTATAGTAAGAGGTAACATATGTACTTAAACTTTCCTAGTGAAACCTCTATTTATTGATGAAAACCGCATGAAAATCCATACAGCAGTTTTCGAGTTAATCGCGAACAGACAAACTGTATTACACATATTGTGTAGTTGTACATAACCAAGCCAACATTCTCAGTATCTCTAAAGCTTAATAAAGCAGTATTAAATAAGGGGCATTGCGCTAGATATAAATCTGTCGCAACATGGCGCCCGGCGGTCTTGTGGCTGCGTCTGCGCACACCTTGTGACGTCAACTTGAGAAAATTCCCCTTGTTTGCGCACTACACGGTTTGAAATTGTAAAATAGTGTCTTACACTGCGCTGTAAACACTGAATATTCTGCACTGATTTGGGCAGCTGCGAATAATAAGGTTTGTGGGATATTGTATGATGCTTCAGACATAGATGTTGTGCCGGTGTCAAAATAAACTTGATGGGTTCCGTTATGCTCATTGATTATATTGGATATTGATATATTAAAATAGATAGACTAATAACAGAAAAAAAAACTTTTTTTTATAAGATACTGCTGTGATTGGGTGGATTTTACGAGTGTTTTTGAATATGGCCTTCTAAGGTCTTGAAGGATAAGAATTAAATACCAGCATTAGGCGTTATTCGGTTTGTTACATTTATCTGACTACTATGATTGATTTCTTTTTTAAGAATAGATTATATTGTCAGTTTCCTTTGCTATATATTATCAAGACATCTTTGTTTCTAAAACCTCTCTTCCAACTTCTAACAAAGATCTATATTAACACTTATCAAGAGCAACATATTAGAAAACCACTTTATTATCACAACAAACACAAGTTTCTAGCTCAATAATCTAATAATTCTAATAAACACGAGCGTTGTTCTCGAGCTCGTAAGTCCCTGAGACAAGATCGGCGTGTGTTCTCGAAAGCGGGATCGGCCTTAGGACACAAATCATTGCGGCACCGCCCCGTTCTTACACAACGGAGGTAGGAAACTTCTTGGTACTAAAAACTATTTGGTAACAGAGGCGTAGTTAGGAGGCTGTAACGTGGGCCCTTGTTCACGGCCTCACGGTTATAGAGGCCTCGCGAAACATCTTAAAGTCAGAGGATTTCTAGGGTTTAAGAAGGTGCCGTGGAGGTTTTATGTGTGAGCCAATATATCTGACAGGCTGAATAGAATGCCTTGGTCGTTTCAAAAATGGAACACTTTTAAATGGTCGAAAAAGTTTATACATTTCAGATCAGAAATAACAGCGAGTTTGACAGTCCATACAAAGTCCCGTGGTGTTTCTGTTGCTAATTTCAATTTAGAATTAATGGAAAGGCGCCTTGCTTATAAGAGCAACGTTTAGCTCAGTCTACGCTACGCCACTGTTCTCACAACGGAGCTAGAAAATAGTTGGAGTGAAAAACTTTTTGGTTGGCACTGTTTTGCTGTGAGCAGAAAGGTAATCCATTATGATGTAGTTGTCGCTTGGCGCTTTGCAGCGATGTTGTCGCTTTAAAGCTCTTGTCGTCTAGCGCCTGTTCTGTTGCTGTTGTTAGAAAACTTTCTATAGGAGTTTTTCATTTTGTAAAGTCTGCTTGGCTTTGTTTTTTAATTAGGTCACTTCATTTTTTAGTATTTTTTTATACTTCCGAGACTAAATGTAACATAATGGTTGAAATACATAGGTAGGTAATATCTGATGTCAGAACTGCATGTGTGAGTGAAAAGGGGGGAGATTTTCTAGCAAAATGCGGTAACAAGTGGTTCTACTAAATATTTGTTTTCCAAAGTAAATTATTTATTCAAAATATATTTCTTCCAAGTCTATCCGCGTCTTCCTACATCGTAGCTAGCATGCCCAAATATGGCCGCCGATGGATCCTCACAACAATTTGTATGAGGCAACAGTTTACTTCGAAAGCGAGAAGCATCATAACTAGCTTGTTGTAACACTGAACGATTTACGAGAACAACACACTATTATTATTATAGTGAACTAATTTCGAGGAGTTATTGTATTTCCAATTGTAATTGAAAGATGCCCACGCGATGATGTAGTATGTGAAGCAAGAGAAGACCTAAAAGGGATGCACTCGTCATAAATATTGACGAACGTTTGCGAATTGGAGTGGTTTTATATTCATCGCTCTGGTTTTCTTCATAACTGCAATGCTTCAAATTAAATAATTGTCAATATAATTTTAGTGCAACCAAAACTCAAAGGTAAAAAGAAAAAAAGGAATGGAATTAATACTGTCCTCATTTACACGGTTCACAAGTCTGGAACGTGCGATTTTTTAAAATATGTAGAAGAACATGGACTTTGTTTGCCTTGTTTCATCGTTGGACATTGGGTTTTACGGAAGCCCACTCAATTTAAAGGGAATGCAAACATGTGTGTTTTAGTGATGTAGGTACATTTTTTAAGACAGGCGTTAAGTAGACCTTAAAATTAAAAAAAAATCTTTTAAAGTTTCTGTCTAAAGTTTGAGTAAGTCGAATTGATAAACTTCTGAATCATCTTATTGTTATTAATTCTTCAAACTAACAGTCTTCACAAATCCGAGACTAATGCAGGTGTATTTGAATGGGACTCCTTACAAACAAGCCGATGGAATCCAACAATAGACAATGAAAGGTCATTTCCCAAATGTCTAATCAAGTTATTATAGTCTAATACAAATTTTAATATCGTTATTATCCCGTTTATGATCCAAAATGATAGTTCTTCTCGTGACTAATGTCATAATTGTGATCCGTTTCTGGTTCTTCATTACTTTTGAAACAGGTGATAAATAAATTTATACAGTACCTATTCCATGTTTTGAATGGCACGTCCAACGATAGTCACTCCTTAATCTAGTACACTAGTACTAAAAATGCATTAGATTTGTTTGGAAAGGAATCCAAAATAATTATGAAAAGGCTAGGCAGAACTGCATTTTCAATAAAGTGAATCAACTATGTGAATGACTCTAAAATTCTCCGATTCCAGATCCAGACTCAAAAAAAAAAAACAAGCATCGCTTGCTAAAATTACTTTAAAGCTACTTATCAGTTATTAACCTAATGGCTGACACGTAGACACTGAAGCAAAGTTTCAACTTGACATAGTCAACTCGAAAATCTCCTTCAATTCAAAGTTCATTAAAGACACAACACCTAACAAAATGGAAGTCTAAATACTGCAAAACAGTACCATTCGTGACTAAAACCTACCTTCCAACAATCCAGGTCAAAGATCAGACCGTAAAATAAAAATGTTTAAAGTAGTCGAACATTTTGCGGCAAACGTCTAAGATGTGGATGAAATATTCAGATTTGAGCAATTATTCGGCCGTTTAGACGAGAAAGATATTGTTGAAGCGTGTGAGTTATCTAGGCGAGTGGGAACAATGAGAGGAGGTACGGCTGCGGTGGAAGCAATCAGCTAGCGATAGAACGCTGGCAACCGGAACGCGACAGTTATTCCGCTCTTCTCTAAGTAACGGTTCACCATTTGCAGTACTTTTTCTTTGTGCTCGACTACTAAGAGTGGTACTGTTGGAAATGTTGGTTTTATCACTCATAAGTACTCCTAATTTTTGTGATTAATCAAGATTGATAACAAAGAATAAATGAGAAAAGTCGTGGTGGCCTAGTGGGTAAAGGACCAACCTCTCAAGTATGAGGGCGCGGGTTCGATCCCAGGTCAGGCAAGTACCAATGCAACTTTTCTAAGTTTGTATGTACTTTCTAAGTATATCTTAGACACCATTGACTGTGTTTCGGATGGCACGTTAAACTGTAGGTCCCGGCTGTCATTGAACATCCTTGACAGTCGTTACGGGTAGTCAGAAGCCAGTAAGTCTGACACCAGTCTAACCAAGGGGTATCGGGTTGCCCGGGGAACTGGGTTGAGGAGGTCAGATAGGCAGTCGCTTCTTGTAAAGCACTGATACTCAGCTGAATCCGGTTAGACTGGAAGCCGACCCCAACAGGATTGGGAAAAAGGCTCGGAGGATGGATAACAAAGAATAAATATAAAGCCCCGACAAATACAAAATCAAGTTTTATAAAAGCCAAAAGTTTAGAATTATATAAATATATAATTATATATACTTTGAGGAAGCGAAATCTGGTAAAGATGATCGCAGAGCCAGAACTGAAAACTGACTTCTTTTTAATTCACTTATAAAATAAATATAATTTACGTATAGTAATAAAATACACCTAGACAATGCCACAATACATGTGGTAAATCAAAAAAAAAGATCATTATTTCATAACAGTTTTCTAGATATTTCAGAGTTACAAGTGAAAATCTTGCGAGTAGACTTTGGTAGCCCCACCTCGGGCGGAGTACATTCACCACGCTTCGTCGTTCGCTAGTTTTGTTACTTCAGATTATTTTCTGTTTAGACGCTTTCTGATGACAATTTTGTTATTTTTCTTCGTTTTGGTTTGATATCATTAGAAAGTTTGGAGAATAATTTTAAATGTTGTCTTGTTGATGAAGTTGGGCCTTTTTTGGTACTTTTACATGGAATCCTATATTGGAATTAAGGTATCCGATGTTAATAGACTACAGAGTGCCTAGTGCGAGTTTTGCAAGTAAATTTTTTCGATGCGAAGATTATCATACCATTGAATCACGTAGCACTTATCTTAGAATTGTGTATTTAATAAAGACTGTCATCAGTACTTAGTCGTATTACACTTGAGCTCACTTTTGCAAGTGTAATCATTACTAACCGGCAAAATGAAAGAAGAAGTAATACGTAAATCATGTGACGTAGCATACGACTCTTTATATCAATAGACTTATAATTACGTATCGAGTTGCGAATGCTGTCAAAACTCGGAATCAACACTCAGGTTGCTTTATAAGCACTTTAGTAAATAATGGTTTTGATTGAAAGCTTGACTCAACTAACAACATCCAAAAAGTGTATTTAAACCACAATAATTACTTTGGTCACAAAATTCAATCACCAGAAAATCAATGCATATATTTACATTTACAAAACATGTATAATAAGGTCCCGTTTTCTTAAAAAGAACAAGCAATAGCCATCAATAACATCCTGGATTTATTCCAGATAATAAACAGACTCGTGTACTAAGTAAACCATAGTATTAAGTTATTAGAAGGGTGTTTACTTTAAGTATGGTACTTATAGGTTGGGCCTGGGGCGACTCGATATCCCGTGTTATAAATCTAAGCTATATCATAAAATCTACAATAACCACCAACTACCGACCAACCGTTAGAGGCTGCCAAGATCGAGGATAATACTAAAAATAATTGTGGATTCTAAATTATGATGTTTTTGGTTTTAAGGGCTGTTTTTGAGATAGAACTCTTATAACTGAACAGTTTTTACTTGCCGAAGTCGATTACAATAACAGGACTGGCTGACATTTTCGTGACTTTTTTAATCATTCCATATGCTCCATGTTTTCAAGAAGTAACTTCTCAAATGAAGTGTAAATTGCAGTGTTTTTACCTCTGAACAATCCTAAATACTGACTAATATAGGTACATAGAATACCTATACATCACAATGAACGCAGTCAGTTGGTTTGTTACACTTAGAGACTGCATGGAGTACCCTCAGGACGGGGCAAACCGCGGAAAACAGATAGTTTAACAAACATCAATCAAGTGACACTAGGTCTACATCTCTAGGTCTAGGATCTAGGTTACATAAGATCAATATACGTAATAGTCAAACATTACGAAAATATTAATAGACCGGAAAACCGTAATTGGAATATCGATTGTACGCAACGATTGTTTAATCGACTAGAATTATGCAGTCAGAATAATCGAACCCTTTTGAAGGAACCTCAGGCGAGCTGATAGTGACTGAATTTATTGGGATTGAATGCTTGATTAGGTGTTTCTGCTTCTAGTTATGGAATATGCATACCTACCTCTCGGTGTCCTAATGCAATGCACTTACCTATTCAGTTTATTGAAGACGTTCTAATAAGTATAACAAAGTACAAAGAGTCAAAGAAGGCGGTATTGAAGAATTGGCAAACATACTTATCTAACAGCTATTCCTTATTTAATCTGGAAGAGAAATTCGATGAAACATTCTTATGTTATAGAATCTGATAATTTGTGTAAACCTATTTTAAGTTAGCGTCATATTTTTTACGCATTTTGAGCACCAGAACTTAAAGCAAGTCACACCGTAGGAGTGCCTAGTTAATCTGACGCAAAATTTTTATTCCTTCATAAAACTGTAACGACTACATATAACCGCTTATTGCACGATAAGCCGTACCAACGTAAGCGCAGTCAACGCCTAACATCAAGAAAGCTTATTGAAATGATAAAAATAACGTCAATAATCATCATCATCAGTTACATAAGTGTTATCGAAAGCCAGATGGAACCGAAAGTCGTTGGCGGGAATAAAGCATCTATAACAGACTTTCCCCATTCCGTCTTCATTGGAGTTAGTTGTATCGAAGAAGACAGTAGAAAGAAAGTCGGCTGGATCTGCGGTGCGTCTATCCTGAACGTGAAGGTGCTGTTAACAGCAGCACATTGTATGTACCGCTGTTCCCCTGAGAGCTTCATCGGCGTCTGCGTCGGTCATGCAGACAGGAAAGCTGGTTACAGTGCTAGTGTCCATAGCTTTATAGTTCACGAACTATACTCGACTCTAAGAGTCGATTACGATATTGGGTTGCTAAGATTGCGAACTCAGTTGGAATTAAACAAAAAGGTGACTAAGATAGCTCTTATGAGAGATCCACCCTACTATGAAAAAGCACAGATAGCTGGTTGGGGAATGCTCAATGTAAGTTTTTAAAAAACATAATTAATTAAATTAAAATCCATCATTCCCATTGGCTTAACCTTAATCAACTGTGTATCACCCCCAAGACACCATCACCACATATTTATCATATTTATGCCTATCCTTTTAAACTGACACTTCTCTCTCCTCTCACAACACCCTTGAAAAGGTTCCAGACTTTCGGGCTTCAGCCCACAACACGTAGCGTTGCACAAATGTTATAAGTGACACGAAAGAGCCTAGCTCTGGGTATTGAAGTCTCAGCTCGCGACCATCTATATATCTTCATCCATCAAGTTTGAACAGTGCATTTGATCAGTAAAGCATGTTTTTAAATCCTTCTATATTTCTATTAGGAATTTACCCAGGAAATGGGAACTAAACTAATGTACATCGATCAATACGTCTGGAAAGGGGACCGCTGTAAGGAAGTTATTACCAATCAGCCCAAAGGAACCATATGTGCAAGCAGTGGGGATCCTAGCTCTTACAGTAGTCGGTAAGACGTTTTTGAGAATATGCCTAGTATAGCTTAGTCAAAGTTAATACTTTTGCAGCCAAGCAGCTAATGCTGCCTTCAAAAATTCGTAATAACCTACGAGGATCTATTACTTATATTTACTTTCTATTTCTTGTAGTTACATCTAACTTGACTAGACTATTTAATAAAAGTTTGCGGTTTGACACGAGCGTATTTTGCCGCGCGTATATTTAATTACATATTTCGTATATTTTTCAACATAAGACATTCATACTGGCACCTTATATGTGCGTTTTTGAAAGTTATGTTACACAAGTTACACACGATGAAGACCTGACGTAGGTAAGTCTTTGTTTGTTTTATTAATTTTTGACGCATGATTTACAACTCTTTCTTGCCAGCTTTATCCATCTTTCCTTTTTAGTACCTACTTGCTCGCTAGAACTCGGTATTAGACTTTCGTCCGACTTCATCCCGGAGAGATTCATTTGGAGAGATCATCATATTTCGCAGATCCCCTTCAGTCACTGTAGTCTGTATAAGTTCGCCAAAGACAAACGTCTAAAACCAAAAAACCTTACCCGAACGCGAAATACAGTTTTTTTTAGTTTATCCAAATAAAATGATCTAACTCACAGTCGCTTTATTTACCTCATGAGTTTTATAAATGTTATTAAAAGCAGGATTGAACCCAAAGTTGTTGGCAGAGAAAGGCACCCGTTACGCGTTTTTCCATTCCTCTTTTCTTACAGTTTTTGTAAATTGCGAGAAGGGAATTATTGGATGTCTGCTAGGTTCATAGTGAACGATCGCATGGGCTTGACGGCAGCATTATACGTTGATGACTGTACGACGAAGAAGTTTTTAATCTATAAGCACTTAAATCACTTATGGCCCGACTTAATGACTGCTTTATCGATAAGGCTGCACTTTCGGCATTGTACTCGTACATAACATAACGTTTAGTATTAATTAAATTCAGTAGAAAACATGCAAATTCTACACGTTTACATCCTAATAAGTTTACTGCTGAAAAATGTGTCCTTGTTAGAACCTTTAGTTGGAGGAAAATTTGCTCGCATAAGTAGATTTCCACATTCCGCATTCTTAAGTATTTTTTGTGTAGACCCAGGCCTTGGTGAGAAAGTGCCCTGGGTCTGTGGAGCGTCTATTCTGAATGAGAGGATAACGTTGACGGCGGCCCATTGTTTGGATGGATGCGGAGCGGATGGTGACGTCACAATCAGGGTGGGCCACGAACAACAAGACGCAGGCCTTGCTTCCACCATAAATCGCTATTTCTTACACGAGTCCTACGACTACCAACGCACGGCGTATGATATAGCGCTGGTGAGATTAAAAACGGATTTGGTATTCAACCGTAAAGTGAGGCGCATAGCTCTGATGAAAAATCCGCCCTACAATAGAGTAGCTCGGATTACTGGATGGCGAGTGAGTAGTGTAAGTATTGAATGCCCTCACAAACTTTTAGTTGGTCAATAGTTTGGCCAAACAAACTCATCAATCACGCCCAATCTCATAAATCAGTATGAACATGAGTGGCAGTACACGTATGACAAAGATCAGGTATTTACCCGATATCAGACTGATTGAAAACGTTGATTGAAAATTAAAAATATGAAGCTTAAAATAATACATTTCAGGCCAGTGAATTACGCTCCGCAAGTACGCTCCATTATTTCAGACAATATGTTATGAGGAGGCCTGCGTGTAAAAGGCTAATCAGTACTATCCCGAGAGGCACCATCTGTGCTAACAGCTTCGACGGCGAAACTACTGTCACTCAGTAAGGAAAATGGCAAGTGTATATTTTAGAATATAAAAACTTTAAGGTAAGCCACCCAAATTTTATGGCGGTTGGCAACAAAATTCTGAGCACATGTGGCCCATACCCTTCCTCCACCTCCGCCACTCGCTATATAGAGGTATAAAGTTCGTTTCGTTCGTAGAGCAGCGACGCGCGCAATGTTCCGTGATGACAAAAAGTTTGACGAGAATTAGGTGAGGTTCTCTCGCCGATTCTCAGATAGTAAAATGAGTTATCCTTTTCCTTCCTGGTAGTTATAATAAAAACTTCGGAGAGCATTGGTGTACAATATCCTGTGGCGAACAGTTCTCTAACCATCTGAACAGAATCGGACGGAATCAGGGGTTACAGAACCTATGAAACCATTCTTCTCTCTGATGTCAGTCGTCAGGAGAGTCGCCCTACCCAGCACTTTAAATGCCCAAAGACCAACCTAATTAGACTTAAATTATTCAACGTTTTTTTAGTACATCGCGTCATTTTACTCAGCCATTAAACCAAACTTTATTGGACCTATGGAAATTAATTACCAAATTAACCATTGATGATAGTCATACGAATCAGTTTCGTCAACCAAACAGGTAGTAGGTGTCGGTGCTATAGTAACACAATGTATTATTATACAATTATGCTGAATTTGATACTAGGTATCGAATGTGCCGTGGAAACTCTTATTGAAAAAGGTGAAAATGCAGCAGTGAAAAATTTCCCGCATTCAGTTTTCTTGTTCGTGTCATGCAGTAGCGATGGCTACTGGATTTGCGGAGCATCCATCATCAACGAGAGAGTGCTGCTGACGGCGGCGCATTGCCTCACCACTTGCGGCACACGTAATATCATCAAAGCGTACGTTGGCAACAGAAAAATGGGTAAAGGACAATCTAGGACCGTTCACAATTTCTACCTCCATCAAAAATATGAAGACTTTTCGCTCAGTAATGACATAGCACTCATAAAACTAAAAAAGAAAATAATATTTGGAAAAAAAGTTAAACGAGTTGCATTAATGAGGAAACGACCCAAAACTCGATTGGCACAGGTAGCAGGTTGGGGAATAATCGACGTAAGTACTTTTGAATCAAGTGAATAAAATATCAACTCAGTAGTATAATGTATAAAAGTGTAGTCCTTTGATGAAGGTAAATGGTATATAAATGTTTCAGGAAAAAACAAAAACACCAGCGTTGAACCTTCAGTCTATCAAGATGCATATATTGAAGAGATCTGTCTGTCGAGAACGATTTTATTCGAGAATGCCGAAAGGCACCATTTGTGCTGACAGCGTGAATCCCAAATCTGCTATAACTGAGTAAGGAGAATAATTAAGCTTGTAGCACAAAATACATACCTACTATAAAAGAAAATAACGTGGTGGTCGAAAACAGAAACATAAAACTGTTTAGGGCTAGCATCATTTTCATAAATATTGGAGCATGATTGTGCCGCCGCAGTAAACCACAAATGAAGCAAATTATGTAAACCTCATTCAAATTAGACAATGATATGTTAGAGCTATTTTGGCATACATGAGCTGCATTGTCACCCAACGTGGCAATGTATCCAGACTTTTGAGCACGACTCTTTCAACAGCTATGCCGTTGTGTATGAGTTTTAGATGCATACTTTAAAAGGCTTTATATGTATGACTACGACACGCGTACTACTAAACATTCCCCACACTAATTAAGAGCTTCATCAAACTAAGGGAAGACTAAACACTTGCATTCTTCAGGGTCTGCATTATTCGGTAAAATACTCTTCATCACAGTATCACTGTTAAACACAGCATCTCAATTTAAACGTCAAATATTACCTTCCTTTTATCCGTTACATAACTTTATTTCTCCATAAAATCAAGGATTATTGTTTCTTAGAAAATTTATTACCTTAGTAACCATTGAGGTTAATTAACCTCATATGAATTAAGTTCGTCAACCCGATATGAAGGTATTTGTAGAAATTATGTTGTATTTTATCATAGTGTTGAATGTTATACAATTAATTGAATGTGCCATGGAACCATTTGTTGTAAATGGTCAAGACGCATATATGAAGCAATTCCCTTATTCTGCTTATATGTTCATGACGTGCTTACCAACGAATACTTACTGGAGTTGCGGATCATCTATTCTGAACCAGAAAATCGTAATGACGGCAGCGCATTGCCTGGCTACCTGCGCAGACCGCCCTCGTACCATCAAAGTGTTCGTCGGACACAGAGCAAAAGCTAGAGGGGCGTCTTCAACAGTGGTTAATTACTATCTCCACGAGAACTATCGTGCCGATGTAAGCAATTTTGACATTGCACTAGCAAGGCTCAAAACCGACATGCAACTAGGAGAGTTTGTTAAACGTGTTGCATTATTGAGGCGACTCCCTGCCGATAAAGTTGGGCTAATAGCAGGTTGGGGACTAATTAATGTAAGTACTTTTAAAATAAAAAAAATAATACAGCTATAGTAAAATCGAGCTAATTAAACACTGAATATTCCAGGAACAAACATCACTAGGGGCAAAGACCCTTCAATATACCAAACAACTTATAATAGAGAGAACTGCATGTCAAAAACAACTAAAAAATATACCCCGAGGCGCCTTTTGTGGTGACAGCATTAACGGATATTCTTTTGCATCTGGGTAAGAAGATTGGCATTCCGGCATTTGGGGATACTATTATAACTTTGAGGTGTGTGAAGCGTGTAAAGCAAAGTTCACATGCAACTTGTCTGGGAGGGGTTTCTGTTATACGTCAGATAGTATCACCTAGAATCGTAACAGTGATGAGACTACGTAGAATACGACGAGGTTTCCATGGTATAGGGTCAAACACCACCAATATTTAGTCCAAATTTTTGCCTTTTGCGTACGCTAGCTAACGGGCTAGTTTTAACTATTAAAATGAGAAACCTTATTATGAACTAACCATTACAGTCCAGACCAGTTTAGAAGCAAAAGTCTTAGGAGTAAAAACAATAAAAAGCTTATTTCTTTTAATTTGAATATAGCATAAACCGCTTTATGGCCATTAAAAAAAGTTATTTTTGAATTAATGTTCGAATGAGAAGATTACGTATATAAGATTACGTGTATATGTGACTGTTCACTGACTTCTTGGACGTCAATCGGGTGGCTGAATATTATGTATTATCTCGCTGCGTTCAGTTTATTAGGGTTTATTGCATGTGACAAGAATGCATTGATAGTAGAAGGAAATCTCGCGAAGATAGAAGACTTTCCACACTCTGTCTTTACGAATATGCGATGTAAAAAAGAGAGCGATACAAGTAGGTATCTTTGTGGTGCTTCTATCGTGAATGACAGGGTAGTTTTGACAGCTGCCCACTGCTTGGCTGGCTGTGGATCTGGATCTAAGCTTCATATCTTCGTGGGGAAAAATACTCGTGGCGGTCAAAGGGCTACGGTGAAAAGATACTTTATTCATAAACATTATCGACGTTTGCCAATAATTAATGATATTGCACTGATGAAGCTTAAGACTTCACTTAATTTTGGTAATAAAGTGAAAAGAGTAGCCTTGATGGCGAATCCGCCTTATCGTGAGAAGGCGACAGTAGCGGGATGGGGAATAAATAATGTGAGTATTTTTGTTTCAAAGTGTTGTAAACCTTTTTTTATTTGAAAAAAACAGATTATCTTTTGTGAGATCCGTTGGCAAAAATATTTGCATTTAATATTGTCATCCAGTTTGAGTTTGGGACACTATTGTTAGTTGAATTGCTAAAAAGGATATTCCTAATCGGAAAAAAACATGCAGATTCAATCATCTTGACTATTTCAGGAGTTCACAAAGGAAAAATCTCCGTATCTCCATTATGTTGATCAATATGTGCGACCGGCTGAAGAATGTAGGAAAATATTGAAGAGAAACAATGAAGGTACCATTTGTGCCAGAAGCTTAAATGAAAGTTCTTATGCTAGCAAGTAAGACAAGAACAATTCATGTATTACATATTTTAATTATATATTTATTTTTGAAGTAGTGTCCATACAATTGCAGTTGTGTTTGTCTATGGGTAATATCAATTTTTTTTGTACATTCTAACATCCAAAAATGTCCATGGTAGGTTCTGTCAAAATTGTGCAAAAATAATATAAAACGAGTTATGATATGTAGACCTACACAATAATTGTAGATATATAAAATAAAACTCAAAGCATATTATAGTATATAGTTTATAAAATACACCTTTTTGTTTTGGGATGTAGAAAAATTCTCCCATACAAATAATAATGTCCTCGAAGGCCTGTGCATCACAAAAAATGCGTTTGGTTTTTTGCGTTCTACATATCTAAATAATTGAAACTGAAAATGAACTTTAGTGTTATTCATTTACGTAGATCCGGTATGAATTATTAAAAATAATAAAGAAATATATAAATAACTTCAAATCAAATATAAATATACCAAACAACTTATAATAGAGAGAACTGCTTGTCAAAAACAACTAAAAAATATACCCCGAGGCGCCTTTTGTGGTGACAGCATTAACGGATATTCTTTTGCATCTGGGTAAGAAGATTGGCATTCCGGCATTTGGGGATACTATTATAACTTTGAGGTGTGTGAAGCGTGTAAAGCAAAGTTCACATGCAACTTGTCTGGGAGGGGTTTCTGTTATACGTCAGATAGTATCACCTAGAATCGTAACAGTGATGAGACTACGTAGAATACGACGAGGTTTCCATGGTATAGGGTCAAACACCACCAATATTTAGTCCAAATTTTTGCCTTTTGCGTACGCTAGCTAACGGGCTAGTTTTAACTATTTACATGAGAAACCTTATTATGAACTCACCATTACAATCCAGACCTGTTTAGAAGCAAAAGTCTTAGGAGTAAAAACAATAAAAAGCTCATTTCTTTTAATTTGAAAATAGCATAAACCGCTTTATGGCCGTTAAAAAAAGTTATTTTTGAATTAATGTTCGAATGAGAAGATTACGTGTATATGTGACTGTTCACTGACTTCTTGGACGTCAATCGGGTGGCTGAATATTATGTATTATCTCGCTGCGTTCAGTTTATTAGGGTTTATTGCATGTGACAAGAATGCATTGATAGTAGAAGGAAATCTCGCGAAGATAGAAGACTTTCCACACTCTGTCTTTACGAATATGCGATGTAAAAAAGAGAGCGATACAAGTAGGTATCTTTGTGGCGCTTCTATCGTGAATGACAGGGTAGTTTTGACAGCTGCCCACTGCTTGGCTGGCTGTGGATCTGGATCTAAGCTTCATATCTTCGTGGGGAAAAATACTCGTGGCGGTCAAAGGGCTACGGTGAAAAGATACTTTATTCATAAACATTATCGACGTTTGCCAATAATTAATGATATTGCACTGATGAAGCTTAAGACTTCACTTAATTTTGGTAATAAAGTGAAAAGAGTAGCCTTGATGGCGAATCCGCCTTATCGTGAGAAGGCGACAGTAGCGGGATGGGGAATAAATAATGTGAGTATTTTTGTTTCAAAGTGTTGTAAACCTTTTTTTATTTGAAAAAAAACAGATTATCTTTTATGAGATCCGTTGGCAAAAATATTTGCATTTAATATTGTCATCCAGTTTGAGTTTGGTGCACTATTGTTAGATGAATTGCTAAAAAGGATATTCCTAATCGGAAAAAAAACATGCAGATTCAATCATCTTGACTATTTCAGGAGTTCACAAAGGAAAAATCTCCGTACCTCCATTATGTTGATCAATATGTGCGACCGGCTGAAGAATGTAGGAAAATATTGAAGAGAAACAATGAAGGTACCATTTGTGCCAGAAGCTTAAATGAAAGTTCTTATGCTAGCAAGTAAGACAAGAACAATTCATGTATTACATATTTTAATTATATATTTATTTTTGAAGTAGTGTCCATACAATTGCAGTAGTGTTTGTCTATGGGTAATATCAATTTTTTTTTGTACATTCTAACATCCAAAAATGTCCATGGTAGGTTCTGTCAAAATTGTGCAAAAATAATATAAAACGAGTTATGATATGTAGACCTACACAATAATTGTAGATATATAAAATAAAACTCATAGCATATTAAAGTATATAGTTTATAAAATACACCTTTTTGTTTTGGGATGTAGAAAAATTCTCCCATACAAATAATAATGTCCTCGAAGACCTGTGCATCACAAAAAATGCGTTTGGTTTTTTGCGTTCTACATATCTAAATAATTGAAACTGAAAATGAACTTTAGTGTTATTCATTTACGTAGATCCGGTATGAATTATTAAAAATAATAAAGAAATATATAGATAACTTCAAATCAAATATAAATATACCAAACAACTTATAATAGAGAGAACTGCTTGTCAAAAACAACTAGAAAATATACCGCGAGGCGCCTTTTGTGGTGACAGCGTTAACGGATATTCTTTTGCATCTGGGTAAGAAGATTGGCATTCCGGCATTTGGGGATACTATTATAACTTTGAGGTGTGTGAAGCGTGTAAAGCAAAGTTCACATGCAATTTGTCTAGGAGGGGTTTCTGTTATACGTCAGATAGTATCACCTGGAATCGTAAAAGTGACGAGACTACGTAGAATACGACGAGGTTTCCATGGTATAGGGTCAAACACCACCAATATTTAGTCCAAATTTTTGCCTTTTGCGTACGCTAGCTAACGGGCTAGTTTTAACTATTTACATGAGAAACCTTATTATGAACTCACCATTACAATCCAGACCTGTTTAGAAGCAAAAGTCTTAGGAGTAAAAACAATAAAAAGCTCATTTCTTTTAATTTGAAAATAGCATAAACCGCTTTATGGCCATTAAAAAAAGTTATTTTTGAATTAATGTTCGAATGAGAAGATTACGTATATAAGATTACGTGTATATGTGACTGTTCACTGACTTCTTGGACGTCAATCGGGTGGCTGAATATTATGTATTATCTCGCTGCGTTCAGTTTATTAGGGTTTATTGCATGTGACAAGAATGCATTGATAGTAGGAGGAAATCTCGCGAAGATAAAAGACTTTCCACACTCTGTCTATACGAGTATTCAATGTAAAACAAAGAGCGATAAAAGTAGGTATCTTTGTGGCGCTTCTATCGTGAATGACAGGGTAGTTTTGACAGCTGCCCACTGCTTGGCTGGCTGTGGATCTAGATCTAAGATTCATATCTTCGTGGGGAAAAATACTCGTGGCGGTCAAAGGGCTACGGTGAAAAGATACTTTATTCATAAACATTATCGACGTTTGACAGTAATTAATGATATTGCACTGATAAAGCTTAAGACTTCACTTAAGTTTGGAAAGAAAGTGAAAAGAGTAGCCTTGATGGCGAATCCTCCTTATCGTGAGAAGGCGAGAGTAGCGGGATGGGGAATGATTAATGTGAGTATTTTTGTTTCAAAGTGTTGTAAACCTTTTTTTATTTGAAAAATGGTAGAATTATAAACTAAAAGAATTTGGGAAATTATAAGTCTCGCCACAAAATTATTTATTGGACACATGATTAAACTTCTAATTTTATAACTAAGCAACGGGCAAATGACATAGCCTCTAATAAACTAATTCGTCTTTTTTACAACGCCATCTACTAGAAAGCTTCAATAAAAGATCATCAATTATTGTAACTTGTCCTTCTTATTTATACATTGTCATCTCATTTACTAACTCGGCCTCATTTTTACAAAAATGAGCCAAGAAAAACGAGATCAACGTTTTTCTTGGCTCGTTTTTTTTTTGATGGTAGAATTTAATTTGGATTCATTTTAATTAGCATATTGCCATTTATTACCTTCAATTAAAAAACTATGTTAGTGACGAAGACGAATCGCTGCAAAACCGACTCCACGTGGTCTTGTCTGCCCTACCCCTAGAGTGCAATTCAAAACCGCGTAGGCGCGGAGGGGCGAGGCGGCCTGCGAGCTGAGGCGCAGGTAGTTTTAAGGCTCGCCGCCGCGGCTGAGGCTGATTAATATGGGATGTGTTATATTTTAAACAAAAAACTCAGTACGAGTTAAAAAATTAGAAGCTAAATAAATATATTCTGATGTCATCTAATAGTATTTAAGAAGTTTACTGTTAGAATGCATGCTACAAATTTAGATGCAAAAAAATAACCATCATGCTGAGTTGTATTTACGGTGGAAGATAACTCGTGGCTAAGATAGTATTATTTAGATGCTCGACGCTTTATTAATTGTGGCTGACTTAGTAATTTAGAAGGCAACATACATTTTTGGGGGCTAATAATGATATTAAAAAGAAGCCTGTTTAAATAGCATCCAAAGAATTTGAACTACAGATTATCTTTTGTGAGATTCAATGGCAAAAATATTTGCATTTTTTTTTGTCCATTCATTATAAATTTTATTTATAGCAATAATATTGTCATCCAGTTTGAGTTTGGGGTGCTATTGTTAGTTGAATTGCTAAAAAGGATATTCAATCTTACACATAATACACATACATACATATAATAAAACTCTTAAGTTAAAAACATGCAGATTCAATCTTCTTGACTATTTCAGGAGTTCACAAAGGAAAGATCTCCGTACCTCCATTATGTTGATCAATATGTGCGACCAGCTAAGGAATGTAGGAAAATGTTGAAGAATATCAATGAAGGTACCATTTGTGCCAGAAGCTCAACTGAAAGTTCTTATGTTAGCAAGTAAGACAAGAACAATTCATGTGTTAGGGTAGACTGGGTACAGTTGTGCCAATTTTCGTTTGATCACCAATAATTTTGTTATTTGACTAATTAGCTCGCAGAAAAGGAATTTGTATCGCAATTTGTACATTTGTGTACGTAAAAACACTAATATATTGTTCCTTAATACACTGTAGGTATTACTCATAAGATCAATTTAAAAAAAAATGGGAAAGTGTCACAACCGGCCACATACCAAGGGCGGTTGTGACACGCATAAACATATATCAAAATGGTCCATAATATCTTTTATTGTAGAAATGTTTAACATAATAAGCTTACAAACATAGTTTTAACAATCAACAAAACAACATTTGCTCTGTTAAAACTTGTAGCTGTAGAAAGGCTTGTAGCTTGAGCTACACGTCCGAAATCCCTTGTTTCACTTCTTCATCGGCATCTTTATATTTTTTGATTTCACACTGCGCTCTTTCGGTCTTCCACAAACGTATTCTGGACATCTAAAAGCAAAAAATAATAATATGAGATTTATTATATGTATATATATTCGTCACAACCGTACCCAACGCATCATTTTGAAAACAAAAAATCGCCATGATTTTGCCAAATACTTTACGTAAAAAGAAATCACTTGTAATTAAATATTAATGTTCAACTTTTAAAGAAAAAAATAACAAGATAATCTATCTGTATAAAAATAACAGTAATTAGGAAAAGAAATCGAACAAAAATACTTACTTTTGATTGTTGAAAAGCAATGTGGGCTCCTGCTTACGTCAACGTCGTGCGCCGGCTAACGCAATATTGGGGAACGTGTTTAGGCTTGTAAGCCACGTCTTTCTCCCTCACACCCCTCCCCCGTATTACGTATAGTTTCGTTACAATTGCGACTGTCACTACCGTACCCAGTTTCCCCTACATATTTATTTTTGAAGTTAGGTCCATACAATTGTAGTTGTGTTTGTCTATGTGATTGTCAGAACCACATGCATATTTGTGTGGCTGAGTAGACCAATAACAGGATTGCAACCTGTATGTACCTCTATATAACCTATTAGTAATTTTAAAAAAGGTTTTTTTTTTAATTGAACGTCTGAATGTAAACCTTGTTTCTGCTTAAATGCATTCAACTTTTTACTTTTTATTTATTCGACTTGGTCTGCCAGCCCCTTTGCGAGTATGTCGATTCACAGAGTGCACGTGTGTGAGCTTCAATGCGATTTCATAAAAACAATTTGAAAATTTCTTTCGTGCGTTGCCTTCTTCTAATTTAAAAAAAAGCATAAATAAACCACTTTATGAGCATTCGAAGAAGTAATTCTTGAATGCTAAGATTACGTGTAGTGATAGAGTGTTCACTGACTTCTCGGATGTCAATTGGATAGCTGAACATTATGTATTATCTCGCTGCGTTCAGTTTGTTAGGGTGTATTTCATGTAAGAAGAAGTCCATGATGGCCCAAGGAAATATCGCGAGGATTGAAGACTTTCCACATTCTGTCTATATGGCTGTTGGGTGTAGACAAAGCCGCGATTCAATGACTTCTCACATATGTAGTGCTTCCATCGTGAACGATAGATTAGTTATGTCAGCAGCCCACTGCTTGGCTGATTGTGGACCTGCATCTAAGTTTCATATCTCCGTAGGGAAAAATACTCGTGGTGGTCACATTTCTAGCGTAAAAAGATATATTCTACATGGAAATTACGATAGTGAGGAAGTAAGCAATGATATTGCACTGATGAAGCTTAAGACTTCACTTAATTTTGGTAAAAAAGTGAAAAGAGTAACCTTGATGGCGAATCCGCCTTATCGTGAGAAGGCGACAGTAGCGGGATGGGGAATGATAAATGTGAGTATTTTTCATAATTCTTAAGGCCGGCAATACACGGACAGCTTGAAGCAGTCAGAGGCGACAGCTTCAAGCTGTCGACCGCAAGAATCAGTTGCAACTGCTGGAGCGGCTCGTGTATGTACCTATGTGCGTCCATAGAAATCTGCAGTATAATTTGCAGGCGACAGATTGAAGCTGTTGTCCCTGTCTGCTTCAAGCTTTCCGTGTATTTCCGGCCTTCAAGGGTTTTAATACACGCATTTCGTTGTGTTGTAAATACTTTTTTTTTTATTTGAAAAATGGAGGATTAAATAATTTTAAATACAGTTTATTTGTGTTGGCTATTGCAGGAAATAACACCAGAAGAATCTCCATATCTTCATTATGTTGATCAATATGTTCTATCCGCTAAGAAATGTATGAAGAGGTTTCTGGAGGCCCCCAAGGGTACCTTTTGTGCCAGGAGCATAAATGAAAACTCCTATCCTAGCGAGTAAGACAATAACAATTCATATACTGAATTTGTACTATTGGAATACTTTTTAACCAGTGCGCAAAGACAACTTATACCTCTAGGTAATATTGGCGTCCACGGCTGATTTCGGCCACGGCGGCTGTTCTCATTTAAGGAGATCAGCCAGCTGCGCAGTACATATTATAGTGCACGAGCATTTGCGCAGACACAGGTGCACTCCCTATTCCTTCACTCACATAACCCGATGAAACGGCAATCCGACACGACCGGAAAGAGATCAGGCGCAGGACCGACATTTACGTGCTCTCCGATGCGCGGGTGAATCAATTACCAACTTCCAGACTATGTGCTGCTTTGTGAAAGTTTAAGAAAAAACAAAGCGAGTTCGGCCGAAATCGAACCCGAAACCCCGAGCATAGCAGCCGCGCTTGCGACCAGTAGACCAACGAGACAGTCAAAATATAACAAGTTAAAACAAGTTGTATAGCTACGTATACTTTTACTTTGATGGTTTGGTACAAAAAAATTTAGGTATTGGTAATGAAAGATATTTATTTTGAATGATAAAAAAACGATTAATGCAGATAACTAACAAAATATGGGCACCATGTTTAATGACACCACTATGCTGTCAAGAGCCTCGGACACCATGGCCTGTCGTGCGTGAACCAAATGCCTTGCGATACTCTGCGCCATCCCATCTTCCTAGAACTGCGTGTTGTGCTGGCTCTGCAACTTCACAAGTAGAAGACCTCAAGCACATCCTTGCTAAGGAAACTAAGCGCCTTGTTGACACTTCTCGGGACCTGAACTGAACCTGAACTGCAATCGGACTGCACTTTGATTTGCAGTTCTATAGCAGTCGTATCAACTGCATTCGAACTGCCGTTGAACTGCAAATTTGCAGTTGAAATGCAGTCCGTCTGTCCAGAGCCTTAGTGTCAGCCAACCCTTTTACGAGAATTTCGTATAATATATATTCACAGAGTGCACGTGTGCGAGCTTCCACGCGATTTCATAAAAACAATTTTAAAATTTCATTCGTGCGGTGCGTTCTTCTAATTTAAAAATAGCATAAACCACTTTATGAGCATTCAAAGAAGTAATTTTTGAGTTAATGTTCGAATGCTAAGATTACGTATGGTTATATGAGTGTTCACTGACTTCTTGGACGTCAATTGGATAGCTGAACATCATGTATTATCTCGCTGCGTTCAGTTTATTAGGGTTTATTGCATGTGAGGATCCCCTGGTGGTCGAAGGAGATATCGCGTGGATAGAAGACTTTCCACATTCTGTCTATATGGCTGTTGGGTGTAGACAAAGCCAAGGTTCAAAGACACCTTATCTTTGTGGCGCTTCCATCGTGAATGAAAAGGTAGTTATGTCAGCTGCCCATTGCTTGGCTGATTGTAGATCTGGATCTAAGGTTTATATCTCCGTGGGGAAAAATACCCGTGGAGGTCAAAAGTCTTCGCTAAAAAGACTAGCTATACATGAACATTACAATGGTGAGGAAGTAAGCAATGATATCGCACTGGGAAAGCTTACGACTTCACTTAATTTTGGTAAAAAAGTGAAAAGAGTAGCCTTGATGGCGAATCCTCCTTATCATGAGAAGGCGACAGTAGCGGGATGGGGATTGATAGATGTGAGTATTTTTCAGCATTCTTAAAAGTGTTTTAAATACACGCATTACAAAAAGGATACTTAGGTTTTGGTTGTGTTGTAAATACTTTTTTATGTGAAAAAAATATAGATATGAAGAATTTAAAATACTGATTATCTTATATGAGAATCATAGCCAAAAATATTTGCTGTAAATATTGACAGACTGAATTAATAAATGTAATGTCCTAGATCGGTCAGAGATGTTCAGGTTTATTCATGTTGGTTAATCCAGGAAATAATACCAGAATCATCTCCGCTTCTTCATTATGTCGACCAATATGTGCTGCCGGCTAAGGAATGTGTGAGAAGGATGGGGAAGTACAGCAGAGGTGGTACCCTTTGTGCCCAAAGCAAAAATGAAAATTCTTATGCGAGCGGGTAAGCCAAGAATAATTCCTATATAGTTATACATTTTAATGACAGTTTTATAATAGTGTCCACGCAAGTGTTGTAGCGTTTGTTATGATTGCCAGAACCACATGCATTTATTTTTATCCTTGAATATACCCATTTAGCAAAATGGCATTTTTTACCTCGTCTGTCCCAGGTGAAACGCGAGTCATCTTGGGTTAGAGCAACCTATCAGTTTAACTGAACTTCAATCTGTTTTTATTGAATTTGACCCCAATGTTTTATAACAATTTAGTCTAATAATATGCTTATTTATATGTACATACATGTATGATAGGGACTGGTTTAACTTTCATATGCGTATATTTCAGTCGTCATGTTATTTTTTTAATAATGTAGTGGTAGGTGTAAGACGTGTACGGTGTGTACGACGTGTACGTGACGTATTTATCTGCGGTTCGTTGATTATTTTTTTTACAAGTTTTCATTTAACTTGCAATGTAGGTATGTATTTAACCGCTACATACGTACGGGTGAAATCTATTAACGCAATTTTGGAAGACAACCTGGAATTTTGTGTACAACTTTATTTTGGAAGACAATACATAATTAATTCTGTGTCGCCATTTTAAATCCAACATGGCGACGTACCCAATATTTTATTTTTATGCATTTGTTTGTGTTGACAAACAAGTAAATCGAACCATTTTAATTACTACTTAAATCTGCAAGCTTTAGGTATAATATCATTAATTTTAACAGTAAAAACTAATTGTTAATATTTAATTTACTTCTTTGAGAGCATTTAAATAGAAGGTTGTTTTTACTTAAATGCACGGAACATTTTATTCATAATTTAATTTACTTTTTATCATCCGATTTCGTCTCAGCATGTCCTTCTACGAGTATTTCGATTTACTGAGCACACGTGCAATTTGTTTCGTGCAATACGTTCCATTTCGGTAGGTGTGGTGTTCACCATAAGAAACTCATTTTCTGTAATTTGAAAATAGCAGAAACCATTTTATGGCCATTAAAAAGAGCAATTTTTTAATTAATGTTCGAATTACGTATGGTGATACGAGTGTTCACTGACTTCTTGGTCGTCAATCGGATAGTTGAACATTATGTATTATCTCGCTGCGTTCAGTTTTTTGGGGTTTATATCATGTGAGAACCAGCCTATGATAGTCCAAGGAAATTTCGCGAGGATAGAAGACTTTCCACACTCTGTCTATATGGAGATTGGGTGTAAACAAAGCCGCGGTTCAATGATATATTATCTTTGTGGCGCTTCCATTTTGAATGAAAAGATAGTTATGTCAGCTGCCCATTGCTTGGCTGAATGTATGATACCTGGATCTAAGGTTCATATCTCCGTAGGGAAAAATACAGATGGAGGTCAAATGTCTTCGCTAAGAGCATTTATGATACATGAAGATTACCTCGACAATGGTGTGGGAGTAAGCAATGATATCGCACTGGCAAAGCTTAACACTGCCCTTAATTTTGGTAAAAAAGTGAAAAGAGTAGCCTTGATGGCGAATCCGCCTTATCGTGAGAAGGCGACAGTAGCGGGATGGGGAATGATTAATGTGAGTATTTTTATATAGAAATTTTTAATTAATGTGTTGCCTAAAAATGTATGTACTAATACTAGATTATAAGCTGTTTATGTCTTAACTAACAATAATGGATTGTATTTATATAATATGTCGGGCATGTCACCATCCGGGTGAGTCTGTCAGACATATTAGGTATATCTGGTTGTTCTCGTTTGACTAACGGTAGATATTTGCACAGGCATAACCACGTGGCCAAGATCATCCACAGCAGCAGCAGCTTGCTCTGCAATACAAACTTGTAGATCTTGAGGTACCGTACTACAAGTATGCGCCCGACCCAATTCTCGAAAAGACCATATCACGTTGTACTGGGATCGATCTATCATCACTGACAGGACTATTGCAGCCAATAAGCCTGATATAGTGGTGATAGATCGATTGGCGCGCCGCGCGATGATAATCGATGTCGCCGTTCCGCATGACGAGAACCTCGTGAAAGCTGAGAAAGAGAAACAAATAAAGTATCTTGACTTAGCACACGAGGTTGTCGCCATGTGGAATGTCGACACGGCTGTTATTGTGCCGATTGTCGTTACGGCCAATGGTCTAATAGCCAAGAGCCTCGACTAACACCTCAGGAGGCTCTCGTTGGGCGGCTGTATCAAGGGACTGATTCAGAAGGCAGTACTCCTTGATACGGCGCGTATTGTGAGGAGGTTTCCGTCTCTGGGACCCTAACCACCGGTATCTTGGACCCTGTGCCCGATATCGGTGGCCATCTATTTTTTATATTTTTAAATGTTTTTTTATTTTATTTTTATAATCTAATATTTAAAAATGTAAATAATATGTTGTAAGATAAATAAATGCACAGACATGGATTGTATAAGATTATTTTATATGAAAACCATTGCCAAAAATATTTGCTCTTAATATTGACATACTGTACAGTAGTCTGTCACTTGAATTAATAAATGTAATGTCCTTGATCGATCAGAGATGTTCAGGTTTATTCATGTTGGTTAATCCAGGAAATAATACCAGAATCATCTGAGTTTCTTCATTATATCGACCAATATGTGCTGCCGGCTAAGGAATGTGTGAGAAGGATGGGGAAGTACAGCAGACGTGGTACCCTTTGTGCCCAAAGCAAAAATGAAAATTCTTATGCGAGCGGGTAAGCCAAGAATAATTCCTATATAGTTATACATTTTAATGACAGTTTGATAATAGTGTCCACGCAAGTGTTGTAGTGTTTGTTATGATTGCCAGAACCACATGCATTTATTTTTATCCCTGAATATACCCATTTAGCAAAATGGCATTTTTTACCTCGTCTGTCCCAGGTGAAACGCGAGTCATCTTGGGTTAGAGCAACCTATCAGTTTAACTGAACTTCAATCTGTTTTTATTGAATTTGACCCCAATGTTTTATAACAATTTAGTCTAATAATATGCTTATTTATATGTACATACATGTATGATAGGGACTGGTTTAACTTTCATATGCGTATATTTCAGTCGTCATGTTATTTTTTTAATAATGTAGTGGTAGGTGTAAGACGTGTACGGTGTGTACGACGTGTACGTGACGTATTTATCTGCGGTTCGTTGATTATTTTTTTTACAAGTTTTCATTTAACTTGCAATGTAGGTATGTATTTAACCGCTACATACGTACGGGTGAAATCTATTAACGCAATTTTGGAAGACAACCTGGAATTTTGTGTACAACTTTATTTTGGAAGACAATACATAATTAATTCTGTGTCGCCATTTTAAATCCAACATGGCGACGTACCCAATATTTGATTTTTATGCATTTGTTTGTGTTGACAAACAAGTAAATCGAACCACTTTAATTACTACTTAAATCTGCAAGCTTTAGGTATAATATCATTAATTTTAACAGTAAAAACTAATTGTTAATATTTAATTTACTTCTTTGAGAGCATTTAAATAGAAGGTTGTTTTTACTTAAATGCACGGAACATTTTATTCATAATTTATAATTTACTTTTTATCATCCGATTTCGTCTCAGCATGTCCTTCTACGAGTATTTCGATTTACTGAGCACACGTGCAATTTGTTTCGTGCGATACGTTCCATTTCGGTAGGTGTGGTGTTCACCATAAGAAACTCATTTTCTGTAATTTGAAAATAGCAGAAACCATTTTATGGCCATTAAAAAGAGCAATTTTTTAATTAATGTTCGAATTACGTATGGTGATACGAGTGTTCACTGACTTCTTGGTCGTCAATCGGATAGTTGAACATTATGTATTATCTCGCTGCGTTCAGTTTTTTGGGGTTTATATCATGTGAGAACCAGCCTATGATAGTCCAAGGAAATTTCGCGAGGATAGAAGACTTTCCACACTCTGTCTATATGGAGATTGGGTGTAAACAAAGCCGCGGTTCAATGATATATTATCTTTGTGGCGCTTCCATTTTGAATGAAAAGATAGTTATGTCAGCTGCCCATTGCTTGGCTGAATGTATGATACCTGGATCTAAGGTTCATATCTCCGTGGGGAAAAATACAGATGGAGGTCAAATGTCTTCGCTAAGTGCATTTATGATACATGAAGATTACCTCGACAATGGTGTGGGAGTAAGCAATGATATCGCACTGGCAAAGCTTAACACTGCCCTTAATTTTGGTAAAAAAGTGAAAAGAGTAGCCTTGATGGCGAATCCGCCTTATCGTGAGAAGGCGACAGTAGCGGGATGGGGAATGATTAATGTGAGTATTTTTATATAGAAATTTTTAATTAATGTGTTGCCTAAAAATGTATGTACTAATACTAGATTATAAGCTGTTTATGTCTTAACTAACAATAATGGATTGTATTTATATAATATGTCGGGCATGTCACCATCCGGGTGAGTCTGTCAGACATATTAGGTATATCTGGTTGTTCTCGTTTGGCTAACGGTAGATATTTGCACAGGCATAACCACGTGGCCAAGATCATCCACAGCAGCAGCAGCTTGCTCTGCAATACAAACTTGTAGATCTTGAGGTACCGTACTAAAAGTATGCGCCCGACCCAGTTTTCGAAAAGACCATATCACGTTGTACTGGGATCGATCTATCATCACTGACAGGACTATTGCAGCCAATAAGCCTGATATAGTGGTGATAGATCGATTGGCGCGCCGCGCGATGATAATCGATGTCGCCGTTCCGCATGACGAGAACCTCGTGAAAGCTGAGAAAGAGAAACAAATAAAGTATCTTGACTTAGCACACGAGGTTGTCGCCATGTGGAATGTCGACACGGCTGTTATTGTGCCGATTGTCGTTACGGCCAATGGTCAATAGCCAAGAGCCTCGACCAACACCTCAGGAGGCTCTCGTTGGGCGGCTGTATCAAGGGACTGATTCAGAAGGCAGTACTCCTTGATACGGCGCGTATTGTGAGGAGGTTTCCGTCTCTGGGACCCTAACCACCGGTATCTTGGACCCTGTGCCCGATATCGGTGGCCATCTATTTTTTATATTTTTAAATGTTTTTTTTTTTTATTTTTATAATCTAATATTTAAAAATGTAAATAATATGTTGTAAGATAAATAAATGCACAGACATGGATTGTATAAGATTATTTTATGTGAGAACCATTGCCAAAAATATTTGCTCTTAATATTGACATACTGTACAGTAGTCTGTCACTTGAATTAATAAATGTAATGTCCTTGATCGGTCAGAGATGTTCAGGTTTATTCATGTTGGTTAATCCAGGAAATAATACCAGAATCATCTGAGTTTCTTCATTATATCGACCAATATGTGCTGCCGGCTAAGGAATGTGTGAGAAGGATGGGGAAGTACAGCAGACGTGGTACCCTTTGTGCCCAAAGCAAAAATGAAAATTCTTATGCGAGCGGGTAAGCCAAGAATAATTCCTATATAGTTATACATTTTAATGACAGTTTGATAATAGTGTCCACGCAAGTGTTGTAGTGTTTGTTATGATTGCCAGAACCACATGCATTTATTTTTATCCCTGAATATACCCATTTAGCAAAATGGCATTTTTTACCTCGTCTGTCCCAGGTGAAACGCGAGTCATCTTGGGTTAGAGCAACCTATCAGTTTAACTGAACTTCAATCTGTTTTTACTGAATTTGACCCCAATGTTTTATAACAATTTAGTCTAATAATATGCTTATTTATATGTACATTACATACATGTATGATATGGACTGGTTTACCATTCAGATGCGTATATTTCGGTCGTCATGTTATTTTTTTAATAATGTAGTGGTAGGTGTAAGACGTGTACGGTGTGTACGACGTGTACGTGACGTATTTATCTGCGGTTCGTTGATTATTTTTTTTACAAGTTTTCATTTAACTTGCAATATAGGTATGTATTTAACCGCTACATACGTACGGGTGAAATCTATTAACGCAATTTTGAAGCAGATATCTTTAACCGATTAACCTGAAATTTTGTGTACACCTTTATTTTGGAAGACAATACATAATTAACTCTGTGTCGCTATTTTAAATGCAACATGGCGACGAACCCAATATTTTATTTTTATGCATTTGTTTGTGTTGACAAACAAGTAAATCGAACAATTTTAATTACTACTTAAATCTGCAAGCTTTAGGTATATCATTATTTAACAGTAAAAACTGATTGTTATTATTTAATTTACTTCTTTACATTTAAATAGAAGGTTGTTTTTACTTAAATGCACGGAACATTTTATTCATAATTTATAATTTATTTTTTATCATCCGATTTTGTCGCAGCAACCCCTTCTACGAGTATTTCGATTCACTGAGCGCACGTGCAAAAATTTGTTTCGTGCGATACGTTCCATTTCGGTAGGTGTGGTGTTCACCATAAGAAACTCATTTTCTGTAATTTGAAAATAGCAGAAACCATTTTATGGCCATTAAAAAGAGCAATTTTTTAATTAATGTTCGAATGAGTAGATTACGTATGGTGATACGAGTGTTCACTGACTTCTTGGTCGTCAATCGGATAGTTGAACATTATGTATTATCTCGCTGCGTTCAGTTTTTTGGGGTTTATATCATGTGAGAACCAGCCTATGATAGTCCAAGGAAATTTCGCGAGGATAGAAGACTTTCCACACTCTGTCTATATGGAGATTGGGTGTAAACAAAGCCGCGGTTCAATGATATATTATCTTTGTGGCGCTTCCATTTTGAATGAAAAGATAGTTATGTCAGCTGCCCATTGCTTGGCTGAATGTATGATACCTGGATCTAATGTTCATATCTCCGTGGGGAAAAATACAGATGGAGGTCAAATGTCTTCGCTAATAGGACTTATGATACATGAAGATTATCTCGACATTGGCGTGGGAATAAGCAATGATATCGCACTGGCAAAGCTTTACACTGCCCTTAATTTTGGTACAAAAGTGAAAAGAGTAGCCTTGATGGAGTATCCTCCTTATCATGAGAAGGCGACAGTAGCGGGATGGGGAATAATTAATGTGAGTATTTTATATAGAATTTTTTAATTAATGTGTTGCCTAAAAATGTATGTACTAAAACTAGATTATAAGCTGTTTATGTCTTTACTAACAAGAATGGATTGTATTATCTGAATAAAAATTGATTGATTATATATTTTCGTAATTCTTAAAAGTGTTACAGAGGTTTTAGTTGTGTTGTAAACATTTTTCTTATTTTAAAAGTATAGGTATGAAGAATTTAAACAAAAGATTATCTTATGTGAGAACCATTGCCAAAAATATTTGCCTGTCTGTCACTTGAATTAATAAATGTAATGTCCTTGATCGGTCAAAGATGTTCAGGTTTATTCATGTTGGTTAATCCAGGAAATAATACCAGAAACATCTCCGTTTCTTCATTATGTCGACCAATATGTGCTGCCGGCTAAGGAATGTGTGAGAAGGATGGGGAAGTACAGCAGACCTGGTATCCTTTGTGCCCAAAACAGAAATGAAAATTCTTATGCTAGCAGGTACCATATTAAGTTTAATTCCTTTCATAAAATATATGTAGTTAGATATTTTAATAACGTTTTTTTTTTGTTTGGTTATTTTTCACAAGGTTTTATTTAACTTGCAATGTAGGTATGAAGTACGGGTGAAATCTTGCAACGCAGTTTTGAAGCAAATATCTTTGACAGATTGAGCTTGAATTTTGTGTACATCTTCAGTTTGTATGACAATGCATAATTAACTCTGTGACGCTATTCTAAATCCAATATGGCGACATACCCAAGATGGCCAAGATGATGAGATTTATTTTTATGCGCATTTTGTTTTGTGCGGTGCATTTACCAGAAGCACATTTTTTTCTAATTTAAAATAGCATAAACCACTTTTCGACCAAAAGTTGTTTTTGAATCAACGTTCGAATGAAGAGATTACTTATGGTGATATGAGTTTTCACTGACTTCTGGAATGTCAATCGGCTAGCTGAACATTAGCTAGTATCTCGCTGTCTTCAGTTTATTTGGGATTATTGCATGTGAGAAGAGGCGTATAAATAGTTTATGGAAATATCATTTGGATTGAAGACTTCCACATTCTGCCCAAATGGGTATAATGTGTAAATTTAAGCAGGGTGAACTAATTTATTTCAGCTTCCATCGTAAATGATCGGTTAGCCACGTCAGCTGCGCATTCAGCACACTGCTTGGCTGATTGTAGATCTGGATCTAAGGCATTTATCTCCGCGGATAAAATGTATTCGGTCAAACGACGAAACATTCGAAGTGTTCCGTTTTGTATGTGCATATGCACAAGTACATATGCGGAATGTACGGAAATGTTCGGGATGATGTCTAAAAACTTGTGCTAGCATGTGAAACAAGAACAAATACTTAATTATGTATTTTTTTTAATAAAATATATTTTTTAATGTATTTTAAAGTACCTACATGCTAAAAACAATTATTAAGCAATGGCATCAAAAAACTCATCGCTGCCCACCGGGAGTGTACCCAAGAGGCTGGCAGCATTGCCACGTTGGATGGCAATGCTTAAATAATGAACCTACATGCTTATTTCTTTCCTACGATGTGGACAGGATTTAACTTTTAATGCGTCCATTTCGGCAGTCATTTTATTTTTTGTACCACGTAGTGTAGTTATACAATACACGTTTTCTGCGGTGCATTTTACGCTCTTTAAAACCAATGCGACACGTGCTGTTTTAAAATAATATTTTTTTAAACACTTACCTATTTTTAATTCATATCATAATTACAGCATCCATGTAATACTTTTATTTATTTACATAGTTATATACATAGATATTTACAAAAAAAAACTATCCTAGTAGAACAATAAAAAAATATATATATATACACTATATCTAAAAGGCGTCAAAAAATTCATCCCCATCGCTGTCAACTGGGAGCGTACCCAAGAGGCTGGCAGCATTACCTCGTTGGATGGCCATGCTGATCCTTTGTCCGAGGTAATAGCCAGCCTTTTGGTCACGAGAAGCGTCAACCAGCCGCCTAGACAGGTCTTTAAATAGGGTATGCGCATTCGGACCCCACGACCCGAGGGTTTCAACCCCAAACGGTTCGAAAATATAGTTGCCGACAAGGCCACTATATTTCCGCCGCTTGAGGTTCTCCGCGGCCGCAGCGGCAGCAGCAGCACAGCACGCAGAACTTGGAAGATGGGATGGCGCAAGAGTATCGACGCAGGTTTCGTCCCATACTAAAGGCCTACCCATCTTCCAAGGGAATAAAGACATGCCGTCCGGTCTCTTACCGTCGTCGCGTGCCAGGCCATTTGGTTCCAGTACAGCTGGCACCCCGACGGCAACAAGAGCCCGACGAATAATGTCGTTGATATTTGCGTGCCGCGCAATACGGCCCGCACTACGGCTGCACGACAGGCCGTGGTGTCCGAGGCTGGTGACAGCCTCACCACAGTGGCAGCGATGAGGGGAGCAGCACGGTGCTCCTATACGTAAACAAGTAGCGAGGCGGAAAGTTGTATCGTATTGTAATTCCATGTAATTGAATCGAACTTTATTGAATTGTAATTAAAAATCTGTTTTTCTTTTTGTTGTTTTATTAACACCTTTTATCTTTTTTTGACTAAATCGCGTGTCTATGTTGTCTAACACATCGACCATTTGCAGCTAAGCGAAAATAGTCCTTAACATGTTCTGTTTTCATTTTCCACAGGGGTGACTCTGGCAGCGCTCTAGTGGTTCGTGGTTACATCCAGATTGGGATAGTCTCCTACAAGGTCCCTAAGATCAGCAGAAGCCTCGTAGTCTACACTGATACCGGGTACTTCTACGACTGGATAACATATAACACGAAAAGACTTTACTGTGCTTAGATTTATTGTAATAAATAAATAGGTTTCTTTAAGTACTTTCGGCTTTGTCAAAATTATACATCATCTGTGAACTATGTTGGGGTTAGCCTCCAGTTTAACTGGATGTTGCCGAATATGTGTTTTACATAGAGCGACTGCCTACAAGATCTCCTCAACCGAGTTATCTGAACCAGCTAATAGTCTTAGGTAAAACTGGTTGTCGGCGATGGCGGTTTACTAGAGTCCATATCTGATAACACAATATAAACGATCCTGACAAGTCTAGTGAATATTGCTGCCCCAATTCCCAAGCTAACTTACCCGTAGCGAGCTAAAAATATCCTGAAAATACGCATGTCCAGCGTGGTGAATGAGAGACAGTTTCGAATCTCCCTAGGCTAGGAGAGGCCTTCAGTGGACGTCTTTCGGCTGTAACGAGGAATATTATTAGTGTTTGGTGTACTTATTGGAATCTCCCTAGGCTTGGAGATGCCCTCAGTGGACGTCTTCCGGCTGCAACGAGGAATATTTTAGTATGTTTGGCGTATTTAAAATATGCCAAATCTGAATTGTTCATTTCTTAATTTCACTAGAGTAACGGATGGCCACGTCAGATGAGTTGAGCTGTGACATATTTTTGAAACGCTTCATATAGAAGGCTAAACTAAAACATTAGTAATATCTTCACGCTTCACACACGTGGCCATAAACAAAGGAACAGCTGCTTGACAGCCATAATGTCATGCTCGGCATTTAAAATGTCCTCACCTACAAGATATTACCCTTCGGAACTTACAGTATATCAATTTTTATTCGCCTTTAAAAGTAGTTGAAGTACTAGGAGCCTGTGGCCCTGTAACAGTCGATCGATCATACGGATAAGTAAAGCTTTACTCGGTCGGTCGGAAGATCAGTGACCATCTGCGTCAAAAAGAATTTCTCTATGTTTCGACACTGGCTGTCATTTGAATATCTTTGGCAGTTGTTACAAGAAGTCAGAAAGCAAAAGTGACAATCTGTCCTACCAAGGAGTAGGTATAGGGTTGCCCTGGTAGCTGGGTTGAGGAGTTCATTTCGATGAAAATACATATTTTACTATTGCCGAGGAGCTTGTTAGTCCGAAGAAGGTATACAGTTTACTATTGCCAAAGAAAATTCGCTAACTGCTAGAATGAAAGAGTAGGCAGCAAATACCATTTAAATGTAAGGGTGATTGGTGAACCTGTATCACACGGTTAGAACCATTTCACAAAAAGAATATTAGGTAGGTATTCATAGTAACACAGTATAGCCTACATTAGAAGTGTATCGAGCAGGAAGACTGGTAGGAAATGCTAATAGTGCAGATAAGAGGCAGCGGGTGCCACGGAAGTGACGTCACGCAGGTGTCTGCACTGCCGATAGAGTAATTAGTGCGTGTAGCTTTGTGGGAGGTAGTTAGCTATCTGTTTTACTATTCAGGTTTACGAGTGTCAACTGTTTTGAAATGAGTAGCATGTTTTTGGATCACAATCTTAATGATTACCTACGGGGTAAGTAATGACAAAGTCAAAAGTCAAAATCATTTATTGAAAGTAGGCACATTTCCTCGTCAATATTAAAAAAAGTACAGCACCCCCAAAAACGCCCCTCTCTTCACTACTTCCCATTTCATCATAGATTTGCATATTGCCTGCGGGATATTGCGGGTTTGAATGAGTTACAGGCCCTAGTACACAAGGAACATCTGCGGGTCTCACTCATTTAAGGTCTGACTCTTTTGGTGCAACCAGCAGGATTGGATAAACCTTCCTACCAAAAAACAGTTGTAGGTACCTACATTATGCCCAGTTTTTTTAAACTAGGTACTGCACATTATGATTATTAGGCTTTTCTTTCTATTCTTATATAAGGCATAATGAGGTTTATTGGTAGTCATACACTCAAGTATTTTCCTATTTCACGCACAACCTAATTTCACATTTCCTTCCGTCAAACAAACAAAAAAGGCATATAATTTCTAATTGCAATCTCATCTATTTGGTTTCAAGACCACACACCATCTGGTCAGGGACCACCCACTCAACAGATAGTCAGTCTATCTAGACTTGATGTTAAGTCTGACTGGAATTCTGCCTAACGGTTGCGGTGCAGTAGTAACCCGGTTATGAATCAACAGTTTTATCAATGTAACGTGTACAATTTTATTTACAATAAAGTAATCAAAGGAAGCAAGCAAGCTTCAATTGCAGAATGAAAAGACGTTTCTGATTAAATTGAAAATCAATTTGTAATTTTTCGAGCACAAAAGTCTTATTTAAAGGAGTAGAGATTGCAACGAGTATTTTTCAAAACGGTCACTCAGTATACCTATGTATGTCTGTTTTATTAACCGTCTAGTCTAGAAACTGCGGCGGTGACCTACCGGCGGTACCTAATTGTTTATTTTATTAAAACTTACCTTATTGTTTCTACGAATAAATATTTATTTACTAAAGAGTTATTTACCATAATTCAAGGAAAAAATTATTTAAAAAATCTTGGTGATTTCAAAAGAAACTTGATTAAAAGAAAAGCGTCTTCTGTAAACAAAGTTATATCTATGTATAGTCTGACTATAAATTTCCTTCAATAATTGCACACGGTGATTCTGTATCCAGTATTTTAATATGCCGTCTACCTTTATAGTTAAGTTATGAAACAAAACAAAAAATCTTCAAAAACATCATATCAACCATTCACGTTCAGTACAGTTGCACAGAAAAGTGAAAGAATCGAACGTGGTTCCGATTACGAATAAGTTTGGTCCTAACATCCGACCACTGGCCACATTGTGTGCTATATTTGTAACTCCCACGAGATGTCCAATTGTGGACATTAGGGAATACTTGGTAGAAAGGAAGCTCGTCTTATTTTGGAGAGAAAATTGCATTCGTCGATTGATATGGCAGGTTATGTTTTGCACCTTACAGGGTGAGGCCCCAGGCGGTGTGCGCGTAACTTGAGCTTATTGGGAACTAGGAATGCGATGGTACAAGAGATTGTAATAGGTTATTAGCACACCCTGTAAGTAGATGTATCTTCTGTGGTGGCCGTGTGAAAGTATTGCTTTGTTTTAACAATATTCTAAGCTTTGTTTTTTTTTTAATTTATCTTTTGATAATAGTAAGATGATTGGAATACTGATCAAATAGTACGAGTTTAGTGAACTTAGATTATAGCGAATAGAATAACATTCAAGTAAAGAAAGTTTCCGAACACAAAAACATAGAAAATATTAAGATCTCAGAACCACTTCAAAAACTCTAAGCCCTACCTAAATTAAACAATGAGCATAGGAAACATACAGTCAAGCACAATCATTGACAAACCAAACTTAGCTATCTGTTAATAAACAACATTGTCTAACTTCACTACGAAGGGACATGAATAAGGTCTTATCAAATGTCCCAGTGCAGGCCTACTTGTTAACACGTGTCCAGAACATCGATAAAGCGGTGATCGATAGGGCGTTCGCGAAAGTCGATAGTCCCGGCCCACTAGTCCTTAGGTGGGTACCGCTTACTTTCGAAGTGTCCAACGATACGTCAACGGCCCTTACTGTTGCTGATTGTACTTAATAAGGGTTAACTAATAGCTTTTGTGTTTTGTTTTATCGATTGTGTGGGTAAAGCTGGAAGTACCGGTTTTAGAAATTCATGAATAAGGAAACAATGTAGGCGATTCTTCATGCTGTCTGATCTTTGCAAGGATTTATTGCAAATGCCGGTTCAATTCTTTTGCCCACGAGTACCTAGTATGCTTACGGCAGCATTTACTATCAAGACCTTAACAAAATGCTATCTTAAAATATTACTCTTCGATCTCAGAAGTCCTTTCTATACAGGTATAGTTAGACGAATACATTTTCTTTCAAACCAAAACTGAACACTGAATCATACCTATTTCAAAAAACCTTAATGGACCAACCTTCTTTGTCAATCGTCTACTTATCTTTATCGGTGAGCTATGATATCAAGTTGGGAAACCTAATAGAAAAACCCTATGACTCAATATTTACCTAAAAATTTTCATAATATACACATTATTACAGTTCTTTATACATCTGAAAGTAATCTACGAATTATTTAACCTAAATAGTTGGCCGACAGTTCACCCGATAATTGGCAATTTTTTTTAAAGAATATTTTGATTCCAATCAAAGTTTTCAATCGATCTTCATCGATTCATCTTCTTACTGATTTATGAGTCCAAACAAACTGTAGCCGCCTAAAAGTTTGCGGTGTGAAACAAGAATGGCTTAAAACTTCCTCACAGTCGTGGGAAAACAAGAAACGCTAGTTTCGTATAAACAACTACCCTGAGCAATTGGTTGCCATGGCAATCGCAAGCCGTCTAACTCCTGAGCCTACGTTATCTCTCGCCTTATAAAGAACATGGGTATGTTAGTGTCACACAGACATACAACACGATTTATGGGCACCGTACAACTTCAGTGTGTATCGTGGGCACACTGTATTGTACTGTTAGCAGAGTTAGGATAAGGAGTACACTGTACAGTGTAGATCTAAATATCTTTTGAACCAGGAACAAGCTCATTTTATTCGGTATTGACTCCTACTTTCGGTTCCACCAGCATTGAGAGGGAACTTCCCACACCCGAATGAATAGACTATCTACTAATATCTCACTGAAATAATTTTTCTTTGAGATTAACGCGTTCAAACCAACAGACAGGCTCTTCAGCTTTACAACATAGTCAGACATTTTAAAAGCGAAATCGATGACATAATTATTTCTACAATAAATTTATCGTTTAGAAATGTTCCTGTGACTGAGTATTTGAACCTGGCCACTTCTTTAATAGTTTTATTTTAATTGTGTAATTAAGACCTTTTTCGCGATTCATGAAAAATTGTTTACAGCTAAGCTAAAATATGTTGTCGTAACATTACAATGTGGGTACAAAGGTTTACAATTTACAAGACTTACAAAAACTTATTCAGTTTTTTTGCTGACTGTACGTGCCTTCAGTGAGCAATAAAATTACGCCCGAGTGAGGAATTTCATGTGTTTGCTGAATTGTTGGCGTGGAGAAATGTTTTATTGTGACTTTTGATTTTGATAGAGTCAGCAAAATTCTGGTAACATGTGTGTACTTTGGACACCTATTGCAATTATTTTAGGCTCGTGTCATAGGTGTCTTATACAATGGACACAGAAGACCTACGTTTAAACACTTATGTAAGGGAGACAAATATGTAGAATTCTATAGTTTTTGAAGCTGTACATCCCTTTCAAAACTCTCATCATAAAAAAAGTCATTAAAGTCTAAGATAAACATCAAAATGATAGCATAGGTAATTGAAAAAAGCAACACTTACATATCCATTAACTTACTGATTTAGCACTAAACTGTGGCTACCAGCAATTTTGGCACACAAAAGAAATCATGCCAGACAATAGACAGAAAAATAAAAACAAAATAATCTAGCCAACCGCAGTTAACAAAGCAAATTGTAACGGCATAAAAACCGAGCGTATCATTGAATCGAGTTGATCTTAAGAAAGATCTTCTAAGGAATCGATTTCTCTGACACACAAAAAGTAATCGAGTCGGCGAAAAAATCGAGTGACTTTTTCAAGTCTCACCTCGTCGTTAAGCTTGGTAAATGTCAAAAAAAGTATTAAGTGAAGTGAAATCGTTACGGTACTCAGTAACTCAAAATTTTACTTTTCACTTTTTTACTTATTAAACTATAAACGGAGTCCTATTACAATCGATGACCAAAAGACGTGAAATTGCTTTTTTCTGGTCATGCTTAGTGACCCAAATCCACCCAAATCATCAGGTTTTAATAAATAAATAATGTCAGGACACCTTTCCACACACGGTTCGTTAGCCCCATGCTAAGTTATTAATTAACTTGTGTTATGGGCGCTAACACAACTGATAAATTACATATAGCTACACATATACATATTTATAAATACATATTGTAACACCCAGACCACGGCCAACAAGCATTCTCATCACACAAATGTCGACTGAACCGGGAATCGAACCCGGGACCTCAGGTTCGGCAGTCCGGCATGGTGACCATTGCGCCGTCGAGGTAATAGTAACAAGACTACTGTAAAAAGAAAATCTATTCAGCCATCGTAATTTTAATTCGCACAAAGTTTTTCTTGGAAACATTCTGAAATGGAAGCGTGTGTCATTCATTATGTATGTGGGCTCATAATTATAAAGAAATTATTATGTACCTACTACAAAAATCCATCACAGTTGATACCACAATAACAACAGCACATAAATATTATATGAAACTTATAAGCCATTACAACCACATAGAACCATGAGCACGCAAAACTGGAAAGTTAAAAACGTGCTCCACATTTGTAGTAAAAACGCCACAATGGCTGTGTTTATAGAAAAAGTGGCTTCATAACGCTTTCTACATTCTGTTATGAATCTGTGGAGATCATAAATTGTAGAAATCTGAACAAACCACAATGATTGGTGGCACCAAAGCTGACAACGAAACAGCAGCTATAATACTGTTTAGTATTTTTACTTACTTTTCAATATAGGTACCTACATTCTTATTTTTTTTCGAATTTAACTTCTTAATACTTAATATACCAGACAAAATTAAAAAAGAATGATTTACGGAACAGTGATTGGTTCACGTTATTTGATTATTATTTTCAACTATTTAACGTATTGTTATTCTTGTAGGTATTGTAGGTATATCTATATACTTCAGTTCTTGAACATAAGTTCCACACTATTCATAAGTGTTATACAAAACTAGAATGCTTCTATTAATTTCTATTAATGCAAGACAATAAACAAATTTAATTACAAAACTAAACCAATATTCATATTTAGCTGTACATAATCCTCATTGTTTCGAACATAAAATCGAAAATGCAATGCAATGCAATCGAAAATGTTGACATCCACTCTATTTCACTCCCTATTTAATTAAGTCTAAATCAATCTGAATATTGAACCATAAACTAGAAAATTTTATAACTAGGTTAAACTAGGTACTAGTATAAGAAAGAGTAAACACACACTGCAAACTTTTAGTCGGCCGATAGTTTGTTTGCGCTTATTAATCAGTAAGAATATGAACGGTAGTACGCATATGACAAAGATCAGGTATTTAGCCGGTATCAGACCGAATAAAAACTCTGGAATCAAGAATTACTTAAAAAAAATTGCCAACAAGCGGGTCAACTATCGGGCAACTTTTAGTCTGCAGTGTACGCTTACTCCAAGTAAAACTGATTATTATCTATAAGTTATGATAGGTCATACTTAAGTAACGATTTGGCCTAGCTGCCCGTTTTCGTGGGCGAAAGATATCAAACTGTCTAGTATGTAATATTTTAGGCTTTTATAACAGTGTCACCGTTTATAGTCTAGTAAAGTTTACAATGTAAAGAGTTGTTTCTCTTTATCACACACATTACAGTTACAAAGATTTGAAAATAAGAATAATGCAAATTAAAATACATTAAGACTTTCTTATATAAAAGAAAAAAGAATCAAACTTTATTCACTAAAATATGATGGGAAACAACCAGAAATTAACTCGACTCGCATTTATGATCGAGATGGAAAAAACATTCTACTCTCTCAATCTCAAATCAAACACATAATACGTAACAAAAATAAAATTACAAAAATATAATATCTTCCAAGTATTGCTTACTTTCAATCTTCTGAGCTCCTCCTTTCTTCTTGTTTACAAAAGATACAGTAGTATCGCCCAGCACCAGTGATGCCACTAAGAGACCACGGGACTATAAAAATGTAACCCGTGAATTCTTCCAGTGCCATTGCCTGTGCATGGTGCGACTTCTTCTCTTCTTGTCTTCCTATCTTCTGTATTCTTTCTTCTGTCATAATCTTGAAGATTTACGTCTACTTTGTTCTTGGTTTTGCCGTTGGTTTTTTAGAGTCCAGTATCATATCAATATGTTAATAACATTTGTAAAATAAAATCGACCAATCGTAAATTATAGGAGTCTAACGAGCATTGTTACACTTACTTAGTATATCAAACATCCTACAGTCATCAGGCAGTTGTATACGTAAAACACATAAGTAGATATATGTAGCTTAAGACAGCAAATTTAATGACTCACAATATTTAGCCAAAACATCATAAAACCTCTTAGTTTTATCTCAACATTAATCTTGAGAGAGGCTACTTCATTTGTTTTGATAATGCCTTTCAACTCAAAGGCATGCAAATAAAAAATATGTTAACTCTTAAAATCTAATTCAATATAACATGTGTTTAGACTGCTAGTATCAGCGTCGGGTTTATCTTAATAATCTTGTTCTCAGATCACGTATCTAAATAAAAACTGCCGATCATTTGGTTCAATATGTTCAGTATGTCAGACACTAAATTTAGTATTGATATCATGTATTTCATCATTACTCTTTGCATTAATATCAGCAGCTTTACCTGTCAAAGTAATCCTAACAACGGTAGGTACATAATTATAATATTCACACAATTATGAGTCTTCCAAATTGTCATCGGTTTTCAGCATTTCCTAGCCTCCTGCTCTCCTACTTTTCAAATTAAGGTACGGTGTAAGTCTTTTTTTTTTTGACAATTATATTCAAAATTGTAGTTACTAACAAAGAAACTTTTCAAATCCTATAATTCAATGAAAAGGTTGCATACAACGGGAGCTGGCCACTGGTTAGTCGTTATGGACAGCTCTCAATAAAATCGCGTTAACAGCCTTATTTACGAGCGCCGAGTGCATTGTGCACGGTAGCTGCACTTCTGTGGATGTTAAGGGCTCATGCAGATAAATTACAAAGGAACAAATAGATAGGCACTTTGTTTAAAGAAGGATTTATTCTACATTGTTTTGATGACTGAATTGATAGTATGAAAGGTGATATGGCTATGAAATACTTACCTACATCATGGTCGGGTAATATTAAATGAAACTTTTAGGGATTGGATAAAAATGATGAAACATACATACAGCATACGAACTTGGTGAAATGTTGACTTGATTCAAAACTAATTCCTTGGACACACACATCGTAGCTGAATGAAACACCTGTTTATGATAACATACATAATTCTGAACAAATACGATGTCAACATTTACTAGAACAATTTCCACATTTGCACAACATACAAGCTAATACCATAAGAGTAAAAACATTCGCTAGCGTCCTACGTGCACCAGCCCTAAGAGATGTTTATCCGGCGCGCGCGCAGGTTGCAATTAAAATTAATGAATGGTACAAGTGTCGCTGCAGGTTACATACAGTAAGCTAGTCCACATCTGTTTCACTTCAGACTCGATATAGCGAGAACAAATCGAATGATCAATTTATCGATTTAAATGTTACCTTTTATGAGTTCTCGATTGATTTTTGATGACGTCTTAAAATGTGTAATGAACCTTGTTGACAAGTTTACGATGTTGAAAACTAATTTATTTCGTATCAAATTAAAGGTCTGAAGATGATAAATCTAAAATAATTTTACAATAGAATTACTCATAAGCAATATAAATTATGGATTGCTTAAGTGAACTAATGGAGTTCATAAAGAACAACTTAACAATGAAAATCCGATAAAATTCACTACAAGAGATATTATGTGATGTCTTTTGTAGTTAGTTTTATATATAATAATAATAACAATGTCAATTCAGCTGAATAACAAGGGTAATAAATCTCACACCATTTATGGGACCGACAAAATCATTGTAGAGAACATTAAATCGAAACACATCATTCGAACGATGCACATTGCACAAATGCACATACTCATAAAAGTAACGCCAGGTGTTTTCTTAGAAAACCGATGCAAAATACGATACGATGAAATCAACGATACTTAAAATACCGACACGCGAACAGAAAGTTTTATATCTACTGACTCATGTTGGATCTAAATTGAATCTAGATATCAGGACTTAGATGACTATTACTCATAAAGATTTATGAGTTTGGTTCCTTCTTGTGGGCACAAATTCTGATATTGACTGCCTGATATCAACTTCAGTTGACGATGTGATTCTAAATTCTACAGTAAGTATCAGATAGGTACTTTACTTTGGAAATGAACAATTTAGGAGTAGGTAGGAATGTCATTTCAATAAGACAAAATTTATGTGTTCCAAGTACCTAATTAATGAAATTTACTGTTCTAATCCGTGCTACAATCAAATCTTTAGCTCAAAATCTATTGCTTTGAGTTATTGGATTAATTAATGGAAAGATAACAGCAATGCCAGGTAGCAGGTAATATCAGTGTCTATATTCTGTACAGACAAATATCCGAACAAATATTGGCTCTGTCAGTGCACGTTGCTATGGTAACTTATCAATAAAATCTGTTCGGAATTAAATAAATCAGTGCAAGCAACATTGCGGTATCGGCCGATGCATCTCAGCGGCCTGTAATTGGGCTTCACTCCTCACTATATTTATTTAATAATACGCCTCTATTTCCGCTGACAACATCAGACTAGATGTATCTGAGGAAGAAATGCAAATAAACCATGTTCGCTCTCGGCTTCCCGACACAAATTAAAACTTAATAAGTTAAGAAATGGCGACGGAACACCAATGGCAATTTATTAAACAAATATGGTTAGCGTTTGCATAACATAGTTAAAGTGCAGAATTTAAATAATGTCTAGATTCAATTTTCAAATGCTAAAGATCGGAAATATTCTCTCTAATTTCTTAGCAGACTACCGGACTGGATCCTCGATAACCTCTGAGCAAACATGCCTTAGTAAGTAAATCGATTATCGTACGATATTAACCAAGCTCGTTCTTCTAAGACTAAGTATTTCCTTTTATAATACTAATTTGCTTTAAGCACCATTTATTCTTGGCTCAAATCTATCATTAATTATATATCTCGCCAATTAAAACAAACGATATCGATTAAAGCAATTTAAATCGATTGCATGGGAATCGTGGTTGCATTTCCCAGCGGATTAGCTCCTCGCTCTACGGAGCACACTAGATATACTGTGCGAGTAACAGTCATGCTGAGATTTAATGCTCTGCTTACGAGGATAGACTCACGAACCGCAACCCTGAGTCCCTAAGACACACAGACACGTTTACGTTACCGTACAAACGATTGTAACACGAAATGCGAACGCAAACGTGGACGTCGAGATGCAAAATTGTTGCGGGACTAACAAGCGCTGGGAAAAGAAAATTGGCAGTGAATTGAATAGCAATAACTAAGTGCGAATTTGCATTGTCCGTAGCGGGTTGTCTCCGATCGTTATAAATAGATCTATGGCAATAAATAAACGTTTTATCTTATCGTTAAGCGGACGGCGATAAATCTCGGTGTATCAGATAAAGGAGCTTATGTATCTATGTATATCATATCATTTATTGTGTGAATCATTCAAATAATACTGATGATGTAGAGTGCGGTTCAAAAAACACTACTGCTGTCATCTAAATTGACGTGATATTATTTGTTGTTTTATTTCGAGATCAATCATATCTAACGGCAGATCTTGAAGAGGACAAACGCTAGGCATAAACAAAAGGTTGTATTTATTCTAGTTGTCGGAAAACATCATTATAAGGCAGGAGTTATAAATCTCCGTTTCAACGAGCAGTAATTTCAACGAATGTACACAAATAGATGTAAGTACAAGTACGACGATCGTCAACAACAACAACATAAATTGTATGGTGTCTCCTAATACCGGCAAATGTAGCCCAACAATAGATTTATCTCATTACGGATTTAACCGCTCGCGACAGCGGTTGTCACGACGCTAAAATATTTGCATTGTAAACCACCCCGTTTCCTGATATGTCTGTTAAATTATTCGCAGTGTTTGGTAATAAACTTGAGGGGAAATTGTGCGCACGCGCCGCGGGAGGCAACCTTGCACACATGCACATGCTATCAAATAAAGTAGATGCAGAAGATCCAACGGATCCACAACTAAGCGTGGCTAGGAAATATTACCGAGGTCGGCGTAGTAAATCTATTTAAAAAGTGTTGTTTTTTTTTTTAATCTTTTCAATATCTCTCAGAGGAAAGTCGTGGAATAAAATGCATTACTGATTGATTTACTGCCAAATGATGACCTTGCAATATGTTTCCGGAGAATGTCGGTTTGCAAATAACAGCTAGGAAGGAATGAACAAATGCATTACAAAGATTATTTTATAACGGTAAAGCAAGAGGATTGTCATCATTGGTTAAGGTCTAAGTTAGAGTCGAACAGGTTCAAAATAGTAGATAGAATTCGTGTTGAGGTAAGGTTCAGTATGAATTGCTAGAATTCCGCTATCTCACCTTTCAGATAAAATCTAATAGAATTTATTTCTAATCTATCTTTCCTCGACTCATAGTCTAAGAGCTGCAAGTCAAATGAAAACGTAAAACCCCTAACGGATTAACTAATAAAAATCTTATACTAACCAATTAGTTACTTACAATTAACATTCCTCTTATGTCGTGACCCATCGTGCTCAATTGTGCAGTTTCACCCGTCCCCAATGATGCGCTCTTTGATACCGTTGTTTCATTCATTTCTTGTTATTTCAAAATGGTTTGGTTGACATCAATGCATATGTATAGAGAAGTAAGGAATCATATCTTTAGGTGTACGGAATAACCTCCTTTAAATTGAAAGTATGCTTTTGGGATGTGTTTGTTTACAACGCCTGATAATAATAATTGCCGATCGGCTGTTATGGTTCCCATCGGTTTTTTAAGTCATTCTCGATCCCCATTGAGTTTGACGAGAACAATACAGTCGATATCACAACTATACCAAGACTTCTAAAATCCTTGATATTTGAACTTTACCCATCTTTAAACCCGCCTAACAAGCACAGGTCTTAAAAATAAAAAGTTTTACTCTCCCACGGGATTCGTCATTCTGTCAAGCGCGACCGGACGGGTGGGCGTCCCAAACGCTACCGTGGGCAGTTACGGGGCTAATTAATTCGATCGGACCCCGCAGGCGGCCGGCTCCCGGCCTACACTGCACCCGCGCCACTTGTGAAAAAAATGGATTTGTTGAAAACAGTTTGTCGTTAACTGTTTGGATGTTATGACAGAATATTAGTTATTTTATTGAAATAAAAGCAGTAAAAGTTTAAGAAAGAAAATTATCATTCTAGACTTTTAAGACGAAAACCGCTTGAGGATTATGTGTACTAGACCCTGTTCTATTTTATACACTGTCACCATTTACTGAAATCTATACAAAAATAAATCTCGAACACAATTCTAACAAGTAAGAAAATCGGGCTTAACATAAACTGAAGCAGAAGTATAAATTATGAACTAAACAAATCATCGTTAAATACTAATGAGAGTCCAACAGTCGGGCTCTGCCCTTAAGCGGCTACAGTGCGCCCAGAAGCAAATCATTAAACACCAGGAACCAAGGAGTTGGTCATTCATAATTCAACTTTATGTTAGTCTATGTCCCGCGGCTAATAGTTATGAGCATTGATTGAAAAATATTGCTCCGAACATCCATTTATTTATGGTAGTCGAAGAATGTTTTGGTTTGTATTGAAATTTGATGAGTAATGGTTGTCAATTTCAGTTGTAGTTAGAATGGTACTTAACAGTTTGACCACTTAACTGTTGCTTAGGTTTCGTCGTCTATGGGCATGATTAGGAACCCTTTGGTTATAAATAATATTTTTTTTTTGCGTTGGTTCAGTAATTAGTCTTTTCGGGGATCAGAAAATTGGTTTTAGGTACTTTTTAACCTCTTGTACGTATGTATGTGTCAAAGTTACACCTTGTAAAATAAACGAAAACTTTTAAACCGTATCCTATAAACCTATTTATTTAAAATCCAATTGCTTATGTATTTATAGACCCACCCAAAACAAAAATGTGAAAGACTGCCAAGTTCGATAATATGGAAATCCTTCGCCTATAAAAGAAGTGAGATCTGAATAAGTACCAAGTTCCATACACATACCTCAGTTAAAAATAGTTACTTTTTAATGATGTTACTTGGCAAGTTTTCACACACCTTGTTATAAACCTACTAAACGCAATGAATCAAGTATTTAATTTTCTATTAAAACTTGCCAAGTAACATTATTAAAAAGTAACTATTTTTAACTGAGGTAGGTATGTGTATGGAACTTGGTACTTATTCAGATCTCACTTCTTTTATAGGCGAAGGATTTCCATATTATCGAACTTGGCAGTCTTTCACATTTTTGTTTTGGGTGGGATTTCATTTATTTTTGTAAGGTTGAATATTTTATTTTTTTCTTATGATTAAGTTAGTTAAGGAAATGTCTCATTTATACTATCTTTCAGATTTTTGAATATGTACTATGCTTCTTACAAAGACATGAACTAGATTAACTAAATGGACTAGATTTACCAACTGACTGACATGACATGTTATCATGTATTATGTTCGTGGATCAAAGTTACACATTCGTTATTTTCGAAAGTGACTCACACTTGGCCGTTTTCAGAATTTTACTTTGACTAAATACAAATCTTTGTAACGAATTTCAGATCGGTACGACCTTTCGAAGATATATTATATAAATATAGATAAATTTAGTTCGTTTTAGTTCCTTAGGGGTATAAATTTACACCGGGTATAAAACACCTTCATTATTTTGAAACCGACTCACACTTGGCCATTTTCAGATTTTTCCCTTTACCTTGACATAAAGACCTACCTCCATGCCAAATTTCAAGTCAATACGACCATTGGAAGTGGTCTAGGTTTTTGATGAGTGAGTCAGTCAGTCAGTCAGTGAGTGTATAGTAAAAATAGCGATTTTCTGACGTCAATATCTCAAGACCTACAATAGGTATATTAATGAAATTTTGTATTTTAGATAAGTGAGGGGGTCTCAACAGATACTAGAAATTTGATATGCGTAAATAAAATAGATTTTGAGTTATAGGGGGGTCGAATTTGGCCCGAAATGGTTCGTGTAATATAACCCACGGCCTGTGTGTCGCTTTTTTCGCTCGAACTTGGCGGACACACTGCCGTGTGTCTAGAACGACGATACGCTAAAGGTACCAGGGACCTATAAATCAAAGAAGCAAAAATAAGACAAGTTTAATTAAAGCTGGCCAGTCGTAAAGCGGCCATACCGAGTTAAAATTAATCGTATAGCTTTCCATTAAATCGATTTCTTCTTCATACGTATGATTGAGTGTTATTGAATCAACACTTGTGTATTTATAGAATTATGGAATACGAGTTTACTTATGTATGACTAGCGAAAGCCACTAAAATGGATAAGAATTTGTCTAAAAAATGACATAGCGATTTCGTACTTGTTCTCAAGGCACATTCAATATGAGTTCCGGCTGTAATTTGTACATCTGTGTTAGCCTTTACGAGTCAAAAAATCAGTTTTACCACGGGGTATTGGACTTACTATATGACTTCCTCAACCCAGTTACTTGTGACTGGGTTGAGGAAGTCATATAGTCGGTCATTCTGTTCAAAACACTGGTAGGTGGTGCAAAACACTCAACATAGTTGAGAAAGACAAAGTAAATGACGATTAGAAGAATGCTTAACGACCAGAGAACTTACAACCTATTTGGAACTATTGCATCTAGTTAAGGAATTTTCAGTAACATAGGTAAAACAACATTGTAAGGAAAAGTAATAAGGAGATTATAATGTATTCAATTCGCCGTACATGGCGCGGCTACGGACTGAGCTCTGTTAACACATGCTGGTTTGTGTACCTATGTAGTTAAGGATTAGTCATTAGAATTTGAATCGAATTTTTGGTTGGCAGTTAGAAGACTTTTTTGGCAGTTTATTCTTAATGCCCGAATTTGTAAGCCGGATTATTAGGTAATATACGAACGGATTATTGAAAGTTGACGGTCTGACGAGTTTATCAATCTAAGCTACCAAGTTAGACTCAACTGATCCAAGAAAACATATCCACAACATAATTTGTTTCTTTTTACTCGACTGGCAAAAAGAGTAGTTTCAGAGTCTTTTTTTCAGAGGTAGGATCTCGCGTATCTTCCTAGTGTATTGGACCCCTAATGAAATACAAACTAGGCCTTAAGGTCTATTTAGACGTGTTCGTGACTCCCCGACTATTCCACGACTGTGCCGTGGGACTCGCATCGTCCACACAATTTCGTGCTATTTCAAATTGGACTACATTCGAATTTCGAACATTTCGGTAAAGCGAATGTCTTGTATTCTGAATATCAACGTTATGAAACGTTTGCTTTGAAAAGGTCATATATGCCAAGACGGTGAATGCGACTTTAGTATATAGCTTTGAATTTAGAAAACAATTTTATGCTTATTCTATGACATTTATTCCGTACTTTAGTTTTATAATTTCTGAACTGAAACGTCAAAATGGTTTCATTTTCAGATAATTTAAAATGTGCCGAGAGAATATGGTTGAAAATAAGATATAAACGCGGAGAAAATTAACCGTAAAGTATATAACATGTTAACATAGGTAACGTTTATTATAATTAAATTATAAATCGTCTTGTTTATGAGTGCTTTCAGATTTACGAGAGCTATAAAACTTTTAAAGTCTAACCGTTCGATATCATCGTAAATTAAAAAGCTGTTAAGACTGCTGTATCAGTTAAGCGTTTGGTACAACAACTCTTGAGTAAGTAATAAAAATAATAAAATCTAGAATTGTAGAGAATATTGTTAACACATAAGTTAAATAAAGTTGTTGTCACCACCTCTGTTGAAAATCGTTGCTATAAAGATTAAGTAAAATGTCTCTATCATGGCGGTTTATAACAATACCAATTGTTAGATGTTCAGCAGTTATTAAACGTACCTACTCTCTGAGATACAGTTGACGTCAAATTATTTTGCCGCTCCGAAGTTAGCCATTGGTAACTTCGTAACAATCAAAATGAGTGGGTACATAACAGTACTCCTCTGTAGTATGACAATTAATACGTCTCGCTTTCACATCTGTTTTTACAATCAGAGCGGTATAGTATTTTGACAAACGCATAAATCACTCTTTCACTCTAAGGTTGGCTGAAAGAGAACCCAACACTGGGTTAAGCTCGCCGTTGTGCATAATCTCTCTGTTTTCAGTGTGTCAAAATGTATGGACGTGTGCAATAAAGAATAATTATAAATATTCGGCCACCATTTCTCCCCAACAAATCGCATTTGTTTTCTCTGGTCGCATCCACGGGACTCCGAATGAGAGGCGCGCGCGCAACTCGCTTAGACGAGTTCCACAGGTTGTATGAAACTGGTTTGAATATTCATAGAGTACGAGTGGCAACGGCCGCCACACTATGCCGATGACATAATGAATCCGAATAGATTTATTGGATCCATTCGATATTGACTTTGTTGTGAACTTGTAATGTAAGTGATGGTCGTTTTATCGATTTTCGGTTAATGCCTTGTTGGCGCGGTTTTATTGTGGTAATTTCTTTTTGTAAAATGTTCAATGTTGACTTGTACGACTTATTAGTATTTTATAAGTAGTTTAGACTTCATGTAAATTCTACATTAAGATAACATAACGAATCAAGAGTCTGCAATAAATACCAGATTAACATAAGTACATAACATTTATAGCCGTTTACAATTTATAGCATTTTTATCTATTACTTGAATATTGATGTAAAAACCATAAGTTATTAACATTATAAACATGAGAACTTCTTGACAAACTGGTTATGTCGCGGTTCACACTTAAGCGCGCGTCACTCAAGAAAATTACGATCACTGTCAATGTCAATTTGACCAAGTAATCAAGTGTCATCGACTATTTAATTCGTAATAAAAAAAAGATATTTAACAAGTGAAGATCTGTGCAGTTTCTTATAATACATCAAATTAATTAAAAGCAATTAACTGCCGCGTCTGATCACAGGTGTGTAAGTTTTTCGTCGCCATGCTGGCCTGAACCGGTTTTTCGTACATGAGCGATGCGCGCGCATGACTCACGCGCACATGGCGGGTACTACGAACGAACGAATTTCGGACAGGTAAATTTATTCTCTTTATCAAGATCAAGGACTTGAAGTTTTTCGTCAACTGAACGTTTTAATTGCGAGTAATTTGTGGAACGTTGCGTCATTTTAATAAAATTTAACTTCACGTGGAATAATTTTTTTATGGTTAAAGTACGGATGACAAACGGTTCATGGTCAGTTAAATACGTAGGAAATATGTTTGACAATATGTTAATGAGACACTCTTTGTTTTAATGTTAATTAGGTGAATTTATTAACGTCGCTGGAAACTGTCCAAAGGGGTACGTACCTTAGGCCTAGGACAATCTTTGATTTATTTTCGACCCAAAAATCATTTTTCTAAAGAATCAGTAGGTATACTCGCTTCTAATTTTAATTAATCAAAGTTGAACGTTCTCAAGCCAAATGGGAATTAGCACGAGTCTATTAAGCCCCTAATAAAAACTAAATTAAATCAGACAAGATGTAAAATTATCTAGTTAGACATAAAATAGACTAGTCTTTGTAACTACACTAGTGTAATTACAGTACAAAGGCAGTTAGTGTTGCAAGCTTGTAATAACATGCGAGTAGTGCTATTGTTTGCTCGAGTCGATTACAGGAGCCAGAGGAAAATGTTTATAACCTTACAAGATGTATGACTATCCTGGAAGTACCTAACTAACATATTTCATAATGTAGCTTCCAGAATGGGAAGATGTGATTGAATATTGGTATTGTGACTTTTTTTTTCAAAAGAAATGTTTTTTTTTTCAGAAGAAATGTTTGCTATCTTCTTGAAGGTGTATTGTGATTTTTGAATCCGAAAGGTCCAAGGGCCAGCCGAGTTAAAAATCACTTCACCACAATAGATGAAACAATTAAACTGTTCTTGTAAAAAAGAAACGCTTCGTTTTACTTACGTTACGTACAGTATTTTTTGACATAAGATTAATAAGTAGTATGATCGTCTATATATATGTAAGAATATATGTAAATGAGTATAATAAACGTTAAAAGCAAAGCAAAACCAGTAGTTTATTTTTCATAGGAACCCAATAGCACACAATCGCTAATCCTAGATCAAGCAAACACACACATAAAGCAATAATATCATATCAACCATACTTCTGAACATGAGAAGTGGCCCACACTTTGCAGGCTGACAGTAAAAGGCCGGTATATGTATTAAATACAAATGATATTGTCAGTGGCGTCTTGGGTTATTACTCAGCAGTTTGACGTGAGGCGACAGGTTAAACGGGTTGCTCTCCCGAGCGGACGCGAAACGAGTCCAATTGGGGTTCCTTCGCGTTTTATGACAAACGGGAACATATTTTTTTTATTAATATTTGATTTATTCAATTATGTTTGCTAAAAATAATTACTAAATTATTTAATACCTACAGTGACTAAAACATCTCTCTCATTTATCAAGCTGTTTACAAAAAAACCTGTCCAAAGGATATTATGTGGCGTCATTTTTTATAGACAAAAATAAAATATTTCCATTTAATTTGCTTAAAATGCGCAACCAGTTTTCAGAAATTAGCTTTTATGAGGTCGTCCGCCACGCGTCAATAATTTGACGACATTCCAACACGTTTGTTACAAAACAACCGACTGGAAATATAGCTATTTTATGATACAAATATTAACATAAACCTATTTTATTTATATCAGAAATAAATTGACTTGTTAGGTGGAGAAACATTTTCTTTCATCTTTACGTTTGGTACAATACATTTGATTTCTACAAGCTTATAAAATATTACTGCCGCACTGATTGATCATAAAGTTAAGCAACGCTTGGCTCAGTGGGCCTTCTTGCACTGTTGACCATCTTGTCATGACAAGTTTCTTCGTGTTTCGGAAAGTAAGAGAAACTGCAGGTCCCGGGTGCCATTTGAATTTCTTTGGCAGTCGTTACGGGTAATAGTCAGAAGCCCGGATTGCCAGGCTAATGCCCGTTTTCACCGACATCCCCTATACTACCACATAAGTATGGGACCCTTTACTTAAAAGGTCCCCTAAACTAGCCCCTAAATAAAATTGCGTTTCACCATCATTTCTATCCCCTAATTAGGGGTTACATAACTATGTGACGTTTTTTTTTTCGATGTTAGTGACTGTTTCACTTGTAGACCTATCGATACTTTTAAATATTATCGTTTTTTATAAAATTCTCTGAAGTTTTTACACAAATAGATATAGTTTATGATTAATAATGTTTTCATAGCAGTAATAAATATAATTTCATTCATTTTTTAACTAATTTAATATTTTCTAGCATTTTTACTCTGTATATGCATAACGAAACTTGCATTTAATCTGTGGTAACTTGTATTTGACTGTTGGTTGATATTTATGTTTGTTTTGATCGCTTTTAGTTAGGTAAGGACAGCATTTGTAACTACACCAATTAAATCAAAAAATAATCGTAGCGTAACTAAACAAAAAAAAATACCACGCGCACTATCATAGCGGTAGGTATTTAATTAGGTATGGCATTGAATGTGCATAAATACAAACCTATTTATAAAAGCTTGTAATTAGTAGATTGTACCCTCACTACTCTTTCACCTATTATCAGGAAATTCTAAGGCGTGTTCAATCTTCTCCAATAAATACAACACTGATGAATAAGTTAAACTATATCTCCGAAAGAAATCAGTTTCATCAAAACTTTCGAAGTAATTTGGTCGTTTTCGATACCTATATTTTTGGTCTACGATGGTTATTTACGTCGAATATAGTCTAAACCGTGTCTAAATTTTCTAAAAACTCATATAAATCACTATCCATCTTCGTTTCTTAAAGGATCACTCACTTATGTGCCGGTTTATGGGCCAAAATTTCGGTCTCCTAAATTTAGGGGACTTTTTAACGTTTAGTTGACCCCTAACTGCCGGTGAAACAGAAACCATCTTTTAACGGTGCCCTAAGCATGCTTAGGGGATCCCATAAACTTAAGGGATGTTGGTGAAAACGGGCATAAGTGGGTTGAGGAGGTCAGATAGGCAGTCGAATAAACATAGGTAACGGATAAAAATAGGTGAAAGTCTCTAAGTACTATTAAAATGATAAATGCTATTTCTATTTGACAAACATTGAAGAGCCTATTTACATTTGGCAAGAATCTTAAAATAAGCAGTGTTGCTAAAAACATATGTATTTTAAGCGGCCCGTATAATTCAGTAACGATAATGAACTCAAAACATTTGTAACTAACTGACGTAATATCTATTTCTAGAACTTTGTAAGGTTAAGTCTCTCTCGGAATTATTTTTTTCACGAAAAAGCTTTTAAGGAAAACACACTTCATGCAGGTTTAGCAAATTTATTACAACGTAGTTTTTTATGTCACATTTTTTTTTTTTAAAGTAATACTAATTTCTTAATTATTATATATATTTTGAGGCATAATAAAATGGTAGAAAACATAAAACTGTACAATGAAAAGTTTGTTTAGAAGGTTAGAAGAATTATTGAAGCGTGATCTTTATTCGACACTGAAAAATTATGAAAAAAAGTTTAAAAAATACTGAGATTTTTTTACTGTTTTTATAAAATATTTTTAAATCAACGGAACCATTTATGGAAAATGTTTCTAGCGACCGGTTCAAGAGGCGCCTCGTAAACTTGTCGATCAGTTTTCATAAATCGTTCATGTTAGTGCCAATATATAATTACTAATCAATGTAATTGAATAGATAACTGCGCAGGAGTTATTATGTCACCCGTTTAAAATGTTCTCCCCCATTAATATAATTAATTTATTCCATCTATTTATAAGTAGGTATTACCACGTTTTTTGCTTTAAAATTAATGGAAACACTTTTAATGTTAATTATTGGCAATACAAAACCTGTCAATATGCTAAGTTAGTAGTCTTAATCGAATTGAGGTTTAACTTCGAACTTAAATAATTGAACACAATTATTATTTTGTTTGGACACGTGCCCGAACTTAATTAAGTCAAAAGATATACTCAAATAAATATATTATTTATTTTACATATATCCAATTAGCCGTAGGTTAATATACTGATTGATATGTCATATTTGAAGCTGAAGCAAAAAAAAGTAGTCTAAAAATACTTATTAATTGAACACTTGTCTTTATTAATTTTGACTTGCCAAAGATTTAGTGATGTTAGATTATATGTTTTAAATATTTGGATGATTATGTTTATTAATTACAGTATAAAAATAAAATAAGTGCTATGCATAATATTAAATAGCAGTGCATCATTCGTTTTTCCTTACGAATTATAGTCTCTGGACTTTAATTCTGCAAAAAATATGATGTTTCAGGAACGGCGCTAATTTTCTTACAGCTTAAATTTCTTAAAAGTTATTTACTTAATTTAAAATTTATTCTGTCTTTTAATTAGCCATCTGTCTCTTCAATGACTGGAAGTTTCGGAGAAATATTAAAAACAAATATGGCCGCTGAGAAAACTCGCTGCGTCACTCCAAGAGGTCAAAGGTGCATGGTGCGTCAATATACGTACCTCCATCTACGAGACACAACCAGATAATTGTCCGTAGACAGTTTGACAGCTAAACCATGAGATATACATACATAATAATATATTATATGAGTATCTACATGTGTGTGTAGGCGTGTGTCACAGCCTACACGACTTTGATAAAGCAGAGGTGACACTGGATGATTATTTTCATCAACCCACTCTTAGATTAAATAAGTTTTCGAAATATAAAAGTCATAAATCGAGCCCATTATCGGCTTGTATTTAACTGAAGAGATTGGCGTGTTTACTTTTACAGGAAATTAAAAACCTCCTTCGAACTACAATATTCCGGCTTTTAAAATGGCTATCGTTTACGTAACTCCTCAGTATTCCCAAAAAATAAAAGCAAAATCAAAAACCGAACGCCTCATTTGAGAGCGTTCGTATCACAAGCAATATACCAAATTGCAATGGCGCAATAAAACTAACGCACTTCACGCGTAATGTAAACTCTAATGAACTGAAACATTAGCGTTTTGGGTATACGCAGCCGAATGCACGAAGGTACCTAATGGTTATGGCCCTGACAGCGAGGCGTGAGAATAACCGCTTACAGACACATTACTGATTATCTACAGAGCATTAATGTACCTCATTCACATTTTATTTTAAACTGCAATTACTTAGTTTAAAAAAAGTTTCGACTGATATCGTTGCTTTCGTCGTTTTGAAAATGGAATCGATCAGTTTAAAGTAATGTGCAAAATTATCGGGGATGATTTTAAAAATGTTATAATTTTATTGGTTATTAATTTTTCTACACTTTCTCGGTTCTCGTGTACTATTGTGCAAATTTTACGACTGCTGCTTTGATCCATTGGAAATTAATTTCTCTACTTACAGTAGTAAATACATATTCATGAATTTAATTATCGTTAGAATCCGATTTCTCTCTCTTTAGATGGATAATTACATTAATTATATTAATTTCTATTTTATCTAATTGCAAGCCTACTACCAACAAAAAAATTGCCATGTGCCAAACCGATTAACCTACATAGGATGCAATAATAATTTAAATCCAAGGCGTGCCTGAACGAAAGCCAGCTCCGGAAACCATGAACTTGGAGACAGGCCGACAAACCGACCGTATACCGGTGCAACAGGACGACTCGTTTCCAAACGGAACAACCAATTTCGAACGACCGGCCGGTATCCATTATCGATATCCACTCGATATACCTGTTCGGTAACATCACTATCGCAAAAAAAAAACATATTACTGTTAGGCGGGAAAGATTTTAGCGAATTTATATTTTGAATTGTAGAACGTTGTATGCTGAATTTGCTTTCTTTTTCTTCATTAGAATTAAGAGGATATTGTGGCTGAAAGAAAAGAAACTGACTTTTTTGAATATTAATTGAAAATTGGAACTTCGAAAAAAAACAACATTATTGAAAATAATTAGACAGATTCTACTCGATATTACCTAATTTATAACGTTTCTTATTGTGTCAATCACACCATTCACTAGAATTCCAATCTATTGATTCCCAGGTTAAACTGTCAGTTTGTAAAACGAAACTTGCTGTCAGCCACATGTAGAACCTTTTCGGCACTAAATCAAATTATAACTGCCTTGTTAGTCTCGAAACTGTTGCATGTTTACTGAAAGCATTGTTGCTAAGACCATAAGGAGTATGATATGTATAACAAGCTAAATAAACATAATAAATTAGCGTTCAATTATTTTAAGTGCATTGACATTCTATTTTTTGTAGAAGGTAAACCAAAGTGTTCCTGTACCCTTTAAAAGATTAAGTTAATAATAATAGTTTAGTGTTCATAAAATTAATTGCTGCGAAAAATTGGTTACACAGATCTCTGCCACATTCTTCAAAAAACTTATTTTTTAATACATTTTTGTGAGTAGATGCTTTGTACTTTAGAATTAACATAATGCTGTCATCATCCCAAATATTCACAAGGTCATATGATTATATTGATAATCAACGAAATTACAAAATTTACGCGTGGGCGGTGTAATTGGTGTGTCCACGATTTTTTTATTTGATTGACCCGACCTTTATTGCAAACGGTAAAAATTGAATACATCTTGTTTGTTATGCGCTTATGGCAACATCGAGATAGCTGTCATTATGATTTGAAATTGGAATTGATGGCTGGTTAAAAAATATAATGCATGTTTTTTATGCCTGGATGTAATAATCATAATGTAATTCCCTTTAGCATGATAATAAAAAAGCAATGAAACCTATGCTTAGCAAATCAATGAATGTTTTAACAATTTAATTAATTAATTTTATTTATGTTTACGATAGCGTTAAGTAAACATATATTTTAATAGCTATTACTTAGTGCGTTCGATACCTAACCGTAAAATGTAAGTATTTATGAAAAGGTTAGATAGGTATACCAACACTCATGAAGTTGCATTCATATGCAATTTTTTATTTAATAAATAACTGTTATTAGGTGCTTAAAATAATGTTAACAATATAACCTATTGTAATTGCAAATAAATAATTCGTTGGCGATCATATATTGGCTACCCACCAGTTGTTAGTAAACTCATTTACGTAAAAACCTTTGACACATGTTACCTATATCTTTGATATACATTCAGATAGAATTACCGAGAACACAGCAAAATAAAAACTACGGAAGACAAAACCTCAATCGCATCCGTGTGAAATAATACTCCTTACTTGAATAAAAGTAAATAGGTACAATAGTTTCCTGGAATATGGCAACATTAGTGCGCCGCTCGTTCCCACGTGCGCACGATTAGGTCCGCGGGCACATAAAAATGCTCGGGTCGTGAACTCGACTGAGTGACGACACTGTTGCAGGTGATATACAGTTATGTTACTCGTTTCAGTGTTTAAATGCATCGCTTAGCTACTTGGTACGTCCCTATTTGAAAGAAAGTTTGACGTTTTAAGTGTCATTTGACAATCAACTGTAATTAGTGATAGTTATTGTAATCTTAGCGTTATTGTAAATTTTAAGATAGGACTTACCAATATATTAATTAGATAGTCCAATCCTTTTACCCGTATCCAAATTCTGTAACAAAAGAAGAGAGTTGGTTAGAATTAATTTAACATGAAAACAGCGAAGGAAAAAACGAAGACTTACAAAACACAACAACACAATTTTTAACCAGGCATTGTTAGCTAAGCTACAAACTTGTAGGAGGAGAAAATTCCTTATAATAAATATAATAAAAAGTATGTTATTATTTGTACACAACAGCATTTCATCAAGGTACACTCTCAAAGTGACGTTCCAATGTCGCTGTCATCTAATTTACAAAACCCGGCTTAGCACTACAAACATCGATAACTCGACACTTTGTATTCCCATCTCTAACTGCTTTCGATTCCACATCGATCATATCGAATCGGCGTTTGAGAATCACGTGCACAATTCGAAATTTTCCGACGTGCGAAACGATTGGATTCGATCAACTTTCACTGAACGAAATTAGTAGATTTTCTCCGATATCTGTCGAGTTTTGCGTTTGCAATTGCCGGTGAAAATGAAAGCAGTCATCAATAGTCATCATAAATGTAATATCTCTTTGACTGCATACGTTTAAATGCAGTGTGTTCATCGATTTTTCCCCCAGTATAAACGCACTTAGTTAAAATGGAGCTGTTATCACATGATTCTTGTTTATCCAGTGACTAAACGATTGGGTTTATGATAAGTGACACTTGTTATAGGTAAACTCCGTCGTTTTGAGGATTTATTTCCCCACAGTATAAAATTTTGGCAGTGAATATTTAAATAGAGTTTTCAATTAAGTTACAGTAACATTTACAGAAATAGAGCACCTTAAAATTTATATTTCGCTGTATAAAAAAGCTACCACATCAACATAAAACCTTCATCGCCATCAGATTAAGTTCTCAAATGAATTCCGAGTGTTGTGCACATTGGCTCATTACTCCGCGCTGGCAACACCTGTCAACAGTACTGGTCAAGTCACGCACTATCGCTACCTCTAATGCAAAACAAGGTCGTGAACTCATCCGATGTGTGGACCCGCCATGTTTAATGCATGGATTAACTACTAATGGATAAGGAACTTAGATATATTAGCCAACTGGAGACGTTATTGATGAGCCTTCCAATCTACCTAGTATTTGGTGTATTTAGTTTATGTTTAGGTTGATCATTTTTGACGTGTGAGTGCGTGTTTAATGGATGTGCATAAGCGACCTGTCACTATGTGTTGCGTTACCTCGCCCTCTACGCTTAAATTGGCAGAGTTTTTCACATAGAAATTGGAATTGTGATCATAGCGGCTCCGGTTGGTTAAATATTCTGAGATAAGAAGTTAACACGATTCTCTTGGGTGCCAAGATTAATTTGTCAACGTAGTCTTTATGCTGTTTTAATTATGGAATCGAATGTGTTCTTTATTTAAGCCGACGTCAAATTAATGTTTGTGACAGGCGGCTCGTACAATCGAGTGAGTTATTGCTTGGGTTCATAATCGAGACAAATTGTTGACTCGATGTTTACTAAATATCGGATTAGTTGTAGAGATCGCCAAGGGATTAAAATGTATGTTGTATAAATGCCAGTTTTCATAATTCCTGAAGATTATTTATTGAAAAATCTTTCTTAATAAATACAGCTGGCAATAAAACTGATCTCGCAACATGACGCAAAGCAAGACAAACATCAGACTATCTTGTTTTCGCAATCTCAGATCAGAACGTTCGCTTAAATAGCTTACGGTAAAGTCATATGCCAATTAATTTTATTAATCAAACATCTACTGAAGGCGATAAAACATTGATTCGAGTTAAATGTCACAAATTGGAAGTATCTTGATTGGGACCGCCATCTTGATAACGAACCTCGAAGAAATTTTTAAGTAATTTTTCTGCAATCAATCACTTGACGATTGATATTGGACGTGTGTATTTTTTCGGCAAATTATGGCTGTCTGTCAATGTTGTGTAAATTGTAAATTAATGAAGCCTTTGATAGGTTATTTATTTATCACGTGCTTTTTACGTTTTAGTAGAAGGTGCTTTTGAGATGATTGAATTTTTGACAGTTCTGAATAAAAAAGTATGATCAATTATAATTTGAACATGAGCAGTAATTACTACCAACGTATTCTTTCAAATGTTTTCAAGTGTATTCAAAGTCTCAAAATTTTGATGTCAGCAAAGTTCATTGATATAATATCCTTTATTTAAAAATCAAACCCAACGCCCATACATGACAATGTAACAAAAAACATAATCCCTCGTATGTAGGTGGCGAATAAAAACCTACATACCTACATGAAACTTCAATTATACCGCATGCAACACGTTTAGAAACAATATAATGTTGAGAAAATGTGAAACAATCACAATTACGGTTATGCGTAGATATTAATCTTATTTTAATTTAAATGATTTACGTTTTGCTGTGTTAATTAGAGTTACCATTTCAGTAATGACTGTTTGACAAAACCTTTTTTAATGCAACCTATTTAGTTTACAAATACGTTTTAAAATTCAAACGAAGAACAATAGATTCTATTTTCAAAATAACAAAAATGAATTCAATTTTTTAATCTGTCTGCACAGACAAAACGCGTTCGAAAGACAAAAGTATAATCCGTTCATCTGTAGTTGGTCTCGTATTCTTACAATCAATCACCTCGGTCGAAAGTCTTGAAACTACTTGGAGGTAATCTTCCCGCAGCGTGTGAATGCGGTCACGAAGTTGCTCGGAGGCGGTCTATATTTTATGGATGGTGTTGCAACTCTATGGGAATCGTACCAAAACGATGAATGATTAGAACGTTCGCCATTTCCAATTTTGATATTCGAATTCAGCATTGTAGAGTATGGCCGCAGGACTGTCCATTGATATTAATTTTGTCAAGAAATAAAATTTTACTTAAACGTAATAAAATATTATTATAATCTATACTAATATTATAAAGCTGAAGAGTTTGTTTGTTTGAACGCGCTAATCTCAGGAACTACTGGTCCGATTTGAAAAATTCTTTCAGTGTTAGATAGCCCATTTATCGAGGAAGGCTATAGGCTACTTTTTATCCCGGTACGGGAAGTAGTTCCCACGGGATGCGGGTGAAACCGCTGGCAGAAGCTAGTTAATAAATATAATTAATTATATATTAATAAAGTTATAATTAGAAACTTTCAAATTAATTAAAAACAAGGCAAAAATAATAAATTCGTAATCACAGGCTCGTTGGCAAGGAATTATTACTTTAGGAATCAGTCCAAGTTAAAACCCGTTAACGTTTTTATTCGCAATAATTTATTTGTCTCAATATCACCAATTAAAGATCTGGTAGTTTCCCAATCTGCCAAAGAAAACTCGAGAACAATAAAACAAAAAAAAAACCTACAACATCCGCGCATGCGACAAAATCTTTATAGACTTCATTTAACTTGGAAATGTGAAATTATTAACGCTTCATTTATTCAAACGAGCCATTAATCAGCTTTTGAATAATAAGCTTGACAGGGGACGACAACAGCAGCCGCTGTCAATTTATTACGAATTAATCAGAGCTTCTTTCATAAAGTCGTCAAAAGAGTTTGATAAATGGTCGTCATTTGTCTGTGGTCAAGTTTATGGGCTTGGCGGGGTCAAGAGTGCGTGCCAAGTCTCGTCCTCACAGCTTAGGCTTGGCTGATGTACGATTGGTGTCCGACGCGGATATACGATGCGAGGCGAGAAATACTAGGGGAAGCCCGGGCAAGAAGCATAGTGCGGGTAAGAAGAATAATTGTTTTTTCCATAAATCTATAATAGAGAGCGCTTTGATAAATTTTCTAGTCGTGTCTCGTGCGACCGGCGACTCCATGACAGTTCAACCAAAACAATTCGCGAGTGCATTTGTTGTGGAAAGAAAAAAAAAGAAATTTCGCTGTTTTGTTACGATTTTTGTGAAGGTTTGTACATGAAAATTTTGTATAAATCATAAGTTATCTATGAAAAGTTTTATTTATCCAATTGCACGTTTATTTAAGTATTATTTGTGAACGTTACTTTTTGTTTACCTACTAAAATTATTTCGAGCCTTGACTTGTTTCGAATATGAGCGCGTTGGGCAAAATGGATATGGGTAAAACGGATACCTATCTGGCAAGGTAAATAATAAGGCATAAGGCAAATAATAAAAAGATCAAGATTTCAGAGTTAGCAGGCCCCAGCAAGATAAAACTAAAAGACCCTCAATCAAACAACATAACAAAAACCCGAAACCAGATTTTTACTGTTTAGTGTGTGCTGAGAAATACACTGAACCACCAGCCGAAGATTGGATTCAGTGTAATCAATGCAGAAGCTGGGCTCATAAAGACTGCACTTCTTATGTAGGAGTTGGCAGCTACTTCTGTGATGAATGTGAAGACTGATCTTAATTAATTCAACATTATTCTTTTTGCCCTTGGAGCGTATCCGTTTTGCCCGACCCCTCCGGGCAAAACGAATAATTGATACTTTTTGTTAATGCTCATTATTAATATAGAAATCGTTAAAGTTTTTAAGTTTATTTGATTGTTTTCCAAAGATTATTAAACATAGTACAAATTAAAAGTACAAAGAGTTCTATTGATTAACAGATTGTGGTTTTATTAATATTATCCCTTAACATATGCGTTTTGCCCGGGCTTCCCCTACGTCTAGCACGCAAGGACCGCATACACAGGGCCGTATTTGAATTGGAAACAAGTGCATCACTCACATCAATCTTATGCACGTTTAGCTTAAATCATGTGTTGGCAGAATGTACAGTTTGCAACGGAATATGCTTAACTGTTTATTGTATCTGCTTTATGCGAAATAATCTAGTTTCGTGAAAATGTATACAGTTAATGTTTGCCGACTTGGATGGATTAACGGTTTCAGTTGCGATTTTTTCTTGAATAAATTAAAATCGGATGGCAGCTTTTTTTTTCATTTTACATGATCTTATTTGCAATCTTTAATGTCATGATTTTTTTTACCATATTGAACATTATTACCTGAAGAAATTAATTTATGTATAACTTGATCTGGAAAGACGATCCTATAAATATGCAAATCAATTTTCTCTGTCGTTAAAATATTCATTAAGTTCAATAAAGATACTTTAACGCCTCTTCTATTCGAGGCTTATCGTTTTAACTTGCATATCGATTTTCTATGCACGGTTTTATACGAGCCTGTCCTTTCCACCGTCGGGGGACATTAAGTACGGCTGCAATGTCATCATTTAGCGTGCATCCGGCATGCACCCCATGCGCCCGAGTCCGGCCCTGGCAGTCACGTCCATAGACGAACGAGCGCGCGAACGCGATTGAGAGAGCATTTTGACTCCTAAATGAGTTCGTTCACACGACTTAGGTTCACGGTCGACTATCTTACGGTTTAGGAGTCTTATGTAGGAAGTAAGGTTGTGTGTATGCGCCTTAATGGTCATTAGTTTATGTTTATGATTGTAATTAAAAAAAATGTATATTATGTAGGTACGTGTTTATTTTCTCCCTATGATTATCTTGCTATTTTGGGACTTTACATTATTTTTTTTGGGAAATGAAAGGTGAATTATATAGATCAAACCGAACTCAAGGCATAATTGTACCACTACTCAATCTAAGCGAGGAATATGACGAAAACTTTAATAAATACTAACAATACAAACACTAAGCGCTATTGACAAGGAAATTCCATAATACTACTCGTAGAATTAATTATCAAAGATTTCAGTACTGAAGATTTCCGCTGTTTTGATCAAAAACGTGCATCAGCAAGTATTAGAGATAAATAATCAGGAAGCATCAACACTCGTAATGGACATGAGAAAGTTTCCTTTAACTTATAAATCCAAGATGCTGAAGCTTTTACGATTAGATTAGAAGATGAATATACTGAATACACGGCCCATGATACAACACTACTTGAGTCACAACTAACACAAAACATATTCACAAAGATGACGGAATAGGAAAACACATTTTTTCATAGTAAAAACATTTGTACCGTATCAGATACGACAGATTCTATTAATGGCAATAATATGAGATCATTAGTTTTATGAACTGCATCATCTGATATTCTTTTCTTTCTTCGATCAGTTTTAATGGCAAGCATTGTTAGTGAGAGAATGACGAATATGTTATTTCATTAGCCGAGTATTACTTTAGATGACGTAGCACTTACTTACCGTCATTCTTCATCTCCCACGCTATCATCATCAAATTCCATCAAAAGTTCATTCACTAAGTTATTCTTATTTATAAATGTAATTACGGCTGATAATTAATTTTGGATTAACTAAACGCACGAGGGTTCACACAGTTATGAATATTTATTATGTTTTGTTTTGAACACTAAACGCTTGGAGGTCGATAACCAGGCAACTCATCCTTTTGTTTTTAGGGATGTCAGAAGCATAAGAATGTATGTACTACTTATACAACTGTAGATTTATTATCATAAGATACCTATCAATGTTCAAAATAACTGTGATCGTGACCATGATTCACATACAGCTGCAAACAGGATGACAAGTGACAAGCAAACAACTGAGCAGTAAGTAGAAAAACTAAATACATATAGCTCTTGAAACACAAAAGAAAATCACTCATAAAACAATGATTGTGGCCACAAAAACATTATCAGCCAGCTACACCATGCTGGTTTTACCAAAGAGGCCAATTACATAAATACTTTTTTGTCGAACAACCGAGCAATTACGAGTACCGTGTCACCTAGTGATGCAAATCGTTGGAACCAGTAGCGACGCGGCCGACATCGATTTACATAATAATACGACATTACCGAATATCATCACGTGTACCGATTGATCGTGTTTAAACAATCGATATGACGAGGGGAATAAGAATTCGGAATTTTTCGCTGTTGGCATGCAAGATAAGAATAAAGAATTTCTAGATGAAAGGAGACTATTACATACTAGGCAAGCAAAGAAAGACATATGTAGAATATTGGTTCAGAAGACCGATTTAACCCGGCCCCATTTTTCTAATGAATATAAAATTATCTTGAGACTGCCTATTGTACAGATTTTTCTCCGTTAATTAGGACAAAGGCTTCATCGTTTCTTATTTTGAAAGAATCAGTCCCGATACTTTTTTTAATGCTATTAAAAATATTCTATGAACTTCAACAGACATTAAATCCTTAATATCACTGACATAATGTTGTCTTATGACATGATATCCCACGGTTTCTCGATCATACAGGGTGTATGAGCTCTCCCCATTGTTTGTAATTCCCACAACTTTTCACTAAACGTGAAACCAATACTCTTGGGATATTATTAGATTTATGGCAAATACAATCTCATAATTGGATGAAAATAATTATATGACTTTAATATTGAATTGATTCTTTTGCAGAAAATTCTCAAGCAACTGTAAAATCTTAACTTCCAGATATACATAGATGTAGTGCAGGCAGATTTCAGAAGACAAACACATATACGGCTCATCTGACAGCAAGTCGTCACGTCTCCTATGATTATTTGCATAAGTCAATAACCAAAGCAGACAGGTTGCCATGCAAGAGCAAGGTTGAAACGGTCATGGTTCTACAATTATAATTCAAGCATCCTTGCCTTTCCATCCATTCAAGACTTACATGACTACTTCTAAAAGGTTTCTGAGTTCCTAAAGTTTTATTTCTTATGTAATTAGTATTGCAGTGGACAATACTTCCCATCTACTTCGTGACACCGATACAAATCGCAACCAATACACAAGGATAAAAGCAAAAAAATATTCCAGAGTCCAAATTGAGGCAGCCGAAATACCCACAATTTATTGTGTACCTACTTACAGAGGAAGTAATAGATATGTTCTATAAATAAAGGTATTAGGCACGCTTCAGTCTTTTATTTCCTCGTTTATCGATATCGAATCTTGGCTGTCTAGTGTTGGTATTGTAATCGATCCAATTTCAAATAACAGCAGTAAACGATCTTCCGTTGGTATAGAAATCTAAGAGAGAGGTGTTTAACATCAATATATTTTATTGGTAGCAATGACACGGTTTGTTTTAACGGTAATTATAGACATTAACGACTAAACTGTGATATCTAACTTAACCTCACTCTTACAGATATTGGTTTTCTTTTAAGAAGGTTTGTGTACATAGAGGGCTATTACAAATTACTATCAAATTGAGATATCCATTATACTCCAGAAAATGATCGAAATTCTAATTCAAACATCGGTAACTAAAAAGATCTTAGAGACGAGAGTGCTAACTATTCAGTAAAGCTTAGATGAGCCGCATCCAAACCATAAAATTTACATAACACAGAAACCTCAACCTTATATCCTTGATATAAGAACGTAGTTCGAAGATTTGAAAGCAAAACATACATTGGTATAACGCAGAGTACAAATCTTGGACCACAAACAAAATTGGAAAGCAAATACGGCTTTGTGGTCGATTCACTGTTAAAACATTTCCATCGTCGGCAGCATGCTCGGTATTTAGCCCAAATATCCTAGCGGTGCATAATTGCATAACAATAAAACTATTGTATCTGGCTTTATGTGGGAGATTCTCTGGGCATTCCTAACATTTCTACCTCTGTTCCCACATTAACGAATTCTCGTTCTAATAACTTTGAATAATTTTGAAATTATTCTATTATTTTTTAAACAGTTTTTTTCTGTTTATTCGTAAGCTTCGTCGTATGTATCGTTGGTAAACTTATTTTTATGCAAAATACTTAGTTTTAATAAAAAACCATTCAGTTTAGTCATGTACACTTCAGTGAGTTTACAGAGTTAATTAGTAAGAATTACAAATTCAACACACTTACCAGCTATGAATCAGCAACCTACTGAAGTAATTCATTATATTATTGTTCAATTCACACAAGTTGACAGTGTCGATAATATCGTAGACATAGCTAAAACTATATAGGTTCTGATACTATTATAACCTTCTCATTTAGGTATTTGTTGACTATCATGATGGATACTTTCTAAATTTTAAGGTACCATTACTACTTGTCCACACTCATTTTGAAATATATAAAACCCGGGCCACTCTTCACTTCACTGTTTCCTCTCTACGCGTAATTATTCAAACCCTACAAATTAGATCATTTGTATCCGAGCTGCAATTTCTAACGCGATTAATATTGCTAATTGGCCGCGCGTCTCTAAAGGTGGTCTAGCCTCGACCTCATTGTCAATCTTGTCACGTCCTACATCGTTACACTTAGGATGGTTACTGAACTAGTTGACATTTATTTCTTATGATTTTCCTTCCTCACAATCTAGTATTTCTTGTCCATCAATTTGCTTGTTTGATTCATTAACCTATCGTCTATTTTCCTGTGGCATTTCAATGAGTAATAATCTTTTTTTTTTAATAGTTCTAAACTATCTGTCATTTATAACATGATCAATGGTTTTCTTTTCTAAACTGACCACTGTCTGATATGGATCTAATATTTCATTATTCTTTGTTTCAACTTCAACCACTACTCTAATTTCTTTCAATTAATCGATAATCATGATGAATACTCCGAATAATTCATAGTGGAAAAATCTATTACTCAATTAGATCAATTCTCCTAACTAGATGCCGGTTACGTCAAAATGCCCGTCAGTTGTGACGTCACTTCTCACGTTCAATATTGACAATCAACAGCTCAGACCGTTTGCCGCACTCTCTTGCTTTTATTGAGCAAATGTTTGTAATACGTCCAACGCATATCACTGACTAGAAAATAAATAGTTCTCATTCATCTTTATCGTCTTATTAATATGAGTAAGTAGGTACCTGCTTTCTAAGTCCACAGCCTTGTAAACTGTCAGTACTTATTACGAACTAAGTAAGCCTTGGGCAAATAGTTAACTTTATACTTATGCAGAGGTTGTAAAGTATTAGTAGGTACTTTACTACCGGAGCTTTCTCCAGCAAATGTATGATATACATTAATCGAGTAACAGGAGTACTAGTCACGAGTATGATGAACGTTAGTAATGGATCGAGAAGTAATATAACTTGGAACATGGTTGTACTAGAATTACCTGCGACCTTTGAGTAAAGGGCGGTAGTCGGGAACAGTTGGCGGACGGGTGCGCTCGCACCTGCGCCGGCACATGTCGCCCACACGTGCCCAACAATGAACGTGCCTTTTTTACTTTTTTATTTCATAACGGATCAACGCATCCTGGCTAGATGCTGCAGCTGAACTTTTGCACACCTTTTTAAAACATAACTACATTATAACGTATTTTGTAGTTAACTGCTTTTACGTGAACATAAAAGATGTCTCCGCACGTGTGAGTTGGTTACTATTGACATCATAAGGGTCTTTCAAGGTTGACCATCCATTGAATATTTATCCGGTATATGACCGGTTCTTTTTTGTACTTCGGCGATTATTTAATATGAGTTATTGCTCAGCTTCCGAATCTTACAACGCTCTTGAAAGGAAATAGGAATTCTTAAGATTAATTTAATAATACTTCCTTATGACCTGAGAATAATCGTTAAATACTGTAATGCAGTGTCCCAAAATACGAAATATATGATCCAAGGTCTTGAAAACTTTCTACATCGCATTGATAAACTCAATTAACGGTGTATCGATAAGTAGAAAACACAGAACATGTTGCACTCACTCTTAGCCACATTGACACACTTAACGAGCAACCTGTGTCACACAGTGGGTAAAAACTAGGAAAACGGGCAAAAACTCGCAGAAACCAGTAGCTGTCACTATTAGCTGAATATTAATGTTTTACTACTGGTGTAATAAGACTGGTTAATGCACCCTACTTGGTTGATGGGTGTGACTTGAGAAAAAGCTGTGATTAGTCGTGTAGGATTGGAGAAATTTCGTTTTTCATTCATCAATTTGACAGCGATGACAGCTGACAATCAACATTTAAAACAGTTAGAGGTTTTATTCAAAATGTTGGACAAGAATAAATGAAAATCGCAAATGTCGGATTACCGTTTAAATTACCTGTTCTTTTAGAAAGTTTTCACACTTTATTGAAAAAATATTACGTACAGCTATCATTACCAACACGGTGCGATACAAAATTAGCCAATTATCGACGAAATGTGTTGAAATGGGCACTTCTTTTATTTTTACAAGCTTTTATTTATGCAATATGTTTACACCAATTTGCTGCTGAACTCAGCAGGTCACCATTAAAAAACAAATATTATGAAGTAATGAGTTTTAAATTTCGAATATCAGGAAAAAACAAATAGGTTGGTGTCGGATATCGCGACAGCCAGTTTATGACAGAATTTAGCTATCCATTTATTAAATTCTCTGCGGGAGACAAGTTATGATTATTTTGAATTTATCACAAATAACTTACTTTATAACTCTTAATAACAATAAACAATTATGAAATAAGCCTTTGTGAGTTTCCTTTCTAAAATAATACAGATAAAAGGCATTTATAGATGAGCCATCGACCTCACGCGCGCCAATCCGAGAACGGGATTCAAATATCGAATGTCGATGCCGGCCGGGTTCGAGAGCGGCCGATGATATTAATTTACTTTTAAGCTTTCCTTATTAACTTAGGTTTGGTGTTGCATGACCTCCTTGGTTAATGTTTTGTTAAAAATAAATATTTAAACTTCTTGAGGCCGGTTTTTAATCCTCTAAATTTTACCTTTAACATTTAAGTCTCGAATTTCAAAAAGATCTGTCAAAATGACATGCTCCCTTCATAGACAAATTATATTTTGCAAGACATTTAATACTTGGCCCTTAATTTATGTAAAATTGTTTCTTAACGTTATAATTAAGTTATTAATTAGACACTTACGCAATAATGTTACATCCTTCTTACATGTTCTGCCTACAATACCACATTAATTTCAAAACATAGGTATTTGGTTACCTTAAAAATATGCCTAATACTTAATTTTTGATGACTGTTGCTAAGCAAACTACCTATAAAAATACCTAAGTACAATCGGACTTTGCACATAAAAATACGCCCAATATGCATTTCAATTACTTAGTTGCAATTAACGATGTAAAATTGCAATTATTCATGTGCATTTAGGCACACAATGTCTTTGTTTAGTAGGTAACCATTTCAGCGTTTTACGACATAAACAGTAATTAAACAGGATAAGTATGTTTAATACTTAGGTGTAAATACTTAAGCACGTTGTTATCCATTGTTTTTATAACTTGCAATGATGTGAGGAAATATTTTTCTGGCGTTAGGAAATATTTTCAGATGTATAAAATTGACATCAGAAATAACATATTCATTTAAAATTGAAGTATGTATAAAGATTCACTGACCTCTACCGTAACATGTTTTAAAGTTTTTTTTTTTAAGTGAAATGAATGCTCATTCATGTTTTAAAAAGTCACATCGTGTTCGTGAGCTCAAGTCCTAACATATATCCTATTCATAGTAAAATGAATTTCAGTGTACCAAACATTCATACGACAAACAAATAAAACAACTTCAATTCACAAAACATTCTAAACAACCAAAAAATTACTTACACAAACCGAAATAAACAGCACAATAGAGGCCTTGGACTTCGATTAGACTACCATAGCCCGCACTTAGTTCACAAAACTGTATAAAAACTATGTTCTCAATCCATTGCGGCACAAGTTCACACTATGCACTGAAACTAACGACTGACCTTTTCAATGTACGACGCAAAAGGGAACGGAGTCGTATCGGAATGTAACTTGGATTGTCGTGGTAGGGGCAATCATCGTTGCGTGACGGCTAGGTACGTTCCGATACACGTCACGGCAATTACCATGTCCCTCGATTATCATTCTTGGCGGAGCATTATTCGTCTATTGAGCATTTTTTGGTTAAAAATCTTGTCTTTGAGTTGGGTTTGGAATAGATTTGAAAATATTAGAATAATTTTTGAGAGGTTTTCAGGCAGTTTTCTTCTGTATTTAAGTACGTATTAAAGTTTTCTAAATAGCAAGATTAGTGTGACTTAATAATAAAAACATGCCTACCTCATTTTAAGAGTTTCCAATTTTAGAATTTTACACGTGCATGCTAACATTTGATGAGTTGTCAAAAACATAGAGCAGACATCGACACTTCAAATAGGTATATTTTTAAATCCGACTGGCCAGCAATTCCGTGTTCTCATTTCAAATTGTAGGTATGACAACTATTTTTATTGTTAGTGGCCAACATGATGACAAAAAGTTAAACGTTTTGGGGCCCGCATCCACTGTAATGAGTGGATGACGTGTTTCTATTTCGAATGCACTAGATATAAAAGCTAACTTAAATAAAACTGGTTGGTAAACTTACCTAGAGCTATTCCAAATCCAAAACTCTTGCAACATTTCCCTTACGTTGAAAATCCTTTCATCTGAAACAAAAGAAAGTTTTCGTCAGTGATTGCACAATAATGCGTAAACTGTAAACACTGAAAATTATTATGTCCATTGAAATTACAAATCTCTATAAAATAACGGAACAAAGTTTGGCTGTATAATATACAGGGAATAAGTAGTGAGTCCGCCACGCGTCTGTATGTAAATATTTAAATAAAACGTCCACTGTTTTATAAATCCACGCGAACAGTTATGTAAATTTTAACACTTATAGAAGAAACTTTAGGTAAAATGTATGACTGATCGAACACATTTAATTATTCGTAGGGAATTAAATCAGACACAATGATTTTGGCCGTTTTCCCGCCTATGAAATGTAAACATGAAGTTTAGTTACAAAAATGATTCCTTAACCTACGGATAGTAGTTTTGTTGATAGTAATCTGACACTGGTGTCACGTGTGTTACGAAAGTATATTGGGTTGCCCTGGTTACTGGGTTGTGGAGGTCAGATAGGGCAGTCGCTCCTTGTAAAACACTGGCACTCAGCTGCATCCGGTTAGACTGGAAGCCGACCCCAACGTAGTTGGGAAAAGGCTAGTGAGATAATGAACAAAGGCGCAAACCCGCTGGTTAAACGTCATTAAATCAAAATAGTTATTTATCGGCTTATTATACGAATAGGCTGACGGTAGGCTATTGTGATGCACTCACCACCTCGCTTCTATTGTACTCTCCTGATATCTGCCAAAGGTTTATTATCAACTGTCTGAGGGATACTTTGAAGGTAGAAACTTTGATTTTCTAATTTTCTTGGTATACTACTTATAATATTTGTTTTTGTGTTTGAATGTTTGCTTGATTAACTGCTTGAATGCTACTAATTAGAGAACAATAGAAAAACAAATGTGTCTCGCGTAGATTTTGTCCTCCGTGCGCACCGTCATACAAGGGGTTAAGATATTATTAAAGGATGTTGCTATTGTCCACTTAAAAGTGTCAGTCAGTTTCAAGAGTCAAATTAACCATAAAATAAAAGCAGTTATTTTATCCTCAATATAACTGCATAATCAAACTGGCATTTATTTTATTGCTCCACAAACAGTTCAAATTCAAAATAAAGCTACAATAAGACTTAATATATTTCTTAACAAATCAGCAGTTCATTACGATCGCTTCCATTCAATAAATCTGAGCGCCGGCGCCGGTGTGGAGCTTTCAAAGCTTTGTCCCGAGGCATACGATGCGATCCTAAGCCCTGATAACGCATTGTATTATATCCTAACTGTTTTCAACCTGGAAATTTGGATCATAAATCCTCAACTTGATCCAATACAATATATTTTGAGTTATGGCTTGATTTTCTATATAATTTATGATGTAGTAAAGAATACTCTGTTTTGTTATGATTATGTTATGGACGGTAAACTCTATTTGGTACATATATTGATCACTTGTATATACGTAAACGTACGTAGATACGTAGACATTTTTGGAAGATTAAATGGTACAATATATTAATTTGTACATATGTACTTATCAGAATAAATAAATCATATTAAAATTACCCATGACTTCAATAAGTATTAAGAAGAAAAAACATATGCGTTAAAAAAGGTTCTAGCTGCATTTCCGAGGACATCGCAAACAAAAAAAAATCCTGGCAACCGGGAAACGCCAGAGAGTTTCGCGCTACAATTTTTATTTTTTTTCATTTAAAAAGGCGCGAGTTCTCGTGTGACCTTTCCGCGGCTTCCGAACACGGCCAGCTTTTTGCACAAAAATGAATGGCGACGGGGGATAGAAATCTTTCTCACGCCTGATGCCATGGGAAATGAATTGAAGTGACGCGCTCACTGTTGTATCTTTTAAAGCGTTGCAGTTTTATGAGCTCGTGTATTTTGACTGCGATAAGTTTTATTTTGTTGTTCAGCCTTTATTTACTCGTTGGGAATGTTTTTAGAGGGATTAGCCAACGTCTTATGCATACATTATTAGGACGTTGCCCTTTTAAAAATGGATACTTACTTAATTCAAATGTAAGCTATAAATAATATTCGATACTTATCAAATTCCAGTTTCGATGATTTAAAATCATAAACACTCTAAATCTCCATTTTCTACTTAACACAAGTAACTGAATAAAAAAAGTTCAGCAAAAACTTAAAATTATTTAATCACATTTCTGGTCGCAGTCGTAGGTATGTTTTTTCATGAAAATCGACTAAAACCGCAGCAAGGCTAGATGCGGTAGTGGGGATAGGATAATTAGGGGAAGTGGTGGGGCCGGGTCGTTGACCGCAAGCCTCCGTTCATCCGCCAACAGATGGCGTCACCGTCGGAGTACCTAGTTCAGTTTTTTACCGACCCTCAGTCGTCTCCCACGTTCAAGCCTCAGGTAGGTATAATTATGATGAATTTGAATTTTATTGACGGTTCACAGTATTTGTATTTAACTATGACTGACATTTCTGTTAATAATACAGACTTTATTAGCCTTATAGATGATTTATTTATTGGAACTAAGTTCATCAGTCATGCATGACATGATAGCGGTAATTTTGTTGTTGAAACTGTTGTTGCTTGTGTGACTCACGGACCAAATAAACAAATCTACAAACATAAAAATAATCCATTATAAGTATTCCAAATTAATGAGCTAATTAACGAAAAATATTTAAATAGCTCACTCCACATCACTGCCGGTTGACGCATGAGCAACACGAATCGGACGTATAACGTGTTATATTTCGGAAACAGCGGATTGTTTTATACACACCTTTTAAATTCACACGGCTCACTCCAAAAACAATTACAAATCTATTGTGAAACACTAAATAACATTAACGTCATCGAATACACAAAAGATTGACTGACAACTATCGTAGTGCTGTACCGTGTACCGTACTATATCGACAATGCCACAATAAAATCAGTTTTCAATACGCCTGTAATTCACTTTGATTATTATGATTGGACTTTATTAAGGCAATTATTGAGGATCCAGATAACATCTATTGTGAGGAATAGATTAGCATAAAGTTGCGTCAGATAGCTGGTAGACGTGGGAAAGTGGATAGTTAATATCGGATGGTGAGTGGTAGCAGTGTTTGATTCCATTACAACAATTGACGGGAGTGTGAAAGGTTATAGTAACGTTTCATCTGATTGTTAGAGCCCATCACTAGACTGTAACTTCAAACGAAATCATATGTATTAAGTAACGGAGAAACTTGAGTAGGATTGTTAGGATTGTTTTAAGAGATTTAATAATTGTAAAGAATAAGGTTAAAAAGTCACATACAAATAAAAATGACTCTTAAAAATATATTTTTCACCTCAGAATAGCTTAAAGTACTCTACGAAACTTTTTAATGAATTGAATGACTAACCAACTCAGCCCGGAAATTATCCAAAACAACCGGTGAAAACATCTCGTTGGTCTGACTGCCTGGAGATATCTTTATATCGTCCAAAAAGGTTAAAGTGGTGCGTCCTTAATGACGTAGAATGTGACCACCGCGGGCAGTTCGCGTAATGAATATTTAATTGCACGGAAATATTTTGTGACCGGACAAAGTGGGCCTAGCTTTGTTAACTGAATTGCAGTCATTATGAATGTATGCAACATACCTACATATGTATGTACATAAAAGTATCACGTAAGTATGTATGTATGAGCGATGTTTGAAATACTGCCCTATTTTCCCTTTAAATATAAGTGATTTGTGTATTTTATTATTTTCACTATAAGTACATTAATTTTCAGACATAAACTAATGAAAATTTATTTCTTCAAACAAAACAAAGGGAAATGCCCATTTGATAAAGAAGGTTTGGCCAAGTAATGCCCAAGAAAGAAACAAGATGTAGGCATTAGAGTTGACATCGTAGATAACGAAATAACTAAAAATTTTTACATAGAACTTGGTGGAATATCACAAACTGTAAACAGAAAATAATGCTAAAAATACACACATATATTTTTAAAGTTTTTATTCAATCCAATACTTAAAAAATATCCAGTACTGAATCCAATGTAAAGCCAAGGTCGTCATCGAGGGCGGGTACGGGGTCCATAATCGTAAACAGTCGTCGAAATATCAGAAACGCAGTAAGAAAAGACACAAATCGTAAGAGCACAGCACAAACCTAATTGTGAAATACCAACGTCCGTAAACGTCAACAAACAAGAGCATTAGGGATGGGACGTAGGATCAATTTATCGAAAAATCTATGTTTGTCATAAACCGAAAACACGGAATCCTTGAAAGGAGTCGCATAAAATCGTGTTTAAAAGTACATCAATCACCAAACATTTTGTTTAATGATAACAATACATCCTCCGAGTCTTTTTCCCAATCATGTTGGGGTCGGCTTCCAGTCTAACCGGATTCAGCTGAGTACCAGTGCTTTACAAGAAGCGACTGCCTATCTGACCTCCTCAACCCAGTTACCCGGGCAACCCGATACCCCTTCGTTAGACTGGTGTCAGACTTACTGGCTTCTGACTACCCGTAACGACTGCCAAGGATGTTCAATGACAGCCGGGACCTACAGTTTAACGTGCCATCCGAAACACAGCCAATGGTGTCTAAGATATACTTAGAAAAGTTGCATTGGTACTTGCCTGACCTGGAATCGAACCCGCGCCCTTATAGTTGAGAGGTTGGGCCTTTACCCACGAGGCCACCACGACTTTTCATGTAATGATAACAATACAATGAATAGATATTTACAAATAATTTTTTTAATTATTAGAAAATATTAAAAAAAAAATCGATTTTCAAAAACCGGTTTTTAATAAATCGACTTTTTTCAATATGGGTTTCAATCCCTAATTCTCTATTTTGACAAGACTGACATGATCGATACAGCGGAAGCGGAAGTATTTTAACAACTGAGTTCTGAATAATTTCATCTTTTTTTTCCGGGGTTTTTTTATTAGATAAATACTCGCAATATTTAAATTGATTATTTAGTATTTTTATTGTATTTATCACATAGATGGGCAAGTACTTGGCCAAGACTGGGCATTTCCCTTTGTAAAAGACGACAAAAATATTTGGCGACGATATTCGACACAAAGTTTAAGATCCTGGCTCCTGGAAGTTGAGTTCTGAAAGGATCTTTTATACCTTAAAGGATTATTTATACCATAGCCTATAATTTACAGTCTCTTAGAAACAGATATCACATAATGTTGATAAATTGTCGTACGCCAAAGAGTAGCCAACCCACTCAATTTTCGGGTGTTATACCGCCTCATTAGCATTCACTTACCGAAACAATATTTTAGTCTATGACTAGTGAAGGGCCGAATTGTGACATAAACATTGATTTAACAAACGTCACATAAATTATAAAGTTTATTTGGTTAACATCTATATTTTGTGACATTTTCCGATTTAACAGCACTGTTACTATGATTCATTTGACGTATTCAATTTACATTGATTTCAGAAAATCAATTTCTATTCTGTTGAAAATTGTTGTCTCTAAAATGTTTTACATTTCCATTGTACACAAATGTTAAGAGGTGAACACCTATCATTTTTATTGCGTTGGGTGAAGTACAGAAGCTTTTTAACTGCAAACGAAAATAATTTCTCTGAATGTTGATTACAAACTCAGGGAAACCAGCGAAGAAAAACATTGATCTATTGATTTCCTGACACATGTGGCCAGTTAAAAATGTAAAAAATATTTTTTTAAATCTTACAATACTGACAACCAGCCAAATCAACATTCCATTTTCAAATCTTCAAAACAAATCGAATGCCTTCTTTTTTCAAAATTCATTTCGAAGGTCCATGGTCAGTATTGCCCTGCCATTGGCTAACGGTACGCCCAATGGATACTATGACTGCGCATGATTCCTTTATAATTGAGAATCACTCTGTGCTTGTACAATTTCGTTTCGGACGTCACGACGACCCATTACCTACTTACGTATGAGAACTATTTTGGTATATTTTTTAATTCTTGTTATATAGAGAAGTGTCTGTCTATATGTTTTCCTCTCGTGTGTAAGATTAAACAATTTTGTGATAAAAAATAAGCAATGAGAGATGTCTATTCACTGAGGTAACATAATATTATTTACTTCCTTTTCACGTGTTGATCTTATTAGGTACATTTAAGAGAAAATTATCACTTAAGATGTAGCAATTCTGCAGTAAGTATATCTCTACAGTTACATATACACTTAATAGTTGTTCAACAAAGGAAGTTATCATACAATCTATGAGTATGTTATCTTTTAAAGCTACATCAGCACCAAAAACAATAGCCCGGCAATGAAATAGCCCACAGGCTATCTTTCCCCACACCGCATCCATAGACAAAGAGATCTATGGCCTATTCTATCCGAAGACCACACGCCAGATATTTATTATCTATGCTATAGGATATACTCTGGGACAAATTAATTGATAATAAGATACTTAGGTACCATTATTTTACTTAATGGATGACTTCGTTCGGTAATTTTACGATCAAGTAGTTAAGTTTATATTAAGTTTATTGTTGATATGTAGCGTTAATCTTTAGTGTGACATTGAGGGGTAATAAATGCTTAATTGGAGCAGAATTTAAAGTCATTTGGCGGATGGCCAATAACTTGGAAAGCGGGTCCAACTGGATTCTAAGGGATGAAGTTAACAGAAGTATATGAGTACGTACTCTACCTATAGAAACATTTTAAAAAGTGATTCTTGTGCAACAGATATATCAACTCATTCAAAAGGACTTTCATTGCTAATTGTTATTTTGGCAACCAAGAATATTCTCTAAAAGATTCTAACACATTTTATTCTTACGAACGACAAACAATTGTATAAAACGCAACATTTTCATAATAAAAAAAAAACTATAACTTCCAGTCATGTTGAATGTTAGCTAAAAAGAACCTGTTTAGAATCGACTGAAGTATTGTATATCGTGAGACCTCATTCGTATCCGTTCGTCGAGGATAGTTCAACCGAATTGAAACGACCACCACTGTTGAAACTTAACTATTTTACGAACTAACTTTTGAATTTATCCGAGTTGTACGCTGAATCACGATGTAGAAGACTGAATTCAAACTCATTATAGAGTCGAGTACCTGTATGTAGGTTTTATTGCAAAACCAACGCTAAATGTCTTTGTAAGTGTCGTGTTTGTCTACATGTAGGTAAGTATAATGACACGTTTTGTGATGGTCTTTTTTAATATCAATGTCGACTAGCTAGGCAATTTTAGTTGTATGATAACAGCAATTAGCTAGGTGATTTTGATACTATTTAATTATTCAAAAGTTGATTTTGTCACTGGTTGCAAAATCTAACATTAGTTACTGGCTGTAAAAACAATAAGTAGGTATGGCATACCCATTTCAAATTAAGAATGTTCGCTCACCTATATTGTACACTAATTCTAATAGGCTTGAACGAGGTATGATGTTCCTCCGTGGCACATTGAAAAATGATCTTTAGTGCCAAGAAAATAAGTGCTAATTTAATTTCTCTTGTATGGTCATATCCTTAAGAGCCCCTTATAATCATGGTAACTTCAATAGAGCCTTGCTCAGGGAATAGTATCATAAAATTTATATCGACATGGATGTCTAAGCAGTGTTCAATAAATGCGTGGGTTAACTTTAACTATAAGTTTTAATAGCCAACTTTGAGAACACACAGCGTTAATCATTGTTAGGTAAACGCGTTTAATTTTAAGGAACATATAATTACTATTTATTTATTTAACCATTTATGAACACACAGTAAACACACACGAAAGAAGAAGAAGTAACATAAAATAGTACAAAGGTACTGCTTATTTCTTAAGAAATTTCATATCCTTTTACCAGTCAACAATGTAAAATGTTGTTATTATGGGTCTACGTTTGATTTTCAGTGGTCATAAGTACCTAATAATATACCGGTGACTTCAATTAGATTGATTACCTACGTTAACACTAAGCCTTAATCTAATTTCGGACACGATGTTACTAATTTCGCTTAAACATTTAAATATAAACAACACAAGTAAGAAGCTATTAAATATGTATGTTCAATAATTACGTTAGAAAACAAAATTCATGAAATGTCCTTAACGTTAAAGTCACAACGTAAACAATTTACTGACACAACACAGCTTGTTTACAGCTCTTGAAAATAAACGCAAAGTAAACACGTTTATCTCAAGCAAATAATCCCATAACATGTCTAAAACAACCACCATATTACACGAGCTACATTTCCTACAGAATTGAGTAAAACAAGTTACAAATGTACGTGTAATTACAATTAGTTCGAGCCCCGTACATGTAGTATGCGCCCGCGCTTTCAGCCAGTTACCCACCCCGTTAAAACGGTTACGCGGCAACGATAACCGTTTCGCAGCCGTACCCGGCCAACCGTTTACGGGAATAAAAACGGGGAAATTTTATGTCGATGTTAATTTGAAAATTTCTGAAAAACCGTACTTAGGTATGTGAAAACCGCTGCGGTTCACCACTCATGTTAATATGTTGTTATTTCTTTGAATTCTGAAACTTGTGCTCTTTTTGAAAAATATTACGTATTACCTAAAGTGTTAAATAAAGGGAAATCATCAAATGACCGCTCCCGCTGTGGGCGCAGCGTGAGAGTGTCAGACTTTTACTGAATAAAACCCTTCTGAGATCATGTTCCTTCTGAGCCGTTTGTGCTAGAGCCGCGGTAACTCTTTCGAGCCCATACACCGCAGTTAGCTCAACATTTCTATCAAATAACACAAAACAACTTAATAGACCAACCGTTCACTAAACGCAATAAATTAACAAAGCACACCGCACAATTTTGACACATCATAGAATGACCGCCAGCACTAAAGTCGATTAGCAATCGCCTACTAGGTTTAGTCGAGTACTCGAGTCGTCGCGAATAACGACCGCGTGCGTTCATAAATCACTATCTCGGTACCGATCGGTCGGTTAAACTTTTAATACGATGTCATCGGCGAATGTCAAACGGTAAACGTCTATATTAGGAACTGTAGTACTCGATTTGAATCGACAACGTGACGAGTGTTTCATCGATGTGGTTCCGAATCGATAATGAAGTGTTTTTCCTATGGATTGTGAATGAACCTGTCAATAGTAAATATAAGAATGATTCATTCAGTGTGAGGTTTAAAATATTGCATCATGAGAATGAGAAACAACCGATTGTTTAAGAATGATGCGCAAGGCATAAATACTTTTTGGGCCTAACTCCCGTAACAGAAATCAATGTTGATAGTAAGCAATACCAAAGTACAATAGCCCAGTAGTATTTGATCTAAACACAATTATTGTCAATATTTATAGCAAAGAATGCAATGCCACGGCTCAGTGGACAAAGGCACGCCATAGTTCCTGTACAACCATGGGAATGAGGCCAAGTTGACTAATAGCTAATTTTATAATACGTGAGTTTGTTTAAAACAAGACGAAAGTTGAGAAAATATGCTCATGATGAAATTAATGTCAGCTAACTGTTGGTACCTGCTTACGGTGTAATAAGCTGTTTCTTAGAGGTCACATGGAAGTATTTTTGTTTTCTGGAATAATTTTATTATTCCCTTAATAGAGCCTTTAAAAATATACTTTCGGACAAATACTGAAATGTTCACTACCTTGGTCACATTTACGTGCATTGCTGCATCTTTTAAGTAAGAGTGTAAGTTAATTACCATTCGAGTATACGACCCTTCTGTTACTTCCAACTTTATTTAATAGTCCTGTGTATATCGGTTCATTTTGATAAGATCTGACTCCCAGCAAAAAACAAAAGACAGAACAAAAACACACAAAGGTTTCATTTTCATTAATTCCCAACAGTTTGATTACGAACACCTTTCTTATTAGAAACCTAGCGGCAAGGAGATTACTTATAACCGCTCAGATCTATAGAACATACGTATAGAACATGTATAATCTTTCGCTTGAGAACTCCTCCACAACCTGTTTCCCTCATTTGAGCCTACTTCCGCACCTCGACAGCCTCTAACACATTCCTTATGTTTTCCCATATTATAGATACTATTTCAACTTTCCCAAATGTTGTTAAACAACAAAAGTAAGTAATAAAGCAATTAAACTAGTTCGTATGTGGTCCTAAAAATGAAAACAAATGAAGCTTTTTAAGTGCAACAAAAAATAAGAGGGTGAAGTTCGATACAGAAACGGATAGGAGTCATAAATAGGTTATTCAAAAAATTAACCGTCAGGGGTAAAAATTTGTACAAATACAGCTAGTCCTAGCATTAACAGTGCCCGCACACTGAAGACTTTTAGTCGGCCGATAGCTTGTTTAGGCTCATAAATCAGTATGAAGATGGAAGGAAGTACACACGTAACAACGATCAGGGATTTTTCCGGTATCAAACCGACTAAACACAATTTTCTTTTAAAAAATCCAACTATCGAGCCAACAGTCGGTCGACTATTTAGTCTGTAGTGTGGGGTAGGCTAAGTGTACTGTATCTCCTACCCACGGTGGTACCGAAGTAAATACGGTAGCTGCAACGTCCTACGCCTAAATCTGAAAGGTATTTATAACCGTACTTAGACAATATTTTCATGCGAATGATTTTATAAGCTTGATGTTACTTTGTTTTAACGATAGAGGTATCGTGTTCCAAATGTGAGCATTCATCTATACTAAAATCTTTAGGATTTTAATTTAATATCTGGTTCTATTGTTTTATAACTGTCAAGGCAATATCAGTTTTGTCTTCATCGTTACCATTAAAAATTTTAGCATCGTCTATTACCATTACTGTTAAAATAACCCTTCTTGACGTTTACATTAAAACTCTAAAGTTTACATAAACTAAAACAAACTATTACAGACCAGCTGTCCAGTTTCTACAGCTCAGTAGCAAGCAGTAAACACAATCAGATAGGCAGTCATTAGCACAGCGAGTGTCGAGTCAGACCTACGCATTGCTACCTGTCAGAACACGACTAACTGTTGCAGTCTTGTATCTGATGTCACATCTGTGGGAATCTTTATTTAAAGCTGTGTACTGTGTGCTGCTGTGTGTACTCTGTACTGTGTGCTGCTGTGTGTTAGTAGATGTGGTGTAACATGTTACACATCGAGCATTTTATGTAGTCATTATATTGTACAGCTTATAGAGTCTCCTTTTAAGTTAGTAAAAATATGGATACTGTATTACAGAAGCAAATATGGTTGGGAAATATGTGGTTGGGAAATGTTGGGTATTCTTTATTGAAATTAAGACATTTAAGTATAAAGTGAATACACTTGGTTGTTATTGATATGATATTGGTTTGGCTTTTCCCTAATTTAATACAGAATAGGTCAAAGTAATGAGATAAGAGATTGTAATTTTTAGAGGTTTTGGGGAATCCACATATATAAAACTCTCGTAGCACAAAACATGGAACTCAAAAATAAACTGGTCATTAATAAAACACAACATGAATAAGGCTATCTGTAAACTAGGCAACAAATATAACAACACAAAATTGCCTTACAACTAAACATTAGCGAAACAACTGAACGCGACTCATGGAATATTTTATTGAGTCTATTTAGCGTGTTTGCGCGTCGGTACTCTTTTGTTAAATCCGTGGTACCTACCAATGAAATGATACACATAATCAATTTGCTAACACCTATCTAGGGTCCGAAATTCTAATTATATTAGTACTATGCGAACTTTAATCTTTTCTAAATAATTTTAACTTTAGGAGGAAGTCTACTTTAACGTCCTTTTCAGTCAAAATAAACATCTTACATACCTATTCCTTAGTGTAAGTTAAGACGAACAAACGGATTACAAAATAGGAGTGGAAAACTTTGATTAGATAGAAAAGATGGCCTTTCGAAAATACCTATTTACTTGCATTTCTTGGAAGAAACTTTAATATCAAATGGGTCTTGGCAACTATGGCACCTTGACGATACTTAAGTAGCCAATTCCAGAAATTGTATTTATCAATCAAGATTATGGCCGTTATCAGGAAAATCGCAATATTTTGGGAAAAAGTACTTCACATTTTTGTTATTCCGCGATAGCACAAAAATGTGCAATTTCACACGTGAACTAAGCCTATTACGAAAAGTAGCCGTATAAATCCATTGATGAGTTATGACTTAAAAGTGTACTTTATCACTTCGAAGTTATTTTTTTTTTGTATGTTGACAAATAGGAATCTTAAAAAAACCTTGATACTTCAGAAAATGTAAACGGATAGAATATAAACGATTTATCCTTCCACGCGCACGATAAGATAACATTCATATTAATTACGTTAATCAAACAACCAATAGCAATAAATACATAGTTTGGTTAGATTTATGGCATCCGTTTGGACAATATCTGTGGTATAATCTATCATTGGTACTGTAGAACAATATGTTGTTAATTATTCACCTGACTTTGCAAATGGTCTTAGGATTAAAGCTTTGTTGACTTCGCCCATAGCTTAACTTACTTTTCTGATATAATTTTTATTTTGGTCAATTTTAAATTAAACATAATACAAAGTCACGTTAAAATTATACTTTCAAAAATTAACTTTAATATAAATTCAATAATGTTTAGTTTACGTACTTATTTTAAACTGTCAGTCATTAATACTGAAAGATAGCTCAAAGTAATTGTTTCAAGCTAGTTACATTTTTCATTACTGTTAACAGCGTGAGTCATGCAACAAACGAAGAACGTTTTATAAAGAAATAACAGTGGATCGGATGATTTCTAATTAATTTCATTGCGATCGTTTACGACTTACAGGCGTTCCACTTTGTTAGGTTACAGAGCGCGGCAAATAAATATGGCGGATAAGCGGCCATTTTCATTGTTAGCGTGATTAGAAAGCTGGAAGATCGTTTATCGAAATAAATTAATTAGTTATAAAATAACTTGATCGTGCATTTTTCACATTAAAAAAATATTTTACGCAAAATGCTTTAATATTGTTTGAATTGATATCAAATAATGACTATGTGTAAAATATACAATTAGATATTATTTTATTGGCAGAAAAATATTTAGGTATCTAGTTTATCGTGTCATCATCCTCCGAGCCTTTTCCCAACTATGTTGGGGTCGGCGTAGTTTATCGTGTGTAGTCAGATTTATTTGTAACTTAGTCTTTACATTATTTTTCCATGTTGAGTTTCTGTTAAATTATGTTTACCACTGGACAATAAATATTGACATTGTGTCTGGGTCGTGGCTGGGCAGATTTTCTCCTCATCATAAATATTGAACGATAAAATCAGTGATATTTACCAAGGAACAAGAATCTGTTCAATATCTCACCAAAAAAAGATTACATTACAAGTACGTTCATACTATTCTTTTAATTACGCATTATTGCAAAACAAAGGTGGTACCATTCAGTAATACGAAACTTGCAAAACTATCATTGTACTTTAAGTGCTTATTGCCTCAATATTATAAAAATAAAAACGTTAGTTACATCACGAACCTCTTGACAGAGTACTTTCATAACCAATAGCCACAATTGCCATCATTATAGATGATGAGATATAGAATTGACCGAATTACAAACACATATGCCCAATCTAACAATAGTCGGTGAATAGCCTCTATCAAAAATATAATTGTTACCCGCGAAAGTGGCAGCCGCAATATCCGCCAAGGAAATATCGGCTATCGCTCAAACAATCATCGGCAGACAAAAGGGCCGAAACAGTTAGACTATGTGTTGCAACAGACCGAACAACGAGCATGTCATTATGGGCCAGCTATCTCCATCTGAACTTCCACGCCTTCTCGAGATGCTCGGATTAGGACCACGGAGACGCATGCGGATGATTTTTCAGAGGTCTCAGCCGACTGGTCAGCAACGAATCTCAAGCATTTGTGGTGGCCGAGTAGTTTCTCCCAATTACAACGTCTCTAGCCGGCGATTGGCCGCTCCACGAGGAATCCGGCCTGTCGTGACTGTGATAAAAAAAAAACTGACGCAAATTGCCGATACGCCTCGTGCACACAATTTCATGCTCCGACTTCTCAACGAACAGTCTAGATTCGTCATATTTCCAACAACAATGTGATCACATGAAACTAGATTCTGACGCGAATCTGCAACGGATTGAATTAATTAATAGTTCCAAATCTGTAGCTAATGACTATTTAATGCGTGTCGGTAAAAAGAGTCGATAGATCACTTTACGAATGGTATTTTATTCAATTGTATTGTTCTAATTGGTGTTTTTTGTCGACATTTATCATTGATGCGGTAGAAGGCATTATGGCACTGACAGTGATCTTGTAGTACATTAGTCTCGTGGAAAGGTTATGAGAACGGAACGCGGCGAGCGCGAGGACGGCCACATATCTTATTAGTTCATTTCCCGTCTCATTACTATCGTCGCCTACTTTATAACTTTAATGTTCTGTGCTGATTATTATTTATGAGTTTTCATAATTCTGTTTGGTATCAAAGTAATCGTCACATTAATTGATTAAGTATTTGGATGTATTTGTAGTCGGTACGTATAAATAGCGCCGTCCACAGGCCGCACTCGATCAGGGCCACAACATGAGATCGACAAGTCATCGCGCTTCGTCACGCCGTGGTTCGATTTGTCGCAAACTACTAAATGTTTTTGTGTTCTACAGGGTTGTCAAAACTTCAAAAATATATATAAAATTGTTCCGCAATATTACCTAATAGTTTCCTACAATCAGTTTATACTTCGCAATATGTTATTGAGACTGATTAAGAATTAATTAATGACATAATCAGGGCTTTTCTTTTCGAAATCACATCATTTCAAACTTTCATTTACTATATCAAATGTCATAAAGTCGCTCAGGCAATAGTAGGGCTTAGCAGCCAAGTGAAACGGACAATAGACTACTCCTGTAAAGGTCAATAGCACCCCTAGTTCCCCTTCTAACAAATTAGTTTGAACTTGAACTTAACCATCTTTTAATCCAACAAAACTCGTTCAAAACCTACTAATTGTTAATTTTTCTGATCTGATTCCGTGGATGTTTTCTTCCAATTAGATGTGGCAACACAGCCTGATGGTTATCTGTGGACGATTCGTTCCGGGAGGACGCGGCGCGTGACGACCGTCGATTAGAAATCTCGTCTCGGATGCCGCAATTCAACGTGGGGCTGTCGATTGGCTGGCTCTATTAAACAGATCTACTGCTATTGGCTCAGATTTTTTATTAAAATTTTGTAGCTTTTTGTACGAAGAATAGTGTCTTTTATTAAAGTAGTCTTCTACTTTTAAATCATTGCATGACATGTTCTAAATATGGAGTCGATTTTGGCAAGGAAATGATAAGAAGTATGTTTGCTTTTAGGAGTCATCCATACAGACCATGAAGTTTTATTTTTTTATGTTTCACTCACCATGAGTTGAAGATTTGAGCCAAGAGATAGTCATGCCATACCTTTTGTGTAGGGGAGATGTTCCTAAAACGGGTACCCCTCCTAAAACGGGTAGGCTTTGCCATTCGTATATTATAGGCCTTAGTGTGAACCTATGAGTGTAGAGCGGTGCACTACCCCCCCGCCGATCACGGTCAGTTGGCGCGCGCGCCTAGAGCGAGCGTGTTCGAGGTAAGACGTAAAAAAAGTATTTTGCTGAATTTACTAAAAAAAATCGGATTATGCTAGTGCTGACTACTCAAATATGGTGCAAGATACGGTTTTCGTAGTTTTGTATTATAATTTTGCATGTTATATGCTTAATAATTGTGAATACTTAGTGGTCTCCTTGTTTACTATTTTAAGGTTAAGGTAGTTGAAATTTAAAACGTGCTTTTGGGCAAAACGGGTAGGGGCATAACGGGTGACTACCTGATTTGAAATAAGGGGCCACTTCCTCAATTGATCCCACAGAAAGCTAATCGAAGACAAAGGAAGCCACAGAGAGCTGAAGAAGTACAGAAACAGCGTGAAAAAGAAATTTAAATGTGTTTTCTCTGATTTTTAACAAAATTATCTGCTGGTAGAATTATAATTTCAAATGTAACATTTAATGAAGTAAAAAAGTGATCTAGACTGATCAAAATAAGAAAACTGTTTAACATAATTAAGGAGACTAATTAACGATAAAGATTTCCTGGATAATAGGAGGCTAAGATATGTTTTCTAATTCATTTATCACATATATTCATTCATTACCTGCTTTGCCCAAAGGCGCTACCCGTTTTAGGACCCCCCTGAGGGCAAAGCGGGTATTTCGAAGGGGTTTATTTTTTTGATTTTTTTCTGAATTTTGAAGACGATTACTAAGACTGTCTTATGTTTTCCAAAGTTTATTAGATAAACAACCCTATAAGCACAAATACAAGTCGCATGTAATGTTCTTGGTTATTTTATTTAAACATCTCCCTTAGCTTACCCGTTTTAGGAACATCTCCCCTAAGCATGAAGAATATGAATTAAAATTATTCACTTATGAGAAGCCTTAAAATATGATCCGACTAGCTTTTGCCCGCGACTTCGTTCGCGTGGAATAGTGACTTCCTCCAGATTTTTGGTTTGACCAATAGATGGCGCTGTATGTCCGGAATAAATTTTATTTTTTATTTTTATTTTTTGTAATAAAAACTATCCTATGTCCTTTCTCAAGTTTCAAACTATGTCTGTACCAAATTTCACACAAATCGGTTCAGTAGTTTAGGCGTGAAGAAAAGACAGATAGACAGACAGAAAGACAGACAGACAGACAGAGTTACTTTCGCATTTATAATATTAGTTTGGATTAAAACCAATAATCAAACTGAGTTAAGTATAGTTTTATATATAGTATCTTACACAAGAAAGTTCAATAAATTCATGTCCATAATAAAATAATGTTATTAAAACAACTCTTGATTAAGAATTAAAACATATTCAAAGTCAAGACGAAAATAATTCATAGTTAAGTTATTCATAGGTACCGCTACACGTCATTAATGCTGTTTAGTATACATTTCACATATTTGAAGATAAAATGGAGATATTGACCTTGGCATTGCAAATTCATAGAATCAAAGTCCTTGGTCAGACCTCGTGGTTTTATAACTTCAAACATTTTATGACGAAAACTTATCATGTGATATTTTACACAACTTTACATTAAGATTTGATATTGAATTAGGTTATTTTATAGTCTTACATGATGTTAATGAAGTATTTAATATAGTTATTGTATCTACTGTTAAGGCTTTCGGTAAACTGTCTACAGTTTTTGGCTCGGTTGAAACCATTCCTTAAGTAAATGAACATCTTTATATAATTCTTACTTCTAACAAAAAAATTACTTTTCTTATTTTTATAACATGACTGGTTAAGCCTTTAATAACTTTGAAGAAGTAAAATGTGCTTGTAATTCTATTTTTGTTCAATCTTAAGCAATGGTTGGAGGCAACAGACCAGAACGGCAGGAAAAGAAACTCGTTTGAATCATAATGGATTCGTTGCAATTTAGGCTCATGATTCTTGTAATAAAAGTTGGAATTGTTGCTGTGGGATTAAGAGTAGCAGAGGACAAAATGGACGTTAAAGAAGAAGAAACTACTTACATATGACACAAGTGTGGAGAAAACTTTGGAATATCATTAGAAGAAAATAGGAAGCAAGCAAAACATGGTCATTTAGTTACTATGGAAGGTTAAGTAAATATTACTTAAGAATAAGATGCAAAACAAGAAAAAGACTGCGATGACAACCAATAAAATTATCACATTTAAATTGACTGCAAACATGGTCATAAATATGTTGCTTTACCATAAAAGCTTCAGTTAATAACGGGTAAGTGTTTGAACTCCTGAGGTAAAGTCAACCTCACACGTCGTTTCCTTAATCGAATATGAAACTTCGTATTATTTCCATGAAGCTTTATTAAAATCTACATATCGATAAGAGTGTAGACGCCCACTCTACCGTTGCCATGGTTACCTCCCATTTACTTCGGGTTATTTTGGTGATTCGTTCCCGTACACGAAGTAATCGATTTGCTACGATTCAAAACCGAATTTTAACACCTGTATCGATTCTCCATAAATATTTCCTAAATGGTCTCTCTAACACTTTGAAACTATCTATTTGCATTTTTTTTACTTTTATGAGTTTACAAGAATACATTGTATTTTGTAGGTAAGCATTATACAGATAGTGTTTTGTATAAATAAATATTTTTACTTAATTGTATTTCTTACCGGTTATGTTGCGACACTTGACAAATAGGTTTTTGCACGTACATTCAAGTATCCGAGTTTTTGTTACATAGTTGGTAACGACAATGACGGAACAATTCAAAACTTTAAGTAAATGGAGACAAAGATAAAGTTTTGTGTGGACTCGCATAGCAACTAGGTACGGTCGGCAAAAAACTTGGGTTTTAAAAATTTTAGAGAATTACAGATGAAAGAAAAGGAGTTTAGTGCAGCATTATGAAACAACAGTGCACGAAATACAAAAGAACAATGACCCAGATCCGCCAAAGATAACCATCGAAGTGACGCATGTGTGGAATCGATAACAGTAGTGTACACGCACGCACTCGCCAACGTTATCCAACCAATATTTACTCAGGTAACAGAAACACGCGAAACGCTGCGAGCGTGTGAACGCGCCCGACTTCTACACTCCACTAATTGTGTTAAAGAGAGTCCTTAGATGTTGCTGAAGGGCGAGCTCATTCAACAAGACGTCACGATACGCTCCTTGTGTAAAAAATATCATACCTATTCACCGGCCAACAGCTGCAGCGAAACGGAACGGCAGATGCGCGTGAGCAGCCGACGCTGTTATTATAGAAATTACAAAAAGCGGCAGCCAGTTTCTAAGTACGCGTGGATTTTTCACGGAGATAGTGTGGAAAACTTACCGTCGGTGATGAGGCGGTGGTGCGGTGGCAGCGCCGGCGCACTCACTAACAGCACACGTGCACGAATGCCGCGGGCGCGCACCTGTCGCGGAATGACTGGCCATTTCCATATTAGATAGTATTTATGAACGGACAAGGCGCTCGCGCAGCCCGACGCGCCGAGGTGGACTGACTGCCGCCGCGCGCGCTACCTGCGCCCACCTGTCCCCCTCCGCCCCACCACCAGGAACCGGATGGTAGTCCAAAACAAAACGGCCAACAAAGGACGTGCCGCGAATGTTCGCGCCACTGGTCCGCTCCATATATCGACGAGGGTCGGCGAGCCCCCGGCCAGCCCTTACTGTTTACTCGCAACACCTGACTCACGCGCCGAAAACACAGCCCCCGTCGATCATAATGATGATTTAATAAGGATCGATACTGCGGTCGACTCACTTCCAACCGTTGTTTTAGTTATTGAACTTGCTTCATTTAAGGATGACATTAAAAATGCAAATATAGTAAACGGTGCAGTGAAACACAAAGAAATGGTTGACACACGAGGCGATGGCGACGCTCGGTCACCTGCTGAATTTGCACAATCGGAAAGAATGATTGCTCAACTGATTGTCGAAGTACTTGTAAACACAAACAATGCTTTAACACCGGGTGGACATCCGAGGCCGGTTTCGTCGTCCATTTTGTTCATAACAGTGATTTGGTTACGTTAAATTTATTTACAAATCGGTTCCTGTTATTTGTAAACGAGTGTCGGTGGACGCCGCCCGTTATTCACACTTATCTATTGTATCTGATACGATATCGTGCCGTGCAATGGTACTTTAATCAAATCTCTACGTGATTTCGTCGGCATTAACGTACAACAATATCATTATTGTCAATAAACTTTCCAATGGTCTTAAGTACATTCTGTCTGTGCATTTTAGTTAAACGTGAGACCGTTTTAAGTTGTGACTGTAAATCAAATTTCCATTAATCCCTTGTGATCCAAATGCTAGTACGCAGCCATTAAATTCTCATCATCTTTCGTTTTTTGCGTTGACACTGCGTGTGTGTAGGTATGTGACCTCAACGATTTTGTCCCATAATTACGACACACGTCCTACTTACCGCTAATCGACTCCACCTTTTTATTATTTTTATTTAAACTCGAAAAGTTATCCAAAGTAGGCTAAACTTTTCTTTGCTCAATTGAGAGCCGGAGAGAAGTGACATTTTATTTTAGCGATTATACTACTTTCTTTAAGAATGCATTTGGAGAAAATTGTAATTGTAAAAAACTTGATGCTGACACTTATTGCTCAAAATTCTACGTCGACTTTTACAGGTGAAACTTTACTAACTAACACAGCTCAAAGTAAGATAAATTCTTTCAATCATTAGTGCATAGTGGATACGTACATTTCTAAACAAACTTATTGTAAGCATATGAAATAATACCACTTGAATGATCAAAGAATTTACAAGTAACGCATCAACGGCGTGCGTTTTCACACCTCGTAAAGTCTTACTATTTACTGTTAATTTCACGCCAACAATACATGTCAGCGGTGCAGAATTACTTCCTAAGTAAAAGCATAAACCCCCTTCTGGTGTAGTCGGGTAAAAATGTTCGCAGCTGGAGTTTATCGTGCTAAGATGTAACAGGTCTTCAAATTCACTAGTCATGTTCTGGGAGCGATAAACGCCACATGAGGTGCGCAAACGCAGCTACGATAGCGCGGCACGTCACGGCACCTGCTGATAAGCGTCTGAACGCTGAATTTTACGCACTTTTGTTTAACTACAACGGTTTATAAACTAAATACTCCTCTGAAATATTTCCTAAAACCCTCGATTACGAAAAATTACGATATATTTTGTTATAACTATCGCTGTTTCTCTCTACTTGGCTTTTTACTACTAAGTTTGTTTATCTAATTTCTCAGGAAAGTACTTTTGACTTCAATGTCAAAGTCAATGTACTTTAGGTGTCGTAGTCCTATCTTTCGTAGGTATGTGTGTTGTCGTCCAAATTCTGCTATTCCTCATTTTTTTTTTGTAGGTAAAGCTATTCGATACTATGACTTGCAATTCCATATCACGGATCGAGTTATCTGTCTGATTCCAGACTAGATTGGTATTTATAGCTTCCATATACTCTGCTACTTCCTTTTAACATACTAACTTGTATCTACTAAGTTTGATTACATTTCAAAAAAGTCATTTTGTGGAAGGGAATGTTATTATGAAACTTGACAGAGAATAATGGACTCGTGAAGCGTAGATACAGGCACTGCCTAGTAACTAACTGATAAAAATGACTCTAATCTACCTCATTACATTAGGAAGTGATTTGCGAATGTAACTGTGGATCAATAAACGAATATTGCGCCCGCCGACTGAATTGAGAATAGAGTCAAAAGTATAGGAGCAGTGTTATTGACGACCACGTTTCTATAACCAGTCAAAATCCAATCATGCAATAAGCATATTTTTAAACAAACAAACACTAAAGATACAGTTTCCAATTCAAAATCAATTTCCCTGTCACATATCCGCCTGTTTTTTTCACACCCTACAACACATAGGCCATTTTTGCGCTATGCAATGCACCGGGCCACAGGATGCGATCCGTCCGGGCTCCACAAAAACTACTCGCAGCCTCCGGGAAGAGCGCTAAGATGAGCCTGCAAAGGGAAATACGAGTTGCGTAATATCACATTACCTTTTACTCGAAGATTGGATTTAAATACGTCCATTCTCGCCTTTAAAGCCCTGCCTCACTAAGACGCCATGGCGACGTCGCCAGCGGCGCAGGCCTGGCTACTTTTGGCATCTAAAGGTCGCCAATTCGAGTGGCCATGGCGTCGCTGAAGAAATTGCACGCTGACTGGCGACCACACTGGCGACTGAGTGAGGGAGGTGCACTTTACCGCGTACATTATAGTGGCAACCGCGCCAACGTCGCCAAGCGGCCAGAGTAGCCAGAAGCCACGTAGCGAAATATAGATCGTGGCCACGCTTCCAATTTGGCGACGTTGCCAAACCGTCGCCAAGTGAGTTAGGTTCCATACATTTCAATACTAACTGCTTGGATACGTAGCCGGCGACGTCGCCATTGTCGTCCTAGTGACGCAGGGCTCATAGAGTATCAGCACACTGCAAACATTTAGCCGGCCGATAGTTGGTTTGGGCTCATAAATCAGTGTGAAGATGAATGTCAGTCGCAGTGTCAGTGCGCACATTGTAATGATCAGGTATTTGGCTAGTATCAGACCGACTGAAAACTTTGATTGGAATGATTCACTATAAAAAAAAATGCCTACTGTCGGCCGACTGTTTGTTTAGTCTACAGGTACATTACCATTTACTTAGAGGTTGGATTTAAATGCGAGTATTCTCGCCTTAAGATGTAATGTGCGCCTTAAGAGGGGATCAAAATGGACTTGTGTTTGATGCCAGTTGCATCAACATTTTACGTTTATGGTAAGTTAAGATGGAAAAAATTAAGAGGAATAATATAATTATTTCATACTTAAAAAATTAGAAGGCGAATTGGAGTAGGTACCCATGGAGAAAAAAATACTAGCGGCGATGTCATATCATAAAATCTCCTATATACCTAAGCGACGCGAAAAAATGCGGGTGTTTAGGGGACGAGTAGACCTGATAAAAGTTATGTCACTCTAGTTGTGCAAGATGGAAATTGCCGTTTACCATTCTCAAAGACCCTCAAATATTCCATTTGGATATTTAGTAAATACAAGCCGTACGTACCTACATTTGCACTACAAATGATAACAACATGATTCATTAACAACAGCCATGGGCGTAGCCACACTGGGGCAAGCTGGGGCACTTGCCCCACCCTGGGCCCTGGCTCTGACCTATAAGGTGTCTGATTAAACAATGTTTTTTTTACTAACTCTAACTAACAATATCAACAATCATACGTACTATCCGTAAGTTATTGCACAAAAAAAAATGTCGACTTGAAATGAAAAGAGCGCGATCAAAACAAAATGCACGCTCGAGTTCCTGAACGTGCGCGGGGCGCGCGTCATTTGAAAGCGAGCCGTATTCCCTAAAAGAATAGGTGCTATGTAGCGTAGCGAGCCGAGCCGTCCATCTAATCCAGAAAATAATGCATTGAAGGAGATGGAACTGGTAGATGTGATCAAATTTCGGAAATGCAATTTTATCCTAGTGTAAAAACCGCGCTCGCTATTTTGCTTGCCCAGCCGTGTATGACCTGTACAATAGAACGATCGTTTAGCACAGTGGTTCTTAACCGGTGGTCCGCGGACCAATGGAGGCATTCCGCGAAGTGGTCCGCGAAGCTTATCTGCGCGACGTTGCTATACTTTATCAAACTTAATTTTTATCGACTTTTCTATGCGAGCGAGGGGGTTTTCGTATGGACGTAAATCGGGTGTGTCGTACCTAGTCCCCCCATTCATGAAAATGTATATTTGGGCGACATTTTACGTAGTTTTTGGTTTTGAGTCTTAAAAAATAATTAAAATTTCGCGCTCGCTTCGCTCGCGTGTTCAGAAACTATACTATTTTTGTAATTGTCAAGAAACAAAAAATTTAAGTACGTTTGGGCTAAATTTTACGTAATATTTGGTTTAAAACTGATAAAAATTTCAGGCTCGCTTCGCTCGCGTATTCAGAAACTATATGCCCTTATTTTTGCATTTGTCAACAAACAAAAAGTTAAGTACGTTTGGGCTAAATTTTACGTAATATGTGGTTTAAGTACGATAAAAATTTCGCGCTCGCTTCGCTCGCGTATTTAGGAACTATAAGCCCTTGCTTTTGGCTTTTGTCCTGTGTGTGATTGTTTATTTTCTGTACCTGAAAATATAAACCTCTCAAATTAAGAGATTAACAAGTTTGAGATTAACGGCTCAAGATACAAAAAATCGGAGGGATAGGTTGACTGCTGCCCCACCCTGAGCCCAAAGCTGGCTACGCCCATGACAACAGCTATGTGTCATCGCAGATAATAACGGAAAATATTGTAAACGCCTGCATTTGTTTTTCTCAATGCAAGTGACAAATGAATCAGACTACAGAGCAAGAAATTCGACAATGAAAGAATGGTGGAAAATGATTGAATGATTGTTTTCAAGATTTCAGACAGCATGGACTGGCTTTATTTAATTAAAATAAAGAAGAAAAATATTGTTGGCGAATTTGGCCTACTTGATATATTTTGTATGCAACAATAAAAACACAGTCAATTCTGGAAAAATAATTTGTTGATATATTTTTTTTTCACCCTTTTTTTTTACTAGGAAAGTAGCATTTTTACCTCAATCAACATAAAATAAAGTCTAAACACAAACATAGACAAAATGTAAAGCGATAATACGCCATGTTGTGTTCACCGTGGGAACTACACGAACTCGCCACAATCGAATGTCACACACAACGAGAAATCGTATCGTCATAATATCACTTAGAAACTGTTGTGCGAAAATGTCAATTGATTCTATTGTAGTATTTTTAATGAAGACTACGCTCTGTATTTCTGTGCGTGTGTAGGTACTGTATATGGTGTACAGAATTTAAAGATTAAGTGCATACTACTATAGACTTTTTAGTCGGCCGACAGTTTGACTAGAGCAGGGGCCCGATTCTCCTAATAATGTCAAAATCGAATAGTAATTGAATCGCAATATGATGGCAATAGCAGTTTTAACCTTATCCGGTAAGGTAAACGTCCCAGTAACCGTTAAGTTTTGAACTTCACCAACTTTGCTGGTATGCTATGCTAACACTAGAAGTCTTACAAAAAAAATAATTACATGACTAGAGAGACAATTTAAGCTAGTTTTATTGTAATATACTTTTTAAATTTTATTTTGAATTTTCTTTAACAAAGATAGAAAAATAATAAAAAAAGGGCTAGTTGTACCAGTACCCGGTAGATTTGTACTAGTAAACGTTAAATTGTCCCAGAATCCGGTAATTTTCAACGCAAATTTGAACTCTACTGGCTTGCGATAAGGTACACAGAAATACGATTTTTGCGTTTCTGTGTAAAATATATTTAATAAAGAAGGGCAAAGAAAAAAATTTCTTTCTTTTTTTATGGAATTAGATAAATAAAATTATAAGTAATAGTTGACATCACGAATTTGTTTCTATTTGAAGAAAACAATAATTTTGGTTTCACCTTTAGATGTAACCGTTACAATGGAGCAGTCTATAGAATAGCGGCCGCGTAATTTATCATCTAACGATGACCGTGGGATACCGTACTGCCTGGTTGTCGCTGAAATGGAGACACTGCCTCTGTGGTAAAGGCCACGAAGATATGGTCTTCTGCCTATCAGTTATGGCTGTCTGAAAAAAAAAACTTCTAAATTCATATCAATAGGAAATCCCACTGTGGATTAGCAGCGGCGAGGGAGTGTCTGACTTTTCCTTCGCAGGCCTTTTATGTACCAGGGCCACGGTAACTCTTTCGAACAATCAGCCCCGGTAGGCCTTGGACCTGCTGAGCCCCGCTGGGGTTTGCTGACGTCAGGTACTTCATCACTCGCTGAACGCCGATGGGAACCCCTTCCACCGTGACGACAGTGAAGGGGAAAGTGGCCCATCCCGAGACCCATGAAAGCATATGGCCTCGGACTTGTGCAAGGTCACCTCCAGTCCCAGCAGCTGGATCCTTTCGATGGCTGTCGCAAGCCCGCGCGTCATTTTGTCGACCGCCTCCTGGTGCGACCTCTTTTGTGCCAGTACCAACGTGTCGTCAGCATACTACACTGACGCTGCTTGGGCGCGCAGCACCCAGTCGTAGCCGATGTTCCCAAGAGCGGCCCCAGAACCGATCCCTGGATCCCGCCAAGACGACCATCCCCCCCCCCTCCCGGGAAACAGCGTCCCCCGTCGTAAGAGCGCTCACGTGCATGATGGCGTCCATCGTAGAGAGCCCCTTGCGGAAACCATGTTGGTGGACCACTAACATGGTTGGTGGACACCAGCAAGGTTCGGCCCTGTCCCATTTAAGGCCGAAGACTCTAAGTCAGCGGGGGGCCCATGGGTGGAGCTTGCCCCGCACCATTTTGTATGGGCGCCCCCACGGATCTCTGTCCAGAATACCCAGCAACTCCGCATTAGCCAACTCCTTAGCCTGGATGATGGCCAGTTGGAGGGCGGTGTTCGCAGCTCTACATCCCTTGTACAGCTCTATATCCCTCGTACAGCTCTACTTCCCTGGCCTCCGCATCCGGAGGGCGGATGCGAACGACGAACGCCTCTCGAAGAGACGCCAGCTCGCTAGACCACCTGTATATCTGGCGTCGGGCGCGTCCTGGCAGGACTCGGGGCATGGCCATGTCGCAGATCGCCCATCGGCCATCCGCTATGCGAGCAATATGGCCTGCCCATTGCCACTTCAACTTGCTAATCCGGTGGGCTATATCGGTGACTTTAGTTCGTCTACTGATCTCCTCATTTCGGATTCGATCACGTAGAGAAACCCCGAGCATAGCCCTCTCCATAGCTCGTTGAGCGACTTTGAACTTTGAGATGAGGCCGATAGTGAGAGACCACGTTTCGGTGCCGTAAGTCATCACTGGTAACACACACTGATTGAAAACTTTCGTCTTGAGGCACTGAGGTATGTCGGACGAAAAGATATTGCGTAGTTTCCGAACGCTGCCCAGCCGAGTTGGATTCGGCGGTTGACCTCTTTCTCGAAGTTGGACCTACCTAATTGGAATACTTGTTCTAGGTAGATATATGAGTCAACAACTTCAAGTACCGAGCTTCCAACAGAGACTGAGGTGGGCTCATCATGGACATTTGACAATTTTCGTCTTGTTCATGTTCATTTTCAGACCCACCCGTTGTGAAACTCGGTCGAGGCCATCGAGCATCATACTGAGTTCCTCCATCGACTTTGCCATGACTACGATGTCATCGGTAAACCGAAGGCTTTCCATTCCAGGAGCTTGAAGGCGTCTTCCATTGCGGCGGTAAACAGTTTCGGGGAGATAACGTCCCCCTGTCTTACGCCTCTTCCCAATGGAATCGGCTTCGTGCTATGCTCCTGTACTCGGACCGACATGGTGGCGTTATTATACAAACACTTCAACACCTCGATGTACCGATAGTCAATATGGCATCGTTGGAGTGACTCAAGTACCGCCCATGTTTCCACCGAATCGAAGGCTTTCTCATAGTCCACAAACGCTAAGCATAATGGCAAGTTATACTCCTCAGTCTTCTGTATAACTTGCCGCAGCGTATGGATGTGGTCTATGGTACTATAGCCTCTTCGGAAACCGGCTTGTTCGGGAGGCTGGAAGTCATCAAGCCTGTGTTCGAGACGGTTCGTGATAACCCTTGAAAACAGCTTATAAACATGGCTTAGAAGTGTGATGGGTCTGTAGTTCTTCAATAGGCTGTCATATAAATACTTACTTTAAAAATATTTCTTGTGACTGCAACCGGTGAAATAGGTAATTAATAAATAAAATATAATACTGACATATATGTATAATATTTACACAATACACAAGATACTTACTATAGAATTACAAGTGTGAAAGAAACTGACAACTTTCGATTTCAATGTTTTGTCGCCTGAAACCTGAAGAAACGTGAGGTATGCCATGGATTTCTGACTCTGAGGGTCCGTTAGGGCAGTATAATTAAAAATAATGCCTCAAATGTCGGAAACACGGTGGTAAATTACTAAATCAAGAGTTTATATGATAGAAATTACACATACAAACAAAATTGTAGTGAATCGAAGGAAAAGAGAACTTAACAAAAGGCAATAAGGACGATATCGGGTTTTGCATGCAACTTATAATGCAAGTCCCAATATCCGGCATTATTTTCGACGGTTCCAAAGGAAAATGAGACTTATTTCAAGGTATTAAGTACACAATAACGGGTTTCGGTACAACGTCTGCTACTGGGTTCATCGTGTACCAATAACCGGTAAAAAAACTACGATTTTAACGGGTATTAGGTCAAGTAGGGGTTTGTTGGTACCAATAGATGTGAACGGCAAAAAAAAATATTTCTCAGTTAGATTCAGCACAATTTATAGGTTACATCGAAAAATAATATATTCAAATATTTGCAAAAATTAACACTCTTACTTTAAAGTTATCCGTCTCAGAATGGCTAGCTCATCAATGCGACGTGGTAGCTTCGGAGTTCACTGTCAGAACTTTAATTTTTCACATAACAAACTTTTGTCACCGTATATTTTCGAAGATATTAAACTTATTGGACAATATTGCCTTTATAATAGTACAAAATATTACTGAAAAGGTAATGCCATACGCACACTTTACTTAATTGTTGTTCGAAAAATGCAATAAGCAAAAAACTGACTTTTAACGGGTACTGGTACCTTAACGGAAATAGGTGCTTTTCCCTTATTCTGCTACTAATATAAGACCAATCGTATTCCAATGACATTCGATTGGTGTGCGATTGGTCTGCTATTTTGGTGATTTTGGTCTATACGGTAGTTTGCTGTACAATCATTTTGCAATCGTAAATCATTTGCAGACAAAATGATTCATTATTGAATGATAGAAAAGGATAAAAACGTTTATTTCAAAGAAAAAATAGCGGAATGCCACATACGCTTCAATCGTAATCGAGTCGGGATTGGATCTCAGTCGAATCGAGTCGAACGTGAATCAAAGTAAAATTAGGAGAATCAGGCCCCTGTTCTATTCAAATAAGTTAGCCCTTCAAAGTCACGACTTACTGACTTCACGGTAGTCCACATGTATGAGCCGACTAAGTACTAGAGCTCGCGTTGCCTATCCGAAATCTAAAGTTTATGATATTTAATGCTTTACGCTTACGCAATATGGATAATAATAGATATGATAGAGCAGCAAGAAAAGACGACACTCGTCGAAATTTTCAAAGTCTAAATGTTACTCTTTACTTTGTTTGGAACTAGCTCAGAAGTATTTACGTCCATTTGCATAACATAATCTCACCTGCATACAACTTCTTACCTATATTATCTTTGCAGTAATGCTTAGCAATTGAACTAAAAGAAACTTGGAATGCACACAGAAAATTATTTTCATTTTACATACCTAGAGTTGTAAAGATGTAGACTAGACAATTGTAATTATTGTTCACAGACACTTTTCCTGGAAAAATAATAAATCTAAGTAAGAAAGTAGATTTATTATTCTTTCCAGTCTTAGAAATAATACATGTATCATAAATCTAAATCTTAAAAAAACAATCTATCTTAGTAGATTAATATTTATTTCAGTCCAAGCGTGCTGAATTAAAATATTACCTACTTTTTCTCTTTGATTGCAATCGTAATTTTTTTACGCAATCAATATATTCCCTTCTTTCTGCTTTCATATAAAGATATTCTACGTCATAGATAACCATAGTTCTAAACGAACAGAAGACAAGACCCAATATTTTCTTGGTATCATCATCAGCCTATCGCAGTCCACTGCTGGACATAGGCCTTTCCAAGTGCACGCCACTGAGATCGATTTTCGGCTGCTCGCATCCAGCTCCTGCCAGCCGTCTTGCGCAAGTCATCACTCCACCGTGCCTCAGGACGTCCTACACTACGTTTGCCGAGGTGTGGTCTCCACTCTAGAACTCGTTTACCCCAACGGTTATCGGTTCTTCGGCTAATATGGCCAGCCCACTGCCACTTCAGCTTGCTGATTCGGTAGGCTATGTCGATGACCTTGGTTCTCTGACGGATTACCTCATTTCTGATGCGATCCCTCAGAGAAACGCCGAGCATAGCTCTTTCCATAGCCCGCTGAGCGACTTTAAACTTGTGGACCAGCCGTACCGTCAGTGTCCACGTTTCGGCTTTTCTTGGTAGATGATACTCAACTAGCTGATTTGACGCGGTTTCGCCCTCGTCCCGGGGGAACTTCTGCTGTACCCGGATAAAATATAGCCTATGTTTCCCACAGTGAAAACATTTTTCAAATCGGTGCAGTAGTTTCGTAGCCTTTAGGGTACAAACAAACAAACATATTTTCGCTTTATTATATTATAATTAAATTATAGGTAGATATAGATGATCCCAATACCTACAATGTAGTTAGCACCTTGCGATCAAAACGCAGGAGGTGGGGCCCCGAGCGAGTGTTCCAGCGATCGAGTCCCGGAATCACACAGCTGCCATGCGCCTGCGACTAACAACACGCCAACTTTAAATAGTAAGACAATAAAATAAAGAAGCAGATGTTTTTATGTAAGACAGGATTTTTATGCATAGCCTAAATGCTATCTAGATATGCTTGGGCTATTTACATAATATTTACATTAATTTTAAAAAGTTTAAATAAACTTATATACCTATAAATATGTATATACAACTTAAAACAGTGCATCAAAAAATTGCTCCTCATCGTTGTCACTGGGTAATGTACCCAAAAGGCTGGCAGCATTGCCACGTTGGATGGCAATGCTCAACCTCAACCTTGGGCTTGAATTAATATTTCTTGATAAGTATCTAACTTTGAAAATCCCGTTATTTCTAGTTCATGTAAGAAATAAGATTATTCGTCATAAACCTAAAACTAGGCTCTTCATTCCATTCACAGCCAGTTTCTTCATCAAAAGTTAAAGCCAAAGTAAAAGTCAAAGTAATGTCTAAAGTAATAGTAACGATTAAGTTCAAATTTTCTATGAATTTTGCTGTCACTTTAGCCTTGAAAAAACGAATTTGACCGTTACTTTAACTTTAGACATTACTTTAACTTTAACTTTTGATGAAGAAACTGGCCGTTAGAGGAATTCAGTTTTTCTACATAGTAAGCCTTCAATTCCTTCAAAATTCATCATTGTCTACGAAGCCTTCGTTTTCCAGTCTCAAGGTATGCTAAGAATTTGAGGCATCTGACTATCTTCACCTGTAAAATAAAGGGATCTAACTTGTTATGATATGTACACGGTCACTCATTCACGACCACACCGAGTCAAACATTGCTGCCTTTCATCAATCGACCCTTTTGCTTAGACAAAACCCCTATTAATTAGAAGAATAGAATTCGAAAATTTCAACGCTTTCCTTTCCCTGACCAAGAATTTTATTGTCATTACATCCTACACAGCTAACAATCAAACTACATCTAAATCTACACAGCTTTTCATTGAAAACACACAAATACCTTCATTCGTGTTACTTAGAAATCAACGGGCATAGACTACAGAACGTGATATATTGACGGAGCTTACAAAGAAGGTTCTATAAATTACTCTTTACTCTGTTATGCGTTCGGTTAAATAGAACATGAGGCTTTGGGATATCAATAAGCCGGGTCCTTGTTGCCATAGAGTATGGTGATATACAGAAGGTTCAATTTCTAATGTTATGCTGTGAATGAATTGTCATGTGATTATGCTATGAGTGTAAATTGAACTTTGACTTTTTCAATTGTGAGCCAGAAAGGTAGATATTCTGATATCTGCCTTTCTGGCTGCCTCGTTGGTCTAGTGGTCGCAAGCGCGGCTGCTGTGCTCGAGGTCACGGGTTCGATTCCCGGGTCGGGCCGAAATTGCTTTGTGGGTTTTCTTAAACTTTCACAAAGCAGCCCGTAGTCTGGAAGTTGGTGATTGATTCACCCGTGCATCGGAGAGCACGTAAATGTCGGTCCTGCGCCAGATCTCTTTCCGGTCGTGAAGGAATAGGGAGTGCACCTGTGTCTGCGCAAATGCTCATGCACTATAATATGTCCTGCGCATCTGCCTGATCTCCTTAAATGAGAACAGCCGCCGTGGCCGAAATCGGCCGTGGACGCCATTATTATTATTCTGATATACCAAATTGTTTGATTTTTAAATATAATTCGTAAAGTTCTGATAATAGACATGATTTTATGTTCATAATTTTTCAGTTTTGCAACCAGGATACAACCTATCGAACTTTACTTATTTTCTTTTGCGTACAAAGGTACCTAGTTATTTTCTTTATAAAGAATTCTTTGATAAAGGAACATCTACAAAAGTCTAGTAGTTACAAGCTGTATTAGGTATTTCAAACATTTACTAAAGGATCCAAGCACCTATTCGATTTGTCTTAGACTCAGTCTTCAAATACTGTGGAGAATTTGAGAAATATCTCTTCTGAGAATTCTATTATCTAAGGCTTTATTACTGTGGCTATTGGCGACGGGCCTACGGGTGGGATGTGCGGGCGGCGTGCGCGTGGGCACATCTGCGCGCGCAGCTGTCCCGCGCACGCGCCGACGCAACGTGGAGCCGCGAAACGGTTAAAAGATTAAAAAGGACAATAAGGTTTTTTTTATACGATGGCACAATAAAAACAGCTGTTATTGACAGCTACCTTTGCTTCTTGCTTCTTAGTTTTATGGGATGTGACGTAAGGGACATTTTGGTATCGAAGATGCTTTTTCTTTTCAAAGGCGTTGTGTTTAGACAATAGGTAATCGTAGTTAAAAAGAAACTACTAGTAGTTTCTGGCTACCGTTTTAGTACCTCTACAATAAGTAGCAAAAACCGTTCTAACTGTAAAAACAAAAGAAAAGCGTTAGAAACAGTAAACTTTCTAATTATTTATACTTAAATCGGTTTATTACAGTCTAGCATTAGGACAGAGCAATTGTAATTATAAACCTAAGTTACGGAACCATATTTCTTGCATCCGCTGGATGCACTAATAGCATTATTATAATTGGCTTATTAGAGTAATTATGAATATGGTGGTTTTACAGCAGGAAAGCCGTGGCTTGCTGAGATTATACGTCATCAGTGGCCATTTGTTCTACTTTGTTCATATCGACTGCTAATTTCACTAATACAGGTGGTGAGTTCTGGTATTTTGTTCTGTAGCATCGCTTCTGCTATCAGTTTCGGCTTTATGGATATGCATAAAGATTTATGAACAATTCATTATAAGTATAACTAAGACGACGAATACAAATATGACAAATAGGTACCTACAAACTACGAATTTTCACGCGGTTTTCAACTTAAAAAATATATATTTTCTGTCTGTTTATAGGAGCACCTACTTTTAAAGAAAGTTCATTAAAAGCTATAAGCTCACCCTTCTAACAATCGAAGAAACAGAAACCACAATTAATATGCAAAACGAGCCACGAACAATACAGTACAACTAGTACATTATATACTTTATAAAATTGTAATTGTAACTCCGGTGAACGATCCGAGCTTCACGGCGCTTGAACATGCTTAATTACATAAATATAAAATGGCCGACGCTTGGCCGTCTATGTGTTCTATGGTGTCCAAACGAAACTAGGAATTAGCATTTTTTGCCGTCACTTAGATGGTATTTTAATAAACGAAGCTTCTAGACTAAGTTGTAGATAAGCATCTTAATTGCTATTTTATTTAAATTTGTTTTGTTGTTTTAAGATTTTGATTGTATTGTGTTCATTAATTTTAAGTTAGAGTTACTTTAGACTTGTTGAAAACTTGGTTTAAAATATTGGAAAGAAAGCAGAATAAATGCATTCTATGATGAATGCGACTCTCCAATTTTTCGTTTGATTCTTGTGTTTTCTTCAGGGGCAAAATAATAGCTAAGAATTTTACAAGTGAAATTACGTCAGGCAGAAAACTATGTAAGAAGAGATATGCTGCACTTAAAACAAGTTGTGGTTGTTACAGCTCATTCCTTCTCTGCATGAAAAGAGGCCTATGGTGGACAAAAGTATAATGACGTTTTTCTTCTTAAAGGTTCCATCGTTGATCATAAGACGATCTACTGAACTTTCAATTTGCTCTTACGTAAGGTAAAAGCGTTCGTCACTATTATGACTGTAAATCTTCAAAGTTCCGGTTTCCTCTGGATGTTTTCCTACGGCGTAAGATAAATTAGCCTTAAACTTCAGTAGTTATGCTTTGGTAGCTACGCTAACGGTGCACACAACATTAACTTGTGTATTTACGAGAATTTTACCTTAATACGCATTTTTGTTTACTAAGACATACTCTCTCATAAACGTATGGTCTGTTTCCTCTCAAGAACATTAACATACCATTATGTATGTCCCTTTAGAACTTAAGCGGACATAATGTAGATTATGTAGAATATACACGTTCCACTGTTGTACGAAAAGCGCCGAATCCATGGTCAGACGAAACGATGTACATATCCTTACTGGATGAAACATTTTGATAATAATAAATAAGTACTGAATTCGAATTGAAAACCTGATGACCTACGCAATTCTTTTAAAAGAAATGGAAACTTTGACTTATATCACAAGCTCAAAGTTTTAAGAACACTTATTACTGGATATTAGATAAAAATGCAATCAGGTTCTAACACAATTCTTATTGTTCACTCAGGAAGTTTGCTGATGACCGCCGCTTGCACATCCTGGATACCCTAATTTTATTATAGTTTTCTTTTTGTATTCCGAGCTCAAGCTCACATTCCTAGAATATTTAACTGTTTCGTTCTTTGCCTGCAGATTAGCACACTGTAAGATTATAAGTGTCAGTATCATTTAAAAAATAAATATTGTTTTTAAATCTTAAGAATTGGAAATCTTAAGAATCTTAAATATTGATCGTTGTATTGCTTTACACTAGTTAAAGTTACGCTTTTCATCTTTTTTTCACAGTTTTAAGTGTAAATAAGTATAGGTACGCTCTGAAATAGCCACTATAGTCCAATGTATACTTAGTTTTAAACTAGTTCGAGGCAGTTTTTAGCTCAACCCAAAGCAGTGAAGCGTAAAATTTTAACAATCTGAAAAAAGGCCACGAAAATTTCCAACTTTATTTGTAAGCGTGGTCTAAAAACACCGCATGTTTTATATATTTTTTCATTGATTTCGTACACGTGAATCATTACCCATAGTAAGTAATTATTAACATTTTTTCAAAGGCTTTTGTGAAGATCATAAGCCACCTACAGAGTACCACACATAGAGTGGGCGTCATAAGTCACACTCGGATGATCTCCACTAATTAACGGTACTTGTAATTAATTTTATTCGGCCCTAATTAAAAGAAGTATGATGTGATCAATTTATTTTTTATCCGTTCGATGGAGGCCCTTAATTCGTTGTGTGATCTGATTAATAACCTGATTGTGGTAATCTGTTGCTATGCCATTAAATAAGTCAATTACCTAATTTATATTAGATAAAATAACACTGTAGGTAGGTATGTTAAATAACTAAGTATCTATTGTTTTCTTATCAATTGTTCCCTGAAATATAGAGACGATATTTGTATTTTTTTCTTTTCAATAGCCAATTAAAGTACCTTCCTTCTCTTTCAGGGATAACCTGTAAATAACGCGTAAGTGATATAATGTCCAATATTGAATGTACAAAATAAACAAGTACATTTCAATATTAATTAGTAAATAATTTTGTCGAAAGCGTAATTTCAACTTGTTGCATAAAGACTAGCCCAGACAAACTAACGCCCACGCACGTTTGAACCCGTTTGGCTCAGTAACTCACGGACGCGTGGGATGAGCCGACGCTAAATTTCCAATTTAGCGTGGAAAATTAACGTGTAGTTTATTGCGGTCCTGCTTTCCCTTAGCCTTAGAAGTAGAGGATTTAGTTGTCATCGTTTAAATGGTAAAAAATAATAATTAAATCTTGCGAACTTCACGTTAAGTATGAAGATTTATTCAGATTTTTTATTACAGCAATTTCCCTTTTTAATTAATCCGTACTTAAAGGTCTTACTTATGAATACTGAAAAGGTTAGTTCATTTTCTAGGATAATTCCACACCCGTACACCCACCATATTGTAAAAACAAAATACACGAATAAATAAGGAAATTCTTACTTATATTGATAAACAACTCATTAGGGATTAGATTCAAATCCAAAAATAGCCTGAAACTCAAGGAAAATTACTGCCAAAACTCCAAACTGTTTAAAATTCATTGCAATCGCTGGCAATCACAATGAAAGCGCATATCGTGACATATCGCAGTTGGTGAAACAATTGACGACGAGGTGCCGAATCGGCGCGAATCGGGCGATTCTGACTAGCGCGTGTGAATGAACCCGCTGACGCAACGTGCAATTAACCACATTTTGTAACGTACTTATTGTTATTGGTTCATGACTTCATGTATTGTTAGTAAGCTAGTTGGTTTTGTGTGTCTTCTTAGAAATTGGTTTGGAATTTTAGGAGTTATGTCATAAGAAAGGGAAATGGCATTAGGTATACCGAATAACTATGCAGTTCCTCTTGAGTCTACCCGCGTCCAGCGTTTGGTTTAAAAGCTTATTATAATATTAGTAAGGGCAAAAACGTAACAGCCGAAGCATACTTGATAATGGAGAAAAAAACTGTCATTTTAATAAAAGCAACCAAATGTTTTATCAAAATAGTACCTAACCTCACAATTTTTGCTGCGCACTCGTGTAATAAAATAGCCATTACCATAAAGTTTCCAAAAAGCTCTAGTTTCAAATAGTTCCCATCCTCATTACGAAATGAACATGAAATTTAAAACGAGATTCTCGCATTTCTAAGTAAATTGACGACGTTGCAAACAGGGGCTCTTGACCTCTCGACCCAGCTGCTTGTTGCCATAAAGTACTTACGGAACCCGAGACAAAACAAACCCAATTGAAGATAAAAGTGAATCGCTTCTCATGTTGAACCTGTAGCAACTTAGATTTGTTGCTGTTGGGTAACATGTCCTCGTAAGTGACTCGCGAGTTCGCGTCTTGTGTGGGGAGATGACTATAGGGGTATCGCTTCCTGTGTGTCACCTAAAGAAGTGTGATTTACTCATTTCTCTAAAAGGCCGAGTAGACCCGTCTAAGCGCATGTGTGCGAAATATGTAGCGCCTCTTTTTTACCCGACTGCGCAATGTAACGGAGGGTAACACACACAAACAGAACTGTCTCATCGTGTCGTGTACTTAATGTAGTTATGACAACTGTACAAATGCTCCTCCTGTACCAATCCTACCTTCTCTCTCCTACTGTTTGAGAGCGATAAATCTAAAGTATTCGAGATACTTCCAAACATAATCAAATGCTAGAGCTCACATAAAACCCTATTTTGAAGTTGTTCTCTAGCCATTAAATCTAGTCTAAGATAGTTCTAAAAATCCCGTAATTCCGTGTAGCAATCAGGATTATTTTATCTAACAGATTACGTATCCGTTATAGCAATACAAAACGGAGCATAAAGGAATACCCATTTCGATATCAAGGAGCTATAAGCTTAATGTGCAATTAATTTAATCGATAACAACCGTACTTATCGATACTTCATTTAGTCGACGTTGACCTGAATGAGGTTTTCATCAATTAGTATAGAACTCGCCAAACTTTATGGCGGTTCGAAACAACAGAAGCATACTCTGAACACGCTGAATTTTAGAGGTATACTTATTTATAAGACGAGCGAGGGATGTGCGTCCCTAGTCCTCATGCGTGTACTTGTGCTCGGAAAATAATCGTGAACCGCCATAACATTGGCGAACTGTAGATATGTGGGCGTAACACAATACAATATCAATATATCTCCCATTTAAAATCCTACGTAAGTTTATAAATTTCCTTGGAAAATAAGCTTGTTATTTTCTTGATCTTGTTATTTTCCAGTGACAGAAACATGAATACCAAAAAGTTTACAGTTCCAACTCAAGCAGGCAGAACAAGAACGGTTCTGCGTCATGACTTCGGGAACTGATTAAATATTCAATCCGTGCCGAAAGTCTTTAACTTCAAACGTAGCGTTGAAGATAAAATCGTGCGGTCGATGCACTTACCGTCGACTGACAACTGAAGTTTGTGTCACTAACTGTCACTTTATTACTGCGTAATTTCTAGTTGAATGAAAGTTAGAAGTACTTAATATTTAAGAAGCTATTTGCACTAAATAAGTCTGGGACAGATAATTATCTGGCGCCTAATTCCTTTTATGACACATTCATTGCAAGGTTTACAAAAACATTTGAACTGCTTTATTAAGTTCTCCAGGTCGTCGATTCCCGACGGGATTGTTTGAAAATTACGTGGACTTGTGAAGTAATCACAAAACTGGGTTTTATTCAGACTGACACCCTTCCCACTCCACCAGGAGCGGGAGTGGTTACCTGAAGATTTCCCATCTACTTATACACCTACTAATATTATAAAGCTGAAGAGTTCGTTTGTTTGTTTGTTTGCTTGAACGAGCTAATCTCAGGAACTACTGGTCCGATTTGAAAAATTATTTCAGTGTTAGACAGCCCATTTATCGAGGAAGGCTATAGGCTACTTTTTATCCGGGTTTATGACGTTCCCACGGGATGTGGGTGACACCGCTGGCAGAAGCTAGTCTCCAAACAAAATGTAACCGACAGAATAAATTAAATAAATAAATAGAAACATATCTGGTCTTCCTCATGTGAAAAAGGACATCACGTGGTTCAAATGAATCAGGAAAACGCATACAAAATCTCCCCTTATCTTTTACATGAAATCTCACCTCAAAAGTACCTAATTGGTTCCCACAGAAAAAAGATCTTCAATCAATGTGTTGTTACCTACTTTGAATCTAGTCTTAAATACATTTGTTTCATTGCGATCAATAGTTCAATGCAATTCTTTTTACCTACTAACGCCGTATTGGGCTCAATTTTACATATAATTTTCTAAATGTTTTTATGTGTTATTCTGCTATAAACTTGTAAAGCTTACCTCCACACTCAGAGACATTTAATGATTACTTAAGTCACTCCTTAGTGACGGAATGTCATACAAATCCTTCACTAAGGAATGGCTTAAGTAACCATTAAATGTCTCTGAGTGGGGAGGTTAGTCCTATAAATAGGTTTGTGCATGAAGAGGTAACAAGCAAACACGAGCACATATACCTACTCACAAACTAAAGCCTGTATAATATTAGTGTGAAGTGTGATAACCTGAGGGGAAATAACTTTTCTGTAATAAAAATAAGTACTTGGATCCAACAATAAAAATATAATTAATGCAAAATTAACCAGAGCCATTGACGCAACATTAAAATTATAAACACAGTCATATAAACATGATGACAAGGGACGGCAATGGTGTAATCCCATCCTGCCCTACAGATGTATTACGGCGTGATAATTACACTTTTTCCAAGTAATGAGCCATGTGCCGCCATGTCGCACGTCGCCGTTATGCCAACCGAAGGTGTTTTAGTGCAAAAGTCACACCGTTCGTCAACAGGGCTGAACACACCAAATTAAAGGTTTTTTTACATCATCTGCACTGTCATGTAAAATATTCATTCATTTATTTATCATAAAAAAATATACGTTATTTTAACTAAGCAGCTCTTCTATTTTTATAATTGTTTAAATCAAGACAAACCAAATCAAATACAATTTATAGTTCCATATTATTTAAAAACACCCGCGAAACGAAAAGATGAAGAGCATTCATAGAACATTTTCTTCTCCAAACTTCAGTCAGCCAGCCCTAAAGTACGGAGTGTCAGCATCGAAATAAAAGTTAACTGGTTGAGATTCGGGATTAATTGCCCGAAAGCCGTCGGCGGGACGTTCCCACGGCTCGGAGACATTTACTTAGATCTCGCCGGGACCGATGTTTAGAGAATTGGTTTAGTTCCAAATAATGTTAGGAAATTCTTTAGTTTATTTTTGCGGGGATATCTTTTTTGAATACTTGTTTTATGTTGAGTTCCACCTTTTCGACTAATTTTGTTTGGAATAGCGAATATTTTAATGAGCAAGGTGAATACTAAAAAATATAACCAAAATAATGCTCAGACAGATCACGACACAGATATTCGACCAGGCTTTATGAAATATAGTTTGATAAAAAAAGTAGGTTCTTATTAGTCAACATCGCAGTCACCTATGTAAATAAATTACAAAACAATCAACATTAATGATATAAATGAAAGCCAATCTCAGCAATCAGAACCAAACATACAACAAAGTCATAATACCATCAACTCAACTTCTAAAAGCACTTACAGATCACACAATATTTCAAAACAAAACGTGATCAAACCTCCCCGGAAGATGGCCACAGATTCCAGCAGAGAATTGTTCATTAGTTTCTTTATCACGTCCACTCTGCTCCAGATGGAATACCAGTGATCCGTTCCGCTCAACGTCCGTGCCTACCAAAAAACACCTTTCCAGGAATGTCACTTACGCAACTACAGATATCGGTAGGGCTGGCTGGTGACAAGAATTTTGAAAATGGAATGGCTTTTAATTTGAATTTTTGAAAATGGTGGAGCATTAAATTTTGTTTTTGTGTAAAAATTAATGAAAAAAATATATTACATTTCTATGGAACAATTTTACACAACAAATCAAAAGAATTACAAGTATTTAAATATAACTTGTATACACTGCTGACTGACTAATATAATAGAATGGAAATAATTAGTAAAACCATCCTTAAATCCAAAAAAATCTCTCAATTAATCTTTTCTCTTTATATTCAAACTAGCTTTTGCCCGCGACTTCGTTCGCGTGGAATAGTGATTTTTGGTTTGACCAATAGATGGCGCTATATGTCCGAAATAAATTTTATTTTTATATTTTTTTGTAATAAAAACTATCCTATGTCCTTTCTCAAGTTCCAAACTATGTCTGTACCAAATTTCACACAAATCGGTTCAGTAGTATAGGCGTGAAGAAAAGACAGACAGACAGACAGAAAGACAGACAGACAGACAGAAAGACAGACAGACAGACAGACAGAGTTACTTTCACATTTATAATATTAGTTAGGATAGTCTAATTCACGCCATTTACAGTTGCTCACAATATTAAACAATATAACATACAGAAGCTCCCATACTAGTTAAACTCCAAATTACTCACTTCCTACAATTACCACTGTGTTCTAATAATACATATAATTATGAAGAGAATAAAAAACGTGTTATGATCGTATGACAGAAAATCATTATCATGATGATATGCAAACTCGAGGCTTATATCCTATTCGAAAGTTTTTGGAAATAATTGCAATTGCTTTGCATGCGTCAATCTTATAAATCTTAAGCTGAAAAAATATTCGCACTAGTAAATTTTCTGAAAGTTGAATTGTATCTAGTCAATCATCTCTTTTGTAGCTAGCTTATAAGTCTGCTTTCACATTATAATAAAAAATGTATACTTTGTCTTCTGAAAACTATAAGATTTAATTCAAGGTGAATTATATGTACATATTTACATGAACAAAAAATAAACTTATGTATACAACAAAAAATAATTATTAAATGAAATCAAAAACTCCTCATCGCTGCCCACAGGGAGTGTACCCAAGAGGCTGGCAGCATTGCCACGTTGGATTCACTTTCTTGACATCGCGCTTTTATTAACTAGGTACTAGCCGTTTTCCCGCGGCTTCACCCGCGTCCCGCTGGAACTACTGCCCTACTACTAAAATATTACCTATATTACTTGCAGATAATGTAGTTTTATACCTAATGGTGAAAGAATTATTAAAATCAGTCCAGTAGTTTTTGAGTTTATACATTACTAGCTTCTGCTAGCGGTTTCACCCGCATCCCGTGGGAACTACTTCCCGTACCGGGATAAAAAGTAGCCTATAGCCTTCCTCGATAAATGGGCTATCTAACACTGAAAGAAATTTTCAAATCGGACCAGTAGTTCCTGAGATTAGCGCGTTCAAACAAACAATCAAACTCTTCAGCTTTATAATATAAGTATAGATAATCAAACAATGCAAAAGTAGGTAATGTAATAAATATTTGTATAGTATAGACTAAATAAGAACTACCTATATCAAATCAAAACACTTTCCCAAGCCAAATCTATTACAGGACACAGAACCGAGAAGTTCTCACAAACTTTCAAATGTGTGGCGGCAAATTACGCGGGTCCCACGGCTGCGCGTGAGTCAATCACAGCCCAATCGCTGCCGACGATACCAAAACGATTTTATAGAGATATTTTATATCTCTATTAGACGACAGAATATATTTTCACACACAGTTTTTGCTACTTGATTTTTGTATCAAGAAGATCCTGAAGAAAGTAAAGAACCTTAAGTGACTACAGAGTTCGCAAACAAAACTGCATGCAAATAAGGAATCTAATTTGGTTCAGCCATCTTACCAAAAAAACGTAAGAAAGAGACAGCCGATTATAATTGCACGACGCATGTGGCGTTTGTTCATATGAAAACTACGGAACGGATATTCATAATACCAAAGCACATAGACCAACTTCTTTTTACTCGGGACCCGGCAAATAATTCAAATAAATAGGTGGAACCACGCGGAATAGCTACTTTATAATAATATTTAAGACATCCACACTTATTTATTGTTAAAAAAAAAACAATTATGTTCAACGCACGACAGTTAGACAACAGTTTGCAATCGCGTGTCTATGTGCAGTTCATGCCAATCAAAAGAGAACTATAAAATTAACTTTTAACGGTCGGATAAAAATATTCTGCAGGAAAAATAGTGTCCAATTAGAAAGAAAAAGAAAGTTAAAAAACATCTTTTAGAAAAAAATATGATGACACAAACATGACACGTGGGCCAATCCAAAGTCTCCGTCTAATTTCTTCCTACTATCCTATTACTCAGCTATGTAGGATATTTCTATGTCTATAAGTAAAAGGTAGTAGGTATCGATTAATTCTGAAGAAATACTTACATAGAAATAAAAGCTTTGTCCCTAAAAATATTTGATGAATTTTACATTGATGACTAAAAACCGTTTACATTTACGGAGTTTGACAGAATGAAAGGTGAACTGAATGTAAAATGAATAAGTCATAAAAAGCCGATATGCTAACAAGAACAATAACTGATGCTCTCACCACAAAAAAAAACGTATAATAACTCAACGTACACGGCGAAAGGCCAATTCTTCACGAAGCAATCTAAAAAACACGTATTATGTCGCGAACACCATTAACCTTTTGATATCGAATCAAACTATTTACTCAATCGATACATTGTTCGTGAGCCCACAAAATGTAAAAGCATCAACAAGGCTAGAAGTTAGGTATTCAGAAAGTTCATTGAACTAGAGATGACTTCGACGACTCGGGTCCTCAACGAATCGATTGAGAATCGAATAGTCGGACACAGATCGATTCGACGCGAATCAGGATGATACGACGTTAATTTAGAAATATTTAGAATAACTTTTTTATGTAATTGTGTTTAGGTACCTATTAATTTTTACTGGATTTTAACACTATTAAAAGTGTAATTAGAATTCGGCTCATGAAATGCCGACTGTAAATATAGATAACTAGGTAGGTATAGATAATACTTAGTCAATGAAAATAAGACTCATTTCAATTTATTTAAAATGAATGGGAAGTACCTAAATCGTTGAATCAGAAAAAACAGATAACATGCCTTTTGATTGCACAACATTATCTGCAATTCGATTTTCAGAACTTCATTTCATGACGCCATGCGCCATTGACAGCTTCCAAACGTTTTCCTGAGAATGGCCGACAAAAAACGCGGAACAGACTAGGCGACATAGTAACAAGCCAACTTAGGCACTTTATTAGTGGGGCTCAAATCAAATCAAATCAAATCAAATCATTTATTTCATTTAGGCCTTTACAAGCACTTATGAACGTCAAAAATTATAAATAAGGTTGATTCTAGTTGCCCATTCCAAAAGTAGCTTCCTATGGAGAAGAACGGGCAAGAAACTCCATGGTTACTCTTTTTAAAACATAATGGGTATTACATTTGGTATGTAGTGCTTACAATATTTTAAGGGTTGACTCTGAGAAAGTTATACAATGCAAGTTGGACTAGGAATTAATTGATTAATTTTAATTATATGACAAAATTATTATACAAACTAATTTTAAGAAGTTAATGAATTTAACAAACCAAGTTATATAAAGCAAAAAAAAATAAAATAAAGACTTGATAAGAACGAAAACATGAATGAGTACAAAGATATTCCCAGACAGCCTGCCAGTCGCCAGGGAGGCCACTTGTGCAAAGTAGGACTAACGCCATACATCCTTATCGTCAATATAGTCTTTGATTTTATAGTATGCTCTCTTAATGAGAGTAGACTTGACGACATTCTTGAATTTTTTATCTGTAAGGTCTGTTACACATTTAGGTAGCTTATTGTAAAAGCGAACACTATTCCCTAAAAATGATTTGTTTGTTTTGCTTAATCTAAATTTTGGGACGACTATTTTGTGCTTATTTCTAGTATTAATATTGTGAATGTCACTTTTTACCTCGTACCGGTGCAAATTTTTCCGTACAAACATGATGTTTTCAAGAATATAGAGAGAAGGCAACGTGAGAATATTGATTTCTTTAAAAAACTCTCTCAGTGATTCGCGAGGTCCCATATTATATATAGCTCGAATGGCCCGTTTCTGAAGTATAAAAACAGATTCTACGTCAGCCGCTGCCCCCCACAGCAAAGTGCCATAAGACATTAGACTGTGAAAGTAGGCGAAATATACTAGCCTAGCCGTTGCTACATCCGTAAGTTGCCTTATTTTTCTTACTGCAAAAGCTGCAGAACTAAGTTTAGCCGACAAGGCTTTAATGTGGGCACCCCATTGTAATGTTGAATCTAAGGTTATGCCCAAGAAAGTGGTTTCTTTAATTAAATCTAGTTTATTGCCCTCAAGCGTGATGTTGAGATCAGCTTGGGCTACATTGGGTAACGCGAATTTTAAACATTTTGTTTTTGTGCTGTTTAGTAATAGATTATTGGCAGCAAACCATTTTGAAAGAGTAGCCAGGCAATCATCTACATGCACATGGCTAGAATCTTTTCTATTAATTTTAAAAATAAGGGAAGTGTCATCTGCAAATAGAATTACATCTGCCATGTCAGACATCATGTACGGGAGATCATTAATATATGCGAGAAATAGAAAGGGGCCCAGTATTGAACCTTGAGGCACGCCCATTTTAACTAATGATCCTGAAGATGTTGATCCGTTTATGTCTACTTTTTGCTGTCTGTCTGACAAATAGGATAAGACAAGTTTGAGAGCTTTACCACGAATTCCGTAATGGTTTAGTTTACAAATAAGAGTGTTGTGATCCACGCAATCAAACGCCTTGGAAAGATCACAGAATACACCTAAAGCGTTCTGTGAGTTCTCCCAGGCTTCCAGGATTTGAGTCACTAGCCTGACACCTGCGTCTGTAGTACATCTACCCTTCGAGAAACCAAACTGGTGGTCATGGAATATATTATTGAGGTTGAAATGTCTGGACATCTGATCTAGCATGATCCGTTCAAAAATTTTACTTAGCGCGGGAAGAACAGAGATCGGTCTATAATTAGAAGGGTTTTTCTTGCAACCTGACTTGAAGATTGGAATAATTTTACTGTGCTTCATGAGGTCAGGGAAGATGCCACTGTCAATGCAAAGGTTAAAAATGTCACTTAATATGGGGGCGATGCAGACTATAACGGAATTAAGGGCTTTCACAGAAATTCCCCATAGATCTTCGGTACTTTTTGAGTTTAAGCTCTTAAATGTTCTTAAAATAGTGTGCGCCGTAATACGATTAAATTTAAAGTCGGGTAGATTTTTAGGAAAATTTGTTTTTAGCATTGATTCAGCCGTGTGAGAGGACGAGTTAAGTGATTTTGTTACCTCTACCGGGATGTTTGAGAAATACGAATCAAACGCGTTGGCAACTTCTGCTTTATCAGAGACGACAACATCTATACATATAATAAATCTGTAGAAAAGTAATTTTTGTACATTGAAGAAATTGACAAAAAAAATAGCCGGCATGTTAAAGGATAACTAACAGAACCCATTTCCATCATTTTTGTCATTTTTGTCTGTTTGTCTGTTTGTCTGTTTGTCTGTTTGTCTGTTTGTCTGTTTGTCTGTTTATCTGTTTGTTTGTTCGGGATTCACGTAAAATCTACGAATTAAATGCAGACAATGCTTATATACAAAAATTCTACGTAACTTGGGGTATTACTTAGTTTTTGTTTCATCGAAATCGATTCACTCTATCAAAAGATATGATTAATTTTGTGAATTCAAGATGTAAAATATTACGACACGCAATCTGTTTGTCAAAACTGTACATTTGAATGTTGTACTTATATTAGTTGTTCGGCCTATTATTAATCTTTACACAGAAAATCACACCTTTATAAGTAACTTCGGAAGAAAAAAAAATATGAAAATTTTGTTTAGCCAAGGTTAAAGTAGCTCCATCTGTGGTAAAAATACATCAAATTTGTCAAAAGAGCGAGGTGGTAAATGACAATTAATTTTTCTTTATAGAGGATTATTATTTCAACAGATGGAGTTGTGTATTTTCCGTAATTCACCATATTTTAACACGTAGTGTAATTTTTCGATAGACATTTCAATAGTTTTGTCAGTTTGCCGTACCACATCATAATCCAACTATAATTATTACCTTGATGAAAGGAAAATTAATAGTTCCCAGCCAAATTTAAAGCGGTGCCATCTTTATGTCAAAAATGATGACTTTAGTGGAACAATTAATTATCATTTAAAGTTACAGATGGAGTTCATATCAAGATTTTTTCATAAACATAGTTTAGCTTATCTTCCACTAATGTGGTGGCCTTAAAACAAATTACTTTGAGTGAGTAGTATTAAGTAGACCTTAATTATTTTTTCTGATGCAAAATATGTAAACTTAATCCTAGAAGAAAGGAAGATCTATCTCTCGCAAGCGCTGCTAAGCGTGAGGTAGGTAATGTAGGCTTCTGTAGCTTTAAAAACAAGCCTAGATACAAAGTGCAGATAAGAAATGGGAGCTTTCTCGATTTAATACCATACACACGTAAAATGCTTTATGCGTCTGGAAACGTACAAATTACGCGTCACATACCAGAGACATGCTTACTTTCAACTTCTGATCGCAAATACACTGTTCACGATTACGAACAGTCTCAGTAAGACCCGAGCCAAGTCTAAAAAACACCTTTTATATAAAACTACGTTTGATGTCATTCAATTACAAAGACAGAATTGTTCTCTGCTGCAAATCCTATCCACCTATCCTAATCCAGCATGCATTGCAGGTGTGCATTGCACAAAAACCAATGGTATCCTATTAGAGAAGTCAAAAGAGTCGGCCTGCCAACGTCAGCTTTTGCGCTAAGCAAGTGTTCTTAATAGTACCATCAGAATTACATTCATCGTTGAATGAGGTGAATACATTTTCAGAAACCACAATAACAGTAGGAGCCAAACCGTATGATAGCTTCATAGAGCTCTGATTGGCCCCAGGTGACCAACTCAGGTCTGATTTGTTCGTTCATCAGATCTTTGAAAGTGTTTCGGTGGATACTTACTGTCGTCCTGTTTACGTGTGACACAAAATCTTCTTATATATAAAAATGAATTGCTGTTCGTTAGTCTCATTAAAACTCGAGAATGGCTGAACCGATTTGGCTTATTTTGATTTTAAAATGTTTGTAGAGGTCCAGGGAAGGTTTAAACGATACGAAGTTTGTTGGGTCAGCTAGTTATTAATAATTAATCGGGGATCGTTGTCACGTGATTTAGTTTTACCTGTTTCAGAGTTTATAATACTCCAGACAGTTTTTATTTTACAGGCTCACAACAATGTGGCTATGATCGATCCATATCGAGCATGATGACAGATTGACCGCTTCCCGCGTAATGTGGCGCGCGGAATGCGCGGGCGCACTGATCTAGCGGCGGTCGCCATCGCCATTACATATGGTATGTGGCGGGAAATGCGATCGGTAATGTGTTGAAAGCACAAAATGTGATGATGGATGATAGATCCGTGATATTGGTACGAAGTGCTATGTCGCCTACGATCGTTCGGAATTATCAAGATGTGTGCATGATCGTTCAGAAATGTTTCAATCGATGGCAGTTATGTGTAATTGACGTGTGTTACAAATGAGAAAGCTTCTGTCTTTCTGATAATAATGTTGTTGAAGTTCGAAATGATGTCTGTATAGATCAAGTCTTCAAAAAGTGTTCTCCTACATATGGCTTAAACTTTTTGTTGACTTAGATAAGTGTCATTTTAGCGTACTATTTCTTCGCAAATCTTTTACCCAACCTGTATTTGGACACATATTATATATCTTTACTTTATATACATACTTACATTTACATACATATAACGTTAACGTAAACGTATACTTATAGAGCGTAAATGTTCATCAACAGTAATTTCTCCGGCGAACACTGAGTGATGCCATCTCGTCTAAAGTGTAACAAGACGATACACTCTTGACGACCGTGTTATTACTACATTATAAAAATTATAATATTTATGTTTATGCTACTTTTGAAGTCTGAAGTAACGGAATTATTAACAGCGCTTTCAGGGGAGCAGGGGACATGTTCACAAACTTATACAGAGTTACAGTTACAGTTACAGCCTTTTTTATCGTCCCACTGCTGGGCGCAGGCCTCCTCTCACACGGAGAAGGATTGAGCATTAATCACCACGCTTGCTCAATGCGGGTTGGTGATTTCAGACTATATAGTCCAGGTTTGAAGATGTTTTCCTTCACCTTTTTATCAGCCATTGGTGTCTAAGATATACTTAGAAAGTACATACAAACTTAGAAAAGTTGCATTGGTACTTGCCAGACCTGGATTCGAACCCGCGCCCTCATACTCGAGAGGTTGGTTCTTTGCCCACTAGGCCACCACGACTTCTACACACTTTATACAGAGTATTTTCAGATAACTGTTACCCGCGCATCATCATCCCCGGGTAAAATATAACCCGTGCCAGCCGGAAACAGTATAGTTTTTATTTTGTTCAGCAGCTTAGGAGCCTACAGGGTGAAATCAAATAAACAAAAAATTGAAAGTCACTCTTGCACGGTCCTAAAAAGTAAACATCCTAGTAAAAGGTCCCATAGAGATTAAGGATGCGGAACTCCATAGAAACTCTTTCTATGAACTATCATGGAACTTCTTCGGAATTTTTTATTTCCCTTATACCTAACCTTGCGTCTCTGAAAAACCTTACATAAAATGTTATATATGGAGGCAAAAACAGCCAATCTCTTAATCTAATGCTACTTAAGGCTAGACAAAAGATTGATGATAACGGATAGGCCTGAAAGTGTGAGAACAGCCTAACCGTAGAACATTGGTGACTAATATATTACCAGAAGAAGATGTCAGGCGCATAATATCGATTTTCAGATGCTAGTTTATTGGGAGAATATATCTATGTAAGATTGCAGTTGGGAATAAGTGAGATAAATGATGATGGCTTCTTCTATGAATGGGAACTACCTATGCGTTTTTGAGAAAATCTGTGGCTAGTGTCCTTTTCGACAGTTTTGTGTGAATATATTTTATAAAACGACATCTAAGTTTAGAATATCGCCTTCTCAATAATCCTTTCTCTCTATTAGTAATATTAAAGTCATAGGAGCATCGTCCGCCATTTTACAGCCGAGTTCCACAGGCAACATATAAACGCGCGAAGCGCGGCAAGTTTAAATTAAATTAGGTGATTAATGAAATAACATTTCATTACATATATAGCATCTTTTTATACAGCTTACGGTGTGTTTCACCGTTTAACCGAACCATTTTTAGTTGAAAATGACCCAAATCTCGAAAATGACTGAAAATATTACCGACCAATGGATGGCAAGTATACGGCTGGTTATGAATTGGTTATCGTTATAGTTGTTTTAGTTTTAAATACATTATTGCAAAACAAAGTACTATAAACTATAGGTACTTTTTAAATATGTAAATCAATAACGATGAAAACTGATTTTCCCCTACAATCCCTTCACCCATCCGTTTCACTCACCGTAATATACTTACTTAGCTAAAACTTGAAGAACATAACTCGCATGGTTACTTCATGAACTTTACAGACGACTGTAATTAGACTTAAGACATTTTACTTTTTGTCTAAGATACGTAGATAAGTACCTAAATGGTGCTTCATAAATGTATGGAACAATGTACGAGTATGTTCCGGCTGTGATCACCAGTGTTTCTTAAACCTATAAGCATCTGAAAACAAAGAAAACTTTACTCATTATTTGCCATATACGTATGTTCGTACGTTACAGTGTGTGAACCTCTTGCCGTAGCAGTATAATAAAAAAGATGCATGTAAGTAAGTAAGTAAGTTATTAGATAAACCTAAATGAAAAAACTCATTAGCTGCTGGAAGATCTGATTATAAGAATCCGGGGCCGGAAAAAGATACTCAATGGTCTAAGCCAATTGAAATATCTAGACTTTTCCTCTTTTTCAGAAGAAACGTTCAAGTAACACAGCCCATCAAAAACCGCTTTTGAAGTTAATCATTGGACACCTCGGGCATGCGCAGTAGAGTTCAGTACTTCTGTCACAAGTTCCTATACCCAACTTCGAACTAGGAAAGCTACCTGATGACAACAGTATCTAAGTACACGTAATGGTGTATTTAACACCTTAATTCACAACCTAGCCTTGAGAAACACTGCGTAACAATAATGAACGCGTGCGCATACAGAGCCGAATGGAGCCGAAGGGGCCCGAGCGTGACGGGCGCCCATCCACTCATCTACGAGATAATACGCTGATTACATCTAAATTACGAAAACGCACTCACAGCGACCGACTTTGTTTCTAATGTTGAATAGAAATGTATTATAAGGGCATTTCTTATACCTTCTCATAAATAAACATTTGAAAGAATCAGCCGACTTTCAAGAGCTCATTTTCATAGGCTTAGCCAACTATGTTGGGGGCAGCTTCCAGTCTAACCAGGGGCAGCTGAGTACCACTATTTTATAACATTTTAAGAGAAAAAAATGACAATCACGCAGTATCTATGTATAATTTTCTTCAGCGTTGAAATGCATGCAGAGTGAGTAAATGCACCTATGCAAGCAACCATTGGGACATATTTCGAAACTACAACAGTAGCACAAGTTGTTTTAAAAATTATCTGCTTAATTTATTTTTAGAAGGCATTCCTAACTACTACACATAACGTTAATGCAAATAATCCAGTTTTAAATGGTCTACAAAATTATTAAGACGCCCCTCTTTTTCTGGGAAAATTCTTCACTGCATGAAATAGTAGGAAACAGGTTGTTTTGCGTAATAAATATGTAGAATAAACCTGCAAGTCTACATATTTTCCTTCACAATAGTCACCAACAACTTTTTAACTAGGTACTTACATTTTTTATATGTAAAGTTTAAAAATTCCTATCAAAAGGTCGCACTTGTGACCGGAATTAATAAAATATCTTATCTTTTTAGCAACGCATAATTTGCTCTTATTAAAGTGTTGAATAATATTATTTACAATGTATAGTGACCACCTTTCTCGCTATTTATGTCAATTTTTACAAGTTTCTTAGCCCTTTTTACTATGTCATAAATGTCTGTAGGTACTACTACTAGGTACTCAAAATAAATGACTATACGTGAGCTTAAAAACTCTACTTAAAAAGTGGTAGGTACTCAAAAACAAATGACTACAACTGAGCATGGAAAACAGTATTCAAAAAAAAATTTAGAGCATTATGGCCTTACTACAAAAACTTAACCACCTGTTTTACACTTGTCTAAAAAAATTGTGGCTTCAAAATGAACCATATGTCAACGTCATAATTTGAAATTTTTTTAGACAAGTCTTAAACTGACGTTTAAAAGTTTTTGTGGTAAGATGGTTAGTGTTTATATATTTGCAATGGCTTCATTTTAATATCTATTCAGGTTCAAATTCAGCATTAAATATTTAGTTAAGTCGATCTAAGTGTACTGCACCCTATGTTAGGGTTACTAGGTAACATAAGGTCTTGATCTCTGTCGATTTTGCTCAGCATCATGGCTGAAGTGCCTTTAGTGGTTTCCGATTGCAATAGGTAGAGAAAATAGATCGTATTTTCGATTTCAACAATCAACTATTTTGGGCAAGTTGCGAAAGCCAATTTATTTATTTATTTATTAAGGGACAAAAAACAGTTACATAATAAAACTTATCGAATAAAGTATTAGGAGAATTGCATTAATTTTGAACTTATAATTGACGTAATATACCTAACTTTGTGAAAAATATATTAAAAAAAAACTCCAAAATTGGCAGTCATCCAATTTTCTTTATTTTCCGAAATATAAAAATGTGTTCAACACTGATGCCTGCATTAAACAAAATCGCGCGTTTTTTTTTTCAAAAAACTCTGTTACTTTTTCTAAAATAAAAAGCCAGCACACAATTTATTTAACCTGGCAACCCTGGTTATGATCTGCGATACAGTGCTTCACGCCCCGCGGATTGCTTAAATGCTACTCGAGTACTAATGGGCTTGGCTTACACGCTGCTATTCGGCCTTATTTACGAGCCTTTGGTCCAGTCCCACCAAGGAATTTATATGGATCACGGTGCACTTTTGAATAATTAGTGGGATTTGATTACAAAGTTCCCGAAAATTATTATTTAATTAATATCTTAGAGCTAGTGCGCACTGGTGACTTTTGTCAGCGTGACAATTTTGACACTTATCAAGTCCGTGGATAAGTATGGAAATGCGAGCATGCTACGACGTGATAACTGGGTGACATCCATATAACATTCGAAAAAAAAATACTCGATTCAAGGTGTCGAACTTCCTATAGAGTCCACGGGCGTAGCCAGGGGGAGGGTTTTGGGGGTTCAAACCCCCCCCGAAAAGTTAAGATAAAATTTAACTATATTAATTAATTACACTCAAAAGTATGTGGTTTGGATTGGATTCTCTACGGGCGCACCGCGCCGAGCACCGCTGTTTCCACTGCTACCCCAGAATAGTTATTTGTTATACAAGAGTGCAAAGTTGCTTTTTAACCGCGGGCTCAATTTTGATGACCGAGCAAGCGAAGGATTCTAAAATTGAAACACGAGCGTAGCGAGTGTTTCAATAATTAGAATCCTGAGCGATAGCGAGGGAATCAAAAGAGCACAAGGTGAAAAATCTTTGCACTCGAGTGCAACACGTAACTTTTCATCCCACCTCATCGAGGAAATTTCTAAACTCAAAAGAAGAAAATGGCACGCACGTCACACATGGCAAATTAAAAAGATGTACCTATTAAAATTTATTTATGCAAAAACTCAGTTTAAAAATGTAATGAGGTTTAAAATCGACCTCAAAACAATAAAAAATAATAATTTCATCCCACTTCATCGAGGAAATTACTAAATGCAAAAAAAAAAACAAAATGGCGCGCACATATGAGTATCTAATTAAAAATAAGTACCTAGTTAAGTTCATTTATTTGAAAACTCAGTTTAAAAATGAAACGAGGTTAAAAATCTATGTAAAAACAATAATAAAAAATACTTAATAAATTCAATAATTATTTTAAGCAGTATTTTATTTGTTTAATATGTATTTGTTTGAAAAGTCTTATCAAGATTGTCACAAATGGAGTATTGCACACGATGTTCTAAATTCAAATCACTTTGCCGCTCTAGAGAATAAAAACGGTTTTTGCGCTCAGATATCAAAGGGTAAAACTACTCTTTCCGAGATGGTGGGATGAAAAGGTCTTTTTCAAGTCTAAGAAGGCTTAAAAACTACTTGCGGAACACAACGGGTGAAAACAGACTGAATGGCTTGGCTCTCATGAACATTCACTATGGGATAGAAATTGATGCGAATGAAGTAGTGGATATATTTAAAAAGAAGAACAGAAGATTAATTCTATAACGTGTACCTAGGTATAACTGAACGTATTTTTTTTATTTAGCCTATATTGTCCCCCTGCTTGAAAAAGGTCTTCGACGATTCCTTCCATTCCAGAAGTCCCCCCGATTCTAAAACCTGGCTACGCCCGTGATAGAGTCTACACTTAATGTTAATTTGATTCACGATCTTAATTGTAACTCCAATATGACAAAGTCTATTCTCGCATTCTTAAAAAAAAAATCTGACCGCTGAGACTCCTATGTCGAATTACGAAAGATCTTACCAGATGCCTTCCAAGAAGTAGGCCTATTAGTAGTACCGAAGAACCATGCCTAATATTCAATTGGAAAGACGTTTTCCTTATATTATAGTATAACCTATTATTACTCTATATAAATACATCATTTCCTATTAAAGTGAAGCTCTGACCCATGATTCAGTTTAGCGAGAATGACTAAATCGATTAGGGGTTATGAGATCAATCGATTTCATTTGATTCGATTGAGCTTTTGATATTAATTGGTTTGCTTTTATTTCTTAAAAGTTTTCCTAATTTAGATACTAGGTACCTACTAAGAACCTCTTCAGACAGAGTACCTATCATCTAATGTATATCCATGTCCAGAACTGAACAAATTCACTTTCTCATTTATAGCAATCGTGGGGATTTCCACGCCAAGATAGATAACAATGAACTTATAATCATAACCAACATATTAAGTTATGTAAGTTTTCACTCCCCCTTTCCTACTTTAAATTATTTGTTTTGAACAGACATTTGTGGTAGAAAACACACTGTAATTCATTACCCATGCTCGTGAACTTGTCGAAGTGGAAAGGGCAAGTGTAAACGTTGTTTGTCAATTGTTTTTACGTTTCACCTCACTGGGCAGCCACAATCGACTGACACCTGCCATACCTAATCATCCTTCCGACCTTACGATTAGTTTGATTCGAACTGTTGACCCAGAAACCAATCAGGGGTTTTTTGGAATAATACGAACGACTAGCATTTCGTTGCAGGATCATCATAGATTCGTTAAAAGGTTTGAGAAAAGTTGATCAGGTCTCATGATCGCGAAGATTTCATATACTTAGTGTAGGTAGTATTTAGCAGCCTACACAAAGGGTGCCGTTTATCTCAATTGTTTCAGAGTTTTGGCATGAAAGCAGCCCAAATAAATAAACAAACTTTTGCATTTACAGTTTTAATACCTAAAGATATTTAAGAAAAGCATGACGACGCAATCTTTCGTTTAACTTTTCTTTTACAACAGTTGCTGTTAAAACTTAAACTGCTTTCCCAAACTCAACAAATTGATCTTGATAACAGTACGTGGATACAATGAAGGCTCACTATGTTAATTACAAAGACTTGCTTAATTACCGCCTATGTGTTACTTGATGGAAACTTGTATGGATAACCAGAGCATGCATAAAAGATGCGATAATAATAGCTTATAATTAATAACTCACTTAAGGGTCGCTTTTATGTAGAGGAAACGCAGTTTTTACCAAGATTATGGAGTCAGAAATTGAGCAAAATTTGTTACCCGACTGCCAAAGAAGGAGGGTAATGTTTTTTAATCAGTAGAAAATACGACGAAACATTTATCAATTTTAAACTGCTTGGTCTGGGACCACCTTCTTAGGCCCGGTTGTTCGTACGTTACGGTAAAGTTAAAGTTAAAATTTTACCGTTGTCAATTTTGACCACGGTTAATTTGTCATTTTTATTATGAAATTTTAACGTTCAACAACGCTTTTTGAATTTAAACCCTGTTAATTTTACTGTAACTAGAATTTAACCGTAACCTTGACGTAACCGAGCTTCGAACAACCGGGCCTTAGTTAAGTTATGTACCTACTTACCTACCTACAGTTACTGTCAAATCACGCTCTGAAGATCAACATTTCGTCTTTTCGTCATAGTAACTACATTTTGACTAACGTGAAATCTCCATTAGACGAAAACAAAGATGTTAAGAGATGACCATTTCCTGAAAAACAATATTCCGTTAATACCAACTCAAGCGAAGGTTTCCAGTTCATCGCCATACAGTTCGCCACGCTCTTTGAATGATAACAAACAATTTAAAGGAAAAGAAATCGTCATTATTGGTGCATATCCAACCTCAGCTTTCGTCCAATGGCCGCTTGTCTATGGTCTTGAAACAAATAAGGTTCATCGTCTGTCCACAAAATTGAACATTTATTTGATAGCAATACAAGTAATGGGTACTCTCTTCCAATTTATTTTGAAATTGCTTATTCAAAGCTGAATTTTGTGGTTTATAATTTGACTTTCTATTTGATGTTTGGGTTTTTCGGGTGCCTGCTATTGTTTATCGGTTATCGACATAGAGGATATGGTATGTATCGGTTTCCTTTAGGTAGGTATGTTTCCTACCCAAGTTATACCTTTTTTTTTTTTTTTCCGACGTCAAAAATCATCAAATGACCCCTCCCGCTGTGGGTTAGCAGCGGTGAGGGAGTGTCAGACTCTTACTGACTAAAAACCGTCGTGTTCCGTCATAGGCCTTTTATGTACCAGGGCCGCGGTATCTCTTTCGAACAACCCGCAGCCCCGGCAGGCCTTGGCCCTGCTGGGCCCCGCTGGGGTTGCTAACATCTCTTTGAGGAGCGCGTGGAACAACGCGCGCCGTCGACACGGGTCTGTCGTCTAAGCAGACAGAGGGACGATGAGCCACCCGAACTCACCGCCCACAGACCCACGCCTACGGTGGCCGGGAGTCATCTCGCGACACCCGGCGCCCATGGTGTCTACCTCGTCCAGCGCGGCGGCCGGGATGAGAGGTGCGAACTCTCTGGCGTTCCGCCTCCTCCTTCTCGAGCATGACCGTTTCGCAGAAGGAGGCGACGGCATCCCATTCCCTCTCGCCCCGGACCATGGCCTGAACCAGGGCCGGACGCGAGAGGTCGCCGCCGCCCAAAGCCTCGACGAGGACCCGGCGGTGCCCCTCCCATGCGGGGCACACCTGGACTGTGTGGTCCACCGTGTCCTCGGGGCTGTCCGCACAATGGTGACACCCGGGCGCCTCCTCACGACCGATGCGGTGCAGGTACCTCCCGAAACAACCGTGTCCGGTGAGGACCTGCGTCATGCGGTAAGTGAGGGCGCCGTGACTCCTCCCGAGCCACTCCTCAAAGAGGGGACTTACCGCCACGATGGTGGCGTGCCCTGCACTGGGTTGCGATAGTCGCTCCCTCCAGGCCACCATGAGATCGCGCCGGAGCTCCGCCCGCTGCGCGACAACTTGCCGCGGTAGCGGAGTTTCCCCCCGGCGCTGAGCCTCCTCGCGCCAGTCGTACAGGCGCAAGAAGACCCTCGCCTCCAGATCCCACGGTGGCAGTCCAGCAAGTAGGCCAGCTGCTTCGCGGGAGATCGTGCGGTACCCCCGGATTAGCCTAATGGCTATCACCCTTTGGGGCACGTTCAGGTAGTGTACAGCCCGCGGCCGTACCGAACGTGCCCATACCGGGGCCCCGTAAAGGGCCATGGACCGCATGACCCCCGCGTAGAGTTTACGGCAGGGGGCGTTTGGGCCTCCCAGATTGGGCAGGAGCCGCTTGAATGCAGCACCTGCCTTCTCCAGTTTGGGGCCCAAACGTCGGAAGTGCTCGACGAAGCTCCACCGGCCGTCGAGGACGAGTCCCAGGTATTTCATCGCCCTCTCGACGCCGATGGTAACCCCCCCCACCGTGACTTGGGAGCCTGAAGGTGGCGCGTTCCGAAGCCCATGAAAGCACATGGCCTCGGATTTGTGCAAGGCCACCTCCAGTCCCAGCAGCTGGATCCTCTCGATGACTATCGCAACCCCGCGCGTCATTATGTCGGCCGCCTCCTGGTGCGACCTCCCCTGTGCCAGAATCAGCGTGTCGTCAGCGTAGCAGACCACGCTGACGCCGCTAGGGAGGTCGGCGCGCAGCACCCAGTCGTAGCCGATGTTCCACAAGAGCGGCCCCAGTACCGACCCCTGCGGAACACCGCACGACATCTCTCGCCGGTTCCATTCCCCGTTGTGACCAGGGTAAATGATGGACCTATCCGACAGATAGGCCTCGACCACGCGACGAAGGTAGGTCGGCACCCGGTGATACCGGAGTGCCTCCCTGATGCAACTCCAGGGAAGGGTGTTGAAGGCGTTGGCGATGTCAAGGGACACCGCCAAGACGACCCCCCCCCGGGACACAGCATCCCCCGTCGTGAGAGCTCTCACGCGCATGATGGCGTCCACCGTTGAGCGCCCCTTGCGGAAACCGAACTGGTGGTCCGCAAGGTCCGGCCCTATCCCCCCAAGGTGCGCGACGAGGCGGTGTGCGACAACTCGCTCAAAGAGCTTGCCCACCTCGTCGAGCAACACGATAGGCCGGTATGCGGACGGAGAGTCCGCAGGGCGCCCCGGCTTCCGTATGAGGACCAGTTTCCCTGTCTTCCAGCGAAGTGGGAACTGGCCCCTCTCCAAACATGCGCTGAGAAGCCCCCTAAGTCGAGGCCCGAGAGCCTCAAGGGCCAGGACCCAGGCCTTGCCAGGCAGGCCATCAGGCCCTGGGGCGGTGTTTTTGGCTTTCAGCCTAGCCACCGCCACGCTCAGGTCCACCCCAGTCACCTCGGGGACATCGTCGTCGTCGGAAGTGTGGTCCGTAGTTGACACCGCGGGTTGCAGAGCCATGGGCGGGGGAGAGTGTTCCCCGCGCGAAGGGAACAGAGCGCTCACCACCTCCTCCACCAGCTGAGGCCGGAGACTCTGGGTCAGCGGGGGGGCCCATGGGCGGAGCTTGCCCCGCACCATTTTGTACGGGCGCCCCCACGGGTCCCTGTCCAGAGACCCCAGCAGCTCCGCATTGGCCACCTCCTTGGCCTGGATGATGGCCAATTGGAGGGCGGTCTTCGCAGCTCTGTATCCCTCATACAGCTCTGCTTCCCTGGCCTCTGCATCCGGAGGGCGGATGCGCAGCCTGCGGTGTCTGGTGTACAGGTGCCTCGCAGCGACGCACGCCTCTCGAAGGGCCGCGATCTCGCAAGACCACCAGTACACCTGGCGTCGGGCGCGTCCTGGCGGGACTCGGGGCATGGCCACGTCACAAATCTCGGACATGGTCTCCCGGAACCACTCCGCCTCGTCGTTGATGTCGGCGGGCCTGTCCGGTGATGACACCCAGGCCTGCACGACTGAGGCTTCCAGGAGAAGCTCCCGGTCAAGGTGCCTCAGCGCCCAACGTGGACCACTCGGGGTCTGCAGGACCGGCGCGCTAGGGTTCTGGGCGGAGACGTCAAACCGGATGTACCGGTGATCGGAGTAGGTCTCCACCCTCTCCTCCACGCGCCAGTCAAAGACACGCGGCAGCAGAGCGGGGCTGGCGAACGAGATGTCCACCACTGACTCGCCCCGCATCCGTACACACGTGGGGACAGAACCCCGATTGAGGACGACCAGGCCTGCCTCCAGCGCCCAGACCCAAGTTATACCTTCTGAAAGAATCCAGTAGGTAGACACTACTTACTTAGATACCTACCTATGAAAGATGTTTTCGTTTATCCTGTACCAAATAATAATTCCGCAACTATCCCAAGCATGGGGTTGGCCTTATGCAAAGCATTGAGCGCGAGTTTTAAGAACTTCTAAATAATAATTAATTTTCTATTGTACAAAATAAAATAATTGAATATTTGTAACTAAAACGAATTTGTTATCCTACCTTCTCGTTCAACCCACGTGGTAGTCTAAACTCAACAAATTATTACGTCTCACCTCAAACTCTCAAAACCTTATAAAGACGGAGTTATATGAAATAAAACAATGTTTCACTGAAACATTATGTACCGTAGAACGTACCAGAATATAAGCACGCATCAGCCACCTCGTTTACATGGTTCATAATTTTAATTTTCCAAAGATAATCTCGTCGAGCAACCAGCGAGGCTCCAAGTAGCGGCGCGTTACGCTCCACGGCTCGGCCGAAGACCTCGAGGCGACAGTTTTTTCGTCAATCTCAAAGAAAAAGTCAAAACGAATAAAAGCCACCGCTTACGAAATCACGAAAACTCGTGTCGGCAAAATTGCTTAAAAAACATATTTTATTTGCCGTCTTTCGACGTCAATTTCAGGGGATTGTCAATTCTAAATGTTGACATATAAGAGTCAGGTTTCAGTTTGAGAAATGGTAGATACTGCTAGTACGTGCATACTCCGTCAGCCACAAATAAATTGCCTCCATCAAGGGACAGTTAAACGCATAGAAATTTGTCCGTAATCCCAATGGTTACTAACACTTCTTTCCACAAAGGGCTTTGATGTTAGCGCAATTTGAACAATAATTGCCGCGTAATGTGCTACCGTTTGGACCACGTTCTTACTTTAATATTCTTTGAAGTACTTAAAATTCCTTTCTAAGCACCATTTCGACTGTAACAGCTAATAATGTAATTTAAGAAGCTATTAAAAGTGAACAAACGCCAATTTGTAGCAAGATAAACTGCATGCGATATCATACATGTCTATTTTTTTGTTCTCCATCATTATGTTACAACAATGCCTAAACGTATCGCAATTCATTCAATTCGAACACCTTACCTACTTCCATGGCTTTTAATCTATACTTATCTATGTACGTCTCTTTTAAATTGATAAACGTGGTTTCCGTTCTTTTACACTTTTTCTAAGCTTAAAGAAGTCGTTACACAATTATGCGGGCATTCGACGAAGCCTAAGCTTCAGTCCACCGGAGTGCGATGCCACTTATTCTCCTAAATTATTTGCAAACAAGTCCCAAATGTCGTGTTTTTCTGTTCAAACCTATAGACAACGACTTTTTCCTAGTTTTTTTTTTTATACAAGTCAAATACCAACAGAAGCTATTCTTTATAAAAATTTCGTTCGTGGAGTGTCTGCGCGGTTGATGACCGCCGCTCGTCATGGGCGAGCGACCAGCAACTCCTGCGCAAGCCACGCTCTTGCCATCACACGCCGACTTTATGATACATTATTATTCATTTTGTGGATTAAGGATACGTTAAACCGGATTGTAATTAAAACGTGAATGTACCTGTATGAAGAATGTTTCCTTGTAATTGTTAAAATTATTTCAAGCAGGGTGATGCAACGGTTGGCAACCGAACGAGGGAACGAATATTATGAACCAGATTGCACTTATTTTTAACAGGTAGGTACGTTTATTTAACCATGTTTTCTAACCTCGTTATTTTAACTAGTTCAGGCTTTTCTTTTTAGAGTCGTGGTGGCCTAGTGGGCAAAGAACCAACCTATCGAGTATGAGGGCGTGGGTTCGATTCCAGGTCAGGCAAGTACCAATGCAACTTTTCTAAGTTTGTATGTACTTTCTAAGTTAATCTTAGACATCAATGACTGTGTTTCGGATGGCACGTTAAACTGTAGGTCCTGGCTGTCATTGAATATCCTTGGCAGTCGTTACGGGTAGTCAGAAGCCAGTAAGTCTGACACCAGTCTAACCAAGGGGTATCGGGTTGCCCGGGTAACTGGGTTGAGGAGGTCAGATAGGCAGTCGCTTCTTGTAAAGCACTGGTACTCAGCTGAATCCGGTTATACTGGAAGCCGACCCCAACATAGTTGGGAAAAGGCTCGGAGGATGATGAGGCTTTTCTTTTTAGCCTATTTCCGCAAAACAGTCAATTTCGATAATCTATTATTATACAAAACTTCGAATTCATGCATGTCAGGTTCGTCCCTGGAGCTGGCACTCATTTGAGAAGGAACTTGGGTGGGCAGGAGATCGTAAAAGTTAAATTATATTATGTTCATATGAGTACCTACTTATTTTGTAACAAGTTAGCAAGAACCGGCTGATTGATAGGTACATTTTAATACAGAAACCACCTTCCCCCTATATTTGCACATGGCATCAATAAATTATCACAGCATATTAAACGGCTCGTTGACAACATGTTCGTGGTTCACTTATTTATGATCCCATCAACCGTTTTTCCTTACTGACAGCTGAAACATACCACGGTGTTATGGGTATAACTGTCATTTTAACACAGGGGTCTATATTCCTAGAATATCTATTTAATCAACTAGAACGTTGAGATTGGCAATAACTGGGATGGTAAAAACTAATGCCATTGGTGTTGTTGGTAAATGCCAACAACCGGGAGGGCGTCACGGCGCCGCGTGCGCACATTATGCACCCCAGTGTAACCGTAATTAGTGGTAACCTTTATGATAGTGCTGTAAACTCGTTTGTGCCTTCTTTGGAAGCTTTTGAGACTTGAGTAGTGTTTTTCAAGTGGTCTTAATTGAATTTGTAAAAGAAAATCGTTGGGTTGTTATAACTTTCTTTGACACTTCAGTTAGTGTTTTAAAATCACATGAAAATATATGCTTATTTTGAATTCCTGGGCCTACAATTTTAGGCTTATTCTTGTACAACCGACCCATAAATTATAAACACACTGGTAAACGCTCCGTCCGACCGATTACCTGAAAACTAAGCCACCACGTGGTCATTTCATTCACAATTGCACCGATCCATAATCCCTTATATTTTACCGCTCAATACACTGTAAAGTGAAGACGTTACGATACTTTGGAACACATAGGTACTTATTAAAGAACTCTACTTAATTAACTAACCAAAGCGCATATACCCCCAACACAACTCATCAAAACCTAAACACGCATCAAGACAACAAGGATCTCAGTAATTAAAATTAATAACAATAGGTTGCAGGACCGTCGCAGGAGCGTCGACCTGCCACGCGCGAGCGCGCGCGCAGCCACCGTGCGGGGTGCATGACACCGCAGGTGGAACCGCACCTGCTTGACTCCGACCGAGACCTTTATGACGAAAACGGCTTACGTAAGGGTAGTAAATAGACAGGGTCAGCTGTGGTCAAGTCAGTTGTTGTTCAAGGGCAGTTGTTTTTCTGGTTTGGTTGGTGTACTTAGCAGTAAGGACGGGAAATACAACAGGTATCTACTCTTCTGAAACGTTGTGCAGGATATTTTAGAAATTACCGAAGTACATGGTATCTGATGAAAGGATTCAAGGGTCTTATTAGAAGAGTAAACAGATACACCTCAGAACTTTGGAATTTAATTTAACCCTTAATTTGGCAAGCATAATGTTTATAAAATTTTATTAAAAAAATACTGTAGTCTAATTATTTGAGGTATAAGGAAATAGAGAAAAATATTATAAAAATGTTTTTTTCAGTAATTGCGCTGAAATAATATGTATCTTATTTTACACATTGCCAAATACGGAGGAATGTATAGTTTTTCGATAATGTATCCAAAAGGATACATTACCAAATCGGGGTTATAAAATAAAATAGTTAATTGGTAAGAAAATTTATTTTTTTACATGAAAATCGTAAAAACAGTTCCGTTGTTTAGCTAGACATAATCTCACATTACATTTTATCCTAATCCAGTGAAGATGTTAAGGAACTATTATAAGAATCATGTTGTATTCCATAAACTGGCAAAGATGTGTTATCTTCCTCATTGTCTGTTGTGTCACTGTCGTCCGATCGTGCATTTCCTGCAGGAATCAACGCTAGAATGCGCTTTGATCTTGCTCGTTGAAATACCTACGAACAAAAAAATTGCACATGCAACCAAACCAAACCCAAGCAAACTGAACACTGAACTTTTTATATGAAATTATGTCAAAAATTATGCAAAAAAAATCGAAATAAAAATTAATTTTATCCTACGGAACCTTACATGCTGTAGGGTCTCACATGCGTGTAGTTAATATTTTTTTTATGTAAACATTACGAGAAATTAAACGTGCGATAATAGGTTAACTTTTGGCAATGTGTCTTTAAAGATACAATGTCGTATAGTCGACATTTGAGCAAAGTATCTTTAAAGATACATTGAGGTTTGACAACGTGTCATGGCTCGATAAATACATTTCTATGCCATAATTTCAGCTAAATCGTTAGTATATTACGTTACACACATAAAATAGTGAGAACCTGACATCATCACATATAAAAAATAATAAAAATCAATAAAGCTTACAGCTTTGTTGCTCTTCGTGTCCGTCATTTTTTCAGGTCGACGTAAATAGGGATGTCCAGTTGTTGAAAATGCAATAGACTTACTTTTCCTAGTGATGTCATGAGTCAAACTTTATAATTAAATCGATCGATTCAAAAAAATACAATTACTTAATGTTACAGATTTTTTTAAAGTTGTTGTATCTTTAAAGATACATTTTCAAATTAAGGGTGTAGTTAATTTTAAAAATATTAACTACACGCATGTGAGACCCTACAGCATGTAAGGTTCCGTAGGATAAAATTAATTTTTATTTCGATTTTTTTTGCATAATTTTTGACATAATTTCATATAAAAAGTTCAGTGTTCAGTTTGCTTGGGTTTGGTTTGGTTGCATGTGCAATTTTTTTGTTCGTAGGTATTTCAACGAGCAAGATCAAAGCGCATTCTAGCGTTGATTCCTGCAGGAAATGCACGATCGGACGACAGTGACACAACAGACAATGAGGAAGATAACACATCTTTGCCAGTTTATGGAATACAACATGATTCTTATAATAGTTCCTTAACATCTTCACTGGATTAGGATAAAATGTAATGTGAGATTATGTCTAGCTAAACAACGGAACTGTTTTTACGATTTTCATGTAAAAAAATAAATTTTCTTACCAATTAACTATTTTATTTTATAACCCCGATTTGGTAATGTATCCTTTTGGATACATTATCGAAAAACTATACATTCCTCCGTATTTGGCAATGTGTAAAATAAGATACATATTATTTCAGCGCAATTACTGAAAAAAACATTTTTATAATATTTTTCTCTATTTCCTTATACCTCAAATAATTAGACTACAGTATTTTTTTAATAAAATTTTATAAACATTATGCTTGCCAAATTAAGGGTTAAATTAAATTCCAAAGTTCTGAGGTGTATCTGTTTACTCTTCTAATAAGACCCTTGAATCCTTTCATCAGATACCATGTACTTCGGTAATTTCTAAAATATCCTGCACAACGTTTCAGAAGAGTAGATACCTGTTGTATTTCCCGACCCTTACTGCAAAGTACACCAACCAAACCAGAAAAACAACTGCCCTTGAACAACAACTGACTTGACCACAGCTGACCCTATCTATTTACTACCCTTACGTAAGCCGTTTTCGTCATAAAGGTCTCGGTCGGAGTCAAGCAGGTGCGGTTCCACCTGCGGTGTCATGCACCCCGCACGGTGGTTGCGCGCGCGCTCGCGCGTGGCAGGTCGACGCTCCTGCGACGGTCCTGCAACCTATTGTTATTAATTTTAATTACTGAGATCCTTGTTGTCTTGACGCGTGTTTAGGTTTTGATGAGTTGTGTTGGGGGTATATGAGCTTTGGTTAGTTAATTAAGTAGAGTTCTTTAATAAGTACCTATATTATATGTGTTCCAAAGTATCGTAACGTCTTCACTTTACAGTGTATTGAGCGGTAAAATATAAGGGATTATGGATCGGTGCAATTGTGAATGAAATGACCACGTGGTGGCTTAGTTTTCAGGTAATCGGTCGGACAGAGCGTTTACCAGTGTGTTTATAATTTATGGGTCGGTTGTACAAGAATAAGCCTAAAATTGTAGGCCCAGGAATTAAAAATAAGCATATCTTTTCATGTGATTTTAAAACACTAACTGAAGTGTTGGTATGTATCCGGTTACACGATCTAGCCGAGCTCTGGATCCATTGTGAGGAGCGTTTGTTCAAGGAGATGGAATTTGTGAGAGCATTTAAGGCAATTATCACCATTGAACACTGGATTGAGATAAAGCAGAATATAGTTAGGCATGGCAGGTTGTACGTCTTTCACACTATCTTTCCTTACTGTTAGGAAAGTAGGCAGATCCCTAATGATTTTAGATTTTCTCGTTGCAACTTTGTAGATGCTCCTTCCTCCTTATCTCATTACCGTCGCGTGGAAAGATGCTTATTTGATAAATTGAACAGTATGGTGGCCAGATTTACCGTTGATAGTGAATGTAAAAGCCGCGGAGCAAGAAAGCAAGACAAAGCTACGCGGTCCGCTGGCTCGCCACGCCGACTGGCCAAGCTTCTAATGAAAGACGCGATAAATTTTAATTATATCTTGCTGACTAATTACCGCGGACGGTACCCGATGCGTTGTGGTAAAAATGTTATTATGCACAGTTCGTCATAAGTCATTGACTAGTTATGCACAATTTCATCGGATATTATGCATAGCTGGCATCGTTTCATGCTCGCCGGACATGCTGGTTACCGGCCCCTCGTTAGCTGCTCCGCTGATACTACGTGAAACATTGAATTATTGGTAATTGTATGCTAATTCGCGTGGTCTTTAATCACCTTTACGTGTTTCGAATCAAGTTCGCGGTAAACTGCTAAATAGAAGTCTCAATCAGAAGCTAGATAGCCAAAGCAATTACTAATCAAAACCTAATCGAGATTTATGACATTTATGACAAATTATCGCGACAAAAAACGTCGCTACACAACTTAAGAAGGTCCAAACACAAATCTGTAAAATATAAAGCTTAACAAAACAATAATCCAGTTCATTGGAACACCTGAATCACTCCATTATGTCCTCGGCTTTATCTCCAATAAGCTTTACAGTGTAAAGTTTACACCATTACAATATCTACAAGCGTAGAGCATGCGCGATTAGACCCCAGCTATACTTACTACTAAATACAAATAGGAGTAGATCTCAGCTTGCCTACAACCTACTTAGCATAATGCTCTGAGAGGTCAGGAAGACAGGAATACGCTGCTGTTATGCTAAACAGTGCAGTTCAAAGAATTATAAGTGCCTACTTACGAATGGTTTTCTGGCATTTATGTTAGCTTATGATATCCTGAAAAAACATAATGCATTATAGTCGAATTTGTGGAAGTAGTACGTAGTGGTGGTTAAGTAAGTAAATAAGTATTTGGAGTAGTTAAGGATGTCAATTTCAAAAACTCCGATTTTTTCGTAACCGTAGATGAAATGGTAGTCACTAATGGCTAACTTGGATGGTGGTAAATATGTAGGTCCAGAACTTACGAAACATTTATAAAGCCAAACATTTTTATCCATCAACAACAGATGCATGCTAACTGCCAATCCAGTTCTTGTTAATTTCATTGAAACAAATACAGGTACATTTCTGTTATTCTTCGAAGTCTTCGTATAGACATGGCGTGCTAACCGGGAGTGTTCGAGTCGCCCATTACCTCGAATGACATCATAATAAAATTACCAAGTTGAACGCTCCCAGCTGAATAAAGTGCGCCTTAGGAAGTAATCTCAGTCAACCGACTGGTGGTCGGAATAACGGATTCTTTGCTTAGAGTAAATCACCGTTTTTGGGTCGCAAATCATGGAATTATAAGATGCTTTACGGCATTCATTTGCTACAATTAGTTTCTTAGAAGAATGGCCAACATTGAAACATTTAACAGCTTCGGTTTGATCTCGATTAGGTTTTGATTAGTAATTGCTTTGGCTATCTAGCTTCTGATTGAGACTTCTATTTAGCAGTTTACCGCGAACTTGATTCGAAACACGTAAAGGTGATTAAAGACCACGCGAATTAGCATACAATTACCAATAATTCAATGTTTCACGTAGTATCAGCGGAGCAGCTAACGAGGGGCCGGTAACCAGCATGTCCGGCGAGCATGAAACGATGCCAGCTATGCATAATATCCGATGAAATTGTGCATAACTAGTCAATGACTTATGACGAACTGTGCATAATAACATTTTTACCACAACGCATCGGGTACCGGCCGCGGTAATTAGTCAGCAAGATATAATTAAAATTTATCGCGTCTTTCATTAGAAGCTTGGCCAGTCGGCGTGGCGAGCCAGCGGACCGCGTAGCTTTGTCTTGCTTTCTTGCTCCGCGGCTTTTACATTCACTATCAACGGTAAATCTGGCCACCATACTGTTCAATTTATCAAATAAGCATCTTTCCACGCGACGGTAATGAGATAAGGAGGAAGGAGCATTTACAAAGTTGCAACGAGAAAATCTAAAATCATTAGGTATCTGCCTACTTTCCTAACAGTAAGGAAAGATAGTGTGATAGACGTACAACCTGCCATGCATAACTATATTCTGCTTTATCTCAATCCAGTGTTCAATGGTGATAATTGCCTTAAATGCCCTTACAAATTCCGTCTCCTTCAACAAACGCTCCTCACAATGGATCCAGAGCTCGGCTAGATCGTGTAACCGGATACATACCAACGGATATGCTGCTGTCTAAACAACTGTCCAACGAAAAAGAGAAAAATGGAGCATAAAGTTTTGTGGGCAGCGGTCGGCATCACGATTTCACGGACGAGGTAATGGCAGCCATTAGACGCGTAGCGACACGGAAAATGGCGGCCGACGACCCGACCGACGCGATTTATCGTTGCCAAGACGCTTTAATTTGAACAGGTTAGTTTTTCAACGGATGTTCGGGACAAACGATTGACGGTAACCGCAATGTTTTGTGACATCCTGCGCCGACGCAGCGCATCAAACTGTCTAATGCCTGCGACTAAGGACTCTCGATGATTCTTACTTACGAAGGTTCCTACTTACAGGACTCAATTATCTATGCATTCCTTCAAAGTAAGCACATTACAAAGCTTAGGTTTTCATTATTTAAGTTAATTGTTTTCTAATTGCCCTATTAGGTACCTGCTTTTTCAGTCTAGAAAAGGGAAAAGTCACGGTGAGATTTTCATGCGCAAAACACGAATTAATTTCTTTTAGAAAAATCCACCAATAGAGGTTTGAAAGTGATTTCGTACCGATAAAAATTTCCTGACTTTTTAATAAGCTTCGCGGTGTTTGAAGTACAATCCAAGCATTGTTTCAAAACGGCATCTTCCAAAGGCAACCAGATAAGATAGGTAACCTAAATCTTAGAAAAAGAGCTGTCCCACATCAGCTGAAGACCCAGCAATATAATTCATGCACTGTCATTATTCCCTATACCAAATGTATCCTATTGTTACCGTAGATAAATCGTAGTTCCATAATTAGATATATACAAAATCGGGACACCTTTCCAAATAACAAGAAAAACCACGAAATAATATAAAAAATATTTTATTTAACCGTTCAACAAATAAAATTATTTACAACTTACAAAATACAGAGAAGGGGGAATAATTTATTCTAGTACATATTTACAGAGAGTGATATAATAAGCTGTGAAATTGGACCCAGCTTCTGATTCGATGTAAAACGCACATTACGGTCCTTTACAGGCAAAAAATATATAACCCATATAGAAATACTATTTGAATCTACAGGCCACATTGTATGTAGTTCCAGATTCTAGTACAAGTGAGGTATAGTGATATGCGTGAAACAGTTTATGCACCTGTATCTCTCTAGCAGTAGAATTTAGCTAATTTTTATGTGACGTTTTCATTTTCAATAGTTAGTCAAAAAATTACGATTCTTTTATGCTTTCCTAAAAGTAATCTGACAAATGTGAATTGTTGTCTTTATTAATTTTGTTTTCAGATATTGAATAGTCTTTTAATTGATCACGTCATGACACGGGATTTGTTTAAGTTAATTACAAACTTCTCAAAACAATTTGGAATTTAAACTTTGAACAATTTACAATTATATTTGTGCGTATTTTTTAAGTCGCTTTATAATCCAATTCTTAGCAAATCAATATTTAAATACTACTCATCATTTTTTTATTTCGTTTCTTAGCCATTTCACTGTTCTCATAACCGCATGTTTTAAAATAATAAATATGGTGTTAGAATACCTGGCTTAATATGTGCAGTGAATGTATAAAAGTAATTATAATATAAGCTTGGTGAAATGTAGTATTAGAAGTTCTACCTTTACTAATATTTTTTACCTACACCAGCCACCCCAGCATGACCGCCATAGAAACAGCTTTTGTCTACCGGAGAATCGACAAAATGACAGATTGAAGAAAGATTTCTATCGATCCGAGCATGGCGATGTTTGACAACGAGAAAAGAAATGTTTCTTTTCTTCATCGACATGTGTCTATCGCGTCGAGCATGACGACTATATTTTCTCTACTTTTGACATTTGGGAGTAGATATAACTTTCTATATGAAATGTCAAATACTCTACATCTCATCTGACCTAGACAAGAGTAGACAAGAATATTATTATAATTTTAAGATCTCAAATAGCCATAATTTTATTTACAAAGTATGTCGGGGTCCTTACGTCGATATGTGGTCAGTTTTTATGCTGAGAAGAATCAGTGTAAAGCTCAAAAAACGAGCTATACGAGTGTTAAGTCAAAGACTACAATGTATACACTTGTTAAGTCTCTCGACATTGAAAACGTGAATGAGATAGTGCAGTATTTGTGCCAGGAATCTATCTCCTAGGAGATCTGCCTGTTCTTATCAATGTAAGTACCTACAGTCTATTTTATTTCGTTGAGCTTTCATATTCATTGTTATCAACCAAAAATATGACAAAGTTTTCGTCCTTATAGATAAGGTTTAAATATTTATTATTGTTTCTAAGATTATTTTGTCTATTATGTAGGTAGGTATTGCCCTTCATTGCAAGAAAATAATTAAACAGAAGAAAAATATTTAACAAAGTCTAATTGTTGCAGGTTCTTTGTTCGGGTTCTGCTTAGGTCATTAACAACATTACTAACCACTGTTAGCAAATTTTTTGAACAATTTGTTTTTGCAGTGAATACAACGTTAGTGTACCTAATATTTAAGTTGTAACCTCTATTTCAGATTGTAGATACTGAGTGCAAAATACTGAACATGAATGCCAATTATCATGACAGAGTTCGTGAACAATCAATTTTCAATAGTTCTCTCATTAAGACCGAACTGCGCAGGCTATATGACTCTAGAATTGGACAGTATTATCTGCTAGGAAAAAAATGTCATTTTAAATAAAAAACCATTATGATTTTAATATTCACAATCTTTATTAAATAATATAATTTCAATAATTTATAATTTGTAAACTTAAGGCCTCCTTTAGCATCCTTTTTTGTAATCTGAAACAAGAACACAAAATGAAATTATCATTCATTTTCAGGGGATTCTGATTATGCGTTAGGGTCTTGGCTCATGACACCAATAATAATACTGATAATGTGTCTAATTTTACAGTATAATAAATTCTTTTATTATACTGTAAAATAATTCTTGTAAAAACTCTTTACCAAACAGTTATTTCTTATTGCAGGGTGCCTATGCAACAACTCTCCCCGAAGAAAGACGGAGAGAGAGACACACTAATGACCTTAGTGGTAGCTTACTTAGCTGCAACTCACAGAAGAGCATACAAACATTTAAACCACCACATCTGCTGCTGATTTTCAGCCTATTTTGAATAAATGACTTTATCTGTATCCTTAATTTTATGTAAATAAACCTTTACCTCTGTGTCATTTACACATTGTCTCATTTTATTTTTTATCTTAAGAGTTGTTGCTTATATGACACAACAATACTATAATTATTATTGCCATAATTATATTTTGAAAACAAAGCATGAGAGTTTTGCTAGAATGAAGCCAACAAGTCTGGGGAACTATTACTAGTAAATGAATATTATTCGACACTTACTAATAGAACATTTCTTGTGTCAGCATCGTATGCCAAGAACTCGTTCTTTTTCCATATCTTTTCAGCAGCTTCTAAATACGGACCCATTCTTCTTCATCGTGGCCTTTTTTTCCCAATGGATCGCGATACTAACTTCTCTATTTATTGGATGGGACTTTGTACGCTGTAAATAAACAGTTTTTGTAACGACGAAAGTAAAAACACTTCAGACAATAATATAGGGAAGCAAGATAACAGTGAGGCAAAGAACTGAAACGCATTGAACTGTGCATGGCAAAGTTTTCATCAGGCAATGCCACCAATCACCATTTATTGAGATTATTATGTTCTTTTCATCGTATGTATAGATAATTATTATATTCATTTAGATTAATACCACACAACTATTGGAATAATCAGTACTTTATTTATTTAATCACAAAATCTTTTTCCTTGCCGCAGTAGTCACCAAAATGTTAATTTAAATCCGTAAAATCAACAACGAAAATCGTATTTTGTAAACAATCACACATGAACCATATTAGTTCACAGATAAAAAATAAGTTCGATGAATACGTTTTGTTGTTACTTAGAGTTACGTGAGTTTATGTATAGGTTCATGCGTGAAAAATAATGCATTGACACATTTTTTTGGCGAACTAAACGTAAATTTATCGCAGAACGACCCATCACTAGCTACTTATCCGTTGCTATGGAAAGTCTTTCTCTTGATAGAAACGCGAGTCTACAGCTCGCGCCATGCTCGGATAGAAGACATGTCGAGTGGGAAAGAAAGAGCTTTGTCGTTTCTTGGTAGAATAGAGATAGAATCGCCATGCTGAGGTCGCAGAGCGTATTTCCCTTTCCGTGTTCAACTGGCGACACCGGTCTCGCGAAATCCACACGCTTTTGTTTTACTACGGAATCCTACGATCCCGTGTTTAATTCGCGACAACTGAGCACGCTTTTGCGATCAAGTGGCGCTGGGTAAGGTTTAACAAAATCGTGTGCAATTGAACTGAAAACGCTTTTTTGACTCGTCTCTTAGACTGTTTGATTCTTCAAAGGCGTGTTGAATCTGCGACGGTATTATTCTACAGTAGGCAGTAGGTTGTATTATTAACTTAATATGATTTCAATGAAATATTACATACAATACAATTAATGAAACATTTACTATCAGCACAAAAATAACAAAAAAAAACATCGACAACTATTTTGCGGAACGTTCGTTTTGGTCATGTTCACAGCGATATTGTGTGCACGTTTCTTTTTAACAGGACTGCCGGACTGAATTCTACCACTGCTGGGTAATTGTTTTTGATGCCGTCTCGAAATAGATGTAGGTTGGACCTTTATTTTTCGTGGACGTCATATTTCCTTATCATGCATGAATGAAACAGTCATAGTTGAGTATTTCAAAATCTTTTGTAATTTCACTGAAAACCCTTTTAAACTCTTCCGTTATGCACTATGTAAACAAAATAGGTACAACCATGAACGCACAGTAACAAACAAAATAATAACAAATTGCAATGAGAAGCGCGCGAATCCAACTTCGGGCGCTCTCGCCTGCTTCGGCCCGCTCGATTTATCCCGAACATTTACGAAGGCGCCAAATCAGCACGGATTTGTTTCGAATAGACAGGTTAAAAAACCGTGTTCAATTCAATTACACACTGTTTTGTAAAACTTCTTTTAACGTTGCTTGATCGCAAAAGCGTGCTCAGTTGACTCGAATTGAACACGGGATCGTAGGATTCCGTAGTAAAACAAAAGCGTGTGGATTTCGCGAGACCGGTGTCGCCAGTTGAACACGGAAAGGGAAATACGCTACACCAGATAACTAATGAAATTCCTTGTGCTTTTTATATTTTGATCAATAAATCTACGAATTTTACTGAGCTATAGTTTACTTACAGGCTGTTCCCCGCACTTGGATAAAATTTTCTCAGACTCTAGCTATACTCTCTCTATACCAAATTTCATTTAAATCGGTATGGTAATTTTAGCATGAAAGCCGGACCGACTGACAAACCTACTTTCGCATTAATAATATTAGTAAGGAAGTAGATGCAGATTGACTAATATAGCCAGTTTGACTTATTCAACATAAATCACCTCCTATTCCCAATATATGTGCATAATGTTACAATTCAATGCCATCTAAATAAATTAATTTAGTCCCCTCTGGAATGACTTTAAAAAGCTATTTTATGGCATTATTAATTTGTAGAGTATGTACAAAAATATATCTTATATACCTAACAAGACATACAATGAATTGCTGTATATTTATTTAGATTCTCTTACATGATATTTACAATTTACAAGTAAGTACAATCGAACGAAACAGCAAAATTAACGAATCACAACTACACGAAATTTGGGATCACAGACCAATTGCTAAACATATTTATATTCGAATATGACACAAATTTTATTACAAATATTTTCCCTAACAATCAGTTTAAACTGAAAGCAATGAATTCCTTAAAATCAATTTTATCATTTTGCCAAAAAATTAGCCTAATGTTGCTGTTTCATTTTTTAATTAAAATAAAATCTAAGCAAAATGTACTTAAATAGTCAATGTTAATCTTATAAGTACCGTCTGTGAATATTGTAGTTGTAGGTAGACGGAGTTGCACTTATGCTACGACTGCATCTAAGTGTTAACTGACCGAAGCAATATCTATGTTTGTACAAACGGGAAGAAATCTTTGATTCAATTAATTAACCTTGGCTAATTTTATTGTTTTAATTCATTATCTGTTGTATAATTGTTCCTCCACAAATAAAGACTGAGGTTAAAATTATGGAAACTTGTTTCTAATAATATCGCATATCAGATTATATCTTCTGAATATTGTCTTATGCCTTCTGAAGAACAGGACAGAAATTTGACTGCGCAGTAGCATCTCAGTAAAAAATCACGTCTACTGCGCAAACACAGGTAACTTTTGATTTAACAGTTTGTTACATTCACTTCATACATAGTGTACTATCACAAAATGTATTATTGTATTTAACAACAAAATTCTCAGACTAGCTTATAAGCTAAGGAAAGGTGAGGTCCTTAAATAACCCTTCTTTACTCAGAAATCAGAAACAAGTTTATAGTTGCTACCAACTTTCCAATAATTCACATATCTCGTACAGGCGGTTCCAAAGTATAATGATGTTCAATAAATAAATCCTCCAACAATACATATAAAAATACGACATACACTAACAAATATTAAATACTTAATCTCGTTTTTCACTTGCGTATTCTTTAACAACCTAAAGTTTTATAACTTCATATATTTTAGGTTCAAAATTCAAAAATTGATGGAATTATAATGTATTCATAATTTTGTCTTTTTATTGCAACATTCAAGTACCAAGAATATTTTTATAGTACGCGGATGAAGAACATCGACATGATAGGCAGCTATTAAATGTTTAATCTTATGTACCATTCAAAAGAGTGACATAAAAATTGCAATCTAGAGATGTACCACTAATTTATCGATGTTTATATCCGGTAAAGAGACCTCAAAAGGGGTCTTATATTTGACGACACCTTGGCCATACAAATAAACTGTCAAAAAAACAAAAGACAGCGTTACTTTAAAATTCCTCACTCCCATAGGGTTGTAGGTAACTACGCATTAGAAAAAACACCTTTAAGACTGACCTCATAAGGTGGAATTTTCTTTAAATGTTTTCTATCACCAATGTTTACAGCGACGTGTCTACTCGTCGCTGCTCGAGTCCTAGCTGTCGATGTGGTCGGGCTCCATCTTGGGACTGGGGCGAAGCACCATCTTGTCTTCTCCGTCACCCTCGTTGTGAACAGTTTCTATGGTGAGCATCATTTTCTCGTCGCAACTGTCGTCGCCAGAGTCTGAGTACATTGATTGCGTTGATGTTGCTACCTCCTGGAATTTAGAATAATATATTTTGTAAGTACTGTGTCTCATTGTTTTTACTGGCTGTGTCGTAAGCGGTGTTTTAAGGTTACAATTATTTCAGTCAGTCAGAGTCAGTGCTCTTATTGTATTGAGAAACTGAAAATTAACACAGGAACAAGATTCGCGCGGAAAACATGACCCTTCATGGCAGTCGGATAAAAACTTACAAAATAGAGATGATATTGCATGTCCCAAACAATCAGTTTCTGAGTAACACACACACGCACATTGTCAATTTAAGGGGAAAACCCCATATTTAAGGAGAAAAAATTATTGGAGCTTGTATCAATGGATATGTAAACTCATGCAATACGAACTATTCCATTATACCGTAACAATCACGCAAAACAAATGCATAGCCCAACAATTAGTTCTCAGTAATCTTACTCACCGTAATTCTATTCTTGGTGTGTATCCGCACGTGTTTGGCGAGATGGTCTGACCTCATGAACCTCTTCCGGCACTCGGGACATTCGAACCTCTTTTCTCCTGTGTGGGTTCGCCTATGACGTTGCAGTTCGTCCGATCGGGTGAACCTAGATATAATTGCAGCATATAATTAGTTTAATTATAAATTCGAGAATGGTCGAGTTTTGCTGAAAAGAGGGTTTTGTTAAAAACATTTCATTTTGTAAATAACTTGAGTTGAGTTCTAAAGTCATCCATTCATTTGAGGAAAAGGTTTGGAACCACTTTAATAGGACTACAAAGGTCACTTATTTGATCAACAATAAAAAAGACAAGAAATCCTCCAATCGCTGACCTTTTAAAAAAGGCAGTAGACAAAAGTAAAGAATAATAATTACCTCTTCCCACAAAACAGCCAATTACAAAGGAACGGCCTCTCCCCAGAATGCCAGCGCAGATGCGCTCTGAGATGCGAAGTCTTGCCGTACACCTTGTTGCAGCCGGCTATGTGACAAACGTGTTGCTTCTTGCGATCCATTAGTCTACTGCAAACAAGGGTGCTCAGTCAATCACTTTTGTTTTAGCAACATGCTGTATGTTACGCGTAATAACATGCGTTACAACAAATACTAATATGTATTGATTCAATTCACAGTCAGAATTTGAACTGGTATCTCTACCGTAAGTTTGAGGAGGTAAAGATACCATGATACCGTGGAATAAGAGCTCAGTTTTTGTTGATACTCGACACCGACTACGTAATTTTATCAAGCTTTAAAGCGCCTCTAGCTTTCAGCTGTCCATTACGGCACTAAAATTTGCCATACAAAAAATGATTTATTTGGTGTGGAGTATCGATAAATATTTTGATTTACGGGCGTTTCCAATATCCTATCTTTGTGTTACTCTGCTTACCAGAGATAGGAATTTGACAATATGTACTTGTATGTCAGCAAATCAGCAACAATAGAATATTGGGAACGGCCATTAGAGTCATGGTAGAGGTACCTACTATTTATGCAGTTGGTATCACTTAATAAACAAAGCCTAGCCACTTGCTTCATAAGACATTTGCTCTAGAAGTTTTCAAGCCAATCAAACCATTGCTACAACAAAGTAAAAATCTATAGAAAACAGATATAAGCAGAACAGTTAAATAATATGAACATTTTGGTATGCAAACAAATAAATATATGAATATAATGGCAAGTATGATTACTAACTTCTCTCCCTGATCACAGTTGGGACACGTACAAGCGACCCGCTTCATGAGCCGCTTGCCCTGGCCCGGGCTGGAGGGCCGCATCTTGGCGGCCTCGCACTCGGCGGGCTGCGGCGTGGTGGCGGCGCTGCCGCCGCTCGCCGTGTGGGTCGTCACCACTTGCCACTTGCCCGGCTCGTTTGGGTCTTGCTGGATTTGCTGGCCTGGGTAAAGAAGAGTAAACTTTTTTTAAGTGTGAAATTTTGGGAATCGAAATCCACTGGATGAAAGAATTTGTTTTTTTTTTTTTCGGAACAGTTTTTTTTGGGCGGGAACCTACTACGACATGCTTGCTGTCGAAATGATACTTTGTTAACGAAAATAAAAATTCACAACATCTGTTGCACTGTTCTACATTGGAGGTATTTTAAATGAGATTTAACTAATTCTAAAATTAACAAATTCTCTATATTTAATTATCAACAAATTTTCTAAATAATTCAGATATCATTCATTATATGTACAAAGCTAAGACAGTGAGACCATATCTAGAACCAGACTAATGTCTTATTAATTCTGTTACATAAAAAGAGTTTTAAGTTCAGGTTTCGAAAGGTCAAGGGTTCACCTTGACTTTTTATGAATTATCTACCTTCAAAATAAAAGCCTAATATGGTAGAATTCTCTACCAATCATTCAAAGTAACTATGTCAATTAATTCCAATTAATAGTACCATGTAACACTAATCAAACCATGGGGTACAGTATACTATAAATAAATTCCATGGAAAATTATGGGAAAACTTAGTCATATATTTTGTAAATATGTAAGTGACACCAACCTCATTGCTGTTAGCAACAATTTATGCAACTAATTAATTAGAATTGTCTTCCTCATTTAATCCAATTAATTTACCTACACATTAAAGATTTAAATGCACATCTATTTTAAGCTCAGTGACAGCCACGTGTTATGACCAATTGTAAGGTTAAGCAACAATTGGCGCGGTCAATCTTTGGATGGGTGACCACCTAATCATGATGAGTTCCTTCACTCACATAGCACATTAAATTGGTGGATCACAACTGTCAGTAGAACATCTTTGGTTGTTATGGGTAGTCAAAAGCCAGAAAAACAGGCTTACTAATTAGTATAATCATCGGCAAGGATATTGAGCCCTGACCTTCACCTGCGCAGAAGTTATTTATTGGTTTATTGCCATAAGTGTACAGTGCGCAAAGCGATCGCCACTCTTCCGCCGAGAGCTCATTATCCGTGCCGATAACTATATCTGGTTGAAAATGTCACTGGGTTGGGGCACTTGCTCAATATACAACACTAGCTTCTGCCAGCGGTTTCACCCGCATCCCGTGGGAACTACTTCCCGTACCGGGATAAAAAGTAGCCTATAGCCTTCCTCGATAAATGGACTATCTAACACTGAAAGAAATTTTCAAATCGGACCAGTAGTTCCTGAGATTAGTGCGTTCAAACAAACAAACAAATAAACAAACTCTTCAGCTTTAAAATATAAGTATAGATGGATAGTCAGCTGCATCGAATTAGACTGGAAAGTAACCCAGCAAACTTGAGACAAGGCTAGGCTGATGTTGATACCTTACTTGCTGAAAGTAATTTATTAAACTAACATTAAGAATTCGCTGTTGCACATAATGCTGCTAAACCATAATTCTTATTAAAAAGTTTGTATTCTCACCTATGAGAGGCTGTGCTGCTTGAGGTTGTGTCTGCTGCAGCTGAGCCAGCTGTACTCCTGGCAACCCAAGAGCTGGTACCAACTGCACGGCACCACCCAAGCCGCCCACGCCCAGCGTAGGGACCTGCAAATGTACCACAATACAGCTGTGTCGCCAACCACACAAACTTCACACAAAACTGAACGAGTTTGTAGCCGCCGATCAAAGAGGTTATGTTATCGTCATTAAATATTCATCACCTCTACTAAACTACACTTAAACACAATATATGATATGAAATGACATAAGAATAATGCTACTGAGGTTAACCCATCACCAGATAATTACATTTAATAACATAGGGAGGAAGTGACATTATAAATATGTCAAATAAAATAACACGGATCCGCCCAGATAGAATACACAAAAGTAAGCACACAGCGTTATTAGACAAGTATTTAGCATTAAAAACGACGGATAAATAGCCGAAAATCGCTTACAAACCTGCTATTTACGCAGTATTTAACTTCGAAAAAAAACAACTGATGGTTTAACCCAGAAACACCACGCAGGCTCACAGAGAACCGACGGCAATAAACTCGTTCGGAAACACATGACGTACGAACAACAATAACGGTTACGCTTCGGGAATATTCGTGCGGGGGCCGAAGATTGCCGAAGGCACTACCTGTACAAGATTCGCGACGCGTACATTGCTCGATGCGGGAATGACGGTGACTTGCTGGCCGGTGGGAGTGCTTGTTATAATCGTCTGGGAAGGTTGTTGCTGCTGCATGCTCCCAGAGTCCGCTTGCATGGGGTTCGAGACCGCCTTTATCCGTATCCAAGCAGCGTGATAGATATAAATGGTTTACTTAAATATGGGATGGTTATGGTCCATAAATACATATGATATGGGTTTAATGTTACGGAAATAGCTCAAGAAGAAATTACTAAAAGTTTATTTTTTAATGGGTGTGTATGATTGATGCTCTGAATCAAATGTAATTTATATCTTAAAAAATATTATAAGTCATAGTTAAAAATCTAGTACCTCTACAAAAATATAATTATTTCTCAACAAGCAAGACCAAATGCGCTAATAGCAAACACAATTATCATTTTAAATTACATATTTGACTGATAAGAGTGTGACCTATTTTCAGATTCACTGTGCTTATCCATCCAAGCAAACCAAATCAAACAAATGGAACTACAAGCACCCAGCACCCTTGTTAATGCTAAAAATATATTGCTTTAATTTGCTTGACTAATAATTTTACTAAATTATCTAGGTCAAAACTATACCTTCTACTACTACTTCTACACAAGTAAATATAAAATTAAATAAATAAATAAACCGAAATAACGCAATAATTACAAATTATGCAAAAAATAAATAAACAACTAATATTACTACAAAAAGGTTAGATGACTTTATCAAAGAAAGCCAAAAGCAAGTCAGTGCTTTGAGGCACTATTCCCTGAGGGCAACCTCTTTCGTGGTAGGCACAACCATAGTTCCAATTATGAATTCATCAAACAACACACATTGCTTATTAGCTTGCATTACTCTTAGTATCTAGACAGATGGTAATTTCTAGTATGAGAGAGGCCTAAATACAATGGAACAATATAAAAGCTAATAATATGATTAAATCTGTACTAAGGCATAAGAAAAAAAAACCTTTTTGGAGCAATTCAGCCAGTACAATCAAATAGAAGTACAACTCACCTGCAAAGTGATGGTGGCAGGCGACTGGCCAGCGTTCCCTCCCCCCTGCGCGCCGCCGCCCTGCTACCAAACCAACACCCAGCTTATATTTACAGCTGTTATCAACTTATTGTCTAAGTTATTAGTTAATTAGAAGGAATCATTAAGTCATTATAAGATTTTATGTTTAACGGAAGGGCTTTAAAATTTCACTGTTTACGGAAAAGTATAAACGAGTCGCATAACCACATAATGGAAAAAAAACTATGTAGACATTTTATTTGTACTTGAATTTTAACTTTAAATAAAAAAGATGTCTATTGTCCAAAGATTATCAGGCGACTTATGTTCTTCGCATTAAAATAATGACAAAAGGTACTATCGTACACGGAAGTCATCTGATGTCAGCAAGAAGACATACACGGGGTTTTACTACTTTTTACTGTTTTGGGCGAACCCCGAATTGAAATAAATACCTACGCGGAATTTTTCTAACAAAAACTGGCGAAATCCTTTAGAGCCCACAGAGTCAATTGTTTTAAATATGTTGGTTTGAATAGAAGCATTGTGCTTTTGTTTTTTCTTCTGAGTAATAGGATAATACAATAGTAGTCAGCTATTCTACACACTAGTTATTTCCAAAGAATATTTTTGTAGATTAAATAAATCCTGAATACGAAATATCGTAAAAATCACGGGGTGTCGCTAACCCCCTTGGTAAAACTGGTTGTCAGACTTCCTAGCTTTGATGCATTTGCTACTACGAATTATAAATAGGTATATATGAACAAAGAAGTGTATGTACAACCAAATAAGAGTATAGGCTACGTAACATAATCTATACTAATATTATAAAGCTGTAGAGTTTGTTTGTTTGTTTGATTGTTTGTTTGTTTGTTTGTTTGAACGCGCTAATCTCAGGAACTACTGGTCCGATTTGAAAAATTCTTTCAGTGTTAGATAGCCCATTTATCGAGGAAGGCTATAGGCTACTTTTTATCCGGGTCCGTGCCGAGGTTCCCACGGGATGCGGGTGAAACCGCTGGCAGAAGCTAGTCTATACTAATATTATAAAGCTGAAGAGTTTGTTTGTTTGTTTGAACGCGCTAATCTCAGGAACTACTGGTCCGATTTGAAAAATTCTTTCAGTGTTAGATAGCCCATTTATCGAGGAAGGCTATAGGCTACTTTTTATCCGGGTCCGTGCCGAGGTTCCCACGGGATGCGGGTGAAACCGCTGGCAGAAGCTAGTAGACAATATAAACAAAGATTATAATATTACCTGTACATTAGCCAGTGACGCTATTTGTATCTGTTGAATTTGTCCCGATGGTGTTAGCACACTCGCCATTTGAGGTTGAGCTTGCATCTGTACAAAAAAGGTTCGCTTTATTATTATTATTCCAAAAAAGCGATAGAAGATATCGCCCCAACTGCAGTTTTCTAAAAAAATATAGCTTGATGTGACATTCACCAGCCCCCAAATTTTGTTTTGGGACATAACTTCCACAAACTCTTAAAAGCTTTTCGTGTAGTTTCTATTTAAGACTGCCTCGTTGGTCTAGTGGTCGCAAGCGCGGCTGCTGTGCTCGAGGTCTCGGGTTCGATTCCCGGGTCGGGCCGAAATCGCTATGTGGGTTTTCTTAAACTTTCACAAAGCAGCCCGTAGTCTGGAAGTTGGTGATTGATTCACCCGTGCATCGGAGAGCACGTAAATGTCGGTCCTGCGCCTGATCTCTTTCCGGTCGTGTCGGATTGCCGTCCCATCGGGTTATGAGAGTGAAGGAATAGGGAGTGCACCTGTGTCTGCGCAAATGCTTGTGCACTATAATATGTCCTGCGCAGCTGGCTGATCTACTTAAATGAGAACAGCCGCCGTGGCCGAAATCGGCCGTGGACGCCATTATTTAAGATTCCAAAAACTATATAACCATTGAATCTTAAAAGTACCGGCTCTAGTGTTTCTGGAGACGATGGTTTAATTTCAACCTAGCACGAAACCCTGTTTTTTTTTAAGACCACCTTGTTTAAGGTGGTAAGAGTATTGACTTCTTTTACAAAAAGTAGATAAATTATATTTTTCAAGACTGTGCATAGATCTGGGGCCCGATTCTCCTAAGTTAATAATGTCAAAATCGAATAAAAATCGAATCGCAATATGATCGCAATAGCAGTTTTAACCATATCGGGCATTCTGCTACTAATAAAAGACCAATCGTATTCGATTGACATTTGATTGGTGTGCGATTGGTCTGCTATTTTGGTGATTTTGGTCTATACGGTAGTTTGCTGTATAATCATTTTGCAATCGTAAATCATTTGCAGACAAAGTGATTCATTATTGAATGATAGAAAAGGATAAAAACGTTTATTTCAAAGAAAAAATAGCGGAATGCCACATACGCTTCAATCGTAATCGAGTCGGGATTGGATCTCAGTCGAATCGAGTCGAACGTGAATCGTATGTCGCTTAAGTAAAAATAGGAGAATCGGGCCCCTGAATATCTCATGACAATTTCATCAACCTAATCCAAACTTAGCACAAACTATATACCTGTTGCAACTGCGGTATTATCTGAAGATGCTGCGGCGCGTGTACCGGCAGATGTACGGTCTGGTACACCGTGTGGCCATTAGCCACGCTCACCGGCACCTGCACCGGCACCATGCCCATGCCGCCCACGCCGCCGCGGACCGCGATGCCGCCGCTGCCGCCTGACGTAACGTGAACAAATGTTAGAGGTGTGATTGAGGTACGTATGGTGAGCGACAAATGTAAAGCGAAAGGAGGTAGGAATTGTTGTGTGAATTTGAATTTAGAACATTTTTTTACTTAAATATCTGCTTCTTTTATTTCATAAATATAGAAAGTAGCCCGACAATTTTACTGTGACTCATACAAAAATTGGAAGGAAATGCTTTATATTTGTTGTTCACCTAGGACAAAGGCGATTCTTAAGAAAATTAAATAAGGCTGAACAAGAAGTTCACGCAGACATTGGATTGAGGACTAGGAAGTCCTATTTGGAAACTAAGAAGTTCAACAGATTTAGATGGCGATAGAAAAAAGCCGATTTTCTTGAGCTCGTAATGAGATCATAGCTGAGTAGCTGGTAATAAAAACTTTCTTCGCAATTGTAAAATATCTATTTGTCTGCATACTAGGTTACATGGTATGTTTTATACCAGTCATGTCTTAATAAATATAAATTTAAAATAAACTGCTTTACTTGACAATCTATCTGCATAAAAAGCTCTCTAATTTGTGCAAAATACAACTAAGTGCTTACACACTTGATAACAAAGCGTTTAGTCGACCAAAGAACTACGGAAATTGACTAAAGTCGTTGAACTACTCTTGTTGAATTTTGAAACTATTCTGTAAACGCAATTCAGAAAGTTCTCTGGTCAACTATACCTATGAAGTGCATGTACAGTCGCGGTTATTTATGCTCGAGCAACTTTCGAATGTTCCTAATTTTATAGTGACATATTTAGCTCTGAGAGATTACAAAACTAAACACAACAGACCCACGGGGTCGACTGATTGTATTATACAGCTAAAGGAACATTGGCAAGTGGTTCGTGCATTAAATGACCGCGGTCTGTACATAAGTTACCGCAAATAATTCTTGATTGATTTCTTTAAAATAATTCTAATTATAATAATTAATTAATAATTCTTGTTTTTTTTTACGTTGGGTGTCTCTTAAAATGTATTCTGAAGGACTACATTTAATCAACACGGGTATTTTAATTGTTACATTTTTTGTGATATTGTTTGCTGCTAATCTAAAGAGAAAACTGCGTGATTCTATTATTTTTTGTTAAAAAGTGATCTAATGACGGCGAAAAGTGCATGAGATGTTAAACACAAAAAGCAAATAAAATGTAATTGCAAGATTCTATTGTAAAGCTTGGGAGACGAAATTAGGATGAAATGTATGGAGAGAACTTCCGTTATTGATATGTCTGAGATTCGGTACCTAATACGATTTATGAAGCAAATACTTACCTAACGCCATTTAAAATGGTATTTACAATATGCATGTCACGGATAAAATTACATGACTACACTTGGATGGAGGAACAGTACTACAAATGGAATTACAAGAATACTAATCATAAGATTTTTAGATATTCATAATAAAAAATTCGCTTATTACATGAATTATGGGCATAAATGTGTAAAAAATTATCGTAATAGATTTTTTTTTTTATATGGTGAAACACAATCCTGGATACTTCCCAAGACTTAGGTGGCCTACTGTTCGAATATTTTGTCTCTCTTATGTCCCAAGTTGATTATTGTCATAACAAATATGGCCATGATGTCATAACATATATTCTGAGGTCTAATTTTTTATAACAGTATATTCCGCAGCCTAACAAGTTTAAGACATAGTCATATCATTCATCCGTAACACACAGAAAATCGCGATCGACGATCAAAAGTGTCCACTCGTGAGCTGGCACCAACCTTGTCCATTGGGGCTGGTGGGCGGCTTGTTGTCTTTCCCGTTGGCCTGCTTGTCGGCAGGCGTGACTCCCGCGGAACTACACGGGATGGATATCGCCTGACTGGTCGGGATCGTTATCGTCTGATTGGCCTGAAGCCCCGGCAGAGATATGTTCGACCCCGGGATGGTAATCATGGGTTGGTTCCCCGTCAAAGCGCTTATAGGGATGGTAAGGTTAGTGCCCGGGATGGTGACGGTCGCCTGCTGCTCTGCTAGCGGGGGTGGGGGGGGGGGGGCAGAGGGGGCGGAAAAACACAGATTAGTATGACAGTTGTACGTTAGAAGCAAAGAACATGCGATGGTGACTAGTTGTGTAAAGTATCCAACATTGTTTGTCAATGTTTTATTGGAGTCTAAATTGTTGATGCTGAGACGTAAAAAAATATAATTGGGCAGCCAAAATTATAGAAATCTTAATTCAAAATCAAATTTTTAGTTTTAACATCGACTAATACAAATAACTTTGACACACATGCATGGATATATTTCTTATTTTTCACATCTAGTCTACTGAAAAGACTACCTCATGATAAATGAATGTATTTGGTTTAGTTGATTTCGTAAAGAAGAGAATGAATGTTTTAGTTGAAAAGCGAAGCCTTTGAATGGAAAGTTAATCCCAAAGCAATCCCGAAGCTGTCTGTGAGGTTTAGTGAAATCAAAGCTTATGAAAAACTTATTACAACCAGTGCAAACTGGACCTACGATAAAGCGATTTACGTCCTCTATAGAGGAATCATATTATATTTTATTGTTTTTGCAATTTATCAACTTTGAAATGGCTTTTAAAATATTTTACGACAAAACTAAGCTAATATAAAAAAGTGGTTTATAAAAAAAGGCGTTGATGTTACATACCGGTGGGTAAATGCATGACGTTTTGTAGGAAGCCAGCGGGCAGGACAGGCGTCCGCACCAACTGACCATTCACAAGGCTCACTTGACCCATGCCTGAGAAATTCTGAAATAGAAATATGATAATTATACTTTTTATTTATTTTATTTAAACTTTATTATCAGGCATCAATGGCCCATAGATAAATACCTTCTGAATACTAATACAATTTAACTTGCAAGTATGTGATATCTTGCAACTCAATTTTTAGGCCAATTTTTTTAACCGATTGAGCTGATTTCTGATTTCTAGGCCAATCTAACTCACTAAAATCTACCTCTATATTACTCATAGAGGTTTTTTTTTATCTTCTGTGAAAAAAGACGATAGACACAAACCCATTTTGGTTAAAACCTAAATAAATATTTGACTGATGTTTTTCTTCTGGAGTTCGCAAATTATACAAACTTTTTGGTGAACATTTCCTCAATTTTTACTGTAATTAATCATAGCTACAGTAAAAGTTACCTGAGCATGTTGCGCGGGTATGAACAGCGCATCTTGTCCGTCGACAGTGACGGCCTGCATGGGAGCCACGCCGCCCACGCCGCCTACGAGGCAGCCGCCGTACACACCTTGTTGTTGCTGTAACCAGTAGTGTAACATTAGTAGAAATATTTAACTTATCCTCTGTTCCAAACTATATTGGGGTAGGCTTCTAGTCTAACGGAATGCAGCAACTGCCTATCAGATAGATACCTCTTCAACCCAGTTACCTCATCCTCCGAGCCTCTCCCAATTATGTTGGGGTCGGCTTCCAGTCTAACCGGATTCAGATGAGTACCAGTGCTTTACAAGAAGCGACTGAGTTACCTGAGTAACACAATTCGCTTGATAATACTGGATGAAAGATTCTCTGGGTTGTCACAAATAATGTCATATATAAGAATTTTTAGCCAACTATACACTACATCTATTTTTATGCATCTTTAGTTTAATAGGGAGCCGAAAATGTGATAATTTGTTTGAGACGGTATTAATACTGTCAAGAATCTTCTTTAAGTTTTCTGATCTCAAAATAATGAATAAAGACTCAATAATTTACTACATATTTCTGAAACACCAAAAAATACATACTTGTAACAACTGCGGATGTATCTGCAAGAGTTGCTGCGGCGTGTTTTGATAAGTAGCGCCTTCTCCCGACACCACGCCGCCTCCCAATAACGACTGCAACTGTTGCATCGATATTACCTGGAAACAACACAATATTTATCTATTAAATTTTTTTCAAACTCAAAATATTTATTTGCATGTTAAGGTTGTACAGTTCTTAGGTTCTCAGGTTTAGGTTCAGCTTAACAGCCTTTTGCAGGCGTTGCAAAATGTGAGGGCTTATACTCTACTTATTGCTAAATTACTGTCTATTACTTATATTCTAGACATAAATGGCCTTACTACAAAAACTTAAACATCTATTTTACACTTGTCTAAAAAAATTGAGGCTGCAAAATGAACCATATGTCGTCCAAACGTCCATAATCTGTCATTTTTAGACAAGTCTTAAACTGATGTTTAAAAGTTTTTGTGGTAAGACGGATACTTTTTATCAAAACAAGAAAGTATTAGATGTAATGTGGTAGGTAGTATTAGGTGATTGTATTACATATTCATGTTGGTATTTGCTGATGTTATTTTATGAAGCTACTTTCAAGCTAACTTAAAACATTTTCATTTCATGTTTCACAAAAATCATGAAAACGTCTGAAACTGCCAATCCGCCTTGTGCTCAAATGGTGATTGACGGTCATTCCTTCTCTGTGTGAAAAGAGGCCTGAGCCTCGCAGTAGGATAAGAAAAAAGCATTTTTTATCATCTCTATTTACTTCTATCATCATTATTCATCATCATCTGCATCTGCACAGATGATCATGAATAATGATGATATAAATTAATAAAGATTATTGTCAAAATTACCTGTGGCTGTTGCACTTGAATTCCATTTGGAACAGAATTCGCTGCATTCACTATTGCTGCTGATAACTCATTGCCCTGAAAAAAAAAAACACACATTGCTATAGCATTACATATCAGGCCAGTAAGTAGTTCCCGAGAAAGTTTAGATAAGTATAGTTATGTTTTGTAACTTACCGATAATCCCTGTGCCCTCAACTGCTGCACCACAGCAGAACTAATAACCCTCAACTGCGGCTGTTGTTGCTGCTGTTGCAAGTACTGTTGCTGTATCGCGGCAATAGTGGCCGCATCGCCCTGCACTTGTTGCTGTATAAGTTGCGCTTGTTGTTGCGCCTGTTGCTGCTGCGCTTGCTGCTGCTGTGCTTGTTGCTGCTGCGCTTGCTGTTGCTGCGCTTGCTGTTGCTGAGCTTGTTGCTGTTGCTGTGGACCTGGAAAATAAAATATGAGATTAAGGTGTTGTCAGATTCAGGGTGTGGTTTGAAATAGGCAACATTAAAAAAAATTAAAACTTATATCCATAGTAAAATGTATGTAATCACATCTTCTAAATGTTCATGATCGAGTAAACCTGCTGAGTAAGAAAATCAGCATTTAACATACAATATTAGATATGGTGACTGCATTTGATTTTTTTACATGAAATTATGGTGTATCATCATTATTCATCATACACATGGTGGTCATATTGGGCTGTTCAAATTGGGTTCAAATGTTTTAAAGAGTAACCAGTTGAGCAGATAGAGAGCAATTTTTTTTGCTGGCTACAAAACCAATTTGAAAAACCATTAGGAAAAACCATAAGCTACACTACCCCCCAGGTAAAATAGGCTTTATGTTATTCAGGATAGTAGTAGTAGTAGCAGTATTCCAGGTACGGATTTTATGTCATTTATGATTTTATGGACAGTAATTTTCATGGGACATGTTTGAAAGCGGCTAGTACTTACTAAAAAGCTGTTGCTGATCCTTATTATCTTGCTGCTGCTCTGGTCCCATGGTGGCGGCGCCGAGCCGGCTACACGTCGCCGCCAGGAGAGCTAGGGGCGACTGTGAGCCGTTGCCTTCCTGTAACCAAACATAGTTTTAATACCATCAACTGCTACTACTTCAAGGTCATATTATGTTGGTTGAGGCATTGCTGACCAAACATTGAAAGATCCTGATTCCTTGCCCAGGAAGAGTTCCGTACCATAGCATTCAAAAGAAGCAAATTAAAATCATACAAACATCATCTGTGAAAAATTCAACCGTCTAACTGCTTCCGCTCATGAAGTACAGCCTGATGCCAGATGAACAGATGGACAGACTGACAGCAAAGTCTTAGTAATAGGGTATTTTATCCTTTGGGAATGGAACCCTATTAAATAATGTTTGCATCCACAATTCAGCGACAAACTGTTGGAATCAGGAGTCATATCTTTTGAGTCAGAAGTTTGTACGGCAGTGAGACATCAAAGAGGCCAATACTGATGATTCAAACAGAATTTTAAATAGGCTAGTATATTTGGGTTAGAAAGTCTAGACAGCTCCTAGACATAATTAATGAGTCTAACTAGTTTTATGATAAGACGCACCGCACCAGTAACAGTGCAGAATAATTTATATGCAGCACATAAATTATTTTAATTTCATTTTGAACGTTATTTTATATGTCAGATCATGAATTTATTATAATGTTTTTATGTATATCAATTTCCTCAATGCATACAGATTGTGAATATAAACAGACATTTCCCTAACTATGATTCATGAAGGTGAGTTGTTATTTCACTTTTAAAATTCGTTTTTTTTTAGAAGTCCTTACCAAGAGAGTAAATAGACCCACCTAAGTAAATAACAAACGAGAATCAGATTATATATCAACTCAAACAGTCCTTTAGATAGTACATATAAAAGAATGAAGTATGTTTTACATATGACATTGCCTCGTTACAAAGATTAATTAGCATAAAAACATTTATTTATGTTCTGATCTGCAGTAACTGGCTAATACAACTTTGTTCAATGTCTTTGAGACTATTTTTGTCAAACAAAAATAATGTAAATTGAATATTAGATATAAAATGGAGAGATATGTATAAATAACTTATTTGTAAAGCAGGTAAATTGTGTTGTAGGGATAATTTGTAACAGATTTTTTACAATTATTTTCATTAAATAATCGTAAAAAACAGATTATTTTTATTGTTATTTTTTTTTAAATCAAAACAGGAGTTCAATCTATCCATTGACCTAGTAATATACCTTTTTAGGGGAGTTGTAAGACAATTTGCATCACAAAGATATTATATAGACATGGTCTGAGGTTGTTGTTGAGATAGCAATAAATATCTTCAACAGGAATTTATTATTGAGATCTACTACAGCATCTCATTGGAAGGGAAAGTAAATGAAGGGTATTTCTGTATGGATTTACATTACACTGAAGGAAATTTAAGCTATTTTAAATAATATTATTGCAATCAATACTATTGTAGCTATCTGTGTTCATGATTACTGATAGAGTTATCAGAATTATTGTGCAGAATTTAAATAATTAAGGAGGTCTCATACTTTCTCAACACTATGAGTAATTTAGTAGATACTGTCTAAAAAGAACTTATTCTAAAAAAGTTCCACCAGGAATCTTTGTAGTTTTTTTGCTCTTCTTGCTTCGTAATGGGTGTAACTATGGGTATTTCTATACGTATATTATTATTGAAGGTCGGCCGAGTTGCGCACAAAGCGATCAGGGGAATAAAAAGGGGGAAAATGTCAGGAACGTCGCCTCGGGCTCTTCGTCGCGCCCAAAGGAAGCTCCGACAAAACGAACCCCTTTAGGTGGAATGGAATCGAAATAGATACGCGTACGAAATATTAACGATATATTTAAAATTCTCACCTCAAATAAATTTGATGTATGCATTCCATAAATAAATATAAAATTATTTACAAATTCAAAAGACAAAGTAATCCGTTTGTTTTCATAATTTGGCACCTGTCAATCGTCAAAAGAAAAGAAGGAAACGGAATGATTGATTGATATTTTGAATAATAAATAAAAATATCTTCATCATCATAGACAAAATATTCATTATTGTTCATTCAGTCAGTTTTGTTATTCTACGTTGACTTGGAAAGCTTTAGTAACGTTGACTTGTTTTGATTTCAATTTAAATCTTTACTATGTGTTACGGAAAAGTTGTTTCCACGTGTGTGTAAAGTTTGTAGCTGCAACAGTTCGCAAAGTTTATATATCGTAATAGTTGTGAGTCGACACGCCTTTTCCTAACAAGTGCCGGGAGTCGTCGCAGGCAAGGCCGCCGCCGCCCTTTGATCCACCCACCTCAAATCGCGTGACTGATTTTTATGCAGCTGCTAAGTAGGCTATCACAGCAACATATCGAACAAGTTAATTTAAGGTATGTACACAGGTTTCTTTTCCTTTATGACTATAATTCGCATGAAATTATGTTTAAGTTCATGCATGTAATGTAAAATGGCTACCATTAGAATTTCTTATTTAATTATGATGTGCTGTGGCTTTTGGTGATAATTGCTTTTTATAGAGTATGATGTTATCCTAAAATTTAAAACATTTTTTTTTATTTTGTTGGAAATGGGTGGGAATGAATGATAAGAGGAACCGGAGGAGGACGCTGATGCTATTTCGGCAAGGGAGTTGCTAGCAACACGGTCACAACCTCCTGCGTGTGGCCTGGCGGGCCCCACACGGCCGGGGCCGCACTCGCCCCGCCCTCCCCCTGCACCGACCGACACGAGACCGCTGCCCGCTGGCGTCCGATCTGTTACACAATAACACTGCATCCTTTCACTTTGCACTCTTTACCTTGCTGGTTTTGTCCTCGTTTATGTATTCCACCTTCACTTTTGTGGGCTCAGACGACATCATCTACTTTACACTTGCAAACAATATTTTCCCTTTGTTCACGCACAGAAAGCACCATCCTCACGACCGGCCGCCAAACTGCGGCGAGCGAACTGGCAAGCCGCGCCGAGCGCGCTCGGCAATTTTCGGAGATCCGCCTCCTATCGCGTTCGGATTTACGTCGTTTATATACATTTTTATCAAATATCTTGAATTCTCAAGGATCCAGAAGTTGGCCGAGGAATCGTATAATTTGTCAAGTATTATATTTATAATTCAACCAAAGATATGAGCGGCTGTGGCTTTATTTATCGTGATATTAAAACTTATCCAGGGCTATCTCCGTCTCACTCTGACCGAGACAGGTCTTGATTATTGGTAGGCAGCAGCTGCGCCTCTCTCCTCCTCCCCGTCGCGGGTGCGGCGCCGCCGCCCGATAATAATAATTGAAAGTAGGAAGGACGTAATAATGGGTGTATAACCTCGCGCCCGCGGCCTCCTTGGGCGGGCAAAAAATGCACACATGTCGTGCCGGTCGGCGCGCCAGCCGCATCGTCTAACAAGACGTGGCCTGTAAACAAACGATAAGCATACGCCGTTGCACTTACGATTCTTTGTTCATTTGACTCCTTACCGTATGCTAGATTACAACATACTCGTGTCTGAGTAACTCTTATCAGTGTTGGATCGAGTTCACCCATTGTATGGTTATTAGAGGAATTAAATTTCTTGCTATATAATGTGAACAGGCACATGGCAACCAGTATGCATGAGAGATCTTATTTATTTGAACACCGAGTGTAATGGTATACTGCTTTGCATTACAATAAAAAAGCAAAGGAACGTGTTTTGCATCACACGTGTATGTACAGTCAGCACCAAAAGTCGATAAACAGAATCAACATGACAAAACACCTGTTCACAATAAAATGCCATAAGTTATAGTCGCAACTAGGAAACAAAATAGCCTGTACACCAGAAATTTACAAAAGTCGTTAAACACGAGTATTTCAAAAGTATCTGTGCACTAGTATTCCTAAAGTCGCTGTACACCATAAATCCAAATGTCGCTGAACATCATTGTATCAAAAGTCACTAAACAGCAGTAAATACAAAATTAGGTTAACAAAGTATATTTTTAATGTTGCCGTGTGTTAATATACTTTTGACGCTTATGTTGTTCAGCTACTTTTGGGACAGTGCTTGCTTGACCTTAATAATGTACGTTAACACGTTAGTATCTATTTCAATACTTATTTACAAAGCAATTATATTTTTAACCGACTTCCCAAAAAGGAGGAGGTTCTCAATTCGTTGGGATCTTTTTTTTTTATTTTTATGTGTTCACGGATTACTCGGAGACGCCAGGACCGATTTGCAAATTTTTTTTTGTTTGATATTGTTTACCTCCCAGGTGGTCCCATAATCACACGGTCAGGATCTGATGATGGAAACGCTGAGAAATCGAGGGCAACTTTCGAAAATTGTAGGAATACGCAGGGTAAAAACTTGACACTAAAGCTTATGTCTGATAACACTATGCAATGGTGAAGGTTTAGAGCTGACCTGGTGATGGAGACCAGAGAAGGTCGAGGGAACTATAAAACTGAATATGTAAACTACCTCGTGTTTGGGCTTGTATTGCGGATAGTGACAACTATGCTTGTCACTGAAAAGCTAAAAATAAAAAACTTTTTACAAAAAAATAAAACTGACTCCCAAAAACACTGTAAAGCAAAAAAAAAACTATTCTTAGGTGCATCGGCCTAGAAGTCGGTGGCGAAATAAACTTAGTTAGGTACATCCATTAGACACTGTCTTCTAGGCCGATGCACCTAAAACTTGTTTTTTTTTTTTTTGCTTTACAGTGTTTTTTATTGTCAGTAATCATACTAATCTATAATATGAAATAACATAAACATAACTCTTTTCATTAACATAACGCTTTTAGAAATAACTTCTTGGCTTTCGGATGAAAAAACATTTCATTCTACTGAAAATGGTCGTATGTCTCTCCGGCTCGATATGCAGAACGTAATATAATCGATAACCGTGCAAGTGGCATAAAACACACGCTCGTGAGGACTGGATGTCACAAAGAACCTGGAACCTCATTGAAGAAAGGCGCCAGCTCCACCTTCAACTTCTGGCAACCAGCGACGTAGCAGTGCGCCAAGACCTGAAGCTGCAATACTGCCTGATACGCAGAAAAATCTACCGCAGTACTCGTCATGACCGGCGAGTATGGGCAGACACTATTGCGGATTGCGCACAACGCGCTGCTAACTCCGGCAATCTCAGGGAGATGTACAAGGCGACGAAGACCTTGGCCGGGAATCGGAACCAGAGGAAGAAGAAGCCCTTAAAAGATAAAGGAGGTCAGCTGATTGTGACATCGGAGGGACAGCTTCAACGCTGGCGGGAGCACTTCGTGGAAATCTTCCGACTCCCAAGTGACCCCGTAACCACGGCCGTACCTGCTGCCAGCTTGCCCACATCGAACCTGGACATCGATGTGTCTCCTCCTACAGGGGAGGAGGTAATGAAGGCTATCCGTAGGCTAAAAAATGGGAAAGCCCCAGGAGTCGACCTCATCACAGCGGAAATGCTCAAAGCCGACGTTACCACCGCAGCAAACGCGCTGACTCCCCTTTTGCGGAACATCTGGTCAGCCGAAGAGTTACCTGATGACTGGAACAAAGGCCTTCTCATCACCGTACCCAAGAAGGGAGACCTCAGTGAATGTGGCAATTGGAGAGGTATCACTTTGCTCTCGACTCCTTCCAAGGTGCTCTGCCAGATCATCCTGGACAGGTTGTCGGGGGCCGTCGAGCCTCTTCTGCGTAAAGAGCAGGCTGGCTTCCGTCCCAACCGATCGTGCACGGACCAGATCAACACCTTGCGCATAATCCTCGAACAGGCATCAGAATGGCAGAGGGAAATATACTTGACCTTTGTGGACTTCGAAAAAGCCTTCGACACGCTGCGATGGAACTGCATCTGGGACCGGCTTCGTGAAATTGGAGTCCCCGAGAAGATCACGACCATAATTAAGGCCATCTACGGGAAATATTCTTGTAGGGTAACTCACGACGGCCTCGTCTCGGAGGACATACCGGTACATGCGGGTGTACGCCAGGGGTGTCTCCTTTCGCCTCTCCTCTTCCTTATTGTCCTTGATGGCATCATGCACCATACTACCAAGAACAAGCGCCGCGGCATAGAGTGGGGACTATCCAACGTCTTGGAAGATTTGGATTATGCCGACGACCTGTGCCTATTGAGCCACACGCGAACCGACATGCAAGCCAAAATGGACGACCTACAACGAGAGGCCATGGAGATGGGACTAAAAATTAACACCCGGAAGACCCAGGAAATGAGGTGCGGAGTGACGTGCTCATTACCGTTGCTCATCGGCACAGAGGGAGTGGAGAGGGTCCACAAGTTTACTTACCTCGGTAGTGTTGTGTCGGAAACAGGAGGGACCGAGGAGGATATCACCTCGAGGATCGCCAAAGAGCTCGAGAGCAACCTTCGCACAGCTCCGTCCTGTGTGGCAATCACGGAAACTGACCAGGAGAGTTAAGCTCAAGATATTCCGGTCCAACGTCAAGACCGTATTGCTGTACGGATGCGAAACGTGGAAGGCCACGAAAGACATCTCGCGTAAGCTCCAGGTCTTCGTCAATCGCTGCCTTCGTCGTATTCTCGGTATATACTGGCCCGAGAAAATCTCCAACATAGAACTGTGGGAACGCTGCGGAGAGACACCGATCGACCAGCAGATCAAACGCCGCAAGTGGAACTGGATCGGCCACACGCTCCGAAGGGACCCCGATCACATCCCGAGGCAAGCCCTAGACTGGAATCCCCAAGGAAAGCGGAAACGTGGCCGCCCTAAACAAGCCTGGCGGCGGACGATCATTGCAGAGGCGGCGACTATAGGCAGAACGTGGAGCGAAATAAAGCGCGAAGCTCAAGACCGAACGCGATGGCGGAGCACTGTGGATGCCCTCTGCCCCATCTAGGGGACATAGGACTTTAAGTCAAGTAAGTCAAGTGCAAGTGGCAGAATATCTGTTGGGTTTTGGGGTTGGATGTGCTCTGGTGGCCCTGGAAAGGCTGGAGAACTAATCGAGATAGGAGACTTCTGTGACGTTTATGCTCCGTAATATGCACATTATACGGTATTATTTTGTGATATTTATCGATTGATGTATCTCAATAATATAAATAAACAACTATGCACTTACACAACATTTCAATTAGTTCAGACTATGACAATCATACGCTGGACTAAAATTATCACAAGTCATGTGAATAGAAATAATAAATTAAAAATTAAATGAAGGTAGGTTTTGTAAGATTCGCGCAAAGTAAATTACAAGTACCATCACAATAATCGCTTCGTAGATCATAATCATCTTCCGAGCCTTTTCCCAACTATGTTGGGGTCTGCTTCCAGTCTAACCGGATTCAGCTGAGTACCAGTGCTTTACAAGAAGCGACTGCCTATCTGACCTCCTCAACCCAGTTACCCAGGCAACCCGATACCCCTTGGTTAGACTGGTGTCAGACTTACTGGCTTCTGACTACCCGTAACGACTGCCAAGGATGTTCAATGACAGCCGGGACCTACAGTTTTACGTGCCATCCGAAACACAGTCATTGGTGTCTAAGACATACTTAGAAAGTACATACAAACTTAGAAAAGTTGCATTGGTACTTGCCTGACCTGGAATTGAACCCGCGCCCTCATACTCGAGAGGTTGGTTCTTTGCCCACTAGGCCACCACGACTTTCGCTCGACCACGGCTTCGTAGATCATAAGAGTTATGTTTATGTTATTTCATATTATGGATTAGTAAGATTACTGACAATAAAATATAATTGCTTTGTAAATAAGTATTGAAATAGATACTAACGTGTTAACATACATTATTAAGGTCAAGCAAGCACTGTCCCAAAAGTAGCTGAACAACATAAGCGTCAAAAGTATATTAACACACGGCAACATTAAAAATATACTTTGTTAACCTAATTTTGTATTTACTGCTGTTTAGTGACTTTTGATACAATGATGTTCAGCGACATTTGGAATTATGGTGTACAGCGACTTTAGGAATACTAGTGCACAGATACTTTTGAAATACTCGTGTTTAACGACTTTTGTAAATTTCTGGTGTACAGGCTATTTTGTTTCCTAGCTGCGACTATAACTTATGGCATTTTATTGTGAACAGGTGTTTTGTCATGTTGATTCTGTTCATCGACTTTTGGTGCTGACTGTACTTGCTGAAGCTGAAGCCTCGGGCTTCGTTCATTGTTATTAATTAATTAGCTGAAGATAATATTAATAGCGCTGGATAATTTAAATATTAGGTATGTCAAGTATAAAAAAAACTATTCAAACCAATATCGAATTCGCTAGTACATGTTAATATCTTAAACATAAAAGATAAATATAGAGCTTGTCATATAACATCGTTAAGATATCAGCATTAGCAAGGGCCTCCAATAGAGAATGACAAATTGCATTTCCAAATTTCTACGCCTGCAGATATAGCGACCCCATTATTTATAGGTTTAGACTGGTTTGGAGTGAGAGTGAAAGTTGGACCACGTTTTGTCAAGCGTCAGTCGCGTCGCAATGCCCCGAGTCCATTATGCACGAATGAACAGCCGCCCCGAGAGAGCGCGTGTCCCCAGCTTAATTATTTCGCATATCTAACGCACCATTTCGGACCTAAAACTACATCACTTAAAGCTTAAACTTCTATACAAATAGATGTCGAACATGCATACGCAAGTACGCAGTTTTCTTTTTAGCTGGTGTTGCATTTTGAGCCGTATTACAGCGCAATAAGATTAAAAATGCGATTAACGTGTTTATGACTATACGACGTTCTTGTACGTAGTAAAATCTATTATGGGTGTACCTCATCGGCGTGGCGCGGCATGCGGTAGCGGAGTGACGTGATGCTGTTTGCGTATAACCATTTTAATTAGACGATGAATTGTGTTGATGAAATCATCGGCGTTCATTGTTTTCGGTTCATTGTTCAGTTCGGGCAAACCTGCTACAAAACAGATAATTAGTAATGCGAGTATATTGCAGCAGTCGACCTCAGGTCGTAAGTGACATTGTTTCAAGACGGTAAAAGCTGATATGATTTTACGTACTTGAGGGTATTTCAAGCAAGAGCATACTAAATTCCATGATAGCGCATTAATTCAATCAACTACTTAATAAGTAACTAATACAGCAGATGCAAGTAAACCTGTGCCACATAAATAGTCACTAGCAAGAAGCAGATTAAAACAAGTTCATGCGCCCGCATTTTATCTAAAAGATAGTAATCAAGATAGATAGCTTCCTTTCCGGTGCAGAGGCCATCCGGCCTGTGTGGAAGTATATAACTTGTATGATAACTTGTAAATTATCAAACAAGAAGCTGACGCATATTTTTTTAAGAAAAAAATGTCTCGAACAGCGTCGTCCACGCGGTTCCGCAAGAAGCTAACACATTTTTTTTTCAAGAAGAAAATGTCTCGAAAAGCGTCGTCCACGCGGTTCCGGAAAATAAGAAAACCCAAAAAAGAACAATTTATATGAAAAAAGTCAGTTCTTAATCAGGAATCTGAAATAGAGCATTCAACCATTGAATAAAAGTAATCTAGTTCAAGGTAATAACAGCATTCGTTTCTGGTCCATGCGTGAGGGGATACTAGCACCCTCTCGATCCTCCATGGTTACGCCTATGCCCCGCAGTGTTTCCTTTGTGGGTCAGTAATACATGTGTATTGTTATTGATAATAGGGCTGTGACATTATTATTATTACAAAATAAATTCGACCGACCAGTCCAAAAATTACACTTGACAAATAGTCCACCCTGAGCTGGTAAGAACGTAAAATTATTTTTAGTACTCAGTAGCGTCAAACAATGTTAGATTGACACTGCAACTGTAATAACAGTCCATTGTTAACATCCACATAAAGGACCAGGTTTATACAATTGGAAATACCGAGATCGCAGTTAATCTAAACTTTGGCTTAGTTGAGCAGAACAGGCCAAACAGTGCCCTGGACTTACTCATGACAAGCTGAACGTAAACTGCAGAACTCATTCGTCTGATGGATCCATGTTGTTACTTTTAACACATATTTATGTGCTGTTTATACACGATGATTATATATTTTGCCCCTCCCCCCTCCTCCCAAATCCTGACTACGCCCATGTCTATTGCAAATGCATGTAATATGGAAGTAAAGTGTTAACAGGGTATATCTACAGTTGCATTAGAACTATAGGGAAGCTAATTGATCGGTTGGGAACTTTCGGGGATTTTTCGGAAGTACAAAATTTTAAACTTTTACGTAAAGTAATTATGATAGAGCGACTGACCTTGCTCTCCTAGATCCCAAATCTTATAGCAAATATTTCATTAAAACCAAGATATAACACAAGTTGCGTAAAATCCCATAGAGAGAATTCTAGGTTCTTGCATAAATGCACTACCTTCACTGTCATCTGCACTACATAGGCAGTAGATCTTCAAAAAGATTTTCTTTCATTTTTTCAATTTTTTTCATTCACAACCCGCAGTATGTATCTACGTCTAACGTTGGCCTTGAGCGTTTTCCTGTCTGGCAGATATAACATACAAAGTAAAACAGTGTAGAAAGTTTGATAACCTTTCCGCAAAATATCTAAGCCCCTAGTTGCATTATCTTAATCTCTTGTGATGGTCCATCGATAATAGCTTCCGTACAATTTTCTTCAATGATAGAGACTAATTCTCCAGTTCCACTGGATTTTTGGTTGAACTCATAAGAACTCATAATTTGGCGTTTGCCGAGAACTTTAACACGGTACCTTACGGTTGAATAAAGTGAATTCGCTTAGTATCCGGATTTAATCAAAATGACTCTTTTAACCACATGTTTCTTCTGATACAACGTAGAGCCAGACAGTATTTATCAGATGAGCTATTTGACACTGTCGGAACCGAGACCTTTGAATACGAAAGTAAGTATAATGAAGTCATATTCAACCCGATATTTTTAATATTTGATAGATCGTTACGCAATATCCTCACTGACCTCTTTTGATTACAATATCTTTTGATCATATGCGCTTAACTTTAGCTTGAATAAGATTTCCGTAAACAAACTATACCACGAACTTAGCTACATAAATATGTAACAATAATTCGAACTACTATTGATATTTATCGCAACCTGTTGATCAGGATCGGCGCATACAACGTCATCCGTTATTGCGTAAGAGTATCTATCTACAGTAAGTAATCTTTGAGGTTGTCTAATGATTCCATTGGCTTGTTCAGTACCCTTTTTAAGTCCAGTCAAGGAGCCGTAGGGTTTATGGGCATACGGAAGCGGAAGTGACGGTGGGCGGACCGGACCGCCCGCGCCACCCGCCCCGCGACCAGACACGCCCTAGCTCTCACGAGGTATGCTGCATCTCAGTAATTAGCACATCAGAATCACACATTTGAGTGATTTCCTCAAAGTGTTCCGGCAAGTAGCGTTAGGAGAGTAGGCGCAAAAACGCGAGTGGGCGACAAACTCCCCACCCACTCAGCGCTGGTTCAACGTACGGGCCCATTAATCACGGTGCGTGTGTTTTTGAACGTCGATGACTATTTGCTTTGTCGAATTGAGAAATATTGCGCTGTTTTGTATTGTTATTGATGATTAATGGACATACTTTAGATTTACATCATAGTGTGGTCATAGTATCGTATATAAAAGCTTATAGAAACCGTTTGCAACAAATATATTAGTACCTCAGTTCTTTTAGAAAGATTTACTTTGAATTAATAGGTAGGTAGTTCTACGTTTTTGTAAGTTTAAGATTTATGAATTTATAAATTTACTCATACTGAGTACACAAATATTTACCCACATTTCTTTACTTAGGTACTATAAATAGATAAAGATACCCATAACTTCATGCATATCACAATCAGACACAAAAGTTGAAAAACCATAACAAAACCACAATAAGGTAAAGACACAAAACTTTATATCGAAACTTGTAGAAAAGTTAAAAAAATGAACGTATCACGTTCAAACTTCACAAAAAATAAAGCAAGTACATACCACAATTTAAAAATATTATCCCGAACCCTTCTCGAGTTAATCATAGCTTATCGAAGGCCGAATAATGTTTTCCTTAACTCCAGAGTTAAAAATTCATAAGAACGCGGAAGAGACGCGCCCACCCACCGCCCGCCCGCGACATCGGCCGCGGGGGCGTAACCGCCGCCCTACGCCGCGCCCGAGGCCGTCTAACTTTTTCCCGCCAAATTCCCAACAACACTTCCTACACACAAGTCAATTCATCTCCTGTCATCACGACAAATACAAAAGGATAACAAATTAAATTCATAAACTATGCTCGAAAGTAACCGAAATACAGCAAAAGTTTACCACGTGTCGGTCTATAAAAAGTACTAAATTATTGATTTTCGGGTCGATATCGCAACGTGACGTCGTCTGTTCATGTCAATTGTCAATGAAAAACAAGTTCGCGATCATCGTGTTGATTGAATTAGGAATCATTCGTTCGTTCATTCAGCTCTCCCATAAATTGTCTATGATACGGGGTATTTTTGTAACATCCCGCTTAAAAATTGAAAGGCGGTAAGCCTTTCCTTTAAAATACCAAATAAACTGAATATTTTGTAACTCGTTCATGTTTTGTTTGATGGCTATGTAACGACGAGACTCACTTTTAGGGTTCATGTAGAACTGAAATTATGCATCCTTTTGCTGCCTTTACGGTGCGCATTTTCAATGCGTCGTTTCAGTTGAGACTAAACTAGCTTGACCCAATATACATACTGGGAAAAGCTAGGAAATTGACGATCTCTCCCAAAACTCATGTTATTGGTATTGGGATATTAAATAGGTTTCTTAACATGGGTAGTCACTATAGATTGCGAAAGCAATTTGTTGAGATCCGAAAAAACTACTTAATTACGTATAACTTTTACAAATGTTGAGCGAAACACAAGCTTGTGAAAGATTTGTACCAAGTTTCGGAATTTAAGGTCCCCAAAGGAATATTAGCCTTAAAAAGCTTTTTAAAAATATTATCCATACCAAGACCAAGTTTCTGCTGTTATAGGGATATGGGACTTTATTTAGTTCTTCTGAAACAGGATTTATGTAACAATTCAAAATTGCATTCTTCTATGTGAGTTAGGTATTATCTACAAGGTGAGGAAGGGGCGAAAATAGGCAGAAAAATTAAAACAATAATATGTGATTCAAAATCAATATATTTGCACAATAAACACATCAAGAACTTTAAAATACACTGTCAATAGCTATCGTTCGATAGAAACAGTGCTATGCATTATAAATGTTGTGTATTATATTATCTAATATCTGGCCCACACTTCGGAGATTCCGTATCTGAAGGTTTTACCAACAAATAGTTTGCGAAAATGAAGCCCAGGCATAACAAGTGTAACGCTTGTGGTCGCCAAGCTCTAGCGATATAAAAAAAAAGATTTGTTGCTTAAAATAGAAATGTACTTTTTTTCATTGCAAATAATGTAGAGACGGCCTGCAATTTTGAAGCTATTTTATGCTCCTGTTCAAAGTGGAAGGCAATGTTGCGTTGCCGCGAAAATAAACTAGGATTTATCGGTATTCATTCTTTATGAGTTCCATAGACGCAGATATTTGAATGACTTTTTCAATTCACGGCTATAATTTTCCATTGACTAGGTCTGATTCATTCGCAATGCATGCTAGAGCTCAACGCGTACAATAAAGTACTAAATACAATAAATTGTAACAAATAATAAAAATCGCATTCCGACGGTATAATTGAACTTTGTATAGTAATAAAAAGAATCGAATAAATAAATCTCATCTTAAAATTATAACAATCACATATCAAATCCATTTATCTTAAAATTAGGGAACAACAAAATGGAGTAACAGGTATTTTTCTTTTAACCAAATAATATAAAGTGATTCAAAAAAATCATCTTTCATTCTTCCTTCACATAGTTTGTCTTCAACAATAAATATATTGGACGTACTTATTTTGATAGATATAATTTGATTGGTAGGTAGTATTAAAATTTGTAACAATGAAAGTTAAGATTTGAGAAATAATACTTGTGTCTTGCTTAGCGCCTACTTTGTTGCGAAAATTTCGGTACCTGTAACAAAAACAATAAAATGTGTAGGTACAGTAAGATGGTATCGTAATAGCAGTTTCGATGGCACCTTGAGGAATTATAATCAGCTTCAATTTACTATTTGTTTTACAGGATATTAAAAAAACACGTAGGCCAAAGAGCTCGTCCGTCGTAATCACTAATCAAGCACTTTCTTCTCAGCTGACAATATTAAACGAAAAAAGTACTAGAACCATAGGTTGTTGGTAGGCTAAAGTTCCAATTTGCTTTATTTCCACTGCAGGGCTACCTCCCCACTTTATTCCTACCACAAAACTTCAACGCTTCTCTTCAGCTCATAGCTTTTTTTATCACGAATTTATTTTTATTTCATTGGTCCTGAAGTCCTTACCCTATAATATGACGTCTACAATCCACCGCCGCTCCTCTCGACGGAGATCTGTTTCTTGAGCATCTCCTGCTCGTGATGTTCCTCCTCCATCTCAGCCATGCGCGCGAACCGTGAGTACGCCACGTGGCCGGACTTGATGGCTGACATCATCTGTGCAAGGAGGTTGAGTTAGCATTGAGGTAGGTTTATGGTTCTGTTCGTTTTTTTTTGCTGTAGAAATGAGTGTTAATTATTAAACTGAATACTATTCAGGATATACAAAAAAAAATATTGCGTTAGTTTAAATTATTTTTGGGAACATAAAGATAATTAGCTAAGTTAAGATTAGAAGAGTTGAGAAGGTTTCAGAACAAATAAAAAAATATATTAAATATGTAAAATAACTTACCTTTCACTTACCTGCCTCCAAAGCTTATTCTATGTAAATCAAAATAAATTAAAACATAAGCCAACACAAAGCGTGCGAAATATTTATGGAACCCTACCATTAATTAACATGCAAAATGACAGTGTGTAAATGCCAGCAGATAACACTATTTAAAAATACTAATTATTATTTAATCCCAGTGTCTTCATAATGATCGTCTGTATGTTAAGATTAATTAAATGAAATATGTATTAAAGCTCGAAATAATGTTTCTCAATGAATCATAGTTATTTACAGTATTTGTGCACTGGTAGACAAACCAGGGCGCCTAATTACATTTTGGCGGCAATGCGTTTGAAATGTTGCCAACGTTACATTGCTATTGCTGACCTATTTGACGATAGATTTATTTGTCTAATTGATTTGTAGTAAGTACCTATCAGTAGTAATTTTAATCATTAACAAAATAAGAATGAAGAATAGATTATTATTTTACTCATATAAGGGAGGATGTTTAATTCATGCTCTAGGATTTTATAAATGGTTTGTAGCTCTTTTAGGGGAATACTAAGTTATATCTACCTACTATTCAAAAATATATACAACTGACATAACACTGGCACAAAATAAACACCATTCCATAGACAAAGCGAAGAAAAAATATAGACGGAATCAAAAAAGCCAGCACGAAAGACAAAGAAATAAAAAAGAGGCCAAATAAAAAGTATAGACAAACAATCACGCGATATAGACCTGCAAGTACTCGTCGAGTTCGACTTGGCCGTTCATGTTAGTGTCGATCTCTTTCAGTATTTCGTGCAATTGTTCGCCGGTCACTTCCTCCCCGTAGTTCTGTGGACCATACCCGACATCAAAGCGTGGACGTGACAGTGGACGTACATTTTAATCTATGGTATAGGCTTGCAAGGCTTTGGTATAGGCTTTTATTCGTCTTTATTTGACTACTGTCTTGTACTTTATCAAACACAGCTCATGTTTGTGATAGAGTACATAAGATGTACTTTCAATTAGCCTTTTCTCACTCTGACTAAAATTATAAAGCTGTGCATGAACTAGGTAATTTTGAAATGTAGAGCAAGTGCCTATAACACAGATTCTGTGCAACTTATTAACAAAATATTGAAATTATGCACACATTAAAAAATTGTTTGTAGTGTTGCCAATATCTCTCTGAAAACGATATAAGAGAGTTGATTTCATTGGTCAAAACAAAAGCCAATGAGAGAAGTCAATTTTAAATTTGGAAGCAGCTCTTTCGATGAAAAAATACATGCATAACTTCAAATGTATCCCATAGTTATTTCCCATTGGACAGTGGACGACAGCACGGTGAGTTCTACCCAGTTATCCCGAATATACTCTCTACCTGTAGGTAGTCTTGCAACTCCAACTGTCCGTTATACGTGACGTCAATCTCTGACAAAATGGCGCTTATTTCTGCGTCGCTAGGCTTCAGTCCCATACTCTAGAATCGGCATTATTAGTTTAGGATTGTGTATCTTATGATTAAGCTTCCAGTTTTGATTGTTTGAAGCTGTGTTGCTTTAGTAGGTAGTATCCCCTACTGACTGCTTTGGAAACTGAGCTTTATAAAAACACTTTATCTCTTTAGGGAATCGAACCCTAGATTTAAGTTATTTTTTTCCAATGTAGTGTCTTCTATAATCCAAGTTGAGTTTGGCTCATCAACTCCAACGCCCATAGATAGAGCTACATCAGTATATTTTCTGACATATCTACGAAAATCAGATCTCGGAGATTGAATAAATTGTAACTACTTAAGGATGTCTTAATTGTCTCAGCATTTTAAGAACAAAATTCCTACTCAACCCAGCAGCATATCCCCCATACCTTAAGACTCCTCCTAATATCATTGATGGAGACGAAGCCCTTCCTATCCTTGTCGATGATCTGGAAGCGTTTGATGTATGTCTGTATCTCGTCCTTGCTGAGGTTGATGGGGATCTTGTCACGACTGGCGCGGTTCACCATCTGTCCCATCTCGTTGGCTAGGAACTCGTTCGCTTCTTTGATTTGTTTCTGGAAATTGGAGGTGGCTTTTTAGTTAATTTTGCTCATTTTTAAACACTTAAAGATGTATGTAGAAGAGACGGGGACAAGAAATGTCGTTTTGTTTTTTGAGAAGAAATGACGTCATTGGTGTACCAGGAGAGTTACTTTGCCTATATTGTGGTAACAGACCTAGCTAATAATCGAACTTCAACTTGTGCCCTTTAGTTCGATAAGGGATACCCCCTTGTAGAGTAAAATGTAACGCCACCTAGTATTCAAAATGCACAATTCATTTTTACAAAAATATTAACTGATGACTGATGACTGAAAGAAGAATTTATTTATCTGCTGCTTATGAAAGAGGCCAATCTCTCTCCTACTTTCTATAATCTGTTGCGCCCCCCGGAAAATCTAGACCAACTCCTTTGACCCTCATCTACCCAACACCCTACCTTCTTCTCAGCATCGCTCCAGTTAAGCTCTTCGGCCATGATGTCGACAATGATGGGCAGCGCCTCAGCAGCCGCCTGCACGTTGAGGAAGGCGAGGCGCAGACGCCGCGCTATCATGTCCACTGCTGTACGCGCGTACTCGCGACAACCGTATCTGTAGGGAAATGGAAAATTTTATGTAAGGTTCAAATAAGAGTTTCTCTTTCTTCTCGAAGTTATTTGAAAACTTAGTGTGACTAGTGTGACTTATTAGATTCTTATCTAAGGCAACTAAACAAACTTAATCTAGGTAAACGTAAAGTTATTCCTACTTCATACTCCAAATCGTAAGTGAATGTCGAGTCGGAAAGTAAATGAATTTCATATGTATAAGAAAGTACCCTGTTGGGGTAATAATACCCCTTGGATCCCATGTTAGTTACTCTCTAAACTGTTTTTCAAGAAAAGTGTAATAACATTTTCGGCTTTTGTGGTAATACCCTTACCTACTCTGCATATGGTCCAAAGTAATAAACATGTATCACCTACTTCTACATCCCATTCTTTCTATAATTACTAGAGATAGTACGACATTATCATCATCTTACCTGATCTCAGCATCGATGTAAGGGAACTCGGGATGCACCTTCTTGCCGATGATGGGCCATCTCTTGCCGGTCATGGCCGCCATCTTGGCGACGGCAAAAGCTCTGTCACCGTAAGACTTAGCTAAGTGTTGTGCTACCTGGAAAATTTTGGATTTACATATGTTACTGGTTAAAAATGTCTTCTTTATTGTTAATATGCAGTTAATATGCTTCATTTTTTGTTTACCTCAACCTTATTCTTTTATAAGCAATTTATTAGTGTTGTTTTTTGGCACCTATTGCTCTTTAATCGATTTGTCGATAATCGACATAAATATGTTTCTCTTTCTATAGAAACATATTATCAGTTGTTTACTACGGATCAGAGTTTACCTTCTGTGTTAGCTATAATTGTAAAAGTTAACTCACTTCCATCTCCAATCCGAAGTCCTGTACTAATCTAATGTACATGGTAGGTGTCCATCCATGAGCACCCTCTATTAAGAATCCATCGGTCTGGCACTCTTTGTACAGCGGCTTCAGGTTGGCGCCTGAAATATACAGCATAAACGTAAATATTCGAATCCTTGCTCATAATAAGTTTTATAAATACACTAACTTCTGCCAGCGGTTTCACCCGCATCCCGTGGGAACTACTTCCCGTACCGGGATAAAAAGTAGCCTATAGCCTTCCTCGATAAATGGGCTATCTAACACTGAAATAAATTTTCAAATCGGACCAGTAGTTCCTGAGATTACCTAGCGCGTTCAAACAAACAAACTCTTCAGCTTTATAATATTAGTATAGATAAATACATGTTGAGTATGGCCTAAAGTTGAAATATCGATTTTCTATCTAAGATTTAAATAACACAAAGAACAACGATAAGAAGAAACTCTAAATTCCTATGGGTCTTATTCAGCCCCCTTATTTTGATCATTTAGGTTCACGAACACTTCCCCAAGAGGCTGGCCCCTAATTACTTGTCTCGAGCATATTTCGCTCCATGTTTACTCATCGTACATACAAGATAGAGTCATTGAAGGACTTTCAGCTCTTGGTCAAATTCTCTTTTTATATGTGCCTCTCATGTTTACCCATGGTGCAAAGTAGAGTACCAACCTTTTTTTTATCGATGGCAAAAATCATCAAATGGCCCCTCCCGCTGTGGGTTAGCAGAGGTGAGGGAGTGTCAGACTTTTACTGACTAAAAATCCATCGTGTTCCTTCATAAGTACCAGAGCCGCGGTAACTCTTTCGAACAATCCCGCAGCCATAAATAAAGTACCTTGGAAGAAATTTCAGGGCCCTCAAATTCCCTATTACACTTACTTTCAATAGCAGCGTCAATAGTCTCGGCCGCCATGGCCCGGTAGGTGGTCCACTTGCCGCCGGCGATGGTGACGAGGCCGGCGGGCGACACGTGCACGATGTGGTTGCGCGCGAGCGACTGCGTGTCGGGCTTGTTGGGGTCCGACACCAGCGGCCGGATGCCCGACCACGCGGATAGGACGTCACCGCGACGGACTGGAAAGAAAAAGTGTTGTGAATAATAGAAATGTCGAACAAATCCTAGAGTATTATTGATTTTGATTAGGTTAAGTGAAAATCGAATAGAGTTTGAGGAGATCACTTTTATTTAGATTTAAGAAAATTAGAATAAAAAAATACACAATGGAATTGAGAATCTCTTTTCGTCGGTGAGTTCTAGTCAAGTTTAGATTATTTGGCTCTCTTTTCAGCACCAATTAAACGAAAGTTAACCTTACACACTGTTCAGTTAGACTAAAAATACCTACTATCGATATCGATAAATAAATAATCACTGCATCACTATTTTTACAACTTATTCTACGCATCACAATTTTTCTTATTTAGAGTTTTACAAACCTTCAACATCAGGGTTCAAATAGTTCTTGACTTCAGTCAGGATGAAGAGGATTTCATCCTCAGTAGGCTTGGGGTTGTGCGTGACGTTGCAGGGCAAGTCGGTGGTGCCAGCGATGGTTCCCTTCAGCCAGGGTAGGAAGAAGATCACACGGCCATCTGATGTGGCGGGGTCGAGGAGACCCATGTGTTCTGGGCTGGAATTTTAAGGGTTAAATTGATATAGAACTAATAACTGTGTTACTTGTAATGGGGTTGAAAGTGTTTTCAAACATGGATGTTACATTTACAATACATAATATGACTTTAGATGCCTAGGCACTTGGCACCTATACCTATGTTCCCATCTAGTTATTACCATGTTATTTCATACTAGCTTCTGCCAGCGACTTCGTCCGCGTTAGATTCGGACTTTGTGCAAAAAGAGAGGAAGAAATACCTAATAAACACCAGCCTATCCAATATCTAAATCTATGCTTATCTACTACTACTTTACCTAAATAGAAATAAAATATAAACTATTAATAATTTGTAATTTGAACGAATTTTTAAACCATACCAAAATAACTAATATTGACCTATTTTATAAAATAACAACAAAAGATAAGTAAAAATAAATTATTTAAAGTCGTCAATAAAATTATTGTCGGTCAATAAGGTTGAACACTCCGAACGTCTATTCGCATCTATCGCATCAACAGCCAAATATTGTATGAAGCTCGCGCAGCAACCGCGCTGCGAGCCGCGTCGAGCGCAGCGACCGTTGCACAAAAATGATCCTTATAGCATGATTCAGTTTCACTCGCGATGGCTACCGTATTTTATGTATAACTTTGGTATTTCTTGACCGATTTATATTATTCTTTCTTTATTGAATACGTAATAATGTCAACTTTTTTTAGTTAGTGTGAGTGAGAGTATTATACGTAATAGTAGACAAATATAATCAGAAAGCTCCGAACTGCTAAGCTACCGAGAGTTAAACGTGTCATTGTGAGCCAACTATAAAAGATGGACATATACTGTCAAGGTATATTTTTTACATAATTTTAAGGAGAACATTTCCGACCTACATGGTTTCTGTGTAGCTTTAACCATTAAGGCTGCACACGCGACGGAAGCAAAAAAAATGGAGTAACTTCTCCCGTTTTCCCTACATTTACCTTCACTGCTCTGCTCCTATTGATCGTAGCGTGATGAAAAGTATCCTATAACCTGCCCAGGAGTATGAAGAATCATTGTACCAAGTTTCGTTGAAATCCGTCAAGTAGTTTTTGTTTCCATAACGAACATACAGACAGACAGACAGACAGACAGACAGACAGACAAAAATTTTACTGATTGCATTTTTGGCATCAGTATCGATCACTAATCACCCCCCAATAGTTATTTTGGAAAAATATTCAATGTACAGAATTGACCTCTCTGCAGATTTATTATAAGTATAGATTGTTCTTTGTAGCTTCTGTAAAGTGTTTTATATGACAAGTCAGTATTTATAATTTTGATTGATCTTCACATCTAGCATTATAGACTGATTAAATTATCCTATTGTATTTCTTTTCTTCCGTGTTACATAGCAAAAAACGTGCGTTATTTTATGTATGTCTGCCGTAACAGTATAAATAGCCTCGACTATAAATAGTTCACCTCATTACTGGCCTTGAGTGTCAACACAAACGACCTACAGACAGCTCTAGTTGCCGTACCGCACTCAAGTGATTTATGTTCCAATAAAAAATATATTTATCGTGAGATGTAGTAAGATAATGTAACGAACATGTGAAATATTGTAACGATAATTCACCAGCATGAATGAAAATACAATAATTTCTTAATTGCTTTGTTGAAAATACTGTATTTTTAAATTATGTCAAAAACTCAGCTGGGTTAAAAAGATAGAGCGAAATGTAAAAAGAGATAATATGAAAAACATTGCTTTCGTATCTGATTCCCACGTCAACAATAGAATTGGACCCCTACCATCTCCAAACAAATACCGTAACAAAACAACCCGATATAGTGATCTCTTATCGCGAATCTAGTTGAATAAAAAAAAACCGAAAGGGTGTTCCTAAATATGGGATTTTGCAAAATTATGGAGGACAGATTGGGCTCACTTTTTGACAAGATTTTCCAAATACGTCCGTAGTATAATAAGTCCGTAGAATCAAATATATTTACCGGTTTAAAAATATGTATTTACCTGTAATATCCAGGCAAAACGATATGTACTCCAGAAGACGGACAGCAGATATTCTTAACGGAGGGGTCGTCCATTTTACGGATGCTGTCCGTGAAGGGGCCGGTCGCGTTGATGATGCACTTCGCCTTTATGTCCCATTCCTTGCCGGTTAACTCGTCCTGGAAAAAAGTATTGTACCTACATGAATTTGAATGAAGGAAAATGATAAGTAATTTTAACTGAAAATACATCGCTTGTCAGGGAAAATTCGATATTTGCATGTGTATTTTAAACATACAATGAGATAGTGTTGTGTATCACGAGTATAGTTGTGAGGATAACATGAATAGTTAGTAGGTACAGATACCGGCACGGATATTGGGCTCTCGGCGGAAGAGTGGGGATCGCTTTGCGCACCCGTACGCATAAGGCAATAAGGCAGTAAATCGCTTCTGCGCAGGTGAAGGTCATGGCTCGATATCCGAGCCGATAACTGTATTTGTATTGTATAGAAAAAATCCAGCCCGAACTAACTTATTTTTTTCGGTGTTTTGCTGTGCGGTTACAATGGGTTTACTTTTTAGGACTTAGAAAGCCCCGCGCTATTCTTGCTACGGACCCCGAGCTTGGTTAATCCGGCACTGTGATTGTGACATTGTATAGTAGAATTACGGTATATGTATGTGGTGTAAGTTTTTCAACAGAATATAGTCTGGTAGCTGGGTTGATATTATTCTTACCTTTAGCCTGGCCCCGCTGAGCTTGCCAGCCGTCTTGTACAGCTTGGTGACGCTCACGTGGTTGGCGATGGTGGCGCCGTGCCGCGCCGCTGTCAGTGCTATTGCTAAGTTCATACGCGCATCGTCTTGTTGACCTGTGGAGGGAAAATAGTTAATTAATTACAGTTCAATTTCTCATGGATATACATCCATCCATCCATCTCCTCCTCGTACGAGAAGGAGGAGAAATGAGGATCATGTTGTAAGGAAGGGTTTGGATAGCAAGGGAACGACCAAATAAACGGTGGATAGATTATGTGAAAGTTCACACGGCTGGAAATAATGTTACTTGTGAGATGACAGGAGATAAAAGAGTTTGGAAAAAAACAGGTTGCGCCGTCCCTCAATTAAATTGAGAAGAGAGCAGAAGGATGGGGATAATGATGATATAAGATTATTATAACGGTTTACTTCCTTACAAATATTTTCTCTTTGTCTGCGTAAGATAAATTCTTATTTATACTATAAATCGAAGCTGCTTAAAGCCGGTATAATCTCAAACGTGATAGATAAATCAAAAACAAATAACTTATAATTAGATACACATACTTGTTTACTTAGTAACAAGTTGATATAGTTAATTACTATAGGTACTATAAATGCACGCGGATGATGACGAATCTTATCATGTTTATATTATTGCAGTAATTTAGCAAACAGTTTCTATCTGTTCCAACTCACAGCTTTAAAAACTTTCAAGTCTTGTTTTGTCATCAGTACAACACGTGATGTACATAGATAGGTTAGATTATTTTGCTGCTCCTATACCACAATTCTGCATACTTCGTCTACTAACCGACTGTCTTTTAATGGGCCTAAACTAGAAAGTATGTAAATATTGCATAACCAAGGACTCAAATAAATAGATCAAATTCAGCGAAATTTCTACGTACAGAAAATAATTATAAAGATAATTTCCAGACTTACCATCATAATACACGATGCCACCGCACAGGTTGTCGGATTTCAACATAGGGAACAACTCCAGGGTATTCTTCTTAGACAAATAGTAAGAGCTCTTCACATTCCTGTCTCCAGCCACCACGTCGTACATCTTGATACCGAACCAGTAGTACGGGACTTGCCACCATCTAGAAGTAGAAGGAATTTATATTGAGTAAATGGAAGTCGACCCCAGCAAGTTGGGAAAAAAGGCTCCGAGGATGAGGATGATGGCAGGCAAAGAGGTTTTGTTCCCTCCCTCACAGGTGATGATTGTATAGTATCCCTTATTGTAGAGCAGTCTGACGCGATGTCTACTGAGTGGTGGATTATGCCCTGACAATCTTCCTGGTTGCATCTGACCATCGAGCTGGGGCGTGATTCTACAATTTTACTTAAGCGACATACGATTCACATCCGACCGAGATCCAATCACGACTCTATTACGATTGAAGCGTTTGTGGCATTCCGCTATTTTTTCTTTTAAATGAATGTTTTTATCCGTTTCTGTGATTCAATAATGAATCATATTTTCTGCAAATTATTATTACGATTTCAATATGACTGTAAAGCAAACTACCGTATAGACCAAATGAACGATTGGTCTCACATTAGTAGCAGAATGCCCGCTAAGCTTAAAACTGCTATTGCGATTCAATTTTTATTCAATTTTGACATTATTAACTTGTCCCATATTATAAAGGTTTACCCAAATCACCTATTCAGAAGTAAAGTTGTAAGGAGTTAAAAATAAATAAATGGGAATCAAGCTTCAGCACTTCATTTGCTTACGTTTGGCACGTAATCTTTACTTCTTTTGGGAAGCCTTAAATAGCTCTTCTGGCACACATTAAATAAACAGATCCAAAATCAGTGCCAAACTATTGATTGTAAACAGACAACCCCAAATACGACAAGTCAGAAGTAATACAAAAATAATGTGGTAACAGTGCCAAATTCTTGAATTCTTGAACTAATAAGTCGTTACTTTTTAATATGTTAGCAAGTGTCGATTTATTTGGTGGCGCTAAATGAATCACAACCGTCTACAGAGATCTTGTCTGGCAACTGGAATTTTTGGCATAAAATTAGACTTGTCAGGATGATTCATCAATTCCGTTTTGCCGACAAATCCATCTGGCTGAACACGATCCCCTAAATGAGTGCAGGGCTCGCGGCGTCAGAAGGGCTTGAAAATTAAAATCATAAGACCAGTTTGAGCTGTTATATGCAGTGGCATCAACAAAAGCTATGAAGAAAAATACCCTGACTCTAAAGGAAGATCCCTTTGTCACATAGAAGAACAGGCACTAAGAAAGGGGGCATAAAATGTTGCACTTACTTATAAACAGGCAACAATATAGGCAGAGGTCTTGTCAGATGTGGTGCCACCTCCAACATATTGGCTCTCTCATGCAAGGCTTCCTTCACCATCTTGTACTGATCGTAGTCGAGCTGCATGATCGCCTTCTGAAGGTATCTGACCCCTCCGTGGATGAGCTTGGTACTGCGACTGGAGGTGCCGCTGGCGAAGTCGTCTGCCTCCACCAGGGCTGTGCGAAGACCTGGAATGGGAAGATTGTAAGAATATTTGGTGTGGGCAGCCTTTTGGGTACGGGTATATTTCTTTCATCTAATATTTGGTATGACAGCGAGGAAGGTGTTCGGTTCGAAGGTGATAAATTAAAGAAAAAAAATATTTACCATTTTAGCAATAACTGATATAAAGCCGTCGACGTCGGTAAAAAAATTTATAGACTTTGACAGATAAGACTTAGAGTGGTGGATTGCCTAATAATTCATTCTAAGCGCACGCGCACATCATCAGTCACTCCATAAATCGCCTTGACTCTTATCTCTGACTTCCTGACCTACTTATCTATCTAATTTATCGCTTAATAAGGAAGTCACAAAATCTTTACGTCTTTGAATCACCAACCTAATGAATGATCGATAAGTTTCGTAGACCCTTCATGACTTAATGGGCTCAGAGCGGCAGAGAGAGAGAAAAGGGGCTGTGGCGAAGCTTAGAAGTTTCTTGTCCCCCTACTAGTAAGTTGGATCTGAAAGTTACTCGCCTCTTGTGCAGGCATCTAGTGCACATCCCACACCAGTAGCGCCACCGCCTATGATGAGGATGTCGTACGTGTGACCAGCTTGTAAGGACGACACCTGGTGGTCACGCGTCGGTAGAGGTCGCTTCTTGCGCTCTGTCTTCGCTGATACTCTTGCTGCTTTGTACCATTCCTGTGGATAAACAGTATATATATATTGTGTTGAGATAGTTTTAAGTTAATTTGCTGCGCCCTAACAGGGTAATGTATACCTAGGATAAGGATGCATTTCTGTAACTGTATACATCTTTGCAATAAATAAATAAATAAATAAAAAATAAAGTAGTACGAGTTAGTAGAATGTCTGATATTCCGGGCTTGAATGAAGAGCTCTGACCTAGCAATTCGAGAGCCTCATTGGCAATTATTACACAATAAAATAGCATTTTGCGTGGTGATGACAGTGTAATTTTATCGACTTGAGTAAGACATAGTTTTGATACCGTCATACATACCCAATTATCGTCACTACAATTACATCTTCAAGGACATCTTTACAAAAATAACTCGGTCTTGTATCTTATCACCGAATAATCCGGCTACGCACAGTGACACGCCTGTTAGAGCCGTGGAAAGGAAAAGTGTTATCTGGTCCCCCGATAATGGCGGGTTTCCTCGATACGTACCGCCGGTGAATCATCGGCAGCCACCGCCCACGCGGTGAGAGCGGCGCCCGCGACGCCCGCCGCGCCTCCAATCAGTAATCTTCTGCGAGACATTATTCTGGAAAAAAAATAAGGAATATTGAGCAAAATTTGGATAGACTGTTGATGTCTGTCGGGATGGTAAATGCTTCAAAAGCAATCATAGTACGCTCGTACTATACTTCTGCTCAGAAGTTGTCCGCTTTACACGCATTCTGCGGATGGTTAACTCTAGAAGAAGAAGATTATCACGCGGTTTAAAATCAGCTCTTGTCTTTCTCCGGGTTTTGACAGTTTCAATATTTTTAATAATGGGTAACCATTCCAACCAAGATATACACTAGCTAGATCTTTCCTCTATATAAGTCCTGTGCCACTCTAAAATTCATTACATGCACCAACAAAGTAAAGCAAATTGTTCTCTCAAGAAATATGATCCATGCATGGTTGCATGTGTCTCAATAAACATAACAAATAACAATACAATAGCGAAGTATTTATGTAACACCATCATTAGATAGTAATTAACTTGACCTTCTATTATAGTTGATGAAATAACCGCGCTAGGTAGGTACGTAGATTTTATTTTATTTACCTACTACGTTTCGCGGAGGGCGTTTGAAGGTTGAGAAAACATGATATAATAGTAAGCAGAAGTTAGGTCTACTAGGTAAATCCCCGTGAAATTAACTCGAGAAATGTACCTTATGTCATCAATATTTACCAGCTTAAGATTTTTTACACTTCTCAACAAAGGAAAAAATGACCCCACCAAAATAATACCGATCAAATAGAAAAAAACTTTTCTTTCTATTATTACTATGACATAAATGCAGTCTCTAGCCTAGCTACAGATTGCAACCGCATTTGGCTCACCCACGTAATTTTAACTCGTGCTAGCGCTATTTATTGAATGTTGCTGAAAACCGGGAAAAAGTGGCAAATCGGGGGAGACTTGGTTTAGCAGTGGACGTCTTTCAGCTGAGACGATGACGACGAAGCAATTAAGTATTTATTTTAATTCTGAAATCACAATTAGAAATACATTTTCTCTGGGCTGATTCACAGTCAACAGGCACTAGAGTCGTAAACACGAACCATGATGAGCGGCTGAGATGACATGATTTTTATAAATGAAAGGAGCAGAAGATACATACCCCGGATTTTGTATTCACAGATCAACAAACACGTTAGGTCTCTTATAATTCGATCCTAGATCTGCATAATATTTATTCAGTCATTTTGTTTTGTATAGCCCCCTATCATCATAATTGATAAAAAACTTTTTTTACAAAAAAATTAAACCGACTTCCAAAAACACTAAAAAGCAAAAAAAAAACTAATTTTAGGTGCATCGGCCTAGAAGTCGGTGTCTAATGGATGTTACTAAGTTAATTTTGCCACCGACTTGTAGGCCGATGCACCTAAAATTAGTTTTTTTTTTGCTTTTTAGTGTTTTTGGAAGTCGGTTTAATTTTTTTGTAAAAAAAGTTTTTTATTTACTGCTTTTCAGTGATACGAATAGTTGTCACTATCCATATGAGTGGAAAGTTCTCATCAATACAAAGAATATAAGCCCAAATACGAGGTATTTTACACATTCAGTTGTCGAGTCCCCTCGACCTTCTCTGGTCTCCATCATCAGGTCAGCTCCAAACCTTCACTGTTGCAAAGGTCTCGTCAATACAAATAATATAAGCCCAAACACGAGGTAGTTTACATATTCAGTTGTCGAGTTCCCTCGACCCTCTCTGGTCTCCATCATCAGGTCAGCTCGAAACCTTCACTGTTGCAAAGGTCTCGTCAATACAAATAATATAAGCCCAAACACGAGGTAGTTTACATATTCAGTTGTCGAGTTCCCTCGACCCTCTCTGGTCTCCATCATTAGGTCAGCTCCAAACCTTCACTGTTGAATAGTACTTTCAGGCATACACCTGAGTGTCAAGTTTTTACACTATGTATGCCTACAACTTTCGAAGGTTGCCCTCGACTTTTCAGGGTTTCCATCATCAGATCCTGACCTGATGACTATGGGACCATCTGGCAGCTATTTCGCGTCGAACAAAAAAAGAATCACGCAAATCGGTCTATAAACCTCGGAGTAATCGATGTACATACATAGAAAAAAAAAAAAACATACCGGCCGAATTGAGAACCTCCTCCTTTTTGGGAAGTCGGTTAAAAAGAGATAAAACGCTTTACATATGCCAAATTACATAATGTGTCTAGTGTCTTCATTAGGTAAGTATAAGGTCTGTCTGTATCAAAGCTTAACAACCGCCGAACCATATCCAAAAATATACCTATTGCGTCTAGATATTCGTCTACGCAAGTCATCTCTTATCATTTTCAATGTCAGTTACACACGGTACTGACTGGTAAAACGTAATCTTTTGCACACAATTTTTCTATATTCTTTAATTTATTACATCAGTTGCTGCTGACGTCTACGATACGACACTATCAGGAGTAGACTATACCTACACAAACAAATGTAGGTCGATCCCCTTCTTGAAGATTCTTCTTCTTTAAGATTGTAGAGTCTTTCCTGGCAGAAATGAGAGTTTTTGAAGTAATCTTTGTAGCCACGAGCCAGGACATGATACGTCAGCTAATTGCCCCTACATGGGGGCATAGAGAAACCTTATAATTGAGACTAGTCTTCGGTGTTAGTGCACCAGTTTTTAAACTCACGTTTGAAATCAGGGGCCCGATTCTCCTAATTTTACTTAAGCGACGATCGATCGACGTTTGACTCAATTCGACTGAGATCCAATCCCGACTCGATTACGATTGAAGCGTATGTGGCATTCCGCTATTTTTTCTTTGAAATGAACGTTTTTATCCTTTTCTATCATTCAATAATGAATCATTTTGTCTGCAAATGATTTACGATTGCAAAATGATTGTACAGCCAACTACCGTATAGACCAAAATCACCAAAATAGCAGACCAATCGCACACCAATCAAATGTCAATCGAATACGATTGGTCTTTTATTAGTAGCAGAATGCCCGATATGGTTAAAACTGCTGTTGCGATCATATTGCAATTCGATTTCTATTCGATTTTGACATTATTAACTTAGGAGAATCGGGCCCCAGGGCAAAAGCCATTAAACGTAGGAAGGTATAAGAAACATTTTCTAATAGCGTTTGAGCTGCAAGTTTTAACTCCGCAAACATCAGGGATTGCTCAACAGCCTGATGGAATCTGTCATGAATTGTAACTTGTCTCTAGAGTTTAACGTGCCTTCTCAGGCATGGCATACATTTCCAACGGCATTGCCCTAATTTGAAACGTGCTAACCAAGTTATGCTGGAAAACAAACCTGAGACCCAGAGCGCAACAGTAGCGCTTTTGATTAAACGAACAATATGTCAATCAATAGAAATAATTTTCGCCATTCGTCTAGACGAACTGAATTAAGATAACTGTGTCTATAATTGAAGATTAAAACCATGCTTAAACTTAATATTAATCACTTAATAATCTATCACGCCGCGATCACGCGAGGTAGGTGCAGCATCTACGCATATCACCTTCCACGGCGTGATATAATTCTACCGATACGAAAATTACGTGATACACAGCTTATCTGATAATAATGTCGTCTATTCCTAATAAGTCTAATAAAATACTAGATAGCGTTGCCATGGGTTGTTACAATAAGTCTGAGCGAAGGAAAACTTACGGAGGAAGGGTATCATCATTTTCTTGTATTTTTTTTCAATGTGACTGAGACACGGGTTGTCTCACTTGTCTGATATTGAAACTATGTATGACTATGGTGGATTTTATATGTAGCTAATAAGGGACACCGAACAAGAATAGAGACCCTACAAAAAAAAAATCGGACACACCTTTATATCGCAAGCTTAATCATATACTGACCGATTAGTGTTTCGGGCAAAGTTCAAATAAGTGTACCAAGAAGTTTATTTTAACACCCTCTTTCGGCCGATCTCGGTTTTTTTTCGATATCTTTTTTCTAGGCGGAGTTACACCCATATCTGTCCCTTCCACACTCAATCGTTTCGGCAAACTTTTTTACGAGACAGAGACTGATATCAGTTTATGACTCATTATCATAATAATAAGAACATACATTGAACAAAACACGGACTCATTTCAAAATATGTCACCAGCATCAAAATCATACTTCATAGTACTTATAAGGACCCATACCTTAATAATGAATATTCTTTAGTTATGTATTAAATAAAACACGGACTCATTTCAAAATGTGTCACCAGTATTAAATCAATGTAACTATATATTTTCTATTAAACTGACGCATCTTGAGGAACAATTTTTTTAACCGATTAATTTATAGTAGGGTAGACTGGGTACAGTTGTGCCAATTTTCGTTTGATCACCAATAATTTTGATATTTGACTAATTAGCTCGATGAAAAGGTACTTGTATCGCAATTTGTACATTTGTGTACGTAAAAACACTAATATATTGTTCCTTAAGGCAATGTATTACTCATAAGATCAATTTAAAAAAAAATGGGAAAGTGTCACAACCGGCCACATACCAAGGGCGGTTGTGACATGCATAAACATATATCAAAATGGTCTATAATATCTTTTATTGTAGAAATGTTTAACACAATAAGCTTACAAACATAGTTTTAACAATCAAAAAAACAACATTTGCTCTGTTAAAACTTGTGGCTGTAGAAAGGCTTGTAGCTTGAGCTACACGTACGAAATCCCTTGTTTCACTTCTTCATCGGCATCTTTATATTTTTTGATATCACACTGCGCTCTTTCGGTCTTCCACAAACGTATTCTGGACATCTAAAAGCAAAAAATAATAATATGAGATTTATTATATGTATAGATATTCGTCACAACCGTACCCAAAAAAATTGTCACAACCGTACCCAACGCATCATTTTGAAAACAAAAAATCGCCATGATTTTGCCAAATACTTTACGTAAAAAGAAATCACTTGTAATTAAATATTAATGTTCAACTTTTAAAGAAAAATATAACAAGATAATCTATCTGTGTAAAAATAACAGTAATTAGGAAAAGAAATCGAACAAAAATACTTACTTTTGATTGTTGAAAAGCAATGTGGGCTCCTGCTTACGTCAACGTCGTGCGCCGGCTAACGCAATACTGGGGAACGTGTCTAGGCTTGCAAGCCACGTCTTTCTCCCTCACACCCCTCCCCCGTATTACGTATAGTTTCGTTACAATTGCGACTGTCACTACCGTACCCTGGCACAACCGTACCCAGTTTACCCTAAAAAAATCTATATTTCTTTAAAATTATATTCAATTACAATAACTCACTTTATCAACTATCCCTACAATACATTATTTCATTACCTATATAAAGTTATTTTCTTTGAGTAATAAGCCATTTTGTAAGGTAAGTCAGGTTTGCTAAATCGTTTTTAGCGATTTCCTGAAAAACGTCTTTTTTTAGTTATGTCAGTATATGATTAAGCGTGCGATATGTAGACCATTCAAGCTGTCCAATAAAAGCCTAGTATACGTACCAAAACATACACTAAAGACACGTTACATATAACAGGCGAAAAAGACAATGTGATGTGATTTGTGGGACTCTTAGATATTATCGTGACAAAAAGTCATCTTCCCATAAAACCATGCGTTCAGTCATTCATGAATCATGTCTTATCATCGGATATAATAAAACCTAATTCTTGAAACACGACATGTTCTAGATATGTATGTAATCTATCCACTATGTAGAACATATACCTATCCTATTATTATATGGCTTACAGTTGTGTTGAGGATAAAGGAACCGTTTCCTGCGCTATGATTGCAGTTACCCGTTAGAATACAATATCCAAGCGTGCAATTCTGCTTGCATTAGACTGCATAGAAACTACTACAAGTACCTTTCTACTAGAACTAGGATGCCGTAACCTTAAACTATATGAAGGAGTTTTAATTGCATGTGATTTATTATACGTAGCTATTGTGCACTAGAGTACCTACATAGACTATCCATCTGCGTGATGGATAGTACACCATGATGGATAGTAGACCAATATATGCAGTAAAAAAATAATGTGATCAAGGGGATGTACCTACAGTTAAATTGCTTGTTCGGAAAAGGCCTGCTAGATTTACCGGGGAACCTGGTACTACCGTCCCGAATCAATGAGACATACACTCAGTATATAATGTACTTGATATAAAACACAGGTAGTAGGTACATAAATATACCAACAATACCTATAGGTACGCCATCGATGTCAGCAAGATTCTCGAAACACTCAAGTCTATTACTTGAAAGTCAACAGAGACGCACGAGGAATTGTTTTTCTTTTAAAAGTGTCATAGGTACTCGACTTGTTTGTTTTCGTTGTGAAGTTGAAGTTAAACTGGCAGCGTTGTATGGGAACAAGCGCGAGCTCTGAATCTTAATTAAGGCCTTGTATGTTTGCTACCTGCGAGCCAGAAAACAGACGTAGATGGGTGTTTTTCAGAAAACTTGTCCCTAGCAAAATCGGCCTGTCCCACACCTTCAAACATTTTTATTTTGATTTTTTTATATGGCACGTGTGAAAGTGAGTTTTTGATTAATTTAGGTATATATTTTAATGTACAATTAAATCAATATGTAGCATAAAAAGTGGATAGTTATTTTTATATTTAAAATAAACCTAAAGAGGACGTATAAATATCGTGTGTCCCATGGCGCTCTTGGAGATTTCAAATACATCTTACTTCTAAAATATTCGTTTTTAGGTATGTTTAAGTTTTTGAACTTAGTCTCAGTATTTCAAAAAACGTATTTTTAATTTTTATGCCATAAATTTATTGTTATTTTAAGAAATATCATTATTTTAATGTTGTCCTACGAAAATCATTGTTCCGGAAAATCCGGTTTCGTCACGGTGAATTTGATATCGTACTCAAGACAAAATCTACTAATTTGTGTTTTTTCTACCTTCTTAGCAACTTTATGATCGTATTAGGATTCCGCCATTGCCGTTTTAAAGTCAGTTAAGGCTAAAACTGTGACGACAATGTTGGTGTCATCGGCGCGCAAAATTTTTGTTCCGGATAGTGGCAGTATTTAAAAGGTTAATAAATTGTTTTCTTAACTCTATAACACTGTGCATAACATAAACAACTCATCATTATTAGATTAGTAAGGCCAAAAACAAGGTAGTTTAAATAAACATTAGTTATTTTCAATTTTAAAAGTCTCGTGAGATGAAAACGTCACTTCCTGTGCGTCATGTTACATACTACCGGAACAAAATCGTAACGATCTTGAATTGTAAAGCTTAGTGTACAATTAAATAATTTATGGGAGCGTCCTGTCCGCGCGTGTGGTAGGTATCAAACGAAAAGGCTTAAATTTAATCGGTTTTGTTTATATATGTGTGTGTAAAGGTTTATATCTAAAATTTTAGTGAGTTAATACTTTATTCTTTGTAATTGTGTTTTGAAATCGGCAGTGTGGACATTGCTCAAATTATTCTTATCCATCACGAAATTTTCATAATAGTCACTGTCCCATATTCTGGATATTACAAAAATGGTTTTAAAATATATATTTTTCATTTTATAGCGTTTATTTTGGCATCATAGTTTTTTTTTGTATCTAAAATTTCTCACTAGGCTTGATTTTGGAAATTGTAGCGGGTATCATTAGTAATGACAACTTTTCTAGTGAGATGTGTCCAAGAAGTGACGAAAGTGAAATTAGTTAGCTGATTATTTAATAATCTTATAGAATTATGCTATCGTTTTGTTTGTTTTAAAAAGATTTTAAGTATATCTTTATGCCACCATAAATTGATTTCGTTTTAATACTTGTTTGTTTTATTTCTAATTAATTATATTTTGTGACGTTCAGGAATACTATGCATCATACGCTGACAGAAAAACTTTAATATTTCTTAAAATCATATTATAATTTTAATTTAAAATGCAGATTTAGCTAGTTAACAATATATTCTTTAATATTAGAGTAAATATAATAGAATTCACGAAATAAAAAAAATATATTTCCTGTGCGTCACAGGATCAAGTTTTCTGAAAAACACCCAGATATGGCTCTTTTGGAATAGACATAGGTGTGAATTTGGTCTACGGCTGTTCGTTTTATAAAATTACTGCTAAAGCAACGCGAGTGTGATCCACAAACTTAATACTTTCCCCAATTGGGGATACAAGTCCCTTACTTACTAATCTTTATGTGAGGCACAATTTTCTACGGCAAAATATTTTCTTGTTAAGTAGGTAATAATATTCATTCATACCCATGTAGGTAATAACTCCTTTGTTTATAATCTTTCGATTTGTTTACTTTCATATTGCCAAATTAGGTCTATAAACAGAATTGGTCACAGGCCAACTTTTAAGCAATGTCTATCAAATCAAGTCGGGAATACTTTAAATATCAAATAAGATGGACAGCATACCAACGACGTAAGATAATTACAAAATTCTTCTATAGTACAAAACCTGCGTTTATCTACAGAATTTTATTTCTAACAATAGCAGGAACAAACCGCAAATTTCCTACACGCCAAGACAGATAACGTTGGAGTCACGGCCACGCGGTTGTTCACAGCAGAAATCGATCTTATTGAACATCAAAGCTATTTCGTATAATCACAACACGAAGTGGTACTCAAACAGATAGGGACTATTCCCTTATTTATTTTATTTGTAGATATAAATCTTTCCTTACGAGTGAGCTGTGGGAAGGTGGATCGAAAGCTAGAGACGGTGAGACTCCCGGGATTGGTACTGCTCATGGCAAATGACTTTAAAACAATTGAATATGACTTTGACTACTTCTATAGTTTGTAGAAGAGATTTTTTAAATGTTTATCAAGCAATTAAACACTATTTATAGAATTCTCAAACTCTCTACATGCACTTAATTGCTTTGCAGTTGAAGAGAACCAGTGTGTTACCAGTGATGACTTACGGCACCGAAACGTGGTCCCTCACTATCAGCTTCATCTCTAAGCTCAAAGTCGCTCAACGAGCTATGGAAAGGGCTATACTCGGTGTTTCTCTACGTGATCGAATCCGAAATGAGGAAATCCGTAGACGAACTAAAGTCACCGATATAGCCCACCGGATTAGCAAATTGAAGTGGCAATGGGCAGCAGATGGCCGATGGGGTCGAAAAGTGCTGGAGTGGAGACCACGGACTAGCAAGCGCAGCGTAGGACGTCCACCAACAAGGTGGACAGACGATCTTATAAAGGTCACCGGAAGACGCTGGACGCAGGTCGCCTCCAACAGGTACCTGTGGAGATCTAAGGGGGAGGCCTATGTTCAGCAGTAGACGTCCTATGGCTGAGATGATGATGATGAAGAGAACCATAATATTAAGTAGATATAGGTACATATGTAAAGATTCTGGCTTAATTGGACTATACAAAAAAAATATATGTAATTTATCTTTATGTAATTACAGTAACCAAGAATCCTTGAAGAAGTCACGGTCCTAAGCAGCCATAAAAGCGTTGAATAAATAAAATTACGCAGAAAACAGGTAATGCCTATAATAATTAGTCAGCTAGAGTCATGCGTTAAGTGAAAAATTTAATTATCAATTTCATGCATAGTGTAACCAATTAAAATTTACATTTGCAGGTGTCTCCAAAACATGATAAACAAAAGTGCTTGCAAGTAATTCTAGCAGATTTTGAGTTCACACACTAGGAGTACCCCAAGGGTGTATATTTGATTCAATGTATTTTTTAATTGTATATGTTATGATTTATATAAAAAAAAACTGGAACCGGAGGCAGAACCATCGACCATCTAGCGTCAACTGTCTTTTGGCTCCTACAAAGCCAAATCCACAACGAAGCCAAAGAAACTAATGAATACTGTTATTAATGGATCTTAATTAAATAAATAGATTATAATCTTCCGGCTCCGCCGTCTGTTGCACTGATAACGCTAGGCAAGGTCAAACACGTGCTTGCGTTATCAGTCCGTCTCTGTCAGTCGTGTTTATGTAACGTCCTACCAAGGTATTGGAAACTAGGACTAGTGTACCAGATGTTGAGATGAGCGCAAAATATATTACTTATAGCTTGAAGTTATAATTAAATTAGGCGCTTGGGAAAAAGATCTGTCTATGACATTTCTTTGATTTGAGGAAGGTATTTCTTCGCAGATACCTATTTGAGATAATAACACAAAATCAGCGTCCTTTCTTTGGATTAACAATTCAGTGATCCGTCACGATCTTGTTCAAAACTTACTCTACCTAACTACATTCTAATCAACGGCGTAAATCGTAAGAGTTAATTGGCTCGCCTCTGAAACATCTGAAAGAAAATTGCCAGGTGAAAATATTATGTAAGAAATCATGTCGGGTCACCGCTACTATCGTAGGTACTGTAGTAGTTACACTAGTTACGCAACCTTCTTGTCCATTGACAAGAAAAAGCAGTAGAATCATAGAATTTCCTGTGATTAATTTCTTGCGGTAAATGCGTTAGGTATGAGTCTTTTGCAGAATAGAAAACACATAGGTAGGTAAATTTTGTCTCTGTTGTTTTACAAATGCCAATTGGTTCTAAGAATCATTTGAATATTTTCCTGTTAGGTATTTAAAAAAAAGTTAGGTACAATCTTAACTATGGGTTTCATATTCTAAATTCGTACAATGATTTACATATGTAAATGTCTACATAATATAGGTACTATCAAAGGCTAAAAATATACATTTGGAAAACGTTTGTTTTAGTTGCTGAAACTCTTAGGTACCTACTGAAATGTACGCGAATATTTTTTGTACAATCGCATTCTTTAAAACCGCATGTAAGAGACAATGTTGGCAAGGGTTCGATATCGTCGAATTGAGATCCAATTTTATTTGAGTCAACGCGCCGCGAAATTAGTTTCACGTTTATACGCACGCTGACAGTCACGTAATAGCGTGAGAACTGCTTACGACGATACGTTAAAAGTATTCAGTCACGGATATACGTAACACCTGCTCTACGCTAAAAGATAGGGGAGCGAAAATTCCAGCTGACTGCGAGGTCAATGACCGCTGAGCCCACTGACTTTTGCAACATTCGGCCGGCATCTCAAGGTCGGTCACGATCTGTGTTACTGTATTTTGCACTGTGTGCACACTGTGGTTCAAAGCGGCATGTATGCCACGCGTAGATACTCAAGCCAGAACTAAAATAGCCTCGTCTTGTGAAATAATCTTTGTCGTATGGTTTAATAGTTTAACACGTGCAGTCACCTGACTTAACACTCACTGGACACATGCAATGTTTAAAATAAACGGATAGCCCGCTTAAACAATATCCTCGTGTAATTGTGAGCCACGAGATAATTTAAACGAGTCTAGCCACTGTTTATAATAAAGTCCAGCTACTCTATTAGAATACTATATTTAGCTCGATTCCTTGGCGACTTGCATCTCATTAAAAAATCATGTTTTAGTTAAGCATGCTAGCCAAACGAAAAACAGTTGCTATCAAAAAATAACTATGAGTTGATAAAACCTATAAAAGGCAGCAATAAAATTATGAACCATCCGTAGAAAAATAAAACGTATGCGGATGTAATTACAGCAGTCGAAACATAGCTATAAGCACTCTTGTTTAATATCACAAAGTGTGTAGATAAGTAGGCACCATAATCTGGGAGTCCTTGGTTCAGGTCGCAACGATGATGTCATAACACTGCCGGTTTCCACAGAGCTTTGCCTTCTAATCTTTACAAGCTGACTATTGATTTACAACACAGAAGACGACGCCGAAATATATTGATCCACTCCCCCTAAACCAAATACTATCCCTTTGCACAAAAACCCCGCAGTTAATTTAAATTCTAAACTCAATTTTGTATTGGGTTTTCATATAATTTTATTTATTTTTCCTATTAATGTAACGAGGTAAATAGATGTGTAAGCAGGAACATTTTTCAATTATTATCAAACTTACCTTAAGTAATATAATTCCAAGGAAAACTACGATGAAAACATGTAATCTCTTTTAGTTAATTTAACTTTTCAAGGCGCTTAAAATTCTTCGTTTTTAATAGTATAAAAATTTGAGCGATAATAATAGCACTTATTGTTTCAGTTTCACATCACTATTTAATTCAGCTTTTTAATTAATACTATTTGCACTAATGCGTTACTTAATTCTAGTACATATTAGCTAAACGCGAGTGTGTGGCACCCACGACGCACCAGCGGTTCCGACCGACCTACTGGCGACCGTAACGCATTCGATCTAGCTCCATGCCGCCAACCATGACTCATTGTTCTTCTGACATTGAGACTAACAACAGAACTTCACGCCGATGTGAGGAAAACGCGACCGAAATAAGAATACCCGCTTTGGTGACGCTACTTGTAGAGGCGTCTGATTATCAACTCTATATCGTTCGCGCAAGTAGTTCGTGGAAATTCCGCAGTTTTCATGAGCGCTCCTTATTTTGGTACCATATGGCGCACTAGAGACATCTACCGTTGAATGCTAGAACTATATGGTAGTGGAGATTGAAAATGTTATAGTTTGCCTGAATTATGCACTTTCTTCTTCAATGAATACAAAATTTCTTTTATTTTTTTTATTGTTTTAGGAAAAACTTGATCATTTCTTTTATATAAAAAAGAATTAAGTGTCCTAAGAGTTTAATTACTGTCCGACTGTGATTTCATTCTGACTTACATTAATACTAACAGCAAACATATTTTTTCAATTTATCTCTATTTTGCAAGCATAATATTCAGTACAGCGCCATCTATTGAACGAAACTAATACTAATTCCAGTCTACTACTATACTTCTAGCTACACATCTATGTTATGAAACACGACTATATGTTCTATCTACAGTTGCAAGTTACAATACTACTTGAGAACATAAACATACCTGATAACATCAAGGGTCATCCTGTAATAACAATTATCAGCCAGATCATCTTTTACATTTTCAACCCTGAGGAGAAACCAAACAAATAAAAACATCAACCAATACATAGGACATTTAGTTTATTAGACGTAATAATAATATTACAATAATGTCAGACCTTAACATATTTGTGCGAGAGACAGAGTAATCACTTTTCTTTCTTTTCAGAAGTGAGGGAGTTGTAAAGCTTGGTGATTTCATTGATGACCAGGGTTTGGACAATGGTTCCGTTAGTGTCAATGAAGTTGGCGAAAGACTTTGTGATGGAGGCCTCGCGGGATTTGCCGTGGGCATCGCGCATCACCAGGACTAAGTTGTATTTGTCGTCGTGCCTGAGTAGAAACAAGTTATTATTTTATAAAATCACACAAAACATGAAAATTATGCAAGTACACACACATGGCTGGAAGAATATTAAATTAGTTGCAGAAGATTGAAAGGAGAAAAAAATTTCAATCACTTTTGACTGTTGATTGATATAGGTGTTTCATTTATTTGCATGTAATTTTTGGGGACAAAGTGCCTACAAAAGTATGATGTTGTCAGACAATATTTTATGACAGTATAAAATTACATATTTATAAATAGTGACAAGTTTTACACACTATAAAAGTGTGTGCCCATTGAAATTTCTTACTGTATACTGAATGAACTTACTTCTTAACATAAGAGCTTGCTTCCCAGACCCTGTTGTTGTTTCCGTTCTTTTCCTTAGCCACCACAAAGACTCCCTTCTCTTTGAATGTGGTGTACAGTGTGAGGATACCCATCAGGATGAAGTATGAAGACACACAGATTATGAGGACCAGTCTGGAAGAAACAGAATTTCAAATTAAGAATTTATTTTTGGTTCGTAAATGATGCTTGATACAATTAAGTAGATGTACAGCTAGTTATTACATTATTTTAAAATATAGGGTTGAAGTTTAAAAATGAGAGAATAAGGCTTTTCTGTGACTGGGGTGTTATTATAAATTTTCATAAACCATTATGGGATTGTACAGCAATATTTTTAAGATCCTAATAATATTTATCACCACGGAGAACATTTTAAAAGTAAAGTCAATGCCTACCTTGACTGTGGGAATGGGTACAGATAATCCCAGAGAAGAGCATAGAGAGCAACACCAACAGCCAACGCACAGAGGAAGAGACGTCCATCAATGAGAGCGAAACTTTCTTTACATTTCAGATCACCAGTCAGTACCTGTAATAAATATAGCGAGGTTTAAGGTTATAAACAATATGTTGACATATTTATGTACATATAAACATTTAAAATACATCACAATTTATAAATTCTTAATTCTTAATATAATATAATTACCTCTCTAATGGCATCATCAATAGCATTTTTAGCAGCAGCTCCATCCCACTTATTGATTTTCACAGTCTGAAATCAAAATTCAGTCATGAAATACCACACCAAAGTGATTTCTTAAATAATTGTGTAATGATATCGTGGAAATAGTATTAATATGCGGAAATAACATTTTAAAACTATACTGAATGCAGGAAAACATAAGTTAAAAAGTAAACGTGACGTGTCTTCAAAAAGATTTTTTTAATACAATTTATATAAATGAAATACAACACAAAACTACCTCTGGTGTTTCAGTCATTTTATAAGACTTTGGAATACTTTAAAAGTAGTTATAATACTCCGTTAGTTTTGCGTTTTTTTCTATAAATTAACGCTTTTTCCTTCGGCTTGCTTTGCTTCGGTAAAATTTGACATTTGTATGCCAAAATTTTGACGTGGGTTGAAAAATCTTGAAACGTCATTAGGTCGCGTTCCAAAATACAGAAACAATACCTGCTAATAAAAATCAAGCACCGTTATTTACTTCTGGTTAACCACTTTCTAAAACTTCACAAATTTTCCTCACAGACGGGGTAATCCGAAATGTTTAATAAATTATGTTATTGTCATGAAAATCAGATAGAAGGAGAACTTTGAAGTGCTAAGTGCCATAGCATGCAAAACTAAATTGAGGCACTTAACTAACTTAGGACATATCTTTATATTCTTTATATATTTTTAGTAACAAATAATGTTGAATTATTTTATCCGCATTTACAGTCTATTAATTTGCAGGCAGCTCAGTTGCACTGAGAATGCATTATTGCAGTAGTATATTTTAGTCTGCATCGGTTTTGCCAATCTTCTATCTTGTCTATAGTGCGGGTCCTCAACAAAAAAAAGCAATGAACTAAAATGAGAGAAAAATGAAATTTGCTTCATAATAATGTCTCATTTAAATTGTGAGAGAGTATAACACTTTTGTTTGGTTTGTAGTATTTCAGTAAACCCAAGAAATACTGTTAGATCCAAAAAGTAATGGTATGTAGTCAGATTGTATCATGAAATGTTTTTGCTATACCATCAACACCACAACCGGTGGCTTCATTGCACGAATTCATTGCTGGCCAAAACAGAGCCTCTAGAATGGAAATAAAGTAATAGTTATTGTTGCTAAAGTCATAATGGAGAAATAAGTCTTTTATTTTTTTAATTATAACCATGTGGCATTGACAGTAATGAGAAACAACAACGATCGAAAGAGGTCACAATGCCCAACCGTGTTCTTAGATATGAAATGTGAAAATTGACATTTTTAGGTTGTATGCTGCCGCATTAACATAGCAAAATGGCAAAAAGGAAGAAGGCAGCACCAAAAACCGCGGCAACGCGTCGTACGACCCGACGCGCCAAGCAGCAGGCTGAAGCTGCGTCGTCCGCCGACGGAGAAGCTTCTGCGTCTGTCGAGCTCGAGCCGACTGCTTCCGAACCCGCTCCACATGACACTGAGACAGCTCCTACCGATGCATCTCCTGCACCAGACCCACAAACATCTGAGACATCAGATAAATCTGAAAATTCTCTAACTAAATCTTGTCAAGTACCAATTGTAGCTTTGCATAAGAAATTCGGTAAATATCGCTGTCTATTTAATAGTGATGAGACATTTACTAGAAAATATGATATTGGTAGTGACAGTGAAACAAATAGTAGTGTAGAAATTAGGGTGGTTGATCCTTGTGCCAGCTCTGAGTCAGATTCTAATGCTGCAATAGATACACAGTCTGATACCAACAGCGGTGCAAACTTCAGCCCTGTGAATAGTACAACAGTTACACAGAGCAATTATAGAGACATATCACCTGTACCTGCTCCGTGTGAACCATCATCTCAATGTGAACCAACAACTCAGTGTGAAATGCCATCATCAATCCCAATAGAAAAGGAGGAAGAGACTGAGAAGCCTGAAGAGGTAAATACTATTGATTTAACTGAAAGTGACTCAAAGCTCAGTGCTATTACTGAACAGATTGTAGAAGATAAGGATGATTGTCAAATAATTGATGATTCTTCCATCCCTGAAGAGAAACCAGAAGAAATACCAGCTGAAGACATTCCAATGGAGGGAGAGCAGATAGAATTCACTGGTGATGATGATGAAGTCATCACAATTGTTCAGATAGTGGAAGATGATCATCCTGAGCTATATTACAACATCAAAATAGATAGTCCAAGCGAACATGTATCTGAAACAGTAGATAATGAGGAGATTAAGGAAAATTGTGATAATAGTGAATTCCAGATCAATTTTGAAAAGTTAAACCTGGCAGTTGAGACTGATCCTCCAATGGATTGCTCAGAGGGAGTAGAACTTAGAACCCCACCTTGTCTTACTCCAGACATACCATTTAAAGAAAACCTGAATGAAGGCCTAACTAGACCAGATCCTAGTCTCACACCAAGTTCCACACTGTCAGATGACAGCAACTCATCCAGAGTTACTGAACAAAACCAAAATAACTCAAATGATTCAGCAGAGTCATCACCAACTGGTGTTAGGAGATCTAGTCGAATTAAGACAATTAGTAATATGAAACAGAAGACCAAGGGCTATGGGTTGGTGAAAACACCTTTAAAGAAGGCTTTAATCACTCAGGCGAAAATGAAACTTGAGGAAATTGGATCTGATAGTCAGGAGAAAACTAGCGAATCACTACCAAATACCCAACCTAATTCTCCATCATTTCCTGTACCTTCTGAGATGCCTGTAAAGGTGAAGTCTCGTTGGCGTAGGTCCAGTGAGCTGGAGATGGGTGCTAGCTCACCTGCCAACTCACCTTTGGCCAGCCCGAGTTTGCCCCAACAGCGTTTACCTCCTGTAGCAGAGAGCCCAACCCTCCCTGATGAGGAACCTACTGCACCTCCCTTGAGCAAAGAGGATTACGACAGGATCATTGAAGAGAGAATGAATCAGTACCAACATTTAGATGAAAATGAGTATTTATGTGAGAGAATGATTAGCAAGGAGACAAAGAAAATGACTTGTGATTGTTTTATGACCAAAGAAGAATTAGAGCGCGGGGAGCTGGCTTGCGGAGAGGACTGTCTCAACAGGCTGCTCATGATTGAATGGTAATTTTATTTTCAAAATTATTATTATTGAAGCCTTTTTTACCAATTCCTCATAGGCATTAACTAACAAATTACATTAATAACAAAAGTGCCTGTCATATAATTTTAATTGGATCTTATCTGTATGCAGCAATACTTGCCATATGTTGTTTAAATGTTAAAATTTGATTCAAGATTGTAATATTTTATTGTTTTATTATTCCAGTAATTCTCGCTGTCCTGTTGGCGACCGCTGTACAAACAGAAGGTTCCAGTCTAAGGAGAATGCCCCTCTAAAGGTTTTCTATGCTGACAAGAAGGGCTGTGGAGTGGAGGCTATTGTGGACATCCCAACGTAAGTCTTACTTAGCTAATTATGTACATCATAGCTAAAGCATTTGCGAAATACATTGTGACGCAATTTATGTACAGCTATGTAAAAACTAAACTGAAACATAAAAATATGGTGTGGTTAGGTTAATATTTCGATTATTCATGCTTATTTATATATAATGCATATCTGCAATAAATGAACTATAGTATTTTAGGTTCTAAAACTAGGTATTTTGTCAACTAATATATTTAAAATACTTTTACACAGCATTCAGTTAGTAAATATGTTAAGGCGACTTCTATACACAATGCCTTGCTAATTTAAATATGATATCAAAGTAGAGATAATAATTTTGCTAACAATTTTAACATGGAGGTTACAAATTATATCTGAATATGAAATAAATAAAGCAAACAATGATTTCATGTTTAATGATGTATTGAGTTTCAGTAGTAAACATACACATACATTGTAAAACACAATATTGCAGTAAAATGTTTCATTCATTACAGTTCCAAGATTTCTTTAATATTATGCCAAAAAAAAATTGCTATTGGTGCCCAAAACAAACGGTGATGCTATGGCAAGCATTTTCTACATTTTTCTTCACATCCGATGATGATGTATTACATTTAGGGGATTGTGAATAGATTAATCACGAACAAAGGAGCCCAGAAATCCGCCATTGGCCATTTAGGATATGGGATATACAAATATTTGGAAACAACATAAATGCTCCGTTGTTATTTACTTATGTATGCGTCTTCAATTACGCAATAAAACACATTTTATTTCAATGTCACTTTAATCCATATTAACCAAAAAATAATCTTCCAGAGGCGAGTTCCTACTAGAATACGTGGGTGAAGTGCTGGACTATGAACAGTTCTACAAGCGAGCACAAGCGTACTCCGACGAGAACAACCTTCACCACTATTTCATGTCCCTTAAAGGGGACACAGTCATCGACGCGACCCTAAAAGGGAACATTTCCCGGTTCATCAACCACTCCTGTGATCCTAACGCTGAAACTCAGAAGTGGACTGTCAACGGGGAGCTGAGGATAGGGTTCTTCAGCAAGAGGGATATTGTGGCTGGTGAAGAGCTGACTTTTGATTATCAGTTCCAGCGGTTTGGGTAAGTCTAATGTTTTCTTGGTTAAATGAACTTTCCTATATTGCCCTCTACTGGCCTGTACAAGTGTACATGTCTTGTATGTTTTCCAAGCATATTTTTTCAGGGTACTTATGTAGCCTGTTCACGGTTAAATAATGCCCTTTTAAACAGCCAATCTGAATATGATGTATGTACTTTTCCATGAATATACATAAATAGGTCTCTAACTAATTCGTTATTCTTTACATGACACACAACCTTTTGTTAACCTAACCATAGACTAGTTATACAAACCTTCTTTTACAAAATTTGTTCAACATTACAGTGCTACCTGATCGACTGACAGACTTGTAGCGACCTTCGAATATATAATATGTAAATATTCCGCCTTGCCTGCCATGGATGCCCTTGACTTTAATTTCGGTTTATGCATGCGGCCAAAGACTTGATTCATAAAACGTGATGTTATTGAATCACTTGTTTTGATTTTGAATTTGCAATTGAGAGCAAAAATTAGGAAGCTTAGGAAAATTTGTAAAAATCTGTACATGAATCACAAAAGAATCTTACATTAAAAACTAAACTGTTGTTCTTCATACATATTATCATTCTATACATACATACAATGGGTAGAAAAAGACAACAAACTTCCAACTTGAGAAACTCGTCCTTTTGCGCAGTCGATTGAAAATACATAGGAATAATTTAGTATTTTATTGGCAATTGCTCAACATTTTCTTTGGGACCTTTTTAAATAAAACCTCCATACTCTTCTGACAATACGGCCTTATCGGTTCCAGTGGTGACAGTTGGGTAAAAGAGATTTGTTTGCGTGCAGAAAGGTGGCGCAGCGATGCTACTGCGGCGCCGATAACTGCCGCGGCTGGATCGGAGGGGAGCCCGACTCTGATGATGAAGATGACGAGGTACGAGAGATAACGGTATATAAGTTCTTCATTTTATTTTTTTGTTTGCGAGATTCACGGATTTGGATTTGGATAAAAGTTTGGATTTTTTGATATGTTTATCTTCATTAGTCGAAACTTTCATTTTCATTTCTGTTTTCTTACTCTTGGTTTTGGGAAAAAATTGCCTATATAGAAGTTGGCTATTTAGCGCACCTAAAGTAAATCGTGAATAGCACAAAATCGTATGCGCAGTTAAGTTATTTTGCTGACTTCGTTCTTGTCAAGATACATCAGAAGTAGTGTACCATAATTTTCATAACTCATTAATTTAATTTTGCTTTTAAAACTCATTAGATCTTCTTTTCATTTCTATTCTTTTCTTCTTTACTTTTTCACACACTTCACATATCATATTCTACCAATTATATCTCCATAATAACAACATTCTTTACCCCCAGGAGGAAGAAGACGTATCAACATCGAAGTCAGGTACAACGGAGTCGTCGGAGGAGTCGCTGGCGACGCCCACGGAGCAGCCGCGGCCGCGCATTCGCCGGCCTAAGAAGGACCGCACCTACAAGCCTAAGGCGCCTGACTTGGTGCAGGATGCTGATGTGAGTTTTGTATCTAGTAAATTATTAATATTTCATTTGACACAATATTATTAGAACGATTTTAAATAAGAAATTAATATGGAAAAAAATGTCATTAGACGTGGCGAAACTGCCTCTTATAACATCTCCTCTTAAATCAGACATTTGACCGCAAAACAGTCTTTGCCTAATTTCGGCTTTGCACTGGAGATATATTTCGCTTTTAGCTGGTTCATACGACTTTAATTTTTAAAAAAGTGTACTTTTACACTGATTATATCTTTCTCAGTAAAATTGATTTTAGATCACTATAAAAAAGATACATTTACAAATAAAATATACATCCACACTATAATTTACCGATGGTTTTACTTTTTTATTTTATTTACACACTTAACTTTTTAATATTTCATTTACCGATTGAAATTATGCCACAGATCGAGGAAGACCTAGAAGCTCTCGGCCGTACAGGAGTCAAGAATCAAAGCCACACGCTCCGTCTCTCCCGTACCGTCGTTCGTGCTAAGAGCCGCCGCGCTCAGACCGCGTTACTACGTCTCCTGCGTGACGCTGACTTGCCTTGTAGGCGGCTGTTCCTGGACTATAGGGGGCTGAGGCTGCTGGCTCCGTGGTGTAGCGATGCCCCGCTTGATTTCAAGTAAGTATGACCTACAGAAGGAAACTTGTTATAATAGTAAAGAAATATATGAGGACCGAAATATCGCCCATCTCATGTTAACGGTCGTAAGAATTCTTAATTTATCTACGCGAATTACTGTCATAGAACTACTGTGCACTTCAATCTGACATGTTGACTGGTTTTTGTCTCCCTCAAAAACTACATATTTGCAGGATCAAATAATTTTAATTTCTAATAATTGAAAAGTCATTACAAAATGTCTTGAGGCACACAAGCCATAGGATATCACGACTCACTGTATCCAAATTTTACAAGGAAATCTTGACAATTCACAGTACAGCGTCTACAGTATGTTCTAAACAATTTATTTTTTACGTCCCCAGGCTAGAAATGCTACAGACGGTAGACAGGTTACCCATCCCCAACAAGACCATGGTACAAGAGAGTCGTTTCTTCACGATCGTGGAGCGGTGGCTGAGCGCGGCCGAGGCGCCGCAGCCGACGCAAGAAACCGTGTTTATTGATGAGGCTACTGGTAACATAATTATAATTACTTATGTTTTATTACGAATAGACCAATTTTAAATTATGAAAAGTCTATTGATATTTTTTATTGTTAAAGTTGAATTAATTTGCATCTTTAAAAAACTGAATCTTTAAACATTTTGTAGGGAAATCATCAATTATTGACATATCTCTGTGAGTGCAGGAGAAATGTGAGACTCAAAATCCTTCCATATTTGTTTCAGAACCACGTGAGCCCCAGTAAATCTTTTTCGAATAATCTCGAACACCAAAAACAACATAATTTGTAACTAAAATAAAATATTTGTTATCCTCAGGTTTGCCGATAGAGCTACCTAACAGAGGCAGCCAAGAAAACCTCTCAAGTCCAGATAAAGCAAAAGACAACGCTAGCATATTAGAGAAAATCAAGGACCTATCTAATCAACTATTAGAAAGATGGTCAAGTCTAAAGGTAAGTTATGTAACATTTTTATTTTACACAATAACTCCATAGTAGTGCACCAATGGTCAAACAAATTATTGTTTTACAGGAAGTGTTCAAAATACCGAAGAAAGAGCGAATACAGCAGATGAAGGAGCATGAAAGACAAGCTAATGTTGAGAGACGAGCGGCCGACTCCAGCGGGTCACGTGACAGAGAACGCGACCGCCGGGATGAACGAGAACGCGACCGGCGAGAAGAACGCGAGAGAGAACGGGAGAAGGAGAGGGAGAGAGAGAGGGAACGCGACCGAGATAGGGACAGAAGTGATCGGGATAGATCGGATAGAGACCGCGGGGAAAGGGATAGAGACAGGTATAGGGAACGGGATCGAGATCGCGATAGGGAAAGAGATAGAGATGATAGGGATAGGAGGAAAAGAAGAAGCAGTCCAGAAGGTGGAAGGAGAAGTATAAGGTAAGAAACGCAAATAATACATCTCTGTATATTTTATTATCTGTTTATTTTATTTGGTTTTATGGGTAAAAAATCTAAATGTAAAAGTGAAAATGGAATTTTCATTATGACAATGTTAAAATAATTGGTTGCTGTTTCTGACTTCACATATACTTAAAAAAATATTTTCTTGCCGACATTGTTTTTCGACTAACTGTCTGGCCTTGTAGCATGTATTATATATTTTTTTTAATCAAATATAACTCATTACTGACCATCACCGATGGTGATTTATCAGGTATGAGAGGAATGGAAGTCGAATTTAGACTGATTAATTTTGTATTTAAAATCGCTTATCATATTTACAATTTTTTGTAACACACAGACAGTAGGCTATCCTAAGTAGAATTAAATATTCAATCGACCAATAGCAGACGAGTGCGCGATGTGGCGACATATAAATACCGCGCGGCGATACTAACGCGATAGCTCCTGTATGCATGCGCAGCGCGCGGACGTTGCCTTAGTTGCTACAGTAGACCATAGGCACAGGCCCATGCACATGGCATGACAGGCACAAACGAGCTTGACTATTAGTGCAGAATTTTTACGTATCTTACATTAATAACCCCATGTACAACATGCAGGTTAAGCGAGAGAGTGCTGGCTGCAGTGCCGCCGATGAGCAAGGAGGAGCGGCGCCGAGCCTTCGCCGAGGCCGCCGCCGCCGCCGACGAGTCGCGGCGCCAGCGCGAGCGGCTGCAGCACTGGCCGCACTACTGGCAGCATGACGCCTATCAGCAGGTATACACACGCAGTGCTCTAGGTAAGCGAGCCAGTGCTGGCCGCAGTGCCGCCGCCGCCGACGAGTCGCGGCGCCAGCGCGAGCGGCTGCAGCACTGGCCGCACTACTGGCAGCATGACGCCTATCAGCAGGTATACACACGCAGTGCTCTAGGTAAGCGAGCCAGTGCTGGCCGCAGTGCCGCCGCCGCCGACGAGTCGCGGCGCCAGCGCGAGCGGCTGCAGCACTGGCCGCACTACTGGCAGCATGACGCCTATCAGCAGGTATACACACGCAGTGCTCTAGGTAAGCGAGCCAGTGCTGGCCGCAGTGCCGCCGCCGCCGACGAGTCGCGGCGCCAGCGCGAGCGGCTGCAGCACTGGCCGCACTACTGGCAGCATGACGCCTATCAGCAGGTATACACACGCAGTGCTCTAGGTAAGCGAGCCAGTGCTGGCCGCAGTGCCGCCGCCGCCGACGAGTCGCGGCGCCAGCGCGAGCGGCTGCAGCACTGGCCGCACTACTGGCAGCATGACGCCTATCAGCAGGTATACACACGCAGTGCTCTAGGTAAGCGAGCCAGTGCTGGCCGCAGTGCCGCCGCCGCCGACGAGTCGCGGCGCCAGCGCGAGCGGCTGCAGCACTGGCCGCACTACTGGCAGCATGACGCCTATCAGCAGGTATACACACGCAGTGCTCTAGGTAAGCGAGCCAGTGCTGGCCGCAGTGCCGCCGCCGCCGACGAGTCGCGGCGCCAGCGCGAGCGGCTGCAGCACTGGCCGCACTACTGGCAGCATGACGCCTATCAGCAGGTATACACACGCAGTGCTCTAGGTAAGCGAGCCAGTGCTGGCCGCAGTGCCGCCGCCGCCGACGAGTCGCGGCGCCAGCGCGAGCGGCTGCAGCACTGGCCGCACTACTGGCAGCATGACGCCTATCAGCAGGTATACACACGCAGTGCTCTAGGTAAGCGAGCCAGTGCTGGCCGCAGTGCCGCCGCCGCCGACGAGTCGCGGCGCCAGCGCGAGCGGCTGCAGCACTGGCCGCACTACTGGCAGCATGACGCCTATCAGCAGGTATACACACGCAGTGCTCTAGGTAAGCGAGCCAGTGCTGGCCGCAGTGCCGCCGCCGCCGACGAGTCGCGGCGCCAGCGCGAGCGGCTGCAGCACTGGCCGCACTACTGGCAGCATGACGCCTATCAGCAGGTATACACACGCAGTGCTCTAGGTAAGCGAGCCAGTGCTGGCCGCAGTGCCGCCGCCGCCGACGAGTCGCGGCGCCAGCGCGAGCGGCTGCAGCACTGGCCGCACTACTGGCAGCATGACGCCTATCAGCAGGTATACACACGCAGTGCTCTAGGTAAGCGAGCCAGTGCTGGCCGCAGTGCCGCCGCCGCCGACGAGTCGCGGCGCCAGCGCGAGCGGCTGCAGCACTGGCCGCACTACTGGCAGCATGACGCCTATCAGCAGGTATACACACGCAGTGCTCTAGGTAAGCGAGCCAGTGCTGGCCGCAGTGCCGCCGCCGCCGACGAGTCGCGGCGCCAGCGCGAGCGGCTGCAGCACTGGCCGCACTACTGGCAGCATGACGCCTATCAGCAGGTATACACACGCAGTGCTCTAGGTAAGCGAGCCAGTGCTGGCCGCAGTGCCGCCGCCGCCGACGAGTCGCGGCGCCAGCGCGAGCGGCTGCAGCACTGGCCGCACTACTGGCAGCATGACGCCTATCAGCAGGTATACACACGCAGTGCTCTAGGTAAGCGAGCCAGTGCTGGCCGCAGTGCCGCCGCCGCCGACGAGTCGCGGCGCCAGCGCGAGCGGCTGCAGCACTGGCCGCACTACTGGCAGCATGACGCCTATCAGCAGGTATACACACGCAGTGCTCTAGGTAAGCGAGCCAGTGCTGGCCGCAGTGCCGCCGCCGCCGACGAGTCGCGGCGCCAGCGCGAGCGGCTGCAGCACTGGCCGCACTACTGGCAGCATGACGCCTATCAGCAGGTATACACACGCAGTGCTCTAGGTAAGCGAGCCAGTGCTGGCCGCAGTGCCGCCGCCGCCGACGAGTCGCGGCGCCAGCGCGAGCGGCTGCAGCACTGGCCGCACTACTGGCAGCATGACGCCTATCAGCAGGTATACACACGCAGTGCTCTAGGTAAGCGAGCCAGTGCTGGCCGCAGTGCCGCCGCCGCCGACGAGTCGCGGCGCCAGCGCGAGCGGCTGCAGCACTGGCCGCACTACTGGCAGCATGACGCCTATCAGCAGGTATACACACGCAGTGCTCTAGGTAAGCGAGCCAGTGCTGGCCGCAGTGCCGCCGCCGCCGACGAGTCGCGGCGCCAGCGCGAGCGGCTGCAGCACTGGCCGCACTACTGGCAGCATGACGCCTATCAGCAGGTATACACACGCAGTGCTCTAGGTAAGCGAGCCAGTGCTGGCCGCAGTGCCGCCGCCGCCGACGAGTCGCGGCGCCAGCGCGAGCGGCTGCAGCACTGGCCGCACTACTGGCAGCATGACGCCTATCAGCAGGTATACACACGCAGTGCTCTAGGTAAGCGAGCCAGTGCTGGCCGCAGTGCCGCCGCCGCCGACGAGTCGCGGCGCCAGCGCGAGCGGCTGCAGCACTGGCCGCACTACTGGCAGCATGACGCCTATCAGCAGGTATACACACGCAGTGCTCTAGGTAAGCGAGCCAGTGCTGGCCGCAGTGCCGCCGCCGCCGACGAGTCGCGGCGCCAGCGCGAGCGGCTGCAGCACTGGCCGCACTACTGGCAGCATGACGCCTATCAGCAGGTATACACACGCAGTGCTCTAGGTAAGCGAGCCAGTGCTGGCCGCAGTGCCGCCGCCGCCGACGAGTCGCGGCGCCAGCGCGAGCGGCTGCAGCACTGGCCGCACTACTGGCAGCATGACGCCTATCAGCAGGTATACACACGCAGTGCTCTAGGTAAGCGAGCCAGTGCTGGCCGCAGTGCCGCCGCCGCCGACGAGTCGCGGCGCCAGCGCGAGCGGCTGCAGCACTGGCCGCACTACTGGCAGCATGACGCCTATCAGCAGGTATACACACGCAGTGCTCTAGGTAAGCGAGCCAGTGCTGGCCGCAGTGCCGCCGCCGCCGACGAGTCGCGGCGCCAGCGCGAGCGGCTGCAGCACTGGCCGCACTACTGGCAGCATGACGCCTATCAGCAGGTATACACACGCAGTGCTCTAGGTAAGCGAGCCAGTGCTGGCCGCAGTGCCGCCGCCGCCGACGAGTCGCGGCGCCAGCGCGAGCGGCTGCAGCACTGGCCGCACTACTGGCAGCATGACGCCTATCAGCAGGTATACACACGCAGTGCTCTAGGTAAGCGAGCCAGTGCTGGCCGCAGTGCCGCCGCCGCCGACGAGTCGCGGCGCCAGCGCGAGCGGCTGCAGCACTGGCCGCACTACTGGCAGCATGACGCCTATCAGCAGGTATACACACGCAGTGCTCTAGGTAAGCGAGCCAGTGCTGGCCGCAGTGCCGCCGCCGCCGACGAGTCGCGGCGCCAGCGCGAGCGGCTGCAGCACTGGCCGCACTACTGGCAGCATGACGCCTATCAGCAGGTATACACACGCAGTGCTCTAGGTAAGCGAGCCAGTGCTGGCCGCAGTGCCGCCGCCGCCGACGAGTCGCGGCGCCAGCGCGAGCGGCTGCAGCACTGGCCGCACTACTGGCAGCATGACGCCTATCAGCAGGTATACACACGCAGTGCTCTAGGTAAGCGAGCCAGTGCTGGCCGCAGTGCCGCCGCCGCCGACGAGTCGCGGCGCCAGCGCGAGCGGCTGCAGCACTGGCCGCACTACTGGCAGCATGACGCCTATCAGCAGGTATACACACGCAGTGCTCTAGGTAAGCGAGCCAGTGCTGGCCGCAGTGCCGCCGCCGCCGACGAGTCGCGGCGCCAGCGCGAGCGGCTGCAGCACTGGCCGCACTACTGGCAGCATGACGCCTATCAGCAGGTATACACACGCAGTGCTCTAGGTAAGCGAGCCAGTGCTGGCCGCAGTGCCGCCGCCGCCGACGAGTCGCGGCGCCAGCGCGAGCGGCTGCAGCACTGGCCGCACTACTGGCAGCATGACGCCTATCAGCAGGTATACACACGCAGTGCTCTAGGTAAGCGAGCCAGTGCTGGCCGCAGTGCCGCCGCCGCCGACGAGTCGCGGCGCCAGCGCGAGCGGCTGCAGCACTGGCCGCACTACTGGCAGCATGACGCCTATCAGCAGGTATACACACGCAGTGCTCTAGGTAAGCGAGCCAGTGCTGGCCGCAGTGCCGCCGCCGCCGACGAGTCGCGGCGCCAGCGCGAGCGGCTGCAGCACTGGCCGCACTACTGGCAGCATGACGCCTATCAGCAGGTATACACACGCAGTGCTCTAGGTAAGCGAGCCAGTGCTGGCCGCAGTGCCGCCGCCGCCGACGAGTCGCGGCGCCAGCGCGAGCGGCTGCAGCACTGGCCGCACTACTGGCAGCATGACGCCTATCAGCAGGTATACACACGCAGTGCTCTAGGTAAGCGAGCCAGTGCTGGCCGCAGTGCCGCCGCCGCCGACGAGTCGCGGCGCCAGCGCGAGCGGCTGCAGCACTGGCCGCACTACTGGCAGCATGACGCCTATCAGCAGGTATACACACGCAGTGCTCTAGGTAAGCGAGCCAGTGCTGGCCGCAGTGCCGCCGCCGCCGACGAGTCGCGGCGCCAGCGCGAGCGGCTGCAGCACTGGCCGCACTACTGGCAGCATGACGCCTATCAGCAGGTATACACACGCAGTGCTCTAGGTAAGCGAGCCAGTGCTGGCCGCAGTGCCGCCGCCGCCGACGAGTCGCGGCGCCAGCGCGAGCGGCTGCAGCACTGGCCGCACTACTGGCAGCATGACGCCTATCAGCAGGTATACACACGCAGTGCTCTAGGTAAGCGAGCCAGTGCTGGCCGCAGTGCCGCCGCCGCCGACGAGTCGCGGCGCCAGCGCGAGCGGCTGCAGCACTGGCCGCACTACTGGCAGCATGACGCCTATCAGCAGGTATACACACGCAGTGCTCTAGGTAAGCGAGCCAGTGCTGGCCGCAGTGCCGCCGCCGCCGACGAGTCGCGGCGCCAGCGCGAGCGGCTGCAGCACTGGCCGCACTACTGGCAGCATGACGCCTATCAGCAGGTATACACACGCAGTGCTCTAGGTAAGCGAGCCAGTGCTGGCCGCAGTGCCGCCGCCGCCGACGAGTCGCGGCGCCAGCGCGAGCGGCTGCAGCACTGGCCGCACTACTGGCAGCATGACGCCTATCAGCAGGTATACACACTATGTGTGTGCCGCTGATGAGCAAGGAGATATTCTCTCTACTTGTTTTGAATTTTAGACAAGATAGCAACGAATATTTCACCATGTATAAAACCATTCTTATAAACCTTTTTCTTCCACAGCAAATGTTCCCCGGCGGCATGGTGCCCGGCGCCCCTAACATGCTGGGCAACATGCCCAACATGGCCAACATGCCCAACATGGCAAACATGGGCAACATGGGCAACATGGGCGGCATGGTGTGTGGCGTGGGCGGCATGGTGGGCGAGATGCCGCCCGACTGGATGCAGCACGACTTCTCGACTGCACCGTTCTGTCCGCCCTTCTGTATGCCGCAGCCTAAGTGAGTAATGACCCAACATCATTATACAGTGTAGACTCCATGTAACGTCCCTCGAATTAACGACAAACTCTCTAAAGCCTCGTCGTTTAACTTGTTTTCCATACACTGATACACTCTCTCCATTTAACGCCAACTCTATAACGCTATAAAATGCACAGTCTCTTCATTATTGTTATACAGGAATGAATTTTATTCAGTGCGCAAACTTTGTCAACGTATAGTTAAATAAGTTTTATAGATACGTATATTTTTATTTTGTTATGTTTTAGTACAAAAAATAATAGTAATTGATAGTGAAAGATGTTTATTTTGTAACCGATTGTACGGTTACAGTCGTCATAGTCTCTTAGCGAATCATCATCACATGCTTGTTTATTTCAATGCATATCCTAATAACTAGAAAAGTTTTACTTTCGGCGACTCGAACAAAATACAAAGCTAAGGCAAAGGAAAACTAAATAATCATGTTTTAGGTTATTTCTTGTTTAGCTACAAATTCCGTGTTTTGTTCCAGTATGATGGGTATGCCTGGTTTCCCGATGGGCGGCTTCATGTTCGGTCAGCAGGTGGGCCCGCCCGGACAGCAACCCTTCCCGCAACTACAGCAACCTAATAACGATCAGCAACAACCAGTAAGTTCTATCTTTATACAGACTATTTTATATTAAACTAGCCGTTTCCCCCGGATTCACTCGTATCACGTGTGAACAACTACACGTCCATAGATATAATAGTATAAAATATAGCTTATGTTTAGCCTGGTGACAGTTTAGCTTCCACGCAGTGAAATAATTTTTCAAATTGGTTCAGTAGTTATCATTAGGGTAAACTAAGACAAAAAGTACTATTATATCAATATAAATAACAGTAGTTATTTATGTTTGTCATAAATTATATTATTTATCATAGCGCTGTTTCCAAAATATGCCACTGACGCGTGGAACTAATTCAAGTTATACCCGCGAATATACATAAAACCTAGTCTGAATCCGTTAGTCCGAAACCTTTCTATCTATCTATACCTTCCTTGTGGTCGATAAAATACCTATTTTCACGCCAATATTTTTCCTTGCAGCCTCAATCAGCACCCACAGAAGAGCCCAAAGAGATAGTGTTGCCGTCTCTGTGGCGCAGCGCCGTGGACGGCCGCGGCCGCACCTACTACTACCACGTCAAGCTGCGACAGCCGCAGTGGCTGCCGCCGCCACCGCCTGCTGAACAAGGTATGTAGAAATAATAATAAGAAGGAGGTACATATAGTAATGCCTTATAAATAAAAATAGTGACAAAGAAATAGGTCCTTAGAGCAAAAATCTATGCCAATTTGAGAGAGATTTATATTCTGTACTCTATAGTGTATAAAAAAGGTATCGTTATTTATAAATAATGACGCAATTAAATCCCGTCTATGTATAAATATCGATACTGTCACTCAATCAATTTCGAAGCAATATTGAAACGTAAATCGAATCCGTCTGGCAACATTTACTTTGTCGATTTATAAATCTATACTATAATATTATAAAGCTAAAGAGTTTGTTTGTTTGTTTGAACGCGCTAATCTCAGGAATTACTGGTCCGATTTGAAAAATTATTTCAGTGTTAGATAGCTCATTTATCGAGGAAGGCTATAGGCTACTTTTTATCCGGGTCCGTGCCGAGGTTCCCACGGGATGCGGGTGAAACCGCTGGCAGAAGCTAGTAGTTCATATGAAAGACAAAACATTTGATTACGAATCCTAACAAGTATATAGATAGCAGTTTTTTTCCTAAGTATTTATTACCTATAACATTAAGCTTATAATAACATGTTTTACAGAAGAAAGTTCATCAGAAGAAGAGGACGAGCCTCCATCATCAGGTCTGGACAGCCCGCTGGTGCGACGGCAGACGAAGGGCAAGGTTGTAGAGGGAGTCAACGGCATTTATGAAGGTAGGGATACTTACTGTATGTATTTAAAGTATTTATTATATTTCGTTGTATGCGAAACTAAAGTTCGCTAATAATATAAACGTCAGTTTTCTTAAAAGAACGGTTTACTCCGAATTTTCAAGTTGCAGTTTCAAAATAAACAGTTGTTTTTAGTAGTAGTCTTCTGCCAGCGGTTTCACCCGCATCCCGTGGGAACTAATTCCCGTACCGGGATAAAAAGTAGCCTATAGCCTTCCTCGATAAATGGGCTATCTAACACTGAAAGAAATTTTCAAATCGGACCAGTAGTTCCTGAGATTAGCGCGCTCAAACAAACAAACAAACTCTTCAGCTTTATAATATTAGTATAGATGAGATCGATTAATTTGGGTCTTAGTTATTCTATAATGTGTTTATTGCCATTTATTTCCATATAACTCACATTGTGTGATGAAGGAAAGTTAGAAACTTCGAGACCTACTTCTATAAAATATGAATAGTTTTTACCTTATTTTGTATCTTATTGAATCTTTAGGAATACAACTATAGTAAATAATATGAAATAACAATGTTGTATCTGTGTTATTACAGTGATAAAAGAGGACGGTCACAATGGTTTGATACCTGATCACGCGCTGGTCAGCATAAAACCAAGGAAACGAAGACCAGGACTTGTGTCAGAGAGGCCTATCAGTGTAAGTTAATTATATATTCTTACAGTATGGCAGTCCTTCAAGAGGAATTGTACAAATGATCAATTTTTACATGTTTTGTCAAATTACCTAAAATGAGTGCATTTTGAAGTCGCGATTAATATCAGTCATACGGTTATCCCGCTAAAGCACTTAACGCGTATATTTGTTTACGCGTCGATCATAAACATCACATCTCTATTCACAGTATTTATACACCTCTATTTGAAACCAAACAACATACAAAAATACGCCTAAAGGTGGGTTGCCCTATTTAACTATAACGATAAACAGCCGTCAAATCGTCAATTGGTCCAATGGTTGGCAATTTCTCGGCCGGCTATGGGTTAGTTATCGTTACAATCAAAAGGTGCACCATTTAAAGCAGCCTAATAATATTAATATCTCATTATCAAAACCTTATCCAACTTCCAGCCGCGAACAGAGGAAGACAAACTCGCGGGTAGACTAGAAGTGAAGAGGTACAAGCAGACCAAGGAGAAGTTGCGCCGTCGCCGCGAGAAGCTGCTGCAGAAGGTGCGACTGCTCGCCGCCAACAAGTCGCAGAGACGGCTTAAAGGCAACATGATTGATTTGAAGGTTTGTACTGTAGACATTTGTAACATAAATCATCTTTGATATCGTATGTTTTGCGTATACACTTTTTTTTACTGGTTTCCACCCGCGGTTTCACTGGCGCCCTGTGGGGATTACTTCTTAAAAGGAAAAAAACTGGCTATATATTTTTAGCTGTATAATTGCCAAGTTCATCAAAATCCATACAGTAGTTTTTGCATGAAAAAGGAACAAGCTGTCTGTTAACCTTTCGCAATTATAATACTTGTGAGATTTGGTTGTCGTTGGAAAGAACTTTAAGATAAAATGATGAACTTTAGTCTGTTTATACCAGGCATTGTAAAAGTTACAAGCTTTCTGTGAGATAGGTAATTCTTATCGATATTGGTGAACAAAATTTTACGGTACTGCATTTGTAGACAAAGATATGTTATTAAAATATCTGCTAGTCTGTTTTGTATGTTAAAATGTGAGCTATGAATATGTCGTTTTATTGTTAATGCTAACCGAAAAGGATATGGATAAAGATAAAGAAATTGACAAAGACAAAGATAAGGAAATAGAAAAGAAAAAAGAGATTGAGAAAGAAAAAGAGATGAAGAAGATAATTGAATTCGAGAGGAAGATAATTGATTTCGAAAAGAAGAAAGATATTGCTAAGGAACCAGAGTGTGACAAGAATAAGGTATACTTGTTGTAGGCGTTTAGAATAATATAGCGTTTGGCCTTGCATATAAGGCCCAAGATATGACATCGGTCATAACAATTAGCTGATTTTTACATATTAGTATTTTTATCGTTACATGTCGACCCAAATTTACTATTTTCTAAAGGTTTTGTTATGCACGAGTATAGTCAGCCGTTACATGTCGATCCAAATTCACCATTTTCTAAAGGTCCATATCATATCATATCCACATATCATTTTAAATTACTTTAGTAGCAGAAAATGCATGCGGCGAACACATTAAAAAATTGTCAAATTACAGAAACCTAACTATTTCTATCATTCCACAGCAAATGGTGGAACTAGTGGACTCAGAAACGGATTCCGAAGACTCATCAACAGAAGAAGTGGTACCTACTCCAACACCCGTCGAAAAACCAGTTGAAAAGCCGATAGAGCTGGAAGCTTCCCCCTCGCCGGTCATCATACCCTCCCCTCCACCTGCTGAAGTGAACTTGGTGACTACTGAAGAAACTGCTAGGAAGATCAAGGAGCAGTTTCGGTGCAGCATGGCGAGGGTGATGGTGCAGCATCTCAACCCGTATCGACATCCTGATGCGCCGGCTGCTAGGATTACCTGTACTGCTGATTTCAAACATTTGGCTAGGAAGGTGAGTGATTTTCTCGTTATGTATGTCTATGTCTGGAAGGTCTCGGGATCCCGTCTGGTATAAGTATTGAAAACTTATCAATTTATTTCCTTGATTACGATTTAAATGTATTGTAGAGATTTGTAAGTTCTATTGAAACTCTATGGGGTTGAATAATTTAAAAGATACGAAGGGGAAGCGTTAATTTAATTGCATTACAGTACACTCGTATCGATATAACTTGGCGAGTCTTAAGTTAGTTTTTCGCTCGAAACTTAACCGCCTCCTGCTCAGCCAATCAGGTAACTTCCGACTCGCCTGTGTTACCAATAGTTTAATAAAATATCAATTTTTCCTCCACAGCTAACACACTTCGTAATGCTGAAAGAATTAAAACACTGTCGCTCAGTAGACGAGTTGATAGTTACCGACTCAGTTCGATCAAAAGCCAAGATGTTCGTCAAGAAATATATGGCCAAGTTTGGGCCTGTCTACAAGCGACCGCCCGAGGAGATAGACTAGCGAACAAAGGCCGTACCTCGGCCTTAACATGTACCTACGAATTGACACTATGGGTGAGCAGTGCTAGTTAGTAATAAAGTGACTGACCCTCCATGAACTTGCTAATTAATTGATCAATGCATTTCTGGGCAAAAGAATTTGCACCAATATTGACGACAGTAAATATATTTAAATAGACTTTCTTCAAGGTATTGGTGATACAATTGACATTGAAATCACAATTTGATTTTAAATTATAATACACTCCCAATCATATTTTATTCATTTTAAATGACACGCATACGATTGCTATATTTTTATGACGATAATACCAGTTGTAAATTTAAAATTTGCAGGGCAAAGGAATTAGGATGTTAGATATATTTGATAGTCGAACTTTTTAGGTTCGGAAATATGTACTGCATAGTAAAAACAACTGAAATAAAATGTAAATATAGTGTTGTAAGTCGATAGCTCTATGTAATGGTTTAAGAAACTCCTCTTTAGCATTAGACTGTATTATAATGAGATGATTCTACGTTCTTAGACATGATTTTAATATAATTGTTCACGGGGTAAATGCAAGAGAAAGTATTTATAATGTACTATGATCTCTGGTGGAGTTTTGCTGAATACACGATCGCGACTCGAATATGAACTGCAACGGTTTAAGTACACAGTATTATGAATAGGTTTTATTAAATATTTTGAACAGTTGTATGCCATTGCGTTTTATCTGTTTGATTGTTGCATCAATTTTCCTGAAATGAGACTACTTTGACTGTTTTTGTCAGCTATTGCAAAACTCGAACTCAAATAAATATAGGTTACAAAACATAAAATAATTTGCGTTCATTAGATAAATACAATAGGTCATCTTTTTTCGAATATGTTGACAAATTATGAAATGATTGCTGTATATACTATAGCTATGGAGGTAGCAGATACTATTTTTGTGGAACATTTTTAACGAAATAATAAGAATTTTTGGAATTTACGATGTTATATGTGTACCTACTCATGTTAGTAGAAATAGATCCAGACAGATTTCTGTCTTCAAATAAAGTAGATGTTCCACGCAGAATTTGATGTTTCGATTTTCAGCAAATAACTTGACATATTTATGATTCATCACTAATAATCGCTGTATTACATTCAATAAGCTAATTTAAATTCTCTTAGAAAACAGAAAATATGACGCTTGACCTGCTTTCGCTTGCTTGTAAGTGCTTTCGCAGTGCCGACATAGGGTTCAAATAGACCGGGTCGGAGAGCATCTGCGCGCATTTTTCTTTTCACACAGACCGGAGCCGATCGGCTGCGCGAACATTAAAGAGTATCCAAACGAAGCCAAACGTCAAGAAAAAATACACGATCGGGGCCGGTCGGCGCCTCTTATTATTTCATACCGAGCGCATTCGAGCATTCTCAATGACAAAAGCAGTGCGCATGCAAAAATAAACCTTACTTCAAATACTAAGTACTCAATTTTCAACGTGTTAAGAATTTGCTCTGCTCTCCGAGCCGGTCTGTCTGAACGGACCCATATATTTTCAAGAATACTGACTATTAGATAAATAAGTTAGTATTAGATGCTCGCAGCCCCAGTTGCGGAACAAAACCAAACATGAGTTTGTCGTCAAATAAGCCGATATGAAATTATGTTACATTCAACTGTATAAATCTCCCATTTTCGAGATAGTTTTTATGTGATTCACTATGTGTGTAAATAGTTGTAAATACGAGTGACATAGAATTATTGTCTGTTCGGGTTATAGAGTGAGCGATTTTATTTTTATGTGGTAGGATGCTTGGTCGAATCGTGGATGAACTGTTTCATACTTGGACGATCAGATCGAAGCCGTCGGAACAAATAAAATGTTATTTCTTTTAATATGATCTCGTTTTATTTCACCCATTTTACTGTAATTATGGTTTAAAAGAAAATGGGTACCCACTCATGGGTGACATCTATTACATCATTTCGAGTTGATTTTTTTCAAGTATTGAGCAAGTACTGGCTTGCAAGTCTCTACGTTTTTGGCTAGCTTCTTACAACTACTCGATGTTTTGTTGAATTCCACACAACCCTGAAAAAATGGTATATATTATTTGGAAGTCGGTACCTAAAATAAGGAGCAAGGACAATTTTTTTATCTCTAATAATAGGTAAGCACACACTTTCTTTACGCATTTTGCATTATGAAACCAATTTATTGAGGACTAGCTTCTGCCAGCGGTTTCACCCGCATCCCGTGGGAACTACTTCCCGTACCGGGATAAAAAGTAGCCTATAGCCTTCCTCGATAAATGGGCTATCTAACACTGAAAGAATTTTTCAAATCAGACCAGTAGTTCCTGAGATTAGCGCGTTCAAACAAACAAACAAACAAACTCTTTAGCTTTATAATATTAGTATAGATAGGTAAACACTCAAGACGCTTTTATTACCTGACAGACGTTATTATGATAAGGATAATTGGAGTTACACTTACGAGCAAATAATTAACGTAAGCGCACACTTGATACTTCATAGTGTCGCACTTAACGTCGCTGGTGACGTACTGTTTGTACTGGTTGTTCAAGCAATTCTGCTCAACCATTTTGTTCAGAGGCTCCGACGCTTTGTTCTCTTTTGTCAGCCGTTTTAGAAGAGCTCTGCATTTATTCTCGTCGATTTCATTGTTGGTTGTAATTCCGTAAATGGTGACCACACATTTTGATACTGAACACTGGAACGGATAAAATCGAATTTAATTTACGTTAAATATTTCGTAAGACAGGCTTAACGGACGTTTAGCTGCAGTTTACCAGCTGTGCACCATACATATAAATCTCTAACAGTCGAAAATATATTTACTTAAGCTTCAAAAAATATAATGGTCAATCGATCGAGTGATTACGTCCCCCACGAGACTAATAAAATTATGAAGATTTCTTTGATACATAGAAGATATAGATAAATTAACTTACCGAAAACGTAGAAGAGCCACTCTCTTCCTGACAACGTCTAATCCGTTCCACAAACTGGTCCATAGGAGGACAGCAGGACTGTTTCATTGCCTCAAAAATATGAAAATCACATAAGTAACTCCTGCCTTATTATTTCAATTGAATTGAGTAACAAAGTTGAGAATTTAGTTAACTTACTTCTGGGCTGAACACGGCCTGACATGCTTCGGTTTGGGCAGAGTTTAAATTAGCTGAAATCTGCAATTAATTCCTTGTAGCATAGACTAATATACTAAGGCGATTATCACACTGCCCCGCATGATGCAGCGTAGCGCGTGGATGCGTTTTTTTCCGTTGCTTGTAAATATCTCCGTTTGTATGGAAAACACGCATAGTCCAACACACTGAAAATGCATCCACGCGCGTTCATGCGGATCACGCGCATACACGCGGAGAAACATGCACCCCCGCGCGTAGGTGCGGGGCGAGACGCAAGGTATGGCACACTGAATCCCGCAGTGCTGCGCGTGATTTTGAATGGGCGTGACGTGTATATTTGAAAATGGATCTCGATGAGAGCCGCCGTGCGTGAATCTACAAAACGCACCTACGCGCGTGAGTGCGCAAAAAACCCGCACGATGATGCAGATCTGCACTCCCGCAGGAACGCGCGTAGGTGATGTGATGCGGGGCAGTGTGAAGATCACCTAAGGCGATTATCACACTGCCCCGCATCACGCTGCATCTTGCGTGTCGACGCACCTACGCGCGTTCCTGCGGGAGTGGAGATCTGCATCATCGTGCGGGTTTTTTGCGCACTCACACGCGTAGGTGCGTTTAGTAGATTCACGCACGGCGGCTCTCATAGAGATCCATTTTCAAATATACACGTCACGCCCATTCAAAATCACGCGCGGCACTGATTCAGTGTGCCATACCTTGCGTCTCGCCCCGCACCTAGGCGCGGGGGTGCATGTTTCTCCGCGTGTATGCGCGTGATCCGCATGAACGCGCGTGGATGCATTTTCAGTGTGTTGGACTATGCGTGTTTTCCATACAAACGGAGATATTTACAAGCAACGGAAAAAAACGCATCCACGCGCTACGCTGCATCATGCGGAGCAGTGTGATAATCGCCGTATATTTTGAAAAACTCATGTGGTAGGTACGCATATTTGTACCGCGATTGACAGTCTTATTAGTATACTAGCTGTTGCCCGCAACTTCGTCTGCGTGGGCAATATAGAATCGTCAAAATACTACTTATCCCGTAGGTGCATTCTTTCACGTGACAGTATAATTAGGATTACCACTTAGCAGTCGTATAAATTCATTGATCAAGGTTGTGTTGTGGATGTGACCATTTATCTAAACAAAAGAAGTAAAGTTTGAGACGTTGTGGATATCTCTGGATCTAACAGCCAATTTGGAAAATTATTACGTATGGTGCGTAAGTAATTCTCACAGGAAACAGCTAAAATCAAGGTATATATCCTTTGAGTCTGACAAAGCTGTCATTTGTACATTTTCTGCAGCTGCTGTGACTAATCAGAAGCCAGAAAGTCTGTCAGTCTTACCATGGATAATGTCTTGTAATGTGACTGGATTGAAGAGATCAGATAGGTAGTCGCTCCAAGCTCCAAATATTGGTACCCGAACAGATTCGGTGACTGGAAGCCAACACCAACATAGTTGGGGAATAGCTGGATGGATGATGAAATGAGTCATCATCATCAGCAGGCGCATAGGGTAGGATAGTTTCACTACAGGGGAGAAACGCTTGTATTTTCTGTGCACTCACTCACTATGTTAAGGCTACCGCCTTAAGTGAGTGAGCGCACAGAAAATCCCCACTCCACCGAAATGTTTGCATTAGTTCACGAATAGGCAAAATGTACATATCTGTGAGAGTCCACTTCATGTGTTCGTACTTGAAACCTGCAGTTTTGCCAAGATTTTCAAAATGTACGCTCGCAATTTGTCATTTCTTGGTGGAGCCAGCAAATCAAAAGAAACATACCTAAGTGTTGTATACTGTGCGTCACTACCGCACACCGGGAAAATTTCGCCTTTATGCATAGCAAAAACGTTCGTTCTCTTGCGGAGAACCTTTTACCATATTTTGTGTCACGGGTACATAGGACGACAGTAAGTATCCACCGAAACACTTTCAAAGATTTGATGAACGAACAAATCAGACCTGACTTGGTCACCCGGGGCCAATCAGAGCTCTATGAAGCGATCATACGCTTTGGCTCCTACTGTTATTGTGGTTTCTGAAAATGTATTCACCTCATTCAACGATGAATGTAATTCTAATGGTACTATTAAGAACATTTGCTTAGCGCAAAAGCTGACGTTGGCAGGCCGACTCTTTTGACTTCTCTAATAGGATACCATTGGTTTTTGTGCAGTGCACACCTGCAATGCATGCTGGATTAGGATAGGATATAGGTGGATAGGATTTGCAACAGAGAACAATTATGTTTTGTAATTGAATGATATCAAACGTAGTTTTAAATAAAAGGTGTTTTTTTAGACTTGGCTTGGGTCTTACTGAGACTGTTCGTAATCGTGAACAGTGTATTAATTGCGATCGGAAGTTGAAAGTAAGCATGTCTCTGGTATGCGACGCGTACTTTGTACGTTTTCAGACGCGATAAGGCAGCTCTTATTTCTTATCTGCACTTTGTATCTGGGCTGGTTTTTAAAGCTACAGAAGTCTACATTACCTCACGCTTAGCAGCGCTTGCGAGAGATAGATCCTGCTTTCTTCTAGGATTAAGTTTACATATTTTGCATCAGAAAAAATAATACTACTCACTCAAAGTAATTTGTATAAGGCCACCACATTAGTGGAAGATAAGCTAAACTATGTTTATGAAAAAATCCTGATATGAACTCCATCTGTAACTTTAAATTATAATTAATTGTTCCACTAAAGTCATCATTTTTGACATAATGTTCAAAAAATAATTTAGATGGCACCGTTTTTTTGGCTGAGAACTATTAATTTTCCTTTCATCAAGGTAATAATTAGGCGATTATCACACTGCCCCGCATGATGCAGCGTAGCGCGTGGATGCGTTTTTTTCCGTTGTATGGAAATATCTCCGTTTGTATGGAAAACACGCATAGTCCAACACACTGAAAATGCATCCACGCGCGTTCATGCGGATCACGCACATACATGCGGAGAAAAACGCACCCCCGCGCGTAGGTGCGGGGCGAGACGCAAGGTATGGCACACTGAATCCCGCAGTGACGCGCGTGATTTTGAATGGGCGTGACGTGTATGTTTGAAAATGGAACTCGATGAGAGCCGCCGTGCGTGAATTAACAAAACGCAACTACGCGCGTGAGTGCGCGAAAAACCCGCACGATGATGCAGATCTGCACTCCCGCAGGAACGCGCGTAGGTGCGTCGACACGCAAGATGCAGCGTGATGCGGGGCAGTGTGAAGATCCCCTTATAGATGGATTTTGATGTGACACGGCAAACTGACAAACACTATTGAAATGTCTATCGAAAAATTACACCACGTGTTAAAATATGGTGAATTAAAAATACACAACTCCATCTATTGAAATAATAATCTATAAAGAATTCATTGTAATTTACCACCTCGCTCCTTGATGTATTTTATTTACCACAGATGGAGCTACTTTAACCTGTACTGTTTTGTCAAACAGATTGCGTGTCGTAATATTTTACATCTTGAATTCACTAAATTAATCATATCTTTTGATAGAGTGAACCGATTTCGATGAAACAAAGCCTAAGTAATACCCCAAGTTACGTAGAATTTTTGTATATAAGCATTGTCTGCATTAAATTCGTAGATTTCACGTGATGCGCGAACAAACAATCACTTTCTACAGATTTATTATATGTATAGATTAGTCTATGCTTGTAGTTATAGTTTAGTATTTTTTAAAGTTGCAATTATAAGAAATCTTACCGGGGTCCCAAAGAAGATTATAAATAAACACAAAAGAGAATAATGTAATAACATCTTTACTCCTGGATAATACAAAAACAACTACTTTGTATTATTAACATACGAAGTACTTATCTATTTTAAATTTAAGGTTTGGTCACGAAAATGTAATAAAAATTAAATGTTTCATTAATGTTTCTCGTAAAAACCGCGTGCAACGTGTGTCTAAATACTTACAAGTAGTTGTACAAAAATATGTTATGTAATATACCTACGGTTATTGAAAATAGAGTATGACCGACATAACTACGCTGTTGTCGCTGCTAATGATAATGATAATGGCGTCCAGTGCCGATTTCAGCCACGGCGGCTGTTCTCATTTAAGGAGATCAGCCAGCTGCGCAGGACATATTATAGTGCACGAGCATTTGCGCAGACACAGTTGCACTCCCTATTCCTTCACTCTCATAACCCGATGGGACGGCAATCCAGCACGACCGGAAAGAGATAAGGCGCAGGACCGACATTTACGTGCTCTCCGATGCACGGGTGGATCAATCTGCTGCTTTGTGAAAGTTTAAGAAAACCCACAAAGCGATTTCGGCCCGACCCGGGAATCGAACCCGAGACCTCGAGCACAGCAGCCGCGCTTGCGACCACTAGACCAATGAGGCAGTCAAAGCCTCGCTGCTAGGAGACCAGTAGCTAACTAAAAAAATAAACAAGGATGTCGTGATTATCATTATTTATTTTATAAGAGGCTACTTTTGAAACATACAATTAAAGCCGTTTTATTTTTCTATGTCCTACTTGTGTGATAAATAAAATATCAATAACTATTTCTGATAGCTACACAAAGCACGGGGAAGTTAAACAGTGGTTTGTTGTTGCCTCCAAAACTCTTCGCGGTTTTCCAAAAACCTAATGGCTTCCTCAGCTTGTTTGCAAACTATATCATTCTTCTTATCTGCTATCGCCAAGTCTGGGTTCTTCAATAAGTTCTCCAGGTAAATCTTGTCAGAATTCAACTGGCCTAGCACAGGTCTCGCGGATTTGGAACGTTTTTTCGCAGCCTTCTTCACAACTTTTACTGATCCAATTGTGTTTTCTATTGCTTCCTGGAAATCAAAATGATAGGTAAAATTAACATCTCTGCAGTAATTACGCAGGTATGTATTGCTCATTTTTTTTTTATAATAAATTAGTTAATTTAAACCCTGGTACCCGGTTGAGGACCAATGTTTTAGAAAAAACTACAGAGGTTTGTTTATTAACTGCTAACTAGGCAACGGTTGTGCGACGCAAATCATTACATTTTCAATGACTACAGAACCCATAGTGAAACGTGTTAATGAGGGTTGCTGTTATTGCCATGAATAAATAGATGCTATCATGTACAACAAATCTTTTAAAATACTTAGTAGGTATCCAAATTATTTACTTGCGCTTTTTGCACTCCAAGTCTGAAGTCGTTCAGGTCAGGCCGGGCCCTCAGTCCTCGATGGTAGTGCACGAGGCTCATCTCGAACTCCCCGCAGTAGTACAGCGCTTCTGCCTTCCGAAGCAGCGCCTTGGCATCCTTAGGATCCAGCTTCAAGGCTGCCTCGGCGTCCATCAGAGCTGATCGAGGCTCTCCCAGAAGGAGGTAGCATTTACTGCGAGAGACGTACGCTGCTTTCTCATCAGGAGCTAGCTCGATTGCCTAGAACAACAATATCATAAATTGTTATTTGAATTTTTTTAGCTCGTTAGAAACCAGCTTTAACGACGGAATTTAGAGAAAACCTTGTTGGTATTTCCATTGTATTTCATGAAATTGAAAAACACACATGATACATAACGGTCACCGATTATCCGTTATATACGAGCTACATATCCCTAGGTAGGGGGAGTCCGGGATAGTTTAGCAGGGAGGAGACAATAGCCACTGGTCATAAAATCTCTGTTTACCTAGATTTTGCGATGTTGCCACACTTTTTACAACCCATAGGTGCCTCCCACCTTACTCACGTGGCGTTGTTGCGATCGGCAGTTTCGTTTTAGAGTTACAAGTAAATACACGTTTTTGAGCCCGGCAAGTACTTTTTTTCAATTTTCGATATTTGACTATTGTTGCTTACTGTTTGTAGATTCCAGCATGTGATGAATACATACCCTTAGTGTAATTATCCTTATAACCTTTACGACAGACAGATTTTACTTGGATATTATAGTTTCTTTTGTAAATTGAATAAAGGATAGCTTGGCGTGGGGTGGGAGACATTATCATGGCGACGGGAGGAGACTTTACCCAGGGTAATCTCTCCCTCTGTTTCTGTTGCAATAATTTTAAATGAAAAATAAATGAAACTGCAGAGTCTAGAGCGAGTTCACCATCAATTTTGACGGAGGAATCTGAGCCAGCAATTTCAATAATAAGGCAATCAGCAGAGTTAGCTTCTCATCGTCATCTTCCTGCCCTGTTCCCAAGTCATTTGGGGTCAGCGCAACATGTCTTTTACTTCCATTCCTCTCTGTCAGACGTCATACTTACATTCACTCCCTTCTGCTTCATGCCCTCTTTCAGGCAATCGATCCACCTTTTCCTCGGTCTACCTCTGCCTCTCCATCCTTCCACATTCATACTTAGCACATTCTTTGTAGAATGCGTTTCACCCCGTCTCATCTCATGCCCATACCACGACAGACGCTGACCTCTCATTTTTTCTGTCCCTGGCGCTACTTTCAGGCTTCCTCTGATATACTCATTCCTCACTTTGTCCCTTGTAATCCCTTCCTTCTCTTGTAATCCTTGTAATCTTCTCTTGTAATCCTTTGTTCTGGTAATCCCACACATCCATCTCAACATTCTGATCTCTGCTACATGCACTCTTTTCTCATCCTTCTTTTTCAATGCCCAACACTCTGATCCATACAGGACGACAGGTCTTATTACGGATTTGTAAATTTTGCCCTTCAGTTTGGGGGGCATCCGTGGGTCACAAATAGTGCTAGTTACCTGTCGCCACTTCACCCATTCAGAATTGATCCGATGCGCAACGTCCCTGTCCACCTCACCGTCACTTTGGACGAGTAAACCAAGGCACCGGAAGTCGGAGCAGACTGGTAGGGGCATGCCGGCTAGGGTTATGGTCATGGGTCTTGATATACCGCCAAAACCGCAATGTAGGTACTCGGTTTTGCTCTTGCTGACCTTTAGAGAGTTAGCTTCTATGTTTCAAGATCTAGATAGGACAACGGTAGATTCTGATTGACGACAAAAACAAAAATAATTTTATTAAGATATTGTTAAATGTTTACTGTAGACAGACTGAAGTTATACAATTATTATATGCCATGTTTTTTTTTTAATTCTTTATTTAATTATAATTTGATATTTTTATTTTACCTAGGGTAAAGTCTCCCTTGTCGGGTGGTCAAGTCTCCCACCCAGGCGGGAGATAATAGCCAAATCTCACTTCGGTAGAAATCGTTAATTACTCAAAAAGTATTAATGATTCACAAAACTTTCTTAAGAAAAAATAAACCTTAATAATGCAGCTTAGGGTACAATTTTTTGAAAATAGTTTTTTATGAATATAAAGAGATTTATAAGCATTTTAATCGAAGTCGGGTAAACTCTCCCGGACTCCCCCTTATTGACAAAAAGAACAGCAGTGCGGTAACGTTCCCTCATCATCTCAGCTCTGGCCAGCGCCAGCAAGGTACCAGCATCGGCTTCAACAGGTAGCTGCAGAGCGCTGCTCCTCTCCGCCTTGTCCTTCAAGTTCAAAGACTGCTTGATATCCTTGGAGCCCATCACCACGGCAGCCGCACGATCCTTGTCCGTGTACAACTCTTCCTCCCGTCTCCTCCTTTCTCGCTTGGGCTTCCTCTTCCATTTCTTCCTCGGCTTAATCGACTCCTTCCTCTCTTTGATAGCCTGTTTCAAATCTTCAGCGTCTTCGCGTCCTTTGTCCGCGGACTGCGGCGCTCTCTTGCTGATGGACGCCTTTTGGACGGGAGTTTCTTCCTCCTCATCGCCGATACCCACTCGGACGAAGCTTTGTAAGAACTCTGCGTCCTTTGTAGGGCCTAGAATGGACCTTGCTTGGGCTTTAGCGTTGTCGAAGTCCATCGTACGTGAAGCCTGGCCACGGGTTACGTAATGTGGTAGGTGTGTGGAGAGGCGTCAGTATCGACGCCCCGGCTGTCGTTGTCATGGTGACTCGATGTGTTTTCGCACCCACTTCTGACACACTAGTTCTGTATGGGCCGGTTCGAAGAGCGGCTGTGTCGCTTTTATAATGGTACATGTTTTGCAGCATGTTGTAATTTATGAGGCTACTGCTCTGTGAAGATTCCTTTCTATTTAAAGCTTTGACTTGATTAGGTAGAACTTTAATTAAGTAGGTAACTACATACAACGAATCATGCATACAAGTAGCAGATAAGTTGAAATATCAAAAATACTCCAGCATATGATAAGTAAAACCAGTTACCCCGCTTATTTTCCTTTTAAAAAACCGCAATAGGCAACCAATGCAGATCGGAACATTCTATAAACGGAATATGATGTTCCAAATTGTACTGGTGTTAACCGTACACACAGTGGTGATACATTTACTGAAGTAGGTAAAATTAAATTTAGGTGCATTTATAAAATGTACACAAATGCACACGCAAAGCAACATAAAATTATGTTTAGCCCATTTTGACAAAACGTGGGAAGCAAACAACTAAGACTAATTTACATAATTATTAACAGGATTTAACAATTAACAAATAACTTTTTACAATATCTTAATAATCAAAATATATACAACTAACTTATTACCTATATACACTTACTATTTTAAAAAATTGCATCAAAAAACTCCTCCTCATCGCTGCCCACCGGGAGTGTACCCAAGAGGCTGGCAGCATTGCCACGTTGGATGGCAATGCTTACTTTTTGGCCGAAATAAAAACCAGCCCTTGGGTCACCTGAAGTGTCAGCAAGTCGCTTAGCGATATCCTTATATAGGAGATGAGCACTTGGACCCCACGGCCCGAGGGTTTCAACCCCAAATGGCTCAAACGTATAGTTACCCACCAGGGTACTATATTTGCGCCGTTTGAGGTCCTCTGCAGCCGCAGCAGCGGAACCAGCACATCGCGCCGAGCTAGGAAGGTGAGATGGTGCAAGAGTATCGACACAGGTCGCGTCCCATACTAAAGACCTACCCATCTTCCACGGGAACAACGACATACCGTCTGGTCTCTTGCCATCGTCGCGTGCCAGACCACTGGGTTCTAATATGGCTGGAACTCCGACGGCAACAAGAGCGCGACGGATTATGTCATTGATATTCGCATGCCGTGCAAAACGGCCGGCGCTGCGGCTACATGACAAGCCGTGGTGTCCAAGGCTGCTGACAGCTTCACCACATGGACAGCGGTGAGGAGAGCAGCACGGAGCACCCAATCGCAAGCAAATAGCTAGCCGGAAAGTGGTGTCGTCAAACAAGGTGCCTATGTTTGACGACGGAAGTGCCAGAAGCCATAAACCCGACTCCCATTCGCCCACAGCCAGAAGGCGCGCTCGCTCTGCAGAAGAAATTGACGTATTAATCAGATTATTCCGTATAGCTCTGCAGAGCGGCTCATCCCACTGTCTCTGAGAGGATGGATTGGCGGGTAGATCAATATTCGGGCAGGTGATTTTCCAAGCCTCTACAGCCTCAGCCAGGCATGGTACCTCGCAATTGACCAGTGTGGAAGGGAGAATTTTCCTGGTCAATTTCTCAGTACCATGGACGGAGGATATAAAGGCCGGTAAACTTATACTAGAAATTTTGCGGACGCCAAGCCCTCCCATGCGAATGGGAAGAGTAGCCTGAACCCAGGCTCGGTCGTCTAGGGCCACATTTAAAATTGATGATAATGTGTGTCTGATAATTTTGTCAAGTTGTTCCAAAAGGTTTGTGTGCTTCCATAGATTGGAAGCGCGCAAATAGTAAGTTAATTTTGGGCCAAAACAACAATATCTAATGATTGTGATGGCTGAGTGCATGTTAATTTGGAGCAGCCTTTCCGAAATATGATTGAAATATTAACAGGATTACTTTCGTGACGGAATTAATAGAGGTAGGTACTCATAAGAAATCAAATAAAAGTAATTTTGATTCAACCACTAATTGCATGTACAGTTAGATTGAAAACCCACGCGTGACTTAAAAGCTTTTCTACTACGAGTTTACGAGTGCTACGATACCTGTAGCGTAGTTACTACGACGTAGCCAATGTTGCTTTTTGCAGGATTTATTAGAATGTTAGTGAATAGGTGATAGGTGATAGGTGGAAGCCGACCCCAACATAGTTGGGAAAAAGGCTCGGAGGATGATGAGTGAATAGGCGATCAGAAGTAATACGAAAATTAAAAGTAATAGGTATAACAATTAATTATCAAAGAAAATACAGAAAAAAAAAATAAACAAAATATGCCCAACACGAAAAAGATTAAAGAAACGATGGATGGATGTGGTGTGTAAGTCGTTATAGCTATAAAATTAAATAATGTTAGGTGCTTGAGAGATGACGGCAGATAGAAGAGAATAAAAGGAGAAAACATTCTACGATGTCACTCGACACTTACCTATCTCCCAATTATAAATAAGGTACTATTGTGGTACTAGACTAGGTATGTACTATTCACACTTTCCTAAATAAGGTTGTAACCTACCTTGTTTAGTGAATTAAGTCCGCGGTCATAGTTGCCATTCTTGATATGTCCGGTTGCCTCGTCTCGGTGTTTTTTCGCCTCCACAGGGTTCGACACTGGAAGCTCCGGTTCTTTACCACGAACCATTGTGTTTTAGAGGAAAAGGTCCAATCTGAAAAATGTTGATAAAGCCTTTATTTTGCTGAACTATAGCTAAGGTTTGGGACCTCAAATTGTCCATATTTTTCAGCCGAATAATGCTTATTGCATTACTATTGTACGAGCCTCGGATACATTATATAATTAGTAAGAATAATTATGTTGATGATTTAATAATATGCACAATATCTTATATGCTGTTCATAAACCTTCAAATCAATCAAAATTAATAGCAGTTTTCTTTACGAACTTTCACAAGTACAATTCCTACATCGCAGGACATTACAAAACACATAGAGTACCTACAAAAGTGCTCCATATATTAACATTTAATAGCCAAAGTAAGCTGATCAAAAATGATTAAAGTGTCCCTAAAATACTTACCCCGTAGCCGCTGCCTTCAACAAATGTATTAGGCAAACGTTTACTCGGTAATCGAACCCGCACCACGATGGATGATGCTGCTACCAAAACATACGATGTCGTCATAAATCTAAGTGCGTTTTCCCTATTTTGTGTTCGGTTCTGATCTGATATTTTTTCGCGTTGGGCTTTGAAAGCAACGGAGCAAGGTAGAGAGCGGCGCAGTGTTATTGATGGAACAATTTTAAAACCTTTATGTCACAGTAAGATAATGCGATTACAATGCAAAAATTACATTATACGTCTTCTCAGAGCTTTAAAATTTGTGAGGTTCTGCGAGAAGATTAGGCAACTGAAATAAAGAAAACAGAAAAATTGTTTGACATTATTTTATTCGCGATCGATGCAAAAAATTAACTTGGTATTGAAAATTTATTTTCTGAAACATCTGTGAACCCAATTGTTCCGCTTTTCATTACAAAGATAGCTTAAGTAAACGCTGTTCCCGGGGCACCACTAAATCCGCTGCCATATACAAATCGCTTCCGTGATGGTCGCCTATTACTTCACGTAGTTATCGGAAAATCTCCGTTCAATGTCATCATTGCCATTTACCGAACTCTGGGTTATAATAATGGGTAACGAAGGGTGCATTAATTTCACTTTTTATGCGGAAGTCGATAAGTATCGGTTTTTATTTGGGTTAGAATAATACGAAAGAAATGTTTTTGCAGAACTCTTGGTAGAAATTGTTTTCGTTTCATCTGCAGAATTGAGCACACAGAATTGAGCTTTACTGATCAATTCACTAAAGTCCAAGGACAAATTAACCATTGAAGCCCTAGGGTCTATTCAGTCGTCAGTCAATATGATATTTATATTTTATTTTGATGTTTATTATTAACCAAGACCTGAAAGTCGTGGTGGCCTAGTGGGTAAAGGACCAACCTCTCAAGTATGAGGGCGCGGTTTCGATCCCAGGTCAGGCAAGTACCAATGCAACTTTTCTAAGTTTGTATGTACTTTCTAAGTAGGTATATCTTAGACACCATTGACTGTGTTTCGGATGGCACGTTAAACTGTAGGTCCCGGCTGTCATTGAACATCCTTGACAGTCGTTACGGGTAGTCAGAAGCCAGTAAGTCTGACACCAGTCTAACCAAGGGGTATCGGGTTGCCCGGGGAACTGGGTTGAGGAGGTCAGATAGGCAGTCGCTTCTTGTAAAGCACTGGTACTCAGCTGAATCTGGTTAGACTGGAAGCCGACCCCAACATGATTGGGAAAAAGGCTCGGAGGATGATATTAACCAAGACCTACTTTTTTACCTAACGAACGTATTGTTTCATTTTCATCAATTTACCCCACGTAAAAGTTGTTATAGTATTTTTTCAGGAACATTAGTAAGTATTCGGAAATATTATGTTGGATAATATTTCCGAATATTTACTAATCTAAAGCTTGCATTGCAAGGTAAACACCGCGTTTCATAATAGGTACCTAATTTTCTTAGCTGCCCTATGTAAACGATTCGCTTTTTAAAATCGGATTGGCGTGACACCTCCCACTTTGCCCGTCAAGGGAAAATTACTTCGCTTCCAAAGTAGCATTATGAACATTTTTTGCAAAAGTTAATTTTTAATCTATTGCTTTATTCGTTTCTGTGAAGTTAAACCTGCATTCCGTTGGTTAGCTCCGCAAAACGTGGCTAAACTTTGCATCGCTTGCGTGGCTAAAATGGCATTTACTATAACTTATTACGTTTTAAAACTTTTAAAATATCCTTTACTCAGTAATATCATGGTTTGGTTTGGGTATGTATTTATTAAATATATAATATTTGGTAAATCTTAGACACCAATGGCTGATAAAAAGGTGAAGGAAAACATCTTGAGGAAACCTGGACTATAAAGTCTGAAATCACCAACCTGCATTGAGCAAGCGTGGTGATCTTAACGCTTTATCCTTCTCCGTGTGAGAGGAGGCCTGTGCCCAGCAGTGGGACGATAAAAAAGGCTGTAACAGTAACAGTAACATGTATTTATTGGTATGATTTTATCCTTCCCTTTTGAATGACGGCCATGACGGGCAAAGTATTCGTATAAAAACCATTGATGTAGCCATATCAATCCAATTACTCGTCTTATCACCGTGTTACAGCTCTAAATCGCAATATTTAATGTTTATATAAAATATGTATTAGTATAGGTATGATTTAATGTTACAATATTTACGTACATTACAGTACAGTATTTTATATGGGCTTTGCTTGATGCCTGATTCAAATAAATAAATAAAATATTTACCTAACTGTCCACATCATATTTTACACCACAAAACTTTTTTTTTCGTCACGATTATGCAATTTACCCATAAATATTAGTGCCCTGTATAGAACCGTGCTGTCATAACTTTGGCATCGGTTGGTGCTCATTACGGAGTATTATTCATGCAAGCTTGGCAGCTACCTGGCCCGCGACATGCCATATCATAATGCAGGGGAAGTCTATGCAAGCGAAGTTTCGGCAATAAATTATAGATGGATTAATTACTTATTGAACTACCTGTTTTATGTACTGTTTACGGCAGCTAGGTACATAATACTATGCTCAATCGGACTGCCAAAATCCTTCACCATTTCGTATAGTAGGTAGCCTTTAATGAGTAGGTAAGATTTGTATTTCACGTAAACATACAGGTGTCGGTACATACCTACTAAAGCATAATTTGAAAGGTACTTATATTAGGCGTTAATTTTAGAAGTATCCAAGTAATATCTTAGAAATACTAACATTATCAGCCTTCACGAGGTATTCAGTCATGCGTTATCATAGCTATATGATATCTAGGAACGTGGAGCACGCGAGCTCACGATACGCCCGTTTTACGACCACAAAAATAATGAAATTAACCATTATTTGGTTTGTAAACTGTTTCACAAACGTTGGTTAACCGGATCGAAGATATCTTTTCAAGATAGGGTACAATTTACTACTGAAATACAGTCGGAATGTCGTTTTGATTTGAATTGATAGCGCTGTGATGAGCTCAGTCATTTGTTTTGTGAACTGTGGTTTATTGTAAGACATCGTAAGGTTATCTAGACTATCAATCAACGTTGTGGTCTAGACAAAAAATAAATTAGAAATATGAAATTGATGTGACCTGACATTACCTAGGATTATTTAGATTTTTATTTGTTCTGAGCTTTTACATTTTAACAAAGATTTTAAACGTAGACTATTTTGTTACTTTAATAACAGGTATCTGTGGAGATCTAAGGGGAAGGCCTATGTTCAGCAGTGGACGTCCTATGGCTGAGATGATGATGATGATGAATAACAAGTTTTCGCATTTGATGTGATAAGCGATAAAACCATACACCTATTAAAGATAGCAGTTTACTTGCTTAAATATCATGCAGAACATTTATAAGTATTCTGAATGCCCAATGCAATGCTTAATTTATTATTATCACGTACCTACAGCTTTACAAGAACAACCAGCTGAAAGATGTATCAATCACTTCTGAACTTCTCACAAATCACACATTCTATTTAAATTAAATAAACCATTTAACTATTTATTCTTCACAATCAAATGTTTTTCTAGCAAATTTTAGTAGTAGGATGAACCACAGTCAGGCACAGTAGCTTGCAGACTAAGCCACTAGTTGATCGGGTTCGACTTACCTACCCCTAATGAAGGGGTTGTTTACACTACACGACGTTGCACGCCTCACGATGTCGCGTACCGACCTAACTGTGAATAGCTACGAGAATAAAAAAAAAAAACATGGAAAATGCTTCCTTTTTATGTGAAAAGAAATACTATGTGCTTTAATCATGTGCATGTCTTCATCGGTGATCGATATTAAAAAGGCTGCCTTAAGGAATAATAACTGCCTGCTGTGTTAAGTGTTTTTTTATGAAACAATTGTTACATAAAAGTAGGTAGAGGCACAGACAGCTGCTGATAAGAAAATATGAAAAGACTTAATGTAAGTATTGCATTTTGAATTATTTTACCTTTTTAATTCGTTTTAATAAATACCTAACTAAAAAGCATATGCGTATATGTAGGTAATGTAGTAAACATTAAAACAGCCAAAAATGTACCTAATCCAAAACTTCGTAACCTTTTAATCCGCCCTTTGCTAAATAATGAAAACGTAATTTATAAAGTTTCCCCAAAATGAGGTTTTGTTTATTTTTTGCTACATTACGAGGTACCTGCCAGAGTTTATTTCAATAAGAAATGAGTGAAGACACGCGACGTCAATAATGAAACATGTAATCAGTTAGCTGCGGATTTTTTATGAAAACTTTCGATTGGAACGAATAAACTTATGCGGTATGGTACAATATCTATATTATGTTAAAAGCTCTATCGATTGAAACTATTCTGTATTATAATAAACCGTCGTATTGCCGTCCCATCGGGTTATGAGAGTGAAGGAATAGTGAGTGCACCTGTGTCTGCGCAAATGCTCGTGCACTATAATATGTGCTGCGCAGCTGGCTGATCTCCTTAAATGAGAACAGCCGCCGTGGCCGAAATCGGCCGAGGACGCCATTATTATTATATATAATGATAAAGGAGTATAAAAATAAGTACCTATGTTATATAGATACCTAAGAGTGTTCTTCATTCTTCATCATCATGTATAAAGTTGAACCAATAATGCTTACCAAAAAAGTGATATTTATCGCTGATCGTGTAATTTAGATGATTAATCCGAAATACATGACGGATGAAATTGCGAGCGAAGCGCTTTCATTCGTTAGGTAGGTTTAATAACTAAACATGATTATTGACATGTTACCTAAGTCATTTGATATTCAAAGACCTTCGAATCTAATTAACGAAACACACTAATATAAAAGTACAAAGAAAAATAGTGGAAAAACTGCACCGAGCGTCGTAACTTTCCATTAAGTTTTCACAAATTTCCCGTTGGCTGCCAATTTTACCTTAAGTCTGCGATATAGAGTTCAAAATGGTTTCATTCAGGTGTTTTGTTGAGTAGGTGAAAGGATTTCTTGTCACCGCGTTTGATGCACGCAAGCCGAACATAATAAAGTTAATCAGTGTCGCATAGATTGGCGTTTTAACTTAATGATTACCTTCAAAGGGAAGTGAAAAATATGGGGTAAGGTTCAGACTTCCTGGTTACTTCGTGAGTAATTATATCCGTCACGTTTCTTTGTAGAACTAGGTCAGCTGAAATATTCATGATGAAGTTGTGTATTTTTGTTTGATGTGCACAGTTTTTGTACTTAAATAATGTAGATATGCCATAATTTCTCTGTGTAGATAAGAATATCAGTCATTTTAGTACCTACACGTTCTTTCTCACATAGAGAAGGAATGAGCGCTAATCACCACCCTCGCTCAAAGCTGATCTGGCGGTATCAAACTTTTTAATTGTTTCAATTTTGTTTGAAACTATTTAAGTATATTGGTTTTAAAAAAGATTTATGATTGATGAGACTTAGACATGTGGTCATCTTTAGTAGTCATTTAAATCCACTAAGTATGTCTTTGAGATTGTTACTTAAAATGAAACAAAACATTTTCTGAATTGCATTTATTTGACAAGTCGATATAGTTCAGTAAGAGACACAAAGAGAATATACAGTCAATAGTTCAAAAATAAATGACTTATAAAAATAACACCTCTAGATCTACAAGTGTACAAATTGAGCTTATTTTATATTGAACATCAACAATATTTGGTATCTATTTTTGTCATTAACTATGTGAAATGGCTATATTAAGTTTTACTTTCAGAATTTTCTGAATAAGTGTAATTTAAATAGGTAGGTATGTAGTTAAAAGTTCTGCAATTAGGGAATAGGATAGCGTCTTAATATTTTTTTATAAAGATTTACGATAACTATATTTTAGACTCATCATCAGCTTATCGCAGTCCACTGCTGGACATAGGCCTCTCCAAGTGCACGCCACTGAGATCGATTTTCGGCTTCTCGCATCCAGCTCCTGCCAGCCGTCTTGCGCAAGTCATCACTCCACCGTGCCTGAGGACGTCCTACACTACGTTTGCCGAGGCGTGGTCTCCACTCTAGAACTCGTTTACCCCAACGGTTATCGGTTCTTCGGCTAATATGGCCAGCCCACTGCCACTTCAGCTTGCTGATTCGGTGGGCTATGTCGATGACCTTGGTTCTCTGACGGATTATTAGACTACAATATATGCATGTACAAAACGTAGTAAACTATAAGTACTTTAAAATAAAGGAGATATCAATACAATGTGATTTACTAGATACCTAAATATAAAGTATTCATTCTCTTATTCTCACTTCCTGTACTCAGTTACAAAATGTTGGTTCCTTCCTCGAGTTAATTGCACTTTTCTAAGTCATGTCTTATTCTGCTCTCCTTGGCTTATTAAGCAGGAAAAGTTTTGATTGAACACTATTATTTTCACCTTTGGCTGAGTCACCAGACAACACAATCGTTGGCAGAGGGGTTCGAGCTCTGTCGCAGGTCACTTCCAAAGTAGGTGGGGCCTGTAAAATACCAAGTATTTATAATATTGTATGGTCGTGGTGGCCTAGTGGGCAAAGGACCAACCTCTCAAATATGAGGGCGCGGGTTCGATCCCAGGTCAGGCAAGTACCAATGCAACTGTTCTAAGTTTGTATGTACTTTCTAACTATATCTTAGACACCATTGACTGTGTTTCGGATGGCACGTTAAACTGTAGGTCCCGACTGTCATTGAACATCCTTGACAATCGTTACGGGTAGTCAGAAGCCAGTAAGTCTGACACCAGTCTAACCAAGGGGTATCGGGTTGCCCGGGGAACTGGGTTGAGGAGGTCAGATAGGCAGTCGCTTCTTGTAAAGCACTGGTACTCAGCTGAATCCGGTTAGACTGGAAGCCGACCCCAACAGTATTGGGAAAAAGGCTCGGAGGATGATGATGGTCGTGGTGGCCTAGTGGGCAAAGGACCAACCTCTCAAGTATGAGGGCGCAGGTTCGATCCCAGGTCAGGCAAGTACCAATGCAACTTTTCTAAGTTTGTATGTACTTTCTAAATACCTATATCTTAGACACCAATGACTGTGTTTCGGATGGCACGTTAAACTGTAGGTCCCGGCTGTCATTGAACATCCTCGGCAGTCGTTACGGGTAGTCAGAAGCCAGTAAGTCTGACACCAGTCTAACCAAGGGGTATCGGGTTGCCCGGGTAACTGGGTTGAGGAGGTCAGATAGGCAGTCGCTTCTTGTAAAGCACTGGTACTCAGCTGAATCCGGTTAGACTGGAAGCCGACCCCAACATGGTTGGGAAAAAAGGCTCGGAGGATGATGATGATTTTAATATTGTATAGGCCATAGGCTACAGAATTGAGTCCCATGTTGGGTGCCAATTATTATTTACATAGAATTTCAAAATTATGTGTTTTTTTAGTAGGGTTGTTTCCAATTTTCGGAAATCTATATAGATAGCTTCCAAATAATTTTAAGATCACCCTCTCTTTCATTTTTCATCTCAAATCTTTTTATTTTTGATGTATTACATTTTTCTATTTCTCTTATAATATTGCTCAGAAAACGCTAGATCACGTGACTGTGACGTCACTGCGCAATATTCATTCCTTTACATTTTAAAGCACATCTAACGAGAAAAAACTAACATACTAACTAATTGATTTCTTAATTTTAATAATGTACTTTTATCAAATAGCTACAAAAACTATAATATTTTATACCTACGTGTAAATTATTTGTATACATTTAGCACAAAAATAAAATACCTCAAATTTTTTGAGTTGTGTACGCGGTAAAATGAAACGGTGCAAAGAAACGTAAAGTTTGTGTTTATTTATATTGAGGTTATGTTTGTGTCAGCGATCGAAAAGATTTGATGCTGTTTCAAAGAACTTAAATAAAATGAATACCTACAAGGTTTGTGTTGTGCGAGGCTGTGGAAATACGACCATTAGTGCTCCAAATAAACTGTTCATCCACGTTCCGCTAAATAAAAATCTTGGTTATTGGCAGAGAATTGAGCGACCATAAAAGAGTCTACTCTTGGCAGATTGGAACTATCAGCTTTCATAAATCCTTTCTCCATAATTCTTTATCAGTTGTATCACTTAAATGCAATTAACACACAGAACTTCACAGAAGCAAGTAAACAAAACATTAATTCTGAGGTTATTTCGGGTTATATATCTGTCACTGTCAAATACTTGTCATTGTCAAATATAGAGGTAGAAAGAATGACGACATCGGTCTCTACTCGTCGTTTTTAATGGCGTGACGTCATAGGCTATAAATTAAAATTTCATAAATTAATTAAAAATTATATGGTCAGTTCTATACATATAATAAATCTGTAGAAAAGTAATTTTTGTACATTGAAGAAAATGACAAAAAAAATAGCCAGCATGTTAAAGGATAACTAACAGAACCCATTCCATCATTTTTGTCATTGTTTATCTGTTTGTTTGTGCAAGATTCACGTAAAATCTACGAATTCAATGCAGACAATGCTTATATACAAAAATTCTACGTAACTTGGGGTATTACTTAGTTTTTGTTTCATTGAAATCGATTCACTCTATCAAAAGATATGATTAATTTAGTGAATTCAAGATGTAAAATATTACGACACGCAATCTGTTTGTCAAAACTGTACATTTGAATGTTGTACTTATATTAGTTGATCGGCCTATTATCAATCTTTACACAGAAAATCACACCTTTATAAGTAACTTCGGAAAAAAAGTATGAAAATTTTGTTTAGCCAAGGTTAAAGTAGCTCCATCTGTGGTAAATAAAATACATCAAATTTGTCAAAGGAGCGAGGTGGTAAATGACAATTAATTACCATTTACATTCTTTATAGAGGATTATTATTTCAACAGATGGAGTTGTGTATTTTCCGTAATTCACCATATTTTAACACGTGATGTAAATTTTCGATAGACATTTCAATAGTGTTTGTCAGTTTGCCGTGCCACATCAAAATCCAACTATAATTATTACCTTGATGAAAGGAAAATTAATAGTTCTCAGCCAAATTTAAAACGGTGCCATCTAAATTATTTTTTGAACATTATGTCAAAAATTATGACTTTAGTGGAACAATTAATTATCATTTAAAGTTACAGACGGAGTTCATATCAGGATTTTTTCATAAACATAGTTTAGCTTATCTTCCACTAATGTGGTGGCCTTAAAACAAGTTACTTCGAGTGAGTAGTATTAAGTAGACCTTAATTATTTTTTCTGATGCAAAATATGTAAACTTAATCCTAGAAGAAAGGAGGATCTATCTCTCGCAAGCGCTGCTAAGCGTGAGGTAGGTAATGTAGGCTTCTGTAGCTTTAAAAACAAGCCCAGATACAAAGTGCAGATAAGAAATGGGAGCTTTCTCGATTTAATACCATACACACGTAAAATGCTTTATGCGTCTGAAAACGTACAAATTACGCGTCGCACACCAGAGACATGCTTACTTTCAACTTCTGATCGCAAATACACTGTTCACAATTACGAACAGTCTCAGTAAGACCCGAGCCAAGTCTAAAAAAACACCTTTTATATAAAACTACGTTTGATGTCATTCAATTACAAAGACAGAATTGTTCTCTGTTGCAAATCCTATCCACCTATATCCTATACTAATCCAGCATGCATTGCACAAAAACCAATGGTATCCTATTCGAGTAGTCAAAAGAGTCGGCCTGCCAACGTCAGCTTTTGCGCTAAGCAAGTGTTCTTAATAGTACCATCAGAATTACATTCATCGTTGAATGAGGTGAATAAATTTTCAGAAACCACAATAACAGTAGGAGCCAAAGCGTATGATCGCTTCATAGAGTTCTGATTGTCCCCAGGTGACCAAGTCAGGTCTGATTTGTTCGTTCATCAGATCTTTGAAAGTGTTTCGGTGGATACTTACTGTCGTCCTGTTTACGTGTGACACAAAAATATGGTATATAAACGTCCTCCGCAAGAGCGAAATTTTCCCGGTGTGCGGTAGTGACGCACAGTATATGTTTCTTTTGATTTGCTGGCTCCACCAAGAAATGACAAATTGCGAGCGTACATCTTGGCAAAATTGCAGGTTTAAGTACGAACACATGAAGTGGACTCTCACAGATACGTACATTTTGCCTATTCGTGAACTAATGCAACATTTCGGTGGAGTCCCGCCTTACCATAGTGAGTGAGTGCACAGAAAATCCCCGTCATACAAGTGTTTCTCCCCAGTAGTGAAACTATCCTACCCTATGCGCCTGCTGATGATGATGACTCATTTCATTTCATTTCATTTCATAGATTATAGCTGTTTTCTGTGAAAATTACTTACGCACCATACGTAATAATTTTCCAAATTTGCTGACTAGATCCAGAGATATCCGCAACGTCACAAACTTTACTTCTTTTGTTTAGATAAATGGTCACATCCACAACACAACCTTGATCAATGAATCTATGCGACTGCTAAGTGGTAATCCTAATTATACTGTCACGTGAAAGAATGCACCTACGGGATAAGTAGTATTTTGACGATTCTATTATATTGCCCACGCAGACGAAGTTGCGGGCAACAGCTAGTAAATAATATGATATAGCTTATGGTGTTTCTAGTTTTGTGAATTTTCGGTGCATTAATTTATTTTTAACTAAATGAATACTAGGAAACAACCCTATTTAGTCCCTTGATAACGCTTTTAAGTATTGTAGCGATTTGTAAGTTCTACTGAAACTATGTGGAGTTGAACAATTTTAAGTTTTGTGAACGAAACATTGTTGTATAGCTTGAAACATCTTGGTGAGTCTTAAGTTAGTTTTTTCGCTGTGCAAAAAATAGAAACAAACTTGCCTACTGTGCAGCCAAACGGGTTAACTTCAGACTTCCCATGTTGCTAATAGTAATTACATTCAATAAGCTAATTTACCTGCTTTCGCTTGCTTGTAAGTGCTTTCGCAGTGCCGACATATATTTTCAAGAATACTGACTATTAGATAAATAAGTTAGTATTAGATGCTCGCAGCCCCAGTTGCGGAACAAAACCAAACATGAGTTTGTCGTCAAATAAGCCGATATGAAATTATGTTACATTCAACTGTATAAATCTCCCATTTTCGAGATAGTTTTTATGTGATTCACTATGTGTGTAAATAGTTGTAAATACGAGTGACATAGAATTATTGTCTGTTCGGGTTATAGAGTGAGCGATTTTATTTTTATGTGGTAGGATGCTTGGTCGAATCGTGGATGAACTGTTTCATACTTGGACGATCAGGATCGAAGCCGTCGGAACAAATAAAATGTTATTTCTTTTAATATGACCTCGTTTTATTTCACCCATTTTACTGTAATTATGGTTGAAAGAAAATGGGTACCAACTCATGGGTGATATCTATTACATCGTTTCGAGTTGATTTTTTTCAAGTATTGAGCAAGTACTGGCTTGCAAGTCTCTACGTTTTTGGCTAGCTTCTTACAACTCCTCGGTGTTTTGTTGAATTCCACACAACCCTGGAAAAATGGTATATATTATTTGGAAGTCGGTACCTAAAATAAGGAGCAAGGACAATTTTTTTTTTATCTCTATTATCTCTATTTTTTATTTATCTCTAATAGGTAAGCACACTTTCTTTACGCATTTTGCATTATGAAACCAATTTATTGAGGATAGGTAAACACTCAAGACGCTTTTATTACCTGACAGACGTTATTATCATAAGGATAATTGGAGTTACACTTACAAGCAAATAATTAACGTAAGCGCACACTTGATACTTCATAGTGTCGCACTTAACGTCGCTGGTGACGTACTGTTTGTACTGGCGGTTCAAGCAATTCTTCTCAATCATTTTGTTCAGAGGCTCCGACGCTTTGTCCTCTTTTGTCAGCCGTTTTAGAAGAGCTCTGCCTTTCTTCTCGTCGATTTTGTTGTTGGTTGTAATTCCGTAAATGGTGACCACACATTTTGATACTGAACACTGGAACGGATAAAATCGAATTGAATATACGTTAAATATTTTGTAAGACAGGCTTAACGGACGTTTAGCTGCAGTTTACCGGCTGTGCACCATACATATAAATCTCAAACAGTCGAAAATATACTTACTTAAGCTTCAAAAAATATAATGATCAATCGATCGAGTGATTAGTCTCGTCGGGGAACGAGACTAATAAAATTATGAAGATTGCTTTGATACATAGAAGATAAGATAAATTAACTTACCGAAAACGTAGAAGAGCCATTCTCTTCCTGACAACGTCTAATCCGTTCCACAAACTGGTCCATAGGAGGACAGCAGGACTGTGTCATTGCCTCAAAAATATGAAAATCACATAAGTAACTCCTGCCTTATTATTTCAATTGAATTGAGTAACAATGTTGAGAATTTAGTTAACTTACTTCTGGGCTGAACACGGCCTGACATGCTTTGGTCTGGGCAGAGTTTAAATTAGCTGAAATCTGCAATTAATTCCTTGTAGTTATAGTTTAGTATTTTTTAAAGTTGCAATTATAAGAAATCTTACCTGGGTCCCAAAGAAGATTATAAATAAACACAAAAGAGAATAACGTAATAACATCTTTACTCCTGGATAGTATAAAAACAACTACTTTGTATTATTAACAAACGAAGTACTTATCTATTTTAATTTTAAGGTTTGGTCACGAAAATGTAATAAAAATTAAATGTTTCATTAATGTTTCTCGTAAAAACCGCGTGCAACGTGTGTCTAAATACTTACAAGTAGTTGTACAACATTATGTTATGTAATATACCTACGGTTATTGAAAATAGAGTATGACCGACATAACTACGCTGTTGTCGCTGCTAATGATAATGATAATGGCGTAAACGGCCGATTTCGGCCACGGCGGCTGTTCTCATTTTAGGAGATCAGCCAGCTGCGCAGGACATATTATAGTGCACGAGCATTTGCGCAGACACAGGTGCACTCCCTATTCCTTCACTCTCATAACCCGATGGGACGGCAATCCAGCACGACCGGAAAGAGATAAGGCGCAGGACCGACATTTACGTGCTCTCCGATGCACGGGTGGATCAATCTGCTGCTTTGTGAAAGTTTAAGAAAACCCACAAAGCGATTTCGGCCCGACCCGGGAATCGAACCCGAGACCTCGAGCACAGCAGCCGCGCTTGCGACCACTAGACCAATGAGGCAGTCAAAGCCTCGCTGCTAGGAGACCAGTAGCTAACTAAAAAAATAAACAAGGATGTCGTGATTATCATTATTTATTTTATAAGAGGCTACTTTTGAAACATACAATTAAAGCTGTTTTATTTTTCTATGTCCTACTTGTGTGATAAATAAAATATCAATAACTATTTCTGATAGCTACACAAAGCACGGGGAAGTTAAACAGTGGTTTGTTGTTGCCTCCAAAACTCTTCGCGGTTTTCCAAAAACCTAATGGCTTCCTCAGCTTGTTTGCAAACTATATCATTCTTCTTATCTGCTATCGCCAAGTCTGGGTTCTTCAATAAGTTCTCCAGGTAAATCTTGTCAGAATTCAACTGGCCTAGCATAGGTCTCGCGGATTTGGAACGTTTTTTCGCAGCCTTCTTCACAACTTTTACTGATCCAATTGTGTTTTCTATTGCTTCCTGGAAATCAAAATGATAGGTAAAATTAACATCTCTGCAGTGATTACGCAGGTATGTACTGCTCATTTTATTTTATAATAAAATTAGTTAATTTAAACCCTGGTACCCGGTTGAGGACCAATGTTTTAGAAAAAAACGACAGAGGTTCGTTTATTAACTGCTAACTAGGCAACGGTTGTGCAACGCAAATCATTACATTTTCAATGACTACAGAACCCATAGTGAAACGTGTTAATGAGGGTTGCTGTTATTGCCATGAATAAATAGATGCTATCATGTACAACAAATCTTTTAAAATACTTAGTAGGTATCCAAATTATTTACCTGCGCTTTTTGCACTCCAAGTCTGAAGTCGTTCAGGTCAGGCCGGGCCCTCAGTCCTCGATGGTAGTGCACGAGGCTCATCTCGAACTCCCCGCAGTAGTACAGCGCTTCTGCCTTCCGAAGCAGCGCCTTGGCATCCTTAGGATCCAGCTTCAAGGCTGCCTCGGCGTCCATCAGAGCTGATCGAGGCTCTCCCAGAAGGAGGTAGCATTTACTGCGAGAGACGTACGCTGCTTTCTCATCAGGAGCTAGCTCGATTGCCTAGAACAACAATATCATAAATTGTTATTTAGACATGGGCAAAATGTGTCATTGAAAAGAAAAGATAGATATGCATCTTTCAATCACTGGGATATGAATCACTCTTTCATATCTTTATATCAGTAGCTCAGTATAACTCAGTAGCTCATTTAAACTCGCAACTCGTGTGCGGCTCACTCATTCAAATAGATCATTCAGATATAGTGATAGGTTGGTTGTTTGCATCTTTCTGATATATTGAGCGGTTGCGATTGAACAACTTTTTTCTAATAAAAAAAAAATACTATTCTTATGACTGTAGGTACAACCTACTTCTTTTATGTTAATTAGTTCAATGAATGGTCAATCGCAATCTAGTAATGAGTATAAGCATTGTTTAAATAGTTAGTACCCGACGCGATGACCGACGAGTGAGTGAGGTGTAAAGAAAGATATACTGAACTACTGACACATTCGGATATGTAAAGATATGAAGAGTGATTGATTCAAATGGAATGATTCATATCATTTGTATCTATCACTCCTGAGTTACCCATCTCTCTATTTGAATTTTTTAAGCTCGTTAGAAACCAGCTTTAACGACGGAATTTAGAGAAAACCTTGTTGGTATTTCCATTGTATTTCATGAAATTGAAAAACACACATGATACATAACGGTCACCGATTATCCGTTATATACGAGCTACATATCCCTAGGTACCTTATTGACAAAGAGAACAGCAGTGCGGTAACGTTCCCTCATCATCTCAGCTCTGGCCAGCGCCAGCAAGGTACCAGCATCGGCTTCAACAGGTAGCTGCAGAGCGCTGCTCCTCTCCGCCTTGTCCTTCAAGTTCAAAGACTGCTTGATATCCTTGGAGCCCATCACCACGGCAGCCGCACGATCCTTGTCCGTATACAACTCTTCCTCCCGTCTCCTCCTTTCTCGCTTGGGCTTCCTCTTCCATTTCTTCCTCGGCTTAATCGACTCCTTCCTCTCTTTGATAGCCTGTTTCAAATCTTCAGCGTCTTCGCGTCCTTTGTCCGCGGACTGCGGCGCTCTCTTGCTGATGGACGCCTTTTGGACGGGAGTTTCTTCCTCCTCATCGCCGATACCCACTCGGACGAAGCTTTGTAAGAACTCTGCGTCCTTTGTAGGGCCTAGAATGGACCTTGCTTGGGCTTTAGCGTTGTCGAAGTCCATCGTACGTGAAGCCTGGCCACGGGTTACGTAATGTGGTAGGTGTGTGGAGAGGCGTCAGTATCGACGCCCCGGCTGTCGTTGTCATGGTGACTCGATGTGTTTTCGCACCCACTTCTGACACACTAGTTCTGTATGGGCCGGTTCGAAGAGCGGCTGTGTCGCTTTTATAATGGTACATGTTTTGCAGCATGTTGTAATTTATGAGGCTACTGCTCTGTGAAGATTCCTTTCTATTTAAAGCTTTGACTTGATTAGGTAGAACTTTAATTAAGTAGGTAACTACATACAACGAATCATGCATACAAGTAGCAGATAAGTTGAAATATCAAAAATACTCCAGCATATGATAAGTAAAACCAGTTACCCCGCTTATTTTCCTTTTAAAAAACCGCAATAGGCAACCAATGCAGATCGGAACATTCTATAAACGGAATATGATGTTCCAAATTTGATTTGATTTGTTTCACACCCCTCTAACCTCGCTTAAGAGGATTCTAAATCGTAATAATTAATTTAGTCACAAATATTTGTCTGACAGCATGTTATGTATTAAGTTTGTGAAAAAATGTTTTGTTTTGTATTGTTTTTTTTTTCACAGTTTCATTTTTTTTTCTTTTTTTGGCTCAGTTAAGTAGGTTTATGTGCAAATTATAGTGCATGCAGTGCTCTTCTTTAAGTGATGAGGCACTTAGATATAAGTTTAAATGTATAGTTATAGATGTAACCGTGTACTCATTGTTGAAGAGCCAAACTAAATAAATAAATAAATTGTACTGGTGTTAACCGTACACACAGTGGTGATACATTTACTGAAGTAGGTAAAATTAAATTTAGGTGCATTTATAAAATGTACACAAATGCACACGCAAAGCAACATAAAATTTGTTTAGCCCATTTTGACAAAACGTGGGAAGCAAACAACTAAGACTAATTTACATAATTATTAACAGGATTACTTTCGTGACGGAATTAATAGAGGTAGGTACTCATAAGAAATCAAATAAAAGTAATTTTGATTCAACCACTAATTGCATGTACAGTTAGATTGAAAACCCACGCGTGACTTAAAAGCTTTTCTACTACGAGTTTACGAGTGCTACGATACCTGTAGCGTAGTTACTACGACGTAGCCAATGTTGCTTTTTGCAGGATTTATTAGAATGTTAGTGAATAGGTGATAGGTGGAAGCCGACCCCAACATAGTTGGGAAAAAAAGGCTCGGAGGATGATGAGTGTATAGGCGATCAGAGGTAATACGAAAATTAAAAGTAATAGGTATAACAATTAATTATCAAAAATACAGAAAATAATTATTGAAAATACAGAAAAAAAAAATAAACAAAATATGCCCAACACGAAAAAGATTAAAGAAACGATGGATGGATGTGGTGTGTAAGTCGTTATAGCTATAAAATTAAATAATGTTAGGTGCTTGAGAGATGACGGCAGATAGAAGAGAATAAAAGGAGAAAACATTCTACGATGTCACTCGACACTTATCTCCCAATCTATACATATAATAAATCTGTAAAAAAACTTTGTCTGTACATTGAATATAATAAAAAAATAATAATTGAGTGGGGTTCAGAAACAGTAATAGAGCACAAATCAAAAAAAAAAATTCTGTCTGTTTGTCTGTATGTCTGCATGTCTGTATGTCTGTTTGTTTGTACACGCTAATCTTCGGAACTACTGGACGGATTTCAATGATTTTTTTTTGTTGTATTGGTATAAGGTTTGGGCAACATATAGGCTATAATTTATCTTCGGAACTTGAAGACCTGATGCAGAACTGCAACAGACCAACAAAACTATAAGAGATATAAAAATGGTGCCATGGAAAAAATTGTTTCACGTGATGAGCATTTTCGGCTGAGAGAATAATTTGAAGATCTGGAACACCTGATGTGGAACCCCAAGAGCCCAGCTACTCTGTAGCATATACGGGTATAACGTTTTAGCAAAAGTTGTTCAATCTGATAAGCACTCACTGTTGACTTATAAAAATTGAAGATCTAAAACACCTGATGTGGAACTCCAGAAGCCCAGCTAGACTATAGCATATAAAGGTATGACGTTTTAGCAAAAGTTGTTCAATCTAATAAGCACTCTCTATTACTCTTATAAAAATCGAAGATCTGGAACACCTGATGTGGAACTTCAAGAGCCCAGCTACACGATAGCATACATAGGAATACCGTTTTAGCAAAAGTTGTTCAATCTGATGAGCACTCTCTGTTGACTTATAAAAAATCGAAGATCTAAAACACCTGATGTGGAACTCCAAGTGCCCTACTACACTTGAAATGTATAGTAATGACGTTTTAGCAAAAGTTGTTCGATCTGATGGACATTTCCTGTTGACTTATGAGAATCGAAGATCAGAAACAACTGATGTGGAAATGAAAGCTATCTCTAATTTCACTGTATAATCATATAGTAAGCTGGAAGTACCTCCAAGCGGTAAAGGCGGTAATAGTTTAGGACAGACTTTCAATGATGATGGTATATTATCGTCAATTTTACTCTATTGACCCAAAACTTTATCGAATTTGAGTGTGAGAGTGACCCAAAATTTGAGTGTTGTATTATTTTCCATTTATATTCGTGACAGGGTAGCCTGCTCAGTAACGTGGGGGGCGAAGGGGCAGTTAGCTAGATTTTAATTGATCAGGTATCTTCTTCACAATAAAACTATTTCCATGGCTAGAAAGAGGTCGAATCTTTTCCAATGTTCCTAGGGAGAGAATAATAAGATCCCAAAAATATACCGAGGAGCGTTTGGAAGGACTTGATGCTGTTCGAGAACATCAGTCTGCAACTTGCTCCGAGGAAATCTCATCGGATCGCTAAGCGCGCCTCCGTCATTGGCATATTTACGCATCTACATCCATATCTCTAGAGAACTTCTCAAGTAAAGAATATGCTACGCATTGACTCGCAAGTCGGAGACGTTCACTGATACAAAATAAGCATGGTGAATCAAAGACAGTAATTAGTCCGTGTTTTAGATAACCCTAATATAATGGAAATATACTTGACCTTTGTGGACTTCGAAAAAGCCTTCGACACGCTGCGATGGAACTGCATCTGGGACCGGCTTCGTGAAATTGGAGTCCCCGAGAAGATCACGACCATAATTAAGGCCATCTACGGGAAATATTCTTGTAGGGTAACTCACGACGGCCTCGTCTCGGAGGACATACCGGTACATGCGGGTGTACGCCAGGGGTGTCTCCTTTCGCCTCTCCTCTTCCTTATTGTCCTTGATGGCATCATGCACCATACTACCAAGAACAAGCGCCGCGGCATAGAGTGGGGACTATCCAACGTCTTGGAAGATTTGGATTATGCCGACGACCTGTGCCTATTGAGCCACACGCGAACCGACATGCAAGCCAAAATGGACGACCTACAACGAGAGGCCATGGAGATGGGACTAAAAATTAACACCCGGAAGACCCAGGAAATGAGGTGCGGAGTGACGTGCTCATTACCGTTGCTCATCGGCACAGAGGGAGTGGAGAGGGTCCACAAGTTTACTTACCTCGGTAGTGTTGTGTCGGAAACAGGAGGGACCGAGGAGGATATCACCTCGAGGATCGCCAAAGCGAGAGCAACCTTCGCACAGCTCCGTCCTGTGTGGCAATCACGGAAACTGACCAGGAGAGTTAAGCTCAAGATATTCCGGTCCAACGTCAAGACCGTATTGCTGTACGGATGCGAAACGTGGAAGGCCACGAAAGACATCTCGCGTAAGCTCCAGGTCTTCGTCAATCGCTGCCTTCGTCGTATTCTCGGTATATACTGGCCCGAGAAAATCTCCAACATAGAACTGTGGGAACGCTGCGGAGAGACACCGATCGACCAGCAGATCAAACGCCACAAGTGGAACTGGATCGGCCACACGCTCCGAAGGGACCCCGATCACATCCCGAGGCAAGCCCTAGACTGGAATCCCCAAGGAAAGCGGAAACGTGGCCGCCCTAAACAATCCTGGCGGCGGACGATCATTGCAGAGGCGGCGACTATAGGCAGAACGTGGAGCGAAATAAAGCGCGAAGCTCAAGACCGAACGCGATGGCGGAGCACTGTGGATGCCCTCTGCCCCATCTAGGGGACATAGGACTTTAAGTCAGTCAATATAATGGACAAGTATTTTTTCTTTTCTTTCACAAACAAACAACAACAAAGATACAACACGCTTGAATTTTTTGTTAAGTCACTTCTTAGTACAAATTTTACATAGACGTGACGTCACAAGCCCCCACTCTCCGACTTTGTTGCGTTAAATCTCATTGTTCCTCAAGAGCCTTTTGCCCAACTATTTTAAGGTCGGCTTCGATGCAACTGAGTACCAGTGTTTTACAAGAAATGACTGCCTATCTGATCTCCACAACCCGGTTATCCGCTCAACCCAATACCTCTTGGTAAAACTGGTCACACTTACTGGCTTCTGACTACCCATAACGACTGCCAAGGATGTTCATTGACAGCTGGGACACACTGGGAATGACAGCTCCTCCAAAAACTGGTCATTGGTGTCCAAAATATGCTTAGAAAGTACATACGAACTAAGAAAAGTTGCATTGGCAGGTACTTGCCAGACCTGGAATCGAAGTCACACACCCATACTTGAGAGATTGGTTCTCTAAACACTAGGTTATCTAAGGGTCCGTTCAGAAAGACCACTTAAATGCGGACTAATTAGAATCACTACTTTTATCCCTATGGTCACGCCTATTGCGCTTTAGTTCTTAGCGTTTTGTTTAGTCTGCTGTGCTTTTGCCGTTGACGTACAAAATATATGGAACGTTTCGAATGATTTTGCGTATCCCGTTGTTTTCAAGTCAACGGGCCCTTAAAATTCAGACGATTCAGATCTTTGATTTTGCGGACCCCGTAGTCGCTGGCATAAGGGACAGGATCCGCGTACGAAGTCGCGGGCAGAAGCTAGTTATAAATAAGGTACTATTGTGGTACTAGACTAGGTACTATTTACTAAATAAGGTTGTAACCTACCTTGTTTAGTGAATTAAGTCCGCGGTCATAGTTGCCATTCTTGATATGTCCGGTTGCCTCGTCTCGGTGTTTTTTCGCCTCCACAGGGTTCGACACTGGAAGCTCCGGTTCTTTACCACGAACCATTGTGTTTTAGAGGAAAAGGTCCAATCTGAAAAATGTTGATAAAGCCTTTATTTTGCTGAACAAAACATAGCTAAGGTTTGGGACCTCAAATTGTCCATATTTTTCAGGCGAATAATGCTTATTGCATTACTATTGTACGAGCCTCGGATACATTATATAATTAGTAAGAATAATTATGTTGATGAGTTAATAATATGCATAATAATATGCTGTTCATAAACTTTCAAATCAATCAAAATTGATAGCAGTTTTCTTTACGAACTTTCACAAGTACAATTCCTACATCGCAGGATATTACAAAACACATAGAGTACCTACAAAAGTGCTCCATATATTAACATTTAATAGCCAAAGTAAGCTGACCAAAAATGATTAAAGTGTCCCTAAAATACTTGGCAAATATTTACCCCGTAGCCGCTGCCTTCAACTAATGTATTAGGCAAACGTTTACTCGGTAATCGAATCCGCACCATGATGGATGATGCTGCTACCAAAACATACGATGTCGTCATAAATCTAAGTGCGTTTTCCCTATTTTGTGTTCGGTTCTGATCTGATAATTTTTCGCGTTGGGCTTTGAAAGCAACGGAGCAAGGTAGAGAGCGGCGCAGTGTTATTGATGGAACAATTTTAAAACCTTTATGTCACAGTAAGATAATGCGATTACAATGCAAAACTTACATTATACGTCTTCTCAGAGCTTTAAAATTTGTGAGGTTCTGCGAGAAGATTAGGCAACTGAAATAAAGAAAACAGAAAAATTGTTTGACATTATTTTATTCGCGATCGATGCAAAAAATTAACTTGGTATTGAAAATTTATTTTCTGAAACATCTGTGAACCCAATTGTTCCGCTTTTCATTACAAAGATAGCTTAAGTAAACGCTGTTCCCGGGGCACCACTAAATCCGCTGCCATATACAAATCGCTTCCGTGATGGTCGCCTATTACTTCACGTAGAGTTATCGGAAAATCTCCGTTCAATGTCATCATTGCCATTTACCGAACTCTGGGTTATAATAATGGGTAACGAAGGGTGCATTAATTTCACTTTTTATACGGAAGTCGATAAGTATCGGTTTTTATTTGGGTTAGAATAATACGAAAGAAATGTTTTTGCAGAACTCTTGGTAGAAATTGTTTTCGTTTCATCTGCAGAATTGAGCACACAGAATTGAGCTTTACTGATCAATTCACTAAAGTCCAAGGACAAATTAACCATTGAAGCCCTAGGGTCTATTCAGTCGTCAGTCAATATGATATTTATATTTTATTTTGATGTTTATTATTAACCAAGACCTGAAAGTCGTGGTGGCCTAGTGGGTAAAGGACCAACCTCTCAAGTATGAGGGCGCGGGTTCGATCCCAGGTCAGGCAAGTACCAATGCAACTTTTCTAAGTTTGTATGTACTTTCTAAGTAGGTATATCTTAGACACCATTGACTGTGTTTCGGATGGCACGTTAAACTGTAGGTCCCGGCTGTCATTGAACATCCTTGACAGTCGTTACGGGTAGTCAGAAGCCAGTAAGTCTGACACCAGTCTAACCAAGGGGTATCGGGTTGCCCGGGGAACTGGGTTGAGGAGGTCAGATAGGCAGTCGCTTCTTGTAAAGCACTGGTACTCAGCTGAATCTGGTTAGACTGGAAGCCGACCCCAACATGATTGGGAAAAAGGCTCGGAGGATGATATTAACCAAGACCTACTTTTTTACCTAACGAACGTATTGTTTCATTTTCATCAATTTACCCCACGTAAATTTGTTACAGTATTTTTTCAGGAACATTAGTAAGTATTCGGAAATATTATGTTGGATAATATTTCCGAATATTTACTAATCTAAAGCTTGCATTGCAAGGTAAACACCGCGTTTCATAATAGGTACCTAATTTTCTTAGCTGCCCTATGTAAACGATTCGCTTTTTAAAATCGGATTGGCGTGACACCTCCCACTTTGCCCGTCAAGGGAAAATTACTTCGCTTCCAAAGTAGCATTATGAACATTTTTTGCAAAAGTTAATTTTTAATCTATTGCTTTATTCGTTTCTGTGAAGTTAAACCTGCATTCCGTTGGTTAGCTCCGCAAAACGTGGCTAAACTTTGCATCGCTTGCGTGGCTAAAATGGCATTTACTATAACTTATTACGTTTTAAAACTTTTAAAATATCCTTTAGGTACTCAGTAATATCATGTTTTGGTTTGGGTATGTATTTATTAAATATATAATATTTGGTAAATCTTAGACACCAATGGCTGATAAAAAGGTGAAGGAAAACATCTTGAGGAAACCTGGACTATAAAGTCTGAAATCACCAACCCGCATTGAGCAAGCGTGGTGATCTTAACGCTTAATCCTTCTCCGTGTGAGAGGAGGCCTGTGCCCAGCAGTGGGACGATAAAAAAGGCTGTAACAGTAACAGTAACATGTATTTATTGGTATGATTTTATCCTTCCCTTTTGACGGCCATGACGGGCAAAGTATTCGTATAAAAACCATTGATGTAGCCATATCAATCCAATTACTCGTCTTATCACCGTGTTACAGCTCTAAATCGCAATATTTAATGTTTATATAAAATATGTATTAGTATAGGTATGATTTCATGTTATAATATTTACGTACATTACAGTACAGTATTTTATATGGGCTTTGCTTGATGCCTGATTCAAATAAATAAATAAAATATTTACCTAACTGTCCACATCATATTTCCACACCACAAAACTTTTTTTAAAGTGACGTCACGATTATGCAATTTACCCATAAATATTAGTGCCCTGTATAGAACCGTGCTGTCATAACTTTGGCATCGGTTGGTGCTCATTACGGAGTATTATTCATGCAAGCTTGGCAGTACCTGGCCCGCGACATGCCATATCATAATGCAGGGGAAGTCTATGCAAGCGAAGTTTCGGCTATAAATTATAAATGGATTAATTACTTATTGAACTACCTGTTTTATGTACTGTTTACGGCAGCTAGGTACATAATACTATGCTCAATTGGACTGCCAAAATCCTTCACCATTTCGTGTAGTAGGTAGCCTTTAATGAGTAGGTAAGATTTGTATTTCACGTAAACATACAGGTGTCGGTACATACCTACTAAAGCGTAATTTGAAAGGTACTTATATTAGGCGTTAATTTTAGAAGTATCCAAGTAATATCTTAGAAATACTAACATTATCAGCCTTCACGAGGTATTCAGTCATGCGTTATCATAGCTATATGATATCTAGGAACGTGGAGCACGCGAGCTCACGATACGCCCGTTTTACGACCACAAAAATAATGAAATTAACCATTATTTGGTTTGTAAACTGTTTCACAAACGTTGGTTAACCGGATCGAAGATATCTTTTCAAGATAGGGTACAATTTACTACTGAAATACAGTCGGAATGTCGTTTTGATTTGAATTGATAGCGCTGTGATGAGCTCAGTCATTTGTTTTGTGAACTGTGGTTTATTGTAAGACATCGTAAGGTTATCTAGACTATCAATCAACGTTGTGATCTAGACAAAAAATAAATTAGAAATATGAAATTGATGTGACCTGACATTACCTAGGATTATTTAGATTTTTATTTGTTCTGAGCTTTTACATTTTAACAAAGATTTTAAACGTAGACTATTTTGTTACTTTAATAACAGGTATCTGTGGAGATCTAAGGGGAAGGCCTATGTTCAGCAGTGGACGTCCTATGGCTGAGATGATGATGATGATGAATAACAAGTTTTCGCATTTGATGTGATAAGCGATAAAACCATACACCTATTAAAGTTAGCAGTTCACTTGCTTAAATATCATGCAGAACATTTATAAGTATTCAGAATGTCCAATGCAATGCTTAATTTATTATTACTTATTTATCACGTACCTACAGCTTTACAAGAACAACCAGCTGAAAAATGTATCAATAACTTCTGAACTTCTCAAAAATCACACATGCTATTTAAATTAATTAAACCATTTAACTATTTATTCTTCACAATCAAATGTTTTTCTAGCAAATTTTAGTAGTAGGATGAACCACAGTCAGGCACAGTAGCTTGCAGACTAAGCCACTAGTTGATCGGGTTCGACTTACCCCTAATGAAGGGGTTGTTTACACTGCACGACGTTGCACGCCTCACGATGTCGCGTACCGACCTACCTGTGAATAGCTACAAGAATAAAAAAAAAAACATGGAAAATGCTTCCTTTTTATGTAAAAAGAAATACTATGTGCTTTAATCATGTGCATGTCTTCATCGGTGATCGATATTAAAAAGGCTGCCTTAAGGAATAATAACTGCCTGCTGTGTTTAGTATTTTTTTATGAAACAATCGTTACATAAAAGTAGGTAGAGGCACAGACAGCTGCTTATAAGAAAATATGAAAAAACCTGATGTAAGTATTGCATTTTGAATTATTTTACCTTTTTAATTCGTTTTAATAAATACCTAACTAAAAAGCATATATGTAGTAAACATTTCTATAAGCGTATATGTAGGTAATGTAGTAAACATTAAAACAGCCAAAAATGTACCTAATCCAAAACTTCGTAACCTTTTAATCCGCCCTTTGCTAAATAATGAAAACGTAATTTGTAAAGTTTCCCCAAAATGAGGTTTTGTTTATTTTTTGCTACATTACGAGGTACCTGCCAGAGTTTATTTCAATAAGAAATGAGTGAAGACACGCGACGTCAATAATGAAACATGTAATCAGTTAGCTGCGGATTTTTTATGAAAACTTTCGATTGGAACGAATAAACATATGCGGTATGGTACAATATCTATATTATGTTAAAAGCTCTATCGATTGAAACTATTCTGTATTATAATAAACCGTCGTATTGCCGTCCCATCGGGTTATGAGAGTGAAGGAATAGTGAGTGCACCTGTGTCTGCGCAAATGCTCGTGCACTATAATATGTCCTGCGCAGCTGGCTTCGGCCGAGGACGCCATTATTATTATATATAATGATAAAGGAGTATAAAAATAAGTACCTATGTTATAGGTATAGATACCTAAGAGTGTTCTTCATTCTTCATCAACACTATTTCATCATCATGTATAAAGTTGAACTAATAATGTTTACCTATCCAGAAGTGCGCTATTACCCTTCAGCACCCTTCAACACTCGCATTTTCAATTACAACTTGGCACTAATCAAAGCTAGGAAAGGGGAAACCACCTATTTATTGATTACCTTGACTTGGTATCCTAATTCTCTCTGTCTATATAACATTTTAAAGAAGCATCTACTGTTTAAGAATGCAAAAAAGTGATATTTATCGCTGATCGTGTAATTTAGATGATTAATCCGAAATACATGACGGATGAAATTGCGAGCGAAGCGCTTTCATTCGTTAGGTAGGTTTAATAACTAAACATGATTATTGACATGTTACCTAAGTCATTTGATATTCAAAGACCTTCGAATCTAACTAACGAAACCCACTAATATAAAAGTACAAAGAAAAATACTGGAAAAACTGCACCGAGCGTCGTAACTTTCCATTAAGTTTTCACAAATTTCCCTTTGGCTGCCAATTTTATCTTAAGTCTGCGGTATAGAGTTCAAAATGGTTTCATTCAGGTGTTTTGTTGAGTAGGTGAAAGGATTTCTTGTCACCGCGTTTGATGCACGCAAGCCGAACATAATAAAGTTAATCAGTGTCGCATAGATTGGCGTTTTAACTTAATGATTACCTTCAAAGGGAAGTGAAAAATATGGGGTAAGGTTCAGACTTCCTGGTTACTTCGTGAGTAATTATATCCGTCACGTTTCTTTGTAGAACTAGGTCAGCTGAAATATTCATGATGAAGTTGTGTATTTTTGTTTGATGTGCACAGTTTTTGTACTTAAATAATGTAGATATGCCATAATTTCTCTGTGTAGATAAGAATATCAGTCATTTCAGTACCTACACGCTCTTTCTCACATAGAGAAGGAATGAGCGCTAATCACCACCCTCGCTCAAAACTGATCTGGCGGTATCAAACTTTTTAATTGTTTCAATTTTGTTTGAAACTATTTATCCATCCATCCATCACAGCCCCTAGGTTGTCCGTCTTCGGACGTAGGCCTCCTCCAAATCTTTCCATTTCTGCCTACTTCTTGCCACTTTCATCCAATTTGGTCCGGCTATTTTGGATATGTCATCGACCCATCTCATAGGGCAGTCTTTCCCAAAGTGGGCGATAACGCCCCCTTGTGGGCGCTGCAGGTCTCGAGGGGGGCGGTAAGAGACCCAGAAAGAAAATGGGGGCGTTGTGTAGAGACCTGGGGCGTGATTTGTAATTTTATTTAGCTAGGAGGCCTCTTAGACAACAACTGCATGAGCTCTAGACTCTCAACAACAACTTGTGAACATCAACTAATATGAATTAAAAGATTGCTCAAACTCGGTTCTATATAATTCTCTCCGCGTAGTTCATATATCTGTCCCATTTTATTCAATATAGAAAAAATGAAAATCATGTCAATGTCAATCGGTCGCTCCGTGAAATAGGTGAAAAACCGGCCAAGTGCGAGACGGACTCGCGCACGAAGGGTTCCGTACCAGAGCAAAAAAATCATGTTTGTTGTATGGGAGCCCCCCAAAATATTTATTTTATTCTAGTTTTCAGTATTTGTTGTTATAGCGGCAACTGAAATACATCATCTGTGAAAATTTCAACTCTCTATCTCGATTCATGAGATACAGCCTGGTGACAGACGGACCAACGGACGGACGGACGGACAGAGGAGCGAAAACAATAGGGTCCCGTTTTACACTTTGGGTACGGAACCCTAAAAAATGGGGGCGCTAAAAAAATATTTATTCTCAAAGTGGGCAGTAGACAAAATAAGTTTGGGAACCACTGTCATAGGGGGACGTCCTCTGCCGCGACGATTCTCCCACGGTCGCCATTCCATTAGCCTCCTGGTCCATTTGAACTGCTCCATTCTGGCAATGTGTCCTGCCCATCTCCACTTCTGTTGCTCTATTGCCACAACACCGTCTCTAACACGGGTCTTTTCTCGGATCCATTCGTTCCTCTTCTGATCCCTCAACGATATGCCGAGCATTGCACGCTCCATCGCTCTTTGGGCTACACGCAGCTTTTCGGCCGATTTCTGTGTTAAAGTCGCTGTCTCCATCCCGTAGGTAAATACTGGCAGGACACATTGATCAAAGACTCTAGTCTTAAGGTGTTGCGGAATTTTCTTTGAGCGGAGTATTGCTTTGTTCGCACCGAAGGCAGACCATGCTTGTGCAATTCTGCTGTCGATCTCTGCTGTTTGGTTCTTATAGCCAAGAGATATTTTTTTTTTATATAACCACCATAAAATATCTCTTGGAAACTATTTATATTGGTTTAAAAAAAGATTTATGATTGATGAGACTTAGACATGTGGTCATCTTTAGTAGTCATTTAAATCCACTAAGTATGTCTTTGAGATTGTTACTTAAAATGAAACAAAACATTTTCTGAATTGCATTTATTTGACAAGTCGATATAGTTCAGTAAGAGACACAAAGGGAATATACAGTCAATAGTTCAAAAATAAATAACTTATAAAAATAACACCTCTAGATCTACAAGTGTACAAATTGAGCTTATTTTATATAACACATCAATATTTGGTATCTATTTTTGTCATTAACTATGTGAAATGGCTATATTTCGATATAAAGTTTTACTTTCAGAATTTTCTGAATAAGTGTAATATAAACAGGTAGGTATGTAGTTAAAAGTTCTGCAATTAGGGAATAGGATAGCGTCTTAATATTTTTTTATAAAGATTTACGATAACTATATTTTAGACTACAATATATGTATGTACAAAACGTAGTAAACTAGACTTTAAAATAAAGGAGATATCTCAATGTGATTTACTAGATCAGTGGTTCTTAACCGGTGGTCCGCGGACCACTGGTGGTCCCTGGAGGCATTCTAAGTGGTCCGCGAAGCATTGCTTCGCGACGTTGCTATACGTTGTCTAACTTTATTTTTAACGACTTATCTATGCAAACAGGGGTTTTGGAATGGACGTATATAAGATATCCATCTTACTTGTCTAACAGAAAAAAAAATATGTTTGGGCTACATTTTAAGTAATTTTGGCTTTGAGTCTTAAAAAATAATTGAAATTTCGCGCTCGCTTCGCTCGCGTATTCAGAAACTGTGTGCCCTTATATTTGCATTTGTCAACAAACAAAAAGTTAAGTAAAGGGCTACATTTTACGTAATTTTTGGTTTGAGTCCGAAAAAAATTTCGCGCTCTTTACGCTCGCGCTTTTGGAAACTAATATAGACGATTGTTTATCACAAAAATCTCATTACATTAAAATCTGTACATTTTTGTTTTTAGCTAAATAATAAAGAAATGAGTGCTAATTATAAAGTGTGCTTGTATTCTTTATCAAAGAACCCTCAATTTAGGTAAACCAATGTGGTGGTCCCCGGCAAGACAAACTTTTGGTAAAGTGGTCCCTCATGCCAAAAAGGTTAAGAACCACTGTACTAGATATATAAAGTATTCATTCTCTTATTCTCACTTCCTGTACTCAGTTACCAAATGTTAGTTCCTTCCTCGAGTTAATTGCACTTTTCTAAGTCATGTCTTATTCTGCTCTCCTTGGCTTATTAAGTAGGAAAAGTTTTGATTGAACACTATTATTTTCACCTTTGGCTCAGTCACCAGACAACACAATCGTTGGCAGAGGGGTTCGAGCTCTGTCGCAGGTCACTTCCAAAGTAGGTGGGGCCTGTAAAATACCAAGTATTTATAATATTGTATGGTCGTGGTGGCCTAGTGGGCAAAGGACCAACCTCTCAATTATGAGGGCGCAGGTTCGATCCCAGGTCAGGCAAGTACCAATGCAACTTTTCTAAGTTTGTATTTACTTTCTAAATACCTATATCTTAGACACCAATGACTGTGTTTCGGATGGCACGTTAAACTGTAGGTCCCGGCTGTCATTGAACATCCTCGGCAGTCGTTACGGGTAGTCAGAAGCCAGTAAGTCTGACACCAGTCTAACCAAGGGGTATTGGGTTGCCCGGGTAACTGGGTTGAGGAGGTCAGATAGGCAGTCGCTTCTTGTAAAGCACTGGTACTCAGCTGAATCCGGTTAGACTAGAAGCCGACCCCAACATGGTTGGGAAAAAAGGCTCAGAGGATGATGATGATTTTAATATTGTATAGATAGGCCATAGGCTACAGAATTGAGTCCCATGTTGGGTGCCAATCATGATTTACATAGAATTTCAAAATTATGTATTTTTTTAATTCCGTTAATTTTTTGTGAAAGCAAGATTGAGGTATAACGCAGTGGTTTTGAATGCATATTTACCGCTTTAAAATCGATACTTCTTAAAAAAGACTTTTAGTCTTACCTGATCTCCGATCTCTGAAACTGCCGACAGCCTCCTTCTAGACATGGCACTAGCCGACCTCTGCCGTCTCCCTTCCACCGTCAAATTAGACGAACTAGAAGTATTAGACAATCTCCTTCGCACAATAGACTCGTCTTCATGAATACTAACGCTTTTCTTCGCTTCTAATCTCATCATGCGTTGTTTTGTCTGTCTGGCTGCGTTTTCGCGTATTATTTGATCAGCTCGAATTCGTAATACTTGGGCAGCTTGCTTGTGGTGCTTTAAGGCTGCTTCTAGGTCCGCTCGGGAGAGAGCGAATAAGCCTGCGTAGCCTCGTGATCTGTGAAAAGTGTGTCTCTGATTTATTATGTGGGTAGTTCTCAACAAATAGATTGTCCTTTTGGCGCCCAGCGTGGGACTTTAGGCTCAACTATTGATTGTTAAATCAAATTACCTCTATTTAATAAATATCAATAATAAGTCTACTTTTGAGTTGGGGTTTCTGTGTAACGTCCCGAGTTAATTGGTCAACATTACCTCACAGTAGCAGTTCGACGTCTCAGGCCATCAATGCCTAGTAGACTGATCTCTCCGAAGACAGAACCTTCATGTAGGGTAGCCAAAACTTCTTTCTCATCTTGTGACATCACCTGAAAATATTCAGACACAATTAAATGTTTTCTATCATATTATATGCATTAGTTTTTAGCCTACTATATTACTTTTGTAGTTAGGTTTCATATAAATATACAATTACTGACACTTTTTTAATTTTTTAAACGAGGTTGAGCAAGACATCATAGTTGCGGTTTTAAATAAATCTTGCTTACGGGCTTTCTAAGCCCGAATAAATCATGTCGAAAATTTTATAAATCGATGTAAAGATACATACGCAACACTCTCCAGAAGAAATAATGTACATTTGATGACCGACGTCACCTCGTCTCACAACCACATCGCCGGGCAGGAAGCATACAGGACGCAGTTGAAGCACCAAGTCACGCAGCAATGACGATGAACAGTCGCGGAATAATTGCACCTGGAATCATAAGACTGTGGTTAATACTTTGGCTTCATATAAAATGAGGTACATTTTTGTAATGCTATCTTTTAGTTTGGAGTAACGTTTAATGAAAAATAGCATGGTTATTATCTTTTTGCACACTTTTAAAATGAACAAACGAAAAACCTTAAATAACTATGTGTTGATGATGAATAAATACATTGAATATACCTTGCTCAAAGTTGACATGTGAACTTCAAGTGCCACATCCCTTTTCATGTTAAATGGCAGTGAATTCAAAATACTGGGCTCATCTGTAAATACAAGAAACATTTCAGAACATGACCTATTTTGGCACCCAACGTGGGTCCAGATAGATGATATTGGCGCCCAACAAAGAACAGGTGTTACCTTGCGCTAATAATATTGGTTTGAATTATTATTACATTTTTACTTACTCTATATGTACTGTGTGTATTTATTTATTTATTTATTTAGTAAATAAATATGAATATGAAGTGTTAACTCACCGAAACATCGCTGTTTATTCCACGTGTAGTCGAACCACGACGCGACTCGTCGCTGCAGTGTGACCGGCATATTCAAACGGCGAAGATAACGGCTGCTGCCATCCAGTGTTTTACGATACTCCGTCTGTTTTACACGATTTCACGTTAACTAAACAGGTTCTCAAAATTTCAGGTATTTCCAATTTGCAATACGAACCATTTTTGTATTTGCAATTGACTGTTCAAGATATGGTATCTCCGGGAAGATAGACCATATTAAATTCTGATTATCAAGCTTGTATGCAAAAACACTCACTTTAGCTCTAGTCGCAGTTGCAATAATATCTCTAATCTGTCCAATAAGCAGAGCGAAAACAAAAACCCCCATTAACCAGGCAGCTGTCATGAACAAATACTCTATAGTATTCTCAGGCTTGGGGTTCTTTCCTATAGAGGTTGCAGTTTTAGTGGCGAAATAGAAGCAACGGATGTAAGGGGATCCGACGTTGTCGTACACCCAGCCGTTAGAGCCGAGCCCTATGTAGTCGCTCATTGCGTAGTATGTGCAAGCGTTCAGGTGGATTAAGTAGAAGATATAGAAGAGAGTTTTGCCGATGCGTACCTGGGGAATAGAGAGAAGTTTTGAGTTGGCTGTATTTAAATTATTACGGTGTTATGCAAAAACGTAGACTTGTATTACAACTTTAATGAAGGATCTAATTGACAGTAAGTATGTAATTTTGTAAAAATGAAGTAATAAATTTCAGATATGAGATTATAATTGCATTGCCAAAAAAAATTTTGTAATTTTGTTATGAAAGATGCTAAGTAGACTTACGACATACGGCGAGGACAGTACTCTATCCATAGCCTGGTGGAACTCCCAGAAAGTCTGAAGTTTCAATACCCTCGGCAAGCGGAGGATCACTTTCTGGGTGCCGAAGTAGATGTACAATATATCGAGAGGAAGGAGAGATATTACGTCAAACTGAAAAAAGAAAACAATTTGTTTGTCTTTCATCATTGTAGATAGATCGTAAGTTACCATGATTAACCATAGTTACCATAGTTAATACTATTTTGACTAATAAAGTATCTATTTATTTAACATTTCTTTATAAAGATCCTCACCTTATACTGCATCTTCTTCCTATAATTCTTCCTCGTCTCAGTGGGATCATCTACCCAGAACCCCTCATTGAGGAACATAAGCCGTGGCTTGACAAAGGCCACATCGAGTACATAGACGATATCACACAGATAGTCGGCTACCATCCAGTACGGTGTGTTCTCAGGAGTCTGGTAAGGGAAGGTGGCTCGGAGGGCCACGCACCACGCGTTGTAGCTGTAGCAGAATGTCACTAGGAGGAGCCAGGATATGTAGCGACGACCTGAAAGATGGGCCCGGATGATTATATAGTACGGAAATACATTTTGTTAGTAAGTCCCTAAATACACGACGGTGGTTTTATGAGTTCTAACATTTATCTAATGGTACCTTACACAGAATTGGTGAGAAAACTAAACAATCAATTTGATATAAACTCGTTTCCGAGAATCGTCCCTCTTAACCTCTAGCTCACCTTCACAGTACATAGAAATACGTATTATATTTATTTCAATTACTTAACGCGCCCTTTAGTAATTTCCTTTTGTCGTTTACTTAAGAATAAACCAACCTAATAGTTCTTTAACAATCGTCGTGACAGCTAATTGGCGCCCAGCTGGGACCGGCGGTTACAGCATTTAAAAAGAATTTACTGCAATACCATATAATCACTTACCTTGAGGATCTATCGGCATGAAAGGGTCGCAGAAGGTAGACAATCGAGAAAGGCCTTTGCATTTTGTCTCTCGGGAAGGAGAAATTGGTACAGGACTTTGTGGAGTTTCTATGACTGCTACTGTCTTTTCCTCTGTTGGTAGTGAACTGAAAACATTAGCATAATGAAATTATTAGGTTGTAACATAATAATCTGACAATTTTTGCGAGACCATTCTAGATTTTTTCACAGCTTCGAGAAAATTCTATGATTGTGAGTATAAATACAGTTGAGCGCGCTCAGTTCATCAGTGCAATAATTGACAACGCAGCGAGTGGCATTATGGAAAAAATTGATTTGAAAAGACGAGACATCCGCGTCCTTCTACTTTACGAGTTCCGTTTGAAACATACAGCTAAGCAAGCGGCACAAAACATATGTCAATGTATGGGAGAACATGCAGTCTCTTATCATACAGCAGTAGATTGGCTTCGACGTTTCTCGAATGGCGACTTCGATTTCGATCTTGAAGATAAACCTCACGAAGGACGACCAGTTGAGGTTGATGTTCATCGCCTATTGCAGCTCATTGAGGAAGATCCAAGGAGGCCTACTCGCCAACTTTAAAAGGAACTCGGATGCTCCCATACTACCATCGATCGACATTTGAAAGCGATGGGTAAAGTATACAGGCACGGTCAATGGGTACCCCACGAATTAACGGAGGGACAACGGATGATGCGAGTAGCGATTTGTACACAATTACTGACTTTACATCGTACTTTTGCGTGGCTTCGTGATCTAGTTACTGGAGATGAGAAGTGGTTACTTTATGTTAATCATAACAATAAGCGACAGTGGCTTAGCGCGGGTCAAAGAGGAGTACCAACGGTTAAATCTAAAATGACTTCGCAGAAGGTTATGTTGAGTGTTTGGTGGAACATGCACGGAGTTATCTACTGGGAACTATTACCGCAGGGAACGACCATAAATAGTGAATGCTATTGTGCTATGTTGGATAAAGTAGCCGATAATCTTAAAGGAAAACATGGCAATGTGTATCTCCTCCACGACAATGCCCGACCTCACACCTCATCGATGACCTGTAAAAAAATTAAGGAGCTAGGCTGGATTTCTTTAGCCCATCCTGCATACTCGCCGGACATTTCTCCATCTGACTACCACTTGTTCCGATCGTTACAGGCTCACATTAGCGGAAAATCTTTTGATAACCGAGATGCATTAGAACAGTGGTTGACAGATTTTTTTAACTCTCGTGAGTCCAGGTTTTAGGAGAATGGTATTATGTCGCTTCCCCAACGTTGCCAGGAGGTCATAGATAATGATGGACTATACATTCAATAAAATGTTAAGCTTAATTGTACGAAAAAAATAAAATAAAGTTTCTTAAAACATTATCAGATTATTATGTTACAACCTAATATTATGAGTTACAGATTTACGAAAAACTAGCATTGCTCTAACCATGTCGCATTAGCATAGCTAATTATTAGGTATCTAAGTACCTATATCAGCTAAGTACCTAGTCTTTCAAAACTAAATAATTGTTCCCAGAACTAACAATTTGCTAAATAAAAACGAAGTATACACGTGTACACGATACGTGGAAATGAATTTGGGTAAACCAATCAATTATATACGAGAGTGATGCATCTATATAGGTGTTCAGTTGGCGGGAGACCTGTCAACGGTGAGGCACAGAGTTGGGACGTCGCGTCGTGCACGTGGATGCAAGCGATATTGACAAATCAGTTACTAATTACCATAGATGTAATATACTAACTAATTACGGAGCTTCAGGTAGGTCAAACACTACAATATGTATTTCAGTATTTTTATAGCTTTACCTTTCAGGAGAGCTGTCCCTTGATTTAGAAGCTTTGAACTCTTTGAGTTCAGTATCGGCTTCGGTGATGGCATCGTCAATTTTGTATGCAGGCGGTGGACTAGATGAGAACAGTCTAACTTTTTGTAGCTGACCAATTAAGCTGTAAGAATCACAAGACTTTTAGTGAATATGAATTTGTTTAACTCGCTTTTGAAGTGATTAATAGTTTTAAGGAGAATATTAGCGAAGTTCCCACTTATTAGGGACAAAAAATATCGGGGCACCTTTTCGCACACGGTCAGTTTCCTATGTGTGAAATTATAAGGGTGTGCTTATCACGTCTTCTCATTCCAGTTTTATAAGAGAGGTCTCTGAGATAGTCAATCAGCTAGACTTTATTAATAGTTTGCACTGGTTTTCATACCTTTCTTTATTCTGCACATCTTCTTGAATTTCAGTTTTGCTTTCAATATTCGAATTCGTTTGCGTTAACCTTAAAACAAACGAGTCATAAGTTACTCAACCAACCATTTAACATTGACATTAAATAGTATTCTTCATTCATTTACATACACATTGTGGGCTGGAGTTGAGTCGGGAGTGCACCAAGAGCCACATGACTGTTTGGGTATCGGTGGCTTTTCTACCGGCTTTACTGACGATGGGTGTACCGTGTGCTGGAATTGAAAAGTCTACTTTAGAAATTCAGCAATTGAAAATAATAAGGCAACAAATCTCCTGATGATGTTCATCCTTTCATTTCGAAAATAAAAATATTTAATTCCTAGGATTAATAAATAGGCATCTCCGCTTTTAGATATTAGAGCTTTTCTCCTATCGTTGAACAAGTGATCAGCGATATAAAAGTAGAGGTAGAATACCGATACCCTCATAATGCTCTATGTAACCTTGCGGGTTGCAATTGCATTGTCGTCGTAAACACAACAAATGTATACCATCACATACATTTCCTACATATGTCAACAATTGACGTGAGTACAAATGTTACCGCACTACCTTCCGGTTGACACCATTTATACTTCACTTCAAAAGTAATGCTTTTATACTTGACTTTGTGACGTCATAGAAAATTTCCCGCCACGATACAAGATCCAGGTCAGCCTCATGTTTGACCGGTACAGAACAATTATTTTCTCCAAATTTTCTGATTGATATACAACGGTATAGCAGCGGTTAACGTCAATTTTAGTGCAGTCGTAAAAGTCATAACCCATAAACGTCGTCCACTCCTTATGCCATATTCTTGGCAATTGTTATCTATAAGTTTGGGGTCATTTAATGTCTGGCCATTGTGCGATACGAAGTATTTTTGATATTGGATTATTAAAACTCGAAGCAATCTTTTTGGATTAGGTATTTGGGCGTTTTTCAGTTTCACAGCATTATATTGAACCCCCTACTTACTTAGTGCTTATATTCAATGTGATGACTTAGGTACGGCCAGTTTCTTCATCAAACATAAAAGTCAAAGTAATGTCTAAAGTAAAAGTAACGGTCAAATTCGTTTTTTCAAGGCTAAAGTGACAGAAAACTAATAGAAAAAGCGAATTTGACCGTTACTTTTACTTTAGACATTACTTTGGATTTTACTTTTGATTAAGAAATTGACCGTAAGAGTTAACTTAGTCAGCCGATGAGTCGGCTGAACATAGTTTTTATTTTACCAAATGACATTTTCACCAAAGTAAAAAACACGTCGTCAGTAATCGGGTATTTGCAGACCAATTAATCAGTCGCTGCATCGTCACAAAAAGCGATGCAGACATGCAGTACGGCAGTCAGGCCAATCCCACGGGATTGATAAAAGGATAAAGCGGACCAAAAAAATGCTACGAATAAAAATACTGCAGTCAGTTATTGCTTAGTCATGCTTTATGGCCGCCATAATGAAATTAAAATGATTACCAACCAAGTACATAGATCACTATACCGACTCTTCAATTCGCAGTTAAGCCGTCTGTATCGAGTTCCGTACAATAAATCGATGTTCATCAATTCATTACCAAGTGGCTGGCTGGCCATAATATTTCATTGTTTACTGGCAGTAAGAAAGCACTTAACGGCTTTTTTGTATTCAAATCACAGTGAGGTGTTCGGAGGATAATGGCGGTCGCTGCATGGCCTTGCCTCATTGACACCCAAATCGGGCACGGATCTCCATGATTCCATGATACGGGTTTTAATTTCTGTTATTTTTTTAAGGTTTCGAAAACTATGTGGTATCGTAGAAAAATAAACTGAAGAATATTATTACTTAACTTAATATAATCAAGCTTTATAGAAGAGTAAATAGGTAGGTACCTGCATATGCTAATTTTCTTTCTTGAAAAACGTATTCGATTGTGGTATAGGTACGTACGAAATTCCTACGTCTTTTAAGCCTACGCATTTCCACAGAAAAGGTTAAACGTTAAGCAATTAAATTGATAGATATAAACAGACGCCACAAAGTAATAACAAGAAGCCATAAGAAGCGATTTAATATTATAAAAGGTTTCTGCAGATCACACACTCATCAACGAAATCTAGCTAGTAGGTCTAAAATTGGTGAAAATCTTCAAAATACTCCTCCTGTTTGGGGTTCAGCGATAAGTAGTGTCGGGGTTAAGACGTTCCTTCTCAAGTCCTTTGTGTACCAGGACCATGGTAACTCTTTAGAACTACCTCGCAAGAGCTAGTAGGTATTCAGTACTGTAGGACCGGGAGACAACTCGCTTGCTCAAATGAAAAACTGATTCAATATCACGACGTTTATTGTACGAGTTCGAGAGGTGAAGTCACATACTTCAATATAAAAATCCTAATCTATTCTTTTTCACAGAACTAATTTAAAATGATTGTCCGGACAGTAATAAATATACCTAATGAATAAAACCTTACAACGAAAGAGTTTCTAACTAAATATTACATCTCTACAGTACACAAATTATTGGGTTAATAGCTAAAAGTTAAAATATCCTAAATTCTGTTGTTATATGGATTCTCAAATGTCGTGTTACTTCGTAATAAAATTTTTAAACACTAGCAACTTATAAAGAAATATAAATTAGTGCTAATTAAATTGAAATTAATGATAGAATAGGTTTAGATATGATATAGGTAACAGGGAGTGGTTAGCCACATTGGGTAATAGTTACCTACCTACCTACTGTTCTAAGGAAGGAATTATTTAAATTAATTGAAGACTGGGCGCGGTGAATTAGCAAAGTCATCTGTAATACCGGAATTAGTAGATTCGCATGTAGATATGTTACTTGACGGTAGTAAAACAAACGAATAACTTAATTGGATTTTATTGTATAGCAATGCTTTTAGAATTAAGACTGGAGAAGCATTCTTTCATAAATTGCAATTATTTTTAACCAGCTGTTCTCTGCAGTATCACCTTCGTCCAGAGAGAATACCAGCTTCCGGATAAAAAGTAGGTAGATCCTATGCAATTTTTGACAAAGTTTTGTCCAAATCCGTTTTGTAGTTTTTGCGTTAAATAATACATCCACTCATCGGAACTATTATGTCTATAAGTGTGATTATTATTGTAATTTAATAGAACAATTTTCAGCAATGTAAATATGAAAATCCTGCGTCTCTTTTCTAGATGTCCAGAAATAGTCCCACATGATTTTGACATTAGTCTGGATTTTTCGTACTTAGTTTATTTTAAAACGCATTGCTTTTTTTTATTTATTAGGTACTAAAGAAAAAACATTTAAACGTTAGCTATCTTAATCATTATGTGTTAGGATATTCAAGAATTTTCCCAATCGAGGCACCTTAACAGGAAAATGCGGGGAAATCCAACGAAAAACAAAACACTCACCACGTCAACTTTAACTTCCATTTTCTAAATTACTAAACGATCACATTTTAAAACCCTTCGATTTTTAAATAAGTACAAGTTATTGCGGCAATGCAAATAAGAAAATATTCGAAAGGAATTTTCCGGTCAACGACACACGCGAAGACCGCGGAGGCGTTTAAGCGACTGTACAAATAAACTTAGCCTGCTTGTAGTTCGGAACAATACGATGCTTGGTCGTGGTTGTATTGGGCCGTTGGGTCCAATATTGGCCCATTCTGTATGGGATTGGACCAGAAAGCCGTGCTCCCGCCAAAAATTTTGAAAACATGAAAAACTTTTTGAAAGACAAATTCGGTACCTACATAGGTACTTAGGACTTAAATCAATTAATTGGTCGTAAAAAACTAAATTGGCTTCAGTACCTACCTATTTAGTACACATTTGTATTTCCGTTTTACAGACTGGCACTGATGACCAAACGTTTGTTGATTCCAGCTTTTGTACTAGAAACAAAATACTTACGTAGGTAACGTATTTAGAAATAGGTAGCACGTGCCCCGTGCAAATCTCAATCTTGGCGATTGAAACAAACTTTCCGATTAGCTTTTATTACTAATTGAATTGAAATTACTGTAGTTCGCTATCTATTCTTATAAAATTGAAGTTTCTTTGCTTGAACACGCTAATCTCAGGAACTAAGTAAGTATAAGTAGTAAGGCCTAGACATGATGGTCCAATTAAAAAAAATAATGATTTTTGATTCAGTGTTAAGTGAATAGCATTTATGGATGACTAGCGTTTGCCCGCGACTTCGTTCGCGTGGAATAGTGATTTTTGGTTTGACCAATAGATGGCGCTATATGTCCGAAATAAATTTTATTTTTATTTTTATATTTTTTTAGAATAAAAACTATCCTATGTCCTTTCTCAAGTTCCAAACTATGTCTGTACCAAATTTCACACAAATCGGTTCAGTAGTATAGGCGTGAAGAAAAGACAGACAGACAGACAGAAAGACAGACAGACAGACAGACAGACAGACAGACAGACAGACAGACAGACAGAGTTACTTTCACATTTATAATATTATAGTTATATAGTTAGGATGGCTAGAGGAATCCAATTTTATTTGGATGTGTCAAGAATACCTAGTAAGTACCAAAATAATTCAAAGGGCAAAAAGTAATCAGTAATAACTTACTTAGGTCCAAAAATAAGTTGGCGGAAGGAGGCCAATGTGTTGCATGAAATTTAGGATAAGCGCCATCGCTTAAAATATTGTTTTAATGTTTATAAGTCGTTTAAAAATATGAGAGTACCTATATTATTATTTTATTTTATATATCTACAAATACACACTAACTGCAGTTTACTCAGAAACATATGTCTAGGTATAAGTTTGGCAAAATATTTAATTAGCCAAACGTCCTAAGTTCCCATCGCAATCGAAGTAGGTAAGTAGGTAGGTGCTTGCAATCGCTTTACCTAATTGAAACTATACGTAAACCCAGTGCTAACAACGGAATTCCAGCCGGAGGGTGCGTTGGTTTTCATGAAATCAATAGAATAATAATAATTCCTAATCTCGGTAACTATGCTATGACCTTTCATTGCAGCACGGCTTACGTCGCTATGCGTTACAATGACAAAGTAAAATCAATTCGCAAGGACTTTGTTGACAAAATAAACAAAAAAATATAGATCTAGCCATATCACATAGCCTTACATTATTTGAACTGAAAATTCACAAGTAACTTACCTTCCGGAAGAACTTCAAGCTCTCGAACACCATTTTGGCCCGTTTTAAATTAGGGAGAGTAGGCTTTTACCACCATTTTATTACCACCAATTGAGCTTTCTAGAGATTACTGAAACCGGAAACCCACGTCGATATTATCACTTGTCAATTTTATGAGCTGAAAGATTTTTATACGACCTAGTTGTAAATAACAAGCTTGTAGCAACTTTTGTTGTTGGTCAAGACCTTTTCAATTTGTTCGGTTTATAATGGATTTGGGCGGGAAGTAAATATTGGTTTTGATGATTTGACTATGCAGCGGAAAAGCAGCTGAAAGCTGTAATGTTTTGTGCTTTCTTTCAGTCGGTATTTTTTTTCAGAACAGCAACCTTTGTAAGCAAACATCTTGTAAATAGTGATGATTACTTTTGTAAAAAAACTATTTGAAAACAAAATTGAGAGTTACGACTGACGGAAAAAGAAAATGTAAGACTTTTATTTTTTGTATGGTGGCAATAATTTCTACAGCTGTCATAACAACTGCAGGTTTGTTTTGTTTACTTCTCGTATTTACTGTTTTTTAAATTGAAGCTTTGAAGGAATTAAACCAAATATCTACCAGAAGTTCATGATTGAAGCGCTGAGAGATACAAGTAATATTGAATACTGCGCGCGCATTTCGTTGCACCCAATTCGTCGGTAAAACAGTTCTCAAATGTGTCGATTATCTTGCAGTCCGATATAGTTAAACGAGATGATTATAAACCGATAGTTTACTTATTGTGAAAGGAAATATATTTGCGTGAAAAATGTTAGTCAGCTTACCCGTGTAAACACTTGAAAGTTGTTAGAAAAAGTTAAAATAGTAAGTGAACACAAAGAATTATAGAGCCACTCAAAATGGATGCAGGCAAGTACTTTTATTTTTATTTTGATCGTTAGTTTGGATAGATACCATTGCATTCAATTAAGAATTGGTGAATAGGTACTGCTAAATATTCATTTTTACGGTAACTAAATTCATTTAATTGTCTGTAACTTATTAATTAAATACCTATTTATATTATTTTATTTTGACTTATCCATAAGTAAACAGAGTCTGATTTTTAATTTTACTTCTAGAATGCAAAAGAAAACAAGTGAACTTCGATCAGTTGACAGCTCTCTTAGAGTTTCTCAAAGAACATGAAGACTTGGCTAAGGGTCTCACTAGAGGCAGGCGTAGACGAGGCAAATTTCACACGATGAAGGTATGGAACCTCTGTGCTAAGAAACTTAATGCTATTAAAGATGGTGCTGTAAAAGATGGAAAAGGTTGGTCAAAGGTGAGCTATATACTAATATTGTTTAATAGATTTTAAGAAATATTAATGTAAAAAAAAACAATATTGAAACTCATTCAAATATTTATTGCATACTTCATTAATATTTATAAACCAATAAAATCCATTCTTTTAAAATTTTTGTTATTAAATACAGTTTAAGCGACAAGACATATTTTAAGCATTAAACCTTCATGAAGAAAAATCTGTCAGTTTATCATTTTCGATTTTCAAATTCCAGTACTGGTGTGATTGGAAGTACAGAGTCAGGAGACGAGCACTGGAGCTGAAAGCTGCTAAAGATGGAGACAGACCACTGCCTGAAGGAATATTGCCTTTGTCAGCGATGGAAGAAAATATAATAAGTTTAATAGGAGAGAGCGCTGTCGAGGGAGTGGTCATTATGAATGATCCACTTTCTGAAGAAGTATGTATTATAAAAGTTAAAATAAATTAGAGAACAAAATTCAGTACTTTATGGTTTTTTTTGTTTTTTCCTCCATGTAACTTCTTGTTTTTGTTAGAAATAAAAATTTTATTTTGACCTAAAGGTATATTAGGTATGTATTCTATGGATTTTTATTTTTATTCCAGGGCTTAGAGGAAGCAATACAAAATTATACTGACAATAATGAAGACAGTCCAATCAATCAATATTTTGGTGAGTTATTTCTTTTTGTAGTAAATAGATACCCACAATACCAGCGGGCAAAAGGGATGGCACTAGTCATCTCTCTCTCTCTGATTTTCAAAATGGAAATTGGATAACTATAATATCTTCTAAATAGTTTTTTTTTTATTATTTAGATACTGAAGCAATGGAACCATCAACCAGTCGAAAGAGACGACAGCCGTCTAATGACGACGCTGCTGGTCCAAGTAGCCCTGGTGAAAGAAAACCTACGGTAGACTCAAGAGGAGATATCAAAAGCTCAAGTAAGACATGACAGAAATGATAAACATTTTATCATATCATATCATATCATTTATTGCATTCCATAATGTACATTTAGTGGAAAATATAAAATAATAGATAGAGTTTTATAGGCCTTCCTTTCTTCTCTTTGGCATCTACATCGTCGTTACGGCCAGAAAGTTTGACAACTAGTCTTACCAAGAGGTATGGGTTTGCCAGGATACCTGGGTTGAGCTAAGATAGGCAGTTGCTTCTTGTAAAACACTGGTACCCAGCCCAGCTGCATACGGTTTGTCTGAAAGCCAAGACTAACATGATTTGGAATAGGCTAGACAGTTCTAGGCTACCTATATGCCACTTATAATCATCACTGGTTTAAAAGCAAATTCTCTAAACTATATTAAAACTAACCATCATATATGCAATCTTCATTGTAAACAGGTAGTGGGGCTAGAACTTCCAAAAGGCGCAGAAAGCAACGCGCTTCAATAAACTCAGATATAGAACTTGGCGGATCAAGCAGTCCTTCAGAGAGCAAGCCCGAAGTTATTGTGACGAAAAACGAACATTGTGTAGAATCAGGTAATTTACCTAATTGGTTTTTATTTTTAAAGAAAATGGCTTCGCTTGCTAAAAGCAGAATCAACCTTAACAGTATGAGAATATGATTGAGAATCTAATGTGAGTCGTAGAATTGGTCCTTTTCTCGGCTCGAAGGACCAAAAAATCCTCATTGGTCCTTTCAGTCGACTACCTTGTTGGTCTAGTAGTCGTATAGCGTGACTGATGTTTACGAGGTCTCAGGTTTGATTTCTGGGATAGGTCTAAACCTCTTTGTGGGTTTTAGAAACTTACAGAGCATCATTTGATAAGAAGAAGAAGGACCTTGTCATCAATTAATAATGCGTATATTATTTTCACAGATGGAGAGGACAAAGCTTCAGCATTTCTATCCCTAGAGCGAGAAAAAGTATTCGGTACGAGTAAAATTATAAACACACTAGAGATGATACATTCGGAAATAGCTCGTCTTGCATCTGTCATGGCCGACATTAAAGACTATTTAGTAACTAATTATCGCCAAATTAGTGTAACTTAATACATTTTTTATTTATAAGTGGCTTTTTCCCGCGGTGTTACCCGCATCCCGTGGAAACTATTTTCCGTACCCGGATAATGGCGTCCACGGCCGATTTCGGCCACGGCGGCTGTACTCATTTAAGGAGATCAGCCAGCTGCGCAGGACATATTATAGTGCACGAGCATTTGCGCAGACACAGGTGCACTCACTATTCCTTCACTCTCATTACCCGATGGGACGGCAATCCGACACGACCGGAAAGAGATCACAAGCAGGACCGACGTTTACGTGCTCTCCGATGCACGGGTGAATCAATCACCAACTTCCAGACCACGGGCTGCTTTGTGAAAGTTTTAAGAAAACCCACAAAGCGATTTCGGCCCGACCCGGGAATCGAACCCGAGACCTCGAGCACAGCAGCCGCGCTTGCGACAACTAGACCAACGAGGCAGTCGACTGAAACCCGGATAAAATATTGCTCACACGGGAGTAGTGTAGTATACCTTTAACACAGTGAAAGAGTGTTTTAAATCGGTTCAGTAGTTTCGGAGCCTTTAGGACGCAAACAAAAAAAAAAACAAAAAATGTTTCCTCTTAACTATATTAGCATAGAAGTATAGATTAGATCTAATCTCTAAAATTGCAATTCCTTGTTAATCAATGTGATAATTTGTAGGTATAATTTTTCTACAATTAAATTCTTTTGTTATTTATGTAGGTATACCTACTGTAACAATGATTAAAAATTAAGTGTGAAATTACGATACATGTATTTAAATTCTGTGAACCGTTTCCTACATTGTTGTTTTGGATCGATAATTTCCATTTTTTACCATAGCCACTTAGAAGGTGGGCTGTCAATCGCCAACATTTTTAAGAGTTTGATATAAAGGCCAAGGCATTAGCCCATACAACAAACATCGGACCTTATCCTTTGGAGATAAAGTTGAAAATCTATTGAAGAAGTTTGTCTAATTGTAGTATAGCTTGTGTGACTGATGTGCTGCCTATACTATCAAATATCTTTACCTATACTCCATTTAAAATAACATTAGAAATTTAAGTAAACCTTTTTTACTGTTTGTTCAACCGATTTTGACTTCTATTGCATTAGTAGTATGATTAATGGCGGCTGCAGTAAATACTTGGTATTGTAACCACTATTTTGCTTTCAATTCCATTCTTTTGTCTACGGAATAGAAGTCAAAATCGGTTGAACAAACAGTAACAAAGGTTTACTTAAATTTCTAATGTTATTTTAAATGGAGTATAAACTTAGGTAATAAATACCTATTATATTTTTATGATACTAAACTGGACTTGCTATTATGGAAACGAAACCCTTAAAAAAATGCATTATTTATTTCTTAACCAGCACAAAACTACTAGATTGTCTTCTCTTTAGACAGATAAAAGAAAAGATTGTATTATTGTAGCAATAATATTAATTATAATATACCAACATAAATCGTATCTACTTATAAGTTCGTAGGTACAATGTTATGTGCATAGGAACTTATGTGTCATCTGATAGAATATAGTCATAGACTGAGTAACATTAATTAAGTATAGTTTGTATGCAGAAAGTAAACTCAACAATAAATAAATATTTGATTCAATTTTAAACTCGTTTTGAATGTTAATGTCTTACATTTTCTCGTTTTTATTTATCGTCAAAATAGTTTATAAGAGTACCTACCGCTTAATTCAGGTAAACATTTTTATTGTAAATTATTATATGTTTGTCATGATGGATTGAATAGACAAATATTTTCTTGTAAACAGGGTTATCTAATAAGTATTTTTCGCTTTCAGTTTCATGAAAAGAATGGATTAAGTATAAAAAACAACTCCTACATCAATTGTTTTGATCAATATTCTACTACTTACTTAATATTACAAATGTGGATGTTAGTCTAGATCAGTGGTTCCCAAATTTATTTTGTCTACTGCCCACTTTGAGAATGAATATTGTTTTAGCGCCCCCATTTTTTAGGGTTCCGAACCCAAAAGGTAAAACGGGGCCCTATTGTTTTCACTCTGTCCGTCCGTCCGTCCGTCCGTCTGGCCAGCAGGCTGTCTCTCATGAACCGTGATCGTTAGAGTATCATATACAGCCTGGTGGAGTTGAAATTTTCACAGATTATGTATTTCTGTTGCCGCTATAACAACAAATACTGAAAACTAGAATAAAATAAAAATTTTGGGCGGCCCCTATACAACAAACATGATTTTTTTGCTCATTTTTGCTCTGGTACGGAACCCTTCGTGCGCGAGTCCGACTCGCACTTGGCCGGTTTTTCACCTATTTAAAAACCACTATAACTTCTTCGAAAGCGTGTCTGTTGCCTTTTTATTTGTTTTGTTTGTGTCTACTTTCATTACGAAACGGAGCGACCGATTGACATTGACATGATTTTAATTTTTTCTATATTCAATAAAATAGGACACATATATGAACTACGCGGAGAGAAATATAGAACCGAGTTTGAGCAATCTTTTAATTCATATTAGTTGATGTTTACAAGTTGTTGTTGAGAGTCGAGAGCTCATGCCGTGGTTGTCTAAGAGGCCTCCTAGCTAAATAAAATTACAAATCACCCCCCAGGCCTCTACAGAACGCCCCCATTTTCTTTCTGGGCCTCTTACCGCCCCCCTTGAGACCTGCAGCGCCCACAAGGGGGCGTTATCGCCCACTTTGGGAAAGACTGGTCTAGATGTTTGTATACCTACACTATTTTTCGCTAAAGAGCTTTTTAGGATTCTTTCTTAAGCTAGGTTCAGCACGCGACTTCGTCTGTGTAGGTACCTATAAAAAAACTTATAGGGAATAAAGTGGGAGTATATGTATTTGAGTTCTAACACACGTGAGACTAAGCCAAGGTCAGAAATTCTACAATTCATTGTCAAAAGGCACGCTCATTGATAACTTAAAACTGGGAATACACTGAGAGCAATTCCAAGTTTGAAAATCAAGTCTTTACATAATTAATTAAAATTAAAAAAATAATTTAAGGCATTTATGATATTTGCTATCAAATAAGTCTGAAAGAATTACTTACATAGGTTCTACAGACATCGTTCTAAATTATAATTTCTAATGTTGTCAATTATGTATTGTCGTAGTTATTTTTATGAAATATGTTCAGTACCAATATCATTCGTGACATAAGTAGGTATAATAAAGAACCGTTTATGGTTTGTTTACCTTTTGCCACACTTCTCGTTGAATAGGGTATAGAACCGATATCCGAGCAATAGAAGATAATGAACTAAGCTGGCATCAGTCATCGAGAAGTTACCTATTGCAAGTCTAGGCGATGCGTCATCAAAAAAGTCTATCAGCATTTACCTTACAACGCCTTTTATTTTATTTATTTATTTATTTAAATGCTTCTTACACATACAGTGCAATGGCGGCCTTAGGAGTTCTGTACCAGTCTACCTTTGGGCAGCGTACCTATTATTAACTCAAGTGATAATTTGCTCTCAGTAAGTCCCCACCTTAACGCGGACTGCGTGGTACAAAATACAAGCGAATTTCAGCCCTATCAGTGTATGAACGTAGCGGGATCAAATAGTTCAAGTGATAATGTATGCCCAGGGATGTCGCAACGGACTAGTAGTTCGCAAGGCATGTGTCCAAACGACACATCACGTTGTTAATTAGTGCTAATTAAATAACTTATAATGAAGCATGCGATTTTTATTGTATTTTTGTGCTTAGTGAGGTGAGTTTTTACCATATATTTTGATTTTTATTTATAGAATATTTTAAAGTTAAAATCTTATATTAACTGAGTATAAATAAATCGTGTCGACAGCAAAATATAATAGCAAATAATCTTCTAAATACGTAATTTAGGTAAATGTTACAAATGAGCTTAGAGTGTAGTATGCTGACGCTACAAAATTCTATCACGTATGTAGTTCGCCTACTGAAATACAAAAAATATTGAAGCTATAACTATTTTGGCCCTGAAGCAGTCACATTTGTTAATCAGTAAATATCAATGAACCTTGGTCAGAGGAGACCCTAACTATATAGCTTATTAATCGTTCGTGATTTCATTGATGATTTTCTTTCCAACTAATTCTCAAAATTATATATTGGCGCTCGAATAAAAGCTTATGCAATGGGTTCTGTAACTTTCTAATTTGGCCTTTTCAGTCATAAATGAACTACGTCAAGTTTTTTGTATATCTGTATAAATAAGTGTATATTAAAAAGTAACAAGTTCATGGTTGTATAATGAATGAATGCTCAAGCACAAACCTTGAATTGTTCTGACCAGGGACCAAACACAACGGCTCTATTGTGCCCGAATGTATGATGTCAGTTTAGTACATTTTTTAAAACAAGGATCAACTTTTGTTGTTTTTATCTACCTACTGTTTTAATTGTATCATTATCATGAAAAAGATACCTACGTACTCAATGAACTCATTTGTAATACAACACCACCATTGTCTTCCAGTGTATTTGGCAGAGTCGCTGAAATTGACCACGAAGATGATATTTCTAATTTAATACTAGACATTAAACCAGTTCAAGCCCCACAAAGTATTAAAAACAATACGATTGTAGTGAAACAAAGTAGTGATAACACAGTCAACGGCAGTTTGATTCATGAAAACATTAATGATACTAAGAAAACGTGCGGCACACGCAAAGATGTAGCAGATAACCTATTAGATGCAAACAAAACAAGTGCTACAAGTAATAATGAGCCTTGTGAGCCTGAAGTTAGAATTGATAATGGCACAGCACTTATATTGACCAAGTATATAAAAGAAGGACGGACAAGAGAAGGGAAAAGGGTTGCGAGAGTTGATGCAAAGCATTTCTTGGGTTTCAAGAGTTACTCTGGTTTCTTTACGGTGAACGAGACGTATAACTCGAACCTCTTTTTCTGGTACTTCCCCGTGTTGAATAAGCCTGTGAACACCACGCCATGGGTCGTTTGGCTGCAAGGAGGCCCTGGAGCGTCCAGTATGACTGGCCTGTTTGACGAGATTGGACCTTTCACAGTAGTGAATGAGACTTTGAAACGTAAGTTTATTTTAATCTATCATTGAGTATTTAATAGGTAAGTATGAACGCTGGAAGACTGTTAACGTTATCTGGAAAGAACAAAAGCATTTTTCAATAATCCCATAAACTCTATACCTAGGGTAAAATCTCAAAAGACCAATATATTTGAGAAATCTGAAATTAAGCCTGCCTTAGAATTTACGATGTAGGTAATCACAGAACAGGAAAACTAATGCAATTTATTGTTAGAATTCCTCAATTGCTTGCAATCACGTCTGTTGCGGGTAAAAAAACCGTATCATTAGTATTCTATGCGAGCAATAGATAGAATTGTTTGTATTGTTGATAAAGGTCAATGCTTGTGACGTCTACTGTATGTATGTGCATATCGAAGAAAATCCCAGGATTGTTACTCGGTACTTTGTCCTTTTGAAAGAAGGTGCGTGATCTCATTAGAGTTACATGCAGCAAGAAATGCCAATGCGAACTTTCAGGGACTGACACTAATTGTGGCTTAACACAAACAAACACAACCCCATTATTTTTGTTGTGAAAAATAGTACCTATTGCAAAAAATTTGCATCATAGCCTGGGGCTCAATCTTGACTATTCTTAGATTGAGTGATTGAGTTTATTCTGAGATTGACACTTTGAATCAACCTTACTATTTTATTTTCTCATGGTTGCGAGTTCCACCAATTTCTATGATGGTTAAAGGTAGCCTGGCATACATCCCAAAAAATACCTATAAATGAAAGAACATACTTGCATAAACCGGAGAATAATACAGTGCATTGCAGGCAACCCGTACACATGGCTACATAACCACTCGCTGCTGTTCATCGACAACCCCGTCGGTACTGGCTACAGTTTCACCAACCACGTCGATGGATACGCTAAAAATATGGCTACGGTAAGCCTGAGATAATGTTATTACTGGAATTCTCTTCACCGCGTCTCTGTTGTGTTAAGTTACGACCACCTTTCGCTTGCTCATGTTTGCAGAAAATATTGCGGATCAATAAATATTTTCATGCACCTCAAAATATTTTCGGCAGAGCTAAAGCAGAACTTCTTCAGAACGCCTTACTCAAAAATAACGTTCTTCTATAGGTAATGAACGAAACGCAAGAGAGTTTCAGAAAGTCCCCACATCAAAATATACCTAAGAGAAATGTAATCTCTAGACGAAATGCTTCATACACCTACCGAATATTTTTCTTCGACAGTACGCCGAACACCTCTACTCAACTCTGAAGCAGTTCCTGCAAATATTCCCTGAGTTGAGAACAGCACCTCTATACTTGGCGGGAGAGTCGTACGCGGGCAAATATGTGCCTGCTATGGCCATGGAGATACACAAGCATAAGGATACTCCAGGGGCTGATATTAATTTAGAGGTAACTAAGAATTGTTTGCTATAGTGTGTTAATGCAACGTAACATATAAAAAGCCAGGGTCCAGTAAGAACCCCGTGAATTACGATATGACAATGGAAAGCTTTCCTTTTTTTATGAGATCGAATCAGTCATAACTTTGTCCTTTTTGCGATGCCAAAAAGATCAAACTTTTACTAATTGAAACCCATCTTTATTCCTTCTTGGCGCTCTTTGAGCCCCAGGGTCACAGTAACTCTCGAAGAATACTGCATTATTTTGTCCTCATTGAATTTAGTCTCCTAATAAAGATTAATTTTGTCACCAGGGTCTGATAATTGGCAACGCATACGTGGATCCTGACATGATATCGCACATCGCGTGGCCATTCTACTACTTCGGCTTGCTGGAGAAGGAGCAGATACAAACAGTGAAGCCTTTGATAGATTCCTTCCAGGAGCAGATTAAGGCTAACAACAGTATTGAAGCTAAAAACGTGAGTGAACATTTAATGCTATTGTTTCTATTTAATGTTGAAAATGTTGAAATACCATCGACATTTTCTTAATTATCTAAAATGTACTGAAATATACCATGCCTATTGGACGAAACAACATACACACGACAACACTAAGTACATATTTATTTATTAAACATTTTTTCCATATTGTACAACGGCAGACTTAACGCTTTAGGCATTTCCTACTCCCTTGGGCTGTGGAGAAATAGGAGTGGTGGGTGAAAGCTTTATATATTTTACTAGCTTCCGCCCGCGGCTTCGCACGCGTCAAGTTCGGTTTTATCGCGTTTCCAAGAATAAAAGATTACAGTATGTTTGTAATTGCTCACAGAAATGGAACAGCCTCGTCACCGTACTACTCTTCATCACGAACCAGAAGCACGCCTATAACTTCTTGAGGGACGACATTCCCGTAGGAAGATATACAAACTTCCTGAAGACTTCAGAAGTCAAGAAGGCCATACACGTTGGTGACATCAACTTCGCGTGGGTCAATATGACAGTCAACGCGTATTTGGCACCAGACTTCTTGAGTACCACCAAACCGCTGTTTGAAACGTTGCTGGAACATTACAAAGTTATGGCGTATTGGTAAGATTTTTGGTTCTATTTTTGAGGAACCGTTATAGAAAATATCCTAGGAGAAATAAAAATAACTTATCGCAAATCTTAAAACCTTTAAAGAATGGACTAGGCCGACTGTAGTCAACCACGCTTAAAATCTACTTTTCAGATCGAACGACTCGTTCGTGACCCGGCAGTACTGAACGGCCAAAAACAGTAATTATCTGACTTCTAAAATGTCAGAACAATATATTTTAGGTGCCTCTGTATGTGCTTACTAAGATCATTTATCAAAGACTTTTTTACTGGCTATCCGACCTGAAGTCTAGGAAGTGATATGTATCTTGTTACAGACATATTGTTGCTTTGGTTTTTGTTTGACAAGTTGAGAGAAATAATATTACCTATATTGTTAGGTATGATCCTTTTGATATTTTGCTATCATACTCGTAGTTCGTAGAAGTTATGATTTATGGCTAGTTTTGATGAATAACTTTTTAAAAAATGTTCCTAATTTTGAGGGAACAGAAATTTTACGATACTATCGTCTCTACTTTTAGCGGTCAGCTAGACCAGATGCTGCCCTGCGTGTTTACATCTGAAAATTATCGCACGTGGAAGTGGAACGGAGCTGAGGAGTTCTTGAACGCCACCAGATTCCCGTACATCTTCAATAACAAACTTGCAGGGTGAGTACTATTCAGTTTCTGATAAATTATTTCGTGCCAGTTAACCCAGTTAATAAATCTCAGCTGAATGCTACTACGAAAGAATTTCTCTTTACGTCATGTGTAGTCATGAATTTAAGCAGTCTAGACCGAATTCAGTACTAAAAAGGTTTTGATGACAAAACATCTTTTTAATTAGCGTGCGAGAATGAGCAATAACGTGCTACATTATACCTGCTAGTGTAGCAGCTAATTGGTGATCCATTGCTCTTTTATATACATTTTTCTGAATCCTTATTTATCCCTCTTATTTCCAGCTACCACAAAACCGGTGGTCATCTCACAGAAGTTGTGATCCGTGGTGCGGGCCACATGGCCCCCTTAGACAAGCCTGCTCCCACACAGAACTTAGTGGCCCGCTGGACACAAGGCTTGCCGCTCAGCAAACGATTCGGCATGTTCGAACGGTCCTTCATACAGGAGATTATTAAGAACAGCTCTGCGATACATTACCTTTGATTGTTTGAATAAATTATTTAATTTAGGGTTGTTTTTATTTATTCACAAAGTTCAACGTCAACTGGGAACATTATATATATGTACTGATACGTTTTTTTTCTTGGACTGAACTGTCCCACTGCCAGGCGAAGGTCTCCACACCTCTCGATCCTTTGATTGTTTTCACCAATCAGGTTTGTAATTAAAATAACATGATCTAAGAAGTCTAATTAAAATATGGAAATTATGGAAAATTATTTATGACTCATACATGCATATGTCTCTAATATTTTAGTTTGAGTCACTCCGTATATTATTGAGTGTAAAATCGGTTTATCAGTAAAGTCGTCTGAATCTACGATTTTTCCTACTTGGTCCGATGTATGTAGAGAATAGGTAGGTACATAAGTAGTTACCTACCAAGGTAGATCTTAAAGGTAGGTATTATTGTTATAAAGCCTTAGGAATTCTATCAAGCAAGCACGATCGCTACACGTGGTATGTAACAACTTATATTTAGTTCCCACGTGCTAACATCTAGACCACAGACCACCTTGTCATAAATATTGATGTTACGAGAAAGACTGACACGGCAATTTTATTTAACATGCATTGAAGTGTATTACAAATATTTTTTTAAAACTGCTGCACCTATCGTTTAATAGATCCAATTTGCTGAAAGCCAAGCTGAAAAACTTATTTACAAAATAATTTAACCGACTTCAATAATATACCTAAGACGTTATCCTAAGTATGACAAATATTATGCTGAAAACCGCGTCATAATCGGTTCAGCCTAACTTGAGATAACTGCGGACTAGCATACATAGATACCTTCATAAAGGTAAAATTGAAAACCTTTTTTGAAGTCGGATAAAAATGCTTTCTTCCTACACGGCCGTGAAAAAACATCACAATAGTCAAACAGTGATTTGTTACTGGTAATAATATAGGGGATTACACGTGATCGAAAGCAATTGATTACATCGCCAATCTTTATAGAAACAATTTACCGTATAACTACGAATACGAATTGAATGATTGCAGGTGAACAACAAACGTAATTACTAAAATGTGTATCTAGACAGATTTGTCGGCCTGCTAACCCACAAGTTCTAAAATACCTAAATCCATTTTAGTTTATTGTCACTGTTGCAGTTTCACAACCACTACTTAATTACTTCTCATTCCACGTTCACTTCTCATTCATGTCCACGATTCTGCCAATGGTGGATACCATTGGCAGAATCGTGGACATTGGCATCGACATTGATCTCAATCAATAAAAAAAATAGAACACTATTAGACAGTTTTTTTCTACTAAGCTTCAACTTCACCATCAATCAGGCCTCTTTTCACACAAAGAGGGAAAAAGCACACTTGCTCAAGGCAAACTGGCAATTTCAGGCTATAAATTCCAGGTTTCCCCAAGAGGTTTTTTCCCACTTTCCTTAAGTCATGGTGTCCAAGCCAAGATACACTTAGCAAGTACATATACATAACTTATAGACCACTAATATGTCAAATTAGGTGCACGGTTTCAACTAGAAGAAACGGCAAAAAAGAAGAATCTTCATGGATGCCTACCGTTTTGAAAACTTATGTGTTGTAAAATATTTCCTGGATTAAATTATAGATTTCCAAGTGCCCACAGACTCTTTCAAGAAATCAGTAAGCGATTAGTGGAGTCCACTCGTGACCAAAGGGCTGGCCTATACTTCGGCCAAAGGATATGCATTGCCATCCAGCGTGGCAATGCAGCCAGCCTTTTGGGCACGATCCCCGCTGACAGCGATGCGGATGAATATTTTGATACTTAGTTTTAATATTTCCACAAAAGTTTGTTAAAATAGCTCTCAGAATAATATGTAAATTTTCTCCTTTAAATAAAAAATGTACGATTTCCAGATCAAATTATTCGAGTTGAATTATCAAATTATGTATGTAGAAATAATTGTTAAATTAAACTTACAAGTCTAGATAGAATTCATTGCCAAACCTATCTAGACAAAATTCTTATCTATGTACCTAAGAATTGTGGGAATAATTTTGTAATATAAGTAGAATTAACATCAAGTTCGTGCATGATACCTCTCTTGTAGCGGAAGGTACGTAGGCTTACCCAAATATCGTCTTGGCTTACGGTCACGGCCGGCAAACCTTCCACTTTTAAGTTTTGGAATATATACCCTCACGTGAAAATCAGCAGCGCCCTTGAAGGTCATTAGTCCATAGCCGAGAGCTAATTAAATGACCGTAGGTACATAATATTATGTAGACTATCAAATGACGTCACGGACCAGGCAGTGTTGTGCAATTTCTCTGGTTGGCGCGAGTCTACCCAGTCCGGTTGGTGAACTCGATGCCGACGCGCGCGAACCGTGTTCCATTTTTAAATCGCGCATCAATTAACCTATGACACCGAAAAAGTTTCTAACATAAACACAAAGTTATCTGTGGTGCAAAATGAAAGTGTTCATTGGATTATTTTTATTATCAAGGTAGGTCAATTAGCTTTATATTTACTATTTTAATTTAATTCCTTGTTCAGGTACATACACAGATTGATTTTTATTAATAAATCTTAGTAGTACCTACTACTTACTTACCTGTGAAGCCTACCTACTCGTGAAGGAAAAAACGTCGGAACTGAATAATAAAGGTTGTTACGACGAAGTCTGATCCCTGCTTCAGATTCATACATACATAACAAAGTATCAATGTGGATTAAACATTCTTTCCATTTTTAATTAGTCGCGATACAACCAAGGTACCTTAAGGTATAATTTATGTAGCAAAAAATATTTGAAAATGCAAGCAAATAAAAAAAAAGAATTTTGTTTAAATCGATTATTCTCTTAAACTGTAGTAATTTTACGGTGTATTAACATTTCATAGAATGGTTGAGATTAGAAAAATATAAATGTGCACTTAGTACCATTAACTGATAAGGTTTATACAAACAAAAATATTACCATATCCAGTCACGCTAAGTATTAGCATAAGTACATACTTAGGTTCTGGTAATGTTAAACCAATATGAGATTGATTGAACCAAATAATATTGCTAGAGAAAAAAATTACTCGTAGTACAAACTTAATAAATATCCTTGCATTCCAAACCTAAATTAAACAGGAGGTTTTAAAGTTTCATAAAGTTTCATTTGTTTAATGGCAATCAAGCAAATCAAATTTTGTTTTACAACTATTTTCCATGTTACATAATTAGCTGTTTCTCGAGGTTTCACCCCTCATGACACTTCTTCCCTTACGCGGATAAAATATAGGGCGGGGACAGTGTAGCTTTCCAATAGTGTAACGAAATCATTTCTAAAAGCGAAAGTCCCAAGAAAAAAAAATCCTAAGCGAAGGTAGACTTTATGCCAGTTCTACCTACAAGGATGTACCTAAACATTGACTATGCATAGATATCAATCTTAATACCAAGTGTGAGAACATTTGTATCTATTATATCCCATTGAACCGGCACTGAATCAATCAATTTAAATTATTGGCAAGTGCAACGACATCATACAATTGCGCTGTTGTAAAGGGATCATGATTTCCTGCTAACTGGCAGATATTTTGCAATCAATTACAAAGTAATGCGTGCACTCATACCTAAGTATTACTTACTACATTAGTTAACAAGGCACGTGTCACCTATGTTTTCACCATGCGTGCAAGGAAGTGGACACAATTGTACTTAAACGATTATTTCCAAACAATGGTGTTGACCCTACACGCGCAGCCTTCGAAACAGGTTTAATGTCACGACCAATCTGTATTAATTATTCAAATTAACAACAAAATTATTATGCCAATAAAATTTTAATTGAAATAGGAAAAAATCGTGTTAATTAATATTGATAATATAATTATTGATAAAAATAAATTGGTTAATATTGACCTTCAATAAATTGCAGCCCTAAAAAAATAAACGGCGTAAAATCGATAATGTTTTTTATTTTCAGTCTATCATCGACATTAGCAAAAACCCCAGCTCTAATCCTAACGCCACTTATTAAGAAGAACTTAGTGGAACAAGCGAGAAACTTATCCGTCGTAGATCCCAAATTATTCTTGAACAGGACCAGTTACTCTGGGTTCTTCACGGTTGATGAAAAGCTGAATTCGAATTTATTCTTCTGGTATTTCCCGGCACCAAACTATACTGAAGAGACGCCATGGATATTATGGTTGCAAGGAGGTCCTGGTTCCACGAGCCTCGCTGGTCTTTTCGACGAGATCGGACCTTTCGAATATACGAACAACGAGTTGAAATGTAAGTTCCTTTCGCTTTTATAATTAATATTTTTCATACATATAAAAAATCCTCTTCAATCACTCTATCTACTTATAAAAAAATTATAGCTAATTATAGCATTAGAATTGCGTTGCGTAGTTTTAAAGATTTAAGCGTTCATAGGGACAGAGAAAGCACCTTTGCCTTATACTATGAATTGATTCATATTTATGACGGGTCTTGTATTTTAATTATGACCGGAAAGACACTCAAATAAATTAATGACGATGATCGTGTAGCTTATGAATTAGTTGCATAGATGCATAACCAATAAGTTGGCACGTTATGAATGACCAAATTAAGCAAATCAATTACTAATTGGTTGACCTTTTGATATCATAGGTAGGTCAATGTTTAAATAGAGGTGGCATTCGACAATATTATTATTCAACATTACCTATTATATTTTGGGGAATTCTCTAAACTCCTAGTACCTTACCTACTAGGTACTAGGTACTCTGTTATTGTAATAATGACCATTGTAAATTATGATTTTCAACGTTTATGCTGTAAGAACATTTGAGTTCAGTCCTACTTTCACACAAATAAATATAAGTATGTAAGTAAGTAGTTTATTCAAGTTTAATATTTGCGACACTAAAATTAATCAGCAGATGGTACACTTATTGCCAAACACGATGGTCGTACATTGGTATTGTACGAATCTTAGGGTTCATACGCACTATGCGGGTAGCCGCATTACGGCTAGCCGCGCGGCTGACCGCAAGCACAATTATGTACGTAATATTCATTTCTATGCGCACTGCGATGCGGTTACCCGCAAACCGCTCCGGTCGCTCGGTGGGCTGCGGCCCGAGTGACGACCAGCCGGACGGTTGCTATACGCACTGTGCGGTTCAGTGTGCGGCTGCCCGCCATTGAGTGAGTGTTTTTTAGTTTTTCGAAAAATATTGCAAAATGCTTGCTCTCATCTCGTGTTTGCAAGTATGGATGCACCTAGTACTTCTGTTTTTTGTTTTTTCTTCTTTACGTAACGTGTGTAAATGTAGTAAATGCAACTTCTTCCACGTCCATCTTTGAAATGGATCGACATGACCGCAAATCGCAACGGTTCTTCAACCGCATGTTGCGGTTGCGAATGCGGCTGCCCGCGATCCGGCTGGCCGCATTCGCAACCGCATCCTGCGGTCAGCCGCGCGGCTAGCCGTAATACGGCTACCCGCATAGTGCGTATGAACCCTTATACTTCGATGGTAACTGAGACTTCCTAAAACAATAACTCAATCACCGTTTGTAGAAGCTGGGAAGCCGAACCCTCGATAACGCCTCGTTATGATTGCAAAAACACTTGAAAATACATTTAATAACAGTAGTAAGTATACATTATTTAATGAAGGTGACCTTAGCTGGCACAATTTTTAATTATTTTTTCTGCACTGAAATAAACTCCCGTTTTTACGTGGCTTTGCTGAAAAATAAGGTTTAGGTACGTCAATAGATTTGACAGAAAAATGTGAACGCAATCCTTAAACATTTTGTCTACTTATTTAACCAAGTAAAAAAGTACTTTGTGTCTTTTTTGAGTTACAGCCTTCTTATCGTCCCACTGCTGGGCACAGGCCTCCTCTCACACGGAGAAGAATAGAGCATTAATCACCACGCTTGCTCAATGCGGGTTGGTGATTTCAGACTAGGTATAGTCCAGGTTTCCTCAAGATGTTTTCCTTCACCTTTTTATCGGCCGTTGGTGTCCAAGATATACTTAGAAAGTACATACAAACTACTTACCTAAATATGTACTTTAAAAACTTTAAATTATTTCACATGCCTGCTCTACAAAAGTTATTTCCCTGATTAGCTAATTTTACGTTGACCCATTTTCTCCAGACGTTACGTTAATCTCGGATGTGACGTCATTTCCGTTTCGGACATATTTCTGTGATAAGAGTCATTGACCTCCTAATGCTTTTGTCGCAGGCAGAAAAAATTTTAAACAAATGTTTAAACCAGTTTCGCTTCTCCCATAACATGTAGGTAACCTACAGATCTTTTATGATGTAATTTTGTATCTAATAGCATTTTTTCCAAAACTGACGAAATTCCGGTTTAAAACCAGTTGCGATTAACGAAGAATTTAAATAACTATTGATGATGATATACCTAATAGGTAATTAATAATGTGTGAAAAACTATATGTTTTTAGACAATTATAATACAGCTTTGGTTGATATAATACGAGTACAAAACGTAGGAATTTCCGTATTTATTTTCCCTTTCAACGGGTTTTTGAGCGCGAGTTTTATGATACCAATTATTACAGTTTGTACGAATTGCTGTGGGGATTCCCTGGGTACCAGTTTCATTTAAACTGCAAAATGTTTTATTTACTTTTATTGAAAGTAGAAAAAAGGCCTGTTGGTAAGGTTATGGGGAAAATTGTATGGTCAAAGAATTAAACGTTTTTAATGGGTTAATACTGAAGTTCCCGACATCAGTATTAACCTATTAAATTAAATAAATAAATAAATATTTTATTACTTCATTTTGTAAAATTTTTTTACAATACTTTTGCTTAATCTATACATATAATAAATCTGTAGAAAAGTAATTTTTGTACATTGAAGAAATTGAAAAAAAAATTAGCCGGCATGTTAAAGGATAACTAACAGAACCCATTTCCATCATTTTTGTCATTTTTGTCTGTTTGTCTGTTTGTCTGTTTGTCTGTTTGTCTGTTTATCTGTTTGTTTGTTCGGGATTCACGTTAAATTTACGAATTCAATGCAGACAATGCTTATATACAAAAATTCTACGTAACTTGGGGTATTACTTAGTTTTTGTTTCATCGAAATCGATTCACTCTATCAAAAGATATGATTAATTTTGTGAATTCAAGATGTAAAATATTACGACACGCAATCTGTTTGTCAAAACTGTACATTTGAATGTTGTACTTATATTAGTTGTTCGGCCTATTATTAATCTTTACACAGAAAATCACACCTTTATAAGTAACTTCGGATGAAAAAAAAAAATGAAAATTTTGTTTAGCCAAGGTTAAAGTAGCTCCATCTGTGGTAAAATACATCAAATTTGTCAAAAGAGCGAGGTGGTAAATGACAATTAATTACCATACTTACATTCTTTATAGAGGATTATTATTTCAACAGATGGAGTTGTGTATTTTCCGTTATTCACCATATTTTAACACGTAGTGTAATTTTTCGATAGACATCCAATAGTGTTTGTCAGTTTGCCGTACCACATCAAAATCCAACTATAATTATTACCTTGATGAAAGGAAAATTAATAGTTCTCAGCCAAATTTAAAACGGTGCCATCTAAATTATTTTTTGAACATTATGTCAAAAATGATGACTTTAGTGGAACAATTAATTATCATTTAAAGTTACAGATGGAGTTCATATCAGGATTTTTTCTAAAACATAGTTTAGCTTATCTTCCACTAATGTGGTGGCCTTAAAACAAATTACTTTGAGTGAGTAGTATTAAGTAGACCTTAATTATTTTTTCTGATGCAAAATATGTAAACTTAATCCTAGAAGAAAGGAAGATCTATCTCTCGCAAGCGCTGCTAAGCGTGAGGTAGGTAATGTAGGCTTCTGTAGCTTTAAAAACAAGCCCAGTTACAAAGTGCAGATAAGAAATGGGAGCTTTCTCGATTTAATACCATACACACGTAAAATGCTTTATGCGTCTGGAAACGTACAAATTACGCGTCGCATACCAGAGACATGCTTACTTTCAACTTCTGATCGCAAATACACTGTTCACGATTACGAACAGCCTCAGTAAAACCCGAGCCAAGTCTAAAAAAACACCTTTTATATAAAACTACGTTTGATGTCATACAATTACAAAGACAGAATTGTTCTCTGCTGCAAATCCTATCCACCTATATCCTATCCTAATCCAGCATGCATTGCAGGTGTGCATTGCACAAAAACCAATGGTATCCTATTCGAGAAGTCAAAAGAGTCGGCCTGCCAACGTCAGCTTTTGCGCTAAGCAAGTGTTCTTAATAGTACCATCAGAATTACATTCATCGTTGAATGAGGTGAATACATTTTCAGAAACCACAATAACAGTAGGAGCCAAAGCGTATGATCGCTTCATAGAGCTCTGATTGGCCCCAGGTGACCAAGTCAGGTCTGATTTGTTCGTTCATCAGATCTTTGAAAGTGTTTCGGTGGATACTTACTGTCGTCCTGTTTACGTGTGACACAAAATATGGTATATAAACGTCCTCCGCAAGAGCGAAATTTTCCCGGTGAGCGGTAGTGACGCACAGTATACAACACTTCTGTTTCTTTTGATTTGCTGGCTCCACCAAGAAATGACAAATTGCGAGCGTACATTTTGAAAATCTTGGCAAAACTGCAGGTTTCAAGTACGAACACATGAAGTGGACTCTCACAGATACGTACATTTTGCCTATTCGTGAACTAATGCAAACATTTCGGTGGAGTCCCTCCCGGTTTAGACCTAACCCCACATTAGGCGTGCGCGATCCTCGGGCGTGTGAGTAGCGCGTGCGTCGCGAGCACGCTGCGTGAGCGTCGCGTTTTGCTGCCCTGCGGCATTTGCAGCGCGCTCGACTTGACGTTTAACTGCTAAGGCGTTTAGCGGGCGGCGGGGATAGCGGGCGTAGGGGTAAGAACGCAACTCGAGCGCCGCGTGCTCGCCGCGAGCGCGTCGCTTGCACTCTTCACACATGCCGCAGGGCAGCAAAACGCGACTTTCACGCAGCTCACACGCCCGAGGATCGCGCACGCCTAATGTGGGGTCAGCCTTACCATAGTAAGTAAGTGCACAGAAAATCCCCAATTCATACAAGTCATACAAGTGTTTCTCCCCAGTAGTGAAACTATCCTACCCTATACGCCTGCTGATGATGATGACTCATTTTATCATCCATCCAGCTATACCCCAACTATGTTGGTGTTGGGCTTTCAGTCACCGAATCTGTTTGAGTACCAATATTTTGCTTGGAGCGACTACCTACCTACTTATCTATCTTTCAATCCAGTCAACTACACAAGACGATATCCATGGTAAGACTGACAGACTTTCTGGCTTCTGCTTAGTCGCAGCAGCTGCAGAAAATGTACAAATGACAGCTTTGTCAGACTCAAAGCATATAGATATAGATTATAGCTATTTCCTGTGAAAATTACTTACGCACCATACGTAATAATTGACTATTCTATATTGCCCACGCAGACGAAGTTGCGGGCAACAGCTAGTTCTAAATAAGTGCTGATGCATGACTTGCCTGAACTAGGTAAAACTGTGTTAATAGTGCTTATTACAATATTTATAGCGAATTAACAATAAATTACTGTAGTAATTAAAAACTAGGTCACATATTTATTATAATGCTTACATTCTATTTTATTGCGATTATCACTAGGTAATTTGGATTTACTACAATCGGCAATTCTTTGGTCTGGTCAAAAGACAATCCTTGCAGAAAAATTATGAAGATTTAAAACTTATTTTACTTTATTACTTAATAAAAGTCAGTTCAACTCTAAAAAACCGTCAACAGATGATGACATTAAATATTTAATTCACTATTGCAATCATAATATGCTACTTAGGTACACTATTATTTTAATTTTCCCACGATTGTCCCTTATTTATACACTTTCCATTTACTTGTATATTTGATCTGATCCGAACAGATTACTCGGCACATAGACATAATTATAACACCTTGACTGATAGACATATAAAATTACGAGCTTATACTTTCACGGTCATTGTTAATGAATCTACTTATATATATACATAGTAGTAGGTACACTCACTGTCTCCAATCCTTACTCTCAACGGTATACGGTACGTAGCAACAATTCAAGGTAAATTTTGGAATTACCGGTTTTCAAGGGCCCGCTAAGCTTAAGAATAAAATATTTTTGGTAGAACCGGTTCACTATAAAATATTACTACAGCGATTTATTATGTGAATTATAACCAACCTTCGTGGTGTCAATTTCTTGAGTGATGTATAAAGAGGTTGAATTCATGCAGGAAACATCCATCCTCCGAGCCCTTTTCCCAACTATGTTGGGGTCGGCTTCCAGTCTAGCCGGATGTAGCTGAGTACCAGTGTTTTACAAGGAGCGACTGCCCTATCTGACCCCCTCAACCCAGTTACCCAAGCAACCCAATAGCCCTTGGTTAGACTGGTGTCAGACTTACTGGCTTCTGACTACCCGTAACGACTGCCAAGGATGTTCAATGACAGTCGGGACCTACAGTTTAACGTGCCATCCGAAACACAGTCATTGGTGTCTAGATATACTTAGAAAGTACATACAAACTTAGAAAAGTTGCATTGGTAAGTACTTGTCTGACCTGGAATCGAACCCGCGCCCTCATACCCGAGAGGTTGGTTCTTTGCCCACTAGGCAACCACGACTTTTTTCATGCAGGAAACATCACACCTGATTTTGAAGTTGCATAATGACAAGTCGTGTTAATTTTGTAACAGAGTGATTACACCCATAATTAAGTGACCGATTTGGTTACCATCACCTAGAAACGACTTTAGATTACAGAGCATTCGGCCCTCATCTCTCCTTCCTCCTTGCCTCCGCCAGTAATTCTAAAAGCTCTGTCCAACTTGGAATGAAAGCTAAGTACCTCTGTTCCATAAAGTATTATGTCAGTTTATAGACTCACTAGCTTTTGCCCGCGACTTCGTTCGCGTGGAATAGAGACTTCCGGCAGATTTTTGGTTTGACCAATAGATGGCGCTATATGTCCGGATTAAATTTTATTATTTTTATATTTTTTGTAATAAAAACTATCCTATATCCTTTCTCAAGTTCCATACTACATATGTCTGTACCAAATTTCACACAAATCGGTTCAGTAGTTTAGGCGTGAAGAAAAGACAGACAGACAGACAGACGGACGGACAGAAAGACAGACAGACAGAGTTACTTTCACATTTATAATATTAGTTAGGATAAAGCATTGAAATTGTTTTGAAAAATAATCGACGAACCTAAATACTTACACATGAAATGTTTGATAAATACGATATTACCTATAACAGAAATGATTCATAGTTCATTTGTTCAGGTTTACTTGATTTAGGTACTTATGTATGAAGGCCACGTGAAAGAGAATTAATTTTATTTAGTCACATGACATTACGGAATAAAAGAAACTGTTTAAGTTCTCCACCACTTTGGACAAGGATAATGGCATTTTTAAAAGTAGGTTCATGCTTCAACGACCACATTGGTACTTTATAAGTACTTTGGGCAATATTTACGCAAATAGCTTCAAAAAAATATTAGGAGAAACCCCACACCACCTTATTATAAAAAGTGGTTTTAAAAAAGTACCAGGTTTTGCACCACCTTTAAACCACCGCCCCGAACAAAATCAGTGGACTAAAGCTATTACTAAAGCGGGCACTTCTTAAAACCACGTTTTATAAAAAGGTGGTAAGAATTTTGAATACATTGACTCGAGGTTTTGCCTGAGTCAGCATTTGTGTATTTTTTGTGTTGTAACAAGCTGAATAAGAATCGACAGGAAAACCTACCTAAACCAACCCTACGGGCAGTGTAAATAACGAAAATATTTTCTCATGAAACTTGCCATATAATATTTTTAGAAAATTGTTTTTTTTTTTCTAGCGTAATCATCAATCTATACATATAATAAATCTGTAGAAAGTGATTGTTTGTTCGGGATTCACGTAAAATCTACGAATTTAATGCAGACAATGCTTATATACAAAAGTTCTACGTAACTTGGGGTATTACTTAGGCTTTGTTTCATCGAAATCGGTTCACTCTATCAAAAGATATGATTAATTTAGTGAATTCAAGATGTAAAATATTACGACACGCAACCTGTTTGACAAAACAGTACAGGTTAAAGTAGCTCCATCTGTGGTAAATAAAATACATCAAGAAGCGAGGTGGTAAATAACAATGAATTACCATTTACATTCTTTATATACTATTATTTCAATAGATGGAGTTGTGTATTTTCCGTAATTCACCATATTTTAACACGTAGTGTAATTTTTCGATAGACATTTCAATAGTGTTTGTCAGTTTGCCGTGCCACATCAAAATCCAACTATATTATTGCCTTGATGAAAGGAAAATTAATAGATCTCAGCCAAATTTAAAACGGTGCCATCTAAATTATTTTTTGAACATTATGTCAAAAATGATGACTTTAGTATAACAATTAATTATAATTTAAAGTTACAGATGGAGTTCATATCAGGATTTTTTCATAAACATAGTTTAGCTTATCTTCCACTAATGTGGTGGCCTTAAACAAATTACTTTGAGTGAGTAGTATTATTTTTTCTGATGCAAAATATGAAAACTTAATCCTAGAAGAAATCAGGATCTATCTCTCGCAAGCGCTGCTAAGGCGATTATCACACTGCCCCGCATGATGCAGCGTAGTGCGTGGATGCGTTTTTTTCCGTTGTATGGAAATATCTCCGTTTGTATGGAAAACACGCATAGTCCAACACACTGAAAATGCATCCACGCGCGTTCATGCGGATCACGCACATACATGCGGAGAAAAACGCACCCCCGCGCGTAGGTGCGGGGCGAGAGCACACTGAATCCCGCAGTGACGCGCGTGATTTTGAATGGGCGTGACGTGTATGTTTGAAAATGGAACTCGATGAGAGCCGTCGTGCGTGAAATAACAAAACGCACCTACGCGCGTGAGTGCGTGAAAAACCCGCACGATGATGCAGATCTGCACTCCCGCAGGAACGCGCGTAGGTGCGTCGACACGCAAGATGCAGCGTGATGCGGGGCAGTGTGAAGATCCCCTAGCGTGAGATAATGTAGGCTTCTGTAGCTTTAAAAACCAGCCCAGATACAAAGTGCAGATAAGAAATGGGAGCTGCCTTATCGCGTCTGAAAACGTACAAAATACGCGTCGCATACCAGAGACATGCTTACTTTCAACTTCCGATCGCAATTAATACACTGTTCACGATTACGAACAGTCTCAGTTAGACCCGAGCCAAGTCTAAAAAAAAACCTTTTATATAAAACTACGTTTGATATCATCATCATCCTCCGAGCCTTTTTCCCAAACTATGTTGGGGTCGGCTTCCAGTCTAACCGGATTCAGCTGAGTACCAGTGCTTTACAAGAAGCGACTGCCTATCTGACCTCCTCAACCCAGTTACCCGGGCAACCCAATACCCCTTGGTTAGACTGGTGTCAGACTAGCTGGCTTCTGACTACCCGTGACGACTGCCAAGGATGTTAAATGACAGCCGGGACCTACAGTTTAACGTGCTATCCGAAACACAGTCATTGGTGCCTAAGATATACTTAGAAAGTACATACAAACTTAGAAAAGTTGCATTGGTACTTGCCTGACCTGGAATCGAACCCGCGCCCTCATACTCGAGAGGTTGGTTCTTTGCCCACTAGGCCACCACGACTTTTGATATCATTCAATTACAAAGACAGAATTGTTCTCTGTTGCAAATCCTATCCACCTATATCCTATCCTAATCCAGAATGCATTGCAGGTGTGCATTGCACAAAAACCAATGGTATCCTATTCGAGAAGTCAAAAGAGTTGACCTGCCAACGTCAGCTTCTGCGCTAAGCAAGTGTTCTTAATAGTACCATCAGAATTACATTCATCGTTGAATGAGGTGAATAAATTTTCAGAAACCACAATAACAGTAGGAGCCAAAGCGTATTATCGCTTCATAGAGCTCTGATTGGCCCCAGGTGACCAAGTCAGGTCTGATTTGTTCGTTCATCAGATCTTTGAAAGTGTTTCGGTGGATACTTACTGTCGTCCTGTTTACGTGTGACACAAAATATGGTATATAAACGTCCTCCGCAAGAGCGAAATTTTCGCAGTGTGCGGTAGTGACGCACAGTATACCTACAACACTTATGTTTCTTTTGATTTGCTGGCTCCACCAAGAAATGACAAATTGCGAGCGTACATTTTGAAAATCTTGGCAAAACTGCAGGTTTCAAGTACGAACACATGAAGTGGACTCTCTCAGATACGTACATTTTGCCTATTCGTGAACTAATGCAAACATTTCGGTAGAGTCCCGGCTTAGGCCACCACATTAGGCGTGCGCGATCCTCGGGCGTGTGAGTAGCGCGGGCGCCGCGCGTGCGTCGCGAGCGCGTTGAGTGAGCGTCGCGTTTTGCTGCCCTGCGGCATTTGTAGCGCGCTCGCGGCGCGCACGCGCCGCTCTCCTTGACGTTTAACTGCTAAGGCGTTTAGCGGGCGGTGGGGATAGCGGGCGAAGGGGTAAGAACGCAACTCGAGCGCCGCGTGCTCGCCGCGAGCGCGTCGCTTGCACTCTTCACACATGCCGCAGGGCAGCAAAACGCGATGTTCACGCAGCGCGCTCGCGACGCCCGCGCTTCTCACACGCCCGAGGATCGCGCACGCCTAATTTGGGGTCAGCCTTACCATAGTGAGTAAGTGAAACTATCCTACCCTATGCGCCTGCTGATGATGATGACTCATTTCATCATCCATCCAGCTATTCCCCAACTATGTTGGTGTTGGCTTCCAGTCGCCGAATCTGTTCGAGTACCAATGTTTTGCTTGGAGCGACTACCTATCTGTTCTCTTCAATCCAGTCACATTACAAGACATTATCCATGGTGAGACTGACAGACTTTCTGGCTTCTGATTAGTCACAGCAGCTGCAGAAAATGTACAAATGACAGCTTTGTCAGACTCAAAGCATATAGACATAGATTATAGCTGTTTCCTGTGAAAATTACTTACGCACTATACGTAATAATTTTCCAAATTGGCTGACTAGATCCAGAGATATTCACAACGTCACAAACTTTACTTCTTTTGTTTAGATAAATGGTCACATCCACAACACAACCTTGATCATTGAATCTATGCGACTGCTAAGTGCTAATCCTAATTATACTGTCACGTGAAAGAATGCACCTACGGGATAAGTAGTATTTTGACTATTCTATATTGCCCACGCAGACGAAGTTGCGGGCAACAGCTAGTCAAACATAAATTTTAGAAACTACAACAAATTAAATAAATATTGTTTTAATTGCAGTGCGGAGTTCAACCTGGGCCAAAGATCATTCGCTGCTGTTTATCGACAACCCTATAGGCGCCGGCTTCAGTTTTACCAACAGCCCTAAAGGTTTCATACAAGATATGACCACGGTAAGAACCTTACACAATACCTTTTAAGGTAAAGCAAAGGCAATTTCTTATGCGAATAGACTATAAAATTATATGGCTATACGATGTAGGCAATTTTATGTTAAAATGCTATTCATAAGAAGTTATTCTTAGGTCTACAAAGATGTAATGCATGTAGATAATAAACCACTTACGATTTTCAAAGAAACATCAAAATATAAATATGGATGGATGGCCTTCTTTGATTTTTTTCAATATTTTAGCGATCAAAGTTTGATTGCGATTGCGGTGATACTTAAATCAATATGAAGTAGTTAGTTAATTCAAGGTCGGAATCCATTAACATATTTAGGTACGCACAAGATTGAAGATACGACCATGTTGACACATATTTGGCAGATATTAATTTTTATCGAAGGTGAAGGATTTTACATATCTTTTCAAAGCTTTTCACTATTTTATATAACTTTTCTATTCTTAAAGAAAGCTTTTTACTTGCCTTGTCCCTCAAAGTAAATGGGTGCTGAGTGATTTTACCAACATTTTATGATCTGAATAAAGTCTTCAAGAACTAACTATGTCAGCTATGTGTTGCTAGATGTACATTTTCCCTTAAAAATTAATAGAACAATGGCGCACCAAATTACTCAGATATTGTCCATTAGTCAGTTAGTCTATCTGGTAAAGTCATCTACAAGTACTAATATTATAAAGCTGAAGAGTTTGTTTGTTTGTTTGTTTGAACGCACTAATCTCAGGAACTACTGGTCCGATTTGAAAATTTAGCAGAAGCTAGTTATTTTATATTTCTACTATTTTCTGCCAGCGGTTTCACCCGCATCCCGTGGGAACTACTTCCCGTACCGGGATAAAACGTAGCCTATATATAGCCTTCCTCGATAAATGGGCTATCTAACACCGAAAGAAATTTTCAATTCGGACCAGTAGTTCCTGAGATTAGCGCGTTCAAACAAACAAACAAACAAACTCTTCAGCTTTATAATATTAGTATAGATATTACTATTTTTGTGGATAATCATCAAATGATTGCCACTCTGGGTGCAGCGTGAGAAACAATCCCGCAGCCCAGGTAGATCTAAAATAATACTCAGGATAAAATGATACTCTATATTAAAACAAGGTGATCAATCACTGTTTCACATGTGAATGTTTTTGCTCCACAATAGACAAAACAAACAGTATTTGCAATTTGATTAGGTAGCATAAACGAGTGTTGAACTGTTCATACAAAACAATAGACAACTGGTTTCTACGTTGTTTTTTGTTGAAAGTTCGATGAAGCGTGGCGATAAACTTCCGCGTATGAATTGTAAAGTTGTTCATTTATTCTATAGAGCTCCTGTTTTAGAACATATTGTCATTATTTTTAATAAAAGAGATTTTGGTGTTTATTTTATTCTACAATGTTACCTAATCGTGACTAGTTGGCCGAGTAAGAGCCTATTTTTCAATAACCAGACAATTTTTATCTCAAGAATATGTTTGATGTTAGGACAGCTTTTGTATAGAAAATATGTAAATAAATCCGCTATATTTATTCCACAGTCGGAGGTTAAATGTGATTGAAAAATCGGCCTTTAGAAGAATTTTCTGAGTTTAAACTTTTCTTCCAAGAAAATCTTCAGGCACCCGGATACTATAAAAGATCATATGTCACGTCCTGCTCCATGTTTTTAGAATACTATGTGGTCACAATAGTATTTAATAATTATGATCACGAACTGCACCTAGATTTGTGCAGGTTTTTCCTATATCATAGATAACATAGATCACGAATTCACGAGTAAGATAAATTACTAATCCAATTATTTACATATTTAGAAACATAAATATTTTGTAGATGCTGCGTGTTTGTTATGCATAAGCCACCTTAAAAAACAAAGGAAATCTTTCTTAGTCACTTTAAATTGCCTTAAATTGATACAGATTGTCTACATTAGGTACCGTGAAAACTGAGAGGAGCTAAAGATGAAAATGACTGATAAAGAATAAAAATTATGATTGCATAATTAAGTTATTTTTTAATGTTTTTTTTTTTTAATCACTAATCCTGATATCCTGAAAGATTAATTAGATTACAGAAAGAAAAATCTACCAAAAAAAAATACAAGTATTTTCATCATATGTTCCAGTGTTCGACGCACCTATACAAGGCTCTACACCAGTTTCGGCTGGTGTTCCCCGAGGTGGCCAAAGCGCCGCTGTACATAGCCGGAGAGTCTTACGCCGGCCGATATCTACCAGCTCTCGGCATCAAGATTCTAGAACAGGACCACAATATCGGACTGCTGGATGTTAATTTACAGGTATGTATATTGTTCAATTGTCCAACTTAGAAAGCTAATTGTAGTCGGTCTTGTAGAAGAAAAGTCGTCGCTGTGTATCGCCAACCCGCTGGACAGATCCTTGAAAGACGTTTTGTATGGCCAACAAGCGAATGGCCGATGACAGGAAAGACTGAGATTCCTCGCGACCCTCAGTCGTGAGGGATCGAAGAACAAAATAAGTTTTGTTCATGGTTATTTTCCCTTTTTTTGGTACACTAGAAATCTTCAAATGATGCCTCGCCGATTGTGTGTCAAACTTTTGTTGGTTAGAACCACTTTGTGCCTTCTTAAGCCCTTTGTGTTGAAAGGCCATTTCAATCTATTAGATACTTCTTTGGCCGGCGTTGCTCACACCTCTTTGAGACGTCACCTATTAACTTAGAACTAAGGAATTTGTATTTGACTTAATTATAGTTGAGCACCTACCTGTATTATCTGAGCTGTTAAAAGTTGTCTAATAAGTTTGTGTGGGTTGCGTATTCAGGGAAAAATACTCTTAGTCCAATTCCCAGAACACTTCTTACTTATAAAAAATACAGAATTGAAATAAAAATATTGCCAAATCATTTTCTAGTGTAGTACTTAGTAAGGTACTCATAAAGTGTACAAACAGAGGTTGCTCAACAAGTACCTACCTATGCTAACACATTAAAAAACTGCTCAATTGAATAGAGGTCAAATAAACTGACACCTCTTAAATAACGGAAACTATTCGAGTTAATAACGAAGCAATCTCAATGCAAGTCAATGGACACAAATGACACCAAATGATAAATGTCAAAACTAATTGACAAGGTCAATTTAAAATCGTTTGCGGTTCGTATCCGTGAAATCGTTTTTGGTTGTAGGTATGTATGCAAAATGAAACTAATGATGGTTAGCATTGATATGCCTTAGTAATTACTGACCTATGTAAAAATATGGTTTATTGTTAGATAGGGTACTATATTTATGGTTTATGTTATTACTTTCTTTGAGTTGTACTTACCGGTTAATTCAAAACATCGTAGTTTTAATAGCGACACTTACAGGAGCAGACACCAATAATCTGCATAACCTTGATGAAAACAACCACAATGAAAAATCTGTCTGAATTTTAAATAAAAAAAGTATCCAAAATATTTTTCGCAAACCGTATCGACCTCAAAATTCGACAAAAAATTGATACTCAAGAACTCTTTTTTAATCTCAATGATATATTCAAAAGTTTTTACGTTGACCTTACCGATTTCAATAGACTGTTAATAAGCTAGTTTTTTTTTACAAAAATCTAGTTTTATGTTTATTCTCAGTACCTATTTCCCTTTAGTAAAGCTTAAATCATCTTGTATCTAATCTACGGTTTTAGTAAAAACCATTTTTTTACATTGACGCACTTCATTTTTAACACGCTTTTATATTAGCTTCTCTTGTAACTGACTCGGTACGTATGTTAGAAAACTTTGAATCCCACTTCCCGGACCTCGATTAGGATATTTTTTTAGTCAGGATGGTTAGACACTACCTGTAGTGTCTAGGTTTTGAAACTACGGATGCAAATACTTTGCCTGCAAAGTATGTATTCGGATCCGTAGTTTCAAAACCTGTATGTATATTTATTACCAGTCCGATTTATTTTAAATTAACTCAGACGATCGAATTAATTCGGAAGTACAAATATAGGTATTCTGTTATCAGGAAACGTTTTCCATGACGATTGATTGACGTAACCTTCTCACACCGGACATACCGTAGTTATCAATGTTTGTATAATATTAATATCTAATATCTTGCTCTACATAAATACTCGATTGAATAAAATTAGTTAAGGTTACAAAAATATACAGTTTACTATTTTTTTTCTATTGCACGTAAAAGTATATGTAAGTATAGGGTTTAAAATTATGTATCTATACTTATCTTATAATTATGTATTTTATCTACATATTTGAAATAAGTACAAACATTATTCTGGAGAATATAGAACATATTTTCTAGTATTTACATACATTACATATTATATTTTACATTGTTACTTACAGCTTTAGCTGAAAGTTCTGTATTTTTTCTGTCAATACGTAATCTATTTATTGAAATGTTCCAGGGTATAATACTTGGCAACCCAGTGCTGAGCCGGGACAGCATAGCAGACTACAGTTCGGTGTACTACCAGTGGGGGTTGATCGACGGCCAGGGCTTGCTGGCAGTCAAGCCGCTGCAGGAAGCATATGACAAAGCTATTACTAGAGAAGACTCCGATTCTGCGTCTTTGGTAAGTTAAGAAAAAAGAGTTACATGATCAATGACCGTCTTGCCCATATCTTAATTTATTTTGGAGTCGGTGCAGCATGTTTTCTTCTGCCATATTTCTTTATCTGAAGCCTTGACATTTTCGTAATATTTTCTTCCACACAATCCATCCATGGTTTCTATGGTTACCCTCTATTGGTAAACAATTCACGTTTCCATGGGACGTTCATATTTATTAAGAATCAGAGATCATTCTAAAGATATGATTATTCTAATGAATGTAAAAATCGTTCTTAATTTGAACAACTGGAGGTAACCACAGATATTATATACAGTACAGATAATCTTACATCTATATTTGTATGCCGATCGACGATAAATATTTTTTCTACGTTCCAGCTTCGAGAAGAACTTCTAAACCGGCTAAATGACATAGCAAGACAGCAACAGACTTTCAACATCTTAGTGGACGACCTATCTCATCTGGATGACTTCGTCAGCTACATTCGAAGACCCGAAGTGACTGAAGCTCTGCACGTCGGCAGCATAGAGTTCGCCTTCCATAACGCAACAGCTCATAATATGCTCACTCCTGACTTCTTGAGCGAAGTCCGATCGAAGGTGGAAATGCTGCTCAATCATTATAGGATACTTATTTATTGGTAAGAATAATGCGTTTCTTATTTATTGGCAAGCATAATGTTTATTATGTATACCAACGCTACAGATATGATTTGTATATAAGGTCTATACGTAGGATTGTGATAAGAGTAATGGGAGGGTACAAAGGAGTACAAAAGGGTAGATCATAAGGGAGTTTACTGGGGGAGTACATATAAAGGAGATATAATTGTGACGTCACAAATAAATTAAAAGCATGCCCACACTGCCCCTCCGTTACCTAAATCCGCTACTTATTAACAGTACAAATTAAATAAATCAGAAGCCAGCTTCCGACCATTACATAACCGGAACGACCTTCCTACCTTTCAATTCATGAATATTAAACCATAATGTTATTTGCAGTGGGTCTGTAGGTCCCAGCTGTCGTTGAACATCCTTGGCAGTCGTTACGGGTAGTCATAGGCCAGTAAGTCTGACACCAGTCTAACCCAGGGGTATCGGGTTGCCCGGGTAACTGGGTTGAGGAGGTCAGATAGGCAGTCGCTCCTTGTAAAGCAGCTTGTGATGATGAATGTTATTTGCAGTGGGCAGATGGACCTGACAGCTCCGTGTGTGCCCAACGCCAGAGCTCGCAGGAAACACTGGCACTGGAACAAACGGGAAGAATTCCTGAACGCATCGCGTACTCCTTGGTGGTTTAACAATAAAGTCGCTGGGTAAGTCATCAATGGAATGCATGGAATCAATCATATTCATGCAAATGGTCTTCCTTTTTACATTGAAGTGGGTGAAGCTTCCAATAAGCTTGTGGATCATACAGCACAAATAAACTCTTTCAGAGTATTTTCAAGAGCTTATGAACGATAACCGTATTTTTTCGAGTTTACTAGTCTTTTTTTTGATTGTTAAAAATATATTACGCAACCCCGACGTTCCTATTGTCGCAAGGCGGCATGTTAATTTTTTTTTATATGAAAACTGTGCTCTTTATCTTCCAAAGTTCTTCATTTCATGAGTTCTTAGCGTTTTTTTTCTAATTTCAGCTACGTCAAAAGCGGAGGCAGCTTAACAGAAGTCCTAGTCAGAGGTGCAGGGCATCTGGTCCCTCTAGACAAGCCAGCAGAAACGACGGAACTAATCACTCGCTTCATTAAGGGCCTAGCCATGCCTTTACCTCCAGACTACCACATTATGGCCCAAGATACCGCGAAATACATTGATGATGAACTAGAAGGTATTTCCAAGACTATACTAGAAGTTCCTATTGTGTCCCCATCAGGGTCTCAAACTGTGATGGTAGTGAGCATAGTATTAAATGTGCTGTTGATCTTAGCTTTAGTTTGTGGTGTTGTGTATGGGTTACGATGGAAGAAACGGACTGATGCGTACTTGTACAACACGGTCGACGAAACCAGTATTACTTCCACTATGTTTTAAGGAGTTGTCAGGATTCCGTGCTGAGCATTGATTTATAGGTTGTGCGACGTTGATGAACAGGGTTCCTGTACCCAGTAGACCAATTTTTGTATTGGCCTTTTTAAGCACCTAGATTCGGGAGTTCAATACGCTAGAATTGTGTAAGTTTTTGGCCAAGAAGTTGATGGTGGGTTGCAGTGTTTACAGTTTGTGAGTAGAGTGGTCTTAAAATAGGAGCGCATGTTTACTTTCGTCTTCAGATCTCATGCATTTGTTGTATTTGTATTGTTGATGAGTAATATACCTAATATAGTGATGTATAATCAGCTTAATGATTTTGTAGCATTCGAAATGATGGTAGGTACATAAAATGCATTTCGGCATTTAAATAATTGGATGAAAGACATTGAACGCGAGAACTAGTCTACGATATCTGCCAAGACCCTGTATTCCTCAGTGCCTTTTAGATTTAATACAATCTGTTGTAAATATGATATAATTAATATAATGAATAGAAAATAAAATATATTTTGTACATAAAGTATAGCATTTATTTGAACTCCTCTATGAAACTGTCGATTATGTACTTTGCGACTTCTGGTTGGTCAATTGGCACCATGTGGCCAGCACCTCGAATGAGAACATCCACGAAATTTCCACCTGCTTTCCTGTATCTGAAATATAAAATTAAAATAACTGTCATCATTGTAAAACCTTGCAGGAGTAATTGGACACTTGAGTGTTGTATATTTGGTGGTTTTAATTTTTGAGAGGCAAAAGATCGTAATCTTTTTCACGTTGTAATTTTAATTAAAATTTCTGACTGCGAGACTATCATGAGTAATTTCCCAATGTTCACTGTACACCAACAGGCAACTAAATGAATCATAGCAATAAGTCTTACCCGACAACAGATCCGTTAGCGTATCTGCGCAGGCGGCGGCGCGGCGCCTGCGCGTACGACTCGCGCCGCGACCACCGCAGCGTGTCGTACATGTGCTTCGACAGGCTGTAGCCGAGGATTATGTCTAACTGACCACTGGAAGGAGATTGGAAATAAGGGGGAAATAAGAAAGTGTACATTGATGATAAGGCGACTATCTTACATTGTCCAGTTTAAAAACGTTATACACACATATAGCTTACTATACAATATATAGCATACAGCTTAAAAGCAGTCAAAGCCGTTACAATATAACAAGGTACACCGAGCCAATTAGGTGACAACTTAATCTTGCCCTATAAAGAGCCTCTCACCCTAAAAAAAGGCAACGTCGTGTCTTATACGGTCCAAAAAGAAGCCTTTAACAATGACATGAATAATTGTTAATCAATGGTTAATTCAAAATCAAAAAATGATTGCTGAAACTTTGTGCATGACTCAACATTAATTTACTACCTACAAGATTTCCAAAGTTCTAATGGTTCATATCCTTACCTGTAGCTCAAAACTCCATAGTGCTCCAAAAGCTCTTCGACAAAAGGCTTAGTGCTATTAGCGAAGTCTGGCAACATTTTCTCGTATACCAGCTGGTTGTTATAGTCAAAGGTAGCGTTGCCCACGTGTATCTGCTCTCTGACTTCACTCCTATTGATGAACTCTTCGAATTCGGGAGCCCCGGTTGAAGGCTCCTCCACAAAGTTGTATATGCTGACGCCGCTCTGTTTCTTTATGTATTCTATTGTTTCGTTGAATTTCTGAAAGGAAAAAATAAGGACTATGTAACGGCAATAAACAGGTATGCAAATTCTGTATTTTTTAGGAAAAACTGTGTGTATGAATGTGACTTCATGAAAAACGTTCTTAGTGTTCACATGAAATGGAATTCTTGTTTCGTGGCTTGTGTCTTAGCTTATATTTTTGGCTGTAAAATTGTTTTAACGTAAGTAGTCTTATATCAACCAAACTTAAGAACGTAGATAATATTTTCAATACCATCATCATCAGTGAACTTACGTTAGCAGCATCAACCATCTTCTTGCTATCAATGAGCTTGACGACCTCTTCCTCCAACGTCTCTAGGTGATCGATCTGATGACCTTCCAAGATGCCTAGTACCTCACACATGGTACTGTAGTGCATCATGTGCCGGAGTTCTACCAGACCGTTGCCAATTGCTATACCCTGGAAAGGATTTTAACGAAAAGGTTGATAAATTGAAAGGTTCCAAACCTACATTTATGGTTTTGGACGTATGTATGGATGGGAGGACTCCCACTATTAGTAGGTACTAGATTTTGGATTTATATGGTCTTAATAGTTTTACTGACAAATGAGGCTTCTGATGAAATTGATCAAATAGCATAAGGGGCCGTTCAAATATTACGTAAGCAGATTTATTACAATTATTTACCCCCCCCCCCCACCTATCCCCCTTGTCAGCAAAAGTAAGCAAAGCTTTTACCCCCTCCCCCCCATGCTTACGAAAACATTTTTCAATTAAAAATGTATTTTTTTTATATTATAATTATAATGTTATAGTATCCGAACAAAACAATACACTGACAGAAGAAATTTAGACAAGTGAACAGCGCGCGGTAATTCCCCGAATCGATTCTAAAGCGAGTGCCTAAACGTATGCGTGTATATTTGCGAGAATCCCCGAAAATGCGTTTCGTTTTCAAGCATTGACAACGTGAGGGTTGCCATTCGTGTAAAAAAGTAAATATGTAACTATCGATGACGTAATCATCATCTGGCCTCCCCTACCCCCCATGTCATCCAAAATAAGCAAAACAAAGACCCCCCACCCCCCTATAGTTCTAACGTAATACTTGAACGGCCTCTAAGCACAACAGGTGAACTAGACAGATTAGACCCGGAGACAATGATCAATGATGCAATCTTTCTTACGCATTGGTAACTTTTGCAATAAAATCCGCTTCAAAATAAATTACGTCGTTATTATTGAAGTTTTATGAAGTTTATGGTGTATTGTATATTTTTTAACATCGGAAAATTATTTACTCTTTTCGTTAAAAATATGCTATGCCTTATACCTTCAAGTTGATATCCTCTTCTTTATCCTCCTGATTGTGTTTGTGGATCTGAATGGCGAGAGCAGGTACGTACTTCCCGGCATACGACTCGCCGATTACGAACAGCGGTGCTGATCGCAGCTCCGGGAACATCTCCAGGAACTGCTTGAGGAACTCCAGCATCTGTTCCCCGACCTAGAAACCAAAGTCGGATTATTGAAATTAGGCTATAAATCTGCTGTCGCAGAGACATCAATATGTTCATTTTTGCTTGCTCTTAAAAAATACGCTTTGACGCCTTTGACCTTCTAGCTTCTATAGTATTAGCAAGCAAAATTATTGAGAGGTTTCTTTAAGCAGTATCGCAGATTGAAATTGCATAATACAAGGGATCAGGCGATATATTTACAAAAATAGAGCAACCTAGGAAACGAAAGAGCATTGGGAAGCTAAGAAACCAACAAACTATTCTAAAAATAATTTTTTTAAGTCGTATTTTATGATCCTGGCCTGTGGAAGACACAAACCAGTAATCAGTAAAACCGTATTTTTACTTAACTGCGTCCTGAACTGGTTTTCATTTCAATAGGTTCATAAAGAGTAGGATGAGCTCAGCTAAACATCGTTGCAATACATTTGCATAAAATAGATATTTAACGGCATCAATAACATTAGGTACAGTTACTTAGACTTGAAAACAGATAAACTTTACATCTAAAGCATATAAAATGACGCTCAGACTAAGCGTTCTATGTTCTATGTTTAATCACACTCACCAACAGTCTTACGAGAAAGAGGTCTAAATATGGAAATAAATACAAGACAAAACAGTTAACGATCATTCTATAGCATTACTAGATACCTACATAACCATCTGAATTGTAGATTATTCTATCTATAACAACAGGCATGGTAAGACGATTGTGCAAGGTTTAAGAGGTTTGATTTCAACATACTATGAGCATTTTACTTATTCATATTGACTCACATCATCTTCATTGTCGGGATATCCATTCTCGTCATCCGTGAAGCTGAAGCCAGCACCAACCGGGTTGTCTAGGAACAACAAGGAGTGATCGGCCCATGACACGTTTCTTGATGCCACTGAAATTTTAGAAGATAGCCTCACTTTGTTATGACGTAGAATAAATCAGGTTTTGGATATAGGGTCACCACATTAATGAACAAAGCCTCTCTGTTCGCGACAAGTAACTAAAACCGTTTTCATGCAGTGTTCATCAGAAGGAAAAGGGATTCATGAGGAATTTTGGATTGCGCTCCTTGCAGGTTATTTAATGTAAAACAGTAGGTACCTATTCGCCAGACAAAGTATCAGAAAACGCAGCACGATATTTCATAAAAACCTGTCTATTGTCTAGGTTTTATCGGTCAGACATATCGTAAAAAGTGCGCCTAGTTGCATATTAACTGCCATGAAAAAAGGATCATCAAATTCTTTGCTTAGAATCTATTTCGCATACAATCAAACCTACTAATAGTAGATTTATTTGTAGATGAGAACCAACTGTTCCAAACTTGAATTGAAATTTCAGAATTAAGATATTAAATAAATATCTTCAACTCAATCACTTTGATTGAGTTCTTATGAAATACTTTTTGATAATAGGTACCTGCGTTTAATAAAATAGCTGGCCGTGACGATGGCGATATGAATTTATCATGCACATTGCATCGATAAAAGAAACAGTTAATCAATTAGCAACGAATATTATCCATGCAAGTGTTGTTGAATCGGTAAATGGTGAAAAATATTTGATTCCCCTCAGGATGTCCCTTAAATCATTAATATCATTATAGAAGCTTGGCGTTCACGATCTAATAACCATAAACTAAGTATTGCTACTTTTGCTAGGAATTTTTACAAAAAAGAAATATCAACTAGGTGCATACCTATTTACTGATTTATTGTTTTGGGTTAACTAATTGAAATTCGATACGAAAAATAAAATGCTTGCTGTTCGCTCCTTATATACTTAAATCAACGATAAAAGTTCGTTATGTAGTCCAGAAGCAAACGAAACCACGGGGAATTGTTAGTGGCTATTAGTACCTATAGTGGGTCTATTATGATTATGAGTCATGACTTGTTTATTAATGGTTACTTGCTTTTAAGGGAAAAAAACCGGCCAAGTGCGAGTCGGACTCGTGCACGAAGGGTTCCGTAAATTACAGTTAAATCAACCTATCTCAAAAACTATAAGAGATACTTTGATCAAACCAAAAATCGTTGAAAGAGTTAATTAGCATGCATCACCTCTATTTTTTTTAGAATTTTATACCCCGTAGTTATAAAAATAGAGGGGGGGGGACATACTTTTTACGACTTTGAGAGCTGATATCTCAAAAACCGTTCACTTTAAGAAAAATGTTTTTTAGAAAACTTTATATCATTTTAAAAGACCTTTCCATTGATACCCCACACGGGTATGTACATCGAAAAAAAAAATTTCATCCCTCAGTTACATGTATGGGGGGCCCCACCCCCAATTCTTTTTTTTACTATTTAGTGTCATATTTTTGTAGCGGTTCATACAACACATATTCCCATCAAATTTCATCACTGTAGTACTTATAGTTTCCGAGTAAATCGGCTGTGACAGACGGACAGACGGACAGACGGACATGACGAAATTATAAGGGTTCCGTTTTTGCCATTTTGGCTACGGAACCCTAACAAGTAACCATTAATAAACACGAACACAGAACGAACTTTTACGACCAACTTCCCAACTAAATATTTAAAAAGTAAAGGTACCTTTTCCATCCTCCACTTTGATGGGCCCAACGATATCAAAAAGTCCTTTCATAGACGAGAAGCCTGGACCTCCTTGCAGCCATATTATTAAAGGCGTTTCAGACAAGTCGGTTGCCGCGGGGAAGAACCAGAAGAATAAATTGGAGTTATATTTTTCCTTCACTGTTATGAAGCCTGAATGACTCTTGTAGTCCAGGAAATATGTTGAGTTTACTTCTGAAATTTCTCTGGCTAATGAAGCGCTGCCATTTTTAATGTAAGGTGTTAAAATGAGACAGTCTCCGCAGGAATTCTCTGCTGCTAATGCGATGCAGAAGACACAGCTGAATAGAAAAAAATAATATTATGTATTAAGAAACATGGTATTTGTTAAAGTGATCAAACATGTCAAGTGTAAAAATATAATAAATGGATGATCACCTTTGTGGTAAACCTACGCCAAAATGATTTTTTTTATTAAAAAAAAATGGGTATGCGTTTATCCATGAGTTAATCAACGACTTTTAACTGGTATCAGAATAAATAAGGAAAACAGTCAAAAAAGCCTGAAGTAACTATGGCAACGCTAATTTACACAAATACCTATCTACGTAACTAATAAATTATCGCGTACGTGCCAGTCGATTTTCCTTATTTTTCTTCACATGTAAATAAGCGTAACCGTAAGAAATGTAAAAATTAACTTGTATTTTTCTTAATTGCAAATTAATCGATGTTATCATTAAATGATTCAAATCAATGATTTAAATATTTCAAATATATGTGTTACTGATCAAGAACAAGCAAGCATAACAGACGTCTATCTATCTACAATCTTCAGATTATCAAGGGCTTGTCTATTCCCTTTTACATCCAAGGAGGTCCTGTCGCCCCAGTCGGTAATTTTGCAAGCACTCACCTTAATGCCGCCAACACTAGAATACCTCGCTCCATGACCGGCTACGGTGCAAACCAGTCTCGTTATGAACTTGTACTACATCATTATACTTGCACCTTACTTACTTATAACAAAACCGCGTAGAAAATTGATGACGAATATGAGGAATATTCAGTCTTAGGTAGGTAAAGAATAGGCAATTTTCCTTTTAGGAGTTTGAAGCTTAGAAACTAGGAAAAGTGGATTTAATGATAGTTTTTGAATTGGGTTGATCGGGTAACTGGGTTGAGGAGGTTAGATAGGCAGGCTCCTTGTAAAATATCGGTACTCAGCTGCATCCGGTAAGACTGGAAACCGACCCCAACATAGTTGGGAAAAGGCTCGGAGATGATGATTATGACGATTTCAAATCTCGAACATGTCATGCTAATGATGACGATGCGATATTATCAAATGTATGGCAGAATATGACAAACATAATTCGTAAATGGAACACCTCACTCAAACCTCAAACTGCGTAGGTTAACAATGATATACCTACCTTCGTTTACCTTGTGTAAAAGGGAAAGATAATTTAAGGTTTTGATATGTTTAATTTTACTTTTTATTGTCAAATGATAAAGATGGGAAAGTTCCAAAAGGCAAAGGCAAGGCCTCCAGTTGATGCCAGCCGTAGCCGCAAGTGGCCGCAACTTAAAACCTCCTCACAGCGGCAAACAGAAATGTCGATGACTCAACCAGAATCTCACGGAGGAGCCCCATAAAGATTCAACCACATTAACATAGGCTTAATAAACTTAATGTGTTTTTTACAAAGAAATCGCGTTCGAAATTAATAGTTTGGAAAAAAACCCCGCGAAACAGAAGCCGCTGTCCGGTTTTACGAGCGTGGGAAAATCAGTTATCAGCGAAGTCGAATCACGCACAGCGTAATTCGCCATTATGTATACATCCACGTATTTAAATGTATCGCATCGATGTTTGTTTTACTACGAACATCCTAAATATAGAGCAAATCACTTTTAAGAGCGTGCAAGAATCTATCGCGAATATCTGAGCGTGGGAGCGCGTTTATGCTAAGCAGGTCATTGGTACCCCGCGCCTTACCTCACGGTATACAGGGGGATGTCGAATACATGCGGAACAATAACATCGATATAGTTTTTTTTGAGATGAACAAAATACAAAGAGTGACATTCAAACAAATATTAATTTTACTGGTTTAATCAAAATTGCAATAGTTCCCCAATGTAAAACCATATTTAGTAGTAGACAATATTACTATCTCTCAGCTCAGCTATATAACAGGATTAATAAAAAAATTTACATACACAATCACAACTATTATGTCTGTAAAAAAATGATAGTGAACTGGATTAAGTCTCTCTCTTACGAGGATACGGAAGCTCTTCTGGTTTTTCATGAGTAATGTAACCACACGCTATAGCTATGCAAATCACCATACCACATCACTCTCTACACCACTCCACACCACACCACTCTTCACACCACATAACACCACACCACTCCTCACACTACATAACACCACACCACTCTCCACACCACATCACAACACACCACTCGTCACACCACACATTATCTTATCATATTGAACCACACTACATTTCACACACATACCATACATACAAACCAAAACAAAGTACATCAAGTTTCTTCAAAACATGTATGTACAAATTCTTATTTTATACTTACTGTTTTTTTTTTTTTATTACTATTATTTCTTTTTCACAATACCGAAATGTTCCACAAAGATACAAAGTAACATGTAACCTTATCTATGATATGGAAGAGCGGAGTCTCCTAACACAGGCATTGTTTGTCTAAAAGGAGGCTCCAAACACAATTCTTGTATATGGATCACTTTGTTATATCTAATAAATATTTTTTTTTTTTTTTTTTTAATCGTTGCTCTCTAATTTTAATAAATGTTTTTGAGGATTAGGTCCTTTAAATTTTAATTTATTTTTTTTAACTTTATACTTATTTGCTTTTGCTTTACCTAGTTTGAAATCTGATGATGAATGATTTCAAAGTAAGTATGTCATTTTTATTATGGGAATGAAAAATCAAGTAAATTACAATAAGCGTAACAAACTATCATCAGTTAATCAATTTCCAAACATTTTTTTTTACTAAAAAAATAATCCAATAACAAACAAACCAAAGCACCCTGTATACAAGATCGAGATAAATCCAAGTTCAAGACGCAAGTGCACGTTGAAAACTGGCTGACTATACAAAGTTCCCGTGGCTAGGACGCGGGCCCATTCCGCTGTGGCAGACGACACGAGAAGCACCCTCGCCTCATACTCACCGAATTCGATATGGACCTCCTTTTGACATTTGTCTTGTTGACGTAAGTGTTTCTTTTTCTTCTGTAATTAAAGGGCGGGAGTGTCTATGGTTAAGGGCTTTGGGATAGAGCTTTCGTTAATTACTTTTAGTAGGTACTTACTTAACCACAAACTTATCTATTTATTTTTATGGTTAATTAAGACGGTTAAGTTTGTCATTAATTGTTAATGTTGTTCTTCAGAAGCCGTTCATTTCGTAACAAACTTAATCAATAGTTTAAATTGCCTATGCTTACAATCTCATTATTAGAAATATTTTTGTAATTAAACCGGCGAATCATCATTTAATTAAAGTAAACCTATTAACCAATTCTTGTTTAACTTAATTTTGGTTTCAACATCGTATCTGTGTAAAGAAAACAGCGGAGCTTTATTAATTGCAAACCACAAATTGAACAAATCATTAATCAGGAAAATTGGTATCGTACAGGAGTAGGTAAGTACCTATTAGTCACAAATCAACTTTCCTTGTGGTTTTCTACACTTATGATTAACTCTATGCGTCGCTATGCGTAGTAAATGTATACGTAATTCATAAAGTAGGTAACTTAACTGACACATTATTGAAAGGTTTTTCACAATAGACAAACAGCTACGCGATCATACGTAGCGTCATAACGGTGACGCTATCCGCAAGCTCCAAGCAATAAATGTAACATTGCAACTGTTCAATGTGGCTTATACATTTTGCATTCCCGGGTGAATTAGAATTTGTTGTTGATACCTGCTATTTGTGCCTACTACTATGTTTAGTTAAGGCATCCATGATTCCCTTTTAACATTCTAATCAAGACTATTGCGTATCACAGGACGCATATCCTTACCAATACTATTACGAATGGCAAACTGTGTTACTTAGTGTTACCCTTTCACGTAAAATCTGCTGAACCAAATAAGAATAAAATGAGGCTTCGAGATAGTGATGCCCCAGAGTTAAAACTAGTTTCAATCCGGGAGCGGAATGTACTCTGAGGGCACCTCAGAACAAGAACGAAGTTGCGGACGAAATTGAATCGCATAATAATGGGGACTACCAAATTCTCAACTACTAAATCTATTTCAATCTAGTGCCAGCTTCACATAACAGTTCCTACATAAAATGTACTTACCTACTTACACAGATGCCTACATCAAGGACTAACTGCGGACCGGTCGCCTCTCCCCGACCTCCCACCGGGAGAGGCTCCGGAGCCCATTCTAACCTTTATGGAGAGGACCTACAAGACTGGCCGTGGAAGAACATCGTATGACGCGGGTTCACCTCTCCTCCTCACGCCGTATATTGAGGAAAAGAAGCTGGATGAAGCTAGGAAAGCGGCCTATGTCGACCCGGAGTATCTGCTGCCCGGTATGGACAGCTATGCTGGGTATTTGACGGTGAGTTATACTATTGTTTTTCTGGTGTCTATAGGTAGAATATATATCGTACTGCGCTTTCAGGACAGTTTTAATAAGTTAGGTTCTTCTTAATGCAACTACCATCGAAGGAATAATTAAGGATTTCAGTCCAATTTATATTAGTATTTTGGTTTTAGTATTTGTTTAAAGACAATGCCGTTTTACTAATATCTGTGTACATATTTAATTACTCTCTTATATTAATAAAATAGTAAATAAAATCGGCAGTGTTTGCGTTTTGCTTCAAACAAACCGCTAACAAAAATAAAGCCAGTTTATATTTACGGTATTTCTGTAAACTACGATGATAAAGAATGCCGTTTTAAAAACAAGTTTAAATATTAAGAAGAAGACGCTATTATTCTTTGATAAACTGGAAATCAAATTAATTTCTCAATCGTAACAAACTGGAGCAAGGCACCGGGAATGTTCATCAATCACCGCCCAATTTTATTTTTTGGTGAGGGAAGAGATTAAAAATATCCAATGTGAATAGAAAAAAATAAATATGAATATAAATTCGTATAAAAGGTACTTTGCAATAAGTTTATACTCGGAACCTAATAGATATATTTTATGCTTGACAATTAACCAAGTCACCTTACTGGTTTTCAATAATGTCATAATATTAATGGTCTTGCAATTAGCGAAGCTCAATCATACTCTCGGTAGGTTGATGACAAGCGTAAGTAGGTGGACATATTTATTTACATACAATTAAACCTTCTTTGTCGTGTTCCTCCATATTGATTAGTATTCTAACTGCCTTCACATCTAATTAGCTGGTTACAAGCGAACTGATGCTATTAAATACAATCTCGATGTTAAAACCATCTTATCCTACGCTCTAATCCTAACAGAATGCTTAGAACGATCTTTTACTTAAGGTAATGAGAAAATATAGTGGAGAGAGTGTGTTTTGCACTTACCTGTATGATGTCAATACAGCGCTTTCATCAAACAAGGAAATATAGTTACAGGTAACATGCCTAGAGGAAAAACTATTGTGCAAATAATGTATTTACCTGATTCTAGACGACACGCGTAGGTAATTTTATAGCTAGATTTTTCTATAACAGGTGAACAAAGAATATAACGCCAACCTATGGTTCTGGTACTTCCCAGTATCTGGGAAATCAGTGGAAGACACTCCCTGGATCATCTGGCTTCAAGGAGGTCCAGGAGCTTCGTCGCTATATGGACTCTTTACGGAAATTGGACCTTTCTTTGTTTCTAAGGACAATAACTTAGAAGGTGAGAAACGTTTCAGATTTGACACTGTTGAATACTATTTTCTATGTATATAAGTTTTCTTAGGGAAAAAGTCGTGGTGGCCTAGTGGGTAAAGGACCAACCTCTCAAGTATGGGGGCGTGGGTTCGATCCCAAGTCAGGCAAGTACCAATGCAACTTTTCTAAGATTGTATGTACTTTCTAAGTATATCACCAGACACCATTGACTGTGTTTCGGATGGCACGTTAAACTGTAGGTCCCGGCTGTCATTGAACATCCTTGGCAGTCGTTACGGGTAGTCAGAAGCCAGTAAGTCTTACGCCAGTCTAACCAAGGGGTATCGGGTTGCCCGGGTAACTGGGTTGAGGAGGTCAGATAGGCAGTCGCTTCTTGTAAAGCACTGGTACTCAGCTGAATCCGGTTAGACTGGAAGCCGACCCCAACATGCTTGGGGAAAAGGCTCGGAGGATGATAAGTTTTCTTAGGGACTATTAATCGCGTCTAAATTATAAAGCTGGAGAGTTTGTGTGTTTATTATCTCATTTGATCAACTTACCGATTTGAAAAATTACTTCGGTGATAAATCTAGTCCATTTTATCAAGATCTATTTAGTCCCATTTGTAAGCTTTGCTTACTGTTACAGCCTTTTTATCGTCCCACTGCTGGGCCCAGGCCTCCTCTCACACGGAGAAGGATTAAGCATTAATCACCACGCTGGCTCAATGCGGGTTGGTGATTTCAGACTATATATACCTCTATAGTCCAGGTTTCCTCAAGATGTTTTCCTTCACCTTTTTATCAGCCATTGGTGTCTAAGATTACTTAGAAAGTACATACAAACTTAGAAAAGTTGCATTGGTACTTGCCTGACCTGGAATCGAACCCACACCCTCATACTCGAGAGGTTGGTTCTTTACCCACTAGGCCACCACGACCTATAGCTTTGCTTGATATAAAGAAAAAATCTCCCTTCAGAAATCCAACACTCGTGGGGTAAGAACCACTCGCTGCTGTTCATCGACAACCCAGTGGGCACCGGGTTCAGCTTCACCGATGACGACAGAGGATACGCCACCAACCAAACCACGGTAATCATTACTTAGTTCATACTTACGTCATTTGTTTTCACTATTAGTCATAATTGCTATGGTTTTCCGCAATAGCGAAAGTATTTTGCCCTAAGTAGCTATGTATGAATATTTTGATGTCATTGGTAACTGAAAAAATCTTAATAATTATTTATTATAAGTAGTCGTTGTCGTCGATTCAGCCGAAAGACGTTCACTGCTGGACAAAGGACTCTCCCCAAGTTCGCCACTTTGCTGGCCTATCTATTTATATATTTTTTATAACTACATACATAACTATTTTTTAAACATGATAATCGTAACTTAAGCTAATTATAACACTTTCAGATTGGAGAGAATCTCTACGAAGCGTTGCAGCAATTCTTGACAATCTTCCCGGAACTAAGGAAAGCTCCTCTCACGATAGCCGGCGAGTCATACGCGGGGAAACACATACCCTCGCTCGGAGTACAGATTTTGTGGCACAAACATGAGCGTGAACCTATTAATCTTCACGTACGTAAACCCTATTGACTTGACTCTTACACACTAGAAACCTAAGAGATTCCTGTGGTTGGAGAGCTTACTTACATACTGGCACATTTTCTTAGTACTTAAGTAAGTAATTGAGGAAGGCTAAAAAGGACTTATAAAAATACCACTCGTCCCATATCTCTCCTATAATAGCTCAATACAGATTTGGCCGATTGGTCTAGCTTGCGAGCTTCTTTTTTGGTTATTTGGTTAAGAATATAAAACTTTAATAAACTATCATATTCTTAACCAAAAAAATCTGCTCTTGGACTATGAGGTTGCTATAGCTCCATAGTACATTACTTTTATTTTATGTAGACGTTGACCAAGTGGTACAACCATTAGCCTGGTGACTTATGCTATATTTTATACGGGTACGGGAAGAAGTTCCCTCGGGACGTGGGTGAATCACGAGAAATAGCAAGTTATAAATAAGAAAGGAACTATTAATTTTTGCTCAATTTTTCAGGGTCTGGCCATCGGCAACGGTTTCATCGATCCCCTAACGCTGCAAAGGTACAGTTACTTCGTACGTGAGGTCGGCTTAGTTGACGACAATTCTGCCAACTTCATGAAGCACTTGGAGACGGCAGTCGTACAGTTCATCAATAATGGCGAGATGGTGAAGGCTTACGCTGTAAGTAACTTGTTTTTTATATTCTCACAACTCATACCTAAATCTCAATAGGAAATGATCTTGATTCCCATCACCGGCTAACGTGGGCCACGCGAACTTTCGTAAAATGTAAAAACTTCAGTAGCAAAAATAAAGCAAAATTCCAATACCAGCTCTACTAAAGTACACGTTACTTGAACGTGATTATCCTCTCTGAAACCACTGCCGATACGACTTACGTTATATGCATGATAGGTACGACCCTAATAATATATTTTTGTTTGTCCCCAGTACTACAACTACCTCCTCCAAATATTCTTGACTCGCTCAAAGCTTTCGAATCTGTACAACTACCTGCAAGATGACATCGATCTAGACGGAGCCTACATGGACTTCATTCAACGGAGTGAAGTCAGGAAAGCGTTGCACGTTGGCAACACCAACTTCACGTCTATTGGAGTGGTGTACAGGAAACTTGTGCCTGACTTCATGGGCAGCGCTAAAATGTGGCTCGAGGAGTTGTTGGAGAACTACAAGGTTATGCTTTACAAGTAGGTTAATTAGTGTTAACTGCCCGCCCTGTCATTATTAATGTAATCGATTAAATTCAAAAATCACGTCTTGATTAAATATCCAAGCTTTTTTTTTCTTCATTATGGCTTATTATATTATTTTAGGTTTTTATTATATTTTTTACTTACTGGCGAGTTCTACATTTATTTAAGTTTCGAGTTATAACGGACTCTTTAATTTTTTTTTTCAGTGGCCATCTGGACATCATAGTTGCGTACCACCCGTCAGTGAACACCTACGACTCGTTATCATTTTCTGGATCTTCAGAGTTTGCACAGTCCAAGAGATCACCCTGGTACCATGATGGCAAATTAGCTGGGTAAGTGTACTCGAGTACTTTACCAAAACACTTTGTATAAAAGGAACAAAACTATGACCTCGAAGTCGATATTCCTACTCAGGATAGTGTAAACTTTACAAATTACATAAAGCTATTGACTCTCCTCGTCCTGATAGCACAAAATCTACTGCTATTTATTCTAAATAAGTACACAGGGTCTCCTGAGACTTATTTGAACACAAGTATTTGTCAGTAGGTACCTAAGTTTTGAAAAAGTTTGCTAATTTAACATTTTGTTTCTATAGGTACTACCGAGTAGCTGCCAATCTGACAGAGGTCATGATCCGAGGTGCCGGTCATATGGTACCAGCAGACAAGCCAGCTGCCTCACTCGGTCTTATCTCTGCCTTCGCTCGGGGCATCTCACTGGACGATGATACTGGCAGTCTAGTGAACTCAGAAAAAAACTTGTCGCGACGAAGTCCCTTGCCAGTGCAGTAGTCGACTCGAAGATCTTACTATACGTTTACTTAGTTATATTCGGGATTGTTTAAACGATGGAAAGAAATTGCATAATTATTTTAATTAAATAAATAATGCCCAAAGTTGTTGTGGTAACTCTAACTACCTCCATATTCCCTATTGGCTCTACCATATACTATGGAATGAATAAACTTGATAGCAAGTTTATGACACCTGAAGGAGGGCTCGCGGCACTTGTTGGTAGGTAGCTCCGCGTCAATTGATGGTTGATGGTTGGTTATGCATGCAACATCGTGTATGTCCATGCAATATGCTAGTAGGTTCTGTCAACTACATAGTATTAAACGTAACGCGTATGTACTGATTGAATGTATATGTATACGGCTTAGTCTTATAAGGGGCAGCCTGGAAGGCCAATTAATTTGCGCAATATGCAATATTACGATTTGTGCTTTATTGAACATAGGGAGTTAATATTGAAGTTGAAAATATTGATTTTATTATAGATAATTTTTTTTACACAATATTATAATAATATAAGCTCAGTAAGTTTTGAAATGAAATGAAATGAAATGAAATTTATTTATTTGCCAGAATATAGGTACAATATGATGGTCGATACAATAAAAAATATGGTCTCACTATATTCGACTTACAATTTAGTCATGCAAATATTTATCTTAAGTTCTATTATCTAATAGCTAAGAAAGTACCTGCAATCATTTTGCATTATAACTATTTCTCCTCTAGGTACTCTTTGACTGTATAAAAACATTTATCAATAAGCCAATTTCTGAGGGATCTCTTAAATTTACTCATTGGTAGGTCTTTAATGCGTGATGGTAGCTTATTGTATATTCTAATGCACATTGGGTAACAATTTCTACGGTACAATTCGGTTCTCATAAATGGTAAATTTAATTTCTTTGGGAATCGACAGTTAAATGTGCAATCATCACCAAGTTTCTTAAACATAATATCTTCATATAATTTTGTAAATTTGCAAACTTCCTCTATATAAATGCATGCAAGTGTTAGAATTTTTAGCTGTTTGAAAAGCGGTTTGCATGATGTCAAATTATCCACATTACAAATAGCTCGAATACACCGTTTTTGTGAGATAAAGACTCTGCCAACATGCACCGAGTTTCCCCATATTAAAATACCATATCTTAATACTGATGCGACATATGCATGGTAGGCTTGCATAGTCGCCTGTTTTGTGGAAACATTACCTAATCGCCACAAAGCATATGCAAATCTGTCGATTTTTCCGCACACTTTTTCCACATGACCGCTCCACGAACATCGTTCATCGAGAACTATTCCTAGAAAGGTGGTTTTGTCCGTTTTATTTAATGGTTTGTTATTTAATTTTAAGTTTAAGCTCGTGTTAGTTTCATCTTTACAAAACCGCTCTACTAGATAATTTTTGGTCACCATCCGGCTACGGGACGCGGGTGAAACCGCGGGCGAAAGCTAGTGGTTCATAAATAAAGACGTGTACCCTGCAGCAGACAGTAAATAAAATTGCTGATAAAAAAGTTTCGATACTTAAAAAAAATATTTCAGTAACATAGCGAGAATTTCATCGCTACAATCTCAAATTGACAACATTGAGCTCTTTTTACAAACAGCAACACTAGTAGTGGTGACGTTTTCGAGAGTGCGCAGGCAAAGGGAACATTCAACGAAATAAAATAGGAATATTTAGATAAACGTACCGTAATTAATAAAGTATTCATAGTAAATATGATTATGTAGTTTTCTACTTGAAGGTTACGACAAATAACTGTATTAGCACAGTATTTTAGCAACGGAAGTCGTGTAATAACATCACGTCATGTCGTTCTATGTGGTTTGCGCATTGCTGCTTTTGACGCCTATTCGTGCGTTTTATTTGCCGGGTTTAGCCCCTGTGAACTATTGTATAGCAAGTGATGATACTAGCAAGTCGTGCAAGGTAAGCTATCTCTATTTATTGAAGGTTTCTTGTTTGTAATCATTACCTATTATCTTTTGCCGACAGGACAATCATTTCGAAGAAACTTAATGATTACAGTATTGTTCTTTTAGTCTGTTCTAAGACAGTTACAGTATAAGAAAAGATATTTCAAAGTTCGCATAGCAACGTAAAATACAACCGATTATTACAAATAGTTAAAAAACGCATAAAACACGATAACGGTATTAAATAAGCACATCCAAATGCCAATTAACGGATTGTTAATTTAAAATGTTGCTATTTCAGACTGAAATTCCGCTGTATGTAAATAGATTGAACACAGAAGAATCAGTGATTCCATTTGAATACCACCACTTTGACTTTTGTACTTCTGATGAGAGCCAATCACCTGTGGAGAACCTCGGGCAAGTGGTGTTCGGGGAGCGAATACGGCCGAGTCCATACAAACTTGAATTCCTCAAGAATGTGGAGTGTAAGCCTGTTTGCACAAAGACATACAGGGGCTCGGACACAGATTCTATCAAACGGTTGAACCTACTGAAGATGGGTATGGCACTCTCTTACCAGCACCATTGGATCTTAGACAACATGCCTGTGACTTGGTGCTACTTGGTTAATGAGGGCGGGAAGACTTACTGCAGCACTGGGTTCCCCATGGGCTGCCAAGTGCGTAAAGATATGGTAAGTACATCAATATGTGTTAACAATAATAGTTTTTAAGAATTAAAGAAGAATTCTCTATATTGATAAATTATTCAACCCAACATTTAATTTAACACACTTTCTCTATTCTTTTTAAAATACACCTCGCATGGATCAATAAGTTTTGTGTGTTTAATTATTTAAGTGGTCAATTAGTTAGATAAATACTATAATGCTAGTAGTGAAAGTTATTTCATGTGTTTGTAGTTATATCATGTGTTTGCATATATTAATATGCATACTTCTAGACTTCTAGAAAAAAAAATATCATTCCAACTCTTCATGGACTAAAATAATTTTTTAAATAGTAAATGTTAAATTATTGATTTACATTTTTGAAGGGCATTTGTAGAACTTAATTAGTCATTAAGATGGAGCACACCTAGGTACACACAGCTAATTAAAATATTACTATGTGCATTATGAAAACATACCTATTTACCAAATACTATTTAAACACCTATGGATTGAATGTCAGTTTTAACATTACTTCTTTACTTCACTACAAAAATTATATATGAAGGGAAAGATATATAGAGATATAGGAGTGATATACTATGGATAGGTTGTGTGAAAGAAGGTTTTGCTGGAAAGAATGTTACTGGTGAGGTGACATCAGATAGGATCAAGATAAATAATTTCTTTATTTCTGAACCAAAATCAATTATCGTGAAGCTTTTCCTCCTGAACTAGGCAGCACCAGAAGGCAGTTCGTTCCCTGGTTACAGAACAGTAATATATACTAACGGCCTTACTTATAAACATTCCTTAAGCATGTCTTAACTAACATTTAATCACTACTTAAAGCTTTAAGTAGTGATTAGTTAATATGATGCTTAGAAGATGATTAGAGATTTTTATAAGTAAGGCTGTTAATGAATAAAAACAAAAGACAAGTTGAGCCAAAAGGCAGATAAGGAGATATGGGCCAACAAATGAGAATACTCTAAATATTTTATATCTTTCTAATCAGTATTAAAAGGTTTTTTAAAAGATTTTTCTGTGCATTCCTAAATCTTAGATAATTAAATGTTAAACTTCATTCACTTGCATATACATATATGCATATGCTACCAAACGGTTATAATTTTCAATATTGTGGATAGGAAATTGATGGATCTGGTGTATGCAAGGGGAAATTAATTTTTATTTTGATTACATATTGTGCTGTGCTGTGTTTTCCCTCACCTTGGTCTTTTTGATATGCAACAACTATGTGAAATGTTGTTTATTGCCTTCCTTTGCAATAGCTGTAATAGTTAAATAAAATAAATAAGATATATAATCCAAATCTAAATGGATATAATTTTCAGCACATACAGGTAAGTATTTGACAAACTGCTTTTATTTTGAAAAAAAGTGATGATAAAATACATTACTCTCACTTCAGATACTTGCTTATTATGCTCTTAATAACAGTGAAAATTAATTTATGTATAGTATAGCTGTCTGCATCATATCTGCATCATCAGTAAAAATTTTTTTTTCATTCTTTTGTCCGCCCTAGAATCAGCAAAACATGGATACCAACTATTCTTACGCGCTTGGGGCAGCGCTGGCGTCAGTAAACCGGTTTCGTGTTGCCGCCGTGCCTACTATGACGACTGTGACCGTACAATTGGTTACAAAATAAACATCTTTTGCTATCAATAACTTTTCTTTTTTGTACTAAAACACGAAAAAGTAAAAAAATACGTTTCTATAAAACTTATGTAACTGCAAGCTGACAAAGTTTGCGCACTGGATAAAATTCATTCCTGTATAAGTTTTTAAACATTTCATTGGGTGCAAACCTATAGTCAGGATGGGTTCCTAAGTGTAGTTGACCGTTAAGAGTCCGGCACACCCCTCCCTCTCTCCCCAGGCGGAGGAAGTCCATGAGGATTCCCCCCCCCCCGCCCCCCAAAGGCCTCAACCCCAATACAATAATGTAGTAACTACATATAACATGACATTTTAGCTGAGAAACTTAATTCGTAAAGTACAATAAAATTATTTTTTTATCCTTAGTCCATGTGGTTACGCCCGCGCCAGCGGCATGTGAGTTAAATTTATCTCTAAAAAGGTTATATGCTGTCTCTCTTACTCTGATCTCTTAACTATATAGGTAACTTTTGTCCGGCGCGATTTTTTCCCAATGCCGGGAACAATATTGTTTACACTCATTGTTGCAAACTAACAACTTGATTTAGGCATATATAAATAATTTTTAACCATGTTTTTTAATTGGATAAAGATAATTTTATCAGTAAAACACTATCAATTAGTTACATAGGTAGTGTTTATCGCGTTTAACTTTAATTTTCTAATTTATTTCCCTGATCCATTTTTTTTTTCATAAAAACATTTAATGATAATGAATCGTACACATAGATTGTAGATAATTTCCTTTACAAATACATAGCATATTAATTGAATAAAACCAGAAAAGGACAATATTTCGAATAGAAACTGTTTATTTACAAGAATTATACCTGTTTTTTAAATTTGTAATATTACATTCATTAGATAAACAAAAAACCTTTAAACTATCACCAAACCATTCAACTACATATTAGTTTTGCCGGAGAATTAGAAATATGTAAAATACTCGCATCCGCTAGAGGACCAGATAATTATGAATATCCTGCAAACATATAAGATCTGTAATTATTATTGTTAAACTGATAATACTTAGATCCGTCAGTTATCTATCATATTTGGATGAATTTACTTCATTTCCTCAGTAGTTACGTAAAATACTCGTAATTGGCAACAATGATTCATTTTATAAATTCATCTGATTAAGAAATAATAACGTGTTACTACATCAATGACACGTGAAAGCCTAATTTATTGAAGTCAATTGATCTGATAGGTCCTTCCTATTTTGACAATGGCTTGGCTTTATTGTCGTATAAGAGCTTTAAAAATATACCCGTATACCGTATAAATGTCAATTCACAGATATTAAATTATAGGGAAAGGTTCTTTTAATGCGTTGTGCATCCCAGAAAATGGCTTGTGGCTTTATTTAACTTTTAACTTCAGCCAACGGAACTCGAGCGGATAGGATCCCCAATGACTACAATTTCAAATATAGACTCCAACTATGAATTAAATCAATTGTAACTTATAATGTGTTAAATTTAATTAATATTTCTAGTTATGATAATTGTACGTTGTATTATGTTATCGCAAGGGATAATATTGTTACATACATATGTATTTAATTGCTACACACATTTAATCAAAAATAATGTGTCGACTACGAAAAAAAAACTTGTTAAATGCACATTCAATAGTCGTCTGCTGTAGTTTCTGTTTTATTGTTAAGTCACCTAGGTACCTATTTATATAAATAAATAAGTAGTCATTATTAAATCGATACTTGCTACGGAAATAAATCGCTTTATGAATTTGCTAAATGCAAGCCTTCATTTATAACGCACACAAAAAAGTTATTTGCGCGATAAAATATTTTACGACCTGTACTTTCAACTACCTTCGACTGCTTATGGTGAAATATACAAAAAATCTGTAGTTGGAAAGTGTTACCTATATTATTCTGATAGCTATTTTCCCGCGGTTGCAACTGTGTCCAATGGGAACTCTTTCACTGTGTACCGAACAGTGAAATAATTTATCAAATCGGTTTATTAGTTTCGGAGCCTATTTGTGTCAAACAAACAATCAGATCTTTTCTCTTTATGATATACTATATGAAGATTACAACTGTAAGTAAATCATTTTGTTTTGTTTTAGGATACATGCACACCGATCGTGAACGGTCACTCGAGTCGTATTGGCGCTTACTACCTCTTCAACCATGTTGATATAGAGATTACGTACCATAGCGGCGGCGAAGAGGAGTGGGGCGTCGCGTTCGGTGAAAACGGCGGACGCATTATCTCTGCTAAGGTAAAGTTAACACCTTAACGGCCAGTTTCTTCATCAAAAGTTAAAGTTAAAGTAATGTCTAAAGTAAAAGTAACGGTCAAATTCGTTTTTTCAAGGCTAAACTGACAGCAAAATTCATAGAAAAATTTAATTTAACCGTTACTTTTACTTTAGACATTACTTTAGCCATAACTTTAACTTTAACTTTTGATGAAGAAACTGGCCGTTAGTGTTGCCATTTCATAACATGGTTAAATCATGTTAATTTACGGATTGCACATCTTTGTTTGTGCAACAAAACCGTGCTAACGAGCGAAAATAAGCATGAAACACTGTTATCATTCCATTATGTCAAAATGATTTTTTCTCAGTCTTAATTTGCATTATACTTCCCCAGATTAAACCAGCCAGTATTCGACACACAAATCCGAAGAACCCTGAGTGCGGAGCCCGCGGGGCCGAGCTTCAAATACCGACTGAACTCGATTCCGACAAGACCTTCAACGTAACTTACACGTACAGCGTCACCTTTAAAAAAAATAATACCATCAAGTGGTCTTCCCGATGGGACTACATTCTGGAGTCTATGCCACAAACGAATATACAATGGTTCTCTATTCTAAACTCTTTAGTGATCGTCCTATTTCTCAGTGGTATGGTAGCTATGATCCTGCTCAGGACTTTGTACAAAGATATTGCAAGATACAACCAGATGGAGTGTGGAGAAGACGCACAGGTAAGAAGTGTACCAAATTCGTAAACGATTATTTTCTTCAGTCATTCAGGTCTAACTTTGTATTTCACATAATTTGTATGAAATTGCAGGAAGAGTTTGGTTGGAAGTTGGTACACGGTGACGTATTTCGCCCGCCTCGCCGCGGTATGTTGCTGGCTGTGTTCCTTGGATCTGGATCTCAGGTAAAAAATTGGACCTTTTCCATTATTATTTTGAAATAATAATAAAAAAACTGGCCAAGTGCGAGTCGGACTCGCGCACGAAGTGTTCCGTACCATTACTTATAAAATGAGCGAAAAAAATCACGTTTGTTGTATGGAAGCCCCCCAGAAAATATTTATTTAATTCTAGTTTTCAATATTTGTTGTTATAGCGGTAACAAAAATACATCATCTGTGAAAATTTCAGCTCTCTAACTATCACGGTTCATGAGATACAGCCTGGTGACAGACGGACGGACGAACGGACAGAGGAGCGAAAACAATAGGGTCCCGTTTTACCCTTTGGATACGGAACCCTAAAAATACCAATATAACCTGAATGACCTTAAATAAAAAAGTCTCAACCCACCATAAACCTGGCAACATTGTTCCAGGTATTCGGCATGACCCTGGTAACACTAGCGTTTGCATGCCTCGGCTTCCTGTCTCCTGCCAACCGCGGTGCGTTGATGACATGTGCGCTGGTCGCCTGGGTGCTGCTCGGAGCGGCCGCTGGGTATGTCAGCGCGAGGATCTACAAGAGTTTCGGAGGAAGAAGGTGGAAGAGCAATATTCTGTTGACTTCTATGGTGTGCCCTGGGTATGTCTTATTTTTTAGAGGTCTTGTTACACTGAAAATTGCGTAAGTTTTAAATGCATTTCATCAAGGTATATTTTTGCTAAAAAATCACTTCCAATATGTTGGTAAAATATCCCAGCTTTCTGAATTTCGTCACATACGTACAAACAGTCAATATACTATAATTACCTTTCAGCGCCTAGCACAAGATTTTAGATGCCTTGTACCTAAAAAATACTTATTGACTACAAAAATAGTTGTATCAGTACTCACAAAAGTTAAATGAAATTCATTTTTAAAGATGCATGTCTTCTTTTACAGGGTGGTGTTCTCTCTGTTCTTCATAATGAACCTGGTGCTGTGGGGCAAGGGCTCGTCCGCGTCCGTGCCTTTCTCGACTCTGGTGGCTTTACTCGCTCTCTGGTTCGGAGTCTCTGTACCGCTCACCTTTATCGGCGCTTACTTCGGATTTAGGAAGAGGGTAAGTTAATAATAATTGATAATTACTTCATCCTTCAAAAATAGAATTACTTGTTCGAATATTATAATCGGCAATAGGGTTGTTTCCTAGTATTCAGTCAATTAAAAATAGGTATATGCACCGGAAGTTCACAAAACTAGAAACACGATAAGCTATATTATATTATTTATAACTGACCACATAATTTTTAAATAATTTATGAATTTTAAAGTTATCGTCTATTACGTCACGCCCTTGAAAACGGCGAATCGAGTCCGATGTCGTCACTTTACATTGACAATGACAAGTATTTGACAGTGACAGTCTATGACAGGAATAACCTGAGAAATGATGTGTTGTTTTCTTCAGTTTTTATTTGTATTTGAGCGAAAAAAGTTAGGAAATAATTTTGGAGAAAGGATTTATGGAAGCTGATAGTTTTATTGTCGCTCAATTCTTTGCTAATAACCAAGATGACACAAATATAACCTCAATAACAAACACAAACTTTACGTTCCTTTGCACAGTTTTATTTTACCGCGTACACAACTCAAAACATTACAGGTATTTTCTTTTGTGCCGAATGTTTAAAAATAATTTAAATGTTTCAAATATTTGTTTTTGTATCTATATTATAAGAATACATTATTAAAATTTAAAAATCAATGAGTTCTTTCTAATTAGTTACTTCTCTTTAGATGTGCGTTAAAGTGTAAAGGAACACATAGTACATGTTGACGTCACAGTCACGTGATCGAGCGTTTTCTGGGCAATGTTTTAAGAAAAATAGAAAAAAATCGAATACATAAAAAGTAAAGAGATTTAAGACGCAAAATTATAGGGGGGGTGATCTTTAAATTATTTAGAAGCTATTTAAATAGATTTTCGAAAATTGGAAACAACCCTATTTGCAAAATGCCCGAGTTCTATCTTGAAAGCAAAATAATTTTACCTGAGCGTAGAACACAAAGACACTTTCAAGTTAAAGGCACGATAAAGAATTACCGCGGCCCATAGTACATAAAGGGTTCCAGAAGGAACAAGGATGAGATTTAGTCAGTAAGACTGACACTCCCTCCTGCAGCAGATTGTGTCATCTGATGATTTCCCACATCAAAAAAGAACTAGTGATACGAAAGAACAAACTGGAAGAATGGTGTTTTGATTTTCTTCCAAGTCCCTTCAGGTCCCATGGTGGGCCTCGACTGATAATCCATCTCTATTATTCCAGATCCTGGACCACCCAGTGCGCACGAACCAGATCCCGCGTCAGATCCCAGAACAATCGTTGTACACTCAGCCGGTGCCCGGCATCGTGATGGGCGGAGTGTTGCCTTTCGGATGCATCTTCATTCAACTGTTCTTCATATTGAACTCGCTTTGGTCCAGTCAGGTAAGAATTATCACATATTTTTACTTTTATAAAATTAAGGAAAAATGTCTTTTAAAAACTGCAGATTTTTATGGCAATCTATTTTTCTTCTAAACACTTTTGAACAAACTTTTAGACAACTCGTTTTTCGGAGAAAATTATTGACTACATTTCATCCAGGAGCACGAAATATTTTTCTCGGGAGGCCGACGAAACTGCAGGCGGAATCTAATCTAGTTACTATATGACATAACGAGTTTATATTCAATTCCAGATGTACTACATGTTCGGCTTCCTGTTTCTGGTGTTCGTGATCCTGGTGATCACATGCTCGGAGACGACCATCCTACTGTGCTACTTCCACCTTTGCGCTGAAGACTACCACTGGTGGTGGCGAGCCTTCCTCAGCTCGGGCAGCACGGCCGGCTATCTGTTCGTCTACTGCTGCCATTACTTCGTCACCAAACTGAACATCGAAGACGCCGCCTCCACCTTCCTCTACTTCGGCTACACCCTCATCATGGTCTTCTTATTCTTCCTCCTCACCGGTACCATAGGGTTCATGGCTTGCTTCTGGTTCGTCAGGAAAATCTACAGCGTCGTCAAAGTAGACTAGACGCGTCCTAGGTTAAGCATCGAGTGTCGTACAGCGGTATTGACGAGTCCGTCGTGGGCGTTGTTATGTAAAATTAGGCCAGTTGTTACACCAATGCGTTGTTTTTCTGAAAAATACGCTAATTTGTTGCGTGAGAAACTTCCGCCTAGTCCATTTGTTTACTGAAATGTCTCGTCGAGTTATAAAGTGGTCTATAGGTGACAAAGAGACCGTCAGTGGGAGTTTTAACAATTATTATCGAATCACAGACATGACTTGTATTGCAATGGATGTCGAGATGCAACACATCAGCTGCGCAGGCGTCGCCGGTCCTATGTTGCGCGTGTGTCAGTGACAAGTGAGACTGCTGTACACAATGTGATTAATTGTATAAAAGTTTATAACACTAATAAATTGATAGTCTCCTGTGCGTCTTTTAATAGTTTGTTTATTATTTAGATATATTATTATTATTAATTTGAATGTTAGGTCGTATACATATTGACTAGAAACTCTGTAGATTGTTGTAATCAGAATTCATTTTCTGCAAATCTAGAAATTTTGAGTTTCTTCAATATGTATGCGCCTTTAGTCGCTAGATGTGTAAGTTTTTTTTTGTGAAAGAAAATCGAAGCTTAAATATTTGTATTTATTGTTTGAACCCAGCTTATACTTATCACCTTGCACAAGAGAACTAGTGTTAGAAAAGCCGTGAATTGTCTAGAAAAGGATTGACTATAATAATAGTACTTAAATGTGCCCTATTCAATATCAAGGAAAACTAAAATAATGTGATGTACGAATTATGTGATTCGAAGATATTTAAACCGTGTATCATACATTTGCAATTAAAAATAAGTGAGATTTAGCATTTTTTAATAAAAATTATTAGGAATAACGAATACTTCAGATCTATGTTTTTGTTTGTTGTCGTGTGGAAAATAGACATGTATGAAATGTACACCAATGCAAAGAAGATTTATTTTAATTTAAAGCAAGTTACATAAATTTTGTGCCTCTAAAATCACTAGCTGTAAAAGGGATATTGTGTAACTAAAATAAATACAAAGAAATAAAATTAGAAGTTGACTTCCATGCGATGACATTATTAATTTAAATTAATATTATGTTAGAACCTATTGTTTAAATACATACCATGTATCGTATGCATATTATGCAATTTAATTTTATCATTATTTTAAAAACTGCTTAGTTCATTACGACAGTTTTAATGTAAATAAATAAAAAAACTATTTTACAAATGCTTTTCATTTTTATTGTAACGTAATAAAAAATAATTTAATCGCTGTCGCTTTCAGAAAGTTCCGCCTTTTCTTTTGGTTGTAACGCCTTCCGTTTAAAATGTTTCTTTTTTTGATCAATTTTAGTTTTTCTAAATAGTTCTATTGCTTTCATTTTGTTTTCTAACAAACTCTTTTTGTCCTTTTCTCTTTGTGGAATCATTTCTTGGAAGCGATCTGATTTCGGTATTTTGATTTCGAACTCTGATTTTCCGTCTTTGACATGTGACACAACCTTTACGCCTTGATTTATAAGTACATTTTCTTCTAAGTTCTTGCGTTTCTTAGCAGTAGAGGTGCCAGCTTTGCTCGCACCTTTAGTCCCACTGCTTACAGCCTTTCTCTTAATAGCAGGCTTAGCACTATCTTCAGTTTTCTCATTCTCAGCTACTAGGGGCCCCTCAGGACCCATCTTTTGTACAGCAGCTTTAACCCTTTTACTCATTTGTTCCTCTAATGACCCAAACTCAACTTTCCGCTTGAAAAAGTCTTGAACAGACCTTTGGGTTTTACGGTCTTTTATTCTTTTCAGGACTGGTTTAATAATTTCGTCTAATTTGTTTTGAGACCACCCAAACTTTGCTTTTGTGTAATCCCTCAATATTGTGATGTCTAGCTCACCCCAAGTGAACTTGTCTTCACTTTTTTCAATGTTTGGTTCCAAGTAGGCTTGGACCACCTAAAATTTATTTATTTCATATTAGGGCATAAACTGCGTTAAGCGTGCCTCTCGCGTGTCCATACAAAAACGACCCGCGCGTGCCCATGCGCGTGCACACGCTCGTGAGCCCGTCGCGTGATACTTCCGTGCAATGGGGCACGCATGCACGCGACGTATTTTACGACTTATTCGATTGTACACCTCCAACGTCAAAATTGTACTGAGAAAACTGCGTACGCGGATGCACGCGCCGATGCCCGCGCATAAGCACGCGAACGTGCTCACGTGCGTGCACACGCTTAACGCAGTTTATGCCCTTAGAGGCACAGAATAATGAATAAGATGACAGTAAATAAAAAATTAAACTTACCCGCACACTGGGAAAATCCTCTGTGAGGGCAACATTCTTGAGTTTCTTCTTAAGGCTAGTGTTGTCAGTCCTTTTTCCAGCTCTGACCCATTGCTTGAATTCTTGCAATCCTTTCACTATGTGTGCGTAACGAGCTTGCTTAGAATTCTCGCTGAGGAGTTGTCTCTTGTTGAATGGGAAAGAGGCTAGGATCTCCAAGGCAGTGACTGGCCCTACACCACTCACTCCAGTTGTGTAATCACTACCAACTAGCAGTGCTAAGAGTACTAACTGTTCTCTACTTAAATCTGGAAATAATAAAGATGATTTTTTAATGACAAAACATAGAAACATAATTATGATAAACTTTCAGATCAGAATTTAACTCAGGTACAGATACATAATTTCAAAAATTACTTACTAAAAGATTTCTCAATCCTTTCAGATTGAAACTGCAAAACATGCTTCTTTTGATTGAAGAAATTCTTGTACACAGTTCTGCCGCCAAACAGCCAGATATCACTATCATCTGTTATTGTACCATCTGTTAAATTCACACTTTCTAGGAATGCACATTGTGCTTCAGCCTCCATAGGGGCAACAATGTACGGAATACCGAATATTTGAAGTAATTCTTGAGCCTCTTTTGTCATTTGCTCAGTAATATTACGACCGATACGATCCAGTCGACCTTTTTCTTGTACCAAATCTTCCTCTGCAGTTTGCATTTCTGCAACCATATTATTTAACTGTTCTGTAGTTAGAGCTTTTTTAGGTGGGTTAGTAACTTTTACTATATCATGTGAATCTTCATTAATACTACTTTGCACATCATCATTTACTGTATGTGACAAATTATTGTCAATTTCCATATTATCAGAACTTACAGTAACTTGTGGTTTATTCTGATTCAAGTTATCAACAACATTATCTATTTGTACTGTACTGACTACTTCCTGAGGTAACACAGGATCCTGTTTAGTTTGAACTTGTGGTTTCATATTTTGTTCAAGAATTTTGCTAATACTTTTCAGTGCAGGCACATCAGGTATTTTAAATACTTCTTCTGGTACAACGTTTGTATTGACCGCCTTTATAAATGACACTTCATTATCAGTCTTAGAATCTTTTATTGCTTCTTTTTCATTACTCACAACCTCCTTTTTATCACTCACAACATCCTTTTTATCTTCGAATATATCAGCAAATATATCATCATCACCTGGTGCATCACCCATATTTAATGTAAGTTCTACAACAGGCTTTTTCGTTTTAGTTTCTTCTTCAGGTACTTCTTCAAAGTCATCCTCGCTGGACTCACTTTCATCTTTTGCTATAGTATTGACTTTTTCAAATTCATCACTAGAATCATTTTCTTGTTTTATTTCAACTCTAGGGAAAGCATTCTCTTTCTCAGTTACACTGTCTGCTTCTTCTATGCTAGAATCTAGGTTGATGATATCTGGCTCTGGATTTTCAACGCAAACTACTGATGCTTGGGTGGAATCGAAATTGTTCTCTGTTTCCTTATCTTCTGAAGAGTTACTAGGCTCACTTGCAACTTTCTCATCTTCTCCACTACTATCAGATAATTCACCACCTTCAACACAATCTTCATCACTAGATGTTAATTCAATATTATCAACAATAACTGACTTTTCGTTATTAATTTCTTCCAATATCTCATCAACTTTAGGTACTTTCACTTTCTTTTTATTCCTTTTGCGGTCTGTTACGATTTTGTTAATGGCCCTGTGTGTAAAATCGCTGTACTGCATGATATAAGATTTGGCACTGGTCATGTCAGGTTGTTCAAAGCCATCATCTTCTTCAGAGTCTGTATTTGAATAATCTGTGTCAGTCATACATGATGTCCAAGAGTCATCTGTTTTAGATACAACACTTGTGTTAGCTTCATTTTGTTCATCAGCACACTCTAATGACATCTTTATTGCTTTCTGTAAATCATCCTCTAGTTCATCAACCTTGTTTGGCTGACTAGTTGTTGGTGTTGGTTTTTCATTAAGTTCAGTAATTTCTACTTTGCTAGTGGTGGGGTTGTTTTCTAATTCTTTTCTCTTCTTTGCATCTTCTAGGGCTTGTTTTACATCTTTGATGAGTAAAAATCTTGTGGATACATTGGATGCAATGCGCCTAGAGGGTAGTGTTTCTATTTTGGTGTCAATACCTTCTTCATTTAGTAAGGATTCTAAATCATTTAAGGACATTCCTGTATCACCCATTTCTTTTTCTGTCTCTTCTAGACATTCTTGTATTTTCCTTCTTTTTAACAACCTCTGCATCTGTAAATTAGCATTACACTATATTAAGTTTCAGATTGAAAATTACTTTCTCCATATATAAGTTGTTACAATGTAGACTGACACAAGCTATTCAACGAATTTTTTGCTGCACTACAAAGGAGAGAAGGAGAGAAATACAAAATTACTTGAAAATCAGAAAATGTGTCACTGTTCTTGGGCAGCTCTTTGAGTCGTCCCCATGAATTCATTTTTCTTGTTTCCTTTAACTCAGTAAGTAAATCATACTTTTCCTTGACTCCTAAATTCTTGAAGCTATCAGACTGCAAGTCTACTGTGTGAAGATCAATACTGGAGCTGCTGGAGTTCTGTTCATCATCAGATCTGGAACAAACATTTTTCAGTTACTTTCTGCTTCATCAGTCTGCCTACAAATGCAGGTTAGCAAAATCAAGGTTATTTGGATGAAATAAGATAGTTTTATCTTTGTATTGCATCTGAACTTACTCTGATTCACTTTCATCCTCCTGCTGTGGCAAAGCGGGCAGTTTAAACAGGTCATCATTATCTGCTGATGTATTGGCACTTTTCTTCTGTGGTGATATTTCTTTTCCTAACAAACTGCTTATTGCAGTTTTCTTACTTAACAGGAGAGCAAGTTCTCTCTTAATCCTCTCAGATTCCGAATTGTATTTTGCTTTATGGTCTTGTCTCTTTGCCTATAATGATTATTTACATTTAAAAAGTAAACAAAAACAAGATAACATAACATAAACAAGTCTCAACTTGAACATAACTTACAATAGTTTCTTTTTTCAATTCAGGGAAAGCTCCATCAAATACAAAAACTGGTTTTATTCTGAAGTACAACAGTTTGCAGAGACGTTGGAACAGTCCCATGAGATGTGCATTTGGTAGAGGAGCTCCTTTTGCATCCTGATAGCCTTTCACCATCTGATGCAACCATATTGAAATATCTAATGACAATGGAAACAAATGATAATTTTGTTAGTTGAAATAAGCTGTGTAATCAGGAATATTTCTTAAAGACTCGTTCGTTTATCTTACCGACTGCGAGCACTTTGTTTTCCAACGTCTCGACCGGCACGGGCTTGCCGGCTGGCTCTATTAGCCGCCACAGTCCAGTGACTCCCATCGCGTGCGATTAAATTCCAGAATAGATTTTTTGTTTATACTAATGTATATATCAGTGTACATAACAAAGGTCGTTTCCCACGAGATCTCCGGTCAATCGTCGGTCTCTTCCTCACACATCGCAACTATTTCGCTTCATGAGCTCAATGTACCCGCTAAGGCTACGCACACATTCATAAAACGAAACGATTGCTACTGGCGCACTGCGTTCGTAAATATGTGTTCGGTTCACTACAACATATCAAATGTTTTACTACGCCGCGAACGCCCACTCTTTCCCACACTTTATTTTCTCACGCCCCATGCGTAACCCCACATCCTATGACCGGCCGTCTGTCAGTCGGAGCGTCGCGGGTCGACCGATCCCTCATCGACTCAACTCGATTCTGTCGATTCGCGCGCGTGTAGTCGACAACACGCCTGCAAACAGCTCCGTGTCTATGGTCAATTTTGACAGCTCGCGCATCTGGCGTTGTCGTATTTATACTCGAATAAACAGAAGTTTAGTCAACTTTTCGTAAAATAAAATCATAAATTGAAAACTGTCGGGTCGAGGACGAGGACGAGTGTCCCCCGGCCGCGAGTGGCATTCGACGTATCTTCGCCCCGGACCTTCCGAAAATACCATCGTTGAACAGGTGTCTCGAACGAAATGTGTGCCAGTTCCCAGCGTAATTAACTGACGAGGGGCGTGAATAATACAAAAGTGTATCGATCGACGAGATAATCGGACCCGGGGGCGACGTTGTTTTGGTGGAATCTACCCCGTGGGCGCGCGCCCTTCAATCAAGGAGCAGGGAGGACGCTTAAGCCGCGTACTGGCCTGCCGGCGATGTGCCATAGGAGAAGTGACGCCAGCTAGGGAACGGGAGCATCATTGTGCGCGACCCGGGGTCGGGTGCGCGCTATGCGGGCGGCAGCAAGGTGAAGGCAGCCGTGGCGAGCATGCCGCACCAGTTCGGCGGGGCGGGCGCGGGCGCGCTGGCGGGCGGCGCCTCGCCGCCGGCGCAGCACGCGGCGCTGTTCCCGCGGTACGCGGGTGCGGCCGGGCCCGGCGCCGGCGCCTACCGCCCGGAGGAGCGGCGCCTCACGCGCGAGGCCATGGAGCGCTACCTGCGCGACCGATCTGACATGGTCGTCGTCATCCTGCACGCTAAGGTCGCACAAAAATCTTATGGTAATGAAAAACGGTTCTTCTGCCCACCACCCTGCATCTATCTGTTCGGAGACGGCTGGCGACTGCGGCGCGAGCGCATGCTGCGAGAGGGAGAGACTGAGCAGGCAGCACAGCTGTGTGCCTTCATTGGCATTGGCAACTCTGATCAGGACATGCAGCAACTGGACCTCAACAATGGCAAGCAGTACTGTGCCGCTAAGACCTTGTACATATCTGATTCTGATAAAAGGAAGCATTTCATGCTGTCGGTTAAGATGTTCTATGGTAATGGCCATGACATTGGTATATTCAATAGCAAAAGAATAAAAGTGATATCTAAACCATCTAAAAAGAAGCAATCTCTGAAGAATGCAGACTTATGTATCGCAAGTGGAACAAAAGTAGCCTTGTTCAACAGGCTGAGGTCTCAGACTGTGTCCACCAGATACCTTCACGTGGAGAATGGGAACTTCCATGCATCCTCCACTCAGTGGGGAGCGTTCACCATCCATCTGCTGGATGACAATGAGAGTGAGTCGGAGGAGTTTGCTGTTAGAGATGGATATGTACACTATGGCTCCACTGTGAAGCTTGTGTGCTCAGTCACAGGAATGGCACTGCCTAGATTAATAATAAGAAAGGTAAGACTATGCACACACATATACTATGTGGACCTCTTAAATCCCAACAGTAGTTCATGTAATAGTCATTTTCAATAGTAATTTGATACCTTACATACAAATCATAAACATTATTTACTCAAACATTTTTAAACTATTACAGTTGATGTAGACTTGCTAAATTGATTAGAACCTACTTTACACTGTTATCATTTGGTTTAAAATACTCTTGTATGCATGTTATGGTGTCTTACAATACATTCATTTAAGATTTTTGACCCTTTAAAACTTTTCTCATACACTTTTTACAAAATCAGTACTTTTTTATATAAAAAAGCTACAAAAATATAAATTACAAACACAGCTCTGCATTAAAAATAAGAAAAAAAATACTGACATATTTATGTTTATAACGTCAACATGCAAAGACCAATAAATAAGATGCAATACAAGTGCTATCGACTAACTACACTCATACTATACACTCAGATACAAACTTTCTTGATGTAAAAATATGAACTGGTTAAAACTTCAGAACGGCACATGCCTATAACGAATTTAATCTAATCGAATATAAGTGTCAAAATTTACATAGACATCTTTAAAAATGTACATAAAATTGCTCAAAGGCTTAAATCATATCATTTGTATTGATATCCTCATGTACCATAACTATCTCAAAATTAAATGTAAACTGTATTATTAATAATAACACTGTTCACCCAGGTGGACAAACAAATGGCCTTACTAGAAGCAGATGACCCGGTATCCCAGCTTCACAAGTGTGCGTTCTACATGAAGGACACTGAACGCATGTATCTATGCCTCTCGCAAGAAAGAATTATTCAGTTTCAAGCGACACCGTGCCCTAAGGAGCCAAATAAAGAGATGATCAATGACGGAGCATGCTGGACTATCATCTCCACAGATAAGGCTGAATATCAGTTTTATGAAGGAATGGGGCCTGTCAGGTAGGTTGTTTATATTTTAAAAATAATTCCTGATCTATGTTTGGAATATTGTCACTTGTGAAAACATGATCTTTAAAAAAAAACTATTTTATGGTGTCCATGATTTTTCATTGTATTTACCACCACTAAAAATAAAACAGAAATAAAGGCTAAATTAATTAAATATTAGCAATATCAAACCCAAATAACTTGGGAACAAATCAGAAAAATATAGATTTTTTACTTATCCTAATTTTCTTTTTTTTGTAATCTAATTCGATATTTGTTACTTTTACAAAATTCGAATCAGAAAACAATATACAATTTAATATCAAAGGTTCTTAAAATAAAAATATAAAAAAGTATTTTTTTCCCTCCTAATACTACTTTGTGCCTATCTTTATATCGTGTTTATTTGCCATCGACCACAGTGCTTTGCTTATGAGTAGTAGGGTTGACGATATAAATATGTAAATATTATTGCAAAAAAATACTAATATTTGCTTCTCTTATTTTTTGCGATATATGCCAAAGGATTGTAGAGCATCTCACGCTTATCATAATATGCAACGATTGACATCCTGACAATCATGATATCAATTGGTCCCCACGCTGATAACAATCAGGCGCTAGACGTCGCAAATATTGTACGCTCCGCGGTACAAATTCTATGAATCGACGAATAAATTCTGGGGCCCGTTTCTCCTAATTTTACTTAAGCGACATACAATTCACATTCGACTGAGATCCAATCCCGACTCAATTACGATTGAAGCGTATGTGGCATTCCGCTATTTTTTCTTTGAAATAAACGTTTTTATCCTTTTCTGTCATTCAATAATTAATCATTTTGTCTGCAAATGATTTACGATTGCAATATGATTGTAGAGCAAACTACCGTATAGACCAAAATCACCAAAATAGCAGACCAATCGAATGTCGTTGGAATACGATTGGTCTTATATTAGTAGCAGAATGCCCGATATGGTTAAAACTGCTATTGCGATCATATTGCGATTCGATTTCTATTCGATTTTGACATTACTAACTTAGGAGAATCGGGCCCCTGATCGCTTAATCCAGTTTAAAACAGTAACTTCTTCAGATCAATTTTTTTTAAATAAATGTTATTTATTTCTTCTTGATAGCATTTTCTCATCTAATTTGTGTCAATTTGCAGCTAACTCAGTTGTTAACTATAAGCATAGGGTTGCCTAATGACTCGTTATCTTATATACCGATCAAATAAAACATTAGTTTTCGCTTTGTATAAGTTATTGTCCACTAAACTAGAGGGGAACTTTTAGTTATGATTATTTAGATCTGACAGCTTTATTTTTTTAGTCATGGATCCATTTCATTCGCAATGGATCCGCTGTGAACAAAAAATATGTAATTATAATTAACCAACGAAGAAAAACATTAGAAAAATTCGCACGTTTCTCAAAACAGTTAGTTTTGACACTCTGGGAACTACCACACCACCTGTCTCGAAATAATCCGATATATTAGCCTGTATGTTGTCAAAACACTCGTAAACGACCAACAGATTAAACAGTAGCAATATTTATAGCATCATATAAAAGAAAACATGGTGAAAATTCGCACGCACATCAAAACATGCAACGATTTGACACCCTGGGAACCTATCGAGCACAGGCGACTATTGATGTCACAGCGTATAGATACCCGACATGGCTGTGGCCACATGCAGCGCTAATTACTCCGAAACTAAACTATTAACAAGTTTATATTTAGTTTGATAAAAGTAATTCGATCGTGTAGGAGTCCCTCGTGGGCTTTTCGTCACCCCTGCAATTTTGTCGCACCCCTAAAATTTGTTTAACGTGTATCGAATGATCCGCGATAAGGTTTGGGGTCCGCTAAATCCTCTCGAGTATTGTTATAGTTCAATTGCAAACCTCTAAAACTTATAAATATTTTATTTGGATTTCAAAATTTCACTTCTTCCACCCGATTAGTAGCGCTTGCATTGAACAATTTCTTACGTTTTTAGAAATAAAAAAACTTCCTTTTTTCCGGGAATATTAAATATTGCGCATGATTAAGGATCACGTAGTAGGATCACATTGACTCAATGAGAAAGTGAACATTTCATCCCATATTTGCATAAAATCTATTGTTGTATGGTGGTGTACGTTTTTGGACTGCTAAGATGCCTTTGTCCTGTACAAAATTGAATATTAATTATACCTCAATATCAAAAAAGCTTATCTACAACCACCCTAAACTCCTTTCTTCCCACAGGTCACCAGTAACACCGGTACCACTAGTCCACTCCTTGAACCTGAACGGGGGCGGTGACGTAGCCATGTTAGAGCTGGCTGGTGACAACTTCACCCCGTCTCTGCAAGTGTGGTTCGGTGATGTGGAAGCAGAGACTATGTACCGGTGTGCGGAGTCCATGCTGTGTGTCGTGCCTGACATCTCGCAGTTTAGAGGACAGTGGCTTTGGGTGCGACAGCCTACGCAGGTAACTACAGAGGGTAGCTTAGAAATACACACTTAGTTACAGTTTCTCTCTTCTTTCATAAGACAATGTCTCAAGGAGTATTTAAGACATTCAATTAAATAGTACTTAATTGAACTGTTGAAATTAAATAATATTTAATTGAACTTTCATAAAAAGTTCTGCCATTAGTTTTAGTTGTTTGGCTGTAAGTATGTATTTTCGAATGTGTTATTAAATGATAAAAATCTTTCCTGATTAAGTATATGGTACCGTCAACGAAAACTTTATTAAGCGACGCCCATAAAAATTAAATTTCAGTTTAATAAATAAAAAATATATATGTAACATATTTTTTATTAATATTGTATGACGTGGTTTAAACAGTAGCATGGACACTTATCGGTTTTGTTAACTGTACCTACAATTTAACAGCACCCTATTCAAATAATCTCGTTGAGTCAGGAAGTGACCATCGCGACCACAGCGTTTAATAGTTGAAACTTTATTCCGCCGTGGGAACTCGGTCGGGAACAAGTATAAAAATATACTCGTAAATGTTATGATAGGCCGTCGCCGAAAGGACGAGCTACACCTGTGTCTCACAACTGGTGATTAGAAAACAATCGACATAATATACAAACAATAACAAAGTTATTAAACCACTTGTAATTGGTCTCGGCGACGATTGTTCCAAGTCTGCGAGTCTAGAACATCTGGTTTCTTAGCGAATGTTTATTATTATTTTGTTCGTTAATATTCAATCAGGAATTTTAAAAGTAACGTTCTTAAAACTGGATTCTTGTTAAACATATATGCGAATTTATATGCAAATGTAGATAATTATAGAATTGGCGATATAAAATTTTAGCGTAGATAACGGTGGTTTATAGTGCACCCTTCGATTGAATATCGAAATCGATTTAATAACAGACCCTGCGTTTGATGTAGACTTGAATTATGAATGTGTGCTGGAAATAGATACTTTAGCAATGAACGTAATATGATACCTCTACTATGATATGCGACTGCGTAACATATCTTCATTTACCAGTTTGTTATAATCGCTAGGACTTGGATAACTTGTTAATTGTTGATGTAATTAACTAGATTAGTCATGAAGTTGAAACAGGCTAATAATTGAATGAATTTGGTACAACATGTTTGCTAGAACCAGCATTCATCATCTAAATTGAGGAAACTTAACAAGTATTAACAATACAATATTAATTCAAGTATAATCCCACAGTTAATCATTTTTGATTTACAATAAAAAAATATATATAATAAAATTAAAATAGATGAACTTAACGTCCGAGTTTGTGTCGAGAACCATCCTCAACTTTTTGAAAACTTATTTTCGAACTTATCAAAGAAGGTTTTTTATTTTAATTTAAACTAGGCTCTCGATATTTTCCCAGGCTTTACCTACGCCCCTCTCTTATGAAATAAAAATCATATTGATGCGCTGTACTTATTTGTATATTCTTATCTGTACTTATTCCTATATTTTATCTGTTTTATGATACAATTCAATAATTTGTCTTCAGGTACCAGTGTCGCTGGTCAGGAACGACGGCATAATATACGCGACGGGCCTAACATTCACGTATACTCCTGAGCCCGGGCCTAGGCCCGTGTGTGCTCCCGTGGACGACGTGATGAGACCTGACACGGCCGCCGGCTGGCACCACGATGCACACAACACCCACAGACTACCAGACAACACGTTACAATAGCCAATGGACTGCAGGCTGGACGAAGACAGTCTGCAGTTATAATTTACTCTGTGGCAACTAAAAACTGTGTTAATGTGACCCAAAGAACGCCGTCTCGTGATCACACAGACACTTGGTGAGTGACTCAAAGACAGTAATTGTATAATTTCGATAGTGCCTAATGTCTATTCATCATAGCATGATCTCTAGCTTGTGCTAGAAGTGGGTAATATTTTTGAAAAAAACCTATTTTAAGTCGTTCAAGTGAAATGGTATGTTCTATACGTATTGTATGCTGTTACAAACAGCGTAGTTTTTAGTGGCGCATGTGCTTTGCGCAAGTGACATAACCTGCTTGTTAAGGTACCTTCAGGAGGGGGAAATGTACAATAGAAAATGTGTAGCTCATTAGTTTGTGCAATATTAAACAATTTTACTTTTGTGACTGATTTCCTACTGACGTCATCAGGCAGATATTTGTATCAAACCTTTTCTGAAGATGTGACTCCATGTCACCTGAAAAAGCGAATTATTATTCTAATAAGAGAGTTACGTTTAACAGATCATGTTAGGGTCTATAGATTATAGAAAGCTTTATTATTAAAAAAGTGCCACTTCGCGAGTTTGCTTTGCTTGGGAGCTTAGGACCGCAGGCGCTAAACAATATGTGGACACTATAATGTGTGCCTAAATATATCTAAACTATATGTTTGTATATCTACGAGATTATAACACCAAAACTATGATTAAGGTTAAAAATCAGCAATAAAAAGCAAGTTGTGACAACAGTACCATAGTAGAAGTGGAATATGTGATAAATATACATGATGGCATTTTATTTGGCAAATTTTAAATATAGCTTGTTAATACAGAATATACTCCAAGCTTATTAAAATAGGGTATATTTTATATTAAGAAATAGACGTCAAATTGGGTGCCAGCACAAGATATGGCTCTACAAATGTTATACTTGTTGTTAATTCGATTGATTTCTTGTATTTTACCTTGGGTATGAATTATAAAATTTGCGAATTTCTACAGTAACGTCTAATAGAGTTGTAACTGTCCTATAACATATTCTCTGTTTCACACGGTTAGCGGATTGGAAGTGGGCCAAATACGACACTTGTTAGAAAATCAATAAGTGCATAAATTTCCAAGAAAAAAGGTATTGTTACACTGTCGCTCAACTATTGTAAAATTAACTAAAAAGGCTTGATTTAGATAATTTATTACGCCTATCAACCACTCTGAGATCCAGTTTGATAATGAGGTTTAAAATACATAGGCTTGAATTATAACCGTTGTTCTTGCTAATTGAATAAAATTGTGCTCCGAAATCCGGGAAACGATTATTACCCATTTCCAATTCGCCTTCTAGTGTTCTCCACTTACTTACATATTTTACTACGAGTAGGTAACTGCTAGTCCTACTTAATTTTGAGCAATAATTCGCCCTTTTATAGCGCTTACCACAGCACCTTTATTTACAATTGCGAACAGTGCTCAACAACGTATTGCTTTCGGACACTGAGGTATACAGGGAGGTAGTTCCTACTCCGGCATTTAATATACACCAATTTAAAACTAGTTCGTTCATTGTCATCGTCATAAAAAGAGATCTCTCTGCTCTTAGATTTGTTTCTTTGGGGCCAAATAGTTGTAATCCATGACAAGTCATTGCGTTTATACTATAATACTATTCTAATTAAAGTTAAATATTATTAATACGTTTGGGTAAAGGAAAATGAATTCTACGAGATTGAGTTTAAGAGTGATTTTAATGTTATTGGTTTGTATAAATTAAGTAGATAACTTAGAATATTAGTTTATTACAATCAAGTTAGAGAAGAGCCAAATAAGTCCTTTTATCTCAGAATACTTGATATAGTATTTTTCTCTTATACATTAGTGTTTATACCTACTATTTTATTTGCTACTGTGAGTGCAAGTCGATCGGTCTCAATGTGTATGCACAATTTATCTAATCACTACACTTTGTTGACGATAATAATAAAATCCAATTATTGACACGTAGCTGTCACTGTACGTATGTATATTTACGGAGATTTTAAACGAACAATACATGTAGTTTAGTAGCTAGCGTTAGTCCATAGCAGTACGGGCTCCGCACATCGAGCGCGATGCGATACACGTAAGACATTATACGCAAACACATACATTTTATAGAATGTCTCGTTAAGAGCGTTGCTCGCAAGTTTTTCCGCACGTCACGCTCGATCTGCAGATCCCCTATTAATTAAATGATAAAGAATACTGAAATTATAAATTTAAAAATTCTATTTATTTTATGCCAATATAATTTCTTTTGAAAATGTATTGTTTTAAAAACGGATTTGATGTGTATTTTTAATAAAACGTGTGATTTCGAACATTCCATGTGGAAAGTGTAATAAGAAGTACAAAAAATATCAATATTTTTGTAGCAAAACGTTGAATTACGATATAATCTTATGGAATTGGTAAAGTTACAGTATTACAAGGAAATTAGTATTAAACGCGATGAATAGACAGTAATACTGCCGTGCTACCGAAAAAGGGCACAACTAACATTTTTTGTCAAAATGAGTTATATATATATTCGGAATCAGGAAAAAAAGGCCTATCTGCCTGATTTTTTGTGGATTTTTAGCTTCAAAATAAACAGAGATAGCATAAGCCTAAAGGGCACAACTACATCACTTTTTAAGTTTTATAAGGTTTTATTACAATAAAATGGCATATTGTATGATGTGACTTTTATTTTACCTTTTTACTATATCCATATATTTAATGGAACGAATATTTTGGCAATTAATGTAGAAAGAAAAGTCACAACTGGCAGTTATGCCCTTTCTATTTACCCCTATGCTAATAAATGTTATATAAAAAAGGCACATCGGCGTTATGAATTAATTCTAATATTTTCTGTACCTTGTAATATTCATTTTAAAAAATTACAATGAAAAGACACAATGAAGAAAATATGTCTTTTCATCGTCAAATTTTAAATTTTTACTAAAAATTTAACATTGAAAAGGCATATTTGGTTATATGTGCCTTTTCAACATAATATTGCTCCTTTCTTGATATTTTTTATGTTAAGTTAAAAAGAATTATGCTAATTATTAAATATATCCATTTAAATTAAAATATAGTATTGCTATCGTTGTGTACATACCAAAAAAACACATTTTTTTACATTTTCACAATTTCAAAAAACACATTTTAAACGTGTTTTTTTTAACAAAATTCAAAAAATATTTCAATCTCGATTTTCTCAACATTTGTAAAATGTTAGTTGTGCCTTTCTTCATAACGACGGCAGAATAATGTCGTCAATTTTGTAAAGCGATAAGTAAATGATTTGTCATTTAAAAATACTGTTTACTCCTTTTTATCATTTTACATTTGGTATTTCTATATTTGGAAATGGTCATATTGAAGTGGTGACTGCCCGGCCATCGTATTGTGAACCGGCTGTACAACGCGCTGATGATATTCGGAGCAGTGGTTCTGAAATATGAGTAAATATTTTTTAATAAAATTGAATTTAAATAACATTGTTTTTCATTAAACCACTCATAATTTTAATATTTGAAACAACAATTTTGAATCATTAAGATAACATTTCTCACAGTCGAACTGTTTTGTGCAAACCGGCTCTCATTGCCTTATTATTCATTGTTTTAATTAAAACGAGGGGTCACGTGTAATTATCTACTTATGAATCAGTGTTAATCGAGGAATCAGTGCCTCGCCCGAAGTCTGTGGGAACGTCTTCAAAAACTCTTCACATGATAATAACAAGTGTCTTCCCCTACATACCGTTCCGCAACGCTGGGTTTGACCTCAGATAATTATCACAAGTTTATACCCATTCCGCCATTGTTCGCTGCCGAGATTCTCTCTAATAAACAGGTTAATATTTATGACATGTGCTCGCATCACCGGCTTCCACTGTCACAATATAAATTGGATCGCTATTAAGGCAATTGATCTTCGATCCGGCTGAGCCGCGGCCATCGACTGCTGTTCCTAACATAGAAACCTATCGCCACTGATTACTATGATGATGATGAGAACTGAATTCCAAGTATTCGTCGTGCAATTACATTCATGCAATGAGTGACGCTGATTGCGCGTAAGAGATGACTTGTGATGCTGATCGCAGGCAATCACGAAATGGTGATATAACCCTAATGATACACAATGTTTCAATAATCACTGGGTTTACCCATATCCTGGTCATTTCCGTGTCTTAATTGCCACTGTTGTTTGTTAAGATGCTAACTGTTATCAACAGTAAATTATCTTAATCATAACTTGAATTATTGCCGGATCTTGTAATTCAATTAAGTGTTCTTTTGTTCTCTGAAAATATAAATTGTAAAACTCAAAAGATTTATAACAGTTACGAGATTTTAATCCTCATTAGCTATGAAGCATATTTTTATTCCATAAAGCAGAAATTCTGAATCGTTTTACCGTTGGATATGAAATCTAATTGGTACATAAAACTAAATCAGACGAAAACTTAATTAATCACTGAGAATTTACTGCAAATGGCAAATTGCATTTTCGTCACGGATAGAAAAGCAAATATCTATATCAAGCCTCGCATACGAACTATAATATTGGTTCGCACCGTTAATGCCGCCTATATCGCGTGACTGCAGACATTATTTCCCAATCGGTGACGTGCACAAGAAATTATGACGTTATACACAACATGCACGTAACCATTAATTGATGCCTGCAAAAAATGTCATTGTGTTGAAGAAATGAGGGCAGACATCCTGCTCGCTAATCAGGGGAAACCACAGGTTTTCCCTTATCAGCATCCCTTTTGGCGAGAGTGGAACCGGAACATTGGTTGGTCATTTACCTGCACCAATTAACCGCATGACGATTATATCTATGCGGGGACTGTGAGAAATCTGTGTGCACACAATTGAATCATTGTCTGCCTTTTTACATTCTGCCAGGTTGATCTATGGTGGCAAGATATGCAGAGTGTGGGAACTGTGCGCCAGCCACCGGTGCTCCAATGTTTTCCAACATGTCATCTCCGTCCGTGGGAACGGTGGCCAGGAAGCAGACCAATTTTGTATTAGCAATTATAATTTTTGTTTTATTTTTCAATTGTTTTGAGTAGGTGTTGTTAAAATTATTTCTGATGAGGACGTCATTTTATAATTAAAGCGGCTGCTGCAAAAAAGGAGACTGTTAGATATCTTTAACTAAAGTAGGTAGTTAAGTTGTACTTTTGGGAGTTTTTATGTGGGTACATAATAATCAAATATGTATTTTGTTATCCGTTTGTGAACCAAGTGCAATATTCATGCACGAATTACAAAAATACCCACAAATATTTTCAGAAACTGAGTCCTCGCGTCTTGTCTTGACCTTTCTTAGCGAAGTCAGTCGTTTTTGGCCTCTAGATTTCGGCGTATTTCGTCGATTAGGTGTATCTTCAGCAGCTGTTGCATTGTCCAAGACCTAAGCTATCTTGGAAGACCGCTGCACTAATTATTTGTCTCCACTATCCACGTTGCCTGACCGTGCTTGACTAAACCACTTTGTGGCGAATCTGAGAAGCAGACGGAATAATCGGGAAAGATAGCGACTAGGTAAGTAAATGCGATCAAACTTGTTTTCTTTTTCTTACAATTATTTTTTTGACTGGTTTGATCATTAAAATCATAAAATTTTAATGACTCGCTTTGGGTGCAGAAGTAGGGAGTCAGACGTTTACGGACTTAAATCCACCGACCTTCTTTCTATTCTCGAATAATTCTGCAGGTTTTTCCTTCTAGCTTTGATTCCTAAACTTTAATTCGTAAAATTTTCAGTTGACCGTTGACGCAGTTTCTTTTTGCAGTAATTTTCTTTAATTTTATTCTCAAAATGATATGTTGTTTCCGCATTGGCCAGTCTGAGATGTGGGTGGAGCATTCAGCTGAACGAATACGCCCATTGAATTTCGGGCAAAAAATAAACAATGCTTTGTTTTATTACTTTACTGAAGCCGTTTGAAGTGAGCAAGGCCATCTTGTATTCAGATTCATGTCTACCTATCACCCCTTAAAAGAGTTCCGTTAAAGAATTTCAAATGTACATATCAAACAATGTTTAAGGTTCTTCTAACCTAACAGACAGACATGTGTTGCTGGGGAGTTTGTTGCGCCACTTCTTCTTCCCAGCAAAAACACATAGGAAGTGGTGAAGGGTGGGCGTTTTGGGGGCTGTCTTTTGTAAATTTATTTTTTGACGTTCGAAAAGTGCTGTTTTGCAGCCAAGTTTGAATAAATGACTTTTGATTGATTGATTGATTGATTGATCAAAAACTTGGCAGTTTCTTATTTATTTATTTCAAATTCATGTCTTCAACAATAACCATAGCTGGTTACGTCGTTCGACGTCATGACCGGAGCCATTCTCTATCAGACCACCGTCCTTAAGTTACTAAGTTTTTGTTGTGTCAGTACATTCATTCGGAAACAATAACTTAAGTTTATAAAAATAGACCTGAATCCTGGAACTAGATTAAAATTAATGAATAAAGGAAGGGCGGTAAATAATTGGCGTTTCCTATTCTGTTCAGTATCGCGATGAAGTGACTGTCATGATTAAAATCGTAAGCCGCGATTAAGGCAGTTTCCTCCGTTGAATAAGAGATCATCTACAGCAGCAATTATGTGCAGTGTGACGCAAACATGATGCATAGCATACGGAAGTAGCCGCTGTACATTTACAACTGCATACATAAACCCATAAACTGATTTTATAAGAACGAAAGATACTCTGCAGTGTCGAAAGAACTTTGAAAAATATGTTCATGCTAAAAAATAGGTAGGAAAACCTTATAAAAATGCAAATCAATTCTTCAAATCAATTTCATTCTTAACAGCCTATCTTGAAAGAGATTACCCAAGTTATTTACCTATATATAACTACAGGTTTATGAGCAATTTCACACAATTTGAAGGGCCGAAAATATGGGCCAAGGGAAGAGGAAATACACGCAGAACTCGGCTCTAAACTCTCTTCTCATAAAATACTAGGTACATCACATAAGTATACAGTGTGTATGTCTTAAATGGATGGGTGACTGTTTTCTTAACATTAGTCTTCACTTATCCAGTTGGGGGACAACCTAATATAGCTGATCTAGAAATTCTCTTAGTTGCTTGCCCACAAGCCTCTGCATTTACCAATAATATTTTCTTAAATAAACGATAGGTTCAATCTACATACCTACAAAACCTTCGTGCTTTCCCAGTGTGCATGTTCCAGGGTTTTATCGTTTTAGAAAATATGGAACTAGTAAAAACACGTTAGTCTTAACGATAATAGGGGTAATTATTGTAAAAGTGTAATCTGTGTGACCTGAGTCATAGTAATTACCGGCGGCGGCTGTAGCATGAAATATGTTTTCAGTAATTTACCGACGTTGTTATTGGTTGGTAATGTAGACTTAAATTAGGTACTTATATAGGTACATTCTCAGTCTAATCAGTTAATAATACCAACAGTTTATTTTAAACTGTTCGAGCTCTACATTGCTATGATCGTCTTGTCTATGCTTATATGCTTACGTCCCCAGGTCAAAACATGATTGACTCAGAAATCTGCATTAGATTTTATTTAAATCCCAAAGGTTATGTGAACGCGTAGGTGGATTTGATTTATTGTTTCCGCTCTGATATTGATTTATCTTTTGATTTACGAAGTAAGAAGAGCCATTGAGCCTTTAGTTAAGTATAAGTTTTCATTAAGAGCATTTCCTTAAAAAACACAACTGTTGTGGTAATTTCAGCAATTCCATTAACGATCTTATTAAATTCTATGGCGGAAAGGCAATTTCTTTGATAGCTCATTGATTACTTGTAAGTATGCGGCCATTGTTCTGATCATTAGGGAAAGATAGTAATAACTTCTAACATTAATGCAGTTGTATAATGTTACTGTTGGTATAGCTTAAAATCTTCACATTAATAAGAAATTTTCCAAATTGACAACACCTTTATCTGCGGCTAGATTTTATAAGAACTTGTAGCGAATACTGAGAAGGGGAAGGGGAAAACAAAGGGTTCTTAATTTTGCAAATTACAGGTGCGTATTTTCGTCGATGACAACTGTTGCAGCCTTTTTTGCTTCTATTGTGAAACTAAACACACAAAATTGTAGATGACAAAACATAGCATTTATAAAACTCTAGAAACGTACAAAACAAGTAATCAAACAATACTTAGTCAGCGGTGAATCGGCGGAGTTGTTTGACATTTCACGTAGACGGTAGGTACTGCGGAGTCACCAAAATTGCACACTTTAGGATGAGAAATCAGACACGAAATTGCTCTAAACACTCATATTCTTGATGTTAGATAAATGACTTCCTGCTGGTGCTACAATAGAGGCATCATTATTCCTCCAACTCCGTGAATAGGCCGCGCTACCGTGGGAGAGTCTCACGACTTTATTGCGGATATATATTTTTTGTTTGTTCTAATTAACAGTTTTTCTAATAGTCTGCTTTTACTTTAATTGTTCTTGTTCATTCAGAACACTGTTTTTAACCTTTTTTGAGTAAAATAAGTCTTTAGTAGGTACAGTTACAGTGACTAATAGGGGGCGGCCAACATTCCTAGTTGCAGTTTCTAAATCTACCCACTTATGTAATTATGTAAATTATTGCTGACATTATGAGGGTTTTGCCGAATTGACGAAGGCATGATTAAAAAATATATTCAAGCTACAAACAAAGACGGATGTTTGTTACCCGCAACGGAAAATGGGTTTTCCGATGCCCATCTTCGATGTAAATTGATAAAAATCGTTAGTCTTCCTGAAAATTATAGAATATACGTAATGCTGACAATATAGTATGAAGATCATTTGTTAATAGGGTTGTTTCCTAGTATTCAGACAATTAAAAATAGGTATATGCACCGAAAGTTCACAAAACTAGAAACACGATAAGCTATATTATATTATTTATAACTGACCACATAATTTTTAAATAATTTATAAATTTTAAAGTTATCGTCTATTACGTCACGCCCTTGAAAACGGTGAATCGAGTCCGATGTCGTCACTTTACATTGACAATGACAAGTATTTGACAGTGACAGTGTATGACAGGTATAACCTGAGAATTGATGTGTTGTTTTCTTCAGTTTCTATTTGTATTTGAGCGAAAAAAAGTTAGAAAATAACTATGGAGAAAGGATTTATGAAAGCTGATAGTTTTATTGTCGCTCAATTCTTTGCTAATAACCAAGATGACACAAACATAACCTCAATAACAAACACGTTCCTTTGCACAGTTTTATTTTACCGCGTACACAACTCAAAACATTACAGGTATTTTCTTTTGTGCCCAATGTTTAAAAATAATTTAAATGTTTAAAATATTTGTTTTTGTATCTAAATTATAAGAAAACATTATTAAAATTTAAAAATCAATGAGTTCTTTCTAATTAGTTACTTCTCTTTAGATGTGCATTAAAGTGTAAAGGAACACATAGTACATGTTGACGTCACAGTCACGTGATCGAGCGTTTTCTGGACAATGTTTTAAGAAAAATAGAAAAATATCGAATACATAAAAAGTAAAGAGATTTAAGACGCAAAATTATAGGAGGGGTGATCTTTAAATTATTTAGAAGCTATTTAAATAGATTTTCGAAAATTGGAAACAACCCTATTCATTATACAACGCTTGCTTTTCCGTAAAACTAGGCAGAGGTGTCAGTAGCAAGCCCATTTATTGATAGTAGGTATGTGTGTTGAAAACCCACAAAACATGGGAAAGAACCAGTGTCCGGAATACAGTTTTATCTAAGATTAAGGGAAAGATTAAGACACGGTATTGAGAAAGTCTTCCCGGCTATATGAAGCCGCCTTTAGACATTAATATTTTTTTTATTTTATTTATTTAAATCAGGCATCAAGGCCCATAGCAAACACAATACATAAATATTATAACATTAAAAATCATATACTAATACATATTTTATATAAACAACTTAAAAACTAATGCACACGAAGTGTCGGCGTCGTGTTACGCTGCGTGGTGTCGCGTAGCCATCCTCGGAACCTCCGATAGACGACACCCTTCGGCCAAAACTCTTCCTTAAGGAATGTGTCGATGTGATGAGTTGGAACTCGCACCATGAACGAATTGAAGTTCGTATTGTGACGCGAGTCCAACTTCGCCACCCTCAAGGTCCAGTTCGTCTTGGATCGACGAAGACTACAATTATGGCGCGAGTGGAACCTCGAAAAAAGCAGCTGTAGTGCTATACGACGTCTTCTTGATTGCGCTTGTCTTTGTTCTTTTGACAATTATTAACGTTAAATATGCGCCTTACTAATATAGGTTTCGCTGTATTTTCATATATTTGGCTAAAATATTTTATTTTTCTCCCTACTAGCAGGTACTGAAAATACATATAGCTGTTCTCTTATCTGTCTCAAAACGTCCATTGGCTAAAGGTGCGCCATCTATGAAACATTTATAGAAAGCTATTGTAAACATTTGACTGTTTTATATTGCTGATCGCCTAGAAACAAAACTATAGCATTACTGCGAATTTCCCAAGTCGACCAATTGGGTTTGTGTGGGAATTTATCTCACATCTGACTAAAATAACAGATGGAATACAAAATTTGAGTGACTACCTAGCAAAATTACTGACTTTCCGAGACTATTAATCATTTAATTTCAGAGAATATTATTAAAAGTCAAAAAGTCAAGTCAAAATCATGTAGATTCTGAAAACTTTCATGAATGCTGATACGTACCTATCATCCAGCCCCATTCGACTTATTGCTAATTATGCATCGGTCCTAATATAGACCCCAGAGGCACTCCAACACTTATTTTGTGTTAGTTGAACTATTGTCATTGATATTGGATATTAAGGGTGAAATAAAACACTCAAAATCATTGTGACTCATGTTTACAACCACTCACAAATGCAACTTTTAACTTTAAAGCGATGTTAATAAAACAAACAGTTGAATTGTCACCGGACTCATGGCATGAAACTTGACAATCAAATCAACACAATACTTAGAATAATTCCTTTACCTATTAAATAAATACATTGATGTTACCTATGTATTCTATATAGATGTTATGCTAAACGGTTAATTTTAAAAATAATATATAAACATCTAAATTCAATGCGACATTTGTAAATTGCTGGGAATATATCGATATTTAAATTTATCGATAATTTATTTTATCGACTTTAATTTTGAGTTTTATCCGTTATTTATTATGGTTATCGATATTATTCCATCAATATTACAAATGTCAAGTGCTTTGAAAATAATCGAAGCATTGTTAATTCATAGTCCTTTATGTCGGTAATATAGACATTTCTTAATCTTATTTCTGAGCTATGAATATAAAATTCTTTTCCTGCAAACAGCGCTAAAAGCTAGGCACATAATAAAGCATTAATTTGCAAATGTAGGTAAGTACATAATTTTTATATCAAGTTATTGTTACCGAACACCTTAAATAACTTGTAACAGATCTTTTTGATAGTTAATTTATTGTTGAATACAAATTCAAATAAAAATGAGAAAAAATCTAAATATTTTCCAATTTGGATTAAAATGAAAATTGTATTAAATATAAATATTATTTTTTACTTAATTCTAGATTTAGATACGTATTTCAGTTAGCCATTTCCATGGAGAGTACATTTTAGAACAAATACCTAAAATTAGGTCGTTGTACTTAACATCTATAGTATGGATTTGGATTACCAGTAACATCGTTTTATATCTAGATACATTTCAATCTTATTGTATGGACGGATATATTGATCTACAGTAGATTTTGTTTTGAAAAGAGGAGTAACGTGACCTCATTAATTGTGCATAATTTTATCTACAATGATACGACTCATTTCTTTGTGCATCTTGTGATTGATACAGTGAACTCAGTATATTTTGACAGGCACCAAGGAACAAACTTAATTTTCATTTTACAGAAATCAAGTTTCTTCCATCTTGCAAACAGCACCATTTACTGCCTCGATATACTGGGCACACCGTACGCCATAACATTGATAATATTAAGCATTCGTTTTGACTGCATGTAAATGCTCCACTATGTTAAGTTAAATATACTAACCGCTGGGAAGCGTGCGAACTTAACGGTAAGCGGATAAAAAATAATTGTGTCTATATTCGGAATGTTTGACTACAATAAGGTGTGGGACCTCCTTACTTGACGCGGACGGAGCGCTGCTTGTTCATGTTAGTGAGCATAAGGGAGATGTATGACGTCAGCAGGTCGTCCATTTTGTATCCCAAGGAGGTCTCGCATAGCAGTTTGGACCCTCGAACGAGGTTGCCTATCGTCATGTGGAAATATGTGTTGCCAGATGACCAGTTCGATATTCTTGTGAATGGGTGCGTCACTAAGATGTCCTGAAACATGGAAAAAAAGCATTTTATGACTCACTTTTATTTTTCTTGAAGAATCACTTCTACCACAGTGGTAAAGGACTCCCAACAAAGGTGAAGTTAAGAAAAAGTTTGAAGAAAATCAGTTTGAAACAAAATTCTCACCTTAGACTGCGGATGTATCAAGCTAACTCCATGTTTATTGATAGCAATCAGCAGGAGCTCAGGATAATTTGGTTCTGTGGTCTGCTTGACCTCGAAGAAGGCGGAACCGAACGTGGGCCAGCGGTAGATGACCTTCAGGAAGGTGATCTTGGCGTCTTCAGGCGTCATGCCGGCGTCCGTGTTGTATGAGGCGACGATCGCTCGCTTCCAGTCAGCAGAACTCTGCAGCTTTATCAGATCTGCTGGGATCAGCTCGCGGAGCATTTGCCTGGGCAATTTAGACGTTCATTAACTGTATATTCTATATGAAGACGATTATATTACGCAAATAGTGCAATGTGGAACAATTTGTGCAAGAGTGTGAGTTCTTGCGCAGTCGATCATTAGTAACATAATTATATTTAGTAAATTCAATCCATTGCAATAATTGGAAAAACTAATATATGTTCGAGCAGTTTTCTTCACAGTAAATTCTCCATGGCTTTGGAGAAGGAAAGGTGAAAAACTTTTTCATAAAATCTCAATAAGAACTCACGGTATCGCCTGCAACTCCTGCTTATTATCTCCGAAGCGCGCCCTGTACGCCAGCGCGGCGAGGCGCGCGGCCTCGTCGCGGCCGCAGCGGTGATACCCGCGTAGTAACTTCGGCAACTCCTGGTGGAAGTGGAAGATCACGTCCGCCGCGCGGTCCTTGCCCGGCACCGTGTTCGTCCATAGCTTCTTCATGAAGAACACCTGTGTAGTCGAAGGAAAGTATTAAATCACTATTTAAGGGGAAAATATTGATCACAACAAATTCGCAAAATAAGTGCTTGTTTGTACCTGGTATGTAAACTGTGGAGTGATGCCGTCACGCGTAGGCCGTGCCTTCTTGATCCAGTCCGTGAGGTGTCGCACGAAGTCAAAGAAGAAGTCGCCTTCAGGAACCGAAATCACCTTATCAGCTATCTTAACGAATAAACTAAACCCTTCACTAGATCTCAGATTCAGTCTCTGAGCTATATTTTGACAGAAGTCCTTTGCTCTAGTAGACGAGTCCACTTCAAATGCTTCGTCTGTATCATCAGGGAAGTACACCTTATGGAATATCTGAGTAGTTTTATGCTGAATGGCTTCCACCTCTACCTGGTGAGGTGGATATTTCCTCTGGCCATTCCTTAAAGTCTTTTGAAGTCTTTGGAGTGAGTCTTGGGCTATTGGATATCTCCTCGTCCTCAGAAACAGCGTTAATTCTCTAAGCAACCCTTGACTACATGCAAATAAACCGGTGGCTAGCCACATTAGCTCCCAGCCTCTTTCTTCCGACATTCTGTTTCGGTTGTCAGTCAGCTGTTTCATTATTTGGCAATATATCTCGTCCCGCAAGATCTCATGTTTTAGTGGACCGTCAAATATGTGGTCTGTGTACTCATTGCCAATACGAGGACGCTTCGAAGGCAGATCGCTCATGTATTTCAGAATGGCAGTGAATGCGAAACAAGCTTCTTCAGCCAATTCTTCTTTAGCTTGCAGTTTCTTCAACAGAGGCTGTTTTATCGGCTCTCGAGAGTGCCGCCAAAGTTCTTCAGATCCTCCCCTCTTCGCAGTGGAAAGTGTAAGTGCTTTGGATACAGTGCGTTTCGGTGGCAACCGGAAATGATCCATAGCGTACTCTAGCAATGTATGAGGCTTGTCTTTAATCTCTGTTCCATTGTATGTGGCGGTTGGTGCTCGGCGGCCATGTGATGCACCTTCTTGACAGAATAAAGTTAATATGTCTGGAGGGGGTTTGGTCAGTGCTGGTAATACGTAGACGGTTTCTGCAGGGAAGTCACCCCTTTCCATTGTCCTTTCACAACGACCGATGCACCAACCATTGTTCAACACAGATTCCCCGGTGCTGTCTTCTTCTAAAATTATCAGATCTCCTTTGTTGAATGTTAAGAAACTAGAGCCCTCTCCCGGTGCCTTATAGTCTTGTAATGCTATAACGAATTTGGATCGTTTCTTCAGACCTTCAAGGAAATATACCACTAGATCGCGAATGTCTTCAGCGTTCGGACTTTGGAATGTGAACTCCTCACCGCGGACCGTCGACAGACTGAAGGTTTGAGTAAACACTTTGTTGGTTTTCTGGCTGGCAACGGTTGTAATTTCAGGGAATGACAATTCCAATAACACTTGTTCTTGGTCGTCCACAACATACACACCGGTCCAATTCACTGCTATTATTACATCATTTTTAGGAAGGTTTGGCCCAGAGTTTCTATAAGCTTCGTAGAATCTAGAGAATAACAGTGGCCACTTGAACTTTGCATAACTTACGACGTCTTCTTTGACTCTATAAGCAGGAACTTTTTCTTTTACATAATAACTCTTTTTGTATGCTTGCACCACTAGAGCACCCCACCGATCAACAGCTTTCTCAACACCGGTTAGACAATAGTCCGGTATGTAATTTGGCAGTAATGTATACAGTCTTTCAGTGTTCATGTCTTGACCGTATTCGATGTAATACTGTTGAGCGGCTATCATAGCTAAGTCTTCTTCTTTATCACATCTGTATTCACCAAATTTAACTCCTCTGACCACTTGCTGATAAATCAGATTCGTGGCTACTTGGTCCTCTGTAGGATCATGCCATGGAGCGAATATTTCTTTTCTGAAGAAAAGTCTCCATGGTGCATTTCTTTCTTGAGCACCTTGCTCTTTAGCGTACTGTTCACATTGTGATATAGCGTCCATTACATGATCGCCTCCACTGCCGAGGGAACTAACCTTATCAAACAGAGCAATGTATAGCGAGAAACCGAATTGGTCCCTTAGACCAATTTTATCAGATAACTGATTGCATAATTCTCTCGCAGTTGTTGCAGAGTCCGCTAATAACGTCTTCGTGTTGCCATCCATGAATGTTATGGGTAACATTATAGGCTTTTTAGACTTTGTCGCTTGGAGTTCTAACCATGAGGGTGGCTGGTTCCTGGTGCCATTGTTAAATGTGCGCTTCAGACGGTCTTCACAGTACGGCGCGTATCCAGGCGGGCCCTCTCTGATGAAAGCCCGCAGATAATTGACGAACTTTTCGCTAGGAGCAAAGCATCCAACACATAACGAAAGTAAAATCCAACCTCTGGCGTGAGAGGACTTTGACGGATTATTTGTCAGTTGTTTACAGATCTGACAATATATTTCGTCTCTTAACTCAGCCCGTAGAATACCGTGCCCAATAATAAAATGCAATTTTTCTAGATTTGAAGTTGGGCGAGATTCTAGCCATGACTGATAGCTGTCTGCTGTGTACTCCTCATCCTGGAAGCAACAACATCATTTTTTTTTTATATTACTTCATAAAAATGTACAAATACTTCATTCAATTGGTGAAAACAAAAATAACTAACCTGCAACTTTCTCCTCACATCTTCTCCAAGCTTGTTCTTTCTCTTCAGTGTCAAGGACACAAGCTTGTGTCTAATGGACCTTGGCTTCTGTTTGTTCAGATAAGCGTCAGGGTCGACTCCCATCATCTGAGCCTCCTGGAACTCTTTGGACCTGATGAAGTTTCTGCCGAGGGTAGCTGTGACTTTGGACATAACCGATGTATTGTCCCGATCCATTGTGTGGTACCTGGGCTCTGGCAGATCTCCAGTGAAACGGAGTATTGTGATCCATAACGCTTGGGCAGCCTGCAATGCGTTTAGAAATAAATTGCGTAAGTTTCATTAAATGTATTGCAATCAATCAGTTATATTTTAATAGATTGGACTGATTGTAGAAGAATTCAATTTCATTATTGATTTTTATCTATAATTTTGGCATAATTTGTAATAATACATTTCCTCAATTTATTAGCGCACTCGTTGTTTTATGGTTGCTACACAAAACATTGCCCATAAATATAAAGTAAATGATATAATTCCTTCTTACCAACTGGTCTCCTTGTGTATGAAGGGGCAGTAGTGGATGCTTCAATGGCTTCCTGGAGTACTGATGAGTGACATTGCCTTGGAAGTAAGTCGCTGCGAATTTCTGGAACTTGAACTCAGACAAGTCCTCTTCATCTTCTGATGTGGTTTGCATTGGTGTTACCATCTGAAGGTAGGTAAATGGCGACTTTAAAACTTGTAGGTACTTTTAATATTTAATAAACTGGTCTGTTTTTTGAAAGCACACAAAGTGACGATGAAAGACCTAACAAAATACTGACTAATTTCAATGCAGACAATGATAATGAATTTGAAGGCGATAGGTAGCTGTGATTCCGATTGCGATGCGATATTTTTGACTGTTTGAATGTGTTTCAAAGTATGTCAATACTAGATAGCATCAATTTTGATAAAAAGTAAATGACCGGGCTTTATGTGAACTTTGAGATATGCATCGATGTGATAGAGATCGGAGATTGAATAGCAGTGCAATGACGGGGAATTTGAATATCTTAATTAATTGCCTTTTTATAATTGGAATGCCGGCTGATAAGGTTATGCGCTATTACCTATACTGCACGTTGAGTAATACAGTATCATTTTGATGATTGATGATGTAATTTTCCAAATTTTGTTTAAACAAGGTTTTCTAATTCCAGTATCAGGTTAGATGCTACACTGTAGAACTTCTAGCATTAACATTTTCAAAAGTTCCAGGAGCTTAAATTACCCTTCTACTTAAATATATAGGGAGTTAAGGTATGCTATTTTTGGGATCTTATTCTATATTTCTAATTTTAAGATCAAATTACCTCCTGTTGATCAGCTCTAGGCTGTGGCAGATCGCTGAAGACTGACGTATCTTTGGGTGCAGGAGCTTCACTGCTGGAGTCAGGTAGGAAGTCGAACATGGCTTCCACGAGCTTGCTGTCGTCTACAGGCTCGTCCTGTTTCCTCGCCGCCTCTTGGAGTAACGTCCTCTTGGCTTCTAGCTGCTTCTTCTCTTCCAGGGCCAATTCTGCTTCACGCCTTTCCAATTCGTATGCGCTCCTGTGAAAATAAAAGTCATGTTATGAACACTTAAGTACCTTTAATTATGTATGTTTTGTCTTCAATATCGTCGTTTTTCTGTTAATTACTGTTTGTTGTGTGCACCTTTAAGTATTATGAAATTATACTTTATTTTTGTAATGATTTGATTAACAGTTTATTTCTCAACAAGAAACTAGATTCCACGAAGACGATAAAGTACCACAGTCTTATCTCTATTAACATAATAGTTGCACTGTCCCTACTACCAATAACAAATACACTTACAATGAAACTGTCCACACGCTTCATGTCAATATAATTGAAATCAAATACGACATTGTGACAAAACTTCTCGAACCACAAGTTCATCATTATGGTGCAAGCAGTGGACGCGAACACACGTCTGTATACGATAAACGATTACTCCACATTACTTCATATTACAGGTACGGGTTGCGGGTTACGTTAACCTGGGTTACCGACCACGGTACGGCTGCGTTTGCGCAAGGCCTACGCTTGATTGATTGGACGTTATTACTCAATTACGCAAAACTTGCCGATATTAATATAGCATAATTTGTAGCACCTCATTGATTTCGGTAATTAGTTGTTTGGAATTTTGTTTATTTTGCTTTCTAAAACCGCAAGTCCATCATTTGCAAAAGATTCCATGAAGTGTCATGTGTTTTAGTTAAAGTGCATGTAATTTGGAGTCGGTGTAGCATTACACCGACAGTCATCAGTACATTCAACCCTTGGCTATCATATTTTGAAAATGATAGGTACACCATAAAAATGATAGTGAAGTGAACTATAAAGTGTAGGGAACTAAAAGTAACAAGTACTTATGTGTCTCTAAAAAGCAAAATTCTGACGGCCTACGAAGCTACGCCGTGGCGCAGTGCGTTGGCGTAGCGCAACAGCACTATGAAATAAGTTGTATAAAAAAAAAACTGAAATTTAGTTCTATATTTCTGAATTAATCGCTCTTTATTATTTAATAACAAACAACTCACCCGGTAACGTAGAATATACCAGAGGGCAGTGTACGGTTGGCACTCCTCTATTTTAAGTGGCATATACAGAAGGGGATTCAAACATATTTCTTTAATTCTTTGATTATATTCACAATTCGTCATTGTTTACTTAAAAAATATTTTTAAACTGTCACTATTTAAAAACCATTGAAACACTTTCACATAGGTACACTATTTTTATTAAAAAAAAAAAAAAAAACTTTTTTCTAGGTATACGGCATCCAAATCAAATCGGTGTCTAAATCAAAATGAATTCATAAAAAGTTTAGATATCTATCATAGAATTGATTATCTATGGAGATTACACAATGACGGCTTTTCTACTTTGATTTATTGTTTGGTTAATTTAACTATCACTTGATCAGAACTGATAACTATTTATGTAACTGTTATCGCGTAGGCGCATAGACGTTACATCGGATATATTTTTCTAGAAGTTCCCTATTGGGTTATTTCTATTAACAGAGATAATTTAATAAAAATAAAATCAAGATAATTGATGATTGAAATGATTTAATAATTAATGTGTCTAACTAAAGGCTCTAGGATGTAGGTAACATTCATAGTTTTTCATCGACTTTTTACCGACATGGTAGTATAATGAATACCCAATAAAAATCGGTTTTCTTGACGTTGTAAATAAATTATGATATTTTCGTAAAGTTATCACATCAGATTGTAATCAGATGAATTACCATTATCAAAATCAGATAATCTATTATTTAAATCAGTACCTAGATTTAAACTAACAATGATCTTGATAATATTTTTTTATGATTTAACAAGCTTTTTCAATTGTGAAATTGCATACAATTTACCTCAAAGAAACAAAACAAAATTAACTATTAATCTGATCGGATAAAATATCGCGTAAAGTGACATTACCAAGTTTATTATTAATTTTCCCTTTTAACTATGCCGCTTATACGAAACATGTAAATGTAGGTACAAACTTTAACCGATAAAAATGTAAAAATATTTGTACTTGAACCATGCAATAATGTTGACATAACGTTAATTACATTGAGTCATTTTCGTTGCGTATTAAAACATTTTATAACTTCCTACTTGGTTTTAGGATGTTATTTTTAGTTTTTCTGACTTTAATTGCCTATCAAACGATAAAGTGTTTTACTTGGATTAATTCTAGGTGTTTCAACGCATTCAACCGTATTCTATCCGTTCTGGGGCCCGATTCTCCTAATTTTACTTAAGCGACATACGATTCACATTCGATCCAATCACGACTCAATTACGATTAAAGCGTATGTGGCATTCCGCTATTTTTTCTTTGAAATAAACGTTTTTATCCGTTTCTGTCATTCAATAATGAATCATTTTGTCTGCAAATGATTTACAATTGCAATATGATTGTAGAGCAAACTACCGTATAGACCAAAATCACCAAAATAGCAGACCAATCGCAAACCAATCGAATGTCGTTGGAATACGATTGGTCTTATTTTAGTAGCAGAATGCCCGATATGGTTAAAAGTGCTATTGCGATCATATTGCGATTCGATTTCTATTCAATTTTGCCATTATTAACTTAGGAGAATCGGGCCCCTGTGCTTACCTACTCGACGCTGCCTTCTCCTTCATATAAAATTGAATACTCTACCTACTCACCCGATAGTTATGCTCAGCGATCTCCTTAGCCCGCGTGTTGCCCTGGTGCTGCAGGCGCTGCTCCTCCTGGCGGCGCAGGCGCAGCGCCTCCGAGTGCGCGCGCGCCTCGCCGCGCAGGCGCCGGTAGCGACGCATGCACAGCAGCCGACGCGCGTGAGACTGGATCTTCACGATCGCCCACATCTTGTGCCCGTACGAACGACGAACTAGGTAGCCTCGGGCTGCCGCCTGGTGGAAGGTTGTTGTTTTAAAATGAAAAAGGATCAGAGTCGCTATTTCCTTGCCTTTAAATTTTTTTTAAATTGAAATTTCCGGCAACCTAGCTTGAGATACTGTCGAGTCAACTCAATTTTCACTATGTACTATTTTCTTTTAAATGTTACTAACCAATCTTAACCAATCTTAATAGTTTGGGTCTCAATCTCATTTTATACTCACGTGAAAGTCATGAAGTTAACTTACTTGTAAAGCGACAATGTGTCCGCGAAGATGCCTGAACCGATGAGCCAGCACTCGTGCGCGTATCAAAGCCTGCAGTCTCGCGTACCCAACCTTCATCTTGTTATAACGAATCCTCTGCAACTTGCCTCGCCAGTGACGTTGGATCAAAATGGCGGCAGCACGCATCTTCAAGAACCGTCTGCGGTACACCCATCCTCGAATAGATCTCTGTAGAATTAATATCTTCCGAGTTAGTACGCGATCTCTTTCCTGTTCTAAGAATAAGTCGTGAGCATCCTTCAGAAAAACTTTTGTGTGACCCAACTGGTAGTCGGACTTGCCAAGCACTGTCGCACAGATCTTTGCAGTTGCCGAACGACAGTCAGTCTTGTGGGCAGGAGGGACACCAGAAATTAAGAATCGATATCTCTCGACAAATTCTTTGAAGCTGTGTCGGATGGGATAACCAGCTCTCCTGATTCTGATTGTCTCCATCATACCAGAGTACCTCAGCTGCCTGCAGCAAAGACCACGGTCAAACATCATTGGCTTCTTAAATTCATTTGGCTTTATACACCTAATGAAAAACGGTTGGCATGTTCCTAATGTTCGCATCAACAAGTCGAGAGACTTCTTGAACTGAGTTGAAAGAGTTGGAGTTCTTTTCCGCGTCTCGGATCCCATCGCAATATCATCTTGAAAGATGTGCTGCAGGAATTTATTCGTCGATATATGAATTAATTGCAATAAATCAGCACTAAACGTGTCACGGTTTTTCTCTAAGAAACCTCGCGTATCGTAAAATACTATTCCAGCAAAGTGGTTGAGTCCAAAACTGGTGTTTATATCTGACTTTGGCTTGAGGTAGTTTCTGTGTAGACCATGAGTCTTGTGTAGCTTGGCTAACATAGTTTGGTCAGTGCCCTTTGGAAACTTCGACTCTTCGTCAATTAAAGCCATAATGTTCAGTTGTTTCAATGCAATCAAATCCAAGGCATCTTGGTTATCCACGAATTCGATATGCTGCCAATTAATTCCTTCATGATTATACTCCTCTTGTTCCAATTTGAATATATGCCTAACGAAGAACTGCTGCAAGTTCTCATTAGCAAAGTTAATACAGAATTGTTCGAAACTGTTTTGATCGAAGTTCTCGAAACCGAATATATCTAGGACACCAATGGCTGTCCGCATGGTCGACTTTGGTCTATAGATTGCAGCGTTGATCTTCTTAACGATAGTGACGAATAACCGTCCATAGATCCCTTTGACGAAGGCATCTCTAATGTCGACAGATTGTGTTTTGCTGAGGGTCGATATGACGGTTTCTCCGTGTGCGAACAAAGTCTTCCTGGTTAGTGCGTCGATGAGTGACTGCATCGGTACTCCTAGTAAGGTCGCCACTCTTCTAACATTAGCTTGTTCTATAATTTCTGTAGCATCCAAGTTGTCCACGACTGTCGCCTCGTATTTAATGTTACCAGTGTGTAGGACGGCAGCCAGCAGTTTCAATATTTCCCATATTTCTGGCTCAGTGAACAACAGAACCTTCATGGCTGACCGTATATCAGCGAATTCGGCGGCGTCGTCCCGGCCTTCGCAAGTTAAACTTCCACCCTGAAAAAGACATTACCATTAAATCCTATTTGTGATATCGCCAAATGACATCTCATCAATGTGAGACAACATTATTATTTTCTAGCGACCCGCTCCGGCTTCGCACCGCGTAACAGTATTTCCCCACTATTTGATGTATGTTATTGTACATATAAACCTTTCTTTTGAAACACTCTATCTGATAAAAAACCGCATGAAAATCGGTTGTGTAGTTTTAAAGATTTAAGCGTACAAAGAGACATAGGGACAGAAAAAGCGACTTTGTTTTATACTATGTAGTTATCTATTAATATAAGTTTCTTATCTAAGACACAATAATCCACTATCATCACGTGTAGTGTATCATATCATTAATTTGAAAGCCCAAATTAATTATGACTCATTATAAAGATGGCGATCAAAACCGATACAGTTAAAAATATCAAACACATTCTTCCAGTTTGTGATTAAACTAAAAAACAATCTACTTATATATAATGACGTATTAACAATCGTCTATGTATTAAAAAAAAAAACTAATCGATTATATTTTGCCAGCAAAAACTCACCCCAGACAAATATCTATATTCAGAAGGTTCAGTCAGTTCCAACTTCTTCTTCTCTTCTTTGGACAATCCTGCGAGTAAGCAATAGAACACGTGGTAGTTCCTTTCCTCTGCTCCCTGTGACACTATTCTGGATTTTTCTAGAAGATACTGCTCGATCTTAGCGCCTTCGATGACCCCGCTGTTGTTGAAGTGAATGTCAATGTATTTGCCGAAACGCGAAGAGTTGTCGTTTCTAACAGTCTTCGCGTTGCCAAAAGCCTCGAGGATGGGATTAGCTTCTAGAATCTGGAAAATATTTTTTTATGTTGTTTTTAACTCATTTCTATTTATTTAACATTTAAAAAATAAAAATAATTCTAAACATTTAAAAATATATAAATACACAGTAGTAAACATTTAAAAATATATAAATAGTGCATCTCCATAGAGAGAAACCTCCTGACTACGCGTGCCGTGTCAAGTAGCACTGCTTTCTGCATTAAGCTCTTAACCCAACCGTCTAATAAGAGCCTCTAGTGTCATGTTGTTAATTGTTTAGAGACGATTGTATAATAACTTAAAAAATCTTGTGTGCTCTAAAAGACTCTATGAACTCACAGTATTACGCAGTCTACTGACTAAATGGCTATTGTTATTTTTGGCAAAACCAAAATTCTTAAGCGTTTTATGCATCCATTACGTAATACATATTTATATTCGCTTCTGAGGCAATCTGGTGATAATACCTAATCATGTCGGATCACAAAAGAGATCCCATTCTTTAATTCTTCAAGACATATTTTGATATCTAATCTTAATTAATTACAACCGTAAAAATGTGTTCTGATTGTAGATTTCAATCTAGTTTAGTAAAACACGAAAAACACGAGTTTGTATCAAACATACCTAATAACATTAATTAGTTTAATGTCCTCATTTACAATGATATTTTAAAATAAATAAATCATTGTGTATTTGACATTTACGGCATTTTCTTTTATTTTAACATCCAATAAAATTGTGCAAAAGAAACGACTAAATCAATGCTGAGTGTGATAAATATTTACGAGTTATTTAAATAAATAAAAAAGTAGACTATTTCTATCAAGAAAATTAAATCTGAACTTTTCGAAAGACTTGCTTTTTTTGCTCGCAACAAGGACTTCTTAAATTACGGATTCTTCTTCAACGACTTTCCAAAAAGGAGGAGGTTCTCAATCCATATGTCTTTTGTCTCATGCTACCACCTTATTTCTCCTCTTACTTAGTTTCCCATAAACAAACCAACCTGTTGTTCAATCCACGAATGCTTCCCACTTATCGCTGCAAGGTACTGAAGGATGAGTTTCGTAGACTCCGTCTTCCCTGCTCCCGACTCTCCACTGATCACGATACACTGATCTTGTTTATACCGACGCATATGCGCGTACGCGTTGTCCCCGATCGCGAAGATATGAGGGGGCAGCTCGCCTATCTTCCTCTCCTTGTACAATTTGATCTGGTCTGCCGTGTAGATTGGCAGTATTTGGTACGGGTTTACAGCTACTAAGATTGAGCCGGTGTATGTCTGGAATTGAAGAATTTTAGGTAAAAAGTTATCAGTTTCAAAATGGTCTGATATCGCTTGAATTGATTTTGCACAACTATTTCTTGCTTTATGTTATGTTGTAAGAAGAAATCAAATAGAAATGAATATTAGTATTTAAAAATACTGCTATCTAATTTTGAATCTAGATTAATATTGGCACAGAAAATTATAGGCTTTTTGATTTCTCTTCATAGCAGCATTTTCAATTTCTCATCGGAGGTCAAATGAAGTCAATATTTAATTTAATTTTTATTGCAAAATTGAGATGCCTCTCTCTATTTTGTTTATTTTCAAACTATAGCTATTTATCCTTATGTAACCGGATTTCGTTTTATGTACTAAAATCAATAAAGATAAAATGGACATCCATAAGAATAATGTGTAAACTGTAAAAAAATACCTTTTTGTTTTGGTTGAAAAGAATTGAGTGTCAATAAGAATAAATTTAGCTTTACAATTCAATTTGAATGTTTAGATATTTGGATACGAGCTAAATAGATTCCAGGCATCTAAATTAGTAATTATGGCTACCGATTTAAATATGTCCATAGATAGTAATAATTTAAAAAACTTAAACCACTTTGTCAAGGTAAACCACTAAAAAGTTGTCACATAAAAAAGCGGAATTTCTTCCGAACCAGTTCTAATATTAGAAATGTGAAAGTTTTTATATTTATACATTTGAAAATTAACTAATCACGCCACGACAGTAGACTCGATTTGGATCAATGTTTTAGAGCCTTCGGAACACTAATATTTCTGTTCTAAATTCATTCCGAGTTCTAGTTCTTCACATTTCTGATCTTAATCTATTAAAGATGTAGATGACGATGATGCAAGATGAGCATAATGTATACCTAGGTATGCAATTCTAAAGGAAAGATGGTAAACAGGTGAAACTGAAGTAGGTAGACAGTACTTACATAAATGAGATTCTCATTATATCTTATAAGCAGATTCCTTAATATGCCAGCTTCGTGCAAGTCGCCGAGTGAGATCATGTCCTCGACGCCATGCACGGAGGTGGCGTGCATCGCCTTGATGCGTCGCTCCGGCGGCAACCATTGTTCGTGACCGTCGTCGTCGCGAACGCGTATGCGACGCCCCTCGGCCGCGAGCACTCGGGCGCCGATCGCGACGTCGAACTCCCGACCTGACACCGGCTCGATCCATATGTAATCGCCCTGGAATTGAGAAAATACATGTTAGAAAATAAAATTCTATTATTATTTGTAAAGGGAAACAATGTAATAGGAAATTGTTGGAACAAATTAAACAATGGAACGGAAACTGGAAATTTTGGCAGCGGCTCCTTGCTTTGTTTTGTGAAAGATTGGGCAATTGAAGTGGTTGGACAAAACCAATAAAATTTTCTTGCTTTCCTTATAGCTGGCAGAAGTATTTAATTGGTGTTCAACTTATCAATCAGGATCTCATACATCAAGATTTGAGTGAGAGAAAAGAGTGTATGTTACGTATGGATTGCGTATTGTCTGATGCCATCGACGCAACCTCTACTCAGACAACAGATCAATCTAAGTAGTACCTAAGCAAATATCAGGTTTATGACTACTCTCCATTTCGGGTGAGCAATCATGTTCGACAAATGTTCCTAGTTTGGCCATAGATGGACAAACAACCAGTTTGACAGCATTTTTTTTACAATACCTAATCGTATCTACAAGTCCTATCACGTTTTTTGTTTGAACTAAAAAAGTAGATTTAGACAGCGTCCATTAGTTGTGTTTGATGTCACTGGGCAGCTTTCGTAATACTGCTTTCTGTGTAATCCAGTTGCATCAGAAAAAGACCACACATAAACGGGATTTAATCCATATTCGTATAAATATTAAGTATGCCTGACTACAATAATTTATCATTACCGTCCTAGTATCGATGTGGTAATTTATTCAGCGTCACGGAACTCTTTAAGACGTTACCCAAAAAGGACTTAAATAAATCCGGTATCTAAAAGAAGATATTAGGGCCGTATCTTGGACCCATATCTTGAACGTTTCACATTGACGATATTTTTAGTGCACTGCTGGTTGGAACCAGGACAAAAATGGATCAAGTCTTCATACCTCAATGTTATACATTAAATGACTTTTAGCAAGAATTAAACATAATTTTCCCCTTGTTGAGGTTTTATTTTTGTTCCAGTTAGAATCATAGAATATTTTTTTCCGTTTGAGAAATCGTGAAAGAACTTTTCTCATAAAATGTTACAGGCAGGACAGCGTCACTATAACAAACACACAACTATCACTCGGTAAAAACAAGTAACATTATAAAACTCGTAATCCATTAGAACCGGAACTAATATAAAAACAATGGCTGTGTCTGATGTGTCAGTTTAAACTTATAGAAAGTGTGCCGCGTCCCTATTCCGCAGCGTCAATACTTACCGATGCCTATCTTAATTAATGCTCATTCTTTAAACCACAATTTTATTATAACATCGACGATAAAACTGTTAAATAATATTTGCGCTATCTCCGTCTTAATGTACCGTTTTTGTTCTAGAATCAGTCATGGTTAGTTGATTCTTTATTCCGTTTTTATTTTTTTAAACATCCAAATGTTCTTAAGTGGGTAACGTTATAACTAATTGAAAATGTTTTTTTTTTTGTTTTTATAAATATACTTACACAAAATTATTTTTATTAATTCAATAGCTATTGTCAATTAAAGATTTTTTAATCAAATATGTAGTCATATTATGTGAATTTTCTCATAAAAACAGATGAGTGATAACATAGAACGTTTTGATTTTGAAAACACTACCTAAGCAAAAAAGGGAAAATCCACCAAAATCTATTAGAAACGTATTCCGGGCTGCTTTTTCCACCATTAAATATATGAAGTAAATGAAGAGAGGCCTATGCCCTGTAAAAGGACAATAATTACAAAATGGTGCGCAAACAGTATGATTCAAGTGAATGGATCATGACTGAGTGGACTGAATCATAAACCTACTACAATCACAATTACATACCCGTAGTATCTACCTATGTAAGTACTATTTAATAATAACTTTTGCTACTCACTTATTCTATAACCGGCATTTATTTCATAACAAGCCTACATGAAAACAATTAACTTGACTGTAAATTACCTCAAAATATATGGTTTCCATGGCAACACATCACCAAAGTTACACCAAAGAGTTCAATAGCAAAAAGTTTCAATTCGGTACACACTTGACCGCGCGTAAGAAGTGGTGATCGATAAGTTTATCACTGAATAGCCGCGATTCTCTCGGGGCAGTCAATGGTTAGTTTATTATTATCTAGTTATCAATCATAGTTCGTTCATTGAGTTCAAAAGTGACGTGTAGCTTATTATTTTAACCAAGTACGTGTTAAATTGTGGCATGTCTGAATCCGAAAAGTTTTAGTTGTGCAAAACCTTATGATGATTAGTTCGTGTATAGATATTGATACCTAAATGTATCTTATTAAGATTTTTAAATTAAAAACATTTTTTTATCGACATTTTATTAGTGAAAATCAAAAAAGTATACATTAAAAAGGCATTAAACTTTCATGTTAAATCAAGTGCAAGGCTATATTAATTAAATTATGTGATGCGCGTGCACGTAACATAAATGTTGATATTATCTAGACACACGGCAGTGTGTCCGCCAAGTTCGAGCAAAAAAGCGACACACCGGCCGTGGGTTATATTACACGAACCATTTCGGGCCAAATTCGACCCCCCTATAACTCAAAATCTATTTTATTTACGCATATCAAATTTCTAGTATCTGTTGAGACCCCCTCACTTATCTAAAATACAAAATTTCATTAATATACCTATTGTAGGTCTTGAGATATTGACATCAGAAAATCGCTATTTTTACTATACACTCACTGACTGACTGACTGACTCACTCATCAAAAACCTAGACCACTTCCAATGGTCGTATTGACTTGAAATTTGGCATGGAGGTAGGTCTTTATGTCAAGGTAAAGGAAAAAATCTGAAAATGGCCAAGTGTGAGTCGGTTTCAAAATAATGAAGGTGTAAAATACTCGGTGTAAATTTATACCCCTAAGGAACTAAAACGAACTAAATTTATCTATATTTATATAATATATCTTCGAATGGTCGTACCGATCTGAAATTCGTTACAAAGGTTTGTATTTAGTCAAAGTAAAAATCTGAAAACGGCCAAGTGTGAGTCACTTTCGAAAATAACGAATGTGTAACTTTGATCCACGAACATAATATATGATAACATGTCATGTCAGTCAATTGGTAAATCTAATCCATTTAGTTAATCTAGTTCATTTCTTTGTAAGAAGCATAGTGCATATTCAAAAATCTGAAAGATATAGTTGGGCTTCGTTCCGAGTTTGATTGAAAAAACGATTGGTGGTAAAATAAACGTATAATCCGTACACACAAAACACAATATATACTATTTTTTAATACTAGGGAGCTTAAGCACCGGCACGCGAGCGACGCGGGCGTCCGTCAACCACAGAGCGCATGCGTCGTGCTTCGCGGTTACTCGGTCACTGTCGGCTCTCCGCGCGCGCCGCAAAAGCTGCGCGGCTGTTCCACTTTTAATTTCGGTAGCGAGCCGGCGCGCGTCTTAACCTAGAGGGGCGCGGAGGGGCAATAGACAAGGTCCGCGCTACAAAGATAGTATAAATGAGACATTTCCTTAACTAACTTAATCATAAGAAAAAAATAAAATAAACAACCTTACAAAAATAAATGAAATCCCACCCAAAACAAAAATGTGAAAGGGTGCCAAGTTCGATAATATGGAAATCCTTCGCCTATAAAAGAAGTGAGATCTGAATAAGTACCAAGTTCCATACACATACCTCAGTTAAAAATAGTTACTTTTTAATAATGTTACTTGGCAAGTTTTAATAGAAAATGAAATACTTGATTCATTGCGTTTAGTAGGTTTATAACAAGGTGTGTGAAAACTTGCCAAGTAACATCATTAAAAAGTAACTATTTTTAACTGAGGTATGTGTATGGAACTTGGTACTTATTCAGATCTCACTTCTTTTATAGGCGAAGGATTTCCATATTATCGAACTTGGCACCCTTTCACATTTTTGTTTTGGGTGGGTTACTTTTACTGTATACGGGCATCGGCCTTTTAAATATATATTTTTTTGTATCGATTACCATTAATTAACTTAAATCAGATTTTTAATGATAACATTCATTGATAGGTGTAGCTATAAAATAAATCTTTTTTTGGAAAACTCAAAATTTATTCAGAATTTAACGACATTAGTGTAAGCATTTAAAAACATTTTTTTTGGTATTATTCTAGACAAAAAACATTGATCATTTGCTTTTCAAATGATTTACACATCATTAGAAAATCAAGAAAAAACTGCGTTTGTCGAATGATAATGTTAATACAGCCGTGTTCTTATTATAATACTTTCTGTACCGGTTTATTAAATTGCTTTCTAAATAATGTATGCTCTTCGCTTGTTAGAAGAAAGTTAAGTTTAAACTGTTTAATATTTAGCAGACAATAAAGGAAACTTGTCGTCTTAAAGTGAACTAACAAATGAATTTCATTACATTTCCATGATATGATTCTGTTAAATTCTCTTCATTAAACAGTATTGGCCTTACTACAAAAACTTAACCACCTGTTTTACACTTGTCTAAAAAAATGTGGCTGCAAAATGAACCATATGTCAACGTCATAATTTGACATTTTTTTAGACAACACTTAAACTGACGTTTAAAAGTTTTTGTGGTAAGACGGTAAATTTTTCAGGTTTGCTAACTTTTCTTGCTCATTCTTAAGGTTGATATTGATTGATTCTTGTTTTGGAAAAGTAGCTACATTTTTATATAAAAATAATCTAACTATAGATAAATAAAACACGGATTGACCAACTGAATCAAGTTCAAATATACAATGCTCAAGGCTGAGTCACTGACTGCTGAAAGGTGAATATCCGAAAACAAATATTTCAGACATTAGGCACGATATGGATATGTTTCAACTTTGGTTTGAGTTGACTGAACAAAATCGGGTATCCAGGTGCCTACTGAAAAGTATGTTTCTATGATTAAGGAACTCTTCCTGATTAAAAAAAAGTTAAACCGATTTTTCTACTTTCGTGCGTACCTACATATTATTCGTCATTATTATTATAACGTATCATCATTCGTTATACCTAGAGATGCCAAGATACAGGTAACTGACATTATACCTCTAGTCTTCTTTTCCTTTTAAAAATATATACTCAGTTTTTCGTCATAGTCAGCAGTCAGAGAACGAATAAAACCGCTTGTTTCCAATATAGGTAATATTGATAGGTATATAAACTGGTAAGTAAACTGACAATCAAGTTTGAAACTATGCGCACAGTCATTGCTATGTCATTGATATAACTGTTATATCTACTTGCATACTTTAACAAAGTCTTCAAAACTTTAAGTATTTAAAATTGTTTGGATCCTCCTAAATATTATGAGATAACCATCGCTCGGCAAACAATTCATATCGAAAGTTTAATGACGGAAGGACCAAAGGATTGACTAAGCTTGAGCGAGGCGTTTATGCAATTTCTCGACAATTTATTAAGACAAAAGCAGATTTGTTAGAATCGATATAAAGCGAGTTGGTTTTGAAACCCGTCGGTCCTAGTTTTGCTCCCACTCGCGACATTTTACGAGTCATTGTGTCCACTCTCCCTCTCGTTTTGGTAGTCGACCGGGCGGCCTCACCCATGTCTGCTCACTGTCCATTAAATAGGCAGGTTACATGCGATTTAGAAATTGTTTCAGTCCAAGCACCGGTTAAAGCAAATAAATCGCTATATAACCGGTTGTACTAAGCAATTAGCACGATCTTATAAATATAAATCCAAAAACACACACGTCTCATCTTTTCTGCGTTGCTATCTATCTCGTTCCAAATTGTTGAAAAAAGTCCGCCGAGGTTAAACCATTGATAGTCGCAAATGTAAAACCAGACTTACAATTTTTCAATCATTCCTTATACGAAATGTCAATGTCTTGTGTAGAGATCAAGTTGACCCGAGTTGATTTCACATTTTAGGTGAACAGGAACTTTTAAGTAAAACGGATCATATATCGTAAATTCTTTCTAATTTATTAAGGGTGCTTTTTAATATCTGCAGGCTATATATGCAGGCTTCTTTTTAATATCATTATTCGCCCCCAAAAATGTATGTTGCCTTCTAAATTACTAAGTCAGCCACAATTAACGAGCATCTAAATAATACTATCTTAGCCACTAGTTATCTTCTAAGTGAACCACTCTAAATACAACTCAGCATGATGGTTATTTTCTAGCATCTAAAGAAGACGGATCACAATCCATACAAAATTGCCCCACGTCCTATAACAATGTGACATACCTCAAAAAAAAGATAAAAATGTTTGAAAAAATATGGCATACTCTCTAATTTATTTTTTTTACACCTTCATACGAAAAAACTGCTTTAAAAATTGTTCAGGCGCTGTTATGAAAACATCGTTCATAGGACTATTTGTGGACTATTTTATTAAATTATTTTTTTGTTTGATAGGGTATACCTCACAGGTGGTCCCATAATCATCAGGTCAGGATCTGATGATGGAAACCCTGAGAAATCCAGGGCAACTTTTGAAAGTTGTAGGCATGCGCAGGATAAAAACTTGACTATAAGGTGTATGTCTTATAACACAATGCAACAGTGAAGATTTGAAGCTGACCTGATGATGGAGACGAAAGAAGGTCGAGGGAACTCGACAACTGAATGTGTAAACTACTTCGTGTTTGGGCTTATATTATTTGTATTGAATAGACCTTTGCAACAGTGAAAGTTTGGAGCTGACCCGATGATGGAGACCAGAGAAGGTCGAGGGAACTCGACAACAAAATATGAAGTCGGTGTCTAATGGATGTACCTAAGTTTATTTCCCCACCGACTTCTAGGCCGATGCTCCTAAGAATAGTTGTTTTTTTTTTTTTGCTTTTCAGTGTTTTTGGGAGTCGGTTTTATTTTATTGTCAAAAGTTTTTTTTTTTTCGCTTTTCGTGACAAGCACAGTTGTTACTATCCGCATAAGTGGAAAGTTCTCATCACTACGAATAATATAAGCCCAAACACAAGGTAGTTCACATATTCAGTTGTCGAGTTCCCTCGCCTTTCTCTGGTCTCCATCATCAAGTCAGCTTCAAACCTTCACTGTTGCAAAGGTCTATTCAATACAAATAATATAAGCCCAAACACGAGGTAGTTTACATATTCGGTTGTCGAGTTCCCTCGACCTTCTTTTGTCTCCATCATCAGGTCAGCTCCAAACCTTCACTATTGCATATTGTTATAAGACATACACCTTATAGTCAAGTTTTTATCCTACGCATGCCTACAACTTTCAAAAGTTGCCCTGGATTTCTCAGGGTTTCCTTCATCAGATCCTGACCTGATGATTATGGGACCACCTGTGAGGTATACCCTATCAAACAGAAAAATAATTTAATAAAATAGTCCACAAATAGTCCTATGAACGATGTTTTCATAACAGCGCCTGAACAATTTTTAAAGCAGTTTTTTCGTATGAAGGTGTAAAAAAAATAAATTAGAGAGTATGCCATATTTGTTTAAACATTTTTATCTTTTTTTTGAGATACGTCACATTGTTATAGGACGTGGGGCAATTTTGATCCATCTTCTTTGTAGCATGCATTCTAACAGTAAACTTCCAAAATACTATTAAATGACATCATAAAATATATTTAATTAGCTTCTAATTTTTTAACTCAGTACGTTTAAAATGTAAGCAAGCAACATGCAGCAAGCATCGCTTCTGTCACGGCTCCGGTGCTGCGGGGCTCCGGCGGTCCCATGCGCCCGCCTCGCCCCTCCGCGCCTACGCGGTTTTGAATTGCTCTCTAGGGGTAGGGCAGACAAGAATACGTGGAGTCGGTTTTGCAGTGATTCGTTTTCGTCACTAACTTCGATTTGTAATACATTTTTTTTTTCATTGAAGGTTATAAATGGCAATATACTAAAAACGAGACCGAGTTAGTAAATTAGATGACAATCTATACATATAATAAATCTGTAGAAAAGTAATTTTTGTACATTGAAGAAATTGACAAAAAAAATAGCCGGCATGTTAAAGGATAACTAACAGAACCCATTTCCATCATTTTTGTCATTTTTGTCTGTTTGTCTGTTTGTCTGTTTGTCTGTTTATCTGTTTGTTTGTTCGGGATTCACGTAAAATCTACGAATTCAATGCAGACAATGCTTATATACAAAAATTCTACGTAACTTGGGGTATTACTTAGTTTTTGTTTCATCGAAATCGATTCACTCTATCAAAAGATATGATTAATTTTGTGAATTCAAGATGTAAAATATTACGACACGCAATCTGTTTGTCAAAACTGTACATTTCAATGTTGTACTTATATTAGTTGTTCGGCCTATTATTAATCTTTACACAGAAAATCACACCTTTATAAGTAACTTCGGAAGAAAAAAAAAATGAAAATTTTGTTTAGCCAAGGTTAAAGTAGCTCCATCTGTGGTAAAAATACATCAGATTTGTCAAAAGAGCGAGGTGGTAAATGACAATTAATTACCATACATTCTTTATTGAGGATTATTATTTCAACAGATGGAGTTGTGTATTTTCCGTAATTCACCATATTTTAACACGTAGTGTAATTTTTCGATACTTAGACATTTCAATAGTGTTTGTCAGTTTGCCGTACCACATCAAAATCCAACTATAATTATTACCTTGATGAAAGGAAAATTAATAGTTCTCAGCCAAATTTAAAACGGTGCCATCTAAATTATTTTTTGAACATTATGTCAAAAATGATGACTTTAATGGAACAATTAATTATCATTTAAAGTTACAGATGGAGTTCATATCAGGATTTTTTCATAAACATAGTTTAGCTTATCTTCCACTAATGTGGTGGCCTTAAAACAAATTACTTTGAGTGAGTAGTATTAAGTAGACCTTAATTATTTTTTCTGATGCAAAATATGTAAACTTAATCCTAGAAGAAAGGAAGATCTATCTCTCGCAAGCGCTGCTAAGCGTGAGGTAGGTAATGTAGGTTTCTGTAGCTTTAAAAACAAGCCCAGATACAAAGTGCAGATAAGAAATGGGAGCTTTCTCGATTTAATACCATACACACGTAAAATGCTTTATGCGTCTGGAAACGTACAAATTACGCGTCGCATACCAGAGACATGCTTATTTTCAACTTCTGATCGCAAATACACTGTTCACAATTACGAACAGTCTCAGTAAGACCCGAGCCAAGTCTAAAAAAACACCTTTTATATAAAACTACGTTTGATGTCATTCAATTACAAAGACAGAATTGTTCTCTGCTGCAAATCCTATCCACCTATATCCTATCCTAATCCAGCATGCATTGCAGGTGTGCATTGCACAAAAACCAATGGTATCCTATTCGAGAAGTCAAAAGAGTCGGCCTGCCAACGTCAGCTTTTGCTCTAAGCAAGTGTTCTTAATAGTACCATCAGAATTACATTCATCGTTGAATGAGGTGAATACATTTTCAGAAACCACAATAACAGTAGGAGCCAAAGCGTATGATCGCTTCATAGAGCTCTGATTGGCCCCAGGTGACCAACTCAGGTCTGATTTGTTCGTTCATCAGATCTTTGAAAGTGTTTCGGTGGATACTTACTGTCGTCCTGTTTACGTGTGACACAAAATATGGTATATAAACGTCCTCCGCAAGAGCGAAATTTTCCCGGTGAGCGGTAGTGACGCACAGTATACAACACTTCTGTTTCTTTTGATTTGCTGGCTCCACCAAGAAATGACAAATTGCGAGCGTACATTTTGAAAATCTTGGCAAAACTGCAGGTTTCAAGTACGAACACATGAAGTGGACTCTCACAGATACGTACCTACATTTTGCCTATTCGTGAACTAATGCAAACATTTCGGTGGAGTCCCTCCCGGTTTAGACCTAACCCCTCATTAGGCGTGCGCGATCCTCGGGCGTGTGAGTAGCGCGTGCGTCGCGAGCACGCTGCGTGAGCGTCGCGTTTTGCTGCCCTGCGGCATTTGCGCGCTCGACTTGACGTTTAACTGCTAAGGCGTTTAGCGGGCGGCGGGGATAGCGGGCGTAGGGGTAAGAACGCAACTCGAGCGCCGCGTGCTCGCCGCAAGCGCGTCGTTTGCACTCTTCACACATGCCGCAGGGCAGGGCTCGCGACGCCCGCGCTACTCACACGCCCGAGGATCGCGCACGCCTAATGTGGGGTCAGCCTTACCATAGTAAGTAAGTGCACAGAAAATCCCCAATTCATACAAGTCATACAAGTGTTTCTCCCCAGTAGTGAAACTATCCTACCCTATGCGCCTACTGATGATGATGACTCATTTTATCATCCATCCAGCTATTCCCCAACTATGTTGGTGTTGGGCTTCCAGTCACCGAATCTGTTTGAGTACCAATATTTTGCTTGGAGCGACTACCTATCTATCTATCTTCAATCCAGTCAACTACACAAGACGATATCCATGGTAAGACTAACAGACTTTCTGGCTTCTGCTTAGTCGCAGCAGCTGCAGAAAATGTACAAATGACAGCTTTGTCAGACTCAAAGCATATAGACATAGATAATAGCTATTTCCTGTGAAAATTACTTACGCACCATACGTAATAATTGACTATTCTATATTGCCCACGCAGACGAAGTTGCGGGCAACAGCTAGTGTATAAATAAGAAGGACAAGTCACAATAATTGATGATCTTTACTTGAAGCTTTCTATAGAATATTTAGTTGGCGTTTTAAAAAAGACGAATTAGTTTATTAGAGGCTATGTCATTTCCCCGTTGCTTAGTTATAAAATTAGAAGTTTAATCATGTGTCCAATAAATAATTTTGTGGCTACACTTATAATTTCCCATTTATTAATGGAAAATTTAAATTAGCTTATCATAGGCCTACAGCTTCAGACAACTACCAATCAATTAACTAATCTATGAATGGGTGTCACACCTATGAATAAACTCACTTCGTTGACCAGAATCGACCCATTGATTCGTAGAAATTCTCACGATGATATTTTCCAAAAAGAGGTGTTATATTTTGAGTGCAATATGTGTATGTGTTTTTAGTGAGTATGCATGTATTGGTCAGCGAGGTGAACGCCCTCGGATTCTGTGGCGGGCTGACGGAATGTGTTGCCAAACGCACTGATCGGAACTCGGTGAGAATGTACCGCTTTGGGCGCAAGTAGGTAGCTCTACGTCACCGTCCATAATGCCAGACCATTTTTTTTATTTTGTATAAAGATTTTACGATTTGACAGCTAATCAGCTTACATTTATACATACGGCACATACGAGAATTGCCAATTTATGGATTTTATTTGCAATTCCAACAAAAATAGCCATTCGAATTGAACATTCAAAGATAAAATAAGTCTGCTGCATAAAATCTACTTATACAATCTGTTAGCTATAAATATCAAAGAGAATGCATAGTTTTAGATCATTCCAAAAATGATATTCTACATTATTAAAATCGAAAGAATTTGAAATCACTCTTTTCAAGCAGATATAATACCCGGGAAGGTCAAAAGGACCAATCACAAAAACCATAGACACACATCAGACACACAACAATACAAATCATCTATATATAGGTATAAAAGAAAGTCGTGTTAGTTACTTCACTTATAACTCAAGAACGGCTGAACCGATTTAGCTGAAAACTGGCAGGGAGGTAGCTTAGAGCCAGGAGAAGGACATAGGATATAGGAGGACATAGTTTTTATTACAAAAAAATAAAAATAATAGATACAATTTATTCCGGACATACAGCGCCATCTATTGTTCAAACCAAAAATCTGCCGGATGCCACTATTCCACGCGAACGAAGTCGCGGGCAAAAGCTAGTTATTCATAATATTCATGTCAAGTGTCAATTGCCAAGACTTGAACTCCAAGTACGCAACATTGATTTAGTCTCGACATCTCTACATATATCATTTCAGCATCCGGTTAACTCGCATCCCATAATTGTATACGAGACAAAACTGGAAGCTACCTTCGACAGGCTTTCTAAAGATTTCGAACATAAACACCGTACTTAGTGAACACCGTACTTCAAGTCCCGTTTCTGAGCTTTTAGAAAAACAGATGCGTTAAATGTGTAAATACTGATGAGATGAGCTTTTATTTACTCTTGCATGTATTATTGAACTTGAGTGTTTTCTCTTTAGCCATTTGATTTGAAGACCAAAACAAACACAAGCACTTTTGGTCCTTCAAGACGCAATCTTACTTGAGAAAATTATTATTTTAAGAACGCCAAAAAGAAGAATTAGGAGTTCAGATTAGGCACAAAATCAGTTATCCCAGTCTAAACTAGAAACTGCTCACAGCATGGGATAAGGGTAGGCTGATGATGACGCCAAAAAGAATTTTAATCTATACTAATATTATAAAGCTGAAGAGTTTGTTTGTTTGTTTGAACGCGCTAATCTCAGGAACTACTGGTCCGATTTGAAAATTTCTTTCAGTGTTAGATAGCCCATTTATCGAGGAAGGCTATAGGCTTTTTATCCCGGTACGGGAAGTAGTTCCCACGGGATGCGGGTGAAACCGCTGGCAGAAGCTAGTTATACATATAAACCTTCCTCTTTAATTACTCTATCTATTAAAAAAAACGCATGAATATCGGTTGCGTAGTTTTGAAGATTTAAGCGTACAAAGGGACTTAGGGACAGAAGAACCGACTTTGTTTTATACTATGTAGTGATTTTGCGTGATGCTTACCCTGGTAACGATCACCATGATGTCGGCGGCATGTGGTCACCGGCACGATCTGAAACAAATGATAAAACATTCATTATCACACGAGTAGGTACTATGCATTCCTGACAATCCTACTCAGTATGAAAAGAGACCTATGCCCTGAAGAGGAACAATAAAAAGACTGATGATGAAGTAGTTAAGATACGATTTCCTGCCTCATCAAAATATTCTCTAAGCCAATTCTCTTAAATCTAAGCCGATTTTCTTTCACTACTTAGTAAAAGGTAACTGACATTTTAATGTTGATAGCTAGATAACCATATTGACAAACAAGCAATATTGTTTAGAAGCCTAACATTCAACAACAGATCGTAAACACAAACATTAACTATAGCTTCCATAACAAGGACGTCCAAGAGAACGGAAGCGTTAATTCCTGTCAATATTTAGTCAAAGCGTCTCTTCTAGTACCTAAAAATAGCTTAGTGATTAGTTAAAAACCTAAAAATACCTATTGCCAATAAAACACGTGAAGTTACGTCATGATGACCACGATAGGCATTGGTGCAACTTCAAGGAAGTTAACAGTCACAGCTATTTGTAGATTCTCTTTTTGTATGTATCTTATAAAATTATGAAGAAGAGATCCTTGATAATATGTATATGATGATTAATAGTTTAATTAAAAACTCAAAGGACAATCAAAGTTTCTAAAGTACAAAAGTAGATCGACCAATTAGAATCCCTGCAATATTAACACTCTCCATTTCCATTTCAGCAGGTATACCAATTAATTAAGCGTACTTGGGTTTCAGGTACCTACGAATGACAGTGGTTAATCTTGGTAAGCTAACATAGCCAACACTGGGCCAGGAGCCGTCAAGTATTTATAATTAGCAGAAAAAATAATGCAGTAACATTAAAACCCATTCCCATAAACGAAGATACATTGCTACAATAATTATAAATGTCAAGGGAGAAGTAATTACAGCAACATTGCAGAATTTCTCAAACTGCACTTGTTTAATAACAGGGGCAGGATTACTAGCAAAAAATAAAGACAGACAGACACTGCAAAAGGGACCTAACCCTGCAATCAAAGTCAACTTGGTCTTAGGGTCCGTTCAGATAGACCGGGTCGGAGAGCATGCGCGCATTTTTCTTTTCACACAGACCGGAGTCGATCGGCTGCGCGAGCATTAAAGAGCATGCAAACGGAGTCAAACGTCAAGAAAAAATACACGATCGAAGCCGGTCGGCTCCTCTTATTATTTCACACCGAGCGCATTCGAGCATTCTCAATGACAAAAGCAGTGCGCATGCAAAAATAAACCTTACTTCAAATACTAAGTACTCAATTTTCAACGTGTTAAGAATTTGCTCTGCTCTCCGACCCAGTCTATCTGAACGGACCCTTATTCTTCAAGTTTTTTGCTGGTCCTTTTTGCGCAGGACTATAGGTCCAATTTCTTTTTGTAGTCACTTTATGACTAGTATAATTGTCAGTAGGTAAAGATAGATTTACTTAGTTTACTTTAAAATAATGTGCAGTTTGAGTTCAATTTACAAATTAAAGTAGGTAACCGCACTTTGCATATCTTCAATTATTTTAGTTGTTAATTGAAGGTTGCACCATTTAAACTGTACCTAATGATAATCAGCCCTGAAACCGCCGCCCATTGGTCAAATTGACAATATGACAACTCATTTTGGTTTGTTCAATGTTGCAGCTAGCCTTAAAAGTTATAAAATAAACATGATAGGAGCGCAAATAAATCTAACAATTGCGAACCTACATTTAAGCGTTCTCTTATCAAGAAGTCAATGACGAGATGCGAATTGTTTTTCGAAATGATCGTCTATTGTTTGGTGTTGATGTTGTTATGCTCTTATTGAGTGCATTGTTCTATGCAAGTACTGGCCCATTGACACGGGCTGTACTCGACCGGTTTAAACTAGAGTACGTAGGCAAGTATCCTTGTTTTCGAGGTTTATTTTGTGAATAAATATTGCAGCCCTTTATTTTCCTAATGAACAGTGACTTACATAGAGTATAGAGCATTTAAATAAAAACTTTACAAGTTATGTATATTAGTATATCTCACGATGATTGTAACTGAAACTCTGATTGATACCTATCTAGATAAAGTAAATTGGTTAATTTAACACAATAAATAGTACGATTATATCTAATTTAATTTATTCAAACACTAAAACCATTGTTATGTTAATGTAGCAATCAGATCAAGATAGGCAAGCAAGTTAAATAAAACATACCAAGTAATTTCTTACGCCTCACTATTAGTCATACACAAGGAAATGGATTCCTATGTTTTAGGCACTTATTCAAAACTTAAAGGCACTTCACAATCAGGACTCAACGATTCCAAGAAAAGGCATAAAATACAATTTGTCATATTTCCTCATTTCATTGCAGCCTTTGAATATAGGTATTAAGGTATAGAAATTAATAATGACTGAATGAAAAAAACTAACAGCTGCAAAACCTTTAAGAGGTCATATTTAATAAAGGTACCAGAGCATTTTCTAACTAATTAACACTTTTAAAACGAAACCTTCGAGCAAACCTACTTGGCATTCATAAAAAGGCTTTTGTTCATCGTCACAGGGCACGGCAATGTATGTGAAGTCCTGGAAATTAAGTGGTGTGGAACAACAGAATCAATAGGGCTTTTTTTTTTTTTTTCCGACGTTAAAAATCATCAAATGACCCCTCCCGCTGTGGGTTAGCAGCGGTGAGGGAGTGTCAGACTCTTACTGACTAAAAACCGTCGTGTTCCGTCATAAGCCTTTTATGTACCAGGGCCGCGGTATCTCTTTCGAACAACCCGCAGCCCCGGCAGGCCTTGGCCCTGCTGGGCCCCGCTGGGGTTGCTGACATCTCTTTGAGGAGCGCGTGGAACAACGCGCGCCGTCGACACGGGTCTGTCGTCTAAGTAGACAGAGGGACGATGAGCCACCCGAACTCACCGCCCACAGACCCACGCCTACGGTGGCCGGGAGTCATCTCGCGACACCCGGCGCCCATGGTGTCTACCTGGTCCAGCGCGGCGGCCGGGATGAGAGGTGCGAACTCTCTGGCGTTCCGCCTCCTCCTTCTCGAGCATGACCGCTTCGCAGAAGGAGGCGACGGCATCCAATCAATAGGGCTCTCCGCGACATACATCTCCTGGGTGATTCCGAATTTAGTCTAGGGTTACCCCACACACCAGAAGGGTATAAAGAAGATATCTGGAGTTTTTTGTTTTTTGTTGGGGTTTCCCAAACAAATAGATACATAAGTGTACTTTTGAAACAGTTGGTTTTAATTTTGTTCGGACAGTTTTTTAGGAAAGTAAAAATCCCTTATTTATTCATGAATCATTATTTAAGGCAGAAACTTCTAAGCTACCTTTTTTAAAGTTCAAAGTTAACAATCGTGCGAGCCCTAATCGCGCAGGTGTGAAGTGATCCATTGTTCAGATATTAGTGCTCCGCATTGTTAACACTGCACTTTAGAAATGCATTCCGTTTTATGCCTGCATCTGCAAATTGACGAAGGGTTTTTCAGTCCCGGTATGAGTATAAGCTTCAACTACAAGATCTAGTTTTTATTTTACTTTTTTTTATTTTAATTACTAGGTTCCGCCAAGTTTCACCTTGCCCTCCGTGGGAACTACGTTAAGTATAGCCTTGAATAATAGAATATATAAAACTTACTGAAAGATTATTTTAGGACTTCCTGGATTCATTTAACCAAACAAACTCTTCTTCAAAGCTTTAAAGTTGCAGACTAGATAATTTTGCTGCCACCTGAATTTCAAACGTCCTCGTGGTTCTTACCATAGCTGCATGGTGCTGATGGTCCGACCATACTTTAAATATAGGGTATATTAGTTGTCTTATGAGTACTGATACGATTAAATTGTCTCAAGTGAGTTTTAAATTTTCAGCAGTGTTGGAAATGCAATAAATAAAATGTAAGTACTTACAGAAATATGAGCAACAATAGTTTGACGCGTTACGCGGTGATTTATACCCAATTTCCTGATACATACGATTTCTCCATGTTGAAACTGAAATATTGTTAGCTGTAACCTCCTTACAGCGAATTTATTGTAACATATTCATTCGCGCAACAATCGCGCAACGGTATTAGTTTAAATGGAGCAATTTTAATGCCTATATAGTAAAACTTGATAAGAATTGTTGAAAAAAAAATGAATGTCATAATAGTTCACAAAAATCTATTCAATACGAAGAAAATATAATAATATCATGTGTCAGAAACAATAATGGATTCATCTTGACTTAGCATTGATGAATCAGCAGAAAACATTACACCGTCACGAAAAAAAACAAGACAGCTGACTGAGATTCTATTCTTTGCGCTAAAGTATGTTAAGTATAAAGACGAAACGGGTACAAGTACATAATTTGCATCATTACCATAGCTTCACAATTTACCATGATAACCAGCACAAATGTAGGCGTTTCTGTTTGAACCAAACATCTGGCTGTATTAGATACTATTTACACAACCCGTCTTATTTCTTAATAACAGCATTTTAAAGGCTTTAAGATGACTTTATAATACGCTGATCGTGCTCCACTCTGGCGCAGCTTATTAAGGTGCGTGCGCGCATGTCTATAGAGAATACGACCACTATAAAGATAGATGGATAGAAGGTCTATTTTGTAGAATTAGTTTATGCTATCAGAAAAGTCTTCAATGAAATTTAAATAAATAAAAACTGTAATTAACTGCTCGTTAAGTTTTTTTGTATGTTTTTAATTCCCCATGCCATAATAGCTATTGTTATTATAATGAAAAGATTTGTTTTGTCTATATCTATTGTTTTCTAAACGAATATAAAATTGGTATTTCCAATCAAATGGTACAACGGTATGAAACATGAGCTTGGCTGGCATTTATTTATTTAATAGTTTATGTACACACAGAATACAGACAAGAAGAAAAATAGAATTAATAGTACAAAGGCACAGCATATTTCATAAGAAATCTCTTCCAGCAGGCTCGTATTTGTGAAGCCTCAAGTTTTGTTTGTATTTTACCTTCTTGGTTATTTGTTGATTGGTTCAAACGCACGTGTAAGTGAGCGGCGGAACTAAGGCCCTATGCACACCACGTTTCTTAAACGCGCCGTCGACTCGCGTTTTGGGAACGCGTGTCGCCGGCGCGTTTTTATCCTGCAGAGCAGTCCTGACTTGCGTGCGTATCGCGTCTGTATCGCTACAAACGCGCGTCGACGGCGCGTTTAAAAAACGTGGTGTGCATAGGCCCTAAGCGGCGGAAGTCCTTTATCTGTCGGCCGTTCATCTCGACAGAACGACGTTAAGCTTTGCTATTGATGACGAATAGTTTTACTGGATCATGGGTTCAAGTACGGTCGGGAAATGTAGCTATTTAGTACCTAGTATTTCAGGTAATGCTGAAATGAAATTTTCGGTCAATTTGATGTGATCACGCTTTACGTAAGAGTACCTACCTATCCTTATACCTTTCAAAATTTTCTTTAAGCACCCTAATTAGTTCAAACTATTTAGAAGATGACATAGATGGACTAAATACAAAAAGAAATGTATTAAGATGAAGGAACTAGAAAATAACTAGTAACTACATGGTACATCGAAGAGATTGGGATAAAAGAAGAGTTACTTCTATTTATCAAACTGTGCAAAGTGTAGACGCGACAAACCTTCATAAACCCTACTTTTTTATCCACCAGTGTTATAACATACTAGCTTTTGCCCGCGACTTCGTTCGCGTGGGATAGTGGCATCCGGCAGATTTTTGGTTTGAACAATAGATGGCGCTGTATGTCCGTAATAAATTGTATTTTTTATTTTTATTTCTTGTAAAAAAATCCTATGTCCTTCTCCTGGCTCTAAACTACCTCCCTGCCAATTTTCAGCTAAATCGGTTCAGCTGTTCTTGAGTTATAAGTGGAGTAACTAACACGACTTTCTTTTATATATATAGATTTAGTACTCTTAACCAACAACATATTTATTTGAATAAAGATTAATATTATTATGTTGATACAACTTAAACAAATTATTTCGACCAAATTAGGTACCATAAAAACGGTTTTTGTGAGTTAATCTTAAAAGATAGACATACACTGTCGCGGACTGTTTTTTAGATCATTAAAAGAGCTATTATTCTTTAATACATATTTTTTGTGTATCTTGAACCGTTTTCACAGCGCACGCAACGGAAGGCTTCAAAGATGAAATAATTTCTCCCGTTTTGTACACATTTACCACTATATCTTTGCTCCTATTGGTCGTAGCGTGATGTTATATAGCCTATAGCCTTCCTCGATAACTGGACTATCCAACACAAAAAGAATTATTCAATTCGAACCAGTAGTTTCGGAGATTATCGCGTTCAAACAAACAAACAAACAAACAAACAAACAAACAAACAAACTCTTCCGCTTTATAATATTAGTATAGATTACGAAATAAAATTCTAAGTTAAGATGTTGTCTTGCCTTTATGGCGCGCACTTTAATGGTTTATTGCCATTTCAAGCCGTGGGGCAATGGTAAATGACCCAGATGCATGGCAATTATTTTATAGTACTGTACATCCTAACATCTTGCATAATGTTCCTGTATCATTGTTGCGTATGCAAATACACATAAACAGATGGCCGTATTCTATAAGACGATGCACAGGCGATACGGTGCAGCGGATTTTGAAGTAGTTCTCCACGCGTAATACAAGTTAAGATTATAAGAGTATCACCGTATGACTAGTGCTACTAGACCATACATAGTGCTCAATCAAGGGTTCGGTTCACTGACTCACAGAAAATAATTCTACCTCATTGCCAATACAAAACCTGTGTTGGAATTTCCTACGGTCAATGTTTCTACTGCTACTTCCCCAAATTCTTTTGGGAAATGTGTGATTATGTACTTAGTTATAGTAAGTAAAGCATAAGCGTAGGAATGTAGGTATTCCACGAACTACAATTATTAAATGATAAAACGCCAACATACCACAGGCCACCAGGAATCGAACAAATCACATATCTTCACGTCAAGTACTAGAAGCCCGTACGTTTACTTCACACATATTTCTGTAAACTAGCATCCAGTTAGCGACTGGTTTTCTAAGAAACTTTAGTAAAATACTCGTGTGGCCACCATATTTGTCACCTGAGCGAGACAAGCCGCTATCTAACGGAAAGGGGACGCAAGTGCCCGATCTCAGATAGCGAATGCTAGTAGGTACGTTTTATATATTTTGTGTAAGTACTAGCCACAGAATAGTTTCGTACGTAGATTTTTAAGATAAAGGCAGGTGTTGCATAGTTAGCAATATTTTTATTTTGAAGACTTTGCTGATGTTGTTTATGCAGGGTTTTGTGTGCAGTGTACAAGATAAACTCTCGTATATAAGCGAAGCTAAGATCCCCCTTGTATCCCTTCGACGGCTCATACCTAAACCTGGTAGGCTCCGGGCTGGCTTGAAAGGATTTTCCTCTTCAAACCTCGCCTGAGTTACGAGCAGAAATGGCAGCCATATTATTTACTTTGGTATTTATTTATTTTACATAAGATTATTTTTTTTTATACTTTATTTACTTATTCCTTACATTCATGAAATTGCAACCTATTGTATCAAGAATATGCCTGAAACAAACCATTGTTGTAATGAAATAGCTCTGTCAGGTAATAGAGTAGGTATAATCGCATTATGGTATGCACTGGCATTGCACTATGCACTCGCCCTGTAACTTATAACATTTCCGACTTCTTTGGAGGCATAGGAAAAACCACGATCTACGTAGTACAAATTACCTTCGAGACAAATTATAAAAAGTTGGACTTTGTTCATTATAACTTTGTGAAATCAGGATTCAAAGGATTTAAGTACTACAGAAAAAATTAAATATTCACAGATTTATAAACAACTTAGCTTACGACGTTCACTTTTGTAACTGCTAACTGTACATGATATCAAAGAATAGCGTTTGATTAACAAATAACTTCTTTAAAGATTCAAGTGGTCTGCCGATGGATTACTGAACAAATATGCATGGAATATGACGTCATCACTCTTCAGTTACAATCTTCTTTTACTCAAGTACATAGGTGTTTGTTATGTTAGGTATTTGTATATAGGAATAAAACCTAAACCGTGATATTAACATTTACTTTGCGTTACTATGTTTCAACTAGAAGTTTTTACAGCATTACGATGTCAATTTGCGTATTATCAAGTGTATTTACCATATTTACTATGAATATTGATAGTTTGTGATGGACCCCTTAAAATGCATGAATAATTTGCATTATACTTAATAGCGTGGGTGCTATTACAAGTGTGCACATACGATTATTGTCGTTGACATTTTAAACTCGATGATTGTACGTAGGTTAAAGTAGATCCCAATCGGGACAAATCAATTTCAATAACATTTTCTTAGATCAAAGTTATGATAGTTCAATCTTAACGTGCCCTATTCTATCTCGTCTACTAAAGTTAAGTACAGTTTTTGGTTCTTGAAAGATTTCAGGCAAATCTGTTAGAAAACAAACTATTGGTACCGATGTTAGATGATAATAATTCAACTTTTTATCCACCTACGTTTACATTTCTATGGTGTCTTTAACACAAGAATTCGAAGCATCGCCGCCTCACAACTACCAATGACTTGCAAATCCATACTTTTTTGATATCTAAGATAAATAAACCACCTTATACAGTTTTGGTCATAGACATATTGTACATTCTGCCGTTTGTGTGTCAGTCACAATGAAGTTATGTACTATCATGGTTCTTCTACCTCTCGCCTTTGAGGTCGGCATGTAACAATAATAATCACTCGTAAAGTCGTAACGGTTAATTTTAGCTGTAATTTTATGAACGTTAGCAATCAACCAGTTAGTTGCGGGTCGCACCTATACCTATGTTGATGATAATCACTTTTGAACACTTTATTGACAGATACAGCCGTAAAATTTTAATAGCTTTGAGTATGAACAATCCTAACGTTGTTTTCATTTCCTTGCGTGTTTTTTTTTCCAAAATCCCGCGTCGTTATTTACTCTTTCTTTTCCAAATTCTGTCTTTGTTTATATAACCGATGTTGGACTACTGACTTTTTACATTTCTTTGGGAATAACGGTTATTTACGCTTCTAAATACTAACAAAGAGAACCATATACTATACACGTATTTTCTCATACCATGAGCAAAGTGAACAGCTGTGGCATGCGGCACGCCACGGTTCAGTGCGGGTCGCAATGCGCCCGCGACGTTGTAAGTACGGGCGGCGGTTATCTGCGTGCGCGCATTCTAATGATTACTGTTTGTCATTCATGCAATTATTACTTTGGGATCTTGGGCGGGCTGATATTGTAAATATTTTAGTTCTATGAATCTAAATAAAGAGGTCTTACGGCTATAGTAGTAATGTCGTTTATTTTCTGGGAAATGGTTTCGCACCTTGTTTCTAAATTTGTATGTACTTTCTAAGTATATCTTAGACACCAATGACTGTGTTTCGGATGGCACGTTAAACTGTAGGTCCCGACTGTCATTGAACATCCTCGGCAGTCGATACGGGTAGTCAGAAGCCAGTATAAGTCTGACACCCAAGGGGTATTGGGTTGCCCGGGTAACTGGGTTGAGGGGGTCAGATAGGCAGTCGCTCCTTGTAAAGCATTGGTACTCAGCTACATCCGGTTAGACTGGAAGCCGACCCCAACATAGTTGGGAAAAAGGCTCGGAGGATGATGATGATGGTTTCGCACCTTGTATTTAAAATGGTTTAGTCATTAACAGACTTGCCCATACCGTATGTACAGGCTTATTGCACTGAAAATGAACATCAGGACTTCATAATTGTATTTGTTTTTGATAAACGAACAACTAGATAGTAACATAAAATTGTTTATGCAAAATTATGCATAGGTAATAGTGCACGCGCGTGGCTAACCTGTTGTTCACGATTGTCCACACTAATAGTTAAAGCACGATTGTCACCACATGTACTACTTAGGGCTACTGCATAAATGCCATTAATATAGTAAAGTACGCATAGTACATTGCTAATGAATAGTGCTATTGCGGTGCATAGAGTTAGAGTTCGTTTACGTAGGACGTCTCATTTTCACGTTACTCTATCACCAGTCAGCGTAAATACCTACTATCATAAACACGTAACATACCATCTAATACCGTAGTAACAATAGCGCGTCACTGACTCGCGACCGGCAGGTGGCGGGTCACGGCCCTGCGAGGAGTGCCGCGGAGGCACGGAGGTAAACATCACGCACAATGATGTAGGTAGCTACGTACTTTGTCAGTAGTCGGCTATTCATTAGCCCTGCGTACTATAGTGGTCGTCTATTTGTTGGCCCTACGTAAGTACATTCAGCAACAAAACTTCATATTTATGTACCTACCTCTAACAAGAATTACAAAATACCAGTACTAAAATCTTCTGTAATTTTCAGATGTTCAGGTTATTTTCTGTTGGTTATGGGTTATCTCAGTATTCAGGATTTTATTCTTAGTAGACTTTTCTTGGTGACTGTACCTACTAGAGTAGCTGTCTATTCACACAAATCTAGAACTGTTCCTAAACAGTGACGAGGTGTGATATATATTTGATTCTTTTCAGAAAATTGAATTTTGGCAAATAAAACAAGCTAAAGTTATGATAAATGCCATGGCCATCGCAGAAAATAAATGAAATTAATGAAAAATCGACGCTAATCTCTACCGAGACAACGGTGACGCACTCATAATTAAGTAGAATAGAAGATAAAGGTATATATTCATTCACAACGTATGGCATGTATGAGGCCCTGGGTGAGGAACAATAACTGAAGAACCCCCAACTCCTATTGTAAAGTATGAAACCGAAAGTAAAACGTACCAAGCATGTACCAAAGTCGAATCGAAAACAAAAGAAAACTATCAGTCACCAATTATCACTAGCGCATCGTTGCGTACATGTCGCAAACTGTCTGTTATGTAAACACAGCACTGTGGTGTTTGCGCATTGAGCCAGGAGGAGCGTTCACACGCCACTGGCCACCGCTTCCTGCCCGCGGCTAGGAAACGTACCCATTCATGCGTGCGATGCGACGATTGCCCGACCCCTCGTGCGGTATGATGCAACTCTGTCGTTGGTTGGTTAGGGTAGGTTGCGATGTTTTGAGTGTTAGCCAGCTTTGGAACTTTGTTTGTTTGTATTTTAGGTTGATTCATTTCGAGGAAATATGTCATCTCATTAGGATATTTTGGGCACTACCCAGCAGGCAAGTACGCATTGTATATCATCATCTTCCTGCCCTGTTCCCAAGTCATTTGGGGTCTTTTTCTTCCATTCTTCTCTGTCAGATATCATACTTACATACACTCCCTTCTGCTTCACGTCCTCTTTCAGGCAATCAATCCATCTTTTCCTCGATCTACCTCTGCCTCTCCATCCTTCCTCATTCATACGTCAAAATAAATATACGTCAAAATCATGTACTAGGTATGTATCAAACATACAGGTATCTACACTTAAATTATTGGATGTGTTTAAAAATGATTGAGTGATGAAAAGTCAACTTTTGTTCGAACGTCAATGGAAATCCATCAATTGGTTATTTATTAAGTAACGAAGCAATTAAAACCGAAATTCAACACTTCGAAACTGTATTGTTTGCAATGTTTCCACTTCCTGATTTTTAGCTAATATTTTCGTAACTCGATATGTTACCAAACAATATGTCTAGTAGGTATTGGCACTAAAATAGCATTGTACATTATTTTTAAACATAAACGTTGTTCGTAACCATTTCTTACATACCTGTTCCAAAATTCAGTAACAACTAATTATTTTATAGTCATCACAGAAATCTTTTTATTTTTTCTCATTGTTGATAACCTAAATATTCTTCACCAAACCTTATCTCACAAGATAAACAATCCTACAATTACCGCAGAGACCTAATTAAGAGACACTACCAATTAATCATCTTATCAAGATAACTGTTGGGAAGCAGCCGAAACATTGATAAGAGAAATAAAGCAAGAACTACTGCAACACTGATTAGCACTTATTGCCATAATTTGTAAACAATCGGTTTTAATGTTGGAGGTTTATGTTAAGAAAAAGACGAAGTTAATGACAATGGCCATTGTATTGAAATTGCACAGTTCCAAAGAATATGCTTGAAATGGTCACTTAACTGTTTGTTTGTGCAGGTAAAATGTACATATTGGCTATAGGATATGTTATATACCTACATACAAAATCTCGACAAATAAACCGACTTCCAAAAACACTAAAAAGCAAAAAAAAAAAACAAATTTTAGGTGCATCGGCCTAGAAGTCGGTGTCTAATGGATGTTATTAAGTTAATTTTGCCACCGACTTCTAGGCCGATGCACCTAAAATTTGTTTTTTTTTGCTTTTTAGTGTTTTTGGAAGTCGGTTTAATTTTTTTGTAAAAAGTTTTTTATTTACAGCTTTTCAGTGATACGAATAGTTGTCACTATCCATATAAGTGGAAAGTTTTCATCAATACAAAGAATATTAGCCCAAATACGAGGTATTTTACATATGCAGTTGTCGAGTTCCCTTGACCCTCTCTGGTCTCCATCATCAGGTCAGCTCCAAACCTTCACTGTTGCAAAGGTATCATCAATACAAATAATATAAGCCCAAACACGAGGTAGTTAAGATGTGCCGTTTAGGAGTTCCCTCGATCCTCTGTCGTCTCCATCATCAGATCTGCCCTAAACCTCCATAGTATTGTAGTCTCATCAGATATACACATAAATATAAAGTTTTTACCCCATGCTCGCCTACAATTTTCAAGAGATGCCCTCGATTTCTCAGGGTTCCCACCATCAGATCCTGATCTGATGACGATGGGACCAAATGACAAGCATCATCATCCTCCGAGCCTTTTTCCCAATCCTGTTGGGGTCGGCTTCCAGTCTAACCGGATTCAGCTGAGTACCAGTGCTTTACAAGAAGCGACTGCCTATCTGACCTCCTCAACCCAGTTCCCCGGGCAACCCGATACCCCTTGGTTAGACTGGTGTCAGACTTACTGGCTTCTGACTACCCGTAACGACTGTCAAGGATGTTCAATGACAGCCGGGACCTACAGTTTAACGTGCCATCCGAAACACAGTCAATGATGTCTAAGATATACTTAGAAAGTACATACAAACTTAGAAAAGTTGCATTGGTACTTGCCTGACCTGGGATCGAACCCGCGCCCTCATACTTGAGAGGTTGGTCCTTTACCCACTATATAGGCCACCACGACTACGACACGGGACCAAATGACAAGCATACCCTTTCAAATAAAAAAAGAATTTTTGAAATCGGTCCAGGCGTCTTTGAGAAATCGAGTAACAAACATAAAAAAAAAAAAAAAAAAAAAATACAGCCGAATTGAGAACCTCCTCCTTTTTTTGAAGTCGGTTGAAAATATCAATTTCTTGTGTGGAAATTCATAAACTCAAATCAAATAACATGATGCTACACAATATTATACCTATAATATAATCAGACCTTAAAATATACTGCAAAACAAGACGATTAAAAAAAATACTCTTGTTGATGTTTACCTCAGAACAGAACATGTAATGTGCGTCAACGCAATGTTATTAATTACTATCAGCCAATAATCGCGTGGTGCATATTATCTCGATTTCCATTCACGTTGCAGTATCATCATCGATCAAGCTTTCAATCGTCAAGAAATCAGGTCTCTTCGTAGTTGTATCTTTGTAAGCATCTTAGTATTTAGGAATTTACCGGTTAGTTTACTTCTATCAACCTGTATGTTAGTAAAACCACTATCTTATCATGCCCCAGAAAAAACGACTTTTTTAACGCAGACTAGCAAAAACTGTAGGATTAACTTGCTTTATTCTAATTGGATATTACTTCCTACCAGTATACGCCGTACATGTATCTAGGTATAAAACGTACACATAGCAAATTGCGATTGAATATGCGACCCGCATCTCCAAAAGAGAGCGCCGCATGTTGATCTGATACGAGCGAACTTCGCTTTTTATCGGCGCGGGCGCATAGGAAAGTGGTTGATATGCGACACAATGGCCGCGCCGAGCCGCGCCACTGTTTGTATGCGACGCACATCATCTGACCCACATAACAACGTCGTATTCAAAAAAATCTCAACATAATTGGTGCGTTTTTTCTCAACAAGTTCACCGACTTTACGACCGGAACCGCGGGAGACAGACTTTGTTTTGTAAGCAAGACTCGTTTACAAATCAGCCATTACTTAATCCTTATTTTTTCACTTGTTCTCACTTTCATTTGAATGTGGTTAGCATACTAAAAGATGAGATTCCGTATTTCGGAGTGTTTACTTTAAAATGTTCAAGATACGCTCATACATACTTATTTCATGATTATTCGCAATAAAGACCCGATCAGACCGCACACCGAGGCGTGAAAACATTTCAAAAGTATAACTATGCTCAGCACGTCAGTCAAACGCACAATGAGCGCTATTTACTAACAGCAAAGATACATAGTTAGAAGTCAGTACACTGTATCCTCACGACAGCCACTCCGCGAACATTTCTTATCGCCTCGTAAAATAAAGAGAATTGCTCGAGTCAACAACAATGTGACTGTAGACCGTCACATATGACCAGCCAGGTATAACCCTTCTGACAACTGTTGTCCCCACAGGAAAATGACTCGTGCTGAAAGTGAAGGTCTTTTTAAATTGGTGGATCATATCCAGACGACGTGAGCTATTGATAAGATCAATATGTATTGTTTATTTATGTCTTGCGGAGCATCCTGTTGACTAAGTTATTATCCTATAAATATTGTTCATCCTGTAGCTCTGGAAGATAGATGTGATCCTGTTATAGGCTGTGAATGCAATAAATGGCTTAATAGCCATTATTTTGCCATATATCTTGTAGGATATTTTTATTGCTACTTTTATGGGTCCAGATGAGAACATAGGCGATGGCATCTCATTCAGTCAGGATCAGTTGGGAGCAAAAGACCTTTAGGTCCACATACAGATATGCAACCAATAATGAAATGCCAGGGTACTGCTAGGTAATAGAGATTATAGTATTCCTGTCGCAAAACCGGTCTGTGAATGCGCGACATGAGAATCAGCTTATCGATTACGGCATTAGGTAAGTTATTGAGCAGCAGCACTTGTGTGGCTTCCTTGTGACTTCGTATTACACAATAATAATATTAAAATTGTACTATCTGTAGGTACTCAAGGTTCTTCGAATATCGTCGGTAATTGTGTTGAGGAGATTTAAGCAGTTATTAAAGACTGATACTTATACACACTTAAAAAAAGCGACATAAACTTTTAGAAGAACCTGAACTATCTATTTCTCCATAAAAATATATAAAGAACTGAGAAGGATCCTACATCCTAATATAAGACTGGCCTAAAACATTCATCGAAACAAAAGCTTGTCCCAATAAACGATGTCCAAAACATAAGAAAGCATTTCACTGGTCACTGGACACAGACTGAATAAACGCAACTCCTAATCCAAGTCACGTCGAGACGGAGCGGTTGACAAAACAACTCGTCCTGCCGTGTTCCAGTGAAAGTCGACACAATATAAACAAAAACTGTACATGTATTAGGATGCCAGCCGCGTTTCGTCCCCTGTTTGTGAATTAGGACATTTACAAATGACATTCCTTCAGGTACGGCTACTGTTTCCTGTGGACTTCGACGATGTGGACTTTGGAATAATATTTTGGGACTTTCTAAAGCCTTTTCACCCACGACGGAACGGAGCAGGTATATGCGTTTAGGGTGAGAGATGTGCGTTTGTGCGTTTGTGTGTTTGTGTGTGCGTTTGTGCAAAGTAATGTTCCCACATATCTTCTAAACTAATGATCTGATTTTGATGCGGTTTTCAATAAAGGGTTTGTGTTCGATGAGTTCATATTCTTAGATAGGTGTCATGGCTGTAACTCACTAGGGGGCGCCACAATATTAGTCCAAACAGCAAAGTAATGTTCCCACCTACCTTCTATGCTAATGATCCGATTTTGATGCGGTTTTTAAAATTCTGTTTAGGAACTGGTGACAAAAGGCTGTCTTTTCACATATGCCATAGAATAAACTTTGCCATCCTGATTGGCAATACATTTTCGGGACAGATTGTTATTACATCTACTTAAAATCCATTACGTTTTTTTTCTTGTGGAGATTTTATAAGCTATTTGACTTCATGTCAAGTTGGTTTGAAGGCAAAATAAAGTTATCATTATATCATTATCAGTAATGCAAGATTTCCTTATTACATCATAGTTGCATAGAACTCGTTGCTACAACCAGTTACAAGAGGATGTTCTAACGTGCAGTTATTTCATTCCTGCTAAATAGTACATCCTACCTATAATCGAACAACGCAGATAATTTAATACAACATAAATATTTGCAACGTCAACTCTGAGATCTTATGGATTTTGCATAAGTCCTTACATAGTAATGTCAAAAATGCGAAATTAACTCTCTTTGCTTGTCGCGGTTTTACGTCAGAACTACTGCACCTATTTAAATGAAAGGTAAGTAGGTACATAAGTCTGAGAAAGGATATAGGCTACTTTATAAACGAGTAAGAAGCAGTTGTCCCTTCTCGGGGAACAACTGACAGGGTTCTAAATGGGCATGCTTTTCAGCAGCTTTAGACCAAAGATAATGAACCAGGTTATTTATTACTTGGTACATTAGGTACACAGCCATAATACGACTTCATCTTATTCTTATCATTGACAATGCGGGAATCAATCAAACGCGAAGCAGCCTTGTCCGTTCTCTTCCATTCATTTGTCAAAACGCTCATACGTTCCGATATTTATCTCAAAGCTACTAATAATAATAAAATCTAAGAATTAGTAGCCACTTGTATTATAAATAAGCCAAGTAAGAGTGTGCTACTACAAACTTTTAGTCGGCCGATAGTTGGGGGGTCATAAATCACTATGAAGATGAATGGGAGTAGGTACACACGTAACAACGACCAGGTATTTTTCTGGTATCAGACCGTCTAAAAACTTTGACTGAATTCTTCATTTTCTAAGATTTTTTTTCTCAAGCTCTAGGCCAACAGTCGGCCGACTATTTAGTCTGTAGTATACGCGAAGGCTAAGTCAAAAGAGGAGAAAGTTGTAGGCGGCAAGAGTGAAGGGGTTCGGAAAGTTGCCATGTTCGGAATTCCCCCTTTTAAGGGACTAATTTGCCGTAAGCAGAAATCTTTGGAAGGTTTTTTGTAACAGGTAAACAGGCAGCTTTTACGGTAATAATGGACTGGTGAAGTAAAAGTACTGGAAGCTGACTGACTTAATGTGATTTATAATTACTTTGGTAATAAAAGACAATTTGATGTAAATTAAGTATTTGACTTCTCCAATAATTATACATCAGCACTTTTTAGAATTAAGCAAAATATTGTAAAAATTATGTACAAAGTGAAGTAATAAACAATTTAAGTAAGTCAGTAATAATATCTTGTACAAGTTCTTTCAAGAAAAGAATATTTCAAAACTACCGAGAAATTATATAAATGAAAAAAAAAACATTTCAATTTTAAATGCGACCAAGTTCAGTGTCGGTCACGGGCTCGGCGCTCTAACCGAAATGCTAAGTTCAACCAGACATAATTACACCAGCAGGTGCGATTTTGAAGTTTATTACTCAGACGACAAAGATCATAATCGTTTGTACTGAAAATAGCTAGGTTCGTAAAAGAAAATAATCGTTGTCCGTTGTTAAATGCGATCGTGATAGGTTCGAACATAAATTTAATTTTTGCAACTTTTAATTTTAACTGTCATAATGTAAGTGCAGCCTATATAGAACTGTGTTATTGTTACACAAATATCAACCTTATGAATGAGGGATAAGGCTTGTTATCGTACATTATTTATTTTTTTTTGTAAAGGGCATTGAAACCTGCATTTGTGTAAATAAAAACTTTTTTGTTCGTAATTCACTTTTTTTTGTCCATGATAATTATTATATTTCAAAATATTATTTTATTCTTACACTAGCTTCTGCCCGCGACTTCGTACGCGGATCCTGTCCCTTATGCCAGCGACTACGGGGTCAGCAAAATCAATGGTCTGAATCGTCTCATATTGAATTTTAAGGGCCCGTTGACGGGAAAAAAAACGGAATACGCATAACCATTAGAAACCTTCCATATATTTAATTTTTTGTACGTCAACGGCAAAAGCACAGATTCTAATTAGTCTAAGTTGTGTGTGGCAAATATTGCACGTATTATTACGTAAAAAAACATTAAATATTACTAAGATAACAAAGTAGTGGTGACCTAGTGGAAGTCGTTTTGGTTTAGTGGGTAGAGAACCGATCTCTCAAGTATGACTTTGATTCCAGGTCTGGCAAGTACCTGCCAATGCAACTTTTCTAAGTTCGTATGTGCTTTCTATGTATATTTTGGATACCAATAGGGGACGTTAAACTGTAGGTTCCGGCTGTCATTGAACATTCTTGGCAGTCGTTATGAGTAGTCAGAAGCCAGTAAGTCTGACCAGTTTTACCAAGGGGTGTTGGGTTGAGCGGGTAACCGGTTGTAAAACACTGGTACTCAGTTGCATCGTGACTGGAAGTCGATCCTAACATAATTGGGACAAAGGCTCTTGAGATAATAACGACAATAATAATGAGATATAAGCCCCGCAGGACATCTGAGGCTGATGACGGGGAGTAGCAACCCCGCGGAGCTATATATACCGAGTGCTCCAGGGAGAGTATACTGTCCCCCATCTCCGGCCGGCCGGAGTGAACCATGACGGGGTTAGGTCTCACGCCTCTGGCTTGCTTTCATTGGCCGTCCAGAGTGGAGTCGCTAGAGCAGGGTTAGTAGCTCTGCTCGGAGGGTAGGTGCCTCGTGGTAAGTGGCAAGTGGGCCGGTGATCTGCGTTTAAAGTCCACCGAGGTATCCTGACTTCAGCCGCTCATGTCCTTGTTGCCCTCTGGTTTCTATTCAGTGACTGATTCCCGGGGGCCCAGTAAGTGAGGTGGCGAGTCTCCACCTGCCATTTTTACATGTATAAATAATACATTGTCATCGGGAGGTGCCATAGTTCCCATAGTTTCCTATGTCCTAATCCACTAACATCCCATCACAATAGCCCAAGTAGTTTTCCTTCATAGTCAGCAATAGTTTATCACAGAACCGGGGACTGTCTTTTTTTTTTTAACGACGTCTACCGGGGATTGTCTTTGGGTTAATTTCTATAGTGTATAAAGGGATAATCGTCGGTTTTGTGTCACCATGTCATTAAAGTTGATTCAGCGTGTTGGGTTCGGCCCCACGTTTGCCTCCCAAAAATTCGGGACTCTGTAGTCCCGAGGTCTGGAAGAGACATACATACAAAATAAAAATGAGATGTAAAATTTATACTAATAAGTGACTTAACACAAAATTCAAGCGTGTTGTATCTACGTTATTATTTGTATGTGAGAGAAAGAAAAGAAAAAATACGTGTTCATTATTTTAGGGTTATCTATGTAAAAGGCGGACTAATTACTTTTGATTCACCATACCTATTTTGTAACATTCATTTCTATACATTTAAAGTAGTGGAGCTCTTGAAGTTTCACATCAGGTGTTCCAGATCTTCGATTTTTATACGTCAATAGAGAGTGCTTATCAGATTGAACAACTTTTACTAAAACGTCATACCTTTATATGCTGTAGTCTAGCTGGTCTCCTGGAATTCCACGTCAGGTGTTTTAGATCTTCAATTTTTATAAGTCAGCAGAAAGTGCTTATCAGATTGATCAACTTTTGCTAAAACGTCATACCTGTATATGGTACAGAGTAGCTGGGCTCTTGGGGTTCCACATAAGGTGTTCCAGATCTTCAAATTTATTATCTCAGCAGAAAATGCTCATAACACGAAACAATTTTTGCTATGGCACCATTTTTGTATCTCTTATAGTTTTGTTTGTCTGTTGGAGTTCTGCATCAGGTCTTCAAGTTTCGAAGATAACTTATAGCCTATATGTTGACCCGGCTTAATACCAATACAACAAAGAAAAAATCATTGAAATCCGTTCAGTAGTTCGGAAGATTAGCGTGTACAAACAAACAGACATACAGACATACAGACAAACAGACAGATTTTTTTTTTTGGATTTGTGTTCCATTACTGTTTCTAAACCCCACCCAATTATTATTTTTTTAATATATTCAATGTACAGACACAGTTTTTTTACAGATTTATTATATGTATAGATGGCCAATTATACACAATGCATAAAGTATATTTATAACAACTAAAACCGTATTTAATTAAGATTTTATTGGGCTCTATGTAGAAACAGACAATTACCTAAAGGTAATTTAAGCGATAAAATATTATGAACATTTTATATAATTTAATAAATTTTATTTATTTCGGTATCTGAAACTGTTAATTATCATAATTATATAAACGTTAAATATTATAAATGTTAACTAAAAATAGATCTATTTATATTAAAAAAGTGAAATAGGTAGATACCAATCGCTACAATAATTAAAACAAGTAACTCTTAATTAGAAACATAATTTACTAATAGTAAATATTAGAACATTTAAAAGGAATTATTTGTAAGGAAACAGTTTTTCTGATAAATAAAATATATTGAGAAACTAAGACTTCCCAAGTCGTTGATGTCTTTTGTTAGAAGTGACGTAAAACCTTAGTAACTTTAAGTGAAAACTTAAAATATTTTAAGATAATTAACCCTTTTCCCTTCAAAAACCCCTTCCCTTGAAACTTCGTTAATTTCTGAAGGGTTCAAAACACTCAGGTACTTCGTTTTACTGCTATATTGAATGTTAAGGCTGCAAAAGTGTGACTCAAAATGTTTATAGCAACGATATTATTTTTGAATACAGGAAATCAATCATAAATATCAAGGCATTTGCTTTCCTTCCTCAAGGAGTAAATCACTGACAATTACAGGCATTGTTTTTAAACACGCGAAAGGCGTGATTTAATAACTAAAAATGTTGTATTTGTGTATGTGTCTGTGTGTTGTACGACCGTCTTGGGCACAGGCCTCTTCTCATACAGAGAAGGAATAAAGTGTTAATTGTATGTCTTTTCCGATTGGCCACAGAATTATTCCGGAATAAGAAGGAAGAAGAAAGAGGCCTTTGCCCTGAAGTGAGATGGCATGGGCTCAATAAATTAAATTGCAAAGCATTACCTTAGTCTGCCACTACTCATGTAATCTATCTTCTCCGTATTTTTATGTTCATGTTTGAAGCAATGGCATAATGTAGGTTCAATATGTCCTGAATGATATTAGAGTGACATGAAGTCATGCTTGTTTAACTAGCGATTAGTTTAATATCTTGACAGCCACTTCAACTGTATTATGTCGATATCACTTCGAGTATGTAACTGTGCGATAAGAACTACTGACAAATGATGCAGTTGGTAGAAGTACAAAATACTAAATTTTGTTGTTGAACAAAATTTAGTATTTTGTTTATAATTTCATAGATCTCGTAAATCGTATCTAATGAGGCATTTATCTTATGTATTTACCCCAAAAAGTGTCCTGGTTTGCCAGAAATTTATATCAATACTTTCCAGACTCTTCTGTTATTTGAAACACTAGGGCAAAAACAGATGGCCAAATTTGGAAAAATGTACCCACGGTACATACAGTTTTGCCATCAAACATCCTTGTATTGCAGTATATATCTACAACCGTCACCTGACAGTGAGTGACCCGTTCAATAATTTGAGTCACGATCTCCGAGCAATTTAATAACAATTTGATCTTGACACGTAATAGCGAGGTGTTAATGAATTTGTCGTTGAGTTTTCAAATTGATGTTGGTTCTGGATTTTATTTACAGACTTTTCTTGTCTTTTCCGCTGGTGATTGTAAATACCAACCACTTATTAAGATCGCTTACAACGATGTTATCATCGACCAACCCTAAAAAATATGCATTTGATATGGAGGAAAAAGGAACAAAAGAGGAGTGGAAGCAATGTTCAGATGTGCTAAACTTTGATGCCTCGACGCCTTTTGTCCACTATTTTGAGCTTTAAAGGCTTTGAGGAATTGCAGACGCTGGCAGATTTTCACGCTGGCACTTACCAAGTTATGAAGATCTGAACCTACCCGACATAAACAATGATTACCAACCTATGCCGGATAATTTTGAAAGACATAACACCTCTAACATGTATCGCAGAATCACACACTTGGAAAACTTTTCGTGACAAATTCGCAATGTGTAAAGTTTTCTATAGATTAATAAACATTCAAGATAAATAGTTGTGTCACGTACATAACACATACGTGCTAAAACTTAACTATTTATAAGTAATTCACATCTGAGACATGCAAATGCAGTTTGCAGTTTTACGTAAGACATCTTACGTGAAAAGCTGTTGTAAGAGAAATCGAAGAGAGTAGCTTTTGCTGTTAATATTCTATTTGAAAAGGATAATTAATCAATCAGCATTCATTCGCAGTATTGAAACTTGATTTAAATCGTATTTTTCCTTAACATAGTCTTTTCTGACGAGCTATAATTTAACATCGTCCATTAACGATCATAATTCTGACAGATTTTATGGCATGAATAAGAAATATTCAACTCGACTCATGACCTTTTTGAAGATGGTATTTTACGAATCTATTCAACGTACCCAATGTGATGCCTAGATGTTTTGAACTGACCAGAAGATCAATCAGACAAGAGAGAAAACAGAGCGTTTAAAACCAATCGACTTAATGTGGTTTTCTATGATATAAGTTGCCCATATGATGTAAGCAGGCCCCGGAGAGTTGATTTAAATAAAACGGTCAATAACCGTTTACAAAACAAGTTTTGCCAAAACACAATATTTTTGTTAGAACTTTATTGCAAGCCCCAGTTGTAAATATGGTTTAAATTGAAACTACATCGTTGCTATGCCTCCGATTTCTGACAATCAATGCATATTAGAGATCAATATTGTTTACAACTTTCTATGGGAATTTTATGCACCATTGTTTGCTCAAGGAGAGCGTTTATCGACAGCACTTCACGTAAAAAGTGCAAGACTACGATATGCGACAAGTTTCATTTTCATTTCGTATTGTGGGTACCTACTTACAACGGAAAACTGTGCGTTGGTTTTCATTACAATAACTGACTAATACACGTATCTATTACTCGACCATTAGACAGTAATAGTCGTTACTGGAATCAAAACGTAACTCGCAATGTAATTGATAGCTGAAATTGCATGTTATGTTCGAAATCACCTATTCTGTTCCACTTGCTTCATTTGGGATGCAGGCAACTCGGCTAACGGTTGCGCTGACTTTGAGGAATTTCACAAGTCTCCCGCATATGCGCACGGTTCATTAATTAATGTACCTTGAACGCATAAAATGACAATTAACCACTTCTAATTAATGTTAGTCATAACTTAAGTGTCAATTATAATCCAATAAGATTCTCGTGCGATCTAATCGATTGGACAGCGAAAATAATTTTACCTACACATTTGCTGATCCTACTTTCTTTTGCAACGGTAAAATCGATTCTATGGTGTACCTGCTAACGATCCTAAACTAACAAATCTTTCTTTGAAGAAAACTTATTAAATATAAGATGGTTAGTGTCGGCAACACCAACTCATCCGCTACAGGTGTCATAATTCACGTGTAAACACCGCTACGGGCTACGTGGAAGAAATCCAGCGAGTTCTCGCGTACAAAGTGGAACAATGCGCGTGCGACTGTGCTCAATTCTATTAATCAATGTTCATAAAATATATTCACAGGTCGAATACATATTTATGCACCATCACCTGACTAGTAAACACTCAGGTCATATTGTCACGTTTGTCGAAATTTACCGTTAAGATCCGCTGAGTGGCGCTCGGTCAAACTCCGGAGCTGGTCCTCGTCATATCACAGACACAAGCACTTGTTGATAACTATCACTATGTTAGAATCACTTCACCGATCACCGATGATCCCGCACATTTCGTCGGTCGCGGTTCGTGTGCTGTATGCGAGGGCCGCGTCGTGCGCATAGGACCAGCAAATGCGACGGACCGTGAATCTTAACCTACCTGTTGCGCTTGCGTGTCGCCCGTCGACGGCCCGCCGACCGGCGCTCTGCTGTACCGACGCGCACCGCCGCCATGTTTTATACAACCTCCTTGCTACACTTTTAATTCAGATTATAAACTTACCTTTACAATAAAACCTTACAAATATAATATAAATCATAAATATGTCACAAAATATCTGATTCGTACTGTAAACACTTGTGGAACACTATAAAGATAAGCCTAAAAGCCTTAATCTGCTTTACCAAAAGCAAGTGCTGCCATCTATACAAAACAACACGAGACTGTGGAAATCATTAAGTTGACGTTAGTTAACGCACAAGTCACAAGACATTGGTTAGGATTCATTAGAATAGCTATAAAAAGATTTTTATCGCTATTATGTAAGAAAATGTAAATATACGCGGATGTTGCATGTTCTACCTTAATTTTGTATCAAAATATAGAAAATGCTATGAAGTTCAAACTCTTCAGACTTTGATCTTTTTTCTTGTAGTTTCACGCTGCAGTGACAGATGGCGCCACTTAACACAAAAGCCTTAAAGGCTTTATATGTATGATGGTGATGACGAATCGGGGTTTACGTATTGTTTACACAACTGCAAAAAATTGGGATTATCTAGTATCACGGGTAACTTACTTTAATGTTTTTACGTATCGTGGAGTGCCTGGGGAGTTTGACCTCGGAAAATCGTTGATGAGAATGACGCTTTTTTATAAAGCTATCGATGATTACTTAATCTATGGATCGGCTTCTAAACTCTTATGCGCTCATCGGAAAAAGTATCCAGTATGTTAATCTAGGATTCAAACAATCAAGTGTTCACCATTGAAGCATTTGAAGCTTCAGGAACTCCACTAATAATGTTGTTACAGAGGAGGAAGAAATCATAGTTTATGTCGATTTTCACTCAGCTATCGCTGAAAATCAACGTATGGACTATATCTAATAACGGGTCGCAGCATTAGACTAAGCGAGGGCTATTGGAAGGCCGTTTTACGACAAGTTGACTCATATTATGACCCCTTATCTCGTCTCTTCTATCAACATTTATCTCTCTTTAATATTCCCAGGAGTATGTAGCACAGACTACCCAACCTAAATAGATACTAACAATTTCTCTGTATTTGAAGACCGTCAATTGCCAAACAGCAAAGTGACCAATACGACATAACATCTATACTAATATTATAAAGCTGGATAGTTTGTTTGTTTGAACGCGCTAATCTCAGGAACTACTGGTCCGATTTGAAAAATTCTTTCAGTGTTAGATAGCCCATTTATCGAGGAAGGCTATAGGCTACTTTTTATCCGGGTCCGTGCCGAGGTTCCCACGGGATGCGGGTGAAACCGCTGGCAGAAGCTAGTATGTAATACAGTGCAAAGTACTAGTGTTAATTGCCACGTCACACTACGTACCAAGCCTTTTATTACACACACCTAGCTCACACAGGTATTACCCAAATTGTATCGTAATAATTGGCACTTCACATTTTTAGATTAGACGTAGTTCACAAGGCTCAATAATGAACATGATGACGAGGAAAACTGAAATAAAAATCAAACAGAAGTTTACAATGCCCTTTACAAAATAGTAATTAAATATTGAATTTTTATTGTTGACTTTCTATTTGTTATTCTGAAGTTTCTGTTAACATTTACTTTTGCAGAGAACCCCTTAAAAATCGCCTTTAGAGTTACGTCATAGACACAAGACAAGAGCAAGAGCAGACCGCCCGGCGGCCGTTATGACACCAAACAGGTATAATACAAATAATTAAAGTATATTTTAATGTAAAATTGATAAAACACGACACTAAAACTCGAATCAACGACGCAGATCTAAAAGAAGGACATTATCATCAACGTTTTGAATGATAATTAACTTTGAACACTTGGTATTGCTTCATGATTAAATCATTAATGAAAGTTTGTATTTGACTGGTTAGAACACCTGGACTTCTAATCTTCCCACGATGATAAGAAAAAAAAACACGTAGGTATCTGGCTGTATGTATAACTCATCTATGGGAGTTCCTACATGGCAATATGTCGATACATGAACTCTTGAACTTAAATGTAACCATCGAATGTAACAATACCAGAGCTTGACAGTTGTACCCTTTGTGCAGCGGCATAATTCCCACAAAGTATCTACTTATTTAACAAATTATACAGAATATCTTCATAATCGACCTATACAGATTCCATTCCAGAGCAGAGCAAATGTTCTCACAAAAGAATCTCATCACACAAAGAAGGCATGAGCTGTGATTTACACGCTTGCTCAAGACGGATGTCGATTTCAGAATTGGTGTATTTTTTGTGCAATAACAATTATCCTCATAACTTTTCCTTTAACCATAAGTCAGTGGCGCCAAAATATTCCTCAAAATTAGGTTCTAAGATAAGTGTAGGTACCTACTTGATAAAGGACAATATTTTGTTTCGGCTTGGCAAAATTCTTGATACCTACCTACTTGTACTGGTATTTTAACGTCTGCGCTGAACCAAAACGATGCATTTACAAAATGCAGTTATAAAGTTCCTGCTGACAACAGACTTCAAACACGGCTTTGGACAGACTGTTGAATCCTATGCACTTCTCGTGTGAACCTCCGGCCATTCCAGCACGTAACATTATTACATTTAATGATTTACCATTTATTAGTGTTCAAGGCATTCTTACATTGTAAACAATCCTACAAGAAACAGAGCTATTAATAAAGTTCAAGTTCACGTGCAAGGAATAGACACAGATTCATTCATGATTGCAACTGCGACTGCAATGGCTTGTTATTGACATGCTTTAAATTAATTGTTACAATAAATATTCATGGCTGTCGTAATTCACTTTGCTTTGCCAATGTCACTATTATCTATAATTTTATTCGCTTCTTTATATTGTTGCTGTTTTTCCTCAGTTTCCCGGAAAAGTTTAAACTTGTAAGATCTGACTGAAAGGGATGCTCGTATCTAGTACTTAATATGAATGAAGTACTTTTTGGTTTCTTACGTGTGAATAAACGTATGTAATGCCACGCAACAGGACATAACATTTCTAAAAGTAATAACACAAAAGTAAACATCGGATTTCGTCCGTAAATTATAAATATTAATTGTTTGTGTAGACTTTTTAAAACCGGTATATTTTTTTATAATAAACCAAAGTATATCAAAGATTTGTCTTAGTCCGCGACTTGAGGTCATGAGAATTAACTTTGAGATTATAATTATTATAATCGAAACGGAACTTATTGAAGATTAATTTGAATAACATTTATACCTACTTGTGCACATCTTCTGTATTGGATCTCCGTCATTAAACGTGTTGTTAACTAGAATTATTTTTCTGTTTACGTAGTTAGGTAAATATTTGTAAAATTATTGTCTGACGCAAGATGTCCTATATTTTTTGTAACATGTTAATTGAAAAATAATTTTCATAAAATGGTTAAACGAAAACCTTACGTGGCCTTACGTCGTGGTGGCCTAGTGGGCAAAGAACCAGCCTCTCAAGTATGAGGACGCGGGTTCGATTCCAGGTCAGGCAAGTACCAATGCAACTTTTCTAAGTTTGTATGTACTTTCTAAGTATATCTTAGACACCAATGACTGTGTTTCGGATGGCACGTTAAACTGTAGGTCCCGGCTATCATTGAACATCTTTGGCAGTCGTTACGGGTAGTCAGAAGCCAGTAAGTCTGACACCAGTCTAACCAAGGGGTATCGGGTTGCCCGGGTAACTGGGTTGAGGAGGTCAGATAGGCAGTCGCTCCTTGTAAAGCACTGGTACTCAGCTGAATCCGGTTAGACTGGAAGCCGACCCCAACATAGTTGGGAAAAAGGCTCGGAGGATGATGGTTAAACGAAAACCTTACGTTACCTTATCGAATCTAAAACAAAATGACGTCGAAAATCCGCACTATATAGTTATCGGCACGGATATTGAGCCCTGAACTTCACCTGCGCAGAAGCGATTTATTGGTTTATTGCCTTATGTGTACAGTGCGCAAAGCGATCCCCACTCTTCCGCCGACAGCTCAATGTCCGTGCCGATAACTACCTCTATACCTACTCTTGGGCTGGAATAAAACAAAAGAATCTAACATTCTAGTGCTTAGGGCGAGTTTAGACCAAACGAAGAAAACACTAACGCTAGAACAAGAATTTCGCTTTTTCCATTAAATTATTTTGATGTACATAGATCTGTATTCTGTGTGTGTACAATGTACATAAACTATTAAAAAAATAAATGCAGATCATACCAGTGGCGTAGCGTGGGTATCTGCCGCCCGGGGCAGTTGTCGATTTTGCCGCCCCTTTGTCGATTTTTTTTAACAAGTGTTACTGGCCGTTTGTCATTTTTAACCGACTTCAAAAAAAGGGATTTTTTTTTTGTATCGACGTTAAAAATCATCAAATGACCCTTCCCGCTGTGGGTTAGCAGCGGTGAGGGAGTGTCAGACTCTTACTGACTAAAAACCGTCGTGTTCCGTCGAAGGCCTTTTATGTTCCAGAGCCGCGGTAACTCTTTCGAACAACCCGCAGCCCCGGCAGAAGGGGGAGGTACTTTTTTTTTTTTTTTTTTTAGCGACGTAAAATCATCAAATGACCCCTCCCGCTGTGGGTTAGCAGCGGTGAGGGAGTGTCAGACTCTTACTGACTAAAATCGTCGTGTTCCGTCATAGGCCTTTTATGTACCAGGGCCGCGGTATCTCTTTCGAACAACCCGCAGCCCCGGCAGGCCTTGGCCCTGCTGGGCCCCGCTGGGGTTGCTGACATCTCTTTGAGGAGCGCGTGGAACAACGCGCGCCGTCGACACGGGTCTGTCGTCTAGAAAGACAGAGGGACGATGAGCCACCCGAACTCACCGCCCACAGACCCACGCCTACGGTGGCCGGGAGTCATCTCGCGACACCCGGCGCCCATGGTGTCTACCTGGTCCAGCGCGGCGGCCGGGATGAGAGGTGCGAACTCTCTGGCGTTCCGCCTCCTCCTTCTCGAGCATGACCGCTTCGCAGAAGGAGGCGACGGCATCCCATTCCCTCTCGCCCCGGACCATGGCCTGAACCAAGGCCGGACGCGAGAGGTCGCCGCCGCCCAAAGCCTCAACGAGGACCCGGCGGTGCCCCTCCCATGCGGGGCACACCTGGACTGTGTGGTCCACCGTGTCCTCGGGGCTGTCCGCACAATGGTGACACCCGGGCGCCTCCTCACGACCGATGCGGTGCAGGTACCTCCCGAAACAACCGTGTCCGGTGAGGACCTGCGTCATGCGGTACGTGAGGGCGCCGTGACTCCTCCCGAGCCACTCCTCAAAGAGGGGACTTACCGCCACGATGGTGGCGTGCCCTGCACTGGGTTGCGACAGTCGCTCCCTCCAGGCCACCATGAGATCGCGCCGGAGCTCCGCCCGCTGCGCGACAACTTGCCGCGGCAACGGGGTTTCTCCCCGGCGCTGAGCCTCCTCGCGCCAGTCGTACAGGCGCAAGAAGGCCCTCGCCTCCAGATCCCACGGTGGCAGTCCAGCAAGTAGGCCAGCTGCTTCGCGGGAGATCGTGCGGTACCCCCGGATTAGCCTGATGGCTATCACCCTTTGGGGCACGTTCAGGTAGTGTACAGCCCGCGGCCGTACCGAACGTGCCCATACCGGGGCCCCGTAAAGGGCCATGGACCGCATGACCCCCGCGTAGAGTCTGCGGCAGGGGGCGTTTGGGCCGCCCAGGTTGGGCAGGAGCCGCTTGAATGCAGCACCTGCCTTCTCCAGTTTGGGGCCCAAACGTCGGAAATGCTCGACGAAGTTCCACCGGCCGTCGAGGACGAGTCCCAGGTACTTCATCGCCCTCTCGACGCCGATGGTAACCCCCCCCACCGTGACTTGGGAGCCTGAAGGTGGCGCGTTTCGAAGCCCATGAAAGCACATGGCCTCGGATTTGTGCAAGGCCACCTCCAGTCCCAGCAGCTGGATCCTCTCGATGACTATCGCAACCCCGCGCGTCATTAAGTCGGCCGCCTCCTGGAGCGACCTCCCTTGTGCCAGAACCAGCGTGTCGTCAGCGTAGCAGACCACGCTGACGCCGCTAGGGAGGTCGGCGCGCAGCACCCAGTCGTAGCCGATGTTCCACAAGAGCGGCCCCAGTACCGACCCCTGCGGAACACCGCACGACATCTCTCGCCGGTTCCATTCCCCGTTGTGACCAGGGTAAATGATAGACCTATCCGACAGATAGGCCTCGACCACGCGACGAAGGTAGGTCGGCACCCGGTGATACCGGAGTGCCTCCCTGATGCAACTCCAGGGAAGGGTGTTGAAGGCGTTGGCGATGTCAAGAGACACCGCCAAGACGACCCCCCCCCGGGACACAGCATCCCCCGTCGTGAGAGCTCTCACGCGCATGATGGCGTCCACCGTTGAGCGCCCCTTGCGGAAACCGAACTGATGGTCCGCAAGGTCCGGCCCTATCCCCCCAAGGTGCGCGACGAGGCGGTGTGCGACAACTCGCTCAAAGAGCTTGCCCACCTCGTCGAGCAACACGATGGGCCGAAGGGGGAGGTACTCAAGTAGACTTTTCTTTTATATCTTTGTTACTTGATTTCTTGAAGGGTTTAAAATTATTTTAGGTACGCAGGCTAGCGAAGAAGGTACCTATAAGTATATATGAAATTGAAATAATTTAAAAAGCGGGGCTACTTTAAACTGTTTAACAAATTAATTTAATTTACGGGACTAACACTTAAACTAGTTTCCATGGCACTATACCTAAGCGTGAAATTTGGCTTGTATCTAGGTAGGTATTGCTTATAGCATTCAAGTTTATCTAAACCAGTGGTTCGTAACCTTTTAGTCATGTGGGACCACTGTAACTAAAGTTTGTCTCGCCGGAGACCACCTCATCGGTTCACCTAAATTAGCACTCTACTAAACGCATGTCGGCAGTTGTGCAGGTAAGCAAATGCAAATAAAGAAAAACTTGCCCATGTAGTTTCCAAATGCGCGAGCGAAGCGAGCGTGAAATTTTTATCGGACTTAAACCAAATATTAAGTAAAATTTAGCCCAAACGTACTGAACTTTTTGTTTGTTGACAAATGCAAAAATAAGGACATATCGTTTTTGAACACGCGAGCGAACCGAGCGCGAAATTTTTATCGGACTTAAAACAACAATTACGGAAAATTTAGCCCAAAACGTACTTAACGTTTTGTTTGTTGACAAATGCAAAAATAAGGGCCATAATATAGTTTTTGAATACGCGAGCGAAGCGAGCGCGAAATTTTTATCGGACTTAAACCAAATATTACGTAAAATTTAGCCCAAACGTACTTAACTTTTTGTTTGTTGACAAATGCAAAATTAAACGCATACAGTTTCTGAATACGCGAGCGAAGCGAGCGCGAAATTTTTATCGGACTTAAACCAAATATTACGTAAAATTTAGCCCAAACGTACTTAAACTTTTTGTTTGTTGACAAATGCAAAATCAAGAAAATACAGTTTCTGAATACGCGAGCGAAGCGAGCGCGAAATTTTAATGATTTTTTATTTAAGACTCAAAACCAAAATTACGTAAAATGTGTGTCACGTGTGTTGTAAGTACCAAATTTTAACAATAAATTAATTTTTTAAGTTTAAAAAGTTTCAACTTTCTTGTTTAATGTTTTGTTATTGTTAGACAGTTTTATGTAGCGGCGCAGATACTAGTTGCGAACAATTTTTTTTTAATTGGGTAAATTTTGCCGCCCCCTAAAAGCTGCCGCCCGGGGAATTTGCCCCCCCTGCCCCCCCCACGCTACGCCACTGGATCATACTTAGGTTGTTCGCTTTAAATGAATTGATACAAGGGGAAATTGGTTGAAAGTAGAAATTGGGACAACATAGACATCCTAGTACCTATGCATAGAGGTCCTTTCTGGCTTAAACTTGTCTTTATTGTCCTTGTTCATATCGCTGAATATAAATAAATAAGACCTTTTGACATTTTCGTATACACGATAGATTATTTCCAATATTAGATATATTTATGATCCCCGATAGTTCACCTTAGCTTTGCGAACAAGTATAATGCCGTTGGTCGTATCCGGATATTACGAAATACACTAAAACTGATCACAAACAAAATAATTTGGATACAAAAATTATTTTTTAGCTTTAAAATTAAGTTAATAACTCACATGATAATAAGGATATAAATTCAAGTCGAATTAAAAATTTGTAAAAAGTTTAGGTACCTATCTGATGTTATGTGCTTGAAGAACATGTGTCCCAACTCGGGTACAGAACGTCATTTGTGGATTAGTCACGAAAAACTTAAAAAACACATCAAATATGCATATTTATGCAATAATAATAATCGAAGAGTTTCATTGTAATATGTTTAGGCTGAGGACATACAATAGTGTCAAGAACATGCGTTGTGTATTTGTCACTACTTTATATTACCCACTTAAGGCGAGGAAGTGGTCAACAATAATTCCATAACCGGCACGCGCATCTAAGGCGCCAAAAGGGGTCGGAGCGTCTGAGCGGGGCGAGGATAACAATACGCGCGCTAGCTTATAACTAAAAGTCGTAAGCGACAAAATGGTTTTGTAATTTTAATATTTAGAAATGATAATTTAATAAAAATTCCTACTACCATTTTAAAGAGTATGTATATACTCAACTACTAAAAAAGTTAAGAGGCTTAAATCGGTCCCGTTTGCCCATAATATGTGAATCTCTTTTTAAAAAGAGGTATGTTTGATATATTTTTCTCTGTTATAAAAGTTACCTAATCATGTTTCTACAACTAACAAAATAAGGCTTATATCATGAACTTTCAGGTAACCAAGTTGTATTTTGATCCGTTTTGTATTTACTGAGAAAAATTGACATCCTTGGCGCCAAAAATTCCAATTCGTCCTCTTAAGTAATGTATAGTGACGTGATTGAAATAACATGTGAATGTTATTGTGCTTTTACTTAAGCATATTGCATTAAATGTTATATCAATAACTGCGTGCGCCTAACTCGGCCTTTACGACAATGTTAAGAACAATCCGCAATCGGAATAAGGATAGTTTATTTATTTATTTATACTTTATGTACAAAATAGGTACATTGGCGGACTTAATGCCTCAAGGCATTCTCTACCAGTCAACCATCGGGTTACCTATAACAACCGTTACCTAGGCTTAGGATAATGGTTGTTTAAAGTTTGAAGAACGTCACTAAAAAGTATATATTTTACACCTAACTTTGTGAGATGACTCATTTTAAATGCTGTGCTAGTTCCCGCAAATTTTTCGGTGTGTTCCGACCTTTAGTGAAGGACAGAGGTGCAACTGGGTGCATCACACTTAAGTGCAACATGACCGTCCCGATAGCGAAACTTTGAAGCTTGATACCAATCAATACACCTTTCCATAGGATTTGGAATACCCATGTCAAATAATTATTCGGTAGGTATTTAAATCAATAAGAGTTGACAGATAAGCAGTTGACATTTTTTTTTTTCAGTTTTAAGGAGCTTTTTTGTTTAAAACCCGTGCCGTATTTTTTTTTTATCTAATGTCACTTTTTCCTACGACGATATTGACGCTATACTTCGTATGTCAGAAAAAAAAACATAGATTAATGGAAAATTTGACTTGAAGCCGGGGGACCAGTTAGTATTTATTTAATTAAATACCGGGCCGTCATTTTATACCTTCTAATATAATTTATCGAGGTTACAACAACATAATTGGCGATTAACCAATTTGGATCAGATTTAGTAGAAGCAATTAATCACCAGTTGATTGGCCACTCCCACTGCTCACACACATATGATTCACCCTGTCCGTGTAGATCTTAACTGATAGCTATTCAGATATATTAATTAATATATACATGTTTAATGAGCGCACATGTGCACAAGCCTTAAGCAGGTGCTCTAAGTTCAAGTTCCGGCTGGCAGTAAGCTTCTAATTATGCTAAAACGAGCAAAATATACAAACTAAGAACAAAATTGTATGATAATCTATTTTTATTATACACAACATCTAGCATTGCAACAACAGTCCCGCCAAAACGCCGCCATATTTACTTGCTTTTTATTAGCTTTGACGTAAACATATCCGGCTCCGTTGCACTACGGAAGAACGTGAGTCACTACAATTAAAACCACTTATAAACTTCAAGTTAATAACTTGAGCACACATACTCACTTAATTGAAAATTATGTAGGTACCTAAATATGTAGGTATTAATAGGATTCAACTTCGCCAACTTTAATATAATCAGCCGACGGTTCGCAGATTGGGTGCCCTGCAGACTGTTCACCTACTGTGTAACAGATTGTACCTACCTAACTGCTTGATTCAAGCAAAGGACGCATTCTGAAAAGATAAATGGACTAAAAAAATATTACAAGGAGCATTACACGATAAAATGGTATTTTTATCGTTACGTAGGTACCTAAATGCAAATAGTGTGCAGAATGTAAACTTAGGTGTGTGATATGCAATATAAATGCGGATAAATCTATAATTGACGTTTTTCTTTAATAAATATGATGATCAATTACGTTGGTATGCTTGAGGAAACCTTATTGTATGTAATTTACTTAAACCCTTGAAGTTAATAACAGAAGCAGCACGTGAGCTAAATGATGATAATAATTTATAAAATAAATACTAGCATCAATGTTGCAAAATACTGCTGTTAGACAACAACACTGCGGAGAACGAATGCGGATCACGTAATTGGTACAATTCCTTCTTTTTTTACAAGTTGCTAATTAAGCGACCTTGATATTTCTACCATATTTGTCAAAATATAGGTGAGTCTTACACACTTCGATTTTTGCACGGTGAATCTCTTGTTATCTGGTACCTATCATAATTTGGAAGCTCAGCTAAAACTATTTTAATTGAACATCATGAGCATCAGCCCTTGTCGCAAGCCGACGTGAGAATACACCATAGGATCCTCCTGCACGATTCGTTTTCTATATTCCTACATTTGCTAATTTGGTCAGAAAAATCGCAGTTCACGTAAGTACTCGCACACTCGCAGAGACATTTCTGAAAAACGACCTCCAGAAATCGTATCTCCAGTGTAAGAGTTTAAACCAATAACCGTCTACTTACGTTACTACATATTGATATTGAGATTCTTAACATCATTTTGATGCGGATCCACACGAGTAGGTAAGTACCTGCTTTCTAGGATATCTGATTTCTCCTTTCTTCGATAGTTGCATAGTGCAACAGTGCAACCTAACCTGCGAAAGTAGTTTTTGTTTTGCAATAATTTCACATTCGGTACCTACCAACTTATTGACTCATAACATTAAATAATTATTTTTCAGGAACTGAAGTCGATGATGAGATCAGTACTGTGGACTTCAAACTCTCAACACTTGTGTATTGCTTGCGTGAGCCATATGCTTAAACGAGTAGATATAATTGAGATAAGTAGGTACAGAGCAAATGAACTCTGGGGATTCCAAGTTTGTGGTTTAGTTTTTAGTGAGACAATCAACATAATTTACCGGCAATAATTACATATACTAGTAGCAGTTATTATTTACATACGTCCCAAGAGCACTATCGTAACTAATATTGATATCATTAATTAACGATAGAAGGAAGATGTAGGATTCTATTTATATTAGCAAAACTAAGTATTTTAAGTGTGAATTAAAATAACTTAACCTAACCAATCAAATGGGCGCAATGTAATCTGTTGAATTTGACCTTCATGATTGCACCCCCCGCTAGCAAAACTAATTCAAATATAATTATAATGTCTAAAATGTTATCTTTATGTGATTTTACGTCTAAATGTGCAAATTAACTCAGATCAGGTCACCGTAAGCCGGAGTTCCTGATCAATATTATAAAAATTTACTTATCGAAGTTTTAAAAGATCATCAAGATTATTTTCATAATGGTAATGTGTGTTTTCTTGTATCAGATTTATTTGCCAATTATCGTTTTAAATATCTATATTTTTTCGTGACAGGGACGTTCGTTAAGACGCAGTTAAACATCTATATTTATCTGCATTGTCACGTCAGTTGAAGCTTCTTTGTGTACGGTAGATACTTATAAGCAGGATCAATAGATAAATGCCACGATATTTAAATGACCTTAAGCGCTTTTACTGGCAAATTTAACCCGGATAAGTATTGTCAGTTTCAGCAGAGTAGCAACGCGTCAACAAGCGCGGAACTGTGTCCATCTAGGGCATATTAATTGTGCGTTAGGAATGCGCACAAAAACACAAGATCCGCCATAATTCGAGCATCTACTATATCTGCTAATTATAACTCTTAAACGTATGGGCACGCATTCACAACCGAGCGATTTCGTACAGGATATTAACTTACGTAATTAAGCTTGTTGTTGCATTATATTAAAATGGCTGTCTTTATCATACACAGGAAACCTATTTCAGAACGGAACTCCTAGACTGAGTCACCTGACGTTATATTATCATTATCACTTGAATTACAGACTTGTCTGTCGTAGAGCTGCTGTTGCCTAGGCACTTACAGAACTTTATTTTCTAGACTAGAACCCGGAACCTAATACCTACAATTTAGCCAGGTGGCAAACAACAGACGAAAAAGTCTTTGAATTTTAATAGAAACATAGGCATCTAGTACCATTGGTACATTTATGGCCAGGAATGAAGAAAACTATAAAAACTTGATACCTCGTCTTTAATAACGAACAAATATCGTGGAACATCCGCATGTCATCCACTCACACGCACTTTTACAGCCATTTCGCATACCATAGACAAGCATTTAGGTACGACTCGTAAAATTATAAATTAAAATTAACTTGAGGAATTCTCATGAAAATTTAAATAATTGAAAAATTATGACATTTTAGGTCGTAAGGTTAATGAATTATTTTGTCTTTAAAATATTTTGAAGACGATACGTTATTTTCAAATATTCTATGGACAAAGTCAAAGATGGGCTTTTTGCTGTAAATAACACTAAAAAACAGTGTAAAAAAATTCAGCACCTATTAAAAGGCTCGAATGAAAGCTTCCTTGACTATTCTTTATATTATTATTTCTATTGCTTTTTAACTCGTGCGTGTCCTACCACGTGTAACAGGCCCTAAGTCATTATGTATCTTTAGTGAACTTCTTTTACATAATACAAATACTATTTTTAAATAAGACCGTAGGTATTATAATTACAAAGTCGTCAATACTTTTTTTGCATTTTACCACTCAGGTTTTTCCATTCTCGGACTTCCCATCCAAATCATTTAAATCGTCAACTAGTATTACATATTTATTTTACACTCAATACGTTTTGCAGGTGTTGAGGCTTGATAGTTATCAATTAACATATCTATTTTGAACCACTCATAACATGTCTAATTAATAATTATGAAGTAAAATCTTGATCGTAACGATTAGGCAATCCAGCATCAAAAAAATTGATGTACTTACCGTCAGAAATGTTCTATGACTAATCTGAAAGACCAATTGAATGTCGTTTACAATGGGTTATCCAATATATTACGTCTTTTCAGTGCTAATTGTACACAATGTGCCATTAACGACAATTACCCTATAATTCTGCGTGCCTCACGTTTTCTCATGTCTCGTGAATTCTAGGCTGGCTATAAGTAACTTAAATACCTATATATACGTTGGCGATTATTCAAGTTATGTTTACCAAATACTTAGAATAGAAAAATATAATGAAGTTCTTTTTCTCGTAGTTCATTGTATCCATATTTTCCTGTTAAGAGTCAAAACACACTCATTTTTAAGCTGTATAAGAAACTCTTTGTCCTACCGTAGTAGACCAACTAGAGGAAACGAAATTATGGTAATAAATTAAAGAAAAGCATGTGACAGGAAATATGAGGAAGGATATTGTCGAGTAATGGTGCACAATCACGATTGCAAATATCGTCGATCAAACGCTAAGCGGCGCGATACGGAACTGAGCCCGAGGCTATGGTTATTGTAAGTAATGGAAGCTGGATGCGAGATAATAATCGAAAGGTAATCGATTAGGCTATGGACTGCACTAGCTGTTCATAAACTGGGCTTTTGTGCCAGTGTTGATCTCAGCTTAATAATGCTATTCTACGGGATACCCCTGAAAAAATATTTTCTGGGATCAATCTCAACTTTTGTATTTTAGAATATAAAGATAGAAGAATCACCAAATGACTTGAAACTGAAACGTCTTTCATTTACAATGTTCTACGAATCTTGATTCGATCATTTGAATGTGGATGAATGAAAATGTGTTACTTATCCACCATACCTTTACTACCTACCTATACCCAGTATTACCCAGGTAGGTAATTCGTTAACGGAACCGCACATTTTCGAGTCACGACTTGCTCATCTCTGCCACGTGCCGTACTGGCTGCGTACGTTCTCGTAGCATTGAGGAATGCGCCCCCCGCTGCGGCCGAGAGACGGACTCACGCATCACTCGCATTCTTGCCATTCCTCCTTGTTATCTCAGGTCTCATGTTACCACGAAGCTTTAATCTAATGACAGGACGTAGCTTAGAAACTATTTTAATACGGACATCACTAGTGTGGGAAACTAGAAATTGCCCCTTAATTATTTTTCGTGTTGTATTTTTCGTCCTTCGGATAAATGGTTTTGTATCTACCAAGTTATATCTACATATGTAAAAAAATAACCCAATATTAAAAGTAGAGGGATTTAGAATGATGACATCTATGTCAACACGTATCTTTGGCATTTGAATGGTCAGTGTCTTTCCTAGAAAAATTATGTCGTCTTCAGAAAGGATCGCACTTTGAACAATGCCAATGAGTAATGCGATTTTGCCCTTGTAATGGACTATCCGCATGACGACAGCAATTTTACACAAGACATTGACTTCAATGCAATCTCAAATTCTTCGGTCTAACGCATTATTCTTAAACTTAATGCATTGAGAATTTCACGCAGTGGAAGATTTACTATTTTTGTCAATCTATTTAAACAGGAACTTGGCAAGATTTAGTCTTTTTAGCTATGCCTAGTTAATCTCATAAATATTTTCTTCTGAATTTACCTGGAGGTTAAAGTCGGTTATCCAATCAACCCAACACTACAATACCGAACGCAAATATTTGTGTTATATCATTATCATGCAATCTATGTATGTCAATAGAATATCATTCGTATGCCTATGCGGATTCTCGGAGATTCCGGCTCACTACCGAGTATTAAATACGTTTCGACACGATCTATGCATGTTTTTGCTAAGGTGTTTTTATAATATTTTCCCACGGGTACAACGGCAGAATAGGAGCAATTCATTCGTCCATCTTATAAATGGAAGACAAGATTTATGACATTGAAAGCAAAACATTGTAGAAGGTCATGTAGTAGAGGTGTCCTCCGAGTAATTTATGTTCCGATATTTAAATTCGCATCACAGTGTGTTTTAAAATACTTGACCGAAAAACAATGCTGATATTTGCAATGGCTCCACAAATAACCAACACTGTAACTAACATCAAATGCGCTAATGTGTCCTTTGTGGTTTAGGTTCATTTATCGAATATTTCTCATTGTCGTTACATAAGAAGACAAAGTTCACGGCCAGCGAGCTTCATCGCCGGGTCATTTTCACTCGAGTATCAGGCGTTGGATAAACAAGGCGTGTCTAGATTGTTAACTCGGAGGCTGCATCCGGGCCACCGCAGGGATCAAGTTACGGCGGGGGCGTGCGAATGTCAAGGAACCCTAGCGTCGCGCGAGGGCCTGCGCCGCCGCAGTCGCAGCCGACATGTCTGCGCGCGCGCCCGTCTGCCCGCGCCTCGCCGCCGCGCTCAGCGCGCTCGCAGCGATCTCCGTCTTCGCAAGGATCGCCAGTGAGTACTGTTACTTCATACCTTCACAAATAACCATCGACTAAACATTCGCTCGCTGTTTTAATTTTTACTGATTGTTACTTAATAAAAAAAAAAAACGAATAACATCCCCTGTCAATTTATTTTCTCTCAGCGATCTACCTCACGAAGCTACCTATACATTTTAAAGAAGGATGATGATAATTAAATTTTTTATTTCCATTTTTTTTCAGGTGTTCAGGGTTTTGAGTGCCACAGAGACGGTTTTCACACAGACTATGACTCAGATTGTCAAAAATATGTGCGGTGCAGCAGTGGTGAAGTGACCGGTCGATACTCGTGCCCTGAGGGACGGGTGTTCAGTGAAGCCGAGGCTGCGTGTGTGCCCCGCGAACGCCGGCCATGCATCCGCCGGGAGTGCGCGCCTAACGATACGCTCGGGTATGCCAGTCCGGGCACTGCTTGCCGTCAGTACTACCGATGTGAAAATGGCACGGCCATAGAGCGCTCCTGCCCTACGGGAGCATGGTTCGACCTCGAACACCAGGCGTGCACCCGTGGTGCTGGCACATGCTTCGAGCCGGTGTGTGCCGGTCTACCGGACGGCGACTATCCTGATGTCTCTCAGGACTGTCGCCGCATACTACACTGTCGTGGCAGTGAACTTCGTACGGTGTCGTCGTGCGGCGCAGCGTGTTCATCTTCATGTCCACCACCCCGCGCCGCCGCCGTGCCGCTGCCGGCTGGTGACGCCGACTTTTGCTCCGACGAAGCCTGTTCATCCTTGTGCCGCGACACGCCTGATGGAGCCTACGCAGACCGCACCACCAGCTGCCGCGAGTATTTTGTATGTGAAGCGAACCGAGTGATACGCCGGGGAGTGTGCGAGCCGGGCCTACTGTTCTCGAATGGTGCATGCGAGCCGGCCGCTCATACGGTGTGCCCGCCACCTGCGCTTAGCCCTTGCTTCAACAGGCACGATGGACTGCATCGCGACTGGCACGACTGCAAATCCTGGTTCGAATGTCGGCGGGAGCGAGTTATAAAGCGTGGTACGTGTGCACCGGGATTAGTTTTCGACGGTACCGGATGTGCGCCTTCTGATACATTTTTATGCGACGGACCAGCACTTTCGGCCGACTGTGAGGGACTCCCGAGTGGTACATATCAAGACCTCGAGTCTAACTGTACAAGATACTTTCACTGTGAAGGCCGTTTCCGTACGATGCTGGAGTGTCCTCCAGGGCAGGTGTATGATGGAGTGCGATGTTCACCGGAGTCACGTTACTTGTGCCCGAGCCTGGAGCGAGAGTCCTGCTACGGTCGGCCGGACGGGCGGTACCGCGCCGCCGACTCCGGCTGCCGCGGGTACTACGAGTGCGTGCGAGGCGAGAAGGCCGTCTACGCATGCCCAGTGGGACGCGTGTTCGACGGTGACTCTTGCGTGCCAGCACGGCCTGGACTGTGCGTGCGAGAGGATTACTCCTGCGAAGGTCTCTCGAACGGTTACCACGCAGAGATCGAGTCAGGATGTCGAAGGTACCTGTTTTTCTATTACTAGTTGGCATAATATAAAATCGCCTAGAGTGTTTAACCAATATAAAAAAAAAAACCATGTGTACGTATTGCAGGTACTTCTACTGCGAGCACGGGGACCGGCTGGTGACGCTGTCGTGCCTGGGCGGCAAGGTGTTCGACGGACGGGCGTGCGTGCGGGGCTCGCAGGCGCAGTGCGGCGGCGCGGGCGGCGCGGAGGCGGAGGGCTGCGCACGCGACGGGTTCTTCGTGCAGGCGGGGTCGGGGTGCCGGCGCTACTACTTCTGCGTGGGCGGCGTGCGGACGGCGCTGTCGTGCGGCGCGGGGCAGCTGTTCAACGGCCAGCTGTGCGTGCCGCGCGCGCAGCACTCGTGCCCCGGCTGAGCACTCGGGTGTACACACTGGACACACTCACATGTACCTGAACGCTTTATTTATTTCGAGGCTGTGAACCCTAACCCAGGACCGCTACTCGGTTAGTGCAGTGCTCCGCGACCGCTCGACGCCCGTACCACGCATCTACCTCTATACCTCCTACATCAGAATAAGACACGATTACTTCTTACTGTTTATTGGCATAGAAACTTCCAAGCGACCTAATTACTTCTAATAGTAATTACACATTGACTATATCTTACAGTATTACTTTACAAATGAATAGTAAGCTCCATGAATAGAAAAATAAAATCTCTTTTAACGACATAAAAGAATAGTTAATTTATTTATTTATATTAATATAGATAATATATCCTCGACCTTAAATTAACAAAAATGATAAGCGAATCTTTACAAACCAGTTCATGATAATACTTGTCACATTGAAGTAGGTAGACATATGTAGTATAATTCCACATTAGTTTAGAATGATGCAAAGCCCTTGAGTATGACAAATGTTATCATTACAGTAAAAAAGATAATTATAAATAATAAAAAGTAGTTGAATATAGGTATTGTAAACGTGCAATTTTCGTTAGAACTGTAAACTGTTTAATACAAATATCTAAACAATTTTGGCATTATTCATAACTAGGAAAGCATGTCTAAATAATTTACATAGCATAATATGTTACGTATTTAATAAATGTTTTTAATTTATATTTTTGTGTATATTATTCATAAGCCGGTGCCTAAGCTGAGTGATTAACGATGTCACCTGCGCGGTAATGGGAGACTTAGGCATCGTTCACAACAAGTGTAATGTACGCCGCCGACTATAAGTATGCTCCACTGAGAGTCAGCGGCCTTACACTACGGAATAGCGTCTAGTGGATTTGGTGAATATATGGAAAAGCGATAAACTTCGTAACGCGCGCTTACAGTCAGCGGTCGACAATACGTTTGACCTAAACAATGCCTTATGTCGTTGTTCAACTGTCTCCCCAATCCCAGGCATCACGGATAAGACGTTCTCTAACTCAAGGCACCGGCTGATACCTCTAAATTTGTTTTATACATTTTTATACAACACTCAATTACAGAACTTTAAACAATTTTCTGACCTACTCGGACACACTTTACGATAGTTTACCTAAGTTTATACAAGGATTATTTTTTTTATTTATAAAAGTTCAATTGGTCCACGCCGAAAATGTCAAGACTTGCTTGTTTCAAAATGAAAAGTTATATGATACCAACAGTTACTTGGTAAATGACGGGCGCGGCCAATCGGTGCTTTCGAAAGCGGACCACTAAGCTGAGAAGACTATATTTGTTCGTTGACAACATTAAATAACTGACAACATACCTACCTATACAGGGTGATTTGACATAAAAGCACCTTTCCATTAAATTCCCGATTAGATCGATAGGTTTCTTCTATGTAACAATAGTGTCGATAAATGATGACAGTGCACATCACTATTTTATAGGGGTAGATCATATAACATATTTATTGTCAGATTCAATAGTGTTAATCAAATAAGTATTGTACGAACTATCAACACGATCTCCGTACATTGTAAAATACTTACAATGAAACGCAATTAGAAGTAACGCAATGAGCTCAATTTATGAAAATATATTTATGAAATATATTAAACCAAAACTATTCTTAATAAATACAATTTAAATTTTACTCAGTTACAATAATTATGTCACAATATCAAATATAATAAGTTTAAATTATGTTTATTATTAAGAAAATGTATTTAAAATACAAATAACTCTGTTTAGCAATGCCAAGTTGGAATAGAAAATAGAATACATTGGAATTATAATTTATCGAAATTAAAAAAGTAAATAATATTTTAATGCCATACATAACTACTGTAGTGTAATATCTAAACGTTTAACACAATACTCGTATGAACGCTAACAATATTATATAGAGTTTTCATCAAAGGTATTTATAACGATAATCGGCGGAAACTTTAATCTGCAGTCAGTTGGGGCTCTAAGAGATCTCTATATCGATAGTTAAAGTAAATACCCTTGATGAAAACTGAGATCTATTGTCACACGTTGAAACACCCACATAAGCTTAGCTTTATTTAGACAAAACTAAATCAAACATTAGTCTATTTGAGCTGCATTAAAGTAAATGATAGTCGATAAAGATGATTTTATGAAACTTTTATTTATCGATATAATACCTAATGCTATATGATTCGTTGTCACCACTAAACGCGGCTTGATTCTAAGAAGCTTAAATATATTCTGGACTAGAGCAGCTCTAAAGATGCTTTTGAAATATTTGAAGGTCTAAATAAAGATAGGCTATGTGGATGTTTTGGTAGTAGCCCGTTTCCATAGCAACGGAATTATAATAATTATATGACTCTATCATCTGTTTTCAAGTCAATTTAGGATGGTTACACAATGCAAATTATTGATATACAAATGCGCATGAGTACCGAGTAATACCGTTTGTTTCGCTAGCAAAATTCGCAGTGTATAGAACGCCGTTTGGGAGGCTGCAGAGTAAACGGGCCCTACCATGTAACAATGATGTAATCACACTCCCAGACCATATCGTGAACACAATTCATTAACTCACTTATTTCTCACACAACATTCGCCCACGAGAACGTTGGTTCCACATTTTATTCTAGTCATATAAATGAAATATATCAAATGATTGACTGTGAACTTTCATAGAAGATGATTGATAACAGATGATGAAATTCAAAGCAATTGACAGACTTATGTACACTCAATGTGTGAAAGTTTCAGATTATATAGAAAGACGATTATTTTTGATCACACACATATAAAATAGTTTTGAGATCTCCGTCTCATTTTTTTAATCATTTATATAATAATATGATGACACAAATATATTTAGTATTTACTATCCATAATAAACGACACACTTCAGAAAGGAAAGTCTCAGTCTTACCTCACGACAAGTGACAGAAAGCAAAACTTTCGTTGGACTATCAACAACAAATATATTAGATACACATTAAATAATAATATTATAACGACTATAAAGATTAACATTAACGCGAACAGCCCGATGAAGTTCAATCTATAATTTCATTTTGATTTCTCTTCCAATATAAGAAGCTCAATAACATAAAATATTTAATACTCAAAAAAAGAATCGATTGTCTTTTATTAATTCCGAATTCAAATTGAAAATTTTACAATAAAAAAAGAAGAGTGATTAATAAAAAAAAAGAAACCGTTTCAATTTGAAAATCGAACTGTTATAATAAAGCTGGACACATACATGCGGCTACTGGTCGGCGGCGGAGGGGCGCGGCGCGGGCGCGAGGAGGACGCCGACGTCCCACACCTTGATGACGCGGTCCTTGCCGGCCGTGCACATGCGGCCCGTCGCCTCGTCCATGTACAGCGACGATACCGCGTGCTTCATGTCGTGGAACGATGCGAGCGATTCGCGACTGTAAAGTTTTAAAGATAGAGGTTAGAATCGTATAAAACAGTTTTTCGAAAAGACTATGAGGGTGAGCCATGTATTTTGTTCCAAATGTCAATTTTGTTTGGGGGATTAGATGAGCCGAAATATTTTCAAGTATTCTGGTGATATACATCTCGCAAATAAAAACGGAGACACCACAGACAACTTTTTATCCACACAAAACGTCAAATCTGACCATTTGAAAAATTTGCGTAAACGGAACCAGTAGATTGGTACCGTGGTTTGACCTACTTAACGGCCGACAGAACTTCTTCAAAACCCGCCTCTAAAATTCCTATTGCATACCTACCCCAGGTTTTTATTCTCCAACTCAAATGCATGTTTTCAGAAGAGTAAAATAAACTCGCATTTAATATACATAATGTTATTTAGGACGTAGACTCACGGTTCATGACGCAGTGTATCGTAGCAGGCGGTGCAGACGCGCTGCGGGAACTCGAAGCCCATGACGGGCAGCGGCAGCCGGTGCGGCGAGCATGCCGCGCACACCGCCGCGCCGCACCAGCGGCAGTGGTGCTGTCGGAGACCTGGGGAGATAAGGATATGCTGTAGTAAGAGTTTGGGTACAGAACTTCTTGCGACATCTATCGCCCTATACGTGGTAGCTGTCAAATAAAATTCAATGAGACTTTTGGTCCACCCATGCAAGCTGCCACATAACGACGCACAAAAATATTATAAAATGTTCAGTTCACGGATATATGTATTGGTTCATCATAGTATCTCGGGCTGGTATTGACAGTTAGATAGGTATGCTATTTATGATCATGCTGACTGTCTTATATATTTTCGAAAAATCTTCAGTCGAAAACATAACCCTTCTTGGCTGTCGGCTAAAAATGTTCCATAAAGTTTACAGATACAAATCCATTTTTTTTAACCCAAGCAGTGATTGGTCAGCTTAATGTCTTGGTTATATATATATAACCAAAATCGATATCGTTATTATTCACCAACCACGCAAAACCACTCACCAAGCTGCTTCTTCTCCATCATAGCCCTAACATTCCATATAAAGGGAGCTCGGCATATCTGGCACAGGTCGGACTCCTTCCAGGCGGGCGTCTCGCGGCGCCGCACCCCCATCTCCCACACGCCGAGGGCGCCGTCCTCGCCCGCTGAGATCAGCCGCTCGCAGCTGCCCACGTACCATAGGCCTGTTACTTTGTTGCTGGAACATTGTGGATAGATTTAGTTAGGAATAAATTCTTGATAGTTGAAATTGGTTGAAATGTGAGGTAGGTAACAGATTGGTTGAAAAATATATGCATTTTTCTATTTTAGCTATAGTTTTTTTTTAATATTGTTGTCTTTCTATGATTTATATAGAAATGCCATTGTGATTATAAAAAAAAACTCTTTCTGCACTTATAATATTGTACTTTTGTAATAGACATTTCTAGAGACTGAGGCAAAACTGCAAGAGAAAGTTAGCACTCTACATCGAGTTATATGAAGTTTGTAGGAAACTATTTGTATGCAAACACTGTAGTACTTTCTCTAGCAGCATCTTGGAACAACATTTTATACAATGTTAGTCTTTATCTGTGGGAAAAAACAATATCAACCAAATAAAAGCTTGGCAGGAATGAAAGGATATTTCAATGACTACTAACTAATACAATTAAACGAAATATTTACCTATGGCCCTGTAGTTCGTAAGCTGTGCCCTTTTGACCTCCTATGTCCCACACTATTATCGTCTGGTCAAATGACCCGCTGAATAACAGCTGAGGCAGAGGAGCCCAGTTCAGTACCCTTACGGAACTGGAAATAATGAACAAAAGACATGTCACGTCAAAATCCAAAAATAAATCGGAAAAAAAATGAAAGTAGTTTATTAACGCACTGAAAAATGCCCACCCTTCACCAATAATATTGAAGCCAGGTATTTGTAAAAATTAACATTTCAATTGCACACACAAGTAAAGTCCATGTGATCTTAAGTGGTTGGCATCATCTGCAATGATTCTCATAGAACTTGTGCTCTATGTATGAGAAACTTTTCAGCTGCATTTATATGATATGGTTTAAAACGTTTCCAACACACAGACATTGGGGACCATAGTGTGTATGATGATTTTATATCATACATACAGGGTCATTTATGGCTTTTGAAGTTGATTCTAAAAATCTACATTTTAGGTTAAAATCAGGTTTAATGCTTAATACAATTCCATATCTTTGGATCACTACCCGAAACCTAATAAAGGAGCGTCCACAGTTATGTTTTTACCAGAGCAAGAGAAAGTGCTTGTCCTATATAGCCATCCCTTTGAACACACTAGATGCAGATTGACGCGATGTAAAAAATTAAACCATAAAAAAACACAAACCTTCTCCTTTTTGGGAAGTAGGTTAAATCTAAACTTACCCAGTGTGACCCTTGAGCGTAGTAACAAGCGTGGCGCCATTGTTATCTAACTTCAGCATCGTTATCTGGCCGCTGTAGTCGCCAATAAAAGCGTATTTCGACTGGGAGTCGAATCTGACGGGATACGTTCAGGAAACTCATTTGTAGTGATAAAACTCCTGTTAAATTCCTATCAGTCATTCTGATTAAACGGCTTATTGATAGGTGTACCCTATATAGTACAATACCATAATTACTGGAGTATTACAATTAATAGATTAGTGTGGAGTCATAGTTTAATTAGATTTGCAGTAGTTACACGAATAAAAAATGTATGAATGGAATTGAACAATGCCAACAAATACTTGAAGATACAGATATTGTTCAGTAATTAACTATTCAACCCTATAATACCCACATTTGAATGTAAACTATAATATTTTAGTAAAAGGATACTGCAACGACGTACACCATGCTTCGAAGGAGTAACCACCAATCCTCCTGCCAGTCTCACTGCAATGGTAGGCGAACAACTTGTCTCGACTCACAGAGAGAACCCACTCGCAACTCAGCGAGAAGTTCACGGCAGTCACGCGAGCTGTGTGCGCTAAATACTCGCGAGCCTGCAAAAAGTTTCTATTGTAGTCTTTTTTGGTTTATGACCTATCAACCTGACCATAGTGCAACTTGTAGGAGAACAAAAAATTCAAACAACAACGTTTGTACATGGTGTAATGTGTGCCTACATTCTCTAAATGGGTCTCAAAAAATACACACCTGTGGTCAGTGTTTTTTTAAACTGCTATTAATATTACACACACACGAATTATATGTCCTTAATTGTGTGCTAATCTTTAAAAACGTCATGTAGTAATATCATGGCACAGTATAATATTTGAAAATTAAAATACCTAATCGACATTTTGCATACAACAGCCAATGAAAAGAAAATTGCCCTTCACAAAATGCAAATGGCAACAAAGATAGCATTTACATAAACATAAACAAACATTTGTTTAGAGGACAATACAACAAAGGTCAAACATGTTACAAGAACACTTTCACACTATCTGTTAGCCTAATTAAATCAACTGCTAAATCACATTATTCCGGTTGGCTGAACCAAAAACATAACAATCAATAATTTTACAATCTGTTGTTTAAAAAAGTTAAAAAGGAGTCTGTAGTCTGACAAAGGTGGATGAGGCAATTAACTTTAATATTTATATAAAATATATGATAAGGAAAAATGCATGGCTAATGGAAGTTGAACACAGAGGACTGTGTTATCATGAATTTACTGATACTTGATAAAATATTTATGTATGTACCCACAAAACTATTAATTGCTAATATGAAATCAAAATAACATTACCAATTTTTGTTCCCACAGGATCAAAAGGTGCTTAGTAGTTAATTTTTGGAAGATAACAACTGATTAACAAAAAACCCAGAGAGATAAAGTCATAAATACTCACAGGATTTATCCTATTACAATCTGTTGCCAATGTGAACTCGGAGACTGTTCCATTCTCCTGGCCAATAAAGAGTTGCCTTGTCTCTGGCGTGTAGAACATGGAAGTGCACCCTGATGGCATATACTGGCAAATAGATGGCCAGTATTGCCCTGAGTCACGCTTTAGCCATACTCGCACTGTTCTGCAATTGTTAAATATGAATTAGTTAGAAATTAAAAGCAACATAGAGGCAGGACCACAGAAGCACTGGCAAGAAGATTTGGACTCTTTCCTCGCTGATTGGCCACAGTGCACTTCTGACAGGGAAGAATGGAAAAAATATTGGGGAGGCCTTTGCCCGGCAGTGGGAAGGGATTAAAAAGGGCGCAATGAAACCAAATTGATGGAATATTCAATTTAGAACTTGTCAACATTGCTTAAATATAATACAAGATGTTTTCAGACAGTGTTAAATATTCATTAGAAATGTGTTGATCAACATGATAAACAAAAACTGGTTTGGAACACACGAGGCCATTCAGCTGTTCCAATATGTAGGTGTAGTTGTCAAGTATCAACTTACAGCAGTGTTCTAATACTCTACTGTGTTAGGTAAACATAGCTGTAGACTATATAGGTTATTTGTTAGAAATCAATCAATCAAGTTGACCTATGCATACTAGATGGATAGACATATTATATTACAAAAAACAAACACAATCAGAAACTGAGCAGTCATATCACTAAAAGCGATCTCTTACAGACAAGATTAAAAAAATCGTTCACTGATGGAAATCTACACTATCTAATAAACATATATTTTATCCCAGTATGAGATGTGGGTGAAACCGTGACAAAACAGCTAGTTGTAAATAAAATTGCAATTACAATCTTAGATACGATATTGCCGTACAGATATGGTTACTGTTACTGTTATAGCCTTTGTATCGTCCGATACAAAGGTGGTATGGTAAAATGCTAAATTACCTAATGAATTTCCTAAGCATTACAAGATGGGATGAACCATAACGACAATTATGTTATTATAACTGTAGGAACAATAGTTTATTGATTATTATTTAGTAATCATTTTTTTATTAGAAAACATTTTTAGGAAACACTCCTATTAAAATTCAGAAAAATATTGTTTGAACCTTGTGGACACTTATAACAGATTGTTAGATATAAAAGTTTGATAATCTTTCAAATTGCATCATATTTAATTTTAAAAATACAATATGTTTATCAACTGCCATTTACAATACACAATATTAAACTATAACACATTTAGTTTAGCCTTCATGTCAATTACAATGATACTGAAAAAAATATCTAGATGATCAGCAATTAGTTGATTAATTAAAATACATATAGATGGTATGTACAACCCACGCAGGGGGTGATTTCGAATACGTTGACAGTTCTAGGAGGGTACAAAGTGAACATGTTTTTCACAAAATAAAACAGATAATAGAGTCTTGTTATCAAACAATGGACAAAATATGAGTCAGAACTCTTACTTATCATCACAAACGCTAATTACACCGTCCTCGCCAGGTATAACGACCGCTGCATTTACATCGTCGGTACAGCCTTCCAATTTGCTTAGAAGGGCAGGTTTTTTTGTAGTAGAGAACCTATCGTTAGGTGTCCTTGGTGCAGGCTTGATTTCAGCAGCCATATTTCAATTGTTTAAAAGTAGAATTACTAAATAAACACGATTATTCGACACTAATTCTTTCTGCGAAAAGAAAACGTCATAATAATTTTGACAGTCAAGTTTAGAGGGCTATTCTGTAGAATGTGTGGTTGTGTGGTAGTATCCAAGTTCAGTGGAAGATAAGTTATAATATTGGGTCAGCCTATTTAAACATTTTTATTGAGTCCAGATTTCTAAACAATTACTTAATATTTATTTATTTCATAAAAAAAAAAACTATTTTTGCAATTGACAGTTGATTGCAAAATAATAATAAAAGTCTAGGTGTATTTTAAAATACACCCCTTTCTATCTACGCAATCCGTTCTACGCAGTTGCCACATGCATTACCACCTACTAGCAGCATGATAAAACCTCAGAAGATGAACCATCGAGGAAAATATTCTTCCATGTTCTTTCATCAGAAGATAAAACATATAATATACCACCTTTGTGCATTTGATTTTTCTGGCGTAATATTGATATTGTAATATAGTCGAACGCAAGGGCCCTATTAACTGTAGAGAGTGCAAGTGCCATGCACAATTTTTGTGGCCCGCCCACCGTGCGACTTATAGGTACAAACATTTTGTGTTATAGAGTACCTAAGAGAAGTTGTAAGTATGCTAAACTAAAAAGGTCCGCAAGTAACGGATTGACTACAACCTTTTTTGCAGTCAACAACAGTGACGACGAATCTGCCTGATATCAGTCAGTCAGCACCTTAGCCCGGACGCACACATTCGGTTCCGGATTCGGTTTCCTGATCAAGAATTCAGATTCGGAAACCGAAATGTTCTTATTTCATACAAAATGTTCACAAGAGTGCACACGTTCTTACTTTTTCCGGACGGAAAAAAACCTGACATTCGGTTTGAAATTTTCTCCGTGCGTTCGGGTATTCAGAACGGAAAAAACCTAATGACGCCATTCCGAACGCAGCGCTCGCGAATAAATTTGGTTCGGCCGCCGCGCCGCACACATACGGAAATTTTCATTCAGAATCAAGGTAGCCCTGTTCCGAATGGACGTGTATCAGAGCATTCAGAGCCTGCCTGTGACTTGCTTTTTATATGTTTTTATTTTTGTATTAAATATTATTTAAAAAAACCTGTTTATTTAGCAATTAACAAACGTACTCATCCTAATCCTAACTATCCTAACTAATATTATAAATGCGAAAGTAACTCTGTCTGTCTGTCTGTCTGTCTGTCTGTCGTTTCTTCACGCTTAAACTACTGAACCGATTTGTGTGAAATTTGGTACAGACATAGTTTGGAGCTTGAGAAAGGACATAGGATAGTTTTTATTACAAAAAAAAAATTGAAAATAAAAAATAAAATGTATTCCGGACATATAGCGCCATCTATTGGTCAAACCAAAAATCTGCCGGAAGTCACTATTCCACGCGAACGAAGTCGCGGGCAAAAGCTAGTATTTACATAAATAAACACATAAAAATAATGTTCTTTTTTGTTTCTCTTGTAATTATGCCTTTATGAAGTTCATCAAAGGATTTAATGGAGTTTCTATAATACTTAAATAATTCTTCTGGGTGTGCTCGTAATTTAGCTTTTTTTATCATAGAATTGACTTTCGGATAATCTTTGAGCATTCGATGGATGTACCCAGCAACGTCGTTTCCTCTTTTTCTTGTTTAGCGCCAGTAAAAGTGTAACAGCAATCAATTCGTCCATGATGTCGTGCTTTCAATATGGTTCCTCTTTACGTACTGGCCATGTAAATTCCGAATAAAAAAAACCGGAACGTGTACGCTCGTGTCACGGAATCCCGAATCTGAATTCCTGATCCGGAAACCGTATCCGGAAACCGAATGTGTGCTTCCAGGCTAATTCTGAGATTTTTCAACACTGACAGATTGATGACAGATTCGAACTCCTGAAATTCTGAAAACCGTTCAAAACAGTTCAAAATTTCAGGTTCCTAAATGTGACGCGAGTAACTTAAAAAAAAAAATAGTAGAAATAAAATAAAACTACAATGGAATACATGGGATAAAGATTATGGTAAACTATTTCTTCAAATTTTGTAGATAGATTTATCGTTTAAACTTATTTCTTTAAAATAAAATATCAATTAATGAAAAAGGAACCCAGTCTGTGTTTGCCCGGCTTTCAGCCAAAACTACAGATTCGATGTCTAGAGCCCTAGAAAGGACATAAGTAGGCATCTTTTATCCGGATGCGGGAAGGACAGCTAGTCATGTACCTACATTATAATAAGGAATTCCCGAAAAGCCAATAGGGTTGTTTCCAATTTTTGAAAATCTATTTAAATAGCTTCTAAATAATTTAAAGATCACCCCTCCTGTAATTTTTCGTCTTAAATCTCTTTATTTTTTATGTATTCGATTTCTTTCTATTTTTCTTAAAACATTGCCCAGAAAACGCTCGATCACGTGACTATGACGTCAGTATACTAGGTATGTGTTCCTCTACACTTTAACGCACATCTAACGAGAAGAAACTAAGAAGAAAGAACTTATTGATTTTTAAATTTTAATAATGTATTCTTATAATATAGATCTATACAAAAGCAAATATTTTAAACATTTAGCACAAAAGAAAATACCTCAAATGTTTTAAGTTGTGTACGCGGTAAAATAAAACTGTGCAAAGGAACGTAAAGTTTGTGTTTGTTATTGAGGTTATGTTTGTGTCATCTTGGTTATTAGCAAAGAATTGAGCGACAATAAAACTATCTGCTCTCATAAATCCTTTCTCCATAATTCTTTTTCTAACTTTCTATCGCTCAAATACAAATAAAAACTGAAGGAAACAACACATCAATTCTCAGGTTTTACCTGTCATAGACTGTCACTGTCAAATACTTGTCATTGTCAAATGTAAAGTGAGTAAAGTGACGACATCGGACTCTATTCGCCGTTTTCAAGGGCGTGACGTAAAAGACGATAAATTTAAATTTCATAAATTATTTAAAAATTATGTGGTCAGTTATAAATAATATAATATAGCTTATCGTGTTTCTAATTTTGTGAACTTTCGGTGCATATACCTATTTTTAACTGACTGAATACTAGGAAACAACCCTATTTTAAAGTTGTATGAAATTCAGGATGACCTTTTGTGACATTGATATCCATCAGATGCATACAAATGTGACGTTTGCTAATAATAATGTTGTCAGCTTTTAAAAAAATCCTTTACAACTGGGTAAAATTCTTTTTTTCGTTATCACTGATTAGCATTGATTCTTGAAAGAATACTAAGCTTCTTTGGGATTCTTACTCAAAATTGACAAAAAACCTGAACTGGTGTGCATGTTGGAGGGCTAATTAATAAATATAAGCAACGCTGACGACAAAAGTAAAATATTTTTTTCAGGGACTTTGTAATCTTCCGTGGTGATCACTACCTACAGCTACACTTGCTCAACGGCAGATAAGCGCAGCGGTATTGCTGCGGTGGAACTTCAATTAGTTTACTCGTGCAGTAGCCACAGCTGGTGTCGGACAGTATTAAAAATGCCTCCCACTATGTCGTTGATGGCTCAAGTGTTAGCAAGGAATACCAATGTGCCTATCTTTTACGCAGCCTCGAGGGCTGCCAGGTGAGGAATACGCCGGCATCTGGTTATTTACGTAACTCATGTGTTTTTGTGCAAAGAAAATAGATGATCTTGTAAAATGTCAGATGTTCGCTCAAACCACGTTTTAGTTGTAACTGATTATTATTTTTATTGATATCCTTTTTGTATTTAGTGTCAAGTGTAACGTAAATAAACGATATATTGCTAATATTTACACAGTATCAATATGTGAACACTTGCATATAGGAACAGTATCTAATAAGATTCTTACAAGACAGTCATTTGAAAAAAAAAAATTTTAACCAACTTAAAAAAATAAGGTTCTCAGTTTAACCTACATAGTAAGTATGTATGTTTGTGCGCCATTATCTCACGTTTGGCTGAAACGATTTTGAGTTTTTGGTGCAGAATTGGTCAGACTTAGGAGTAGGTTTTAGGTAATGTATGACGGAAGTAGGTTTTATTTTTGCAAAGATTATAGCTATCAGTAAACATACTTTAACAAACCTGTATGACTTAGATGAATGAATAAATATTGCAGCTCTTTCTGGGGCAAAGTTCCTATGGGACCCCCGGACGTCATCCTGGGCATCACGGAAGCTTACAAGAATGACAAACACCCTAAGAAAGTGAACCTGGGTGTTGGTGCATACAGAGACGATGAAGGAAAACCTTTCATCTTGCCATCAGTGAGGAAGGTCAGTAGAACATAGTTACTGCAATGATCTATCTAGTTTATTTACTGCATGTACACTTCTTTGAGATCAATTTATATTTAGTGAGTTTTTTTTGTTTGCCTTGGCAAAGGACAGAAATGTCAGTTGAAAGTTATGCTATAATAAAATACTCAAAGAAAATTAAAATTATTTTATACTATCTTCTGCCAGCGGTTTTTTCTGTCTTCCATGGAAACTACATCAGGCACCTGGACATAAAGTATCAAGTAGCCAATAGCCTTACTCGGTGGATGGGACATCTGAAAAATACCTGAGATTAGCATTTTCAAACGAAAAAAACACTTCATTGTTATAATATTATTGTAGCTTGATTCCGTTATTGCCAACATACTCAGGTACTTGTATAATATTTTTGTTGTCTTAAATCATAGGCAGAAGAGCTGGTCTACAGCAAATGCATGAACCACGAGTATGCACCGATTGCTGGGGAGGCAGTATACACCAAAGCTGTGGCTGAACTGGCCTTCGGACAATGCAGTTTAGCACTCAAAGAGAAAACCAACTGCACAGTACAGGTGAGTTGTTTTCAAACTTATTACAATGTTTATAAGAACTTCTTAAAACATTATTACTTGACACAAACTCGAGTTCGCACTAGTGATACTTACAAGCATATATATTCTGTTATACTATGCTAGCGCGAGTCTAATACTTTTTAATATTGTCAAAATTTTCTTCTCATAGACACTATCCGGTACTGGGGCCCTCCGACTAGGTCTGGAGTTCATTACAAAGCATTACGAGAAGGAGAAGGAAGTCTGGTTCCCCACCCCCACCTGGGGCAACCACCCCCAGATCTGTAACACCCTCAAGTTGCCCCACAAGAAGTACCGCTACTATGACCCCAAGACGCATGGCTTCAACCTGCAGGGTGCCTGCGAAGATATCTGTGTAAGTTACGTTTATCTTATCAGCGTTTATTATGTCACTGTGATATTGTATGTTATCAAACTCAATAGTTTGAATGGAATAGAAGCAAACGTTTTTATATTTTTTTTATTTGGTACATGCTAACAAGCATAGGAGTTTGCGCAGAAAACTACTGTAAAAAAATGTGCATATATGCATTTTGTATTTGTCAAAGCATATTTAAAGAAAGATTTACCACACAAACAAACATACAGTGTGTAAACATTTCTAATGCTTCACTTTCATTTAATGATTAGATGCTGTTTGTACAAGTTACTAATACACTAATATTGTTAAGAACACACCCACAAAGTAATAATAGGATAGGCAAGGGAAACAATTTATGCCCTAATTTGCTATTAAATAAAAAACAACTCCTTTATATTTAATTCTGTACTTAATTGTACTTACTTTGCCTTTAGTCTACCTATAGCACGATTATTGTAAATACTCAAATACTATTATCGTATTTAATAGGTATAACCGGTTAGGGCGTAACAAAAAATATTTACTGGTTCTTGTATTGTAAGATAAAACGATAAAGCTATTCACGAGTTGTTCGCGTGATATGAGTGATAGGATATTAAAAAAAAAGTCGGTTGGAGACAAATTCATTACACTTGTGTATATACCTACTTAAAACCTAATTATGTAGATTGCTCACATTACCCCCGCAAGTATAACAAAGTTTGTTTGTAACCTTGACCTTTATTTTTGTTTCGATATTAATTCTTGACGATAATATGTAATACTAACGTAACCTTCACATCCGCGTAAATAATACCTACTATGATATTATGACGACATAATATATTAAATCTAGATAAAAAATTTGAAGCCCTTATTGTGTCCATGTGGTGTTTTTCCAATTTATTCTTATTTTTAAGTAGCTATGAAATAAAATAGTTCCCCACTACCAGGCCCGCCGTAAGCGGGCGTGCAGCGCGTGCACAGCACGCGGGCGGCACGTCCTGGGGGGCGGCAAATCTAGCGAGTTATCACGTAATATTTAAAAAATACAATATCTTTTTACTAATGATTTGATTTCAATATTTCCGAACACAGCAATAGCGCTAGGAATATTACTTACACTGCCGGTTTCAGTTAGGTACATCTGTTGAAAGGACATTTTCAAAATTAAAGATTCTTTAAAACGATTTAAGATCGCTATTTAGGGGGCGGCAAAATTAAACCAAAATTAAATTTCAGAAAAAGCCGCCCTAGCTTTGGTCGTCTCCTATTAATTTTGACTGTTTTACCCTTTGCATCCCCAAAAAAATTCGCGCTCGCTGCGCTCGCGGCTCCATGTCAAATAGCGCATTTTATCTTTGTTTAATTGTTGAAGCATTCAATTCCGAAAAAACATTTTTCGCGCACGTATATTATGGCTTTTTATGATATGTTTACTTCATGAAAACTCTAAGGAAAAAATCGCGCTCGCTTCGCTCGCGGCTTTTGCACTTCGCTTCTGTGCATATCTTAGTTTTTGACTTTGCTTTGTTAATTTACAGTGGTTTTTATTTGTTTTGTGTCCTTAGACTAAAAAATTTTCGCGCTCGCTCCGCTCGCGCTTCCTTACATAAGGAATGTGTCCTATAAGTTGACTTTTCAACGGGAAACCCACCAAATAACATATTTTACTGACTTTAAACATTGTTATATATAGGTATTTAAGTGCGTTAGTTTAAGTTAATCACAATCTTTCAATGCATAGGGGCCACTTGGGTAATGATTGCACTGCATTGATGCCCTAAGCAATTGCTTAGTTTGATTATGAGCTAACCCACGACTGCTTAGGTTACTCTGAGCATTTCAAGTAAATAAATTTCAAGTAAATAAAAAGTTATGTGTAATGTATGTTATGTATTGCAATAGTTATTTATCCAAAAGTAGGTGGGTTTTCTGCAATCAGAGCGGTGCATGTACATATTTTTTTCTGTTGAACAAGTAAGATGGATATGAATCGCGGACCCCTGGATCCCCCCTCTCCCCCCTTATATATTTTTTGACAAAACGTATGTAGTCGTAGGGCGGCATAATCAGTTTTGCACGCGGGCGAACAAACAGCTAGCGGCGGGCCTGCCCACTACTATCAGAGTTCTTATCGATTTAGCATTACTGCCTCTCCTACGCATCGCATATCGTATGAACATTCATTCTTTCAGCTGCTTCAGCAATTAGTAGCGCTGATAGGCGTGTATAAATTAAAACTCAAGAGTTGCAGAAAAGTGTATTAAAACTAAAATGTGTGCATGCTTAAAGCTAATAACTCTACAGGGGTAGTAAGTCGTGTCCAATCTATTCACAATCAATAACAACCAATGAGACGTATAAATACCACGGGTTTTTTATTGCTGGAGGCCCTAAATGCTAGGCATCCACAGGAAACTTGACAGGTTGAGCAGTCAACAGCCTTCTAGGCTGAACTGCGAGACACCATCACAAAAAAAAGCGTGAGACTTTAGTGGAGAGCCCGGTGTAGTCGCGGCGTGCGCATGTCTTAAATGTCTTGCAGCTACAAATGTATAATTTTCCAGTTTTATAGGATAAATAAATCTAAAACAATGGCAAGCATGGCCTTATCGCAGTTTCATGAAACAATTTTATACTACTCAGTCAATATATACCTATTACCAAACGACCCTGAATAAACTAACTGTAGTTGAATTAGTAACAGAAGCTTATTATTGTTAGCATAGTAAAGGCTATGTTTATAGTGATATTACATGTACTAATCCATACGTAGGAATAATATTATACCTAAATGCATCGTTTCATTTATCTATCTACGATGATGCCACGATAATGCGACCGAACCAATTTAGATGAAATTGTTTTTTTTTTATACAAGCTGTTGATTTGCATCCGTGCCATAGTCAAGGACGTAATTATACTAATGATTCTCAACCCAAATCAACAAAAAAAATGGTACAAAAATTTTTGATTTTAATTTTTTTTCGGAAATCCGTCAATGTCATCTAGCCGTATTTAAACTTGGCGCGTGTGTTACTGGCCTTAAAACCGTGCTGCGCCCTCACACAAATGCAAACACAAAGCATACGCAACGATTATTTATTTATTTATTTAACAGTTTATGTACACACACAGAATACAGAGAAGAAGAAAAAATAGAACAGATAGTACAAAGATAACGTCTCCACGTGAGAGGAGGCCTGTGCCCAGCAGTGGGACGATACAAAGGCTGTAACAGTAACAGTACAAAGATAAAGAAGAAGAAGAAGATTATTTATAAATTTCATTCATAAAATTGGATTACTTCTGAAATACTATGACATTACAATGACAAAAAAAGCAGTGCATATTAGCTATTTCCCGTCTACTGTAATTCCAATCGATTATTTACGTATTTTATGTCCTCTTCCTGAAGTATGGCACAAATGCAAATCAACACCTTGTATAATGCCGTAGCCAATAAATCTGCTTGCGCTCAAGACGTAGGTAAACAGGTCCCTTTATCCATAGGGACTTGCGCACGCCCCGTGCGGTGAACCAGAAGAACAAAAACCGCAGGTCTATACCTTTTATATCGTTGTCCAGTACCCCAGATGGGTAAAGAAATCCCTGGCTTTGCTGGTGTATTTTCTAGTGTTTTAATACTGTAACTTTATTATAATTGCAGTCAATGCCCGAAGGCTCCATCATTCTTCTGCACGCCTGTGCACACAACCCCACTGGTGTCGACCCCAAAAAGGAGGAGTGGCAAACTCTGTCGAAGGTAAGTTCTTTAACAAAAATAAAAACAGTACAAAAATGGACCTCCAAGTAAAACTTTCAAAATCAAAAGGTGCGGCATTTTTTTAATATGAATTTTGCCCGGGTGGGTAACTGGGTTGAAGAGGTCAGATAGGCAGTCGCTCCTTGTACAGCACTGGTACTCAGCTGCATCCGGTTAGATTGGAAGCCGACCTCAACGAAGTTGGGAAAAGTCTCGGAGGATGATGATGACTGACAAAATTGGATAATTGACAGATTATCAAAGAGAAGAAGTTGCTGCCATTCTTCGACATGGCATACCAAGGATTTGCCACCGGCAACGTCGACAACGACGCCTATGCCGTACGTCTCTTTGAAAAGGAAGGCCACCAACTGATGCTTGCACAGAGTTTTGCTAAGAACATGGGTAAGTTGATAAAATTATTATTTATTAATAAAAATATATGCATATTTTTAATATAATATTTAATTAGACATATTAGAAAAAGTCGCGTATATAAAGCTGTTGCTGTTCTGTTTCGAAACTATTTTTGGCTTTAGACTATATATTGTCATTATAAATTAACTTGTATTATACTGTACTTATACTGTTAATTTTAACCAGTGAAAGAACAGTTTTAAGTGCACTGATGGGTTATTTAATTCACTTTTTCGATAAGACTTGCAAGATGTTGATGAATTATAAGGTTTGTTACGTTAGCTATAGGAAAGTAAACCAAATATTTAAGCGAAGAATAGTGACTGACGTTATGCAATACGCTGAGAAGTTCATTGATAGATTAGCTGATTACATAGTAGATAAGGCTGTAATAAGTGACGCATAATAAAAAGAGTTCAATTTCAATTAGCAAAGTAAAGTCGCTAGGTACTCCATTTTTTATGACCTGTTATTGTGATTAGATTTCGTTAATAAAACGATGCAATATCGATATCTATGTATAGTCGAGTTCTTGTGTCGTCATCCCGTGTTTGTGAACGATGAACCGATTGTTTACAACTGACCTTGTTATCTTATCCGAGTTTTATTTACGTCATTCGCTCGACCATTGTGGGGGTTACTCTGAGTTTAACCAGAAAATATTGTTTGCGTATCCGGTTTAAAGTGGATACTAATTATGTTTTTTTTTCGTTGTTATCTTATAATTTGAAATATTCCGTGCGACTTTATCTTTACAAATGGGGGGCCAAGGACATCTGTACCCATGGAAGTTTTATCTGAAAACATATCATAATTTGGAAGAATCATGAGTTAAAGTCAAAGTCAATTGACTCTGAGACTTTTTTAAGACCGAAAACGAGTCCTTTTGAAAAATTAAGCTAGTTGCACAATAGGGTTGTGCATAATTTATTTTCCCTCAGGGAATGTAAGGCGTCTTCCATTTCATCCGGTATATTTTGAAAACATCCTAACCCCTATCTCGCTGTAACAGTCAAAAACCAACATTATAGAATTACATGACCTACTCTTTACTCAAAAAACTCCAAATAACTCTTCCAGGTTTGTACGGAGAGCGTGTGGGAGCTCTCACTTTCCTTTGTGGGGACCCCGACACTGCCGCCAACATGATGTCCCAGCTCAAGATCATGATCCGCACCATGTACTCCAACCCCTCCATCAATGGATCCCGCCTCGTCACAGAAATCCTCACCTCCCCCGAACTCAAGAAAGAATGGTAAGCTATAGAAGCGATGGGTCTGCGGAATTTTTCGAAAGAGTTACCGCGGCTCTGCTACATAAAGGGTTCCAGATGGAACAAAGAGTCCGACACTAACTCACTCTACATCCACAGCCGGAGGGGTCGTCCGACGATTTCTCGCCCAAGAAAAAACAAAAGAGCTATTTATATAAATTGTTTTGGGCCCAAGTTCATAAACATAAACGTCAGTTTTATTAAAACAATTAACAATGAATTTTCAGGTTCAATAAAAAAAAAAGTACCTAGTTGAAAGTAAGTCAGTGAAATTGAGCCTTACTGGACTTAATCCGTCCATAACACGATAGTATAATAATTTATGACATGATTGATCAAGGATCAAGCTCTTTTGTGGAGTTCACGATTGAATCATATAGTTGACATAGCAAACTTATTATATGCCTATATGGTTTTTAGTATTTCTCTGTGTATTTCTATTTTTTCATCGCATGTCCCTGAAACTTGCTCGCGGGAGGATCTAATGAGCGCATCTCGGCCTTGGTCTCGCTGTGGCGGCATATTGGGCTGACAAAGTGTAAAACCACTATATGACACGTCATTGACATGAAAAAGAAGTATTTCTCTTAAATTCTTTTCAAAATGTTCCAGGTTAGAGGATGTCAAACTTATGGCAGACCGTATCATCACGATGCGCAATCGCCTGCGCTCTGGTATCGAGAAGCACGGCAACAAGAACAACTGGAAACACATTACTGACCAGATCGGCATGTTCTGCTACACTGGACTCAAGCCCAATGAGGTAGCTATGCAAAAACATTTGATTGTTTTAAATAGAGTCCGAAACACGGAGAACAAAATGACGAGCGGAGGTGCTATAACGGAAAATCTCCCAAGAAAGTAGCGCGTCAAAATGCGGGTGTTCGGGGGACGAGGAACGTTACTATCTTCGCCCTTTTACGCCTTCTTTGAAGGCATCACCGCTCATCCTTCTTTACTCCGTTGTCTGGAACTACTGAACCGATTTGAAAAAGTCTATCATTATTGGGAAGTTTGAAATATTTCCAATGCGTTTCATCCATAAACTTGACAGTGTGTTTATCTATTTACAGTAGCCGACTCATATATTATCAGTTGTTTACTTGAAGTGCATGTTACGTGACCCAATCACAAGTATACTTACTTCTATTTTTAACTGTTTCCAGGTCGAGCGTCTAACCAAGGAATTCCACATTTACCTGACTAAGGACGGCCGTATTTCCGTAGCTGGCATCTCTTCAAATAACGTCGATTACATAGCTGAGGCAATTCACAAGGTCACCAGCAAATAATAGGGTACTTGTTCATTTTATTATTTTAGGCTTGCAACATTGCTTTTAAAATGCTCTTTAACGGGTTTCTATAACCGGTCTATCCATTGTTTAATCGGAATTAGAGTTTGGACTTTAACATTTGAATCATGTCAATTGTCAATCCCTCCGTCCTCTGTAATTCTTTTCAAGTAAACTGTAACAGTGGTAGTTGGAGCAATTCAGCGTTTTTTATTCTGTTGATTTTAGATAGCAGCATAAATTAAAAAAATATATCTTTCATATTATTCAAGTTATGTGAAGCATACATTTATATCACAATTACTGTTTTTCAGCTACACATTAACCGACTTAGCAAATTGTGTCGTGCAGTACCGTTGCATCGCGACGTTTCCGAGATTACTTCAACGTACCGAGAGAACACAGTATTTATAAAACCAGCTTGTTTTTAACTATTATTTTTCTAATTGCTTTTATCATATACTTTTATATCTATTTTATTTTTAAATTAAAAAAAGTAACCCTCTTATTCATAAAATATCCCTTAAATTAAATATTTTTTTAAACTGTCTTAGTCATATTTAAGTTTATGATGTGATAAGTGAAGCATTTGCAATAACTTTATGAATAAGGGGTTACATTGAAACAGAATTATTTTCTTTTATTTTTTATTTAAGGTTCTTTTTGTATGTGTAGCATAGGTGTGGACAGAAAAATACCTAATTTTGATTAAAATTTTATTCGTTAAAATAAGTAGATAAAATAAACTTGCGAAAAACACAGAAAATTGTATCAACATGTTTGATTCTACGACGGTCCTAGGAATAATTACGCAAAATATTTACAGCTGACGAAACAAATAAACATCTTACTTTACTAAACAGATGCAGGTCAATCGTTAACATTGCCTCGAAATTTTAACAAGAATTTATACAATAGATAATCCTTAAAGGACAATTATACCTAAAGGGAACACATTTTATCCACAATTTTATTGCATTGTGGTAACAATCTTAAACATATTCACCTGCATCCTATATTGACATAAACCTATTAACATTTCGCTAAACTAAATCAGTTTATTGTAGGACATACATTAATATCCAAAAATGCTTTTTCGTACATTATTATGATACAAAATATACTAGTACATTTTTTATAAGTTGACAGGTAGTCAATGATATCTTCCATAAAAATAGTAACATTAACATTATATGTACAGAAATTATCATAGAACAAACTAATTGCTACCCATGGCACTATTTCTTTAGAATGTACATACATTCTATTTAAAGCAAGAAATATGTACCATTAATATACACACCTCGATTGTCGAGGATTCCTTTATCTTGAAGCTCCCATTCCGACCGGGCTCTTCTGATCTCAGTGAGGACGTGGCTCAGGTACAACCCTCTTACGAAACATATTACTTTTGGAAAAAGGGCTTCTCAATTTAGAAACTTCAAAAAATAAGATTTTCTTTAAGAATCATACATTCAAAAATATATGCAAAATTTGTGTCATTAATTATGCACAATCACTACCACATTTACTACAGCTAAAATATCTCAATTGCTCTGATTATAAGAAACGTAAGTATCATGTAGCACCACCCTTTTTGTAAAGACAAAGTGTAAATATCTACATTAGTTCCTTACTGCATGTCTCCCTCACGCCCCCAAGCCTCGACCAGCGGTGCTTCAAATACGCATCATTGGTAAGTTTACCCCATAATTGGAGAAAAAACAATATACAACAATTTAAAACTTATTCACTTACCACAAACAAGGATCTATCGATATTAGGCCTTTTTGCACTCAACTTGGAGTACATTACATTTGAACAATAATATTGTTACATTAGAACTTAATTAGTGTTTATCTCTCACTCAAAGGGTTACTTTTCACTGCAAGTAGTAACGACTAATTATAAAAATGAATATGACGGGTTTACCAAAGGAAGCATGATGTGTACTTATAAGTTGCTATAACACCGTTTTAATACAATTAAATCGGTAGCAAATACTCTGACAACTACAAACGTAACAGAGTGTATGTGCAACGTGGTATTGGTTTTTTACAATATACTAAGATAGCTAGAAATATCTGCTTGAGAGATATAGTAGTCAAATACACAAAATATTTTAATATGTTGTTTTGTAAAAAAGTGGATGAAGTGGTATGATCTATATTATATTTGAACTCTTACTGAAAGCATCGAAGATTATTTGATTCGTTTAGGGCTTGCTGTATTGTGCAAGAAAAAACGTAATGCAAACTATTGGAAATCATAAACGAGGCTTAGCTTTTCTACTTCTATTACTTGGTTGATTTGATTGGATACATAATGCTATTAAGATCTATCTATAGACTTTAAAAACTGCGACCAGCACACTGAGGCAGTTAATTAAATTAAAACATTCGAATTAATATGTGGCTATTTCCATTTTTAACAGTTTATGGTCCATTTTCACAGACAACGTCCGATTTCCGTAAAACTATTGTTTACTTGGAAAATTCAACATTAAAATTCATAGTTTTAAGAAAACTGACGTTAATTTTGTTGGTGAACTTGGATTATGTATATAACTTTACACTGGGCTATTTATGCTATAAAAAGTATATGATACAAATATATGTACACCTTTATACCTTACCAAGTTACCTACCATGAAAAATAATATTTACTGCAATGTTTTGCTATACATATTTAGTAATTGTTATGCACCCCAGTTACATCTATTTGAATAGTAACAACTATGAAACTTGTGTAATAAATAGTGTGATTAATATTACAGGTGTGTTATTATAATATGAAAATTCTAAAAAGCGATGTATAATAAATAAAATTATTCTATATAAGATATATATTTTGTTTAAAACGCCCGAAGGCTATATCAACAGTAGGTACACTGTGTATATTGAACATTATTGCTGCATTAACTCTCCGTGAACACCAGTCTTATACTTAGATACAAACACAATCACTATTTCAAAATCAGATGAATTAAAATTAATTAAGAGGCCATTTTATTGGTAAGACAAACATTAAATGTAAATAAAATTCATAATCACGAACTAAACAACTAGAAACAATTTGTGCGTTCTAATAATGTCTAGGTACTTCATGACAAAGTTGCCTTGGTAAACTAAATCTAAGCTTTTAATTGCTATACATTCCACACTGAAATATATGTGGGACCACAGTAAGCACCAGACTTCTGTAAGTTAGTGGTAAAACAAGTGGTCCCATATTTTATTAAAGTTATATGTAATTATAAACCCAACCTCTCTTCACACATACCTGAGAATATAATTAACCACTGAAACCCATTACTACACAGACTAAACTGCATGCATTGTCATTACACCAACTTAATATAATATGCACATTTTTGAATGCAGGTTAAATATATTATATTGACCTGTACTATATGCACGTTAAAATAATATACTAGTTACTGTAAAATGTTAGCAGTTACCTTGATTGTGTAAGTTACAAAGCAAATGCAAAAATGTATGAATTTACATGAATAAATGAGTTATTCATGACGCCTACGTTTTATTTGAATACTCTTACTTGAGCAACATGTATCAAACCTTCTGAATTATATTCTTTTATCATTGTTTTATTGTAGAAGTGTTGTGGTTCCAAAATTATAATGATTTAAATTTTTATTTTCAGTTAGAGATGTAGCTTGTGTAGATATGTTGTTGATTCCAAACTAGTAAACTGTATTTCAATCTGTTAGCCTCTTTATTGTTAAGGGAAATATGTCATACACAGATAGTATACAAACACCTTTCAAAAACTGTATATTTGAACAGAACAAACAAAACAGCACTATGATCACGGCTCCCGAGAGACCGACACTGTCATCACTTTACACTTCACATTATATGTCCGCGCTTATTCTAACTTCATTACATTTTATTAACGATATCTTCCACAGGCTCCATCATACATTTAACCTATTTTATTGCTCATTATTTATTTAAAGGCATAGTTTCACTTACAGTTTGTGAGTCAGTCGAGTTAGCGGAGTCTTCGCCTAACAGTCGGCTGAGCTGGTCGTCCAGCGTGTCGGCGCGGCGCGGCTCGCGCTTGGCGTCCACGGCGAACACGTCGTCGCCCGCCATCATGTCGCCCTCGTCCAGATACGAGAACGAGTCTAAGTTTATGTCTGAAGTTGTGATTGCAGTGCTGTAAATGTCTATTCTCTTCTGCATCGACTTAGCTTCGGCTACTTTCTCAGAAAGTTTCTCTTTCGCCTTCGTGAGCGCTTCTGATTCTGATTTATCCAGCTTAGAATCGTTCTCTTTTAGCTTATCTAATTTAGTTTTAAGAGCGAACGACGAATCGTTACTTGACGATCCATCGTCTTGCAGCTGGCTGAGTAAGGTTCGCGTCGCGAGGGACATTGCGCTCGAACTGCTGAACATTTCGCTGCTCTCACCTGAACAAATATTTAGGTATTCTTACAAATTAATCGGAAGAACAAACAAAAATAAAATAAAGGTGGAATCAAATGAATAGATTACCGCTTGGTGTTGCCCGTTGCATGCTTTCCTGTGCTGAGTGTTTTTTTGATTTGTGAGTGGTGATGTATTCACTGTCGCTGTCACTGGACATGCCCAAGTCTAGGTGTAAGGAGTTTAATTTATCTTCATCTTTCCCCTTCCTAGATACCGTGTCCAGTTCCATTTCCCAGTCGGTGACGCTCGACGAATCTTTGCCACCTTCCGATTCTTTTGTGTAATTTGATTTGCCGTCATCTTTCTCGATGAGTGACAAACTGGTATCCTCAATGGGTACCATTTCTCCTATGCTCTCGGCAGTGGAGTCTAAGCTGCTTGCATTGCAAGTCTCTTCTGTTATTTGGTTATCGAACAACACTGGTGTGTCTGCGGTTATTTGAGATAACTTTTTGGAGTCATCGGAAGTGCGCGGTGCGTTGCTCCCGCGACTATCTAATATCTCTGACATGGTGGTAGTGCGGCCGGTCTGTTCGTTGTTCAACTCTAGTACGATAACATTGCCTGCGCACTTGGCGGCTTCGGCTTGTTCTGATTTTGATGCTTGCAAAAGTTGATTAACATTTTTACCCATTATAACTTTAGACATGTCGTTCCCATTTTTGGCAAATGTTAAGGCTTTACCTATCGTCGTACCCTTCTGTACTACAATAACACTGCCTTTCGCACTAGATGGTCGAACGATAGGGTTCGAAATTTTAGGAGTAGTTACTGGCGCCAAACCCTTAACTGGAACAATATCCGCTAAGTTAGCGGTTTTAATTGGCTCTACACCAACGATTTTAGCGTTAGATGGTATTGAGCTAACTGTTGTAGGTTTAGACATGACAGTCATAGCAGGCGATTTGGTTACTTGTGTGACGGATTGAGAGCTCACTGGTACTAACTTCATAGCAGTGGGTATACCCTTGAAATGTATTAGTGGGATTTGCCCTTCGTTTCCCGATTTCGTTCGAGCCTTTGCAGGTAACACAACCATCTTTTGACCTGATTTAGGATTCAAAACGACTGCTTTCGCAGATACTCTTAAATCAGTGGCGGGAATGCCCTTAGGTGTAAGTGTTTCAGTTAATTTGTTTGATATGCTGTTTGTACTAGTTGGGTTCTCCTTGTGCGGCGTGCTCACGGCCGATGTGATTATTACTTTAGAGTTGGGCATGCTTTTGTTTTCTGACGCAGGTTTAGAAACAACGATCATTTTTTCAGTCATAAGAGGCGTGCTAGGATGTCGCGGTTTCGGCAACGATCCGATCACTTTCGTAGTCACTAGTTTACCCGAAGGGTTTAATCCTTTCTGAGCGGAACTGGGCGCTACGACTACTTGTCTATTGGACAAAAGTTTTATACTTTCAGCGGGTTTTTGTAATAGTTTTAGTTCAGACATTTTTTGTACTTTTTTGTCTGTGGTGATTTCGCCGCGATTTTTTATGATAAGTTGGCAAGGTTTCCCGGATATGACCTTATTGGTGACGGGGGTGCTCTGTGCCTGCAGCGACGCGGGGTCGTCGGGGTGCGGGTTCTCCGACACCTCGAGCTCGTGCGGCACCGTGGCGGGCTGCGTCAACAGCTGCATGGTGGGAGAGTCCGTCACCATCCCCGGGGAAGACAACACTTTAGGCTTCAATTCGTCCATGTAGTCTGGTTTCGACTTACTACCTAATATAGATTGAGCATAACTAGCTTGAAAGGTGTTAGGGGGCCCTGAATACTCCATTTGTATTGAAGTTGGATTGTACTGTTTGTTAGGGGAACCTGGCATTTCTTGTTTTTTCATTTGTGATTTAGATAGAACGCTATGTGCACCCTTGGCACTTTTGTGTGACCTCTTGTGTGGTGTGGCGCGCGGCCCGTGACCTTGACTCGGTTTACTGGTTGATACTTTGCTTACTTGGTTATATGAGTGTTTTGACTGTCCCGACGGTTTACCTGCACAAAATAAAATATCATTAGACCATACTTTCAACATTAAAATGAAAACATAATGTTATTGATTAGCTCACTTGTTGCTGGTTGTGAGAATTTTGAGTACAGCTGTGAAAAATTCAAATGCTTTTGGTTGTTGTTGACAGGTATGTTTCTCATATTTTTGACAGGAGTGCTGGCATCGTCTGGTATTGAACCACTTTCAGGAACTTTCCGTTTTCGACTCACAAGTTCAGTTTCCCAAATCTGAAATTGAAACTTATTGTGTAGTTTATAGTAGACTGCATAAAATCAATGCAAAATATGGTTTATTATTGAAAATCTTAGTGAACTGAACAGCATTTATGTTAAGCCATACATATTTTACTTTTATTAAATTAGGCATGGTGAATAAAAAGCATAACAAATTCTTGAATGTTCATTGGTATTATAAATCTGCATGTTTTCTGTTTACAGTACGGTTATGGCCAAGCTCAATCTTTTATGACTTATTATACCTCACAGTTTATTGTTGTTATGTAAGCAGTTACCACACATATGCAGAATCCAATGAGCTAAGATTTTTAGCAGAATATTTCTTAAATTTTATAAATTGAAAATTGATAATTTTTAAAAAGATATGTTTTAATATAAAAGTGAGACTAACTTTAGTTGTCTGATCTTCCATGGCCACAGGAGGGTACATGGTCTCATCCATGGTGTCATTAGATGTGAGGGCACTCTCGGCAGTTTGACCCTCAGCATCAGGCATCTCTTCCTCATTAGACTTTGGAGCAATGAGTTTTTCAGCTTCCAGCCTCTTCTGGATTTCCTTATTTTCAGCTGCTGCAACTTCCGCAGCTTTATCTGCGATTTCTGTGTAAATAGTCTGTGCTATGCCCCGGGGCATCAGTGGCACCCGCCTGCGACCCTCGCTGATCCATGCTAACCCTGTGTTTGGGCCTGCTAACCTAATGGGAAAGTATAATTATTATATATATAAGTTGATCAAAAATATACAAATCATTTGAAAATATATAATTAATGTTGATATTTATTTTTATCTAAAAAAATGTTTTTGTCAAACAGTACACAGTTATCTCAAATCAAAGTAGAAAAAAAAAACATTTTTTTATGTAATCATCAATTTCTATATTTTTGTAAATAATCTACATAATCGTATTTCAAAACACTGCTCATATCTTTCCATCAAAAGTAAAACTTTTTAATTAATAGACAAACTTTTTAATAAGTTTCATCAAAATATTATTAAAAAATAATTTGACATTTCAGATGAATAGGTTATCTGTCAAAATTTCATATAATCAAAATTACTTTTTCACACTTTTATTACACTAAAACAACCAAAAACGTTTCCAAAAAGCAGTAGTCAACTCACATTGTCACACCAAACAAACATCTACAAGGCTGAGATTCAATATAACAATACAATACATAAAAAGAAGTTTAAAAAATATTAACTTTTAAAACAATCTTGTATGATTATAATGCATAAAATCCATTAGAAATGCTATTAAACCAGAGCAATATGTTAATAGCTATGACTTTCAGTTACTCTCAGCCATCTTTGACTTTGTGTAACAGTGTTTAAAAATAAATCAACAACCCTACACTGAAAATATGAAATATCTACTTACTGATCAGCAATTGTAGCTAATAATTCATCATTAGACACGCGGCGCGCCTCAGCGCTATGCCGATCATTGCTTATATGCAAAACGGCGCGCAGTTCCTCCAGTAGCTTTTTTCTGTTGTCTTCCAATGCTCCTTGTGCTCTAAACACACTAATCATATTCGAGTAGGCTTCCAATTCTACAAACAAATGAGTAAACTGTTACTATCTAAGCATATTTATAATACGATTGTCGACAAATTAGCTACAACGCGTTTAGTATAATTTAAGAAATCCATAGGAGGGAAAATGAAAGCCATTTATAGGACTAAATATATACCGAGTCTGCGGAGCGTGAGGCGACATTCGTCGCGCGTCATATTAAGGAGCATGGGCCACATTTTAGACGGCTTTTATTAAACACTAAAAGTTAACTCTTGATTATATGATTTTAAACATATTTTATAAAATAGTCAATTGGCAAATATCCATACTGTTTACTTCAAACGACAATTCGTTCATTTTGACACTTCAAATAAGAGAAGCGAAAATATAAAGCGTCGTGTCTATGTTATTTAGTGATACCAGCTATTTTCCTACAAGATCCACGTGAAACCAAAAAATCGAAAGCAAAATTGTCACTGACAAACGAAAGTACTTTGTTTTGAAGACAGTACTATACAACTAAAACGGGATAAAAATGTTTGTAGATTGAAAACTGTGAATAGAAACAAAAATTTGTAGGTACATGACTGCTTAAGTATACATATATTTGTACTGTTTTAATGCCGACTATGTCTCATGGGATGAATTAAAGGTTAATTACCATAACTCATATGTAATGTAGAAATATGAAGTAGAACTATTTTTGTACGACGCTGACGTTGAAACAGGTTCGTGATCCAGTCAATAAAATAAAAACATTGCAATTTTTATTGGTACATAATTGGCGGAGAAACGTATGAACATACAAGCAATGAAATAGATATCGTGAAAGATATGACCTTAGGCTTTGTCAATTTAAATAGAAAACGCTTATGAAATAAATAAGGGATTTTAATTTCTACTTAAGTTTCCACAGTTTATGGGAAAACTTTTTATATAGTAGCATAACTTGTTTGTACCATAGACGTAGACGCGTTGAGTGGGCATTTACAAAGAAAGTACAGAAATGACATGTTTTTTTGCAAACCTATCGTATTGTAGAATAAAAAGTAAATACCTATGTCGAACAGACGTTCAAACTGATTATTTGATTTTTAAAATTTTCTTCCTATTTTTTCTTAGAAAACAGTCAATAGGTAGCGTTTTTGACGTGCAATTAGTTTTGCGATAAGCACAAGCGTTCCTCGCAAACTGTTACCTCAAGAGAAACCTATTTTTTTATTAGTAATAGTAATAGTATTTTATTTGTCAGAATAATGTTATAAAAGATCTTAAATTTATTACATGTCCCAATTATTCTACCGTTTTCGGTGTACAAATACTTATAGACTACGGATTTTTTTGATATAGTGCACATAATATTTATTTTATAGCTTTATAAGTTCGGATTGATCGATATTATCGATAACAATAAATTAGCTAAAATTTTAAAGTCTTAACAAACATAGCCAAATTAAAAATAATGTTTAGGGCGACCATTGCGACCAAGCCGTTGTCTATGCTTATTTTGCTAGCGTCCATTCGCAGTGGCGTGTCTGTCAATAGTGTCAACAAAGTCAATTATCCCCAACGTTCTTTAAGTTTGAATTTATTGAATAAAAAGTGGAATAATATTTTGATAATCTTGAAAAGTATTCACTTCTTATTGAGATGGCAGACGTAGATGAGATTATTGATTATATAAAATCACTAAAGAAAGGATTTGACAAAGATCTATTTCAGAATAAAATTGATGAACTAGCTTACGCAGTTGATACAAGTGGTTTACAATACAACGATTTCCATACATTGTTTAAAGTTTGGTTGAATTTATCTATTCGTAAGTATTCTTTGACTATGGTATCGAGTGTTTCAACTTATCTCGGGTGGTTTTTAAGTTATTGAATCTGTTGCGTTTACAGCGAAAACAAAATGGGTGAATTTGGGTGCCTGCATTGTACCCCCAGACAGTGTTGACGATCGTACCGTGGAATATGCTTTGAGTTGGATACTATCTAATTACGAAGACCAGTCGAGCTTCACACGGATAGCATTTTTACTTGACTGGCTCACAGGTATGTTGACACTTGACAAATAACAACATTATCTATCACTAGCCGTTTTCCCGCGGTTTCGTCCGTGTCCCGTGGGAATTACTGCCCGTACCGGGATAAAATATAGCTTTTGTTACTTGCAGATAATGAAGCTTTTTACTGGAGAAAGAATGTTTAAAATCAATCAAGTAGTTTTTTAGTTAATTCATTACAAACAAACAATAAGACTGTGTATATTGCTGTTTTTTCAGTTATTATAACATGTTTACAACATTACAAATATTGTTTACATTGTCAATTCATAATTTACAGCTGCCATGGAATGTGAATGTATTGATATGGACACTCTGGAAATTGGATATGACGTTTTCTACGTCAGTTTGTCTTATGAAGTTCTTGTAAGTATTGATAAAACATTACTGTTACTGTTACAGCCTTTTTATCGTCCCACTGCTGGGCACAGGCCTCCTCTCACACGGAGAAGGATTGAGCATTAATCACCACGCTTGCTCAATGCGGGTTGGTGATTTCAGACTAAATAGTCCAGGTTTCCTCAAGATGTTTTCCTTCACCTTTTTATCAGCCATTGGTGTCTAAGATATACTTAGAAAGTACATACAAACTTAGAAAAGTTGCATTGGTACTTACCTGACCTGGAATCGAACCCACGCCCACATACTCGAAAGGTTGGTTCTTTACCCATTAGGCCACCACGACTTAAACATTATTTATCTTTATCTTATTAACTCTGGGTGAATCAATATTGCACCCATTTAAATAGAAAATACAAAATGAAACTGTTGGCCAATCCAGGCCCATTGCTGCATTTTCCTATGAATACTAAGTAACTAAAAAGATGAGCATACCTGAAAATATTTGCTTAATTAGACAGAAGTTTGAAGAAGTTTATTGCCTTTCTATTTTACACTACTGCAACTGAAAATTTCTATAGAATTAGAAATTTTTCTATATATTCATGGCTGGTCAAGCCCTCTATTTGCTTTTATGGTGTTAAGAATGTCATGGAAACCTTTAGCCTTTTACCAACAATGTTAGGTTGGCTTCCAGACTAATCTGATGAGACTGAGTACTAGTGTCTTACATAGAAACAAAGTCAGTCTTAAATCCCATAATAATTATGATAATGATGTAAATAAAAGCTTGCCTCTAATTTCAGTCACCTCATGCAATGAAGCTGGTGTATACCCTCACAAAACCAATTGATGTCACAAGAAGGAGGGTTCTTGAATTACTTGACTATGCCAGGAAAAGAGAGACTAAAAAGGTAAGCCGTTCAAATAGGTTTCAATGGTCACTTAATTATTATATTACTATATGGGTTTATTAGTTCTCCTGGAGTAGTGCCCAGATTGAAAATATGTAATATCTATATGTATATTGAATGCTGGTGAAGCTTAAAACAGTTTTGCCTTAATCTAAGCCCAGTACTACAGTGTACATTAATATAACAAACTTCTACTTAATGTTACAGACTTTGTACAAGCAACTACAGGTCCTTCTAGGACTATTCAAGTCCTACAAACCAGAATGTGTTCCTGAAGATGTACCAGCCATTTCTGTACATACAGCCTTCAAAAAGGTTAACCCCAACCTCCTTGCTAGATTCAAGAGGAACCAGGTAAGTGACCCAAGATGTACCTTCCGAAAAAAAAACAGATCGTCGATATTGTGTTCTACAATATATTTTTTTAAATTTTGTTTTAGGAAAACAGGAAAACATTGCGCAAGGAAAAGCATCATTTGACATGGAATAATCCTATTAATTCAGTAAGTTTTATATTTTAGGAAATAGTATTCTAATTATAATTTTGAATGCATTGTAAATTTTGGTTGATGAAAATTACAGGAGCGCGGAAGAAATAAGAAAGTAGAGCCATTGGTTCCAAATATGGAGTTTTTCAGTATTGGCTCTAAACAGTATGCAAGTGACAAGGAAAGAGAATTTCTGGATTTTACAGAGTGAGTTGATAAGAATATGATTTAAATCTTTATTGCTTCATGGTTTGATTGGTGAAATATTTCTGCAGTCGTATTTTTGGGTCCTGTGATTTCTTGTTACAGTGATTAATTGTTGTTACATATACATCCGGCAAGGTAAATACATACGTACATAACAGACAGTAGATTTTCCCCTAAAGTTGGCTACTAGTAACTTCTTGATTGTTCAACTTTAGCTAAGTACTTATTCAAATGGAATATAAGGTAAGTTACTAAGTAGGTCACATACATATTGTGGACTTAAAACTTGATTTCCTGTACACAGTCCGGTATCAGTTCTTCAGTGCGGTTTGCAAAGCTCTGCGTCCCGTCCGGCGCGGCTCCGCGCGCTGCTGTGCAACGCGACGGGCGTTGCTCTACTGGCGGTCGCCTCGCATGCCGAACAGGAACTCTTGTCACATGATTTACATCATCTACTTAATAACTGTAAGTATTTACCAGGTAACAGAGTTGAGGAGGTCAGACAGGCAGTCTCTCTTTGTAAAACACTGGTACGCAGCTGCATCTGGTTAGACTGCAAGCTGACGTCAATATGGTTGGGAAAAGGCTATTCATTTGCTTAATTGATGAAAGGTTGAAATGTTACACTATTGTAACTTCAAGCAGAATTTGGAAAAATTGCATATCAGAAAAATCAAAGTGTTCTAATGTTGTTTGTTACTAAACATGCAGCCTCGACTATAAGAAAAACAACTCTACCGGTAAGTACCTACTAAGCATACGACAATCCCTACTAATATTATAAATGCGAAAGTAACTCTGTCTGTCTGTCTGTCTGTCTGTCTGTCTGTCTGTCTATCTGTCTGTCTGTCTGTCTGTCTGTCTGTCTGTCTGTCTTTTCTTCACGCTTAAACTACTGAACCGATTTGTGTGAAATTTGGTACAGACATAGTTTGGAGCTTGAGAAAGGACATAGGATAGTTTTTATTACAAAAAAATTGAAAATAAAAAATAAAATGTATTCCGGACATATAGCGCCATCTATTGGTCAAACCAAAAATCTGCCGGAAGTCACTATTCCACGCGAACGAAGTTGCGGGCAACAGCTAGTCTACAATATATCGACTTTTGAAATATTAGTAGATGTTTGGCCTACAGACAGTAAAACTTAAAAGTTACGAAGTTACAAAATTGAGCATGCTAAGCCAATTTGCTAACACTAAAAGTGAGCATTATAAACAATAAACAACCATCAAAAAAAAAATAACGTTCTCGTCACTTCACAGGTTTCCTCAACGTTTCGCCACACACATACATACAGGAGCAGGATCTACTACATCGGCTGGCAATACTGCAGCAAACATTGATGCAAGGCATACCTGTCATCACTAGGTTCTTGGCGCAGTACCTGCCCCTGTGGAACGAAAAGGATTATTTTGCTGAGGTAATTAGTATAATAAGATAGACAGGTATACTGGTTGTTGTAAAATTTAACGGTAACCTCCGAGTACCGGGCGAGAGTACCGAAAAACGGGATTGTAACTGGTATTACTTGGTCTTTTGCCTGTTATAGGTTGCCGCTGAGTTTTGCGACACTCTGTGTACACGTTTACTTTTATATATTTTTTCATAATCTGCAATAATAATGTGCAATTACAAAATGGGCAATGTTAAAGAACATTGACTGATATAATAGCGAATATTTCTATCCACCCTCGTATAACTTCGTCTTCGAAGAGAGAATTTCATTGGTATTTTTCTATTACTTTTATTTTAGTTACCTGTCTTTTATTTTAAAGTTTTGATTTGTATTTTTGGGCTTTTGAAGCCGTGTAAATAAATCACAAATATGATTTTAATTTTCAGATATTGCAGCTAGTGGAATGGGTGAGCGCGGACAGCCCGCAGCAGCTGCCGAGCGTCCTGGAGTCTCTCACCAAGATATACCATCGAGCCCAGCCCCTAGAACAGTGTGCTATACTCAATAGCTTAAACCATATGTACTCTAATCTCGTAAGTATTCTCACTTATGATACAGTTACTCCATTGAAAACACTGGTACTCAGCTGCATCTGTTAACGTAGTATAAAGAGACCAAGATATCCTTGGCCCAATCCGCGGCATAATTGCATACTATATTAGGATTGTCACTTTGAGCTGAATTTTAATATAGTAAAACCTTTTATTTAACTTGCATATGTAAAATGTGCTCTTGAAATCTTGCATTTCAATTGAGCTGTGTATGTCCCAGTGTGTTTGTCCAGTTTGAATGACAATGACGCCAGCCATTCTCAATCCAATATGGCCGCATATCCAAGATGGAGGACCAATTATTGTTCTTAATGCGTTCGATAACAACTAACTAAATACGTGCACTTAAATACGTCGCGACAAGCTTTTATCTTTTTACTTGATCTCTTCATACTGGAAGCTAACCCCAGAAAAGGCCTAAGGCTAGGAATAAGATGATACATTGTGATGTTTTCAGGTATACTGCAGTACTAGACCTCGTCTGCACTTCATGGGCATTGCACCGTCATCCGAGAGTTACAGCTCCGTACTGAAGATGGTTGCAACGGCCATCAATGACATGTGCAACAAGGAGTTACAAGTTAATCCAGGTATTTTTTTTTTTTTAGTAGAGGCTGCATGAAAAAATAGAGAAGTGATTTTGTTCTCAAATATTTGGTATGTAAGATTATTTATTAATGCTACGAAATTAAAAGTATGTGCATGATGTTTTTAAAGAATTTTGGATTATGTACATGTAAAGAAAGAAAAGTTAGTATAGTCTCATTATTAATAAGGGAGTACATAAGTCATGAACGGATGTGATAAAAGTGCAAGATAATGTATTTACATTATAAAGTTTGTTTCTAAATAGTAGAGTACCATATGCATATATGTCGAGTCTGGCTCGACGGCATTAAGCAGAAAAGGTTTCGTATAAATAAAGCTTTTCACCCGTGGACGACCCGCGCTTCACTTGCGACAAATGCGACAAAAATGTTGCGCAGCTATTGGCTTATTCAGCCACAAACACTACCTTGCGGCACTAGTAACCGCATAGACAAGCACTGCCACAATCATCTGACCTAGATGCTCTGTGGCCAATGATGATGACCATATGGACAGTTGAACATTTAACACACACACATTTGTGATGAACATTTGTACACGTAAATAATAAGTATTCTCCCGTACAGATGACATGGTAGTGCTACACAGCGCGGTGCACGGCGCCGTGTGCCGCGCCTGCAGCAGCGCCCGCGCCTGCAGCGCCGCCGCCGCCGCCGCCGCTCCCCGCGCCGCCGTCCCCCGCGCCGCCCCCCGCGCGTCGCTGTGCGCGGCGCCGGCGCTGGCGCTGGCGCTGCCGCTGCTGGCCTGCTCCGCCGCGCTGCTCGACAGCGTCGCCGGACTCATGATACTGTATGTCTTATTATCATGTACTGTATAACTGCCTCGTTGGTCTAGCAGTCGCAAGTGCAGCGGCTGAGCAGGACGCTGTTCAACCAAACATGAGTAAATCGCGCACAAACTTACATACTTACAACAACTGAAACCCTCCTTTTTTGAATAAGCCTATTAGCATCGTAGGTTCGTTTCTAGAAATTATGAATAATGATTAACAAACCAAAAAAAAACCTTAAACATCTCTTTCTTACAGGTACAAAAATATAATCTCAACCATGAAAAAATCGAACACGATAACCAACGACGGAGAATTCGAAAATCAAATGCAGATTCTCCAAGCGTACACAACGGACCTCGTCAACTGTTTATACAGCGAAGAATTTCTCAGCGCCAGAAAACAAGGCTTTGTCTTCAATAAACTGCATCCACAGCTAGTTGGCAAACTAGCTTCATTAATGCCTGATGTAGACTCCAAATTAAGTATAAGAAACAGTATTGCTTTTGCTCCCTACACTTATGTACAATTGGACGCTATAGATCATCGGGATGCGGACAACAAATTATGGTTTAATGCCGTCGTTGGTCAAGAGTTCACGAATTTGAGCAGGTTTCTTAAGAAAGTGGTGACGGAGTTGCGCTACCAGTAAATTGTAACAGTAATTAAGATTATGTTATATAAATTAAATAGTGCTAGTTAGTAGTGCCTCGTTTGTTTTAGGCGAAATATCAATTATGTACGCTATTTTGAAAATTGTGCAAGTGTGCCTCAAAAAAAGATTAGTGTAAGATTTCAAATCAATTTCATTCAAAAGCACAGTAAGATGTCTGTTTTTTTGACAAAGTAATTTGACGTAATCTGTACACAGATCAAACATGGGGATTTTGTTGCCGTTATACGCTAGGAATCTTACAATTGTTTATTGTCGTCACGGATTTACATAAATATTCGCTGCCACTGAGTATTTTAAGAATGGACCAATTAGAGTTACGTGGTTAAAGTAATATTTTAGTTTTTTAGAAATATAAGAAACGATTGTGTGAATTATACCTGACAAAGTACCTAAGGTCGTGCTAAGTGATGTGCCTAAATTTTAATTAGGAAATAATCTCAAAATGATTATGAATGTTAATTGTCATTCAATATTATATCGTTTTAACATTTTTAATAAATAAAAAGTGATTATAAATTTTGAATTATTCATTTAATTCGTCGATCAATCGAACTGCTATTCCCTATCAAAGCTTTATCTATGCTAATTTATAAAGAGGAAAACTTTGTTTGTTTGGTTGTAATGGATAAACTCAAAAACTACTGGACCGATTTTAAATATTCTTTAAAATCATCAGAATTTACAAGAATATTAACCACCATTAGAAAGCTATATTATCTGCGAGTAACATAGGCTATATTTTATCCCGGTGCGGGCAGTAGCTCCCACGGGACGCGGGTGAAACCGCGGGAAAACGGCTAGTGTAGATAATATTTTCAAGGTGTTCAAATTTTCAAAGTGCGATTGAATTCAAACCTTCTAGTAATTCTTATAAAAAATGAGGTTAGCTATCATCAGAATGCTCAACGACTCCAATAAACGGGGATATACGCGTATCAAACATTCAAGCTGTATCTGTATTACTTGAGAAAAAGTAGCTCGAAGATGGTAATTAGGATTTTAAATGGTTTTGGCAACTGGTGTTACAAAAGTAAGGTATCCACGTTTTAAAAATAAGTTTGTCAAAAAAATTGGTCTCTAAAATTAAAAACGACTTCAACGCATCTGTTCGATGAACGATCAAAACGACAAAGACGATCAAAACGTCTTTGCCCTATCAAAAGTACAAATTACAAAGTTATCAATTTTAGGTGAAAGCATTTCCCAAGATATTATGCGCCAAGATCCCATTTCATTTAAATGCACAATTTACATAGCTGATTGATATGAGAGAGCATGAGCATATAAACAGCTCTCCACAAAGACGTGAGTTACTTTTCCATTTCGTCTTGTTACTGGTGCTCATTTATTTTTCGTGGTCCGCTCGAAAGCATAAATTATGGACACCGTGGCTGGAGACTGGTACGTGGCGGGGTGTCGCCCGAGGGGGCCACCCCACGACCGCTCGCCGCCCTTCGCCTCAATGAGAAATGTTTCAGGGCCTTTTGTCCCCTTTTTGCGAGCGACATCTTCAAGGATACTGTGTTAATCGGACCCTGCGATACTTTTTGTGAATGCCGCCTGCGGAAGTTGACTGGAAAAACTTATTTTTTTTTCTCGTATACGCCCGGCTTCGTTTGCGTTTGATTGTTGTTTGTCTGAATGGATTTAGGTAATCCATTCGATTTTAAGAGTCACAATGTTATTCTAGATTTTATAAATCCCTTCGGTCTGGTGAAAAGTATTTCGTTTATTGTTCTGAAAGTGGCCCTTCTCTTGCTATTCTTATCATGGAGTCTGAGTCCAATATCATTGTGGTAAGAAGAAATATAAACTTTTGATGCAAGAAAATGTGAGTTTCCCAAAATAATCTCATAGCGTATCCTTCGTTATTTACACACGAGGTGCTTCCGCATTCGAGCCAACAGATCGGTAATAGATAAGACACCCACCTACAGATGTATACTGACAAATTGGTGCTTGTCCATTAGCGTCTGTTAGTTGGATCCTAAGACTACTGGACAGTTCTAACATATGAATCACGGAAATACGGGTCTATCTCAAGTGAGACTTGATAGTGGAATTTAAATCTATACTAATATTATAAAGCTGAAGAGTTTGTTTGTTTGTTTGTTTGAACGCGCTAATCTCAGGAACTACTGGTCCGATTTGAAAATTTATTTCAGTGTTAGATAGCCCATTTATCGAGGAAGGCTATAGGCTACTTTTTATCCCGGTACGGGAAGTAGTTCCCACGGGATGCGGGTGAAACCGCTGGCAGAAGCTAGTCTATACTAATATTATAAAGCTGTAGAGTTTGTTTGTTTGTTTGAACGCGCTAATCTCAGGAACTACTGGTCCGATTTGAAAAATTCTTTCAGTGTTAGGTAGCCCATTTATCGAGGAAGGCTATAGGCTACTTTTTATCCGGGTCCGTGCCGAGGTTCCCACGGGATGCGGGTGAAACCGCTGGCAGAAGCTAGTTAATAATAATTAGCGATAGCGACAGCGACGGGGTAGCACGGTTGTTACATATAAAACAATCACAAAAGTAACAAAAGAGCTGTGAACAATGAGTAGAAATTAAAATGATGATTAATCATCATCTGACTCTTCCTAACTTTGTTGGGGTCGGCTTACAGTTCAACTGGACGCAGTTAAGAATTGGTGTTTTAACTACCTACTTGAGGACATGAGCGACTGCACATCTGACTTTCACAATTTCACAACCGGGCAACCCGATTCTTACCCCTTGGTAAGACTAGTTGTTAGACTTTCTTATTCTAACGACTGCAAAAGATGTTCAAATCAGCTGGGAACCATCAGTTTATCGTGCTTTCCGAAACACGGAAAATCTCGATATGACAAGATGGGGCACTCATACCTACATGCAAGAATAAATAAATAAATAATGAATAATGAATTTATGACAATGAGTTGCCATTTTGCATTCGGCACTATCATTCAGACCATTAGACAAAGCCACATAAATCTAACGCATTGCGAAATCTCATTGCTGGAGTAATGCGTTAACATGGCCATAAAGTTACCTTAACAAAACTCTAATTCAAGTTAAGTGCCATCGTGTGCAGCCGTATAACCAATATTTATTCAAATAAGCACCAAGTATAACATAACTCAAGAAAGCGAATATTCTCGTGTGATTTAACGCAAAACACGGTGCGGTCTCACAGCTCCCAGCGGGTAGTTTCTGCGGGTAAAAATATGCGCAACTGGTAACAATTGATAGGGGTGGCGCGGGTAGGGTGCACTAGTTCATATCTCGCGTGGAGAACCCTTTGCAACCCCACTTTCCTTTTTATCCCTACTCAAAAATCGCTTCGGGAGACGTGTTTTCGTTGCGAAGTAACTACTGCTCCCATTTTTGCCAAATTGTTGTTTAGGGTGGCGCGGATTGTGAAGTTATCCACATCGTTCCTATGCTAAACTATCGTGCTCGGGTGAATACGAAGAATGGCTGTTGTGATATTGCTTACATTAGTCCAATTAGCTTTGCTGATGTGTAGGTACTAGTATAGGAAATTGTATACCTAGGTACCTATTTAGATTAAAAGAGTCTTGGTTAAGTCTAACACTTGCAAGCATTTATCAAAGTTTTTTTTTATCTGGATGGTACGGTCAAACTTGAGGTGGTTGCTTTTGGTTTTCACCCTTTAACTTTTAGTATAGGTCTAAACATGTCTTAAGCAACAAACTTTGAAACTTTTATAAAGTCTAATACCTACATTTTCACCTACCAAAGAGCTATTCCTAAGTATCTAGTTTGCGGTCTGTATTCACCATGAAGATGGAGAGACGTACAAGCGGCTGTGTTTCCGAATGTCAAAGCCCGTATAAACCTCTGATATCTGCAAACACGGGTGTTGAATCGTGTTAGTGTAGGCGAAAGCTCACCCGGCTGCTGTCTGTACCCGAATCGATAAAATTCGGGTCCGCGCCCCCGTGCGTTGCCACGGCAACGCGCCCCGAGTCCCCCCAGCCACCACCCCGCCGCATCTCCGAGAACACCGATGTTGACTTAGACGGATAGGGTAAGAGGCTTATTAATGGTTTTATGTTACTTCAATGTTGTACAACGTGCTACCTTAGATAGATCGACGATTTTGTAGACGGTTTAATACCCAATTAAAATATTGGTTCAAAAAGAAAATGAAGACATTATTGAATTTTTTGACTACCGTGTAATTCTAAGACCGATTCGTGGAATTTTCTCATAGTAGAAAACGGGAGAACCCGAATATAATGGTGGAACATTTCCAGGGAGCGTGCGCCGCCATCTTGCCAGACCGCGTGACGCCAGCCATTACAAATCGGGTGCGTTCACGTCGGGCGTCGAGTTGGCATTTCGTTTGCATTATTTTCATCTAAATTCACATTTCTTCAGCGAATCGTGAATAATTTAAATTCGTATTTTCAGCCGATTAATTGTATGCAAGTGCCCTGGATTCCTACATTGGATTTGGATCTCGTGCTTTACGAATATGCATCTGCTTACTTACCTAATTTGTTCTGCTCCCTTATATCTACCACATTTGCTGACGAACAGCCTAATTAAAGTAGTAATTTGGTTGGTATAGTTATCGGCACGGATATTGAGCTCTCGGCGGAAGAGTGGGGATCGCTTTGCGCAGTGTACACATAAGGCAATAAACCAATAAATCGCTTCTGCGCAGGTGAAGGTCAGGGCTCAATATCCGTGCCGATAACTATAGTTATAAATCAAGCCAGTTTGTAATATACAATAAAGAGTTAATTGTAGGTTTTTGTTTGGCGGTTTAATAATTATGATAGAATGTGCAAAAAATATAGGTCTGTGTCACGAGTTCTATCTAAATGTGTGGATCGTACGATTGCCCAAATAAGTTGGTGGCACGATCCTGCATTACAAGTAGAAGCAACCACGCAGCATCGTAATGTGGGGCGCGTGTCCCCCCGGTGGCGGCGCAGCACCCGGCCGCTCTCGCTCGCCGGTAGCCCGCTTTGTCCAGGGAGCGAGGGCGTGCAAACTTTCTCTTCCCATAAAACTCTGTTTGTTCAGTACGAGCTTAAACATTTCTTTGCGGGTCAGGATTACTTAGCGATGAATAAGTAAATTGCATTTAAAGCGAAATCGTTTTCGTACCTAACATTTTCTTTGTGGAACGTGCGTCGTAGCTTTATGAATTTTAAAATGAAGGCGGGCTGCAGATACTTACGGCGGCGTGAGATAAATTCTTATTAATATTCCCGAGGCGCAGTTTTAGTTCTTTTGTCTCGCGCGGCTCGGGCAGGCAATAAAGAGGTAGACGCCTGGAAATGTGCTGCATTTATACAGGTTTCAGACGGCGCCCGCCCCAGCGCTTGTGCTTTATTTTGTTCGCTCGACGTTCCTTTGCCAGGCTCTCTCCGCTCTCTTATTGCTCGCAGCTAAGACTAACAAGGTTTTTAATTATTTCCTTTAATGCCACTTTCAGCGACGTTACATACGGAGCTTTGTTGTTCTAACGTCGTACTCGGTTGCTACGCTTGCTGGCGTATCTTCAGCTAAATGCTAAAATGGTGCTTTTCTGTGAGCTTTTGTTTAGGGCTCTGGATTTTAATGCGGGTAACTTAGTTAGATTTTTCTCTATAAAGAATAAAGAGGAGTGTTGACGCAGTACGATTTCGTTGGTCGTCATGAATCTCATCGGGTATTTATTGAGTGCGTGGCGGCCGGGCAGTGGTGCTCAAAGTGGGCGACAAGATATGATGGACGCAGCTTCCGACGGGATTACGTGAGTGGAGGGTTTGACCTCATTCTCCTGAATGCCTCGCTCACAAACATGTTCCGCTGACGCAAAGCCGTCGTGCTATACTACTGGTAATTATGTTCGGAGTCCAGGAAATTGCTAGGCATTGTTGACTCCGGCATTCTACGCCCGCTTTGTCTCACTTGATGGGTACCTAATTAGATTTGTGAAATGTGCGTTCTTAAGTAGATAGTATTGTTGCGAATTTTGCGTTCGTTTCCTGGGGTGAGCGTAGTAAATATCAGCATAATAAACCAAGAAAATAATCTGTTGACAAAAAAACAATTCACAAAATAGTAACATATGTACAGGGTCATAAGGTGCTTTTAGAGTCATGCAGAATACTGTAACTGGGTTGAGGGGGTCAGATAGGGCAGTCGCTCCTTGTAAAGCACTGGTACTCAGCTACATCCGGTTAGACTGGAAGCCGACCTGGGTCGGCTTCCAGTCAACATAGTTTGAGAAAAAGGCTCGGAGGATGATGTAGAATACTGTCAAAAGTAAGTAAAACCTTCTCCGAATGGCGACTTTTTAGGTAGGTATCTATTATGTTGAGTAGACTAGCCGACACTCTTCACCTACTAGTTTTTCAGACTCACCAAATGTTTTTTTTTGAAAAACATTACATATTTGACGACCTCGATGGCGCAATGGTCACCGTGCCGGACTGCCGAACCTGAGGTCCCGGGTTCGATTCCCGGTTCGGTCGACATTTGTGTGATGAGCATGCTTGTTGGCCGTGGTCTGGGTGTTACAATATGTATTTATAAATATATATGTCGCAGGGATATGATAAAAACGGGGATTTGATCAATTCCCTAAGGGATTTGATCAAATCACGGAGGATGTTAAAAGACCAACACGTTTTTATCTTTTTCCTAAACAAATCTAGTGAATTGAACAAATCCCTAAACTGGTTCAGTGAAATGACAAAAATAATTTTGCTTTGATATTTTAAAGGTTTATTGGGTAAGATATACCTACATAATTATGATAATCAGGTGTGTACAATACAAGGAAATATTGATATAAAAAATCACCTTGTTTTAGTTGCGTATGATGTGCCTATTTGTAATAATCACTTATTAAAACATGTAGCTGATTTGTGGCATCGTGAATTACATAAAACATAATCTAGACACACGGCAGTGTGTCCGCCAAGTTCGAGCAAAAAAAGCGACACACCGGCCGTGGGTTATATTACACGAACCATTTCGGGCCAAATTCGACCCCCCTGTAACTCAAAATCTATTTTATTTACGCATATCAATCCCCTCACTTATCTAAAATACAAAATTTCATTAATATACCTATTGTAGGTCTTGAGATATTGACGTCAGAAAATCGCTATTTTTACTATACACTCACTGACTGATTCACTGATTCACTGACTCACTCATCAAAAACCTAGACCACTTCCAATGGTCGTATTGACTTGAAATTTGGCATGGAGGTAGGTCTTTATGTCAAGGTAAAGGGAAAAATCTGAAAATGACCAAGTGTGAGTCGGTTTCAAAATAATGAAGGTGTTTTATACCCGGTGTAAATTTATACCCCTAAGGAACTAAAACGAACTAAATTTATCTACTGTTTCAGCCTTTTTATCGTCCCACTGCTGGGCACAGGCCTCCTCTCACACGGAGAAGGATTGAGCATTAATCACCACGCTTGCTCAATGCGGGTTGGTGATTTCAGACTATATAGTCCAGGTTTCCTCAAGATGTTTTCCTTCACCTTTTTATCAGCCATTGGTGTCTAAGATATACTTAGAAAGTACATACAAACTTAGAAACGTTGCATTGGTACTTGCCTGACCTGGAATCGAACCCACGCCCACATACTCGAGAGGTTGGTTCTTTACACACTAGGCCACCACGACTTCCTTAAATTTATCTATATTTATATAATATATCTTTGTACCAAAGGTTTGTATTTAGTCAAAGTAAAGTAAAAATCTGAAAACGGCCAAGTGTGAGTCACTTTCGAAAATAACGAATGTGTAACTTTGATCCACGAACATAATATATGATAACATGTCATGTCAGTCAGTTGGTAAATCTAGTCCATTTAGTTAATCTAGTTCATTTCTTTGTAAGAAACATAGTGCATATTAAAAAATCTAAAAGATAGTATAAATGAGACATTTCTTTAACTAACTTCATCATAAGAAAAAAATAAAATAAACAACCTTACAAAAATAAATGAAATCCCACCCAAAACAAAAATGTGAAAGACTGCCAAGTTCGATAATATGGGAATGCTTCGCCTATAAAAGAAGTGAGATCTGAATAAGTACCAAGTTCCATACACATACCTCAGTTAAAAATAGTTACTTTTTAATGATGTTACTTGGCAAGTTTTAATAGAAAATTAAATACTTGATTTATTGCGTTTAGTAGGTTTATAACAAGGTGTATGAAAACTTGCCAAGTGACATCATTAAAAAGTAACTATTTTTAACTGAGGTATGTGTATGGAACTTGGTACTTATTCAGATCTCACTTCTTTTCGTCTTGCTGACTACATATTTGTACACCCGTAATATACCTAATGTATATGACTTTTGGTTTGAACGGTAGTCCTAGTTCACCGTTTTCATTGTTTATGTTGTTATTTATTAAATTTTTTCATAAAAACTGTTTGACATGTCGGTGGGTACGCCCTAAACTATATCTATCTTCACTGAATGGAGGCATTATATTTTTTATATTTTTCACTCATTTTTAATACATTTCTTTTGTAACTGCTTGAGTAATAGGTATGGGTAAGGTGTGTACTAGCCAACATGATTAACTATTTGAATTGATTTTATATACAAATTTATGTATACAATGTTGTATAGTGATATTTTAATATTTGTATACGGTTCATCAAACCATACAGACAGAATTGTGTTGCTGGGGAGTTTGTTCCACCACTTCTTCTTCCCAGCAAAAACACATAGGAAGTGGTGAAGGGCGGGCGTTTTGGGGGCTGTTTTTTGTAAATTGACGTTCGAAAAGTGCTGATTTTCAGCCTACTTTGAATAAATGACTTTTGATTTTGATTTTGATTTTTTATAGGCGAAGCATTCCCATATTATCAAACTTGGCAGTCTTTCACATTTTTGTTTTGGGTGGGATTTTTCTTACAGGCACGTCTATTCGTTTTGCATCGTGCGTGACAGACACCTACGGCTTGCCTAATGTTTGCAAGCGCGACACATATAAGAACTGACATGTTTTTTGTCATTCCACTGAACCAGTTTAGGGATTTGTTCAATTCACTAGATTTGTTTAGGGAAAAGATAAAATCGTGTTGTTATTTTAACATCCTCCGTGATTTGATCAAATCCCTTAGGGAATTGATCAAATCCCCGTTTTTATCATATCCCTGCGACATATATATATGTAGCTATATGTAGTTTATCAGTTGTGTTAGCACCCATAACACAAGTTAAGTAATAACTTACCATGGGGCTAACCGACCGTGTGTGAAACGGTGTCCCGACATTATTTATTTATTTATTATTATTTATATTATCATTCACTGTCTCTTAGGACCAGATGGCTTAATTAGGGACCACTATTTACATAGATATATATTCTGGAAACAAGTATTTGGGTAAAACTGGGTGGGTACCTATTTAACATAAACCACACTTTTGCTACAGTATTTCAGAGTGTAGAGCTGGTATAATTCTATTTTATTTATAACATTTTGTGTGGCCTTAAGCGCAGAATGTCGGGAGCAGACAATTGTTTTCCTCGGCGAGTGGCCAAACATGAAGCTCATTTACATGAACACTACATTTTACATATTATTTGTTACTGTTGCGTGGTGTTGCCACACTTCATCCTGCTTTTGTTGAATTTACAATAGGTAAACTTTCTGAACTATGACAAATGTTTTAGGAGTAGGGAAAAGCTTTGGTAATGTGTTTGGCTCTTTGATGCATTCTAGACTTCTTCTTTATTTTCAGTTATCTAAAAGGCTCATAATATTCGAGTATGAACGGAAATTACGTTTCGCACATATAATCTCAATTATCGACACAGTGATAACCAAACAATCGCAATAATATTACCTACATAGATGCAATACCTTGCTTACCGCGCCCATAATTGAAACCTAACGCACACAACATTGATGCATGTGTGCAAAGAGTGTATCTACGTAGTACATACGCCAGCTTCCATTTACATAGGCAGGTATATAATTGTGTACGCTGGTTCCAGGATATCCAACATGTCGGACTATGGCTGTAGTTATAACTGATATAAGTACAGTTCGATAGAATATCCATCCCCTCCCTACTTTCCCCCCCGCCCGGGCGAGCTAGCCACCTCCTCCCGTGTCATGTCTGACGCTCAATGTATTTTACTATGGATAGTGCATTTATAATTATTATTATTTTATTTTACGGTTTTTGTTAGGGGAGTTCTTTGTCTGGTAGTTGAGGGAGGTTTGTGAAAAGTTGCAGGTGGAAGTTAGATACGTCAGATGAGGATCGTGCGGTACATAAAAGAAGTCCTTTGTTCTCCATAAAAATAGGTTGATGATGTTTTTTATTACTGATCTCAATAGGAGTCTGGTCTTCAAACTAAGAGGTAAGAAACGATGAGCGCGAAGAATGGAAAATGAAAAGAAAATGTACATTTAAAAGTCTGTCACCCACATGAAAAAAGCTACATTGTATTACTTTCGTACTTATCTCATAAGGGTTAAAGTGGGGGAAAGATAGAGAAAACCAGTCACTTAAGTACGAAACTTTTCTCAAGTTTCAAATGGCACCAAGTGGCCTGTCACATTTTAATAACACATGACATAGTGTTGCAGTACTTATATGATATTACGACAGTAGGTTGTCCGGGAGCGCCACAAGTCATCCGTTATGTAGCCAGCGCGCCATGTGTCATGTCCCGTGAAATATGGTGGCTCGTAAAACATCGCCATGCCTATGAGCCACGAATTTGATAAATTATTGTGCATTTTGATGCCAGCACAAAGCTTGCGACAGTTTATTAAATAATATCAGTATTATCAAGTGGCATTTTCTTTTTATTTAGGTACCTACTTTTTAAAATTGCAACAAAAGTGATTAAACATTCAGTGAATGTGGTAACTGCAGTTCGGTGCGACCGGTGAGGTGACTTTTCATAAAAAAAACCTTTGTCCTAGAAAATTGAGGAAAAAAAAAATCATGGTGTCTGTTCACATTCGTAGCTCACTTTTCTAGACATCAGATGATACTTTCACCGATACGATACTTTTTAAAATAAAAGGCCCTCCCCAAATTGGAAAACAATATAAGCAATCACATTTACAATGACTACATAAAAAAATAGAATGCCACGCATCATAAAAATGTTTGATCAAAATAGCAATGTTACAAATTAATCATGGCGTACACAGATCCATCTGAATTTAAATTCCACTGTGGAGTACTCTCCAGAGTTGCTTTATTAATAAACAGAGGGGAGGCCAACCCTTTGTGAAATACTAGCGATTCAATATTCGACATGATTGCATCGATACTCAGAGTACATGCAGGCTTCAAATTGTTCATCACGGGCGTATCAAAGCCGTCTAGCCCAGACAAAACGAAACCATTTTCAAAATCCCTTAATTAGTGTCCATCCCCCCTGTCTGTCAGTGTCCGCATGTCGAATGCGGAATGCCTATCACAAAGGTAGCATTAATTAATGAATCCAATATTGGATCCTTTTGATACGTGCATGTATCCGTATCCGTAGTGTGCGTGTATGTAGGTACGTTAGGTGTCTACTTTCGATGTAATTACTCGTCAACATGTCATATGCACACAGAATATAGTTATTGGGGGTGTACAACGCGACGAGGGCTGTTCAAACGGCATGGCGGCCGTCACAGTCTGGCAATATGAGTGCAACAACTGCAGCTCTTGGATCATGATCAGGATTAGTCAGGATGATAGTGTGTTTTGTATTCAGCTTTAGGAAGTAGTAATAGTTTTCTTCTCAACTTGACGTACCATATGTGCACCTGGTCATTGTTTCTAATGAATAAATTACGTAAAAGTACGTAATTAATATTTAAATACATGTACGACATGCGTAATATATGCTAATGTTTAGTCTACGAGCCCTTTGTTAGCTGCCAGCTTAATGTGGGATACGGTATTTGAATTTCTAAGTGGTTTACTATCGAAGTCAACTATATTCTAATACGAAACCATTATAATGAATGTATGAACGTTGATAGAAATGCTAACAAAGTAAACAGTCATTAGTAATTCATTATAAAGTAAGGACAAGTTTAAAATATAAATTAAAATTGACGCACCGTTCCCACCCTCCTGTGGTTAAGTCCGGGCCGCAGCCCCCCCCCTCGGCACGAGACCGAGAATCAGGTGGCAGAGAGATGCAATTCACCTACAAACGTCGGCTGCACCATTTACCAAGCGATTATAGACCGTATTTCTAACCGGTTTATAGCTGTAATTGGTTGTATGTAGGTCGAGGCCCGGGCAGAGCTGGTGCAAGCTCCCGCTGGCGGTTGCCAATGGTTACAGTCGGACCGCGAGGTAGGTACCTAGTACATAGTCCACACATGCGTTATACTCAGTTAATATTTGAATAGGGATGTTCGCAATATTTATATTGCATGGCCAGCTCCCGACTATTCCCGGGGATGGAAAATCAATAATCTTATGTAGGTACTGAACGATGCCGGTATAGGTGTGCTATATTGATTCACTACAAACTGTATAATTAATGTCGGCTATTATGTATTTGGGATGAATCTGTACTCTACTACTAATTGGTACTTAACACACACCGTTCTCTAATTGGTCGTTTACTTAGCTATGTTAGTTCGAACATGCAAATTAACATTCATTTCCGATTAAATGCTCCGTGGCTGGCCGGGGAGGAGGTACCTATGTACTTCGACTACATTATCGAATTCTCTCTGGATTGCAGCTCTTTGTCCGGTGAAGTGTGAATGCATCTTCAACGCTCTGTCGGTCCGTTCGGCGAATATTTGAAGAATGTAGCGAATGTGAGCTTTGAGCTACCCTTTGTAGGGAAAGTCATTGTGAACTGCCTGTTACTTTGTTGTAGCGAGAGAGAATATAAACTGGTACTTGTTTACTTGATCAAATTGTTTTCGAGTATAGGAACGTTTTAAACAAAGGATGAGTGCTGTTTAACACATCCTTGTGAATTGTTAATTAATTGTTAGGTATTGGGAATTAGTATTAAGGAGTCTCTTGTTGTTCTTTGTTATGACTTACAGCCAGTTTCTTCATCAAAAGTTAAAGCCAAAGTAAAAGTCAAAGTAATGTCGAAAGTAAAAGTAACGGTTAAATTCAAATTTTCTATGAATTTTGCTGTCACTTTAGCCTTGAAAAAACGAATTTGACCGTTACTTTAACTTTAGACATTACTTTAACTTTAACTTTTGATGAAGAAACTGGCCGTAAGTGTTTTGTTTTAGCCATAACTATAGGGTAGGAGAATGGAATGATATAATTTTACCAAGCCCACCGGGTGCATTTATTTAAAGTAAGAAAACATATATATATATAGAACTTTATCTTAGTTTCAAAACAAAACTAAGAACCAAAAATTTTTCATCCGCCTCAACGCCTCAAGCCACAAACCCCAACTTCAACAATTTAAATACAGCACCGTATTCAAAGTTTATTCACGGAATTACAATTTCGCGGACTGAACCTTCATGATGTGGACGGAGCCTTGCCGCCATTACAGTGAGCCAAATGAGCCCTGAAACCGTTGTCCGAGATAAAGCGACCGCCTCGTGCCTCCAAAGAATTGCTCCTATAAACTTGATTGAATATTTTCTCTTGCACATTACACTTCTGTTACCGTCGAGACCGCCAGATTTATAGACGTGAACGTAATCTACCACCCAGTTTTTTGTTCAAGAATAAAGGAAATATGTTTTTCTTTTATGCTTTTACGACAATACTTATGCGATGAATGCTTTGAGGGTCGCTCGCTGATTTATTTTTGACACGTTTTTATTAGCGTGCAGTTATTTTGAGTTGCACGTGTTGCTTTTTTATTGTTTTCTCACAAAATTAATTCTATGTCAAAATAAGATAAATGAGCTACTTGCAACGTGCCAGTTCCTAATTTACAAGTTCTTTAGGATAGTGCAAAACAATACAGGAATAGTTTGATACAATTTGTTTTGAAGAAACCATACAACTCTATTTTGATAAATATTCAAGTTTGTAACTTACATAATGAATCCTTGAAGAACAAAGGAATTTTGTCAAAGTCTCTCCCAAAGTTCGAAAGGCTCATTGCTGGGGTAAAGTCATCACATGATAATGCCTGAAAAAATATAATGAGAACTCTGGGGTTAATCAGTGTTTTTTAATTTCATGTTTAGTACCGGATCATTTTGTCTTCCATGTTTTCATGTTCCAATTACAAAAAAGTAGTCTCGAAAACATGGAACATAAGAACATAGTTTTTCTTGCAAATTCCTTATAAATACGTTTTATAGTAGTCAGTAGACAGTTTGTCAAAAAGATTTCATACAAACATTTTGGCGATTTTGGCGGACCATTGGACTCCTAAATATAAAAAAAGACCACAAGAGAAATCACTGCCAACACCTTTAATAACCAACCTTTTTACTTTGTAGGCCATATAAAGTAAAGAAACAAATAAAACCTTAGCCAAAAGAAGACAAAGGATAAATATAACCTCCTTTCAGCTTCTGTGGCTCCACAAAGATTTACCTTGCGAGTTTTATGGCTTATATTTATTGCTTTGCTCGCGAAAATCTCTTGAAGTAGGAATTTTCTTTAAAGTAGAGATAAGAGTAACATTATAATCGCATTTGTATACTATAATTAGTCCAAGGTTTTGTTTTTAAAACCGCATGCCATGTGCTTAGAGCATCTACATTCTACAGTATCAAGGCTTTTATGAAATTGACTTTAACTTACATGATAGAAAGGAGGATAGCTTAATGGTAACCCGCTTTTCTTACGAATATTTCCATTATATATTGAATCGGAATATTTCCATATTACTATTGAATCGGCCCATATCTAGCCAATTACCTAACACTAAAATAGAACTAATAGAAGGATTCTGTTAAGAATACTTGGAAATAATGTCGCCCACTTCTTACAATATTGATAAAGATGTACTTTATATCTATTTATTAAGTGCCTACGCGGTCTAAAACACCCAAATTGAGATAGATAGCCAAAATAGATGCCGAAACTAACGCCCACACAATCGGCTGACATTTAAATGAATATTTAACATGAGAACCCAAACGTCGGGATCATTCTAATCTTTATAAAAGCGTGAATGATGTGCACGATTCCGGTGTAATACCTGCGTAATAAATAGTACAAACATGCCACTTTGACTGAAAGGGGTATTTTTTGTGAGCCGTGACGCGGCGCGGTCCCTCGGGCTTGTCTTACCGTTATCGGGCCCCGGCGTCCCAGGGGCCCGGAGGGTTATAAATCTACCGAGGACATGTCTCGGCATCGCGTCCCGTGATGACGTGCGCCCAAAAACTGTATTTATAGGGTCTTCTTCTTTATTCGTTTGCTTATCCAATATATTGGTTATGTGTGTTATGTTATGATTTTGGCTTTGAAAATTATGGCAGGGCTTTTAGGCTTCGGAAAATCTTGCTTTTTTGTTATTGTTCTACTACAATGAAGAACACACCATAGAATTGATAAAGGGGAAAGTATTCACCAACGTCAATATTTGTGTCTTAATTTTTCTCAAAAGTACTTATCGCACAATGTTGCGCTATAGTTATCTGGAGGGTCTTCGATTATCTCCAAATATTTTCTCCAAAGTGTATCCTCGATATTAAAACTAAGATAAGATACTATCATATTGTGAAGCAAAACCATTCCATGCAAAACGGTAGAAGGCAACAAAAGCACATTATTACAGGAAGTTAGCGTACGTCCCTAGTGCTTTAAAATGCGACGTGGAGCTCCAGATATTGTATCGCGAATAAATATATTCAAGTCTCTCAGCAAACAAGCGGGACGTACTGCAATTGTATTAAAATTCGCTTGTTGACGAAATTGCGAGTTCCGCCATATTGTTGTACTAACAATCCGTAGCAATGCTACGAAGTTTGGCGGTGTGCTTCGTAGCAGCTACGAAGCGTAGGCTTTTTAACCAGATTACAAACTTGTCTCGGATGAGGAATTGCTGGGTGGAACTGCATATCTTTGTATTAATTAGTTAACATTAATATTGGTGGTTTTATTTATGCGCGTTTAATTATGTAAAGTATGCTCCTATTGAAATAGAAACGTGATGCAATAAAGAATTACAAAGTCCATTTACTTTTCGTTCGGAACTCGGAGAATATTTGAATAAAATGGACAGTCCTAACTGTTCGTGTATGTAGGTTAGTGGAACTTTTTATTAGTAATATCCTTGGCTGGGATGTTTCATCTTTAACTGGTTAATGCGGTTTCGTAACGTAATCTAACTTTTCTAATCAACTCCGCGCTGACATCGAAGCTTCTACTCACTCCATACTGTGTATTTATAATATTGAGATATATTTCACGTCACAGTACATTTAGGATTATCATATATATATAAAAGAGATGTATTATGATTGAACATAGAAATTACCTTATTCATGCCGGTGATGAGCATTTACATAATATGTTAACCCTCTTTGTCTCGTCATTATCTGCCTTACCAAACACGGGAACTCATCTTAACAAGATGGTCACCCATGTCCACGACCTCTTTACCCACTCTCTTAGTCCTTTTGCTACAAACCGATTTTTTGCTGTAGCTAAGCAATTTCGCTATCATGGGTCCAGCACTAAGCTGTATCTAGAAGGTAATCATCATCAGCCTATCGCAGTCCACTGCTGGACATATGCCTCTCCAAGTGCACGCCACTGAGATCGATTTTCGGCTTCTCGCATCCAGCTCCTGCCAGCCGTCTTGCGCAAATCATCACTCCACCGTGCCTGAGGACGAGGATGCCTATAGAAGGTAATAGAGTTTTTCAATCTGCATTACTTACTATCAATTTAAAATAAGTATGGTGTAAAATATCCTTTGTTCGTAACCCGGCTACATCAGCGGCCTCTGGCGGCGTTTTCTCCAACTGCACATTATTACATTTCACTGGACGAGGCATTTGAAAAATATGCAACACTACATATTATCGGAATGCCTTTGTAGTCCCGCCTTCCGACATACAATATTGGTATTCTAATGGAATACTTTTTCTTATGAATTTAGGAAATATGCTGCTGTGACGGAGACGAGACGGCGCATGTTCTAGAAGATTTACTTTTTTATAATATTTATGGCATGCCTGGACTAGGGAGACGTTTTATGAATGTACGTTCGGAGATTGATGTGAGTAAGGTTGTATTCGAGATAGAAATACTGGGTTGACCGTGGTGTGGGTACCTAAAACTATTGTAGTTAGCTCTTGTCTACAGCGACTTTTATTTTTCCTGATTTACGTACAGTGAATAAAATAAATAATAAATAAATCGATGTTTACAATTTAAATGCTATCTCTTCAAAATTTCCTCATAGTTAGATCTCGACACCGTTCCGCCATTAGGCAAACTGCCGCTCAAGTGATAATGTTAACCACATAAATTAATAGTTACGACGACCCTCCGTTTTGTGGTTGCGGTAAAGTTAGAAGTGGTTCGCCCGACTCAAGCCTTAATGGAACTGAATAACTTCTATAGTTTGAGAGTCGCTGCAAGACGTGCCTGCCAGCTCTCACCGAGGATCATCTCTGTTTATTATAACTGCAATCTTAATTATGTACGAGACTCAGCTCAAAAACAAACGCCGACCCTGCCGTCCTCTGTTTTCCTTAGAAATAAAATCTCTTTGAACAAAGCTCTAATATAAAAAATTAAACCAGATTTCCCGTCATTATGTTGAATGAGCGTAAAAACGCCCTACAACGAGACTAATAGCGTCATAATCTCCCGCCGAATACGTACAGTGCTGAATCGAATTGAATCATCTCCGCGGAGATTACATCAAAACGGTCTCACCTAGAGCGAGCTCGAACAAAAAACTTGTTCCCGGTGCGAGGGCAGGCTGTGCTGCCATCTCGCGCGTTGCTAGGAGACGCACCGATCAATACAGCCTCCGCCGGGCCGCCTAATTACCCGGCCCCCGCATCCCGCAGGCCCCGCGCCCCGCGCAGCCCCCCCGGGCCCCGCGCTCCCGCCGCCCGAGCCCGAGGAAACTTCTCGCCGCCCGCCCCGACCGCACCGCCGCTGCTGGATTTAAATATCGAATGATAGAATTCAAATTCAAATATTTTTCGCTTTACGCCTTTGTTTGTTTTGACGAAGGCTCTTATTTTTTTATGTAATTACCTTTTTCGTATGCGTTTGTTTGACACGGGCTTCTGCAAATATTTTTATTTGAAATTGCGGCGTCGCGTAGGTGTACAGCGGGTGTTTGGGGTGCCTTTTATTACCTTTATAAATACAAATCCATAGACGATTACGAAGCACTTTTCGTTGGAAGTCAAAGAAAGATCAAAGTTGGCGAAAGTAGGTCTTTGGTTCATGAAAATTTCATTTTATCATAACAATCATACTGGGTATGAGAATTCGTACCCTACTAAATACGAATTAGATTGGAAAGCTTTTATTGCATGATTTATTAATAGTGAGCTGTGGCGGTTTGAGCCGCACTCGGCTTCGCCGGAGATAATGAGGATTAATAATGGATTGAGAATCGAACGGGGTTTAATTGTAATTGTTTAAAGCTTGTAGTTTTCTGTAGATGTCGTGAACGGGGTGTGTTGGCATAGAGACGGGTCCCTGGACACAGGTGCTTAATCCCGGGAGAGAGGCTGGTGATCATAATGCGTCGCCACTCTGATATATTGGAATATGATACGCGCATGTGAACTACAGATCAGAATATAGCAGCGACAACGTATGAATAATAAAAGATATTTAGAACGTTCGTCAAAATTGAAACACCGATACCGCGACTCATTGTTCATTTAAGTTGTTTATGATGTTTTCATCGATCATCAAATGATCATCTTTGACATAACCTCTTTAAAATAAATTGACTATCACAAATAAATAAGTTCTTTAGGAAAATAGAAAATAACCAAAAAAAGTTATATGCTTTCTTTAACAAAATCTTCAGCGCTCTACACATAATTTCATACTTACAGTACAGTTTCGATTTCTTATTGAATATCAGTGTGCTCGCTGTAACAAAGGCTGCGACATGTATGCCCACGCCCGATCGCTTCCTTTGTTCGTTAGTGCCCTTTGATCGAGCCGACTTCCTGTTACGCTCTTTGATTAATTTCAGCTCTCCCAGGCAGAGCTGTGTACTATCTAGATGTATTTCGATAGAGAGCTAGATATAGAGCTAAATGTATCTAGAATGATTTAGGTCGTGATTTTATTATTTTATTAAATTTAAAATGTTTTTGAATTTTGGAAGCCGACCCCAATATAGTTTATAAAAGGCTCGGGAGATAATAAAAATGTTTTTTAATACTACTTTTTTTTAAAAGTATGAGTTTTGTTATTATCATCTTTTCCTCTGGTTATTTTTCGAGTTTTAAACGATTATTTAAAGAGCAAGCAAGAACACATGTGCCTAAGGGTTGCTTAATCTTTTTGTGTTTTATGATCTCTGTCTGTGATTATCTCTATCACATTTCTATAAAACTAACAAAGATCAAGAATTCTCATGTAATTTAATAACTAGTCTCTAATCATAATATCAATCACATCAATTATTTCTCAATATTAGACCTAAACCTATATAAAGGATAGGCACACAGCTCCTCTCTGGCGTGACTAAGAAATGACGTCAGACGCGATTATGAATGGATATTATTGCTGGGAATAAGCTTGATGGAATCGTTTTGCACTCATTTTCAATGAAAATGTATCAGATCAAGATACTGTGAGGAAAATTAAGTTAGATATTAATCAAAATTAAAAAGTAAAGCTATAAAAAATTCATCCGCCTATGTACAGTACATATTTTGTATTTTCATAATTCTCCATAATTTCCGTACATTAATTTCAACATACAATATTTTTTATGAAAAATCATCAATTAAATTCTCCAGCTCTGACCCTACCCAGGGCGAATGTCAGCTTGTCCGCTACACCCACGCACGTTCCTTGAATTGCCCTCTACGTAGTAAGGCCGCGGTGACTCTTAGCAAAGTTCTCACCCGGGCAGATGTTGTAGGTACCTAGAAATCGAGGCCAGCATCCATTGTAGCTAAATGAGGCGAAATATCAATATCTTAGTCTATCATTCATGAAAACGGCAGACACAACCTGACCTATATTATTCGTTTTAGGCCTACAAAGGAAAATATTCGCAAATGTAGCTATCAGTATATTGAAGATTTTTCTGTAATACTTATTACATATTATAATGAGAGATTATGGTAATTTATCTACGAAATTATTTCGTTTATTCTACTCTAGATGAGGAATTACCTCGATTAATCACTACCTATTCTAAGAGATGATTTATTTGTGTGAAACTTTATGAAGGTTCCAAACTTACGCTCAAGTTTCCCCTATTGTCATGTCGGTGTCAAACTTGTAATATTCGAAGAGGTTTTTGGTACATTGGTATTACAGAAACTTTTGTAAGACAGGCTAAAATTATGTGAATTTAATTCATGGTGGAATCATTATTTGAAAATTTCTGGTGGAAGAAACTTTGCAATCCCATTTCAGGAATAAATAAACCATTGATATTAGTCATATCAAAAATCTGTCATACTTATTGTCTTCTTGTGTTCTTGATCGTCTTTTTTGATAGTAAGCAATGTTTTCCTTCCTGAAAGAAAAGGTACAGGAATTTAAAATCAAACACACACATTTTAAAACACCACTATATTTTCTAGGCATTCCAAAAACATTTATAGCATGCTTCCAGCTAACTAAATGCGAATCTTAAATGTTCAATTTGATCAGATAGGCACACGTTTTCGCTAACACCCGCGAGGCTCGCAAACGACACCCCGGGGAGCCAATGAGGTAACCTATTCTTGGAGCGAGTTGCTTCTTACTTCTACAGATATCTACTTTAAATATTGCTCCTTTTACTTGAAAGTGTTATCGGTTTGCATGTACGTGGTATGAGTTTATACATTTTTTTTGTAATTTTAGACAATGCGTATTCAAAATACGGAAAAATTGCTACCTGACTTAAAAGTTATCATTTTCCCTATCTATTGTTAATACGCTTATTCTTTCCCTATTTTTATTATTATTCTATTTATCTTTTTTCCCTATTCCGACACTCCATTTTGTAAATTTCAATTAACATATATTTTATCCTTCAAACTGAAATCCTTTACCTGCATTTTTAACACTAACTTATCATTCTAACAATTAATTTCTGACACCATTCAAACTATTAAAATCAGAAGAATTGAAATGAGAACATAATTACGTAGATAAATAGAAAAAAGAGCAGTTTTTAGGAATATTGCAACTAAAGTCGATGGATCCAGATTCTTCTAGGCCAAGTTTATTTCCATAGCTGACGTATAAGATAATTCATTATACGCAACCTCTTTCACGTTAGGCATCTCTAGGCTTAGGCTTGCGTCACTTTCCGTCGATACTTGGCATCAATATCAGAGTTATAGATCCTCCTTGTAGGCTAACTTCAAACTGTCAGTTGCGTCATCATTGCGCGTCATTGTTCAGAACTTTTTACACACTATGTAAGTCGCGAGTATGCACGAAGATGTTTTCAATGATCTAGTAAGATAGACGTAATTAAAAAGGGTAAACCATCTAAGCCCTCATCAACAACAGGTTCAGAATTAACTTAAATTACAATGACTAAATCAAGGAACAATTCCATATTTTACATACCTATACATTCTCCATAAATCAAAATCATAAAGAACAAACAATTGTTAACTGATATTACCAAAATTATCTTGGTAGAAGATTTGTATATATCCTCAATCCAGTTATTACGATGGTACTATAGACAATTCAGTTTTGTTGCCCCTTTCTGCTTCATCCATGTCTAGATGACATGGCAAATCGGGTTTACCTGTCTCCAGAAACGAGACAGTGCACATTACAGGATACATTTTCCATTTTTTCATATTTCATTTCGTCTTTAATTTTGCTCACTTCTTTTATATTCTTACCTAAAGAGTGGTAGTAGATATGTATTTACCATAAACTAACAACCGCAGTTTCACCCGCGTCTCAAGATTTTAATTTCTCAAGTTTACCGTAGCCGGATGGTGACAAAAACTATCCTTTGTCCTTCTCCCGGGTCGAAATTACCTTCCCGTTAATTTTCAGGTTAAAAAGATTATGGTTCAGCCATTTTTGAGTTATAAGCAGAGTAAGTAACACGACTTTCTTTTATATGTACAAAATAACATGTAATTATTAGATACGATTGCAATATAGACAATACAATTTCGTTGCCCCTTTCTTCTTCATCCATGTCGAGATGACATGGCAAATCGGATTTACCTGTCTCCAGAAACGAGACAGTGCACATTACGGGATATTTCTCGCGTTTCCAGTAATCTTGTAATGGCCGGAGAGGGATGACGCGTCTCAAAATGGAGAGGAAATAATGAAAATGTTATTTTTATGGCATCCCAGATTGTTGATGTGTACGTTTCAATTTGGGGGTTTGTTTGTTTGAAAGGGTAGAAGAATTTTGGCTGAATTTAAGTTATTTATATGATAATCTTGTTTAAGAAGACAATTATTCTTATTCTCAAAGTATGCGTAGGACTTCACTGCAATCTTTTAGTCGGCCGATAGTTTGCGCTCATACATCAGTAAGAAGATGATTAGTCGTACGCACATTACAAAGATCAGATAATTAGTCTTTGAATAAAAAAAAATGCCAACTATTGCGTCAATTGTCGACTGTTTAGTTAGCAGTGTGCGTTTACTCTAATAATACAAAAAAGTCAATGACAATACAAGTATGGATAAAATAGGAAAACTGTAAAATATGTACAGGGAAAATAATCAACCAAGTTTCATTTTTCACTCCAACTTATCTTCAAGATAATAAAATTGAGTAAACTCTAGTAACAAAGGAAGTGCGGAAATGGTTCTTTAATTACTTTTCCTAGGAGCGTCACCTACGTGTTGTTTAATACTCGGAATGAAGGACACTAAGTGATAGATGAGACCGCTGTACGGAGAATAAAGTCTGTTTCTTGAAGCATGTGAGCGATGGACGCCCAACACTTTATTTATTGTAAAAGATGATACCCATTTTTCTTTGTTTACACAGTAAAACTTATGTTTTTTAGTTCAACAAAATTCTTACCAATAACTTGATTTATACAATGGAACTTACGACTTTCAGTTACAAGTGTACATCTTAGTATTATTTACATACTTATCACCTTCTTTCAATTCAATCTCCTTTCAAGCAAACACTGGCCACATTTGACGAAAAAAATAATGAGAGGCCATTTTCATGGAAAAAAGAAATAATTAAAAACAAATAATATATGGCATTCTAATATTAATATTTTTATTACAATATAATGGCCAGAATTTTTGATAGATTAAAAAAAATATATTTTTATTGATTATATTATATTACAATTATAAATATATATTTTTATCAATTTTAAGATTACAAAATAATATGTTTATTCATATTTTTATCGTTTCACACAAGAAAGATGACCATAGACTGATAAAAAAAAACTTTGAATTTTTGTATTATGGTCTGATCTTTTTGGTGCAATTGACAGTTATGTCAGTCAGTGAAAAAAATGCAACTTATCCATTAAAACATTCAGTGCCACTATAACGCAAAAAAATATTTGGAATCCCAGTCAGGTACGTTATTTTTTATTCACCATCATCATCATCATCATCAGCCTATCGCAGTCCACTGCTGGACATAGGCCTCTCCAAGTGCACGCCACTGAGATCGATTTTCGGCTTCTCGCATCCAGCTCCTGCCAGCCGTCTTGCGCAAGTCATCACTCCACCGTGCCTGAGGACGTCCTACACTACGCTTGCCGATATTTATTCACCATGTCATCAGAATATCATTACTTGCGAATTAACCTTGTCCAATGATTTTCTCCATGTAGATAAATATTTGACGATTAACCGTTTGTATCAATGGTTTTCTATATGTTTGACAAAATGGTGCTACAAGATGCAATAACTTTCAGTTCAATCGGAGTGTGACGTATTTTGCCCTTATGAACCCACGCAAAAGTTGTACTATTGAATCTGCTAAACAGTAAACTGTTACTAGTCTGAGATAATTGACGTAGGCGTTTTCCGACGTCATGGTAAGTTAGGTAACCGGTTAAAGCAATAATATTTATTGAATAACTAGCTTTCGCCCGCGGTTTCACCCGCGTCCCGTAGCCGGATGGTGACAAAAACTATCCTAAAACCTTCTAAGTTACCTCCCCTCTAATTTTCAGCCAAATCGGTCAAGCCGTTTTCATGTTATGTCGTGACAACGGAAAACGGGTTTCATTTTTATATATATAGATTTGCTGAGTAAAGCTAAGCTCCCTGTGATTAGTTTGCAGATGAGTAATTACGTGGGTAATCGTACTGGAACCAAAATCTTGGTCCTGGTTATATTTTTGTCTCATTATAAAACTTTTAATGCTATGTACCAGCTTGCAATAAACGTTTTATTAAGGAATTAAATCTCATCTTAGTTTTTATATTACAGCGATTAAAAAAAGAAATTAAAATAAGATCATCATTGGTTTATCACTATGTATCGATATTTAAGAATAGGATCACTGCGTTTGCATTTGCGTAAAAGAAGTTTACAAATACTAATGAGCTCATGCTTTTAGAGACAATTTCGAAGAGGTTAAAGTTATTTATAGTTGCTTTTGTTTCAGAGAACAGTAACAGTGCGATATTTTTCTTTATCCTATCGTCTTGGCATCGCGCCAAACTACGCTACAGCCGGACTTGCACTTGCTAATGAGGTCCAACTACTTTTATCTCTGATATGGAAAGTTTTTTAAACAATGAATAGTAAAGAAAACTCTAGGAAAACTTGAGCGACCACTGAAATTTCTTTTGGAATGATCTCTTAAAAGTTAAAATAGGACTGCATTATACAGTTACATACTTAGTGTCTATTTCAGTAGGCTTCTTTAATGCGTAGTCACGTAACCGAATTTTCTTTACATTTTTGGTGACACTCCTCCGATTTCAAAAACGGCATAAATTATTCCAAAAATAAACATCTCGTGCTGAATATAGGTATAAAATCTGTGAAACAGACAGAAGCTATCGATATAGCATCACGTAGTTCGTAATTAACCATATTGGGTAGGTTTTGGTGTATCGTGTTCAAAGGGTCCGCAATCCGCTCGGAACCCTTCCTCCCCCTCCCCCGGCCGTCTGTCCGTCTGGCTGTCAGCACCCCCTCATCACGCCCAATCTATACTGTGCGTATAATTTGAATCCTGTGTGTGTGTACCTTGATGTATTTGCAATGGCGGCGTAAAGCCCGGTGCATATTGGACGAGAATATTTGATAGGTTTCGATCGTAGACACTACGTATTCTTCAGCTAGTGATTGCGAATCCAGATCTTCGTTTTTAGCCTTGTATACATTAAATCTGTGGTCTAATAAAACTCAAGTCCATTTTAGTTAAATGCTGAACTTTAGGTATGCTATACTTATTCGGTGAGAGAAGTAGATATGAGATAGGCTCTCTAGTTTAGCAATATAGGGGACATTTTACTAGACTACAGATATATAATTCGATTCGAAGCGAGTGCGAATACAAATTTTCTTCTTATCTGGGCCATAGTTTCTTTACGGCATTACTTTGTGCTGCGATTACTCTCGGAGACTATTGTAAACATAAATATATTGAAGGCTAACATTCAGGACGTCTATTTGCGAATCCATTTCATTGCCTTTGACGAGGAACGAACAAGTCTGATGTGGCATTCATCTGGAGTCTAGAGTGACTCCGTAATAGAGTGTAATATAAATAAAAAGTTCTTGTTAGTTTGCGTCGCGCGCTCTCGAAGTGCGCCGCGCGCCGCTCGCCCGCGCGGAAACCTCCGCCTTGCAGCTCTCAGCCCCTTTGAGGAGCAAACATCAATATAATTGGATTGCCTCACAATTTTTAAGTAAACAACCCATAGAGTCCTCAAAGCATGCTGAAGACTGCTATGAGTAGTTTCTATTCTACGCTGAAAAAGAAAACTTTGTATGCTTTACTCGAAGCCACTCCTTTGAAGATGTCTGTGCATTAAGTTAATGGGAATATCCAATTTAGCCTGGGAAGACACTCAGTACGTCTTCTAACTACTTTGAAATCTCGAGTCAAAGAAAAAACGCAAATAAGGTATTTATACAAGCTTGTTCTTCATGTTTGCAAGGAATTCTTTGTAAAGAAGTTCCATTTGATATCTACAGAACATTGCTAATTTAATGAAATTTTTCTTCTCACTTACAGAATAAAATCCCTTTGATAAGGGTTTATTTGCTTGTGAAAGAAAACTCTCCCTTGCGTACTTATTAAAGAAATACGAGTCCACTACATAATTTTAATTACTCAAACCTTGGTTCTAGAACAATGCATTCTTATAAAACAGGGTGTAATTGTAAAATGCGCTATGGTGAGTCAAATGTGAGGTTTCAAATATTAAAACACCCATTGGGATACCACTATATTACATATCATCGATTGACAGTGAAAAGTGTTGGAACAGGATTTGTCAATTTCAGTCAAACATACAATCCTCATTGCCAAATTCTTATTATTAGGATCAAAATGATAGGGAGTTGTTTTTTTTGGAACCTAGTCTGTTGGTTTGTAAGGCCTTGTCAAAGAACTTGCAAAGTAATTGGCGGATACTAGTCGATACTGCTTGATGCTGGTCCATTAAGATACATGGATATATTTCTCTTAATGTTATTTACAACATAATTAGAGCGACATATACTTATATAAAATATTTCGCTAACCTACTTTACTATCGAACCTTTTGAGAAAAATATGTTCTACTTTACTAAATCCTTTTATCAGGCCCGGCACTACAAATCTATCAAGCGAAGAATAGAACAATGCTGGGGAAACCTATCCTTAACTTGAATCAGCCATAAAGCCCGCGAGATAAAATATCGGGGCGCGATCGTGCCCAAACTCCCAACTTTCGCACATAAAGCTTCGGCTGAGCCCAAGTTTTTTCTCTTCTTTATTATCGATGTACAGCAGCCTGGAGATAAAGCCACTGACGCGACCAATAAAATCCTATTGTTTGTCGAAAAATTCCATTGAGTTGAACAAAACTCCTCACAGGTAACTGTCGCGGAAAAAGTATGTTTTATATTTCTGTGAGAAAACAACACAGCAATATAGGAAAAGGTGCTCTCGATAAATTGCACGAAGGAGCTTTTATTTCCTTTTAAACTCGTGTTGTGTTGACAGCATTTGATAAATGCTGCAGCGGCGCTTTCTTCTCACGTAATTTCGAATAAAAAGTAAAGCTAGGGGCGAAGGCGGGCGAGCGAAGCATAATGCACATTAATGATCGATGAATATTATTACTTTTAAACGAAGTGTTGCTTCTCTCGTGTTTTGCATTTATCGCTCGTGTTGCGCCGGGCACTTTGAATGACTTTCAGTACGTTCTTTCGTTAGGACGTCTGCGTAGCTTACGCCCTACGCATATAACCTAATATTAATCTACGAACAGCTGTGTAGTAATTAAGTTCATATGTGTTAATCATTTATTTTGTAACAAATTGACAAACCTTGTACAGCACATTTTCCGTTTAATTTCGCGCAGGAAGCAATATAATAATTTCATTTACACCTAGCTAATCAAAAGCTTTTAAACATAAAAGTTAACAGGAAGTCTATACCATAATAGCTATGAGATGTTTTTCTCTCGTCGTTCCCCTAATGGGTATCCTGAAAAGGATATTTTCTTTAGACGGAGCCTTTCAAACGTTGTTTTTGCTTTTGCAGCGTCGTCGCCTCGGTCTCGTAAATTGGCTTTCAAACAACTATAAACCAAATAATAAAATAGGTTGCGCCACAGTGCACACTGGAGGAAACGCCATAGCAAAGTGTTCGACGCCTGTGTACAGATGGCGAATGCAATTTTCAAAGGGAAACTCTGCGCTTGTGCTTGTTCGTAAGTACTTATATAAAATATAATCATTTACAGTTTTCCCTTTGGCTCGGTTCTGTTTTATTTTTGCGTGGGAGGCTTAACGCCCACTTCTTTCAGTAGGTATTGAGTTTTGCTTTTACTTCTTTAGACATGATTTTTTCTTATTCTTTCGCAGTTTTCTCGCCCCGGGGAGTGTTTCCAGGTTGATTTTAGACTTATGCTTTCAGAAGAAGTTGTCAGAAAAATATGCGGAAGTTTCTTAACGGTACAATGAATAACAAATAGTACCTGCCTGCCTTTGTTATCCTTAAGTAGGGAACAAGAAATAAGTTGGTGTCCCTCAGAGTGCTGGAGTGTGATATATTTATAGCTAGGAAACACGTGTATCTTTATTTTATTACTAGCTTTTGCCCGCGACTTCGTTCGCGTGGAATAGTGATTTTTGGTTTGACCAATAGATGGCGCTATATGTCCGAAATAAATTTTATTTTTATTTTTATATTTTTTTGTAATAAAAACTATCCTATGTCCTTTCTCAAGTTCCAAACTATGTCTGTACCAAATTTCACACAAATCGGTTCAGTAGTATAGGCGTGAAGAAAAGACAGACAGACAGACAGAAAGACAGACAGACAGACAGAAAGACAGACAGACAGACAGAAAGACAGACAGACAGACAGACAGAGTTACTTTCACATTTATAATATTAGTTAGGATATATTTATGTAGGCTTATGAGTAGGGTTAGGTTCCTGATAGAATATTTTCCACAAATAAAATTCTTTTACTATTTACAAGTTTCAATCAATTTTCAATACCCATTATAACGTTTCTTATTTACATATTTAGGTACATGAAGACTCACCTCTTCTCTTGCCAAGAAACTTAGACGATGATGTGAAGTTTAATCAACATCATATTACGCGTTAACTAACGCCGTATTGTAAAGCGCGCAATATGAAACCGACATCATTAGTGCACAGCCATCTCGTGTACTCCTGTACCTACCTTGTACTTATAGTTATCTCACAATAATACTACCCTTGCAGTATGAATGTGACAAGGTTTGAAAGGTTGAGGGTTATAACGAGGAATTTATATCCAGATAGACAGGAATGAACAAACCAAGAGTTGCTATAAGTTAGAAGCAAGTAGATTATTTTAAGCTTTTAAGGGACACTAAATAGAGAAGACATTTTTGTAGTCCATTTATTGGGTTGCTTATATAGCTCAAATGTGTCTGTCGAGCTCAAGATACTGCCTTATTTGATAATAATCTCTCAATTATTTATCAGCGCTTAACAAAAACATCCACATCATATACCTACATTAATATTTAATCAGGCTTGGCTTGTCATATTCATACTGCAAGTTACAAGCCTCGCCGACACGCCTTCCGGACACCTCGCCGTCGCACTCAGAATCCCAGCTATCCCAACATACAGTACATCGTACAGCTAGTACCTTAATGCACTGACCTGTTTACTCAGCATCAGACCCAAGTCCTACCCCCACTTTAAAGATATTACGCTTTTTAAGTAAAAGCCCTCACGTACCAGCTTGATTGAGTTTGTACTCCGACATCGTTGCGAGATTGAAGTGCTTTTTTAATCAGTTTATGCGCTGAAAATATTTTTCCTGCGTTTGCTGTGTTTTCGTATGAATGTAGCTTTGTGGGTGATTCGTTTACCTGTTATGTTTTACTTATTTTTTTGGGTATGACGCGTTTGCTAATGACGAATAATAAATTAAGTAATTGTAGTATGTTGTGTTGATGTTAATTTTTTCTTAGAGTTTTTCATTTATCTTACTAACCGAAAAGATTTTTTACTTTATTGTACCTACTGTTTGTTCAGCATGTTTCATCAGGCGCTAGCGCGGCCTAAGCATCCCTTGCTTTTTAATATTATCGTTTTCATGATAGAGTTCCATATTTTTGTGATCAAGCAAGCATACAAGTTATCACGTGGAACCATCAGAACCATTTGAATAAAGTTTGGTTCAGCATTGCGCAAGGGCAGGCCCTGATACAAATATGCTTTGAAGGTGTGCGTCACTCCGATATACAAATCTTTGCCAGCTATTTTAGGTGTTGATGTATTATGAACACAGTCACTGATCACCTGGATTTCCACAATCTTTCCTGACGTCATTCACCATATGATAATATCTGTGGCCCTAGTGAAAAGGGATTTAAGTCCAAAAATTCAACTTTACAGGAGAGGCAAAAAACACACGGCGCGCTTAAATTTCGTGCTTGTCTTCGTGTTACATTTAAACCGCTAGGAAAAGAAATACATGTGATATTTTTTATAGGTAAACAGACTATGATGTTTATTATTATTGAGTTGTTTTTTATGTAATGTTTATAGTTTTTAAGATAGTAACTTATACCCACCACAAAATAAATTCTTTGACGGTACAAAATAACTTATACCCTTTCTCCCATAAGTAAATTGTGAATTCTCTTATGTGAAAAAGAATACGCATTTGGATTGACTTTTATGATAATCAAGTAATTTCAAGTAATATGATAGGCTCTCTTTACAAAAAATATAGTGATAGCTGTGTACTTTAATTTAACGTTAAAAAAAATTGATAAGTCTGAAAATAAATATCTTGGCGTCTTTTTCACAAAGATTTTGTATGTGTCATGTGGTACATGTAGACTTATACTAACTACTTTGAGCAACTTGTACCCTATATTTTAATAAAAGTAAAACAAAAATAATACATTTTTTTTAAATAAAAATGTTTATTTTTTTTTGCGTATGAACAATATAAAAAATAAGAGAAACTCACATCTGAATCTGCATAAAAATCACGAATTGAGTTGAAAAAAAAATCCTGAAAATATTTTAGTATTTCTTATTGTTTGGTAAGGACAACAACAAAGAATCTTTCACGCGACTTCAAAATAAGAAACCAGCTTAAAAAAAATCATTCGGACAAACCAAAACCATAATAAATTTTAAAAAAATATTCTTAAAACTACCAGCCACCACAGTGGCGGTAAGTCCCCTCTTTGAGGTGTGGCTCGGGAGGAGTCACGGCGCGGCGTCCTCACCTACCGCATGACGCAGATCCTCACCGGACACCTTTTTTTTTTGTCGCTGGGCTAAAAATGCTATTACGCATCCCCTTCCCGTCGGGGGACGGGAGAGGGGTATGTGTGACACCCCTGTAAAGTCGTTTCCAGTATACCCACTAAAATGGCCCAGCGGTACTCCGACCTTGCCTGAGTGGAGGGGGTCTGGGAATCTATGGCGTCCAGTCCCCCACCGGCGATTGCCCGCCTTACGGCAGGCCTCTCATACCTCCCCCCAGTGGGGAAGGGTCCTTATAATGGCCGGAGCGCAGGGGTTGATCCTTGTGATGCAGGTGCTGGCGCCCCCGCGCCTGTCGCCCGCTGATCAGGTACCTGCATTGAATCGGTCGTGAGGAGGCGCCCGGGTAGGAGGATACGGTGAACCACACAGTCCAGGTGTGTCCAGCGTGGAAAGGGCACCGCTGTGTCCTCGCCGAGGCAATTGGCGGCGGCGACCTCTCGCGTCCGGCCCCGGTTCAGGAAATGGTCCGAGGCGAGAGGGAATGGGATGCCGTCACCTCCTTCTGCGAAGCAGTCATGCTCGAGAAGGTGATGGCGGACAGAATCCGCACCTCTCATCCCAGCCGCCACGCTGGACTTGGTAGTCACCACGGGTGCCTGTTGTCACGAGATGACGTCCGGCCACCATAGACGTGGGTCTGTGGCCGGTGACAATGGACCCGTGTTGGCGACGCACGCTTTTCTACGCGCTCCTCAAAGAGATGTCAGCCACCCCAGCGGGGCCCAACAGGGCCAAAGCCGGGGCTGCGGGATTATTCGGAAGAGTTACCGCGGCCTTGGTACATAAAAGACCTACGACGGAACATGATGGATTTTTAGTCAGTAAAAGTCTGACACTCCCTCACCGCTGCTAACCCACAGTGGGAGGGGTTAGCAGTTGGGGTCATTTGATGTTTTTTGACGTGTAACTGGGTTGTCCGGGTAACTGAGTTGAGGAGGTCAGATAGGCAGTCGCTCCTTGTAAAACACTGGTACTCAGCTGAATACGGATAGACTGGAAGCCGACCTCAACATAGCTAGGAAAAGGCTCGGAGGATGATGAGGATAAGGCTACATAATGTAAAATTTGACGTTAAATGGATAATGTTGCTAAATATTAGATAAACATAAAAACCGGTAAAATACCGGTAACATATTATTTTTACCGGTAATTTGAATGAAAACCGGTATTGCATGCCCTACCCGCATCGACGAGTTATATCGTTTCTCACGTAAATTGAAAGCAAACTTTAATAATTTCAATACAGCATTATGTGAGTACTGATATCGATAGAGTTATACAAGACACTTAGCCTTTAATTTGGTGAAAACAGATTCATGTCTAGTAATATTATTCTTCACTGAGCCATTTTTAAGGACCAACTCTTGTTGTATTGCTAAACACCAATTAAATCAAAACGTGGGTATCTTATATTAATTTAGATTAAAAAACACAAACAATATTTTTTATTTTTCAGTTTAAAACAAAACAAAAGTACTTGAATCCGAATTTTGTAGTATTTTTTGTGTAAGTTAGATCCATATGCACCAAGTAACTTCTTTGCCTTTAAAGATAACTTAGATCTCTTTACATCAAACGATAGAGCATTTTTTTCTGATCATTTTGGTATACTTAACTCATTTTCGACAAAATTGGACTTATACCCCTTTTCACTAGGGCCACAGATATGACGAAGACATTTGTTATTTCTCACTTTACAGCATATTGACATTCTGCATTGTTTGACTTCAGTGGTGGGTTATTTTGTCAAACCATTAGATGCTCACGACTTGAAACTCGCGTTTAGTTTTATAGATTAGGTTTTCAGCAGGTATGTTTCATGAAGCCACCAGGGGCCCGATTCTCCTAATTTTACTTAAGCGACGATCGATCGACGTTCGACTCGATTCGACTGAGATCCAATTCCGACTCGATTACGATTGAAGCGTATGTGGCATTCCGCTATTTTTTCTTTGAAATAAACGTTTTTATCCTTTTCTATCATTCAATAATGAATCATTTTGTCTGCAAATGATTTACGATTGCAAAATGATTGTACAGCAAACTACCGTATAGACCAAAATCACCAAAATAGCAGACCAATCGCACACCAATCAAATGTCAATCGAATACGATTGGTCTTATATTAGTAGCAGACTGCCCGATATGGTTAAAACTGCTATTGCGATCATATTGCAATTCGATTTCTATTCGATTTTGACATTATTAACTTAGGAGAATCGGGCCCCAGTTGATTTCATCTTAATTGTTATGAAAATAAAATATAGCATGTAGGTACTTAAAATTTTCTTTATTAAATATTTCAATTTATAATCACATTTTTTTAAACTAAGTACATAGGAATATATTATTATATTAATTAAAAATAAATCTCAAAATAACAACATAGTTTGGCATACGGGTAATGTTTCCGAATGTTAAAATTTTAATAAACCAACAAACATTTAATAGGTATTTCGAGATCTAAATAAATAAACATTTCGCTATTTTGAACTAAGTTAAAGAGATCAAAACTTGAATCAGGTAACGATAATAATATAACTAATTTGGTACAATGGGATCGTTAAAATAGTGACTATAGAAAAATAGCATTGATTTGGACGAAACACGAACATAATTTTAACTAGAATCGAAATAATTAGATAAGCCGAAATCCCACGAATATCACTATCCCATCCCAATAGTACGTATTAAGAGTTTATATGCATGTGTGTGACGCAGGTAGGTCGTTGGAGCTGAGCGCAGCGCGTGGCAGATCGCTGACGCGCTCGTTATCAGCATTCATTAGGGGCAAATGTTCCGTAACTGGCAACACTGCAGTTGTATGCGCTACGTCAAACTACACTAATGGAGAATGTTTGCCTCGATTGCAGATTCATGCGCGTATGTTACGTAAAATTCAGCCATGGACGAGCATTTTATTACTGCTTTATTTGCATGCCATTTTAATATGAAAAATGTTCATTTGTACGGTGTTAGCACTACATCAATCGAACGTTGTCTCTGATCACGTATCAATTAAATTGTTTCCAGTTTTTTTGAGTTTGGCACGTAACGTACGACGCATGATGCATATAGCGTGACCGCTGAAACATGTTATTTGTCGCGTCTAGTGTGACGTGCTCACTGCATAGTTTTTATAGCTCCTTAGTACATAGCTTTAATATTGCACACAAAGGAAATATTGCAAATCAGACCATCCCGCTACGTTGCGCCTTGCCGGTAGAAACTATGTTACGGAACATTTTACAATCAAGAGATACTCTGCGTTCACATTGCAATTTGTAGTAAGCTATTAAATTTAAAATATCAGATACCGTCTTTGTAAATATATACATCACCTCAATAGATATGTTCCATAAAAATACACCTTTCTCTGTTATCACAGCCCTTAATTTAGCAAGTTATCTTTTAGTACCATTAAATAACAAAATTTAAACTATAAATCTGATACAACTATAGACTTCGTAAGTACTTACTAAGTGCAGAACCGTGACTGTGACACGCGGCCATGCGCACATCTGTCCACGGTCCCAAATATTAACAAAAAAAAAAAATCTAATCAAATTATGAAAATATCAAAGGTAACATCGCATATTTGAGCTTGGCTCTTTTCATCTACTTTTGCTACAATTTTGTTCATATAAATTTAAAAAATCTTTCCAAAAGTCTTACTGTACTGTGTATCAACTTGTGGATATTCATAAACTGCCTAAAGTCTTCATGATTTGGTTACTATTTTTGATTACGAATGTGTGTTATTGAGCAATTTCTTGTACAACTTGGCATGTACAGTATACACAGGTTGGATTCACACATGTCAAACATTAATGCTGAGGCTCTCTGGGGGGCGAACTTGACCTTTTTACTAACAACTAGTTTTACCGTCTAAGCAGCCAGTCATCATGACAGCTGACACATAAAGTGATAGAACTGATCGAAGTTCACGGGCTCCAAGCCGCACTCGTGCTCCGACTTGTCCAGGAGCTCTGGATTCCTCTTCAGGAAGTTCCTGACCCAGTCTTCGCCTGCCATCCTGGTGTTCACATCGAACGGATGATTCAGATGGTTGTCTTCTGCGTACTGGAAGGCTAGCTCCCGAATATCTCGCCTGGAGACTCCCATGAAATACTTCTCCATGCTTTTGATGTATCCAACCAAGTCTTTCTCTTGACTGTCCGTGAAGACCCTTCGGTAGTGGCCCATTAAAGGTTTGGGGTCATCAGGTTGCTGATACCGTATCTTGCTAGCACGTCTTTGAAGAGTTGAGCGAGGAATGTGGAAGGTCCTGGCGGCCAGCTTGTACCCCATCTTACCTGACACGACTGCTGCGACTGCCTTAGCCATGTCATCTTCGTTCCAGGACTGGCGTCCACTCATTCTTTCGTATCTTCTGACCATTGCACTCTGAAAAATAAATAAAATACTATTACGAACGCTATATGATAACGACGCTTATATCTTTATTAGCAATAAGTATTATGTTTTGACGCAAATTGTAGTCAAAATAAATTATAAATTGGACATTAGTATTAAGTTTAATTTTTGAGATAAAAACTGAGCCACAGGGTTGGGAATATGATTTTAATGTGTCATTATTATTACGATTAATGTGAGAATTTAAAACAATTTAGGTAATTGTAAACAAACGAATGAGATTGCATATGAATATAAGGTAGTCGATGGTCGGGTGTTTAAACATTCGGCGAAGGGTAACCGCAGTGTTACCGGTTTTGTGGACCACGATCAATGCCAACTCGAGGTGAAAAAAATATAAAGACGTTCTAGAAGGTAATGTTGAATAAACATTATCATAGAAATCTCATGGTAACGCGAGAGTTGTTACGATGTTGCAAGTTGCAGGTTGATTTAGCCAATTATGATGAAGTACATCATACGCGCATTTTGAGTATGCATAACAAATTGACAAAGGAGTACCATTTGTTTTGGTTAATGCATGTTATATTTTTATTGACATTTTTATTTTTAATCGTGTTTATATGCAAAGACGTTTATCTGATGGTAATTGAGCGTGGCCCCGGAAATCGGACAGGACGAGTTTTTAAGAAAAGTGGTTCACAAAACCTGTGCACTTTCAATTTCGTGATCACCTTTACTTTCAGTGTACAGTTACAACGCCTTATTTTTATATGGAGCAGTATGTTAAATGCAATATTACATAGTCGTTAGTGATTTAATAGTTCTATAAGAGTAGAGCTAGTGAAACACGTGATGTTTGTAAGCACTGAGCCCCTTGAAGAGTATCGACTGTGTATTACAATACAGTTCGTAACTCCGCCGAGCTGATAGCGAACAGCACACGATAAAGTATGGCGTGTTTTTCCGACGCGATAACTCGGGAACATTGAGGCCCCTCGCGAACGTGTGTTCCAACCGTAATAACACTAATAACCCATTTAATTTGTAGGTACCACTACGTTGGAATTACCTCATTTCTTTTACTTTTAATACTTTTATTTATTTATTGCACTGCTACGTGTGACATTGACTGTTCAAAAACGGGAAATACCTCTCGTCAGTGGTCGACCGTCCTTGAATGACCGCGTCATATTTTTTATCTGTCAAAAAAAGAAACACGTCGTCAGCAGTCAGCTGTTTGTGTTAGTTCCATAGCGCGTCTATCAACATGTTGCCGCATCACGATAGTAAACACAATACGGTCTCAGAGCTTTGTTCCGCATCCATTGCTGGTTTCGTATGAGAATACCCATTGCTGCGTAAGTACGGCACAGTGCGCAATGGACGACGCTCCGCGCCGCGCGACAAGGTATTGCGATAGTACCGAATCGGATCGTAGTAGCTGTGTGAGTACGGCGTGAGTCGAGGTTACTCTGACGCGTGACTTGCAAGGTCCCCGCTGCATTGCACGATGCGCCAAGGTTGACTCGCTTCTCTGTACCGATATAACCTAGGCCCCATTAATTAGTTAATTCAATAAAATAAAATTTAAATATTAAATAATACTACTGTCAAAATACTAGTAAACACCCTAGCGCAGTAGGCCGAAGTGAAATCTGCATCGGATGTTATCGCGTTGCATCGGTGCAGTTAGACAATAGCTTTCAACACGTATGTAAGATAAATATAATAGGGTCGGCAGTGAGTACTTACAAGTGAGCGTGTGGTTCAGGATCGCGTAGGCAGCCGGGAGGGGGCCGGTGGAGGCGAGCAGGCGGCAGGGCAGCGGCGCGGCGGGTGCTGGCTCAGGCTCGGCAGGTGGCGTGCGAGCGGGCTGACGGCGCGCGCGACACTGGCGCGGGGCCCGTCTTGCCCCGCCGCCGGCCCTGGCGCGCTGACGTCACCTGGCCCAGGGCCCGACACCGACGACTATTTTTGTCCGCAACTAATTATCTAGATCCTGCCTTTGTCCGGCCGTGTAACACTGACGAGGAAACCTGGTTTTATCTTTAAAACCTGTTATGTACATAGCTTGTAGTTAATTATTGAATACGTCACTCGAGCCAATCGGACATTTATTTATTTGTCAACGTGCCGACGTAGTGTACTGTGAGTCATTGTACTTGAAATTAATAAAATGTTTTACTTAACATTATAATATACGTATTGACAAAAAAACAAAACGTTCTAATTACGCGGTAAGTGCAGCTTTGACAGTTTATCGTTGAATTTATTATTTATATTTATTAGCCAAGCAGCTAATGACAGTAGAAGCTAGAGAAGACCAATAAATTGTCTAATTTATGTCACTAGATCAAGATGCGGATAACTACTTACTGTGAATAGTATAGATAGCTATCATTATAAATAGCAACAATACTCAATCACAGTATGCTATAAACTTTATTGTGTTTTGATTGTTGCAATTTACATAGGTAGACACTTATACATTTCACAAAACTTGGTTTCACTTTTCATACAAATTCAGTCGAGCGAGAGTGAATTTAGTAACATTCTTAGTTATATCCCAATCTTTTCCTTTTAAAGCACATACGGAGCACTTATTGTTTTTCGCCGGATAGTTGAATAGCAGCCAAAACGTTAGCGTGTGTAACAAAGGAGAAATTCCCCGGAGATAAAACTGCGGCCAACATTTTAATGAGTCATCCCGGTTTGTACCGCGTTGGAAGTCTCCCGGGTGTGGCTAAATAGGACAGACTATGCACGACACCGTCATAACTGAATATACCAACTTTACGTCCACGTTTATGAGACTGCTATACGTGTACACTATTGTCTATAGTTTTGGCTTCACGTTACGTGCCCAGTTTCAGCCTAGATCTTTTTATAGTACTAAATGCAAGGCTGCATTATGAACACGTTTCATCTGGTCTAATAACCAGATATTTATCGCGGCTGTCTCTTATAAAAACATCTATGAGATAGATTATGAACAGTGCCCCTAAAGATGTCTATGATATGTAGCTTCAGATGTAAAAACTGTAATAAATAGTGAATGTTCACGCGAGAGAGAGTCATTCAGTTTGATGGATCATGCGAGGCAGCCATCTAAATTATATCAATGAGGTATCATGCTTGAAATGCTTACACCAGACAGACAGACTTTTACTTTGGCGTGTCATTCGTCCCAATGTCAACTCCATACACGTATGTTATGTGTAGAACAGCTTTAACGTAACTTCTATTGTTGATAAAGGTTTCTGAAAATCATTATTCTTAAAAGAAAACATAGACATTTTTTTTAATCTTCTGAACTTTTCAATTATGATAGTTCATATTGATTACTAAAAGATACTTCATTTTGTAGCATGATTCTTTTATTTTCTTGTAATTGTTATACCGTTGGATTCGGCCATAAATTACCATAATCTGTTCGAACGTCAAACCACCGATAAATCCAGTAATTTATTCGCAGAATGTCACTGTAACCATTTAACGTATATTTTTATAGACTGAAACGGTTTCACTCAATACAATAGAACCTTTAGATATACCTACGATAGAGTTTGAAACAATATGTATATCGAATCCAGGTTTATCGATAATTTTATACCAGTTACAAATCTAAACTATGCACTAGGCAAATCACGTACTTGAGCACCTAGTTAGTTAATAGTATCATTACAATTAATTTAACATTACCCATTTTAGGTCAACTGACATTTAAACTTTTAAGTAAGGAGACAGGATCGCCCTTGTTTCCGCCATATCGACAAAATCGCCTTGATCAGCCTTCACAAGGATTTCCACTTTACCGTAAAAGTATCTTCGGAATCGGTTAAATAGTTTCGAATATTATCTCATAAGCAAGAAATCGTAGCAACTTCATAATTGACATTATCATAGAGAAATGTATGTTAGCATCAGTCATCAGCCGTTTGCTTCAAGGAATTTATTTATTTATTTAAACTTTATGCAACAAAAATATCACATAGGCGGACTTAATGCCATAGGCATTCTTTCCAGTCAACCTTAGGGTGATGCAGAGAAAAACATGGTAGGTGCATTAGAAAATAAAACGAAAACTTAATGATGAATAAAACACTAAATACTAATTACATACAACAATATTAATACAAATAACAATAAATACATACATACATATATACAGGAATCAATTTAGTCATTTCTCTTGGAGCATTATTTTGTCATCAACACTGTATGATACATATAATTAGGTTTGTGTACCAGGATCCTGCTGTTGAGGTAGGTAGTACGAGTAGGTATGTATAATATAATATGGCAGATTTTGCAGTGTGCAGTGACGTCACCTACCCCGTTTTCCTTGTTTCAGGGATATTAAATATGAAATGAATGTTTACAGACTTTGAATTAGGTATAGATTGTAGCCAATTTCATATACCAGTGATTATCTCCAGTTATTCTAATGAAGGATAAATATTTACTAAATATAAAAATAATCTAATATAAAAAAAAACTTTATGGTTTGGTATATACCATTGACATATGTATATACCTAGCCCACGTTTCATAATTCAACTCGGCCAAAAAGTATTGCCAATAAGAATTAAGCGGCAATTAAAAGCCTCAAACTAATCGCTTTATTAATTAATTCACTTACTAAATATGTTGTAATTTGTCTATAATTAAGACAAGAAATATTTATGCCTACACATACGTACTAATGTGAAATAAATAATAATTGATCGAATCAAGAACTGAAACCATTGCTGTTATCCTCACCTAATGTTATCAAATCGAAAGTGATTGTATCTATTCTGCTGCTGTCATTGAACATCTTTGGCAGTAGTACGAGTAGTCAGAAGCTGGTGAGTCTGACAACTAGTCTTACCTAGGGGTATTGGGTTGAACAGGTCTGGGTTGAGGAGGTAAGATAGGCATTCGCTCGTTGTAAAGCACTGGTACTCTGCTGCATCCGTCCGGTGAGACTGGAAGCCGACCGCAACATAGTTGGGAAAACACTACGCAGATGATGATTTGTATCTATTACAGCTAAGCTGTCAAAATTGGTTAAATGAAAGCTGAAGAATCACACCCATATTTTGAGTGAGGTCTTAGGGAGATCATAAAGTCTCACCCATTTCGTAATTAGCACCTGTCCCTACTCGTGTACAGCAGCGGGTCTACAGAATTCATTGTTAGTGTAACTGGCAATTGGTATAACCATGGAGAACAACTGTTCTTAATAAAATATAGCTAAATAACGCTAGTGCAGCATTTATATTGCGTTGTCTTCTTAATTAATTGTTTGATTGCATCTGTTGCGAGCGTCAACTGGTCACCAGTTCAGTCTGCTATTTATACCACTCAAATATATTTACTTCGTGAAACTCCAAGAATAGACCTCTGCTTATTGGTGTCAGTAGAACTGGCCAGTGACTTTTTAATCGATATCGGTCACTGGTGATCTCCAAGCGATGGGTTAATTTTTAACCGTCTTACCACAAAAACTTTTAAACGTCAGTTTAAGACTTGTCTAAAAAAATGTCAAATTATGACGTTGACATATGGTTCATTTTGCAGCCACATTTTTTTTAGAAAAGTGTAAAACAGGTGGTTAAGTTTTTGTAGTAAGGCCATAAAAGTTTAGAATAATGTAGTTCGTCATCGTATCACAAGTCCTGAAAATCTTAAGTGTTTGGAGGTAGCTATATTTGCTAAACACCACCCCAAGTTCAAATGTGGCATGAATAAATAGTTCCAAAAAGCTGCCAAAAATTTTTAACTATTGTCATAAATCGATTGCAATTGGGGGCAGTCCCAGATAACTTATCTAGGGCCTTTTAGCATATTTTACTTATTGCAGTCTGATCTACTATATGTTTAGCATTCTAGTCATTCCTTTAGGTAGATTTGTATACATTTAACGAAATCATCGATTTTTATGCCTGCCATATTTGCATAAATATCCATCAAAACAATTAATACGTCTAGATAAACGGATTTAACAGAGCTTTAGCTTTATGTTTTTCCCTAATCGTAATATTTGAATAAGTAATCAAAATCATCCTTCATACAACAATCAAACCGATACCTTTGTGCGCGATATAACTCGCTGTATAAATAGGTGTAGATAGTGAGTCTACGTACGGACACGTTTTGGCGAGTGTGTTTAGATAAGATAAATATATATCAGTCGCATTTCTTTATAGCGCTGTTATTGTCTCACTTGATAATATGAGTTGAGTGCCACAGGTGAATGGGTAGGTAAAACATACATCTTATATACCTATCGGATAATGTTTACTTGTAGACGTTTGAGGTCACTTAATGATAAAGTGGTTTACTTGTACCTTACGGATCGCTGAGCTCTCGTTCAGGGGTCATTTTTTATTGGCAGTTTATTTTCACTTACAGACTGCCGATTGGCTTAAATGACTGAGAAATAAACTTTGTACAATTATGTAGAACTTCGGTAAAACCTTGAGCAGTGTTGAAGTTTTTCAAGGTGGTATTAAGGGCTAGTAATAACGTGTTGCTCGTGAAGACAGCAACAAGTCCGTGGTAACAGGTTGGCGGCCTTCCCTCGGCGTCCACTTTCATAGCGTGGGAAGATTAACGGCTGGTGCTCACTGAGAAAAACAACCACTTTCATTTCACAGACCATCGCCATTGTGGAAAATTATGCGATGCTATGTAGAAAATGTTGAAGAAAATGCTCAGATAAACATCTAGGTACATTTTAAGCAGACATTTCTCTTGAGCATTCTGTACTTACCCAAAAATATATATATACTATAAAATATATTCTTAAAACTATTCCATTAAGACGCCATTCCATTGCTGCGTAATTTAAAGAACACGACGTAACACGGGAGCTGCGAATATAAAAAAAAATACTCTCAAATTTGCATGTTCACTCCACTCTTGCGCATAATTTTAGTTAGGAATCTGTAAATCTGCGCAGATGCACTACGTGGGATGAACATTCAAGTACATGCAAATAAGTTACGCGTGCTCTATTTACGTCATAGATTACACTTCCTGAATAACGGGATCGTGTATGTCACTTTTGTACCTATATTTGATAGATACTAGCTATTTCAACGGTTCCACCCGTTTTTTTGAGAATTACAAGAATAACAATCAGAATTATTTATTTGTGAAACATGGGAAGAACGGTAAGTATCTGTATCCAATATTTCCATGAAACAATTCAAATATTTCAAAAGAACCTATATAATTGTAGAAATTCTATCGACAATTTATATCTGTTGCAGTGGAATAGGATCTTTATCAAAAGTGATTAGCACACATTCAATGTCATGATAATAAGACATAAGCATTATTTAAATAAATGTGTCAGATTTAAATACACATAATTTAAAATTAGAAGAATCGACATTGTTATCACGATTTAAACATCGCTCACATGACTCATCGCTGATTGATAATGCTGTATTATTCGTTTTTAGAAGTATACCTCTATAATCCTGCTATATACCTAAATGATTGTCTGACCATATATGGTAAACTTACGTTTTCGTTCCATATATTGGAACAGGTATGTACATTTTCCTTAGAGACATTTTCCTCTCTACAAATCTTCCGTTCCAATGATCAACTTACAGTCGTTTCCAATATTCTATCTGTATTTTGATTAGCTTACAATATCTAAATATACCTACATATACAATGAATAAATATTTTATTCTTTTGCAATTATTTAAGGCATTTTATTATTTCAAGTGAGAGTGTACATTGTGGTAATGTTTTTCATTTTCCTTCCTATTGGAACAAACATATCGAACAAATCATGTTATTAGAAAACTTTAGCCACGGTAACCTCTATTCTTTATTTCTCCTAAAACCAAAGTGTTTTCACCGCTGAAAAAATATCGCCTTTCAGAGAGGTCAATAGTTCATGTTTATTGTGAGCAAAAACTTGTTAACAGTCATAGTCTATTTACTTTGTATAATCTGCATTTGTTTCTGTTTGTGTTCTTACTACTTACATAAATATGGTATAAACAATTTTGTATTCTTGCGGTTTGTAGTTCGTTCATATGGTTAGAATGAGAAATGGTGTGACGTTTTGTATAATTCTTGTGATACAATGTCATAATTTTGTCATTAGTATTTTTTGTAACACTAATCATTGATTTATTAATATTGATTAGGTAATTATCTCTGTGATTAAAGGATAGTTTCAAGATAAATAGTTACGTTCAAGATTCATGTAGTATTTAAATCAGCGTTGAAGCAATAAGATGATGAATTAATTGTATTGTAGGTGCAGTATATTTAGGATATATTTACCATTTGAATACTTTACAAAGTTTATTTATGCGTGATAGAGTACGCCATGATCGTCCATACACCATACCGTTCAACTGTGGTTTTCCTTCATCCGTGAGACCGGTACTTCCTGGTTCCACGTTACATACGAAAGCTAGTGAAAAATAGTAATATGCATTGCAATTTATTAACTTACGTCACATTATTGTTAATACAGTTGGCGTAATTCAAGTTAAAAATAAAACATTAAATAATGATAACGAATGAATACCTAGTATTACATGATGTTTATATTAACGGTTTTGTTTTGGAATGTCCGAATGCATCATGATCTCTATGAAAGCCCTGAAAAATATTTAATTACCTAAAACAACATTTCATTTAATAAACAACTCGGGGAAAAAATATTCAAAGACTTAATTCACCTTAATTCGAGAGATTCATTTGGCAACTTTAAGGCTTTAAAGCGTGAATTTTGATCTTACCCTTGATTACCAGAACTCGTCAGTCACCTAGAATTCTGGTAATCAAATCTTATATTATACTAGCTTCTGCCAGCGGTTTCACCCGCATCCCGTGGGAACCTCGGCACGGACCCGGATAAAAATAGCCTATAGCCTTCCTCGACAAATGGGCTATCTAACACTGAAAGAATTTTTCAAATCGGACCAGTAGTTCCTGAGATTAGCGCGTTCAAACAAACAAACAAACTCTTCAGCTTTATAATATTAGTATAGATTAATTATCTCTGTGATTAAAGGATAGTTTCAAGATAAATAGTTACGTTCAAGATTCATGTAGTATTTAAATCAGCGTTGAACCAATAAGATGATGAATTAATTGTATTGTAGGTGCAGTATATTTAGGATATATTTACCATTTGAATACTTTACAAAGTTTATTTATGCGTGATAGAGTACGCCATGATCGTCCATACACCATACCGTTCAACTGTGGTTTTCCTTCATCCGTGAGACCGGTACTTCCTGGTTCCACATTACATACGAAAGCTAGTGAAAAATAGTAATATGCATTGCAATTTATTAACTTAAGTCACATTATTGTTAATACAGTTGGCGTAATTCAAGTTAAAAATAAAACATTAAATAATGATAACGAATGAATACCTAGTATTACATGATGTTTATATTAACGGTTTTGTTTTGGAATGTCCGAATGCATCATGATCTCTAAGAAAGCGCTGAAAAATATTTAATTACCTAAAACAACATTTCATTTAATAAACAACTCCGGGAAAAAATATTCAAAGACTTAATTCCCCTTAATTCGAGAGATTCATTTGGCAACTTTAAGGCTTTAAAGCGTGAATTTTGATTTTACCCAAGTGATTACCAGAACTCGTCAGTCACCTAGAATTCTGGTAATCAAATCTTATATTATACTAGCTTCTGCCAGCGGTTTCACCCGCATCCCGTAGGAACCTCGGCACGGACCCGGATAAAAAGTAGCCTATAGCCTTCCTCGATAAATGGGCTATCTAACACTGAGAGAATTTTTCAAATCGGACCAGTAGTTCCTGAGATTAGCGCGTTCAAACAAACAAACAAACAAACAAACTCTTCAGCTTTATAATATTAGTATAGATTTGTTTATGTATAAGGTACATGACTCCATTGCACAATATGTATATTAAGATTAAAATTACTCCTTTACAGACTTTACCACCAATCACGTATTGAACGTGACTGCTGGTAACTGCAGTCACGATTAAAGCAAATAAGAAGGTATCTTTTAAGTTACTGACAGGACAAAAAAATATATACCTTTGGGCCTTCAAGTATCGATATCGTTAATGTTATGCAATATGCAAGAGGTGGTCAATTTACTGAGATTGATGCAATGATTAGGGTCCCTTCTATTGTGATTATTAATGTAACAGTATCTACATCTTCTTGGTGGAACCGTTAAGTTATGTGATCTATGAGAATGAACACTCACACTCACGTACGTAAAATCTTAAGGATAACCGATACTTACTATCTGCTTGACATAACCAGAACATAGGTTCTTCCCACTTCAGACAAGTTTGATTTATTGTATACAGGTAATATTGCTACGAACTTTGTCTCGACAATAAAATTTCAAAAACGTCACAAACAAAAACAGCCACTTTATGCCGAATGGCAGTTGATTTTATCTTAACATTGAAAAAATGTAAAAGGCTTCTAATTAATATTTTCATTTATTTTATTAAGTGCTCACTCAGAAAATCAAGAAAGAAATATATGTGTAGAATATAACGCGGAAGTTCGTGTATTATTTAAATATAAATACAGATTTTACCTTGACTGGCATTGATTGATTGTTTAGCCAAAACGTTTAAATGGGGGTAATCATTAAAACCACTTTGTGGTATCTTTATTATCTTTACAACACTAAACTAGTTGTCTAATGACTTCACTATCATTGTTGCTAGCTATGTAAAGACAAATGATAATTATCTAATGGTATCTAATCATTGTTTCAAAATTGTTAGGACGGTTATTTGTTTACTTGCGTGTATATAGGGTCTTAAAAAAACCATCAAATAGAAATAGAGTTTATGTACATGCATTACCTGAGAGACTTACAAACTACACTCATAAAGGTAAGAAAAATAGTGTACCTATATAGGTACTAAGGTACCTCATAAAAAAAAATACTCTTCTTCATAAAACCTTAAAAATAAAATAAAACAATTCCCATCAGTTTGATTCTCCTTTATTTCCATTTCCTAAGCGTGCTGCGCGAATTGGATACCAAGTTTCATAATGATTAATTCATATCGTTTCTTCATGCACGTGCAAGTTTACGTACTGGTGACAATAAGAACAGTTGGTAAGGACACTTGGCATATTGTCTTACAACTGTGCTATCACTGTGCAACCTTGGAACTCGTAATGTGTGGACGCATCTCTTGAGGACAGGCGTGGAGTATTTAGGTTAAGTGATTTAGGTAAGTGTATGTCGTTTAGTCCCTAAAAACTCAGATAAAAGTAGCACGAAGAATAAGAAAAGATGACCATAGAGTGTCACAGGTTTAACCTTAGAATAACTTTACTGATGAATAACTTTAAGAGGGCAAGGGTTTAATAAATATTTTTGAGAACGCTCTTCTTTAAACGAGAAAATAGGTAATTTAAAACCTCATCAATAAACAATTTGGCCCTTCGTAAGTTCATTCTACCCATATTTTACCTTAGACATGCATACAGTAATGGCGTCCACGGCCGATTTCAGCCACGGCGGCTGTTCTCATTTAAGGAGATCAGCCAACTGCGCAGGACATATTATAGTGCACGAGCATTTGGGCAGACACGGTGCACTCCCTATTCCTTCACTCTCATAACCCGATGGGACGGCAATCCGACACGACCGGAAAGAGATCAGGCGCAGGACCGACATTTACGTGCTCTCCGATGCACGGGTGAATCAATCACCAACTTCCAGACTACGGGCTGCTTTGTGAAAGTTTAAGAAAACCCACAAAGCGATTTCGGCCCGTCCCGGGAATTGAACCCGAGACCTCGAGCCCAGCAGCTGCGCTTGCGACCACTAGACCAACGAGGCAGGCAATGCATAAGGCATACAGTAAGTACCTACTTATGAATAAAATACACAAATGTGGTAAACATTCAATCTGAGTTGGTCTGAAGTGATTTTCTGTTCGCTCACGAAAGGTCAAGTTACGGTCGTTTTGGTACCTACCTTCTATTTTTTGTATCAACATGCAACGATTTTTATTATTGACCTAAAACCGTTGCTATGTCGAATTGCATTAATATCAAATTACAATGACATGATATCATAAAACCTAACAATCGACAAATTAGTCGATGACATATGCATCTCTGGTGAGTATTGGAAATCCTGATTATTCATTTTAAGGAAAGTGTTGTGACCTATCCTATTCAAAACAGGATACGCAAGTTCTGCTCAGGTAATTCCGAATATATAAAAAACAGTGTTAAATGAGTCATTCTATCTGGTTCTGCTGTTAGGGTCCAATGATGGGAGCAGAAAAAATATTTAGGTTCTTCCTGGTAGAATTTATGAAGCAGCTCTTTGAAGGCTATCATTTGTTCATCTATAGTCTGACGACCAGACTTTCCAAGGTGTAGTATATAGTGTTGTTATGTAGGTTTGGTAGGTATATAGACTATATAAGCTTGACGGATTCAGATAGGCACATACTGGTTCTTGAGACCCAAGTACCCAAAAAAGAATGCATAAAAATAAACTTGTATCTACATGGTCAGGACTACGAGGCGAGATTTTAGCTAACAAACATATACATCGTAATTTATGAATTAGTCTCTAAACTCGGGTTCCTCTTCGTTTAGATTTTGTTTTGCTGCTGTGGCGAAACCCGTTTCATGAGAACGCTTTTTTGTTCAATGGCGCTAAATACACACAAGAAAAATGTTATGCTGTGTCTAAGGTTAGAGGTTAGCTAATTTTAAATTGAATTCATTATCAATGTAACTAACTTAAAAAATTAACAATTTTAGCTTTTCCATAAATAACGTGGTAACGTTATGTGTCACTAGTTATATTTGTTTTGTTGCTTTTGCGACTTTTTGTGAAAATAAATAGTTATCCTTACTAAAATAAAATAAGAAAGAAATTTCTTATTTTTTAATAACTAATGGTTTATTCGGTTTTGTGAATATGCATAAGTCTTAAGTGCGTCTTTGAAAGCAAAGGTTAAAAATGTTTTTTTTTCCTTGTAGAGGTATCAGATTAAATACCAACTCTTCCTTCATCTTATCGATTCCTCTTTGAAAATTGAGAACCTTTACATACAACAAAATGAGACATTATCTTTTAACAACAAAAAAAAAAACATAAGTGTACCTAGTCAGAAACTACTTTTACATTGATTTATCAGTCCCTAATATAGCGTTAAAATCCTTCACCTTCACTTGTTTTTGCTGGTGATTAGAATCCAATAGCCAGTTGTTATTGTACCAGTTTGAATTCAGGCGAACGTAAATTAAGTGGAATTGTGTAAATTATGCAATTCCGCATAAGTAACAAAACAATGAAACACTGACCCACTTCGGTTGTCTTTGAAAATGTGAACGTATACAGATTTTACGTGCACTAATAAAACGCTTGATTGGATCTTTGTAAGCAGAATAATATTTGGTAATCGGTATGTGGAATTATATGCGTATAGGCATGTTTGTATTTTATTGTTGCAAGAATAAGTGGCACTTGCATAGCAATGGTTTCAAGAGGTAGGTACGTTTTACATCCAACGTTATTGGAAATACAAAGAGGCAGCAACAAAAAGGTGAAATTAGACACTTGATCGAAAAACACATTTCTACAAACCTCAAAACATATCTAACAGGCTATACTTATTTATAAATAGAAGAAAACAGTCAAGTGAGGTCATTGCAATTAATACACTTAGGTACACCCTAGGGAAATGATTTCGTTTACATTATCTTAAAATAAGTAGTCAGGTAAAATGTTCTTCTTAACTTCTTTACTCCTTCTCGTCTTGGTCCGTGTTGAGTTCGTTTGTCGAATGAGTCCTCTCTTGGCATTCACCGCGTGCCTTATGATTTGCAAATAACACATAATGGCAACGGCAGTGAACGCGAGGAGGAGGACTGCGTTCCAATTTTCTTTTAAAATTCTTTATGCTTCTTTCTTGATAACTTGCAGTTAGAATACAGGTCTAAAATTAAAGCACCTAGTGATTTTTGAAGACGGAACGCTAGAGAGCGTTACTGCTATAATGCTTTGTGAAGGCGCCTAAAAATATTAAGTCCGTGCTCATAACACTTCGATCTTTCTTATGTAATTTCTGAGTTAAATTTAGAAATAAATTCAATTATACAGATTAAATAAAATACTTACTACTATACAACAGTGATAAGTGAAATTAAAACTCTTACATAATGCTCCAATCAGGTCATCTCTTACCAACAAACAAGACTAGAATATCTAAGTATATGCCCTTGACCTTGGTTGCTAATGTAACTCCTTAACCGTTTCAAAAAATCTATAAATATCTCATAAAATTATCAACCTCGACTTCTGTTTATCAAGCAGTACAGAAAACGAAAATATTTAACCTGAAATAATTTTCAACTTTTCGCATCCCTTATTTAACACAAAAGTATACATAACATCTAACTTATAAAATAATCCTTATCCTAAAATAAAATAAACTGGATGTATACTTATATTAATATTTTCATAGTCAGCACATTTTCTATAGCTCCAAAAACAGATACTTAGTAGTTGCATTCCGTGCGCAATCGCATCGCGCATAGATCGGGGGTGCATTGTGCACGCACAATAGTTGCGGGGACGCAGCTGGCGTCCTATTGTTACGCCGCGAGGGGTGCAACACGCGTGCAACCCCACGACCCCGGGTAATACACTAGATGCAATAACTGTTAGTATTCATTGTAACTAGTTTCTAACTAGAATATTGAACACTATTTATGTAGATATATCTTGGTTTTACAGCCTTTTTAATCCCGTTTTGCAGGTCTTTTTATTGAACAAGTGTGACTTTAATGTGTCTTCTTAAAATACATATTGTACTAAAATAAAGAACTAATAGAAAGTGCAAAAATAGTACAGAGAAAGTGAAAAAATAAGACATCAATAGCATTACACATAAAGACATTCATTGCTAACAATAATCATGCAGGCGTTTAAAATCGAGGCGAGTTAAAAATACGAAATATGTCTTATGTATTAGATCAACATAATTAAGTAGATCTTTTATTATTAGTTTATATATTTATACCAGTGACATTTAGAGAAGGTACCGGTTCCAAAAGTTTATACTTCAACTTGTATATTTTTGTATGATATCGTGATTGTCTTGTGTTGTTTGTGATATCATTTAATGTTATTTGTTAATGGTGTCCTGGATCAAACTCCTGTTTCCCCTCGAATTGCACTGAACATCTGCCTAACGCGTAACTTTCAATAAAAAGTCGTAGTTGGCCAAATATGTCTCACACCCCAGATATGTGAATGCCATTATAAGGAAAAAAAAAAGTTTATACTTAAGTAAATCGAGTTAGCAAAGGACCAAAAACTGTATCACTAAGGGCAGATAGTACCAACAAAAATATCACGCACATTGTATTATGATAGCGTTCATTCGTGTCATGAATCACATATCGATCGTCTGATAACATCTGCCTGCAGGTCGTTCACTTTACTGCTGCGAAATAACCTTACAGACTACTGCAGTAAGAAAAACAAATGTTCTTACTTTGTATTTACCTACTTTTATAAAATTGGCATTTGTATGAAAGTGGTTGAAAAATGACGAGAATGTATTATAACCATTATTGGCACGTCAAGGTGCCAGTCATTCCAATTCAAATAAAGTTTATAAAAGTTTTGAGTCAGACTTTTAAGTTGTGTGCTTTGAGGAAAATTAAAAAAAAATGACAATCCATATCTAACTCGTCCCTAGTCTATTTCTTTATCTGATTAGCATTATGTGACGTTAAAACTATTTTACTACCCTGGATACCACACAATATAACTACAGCTTTAACCCAATTTTCCAGCAATAGCTGACGTCACCAGAAGAGTGACATTCACGGATTGAATTCTGATCAAGTTTTTAGGTTCATGAATATTGTATTACTTTTTTGTAACCTACATACTAGGCGAAATAAATACTAAATTTCACAGCCATATTGCTTAGTAAAAAGATATAAGATTTCAATGAGAAGGTCTATTTTATAAACATAATATGTTAGACAAATATAAAGTTGTGTAAAGAAAGTAAACTTTCGAATACAAGTCTGCCCTTTAGGTAGGTTCACGAAAAGTTGACATGGGAAATTTTGCCTATCGAAGCGTTACCAGGAAATATTCCAATCTTTCGAAATAACACAAAAAACTTCGGCGAAAATGTAATGTGACTATGGACTATTAGGCTAACTAATAAAAGAAGGGGGAGTGAAGTTGTTACGGGTGAGTACGGGCTCAGCTGGCAGTGCCAACCGCGGCCCGACTCACGCCTGGCCAGCGACGTCACTCCTCGAATACGAGCTGGCACATCCATCACTTGGAAGACCTTGGACTGATTTGTTTCTCAAATAAGTACGTATATGAAAGGAGTTACAATATGTTTGATAGGAGTTGTCTTTCATGATCAAATTCTAGTAAACCACATTTTGTCTACATTCTAGAAATGTAGAGGAAATACACACTACAGCGTACTATTATAGGTACGATTAGATTACAATATATATTTGATTGGAGGACGTAAGTCAACACAGGTTAAAACTTTCTTACATCATTTTAAAGAGTTCCTAATTTATATTTCGTCATAAAATTGCGCCCTTCAAACGGAAGGCGTAAAAAGTTGTGAAGGTAGGCGGTATCGCGCGTAACTGTACTAATAGAGGTTTTGATTGGTCGGCGCTCCCCCACGCAGGTACTGGAGCCCTGAGTAATGGCACTGCACTCTCCATGGTGAAGAAATGTAAACATTGGACAACCTGCCCACAGGTCAGGTCAGGAGGAATTATTGTGAACGGTTTATTTTGTTAGATTTCGTGTTTGTTTTTTTTTCGTTGCATAAGCTTGGTAGGTACGTCATTTTGTTGTATGATTGTACATAGGTCAGGTGAAAGAATGATTAAGTTAGTAAATTAGCTGCAGATTGAAGAATAAATGAATAAGTTTGGGAACCTATACAACTATACCTGTTTTTTGTCGAAAGGTAAACTAGATATAATAAATGCCGCGAATACACTATCTAATTCATAATAATATATAGGTATTTCTTTTTCAAGCACTTTACCCAGATGGGTAATCGATGTGGATCAATAAAAGGAATTATTTACACTCCTCCCTTGCTTAAAAAATTGTCTATCAAACAGAATTAAACATGGTGGCACAATGGCGTATCGCGGGCACTCAGTGACGTGAGCGGAAGCGTTCACGAGGGGCTTCCCTCTCGTCGGTGAGGAGTGCGGAGTACGGAGTGCCCGGAGTGCGAGGCGGCGTTAATCACCACTCGCGAGCGACGCTTGTTTGTGTGCAGCCGCTAATTGCCGGGGAAATAGCCTGTGAATTTTACCCCCTAATGCTGGAAATGAGTTTTCTTTCTTTTTTTTCAGTTTTTTTTTTGGTGGAGAGAAAGTCTTGTCTGTTTTGCGTGAGGTAGTGTTATTATGTTAGTCAGTGCCGGGAGAGTGTGACCATTATTTATCCTATCTTTGTATGGGGAATCTACATTTCGACAATAGTTTACTATTTTACTTTTCACTCATATAGAAACTTTGTTCATGTTTTAAAAATATCCTCAAAATAGAACCAATACGTAAACTGTCACGATCACTAGCGACATTGACCCACGGCACTTGAAAGGAAGGTAGCACTGAATGATAAATGAATTGTAAACGGGTGATCTCTAAACGATACCATTACGTATTCTATTACGCTACAATCGCAATGGGTCCTATCCTTGAACATCCATTAACCGATTAAAAAAAGTGTATTCTAAAATGGAAGGTAAAGTTCAACGTCCCCGGCGCCACGCGACTTGCAACCCTTCGCTCCCAACATTATTATTATTACCATAAAAACTCGCTCTAAAGTGTGCTAAGGTCGTCCGGTTTTTAACAATAGAAGGGTTCTATACAATTTAGTATTAAAAATAGGTGGGAGCCATTTTATTGGGTGGCAATATGATACGAGGGTTCTATTCAATTGTGATATGAGGGTGTATGGACCTTTTTGGGGATGAAATAATTAATATTTGAAACTAATAGGAGGATAGCTGAATACGACAGATGACCGGTTTGGTAAATGACTTAAACCCATTTAAAGCAGTGGGTACATATTGGTGTCAGTGCATTTGGTCGTAGTGGTGAAGCCAAATAAAGTCAATGTAAGGTGTGAACGCCCTTTGGAGTGTTAATAGCCTTTGTCAATGTTGTGTAACAAAAAACATTTTACTTTTAAGTAGAAAGACAGTAAAAGTCCAATGATTAGAAAAATTATTACAGATTGCAAGAAGGTAAACTTAATAATGTGTCGGCATTTAAAATCACTTAGGCATGCTATCTTACTCTCGTGAATGTAATATGGACTGGACCTTTTTTCAAATCATCAATTTTGAACGATACCTACATAAATATATTACAAGATGAAGAAGATTTGTTTCGGAAAATTCATTTAGTGAGGGTGGTGGTGACGTAGTGTATAAAGTTAGCGTAGGTCGAAGGTATTACCACTAATTCCGTTAATTCTGTACGTCAATGTTTAACTACGTATGTAAGTTTATATGTATAACTACAACTTGTACATAAAATGTGAGCCTTTAAAATAATATCAATAACCCTGTTGATTTCGTTGATAAAAAGACAATCGAGTCACTTTGCCCGTCGTCGCTAGGAGACGCTATTTTCATAAACACATACGGGGAATTCCTTTGCCGTGTCCAAGGCGAGCTTACCCGTAAAGTACCACCAACCCTTCCAGTTTCGTGGTAATGCTTATAAATAAAAGTAATCATGATAACGACGCGAAGGTACTATTATAATATTCAGTTTAGTTAGAGGGTTTGTTGAATATTAGTCACGAGTTGTGTTAAATATTTAGTTTATAGTTAAGTTTAGACAACAAACATGCAATAAGACACACATAGCAATATTAAAGAAAGCTTGTGATTCGCAAGTAGCAGACATTGAGGACATATAAAAAGTGTTAGAAATAAGTAATGCATAGCAATGAAATTACCATTCACCATATTTACGAAAAGCAAGTTAATATCGACATACGAGTAATTGTCAATTAGGTACTAAACACTAGTGAAGTCGCAATCAATGAGCCTTGGAACTCTACGGCTAATTCTTATGCTCCGTTTACCAAAACCTATTCACTAAGTAGCGGCTGACATGACCTGCTATGGCTTCTCTATTGTCGGATATAAACTCGAACCAAGTCAACATTTTAGAACGTAACTTTGCAGAAACGTCACCCTTAAAATAGTGGTTCATTCTTTCTATTTAAATATTATGTTAACTTTCTAAACTTTTGAGCTACACCACAAAACAAGTTAGTGGGGCCATCAAACTTTCATAACCGGTCTCTGGACTATTCTAATGCAGCTCTATTCGTGAAATTTGTCCGTCGCCCGCAGGGGTACCGGGGTACCGTGGGAGATGGGGCCCTGTCATAATTTCCAGAGCGACCCTCCCCGCGCAGCTGTCGCGACAACTTTCGGATTCGATGGATCGATTGTTTGATTCACGACTTTCATTGTTCCTATTCGATTGTTTGTCGATCCGAGACTTTTTGTGACGGAGACTTGTGTGAGCGAGCATCGGCCATTATTATTAACTAGCAGGCGACAGAACCGTTAATGGGCGTAGTTTATGGCTCCCCATGTCGAGCTCAAGTGTGAAATTATAGCTTTGATTGAATTCGAAAAATAATTACGTGCGCGTATCGATTTACACCGGAATCAGACTATTCAAACGAAGTTATATGTAGGTACAATGTGATCAAAACTTTGTAAGTAATAATTTCCTTAAACACAAGCTAATTTATCCTTTAACTATGTTGCACTGTAAAACATGACTTTGTAAATAATAATTACGAGTCATTTACCAAACCGGTTGCAGGATTATACGGTGCACGTCACTCGCATATGTCTGAACCCGCGCACAATGGTTATGTTTAATGCACTCTATTAAATATGCAGATAGGTTACGCGTGCGAATAATGCATGAGAGTTTTAATCCTAGACAAAGCGGGTCGGATAATGGATTAATCATCCAAAATATGGGGTGTTTTTTGCTGTGCCTAGCGTTGTATGCAGGGGTCGTTGATCGCAGCTGCGCGGGCGCGGATCAAATTGATAGGTGCGGACATATGTAGCGGCGGCGTGCGCGTGCGGTGGTCGGCGGCACGCAATGTGTGCCGGCTGCATGACGTAGTGTTATGGTTTACTAATCTTATGAATATTCATAATATAATATTTTTTTATTAAGTAATATTATTACTGATTTTAAATTCTAGTTAGGCGGTACTTTTCACAAACGAAATATTCAGAACTAATTATTTAATTTTTAGTGTTCATTTAGGAACACCATACAACCTACAACATTACAATACACAGTTTAACTTGAGTAGTAATCCGTGTATGGAATGAAACCCATACATAGGCAAGAGATGATAAAGTAAACCATTGTTACTAATATTGTACCTAAGCCATTACTAAAAATTAGGCTTCGTATACCAAAGTTGCTTTGTTCTCTATCGATCTCATCTACTATTCAAAGTATGAAGTGTCTATATGGACGCATAGGATTTTTAAATAGGACAACATTATTTACAAAGTTTCTTATGTTTATTTTTTTTTTACATAAACTGTAGCTTTCTAAAGAGCTTTCAAGTAAATTTGTAATCTGAGTCGTTGTGTATCGAATTAACAGGACTTCAAGCTCACGAGTTGCTATCTTATCGAGTGTTCGCCGATGATAAGGCATGATAAGGTGATAAGGGGTGATAAGACGGCTCACCCTTTGTTGATACATCAAGTATTTTCCTATCGATCGATTTGTATCACCTGTACTGATCAGCTGTCTGTTTTCAATTTGATTTCCGAGAACATGTTTTTGAAAAAGTAAACAATGAAATGGACTAAAGGTGCGCGTACGCACACTTCAGATTCAATGTTTTCAATATTTTGCTAATTTGATTTTGAAATGATTGTTAAATAAAATATTTCTATTAAATATTGCAGGCTACGTAGGAATGGTTAATGGTTTTCAGTGTTTTATTTATTTATCTGAAAAAAATGTTGTCAAAAAGCGGTCTGACCCGACCAAATCTACAATACTAATAGGCACTGGAAAGTGCTGAATAAATGTCAAGTCTCAAAAGATTAAAAAAAAATCTAAAAAATGTTGTTGTTAGTTAATCAAAAGTTTTGTTCGATTCGATTAGTGTAATGTTTATGAATTTTATAGTGAACTATTACTATATCTCAGTAATTTTGAGTCTAAATAAATTAATAGTTACTTAGACGTAGACTTGAAGTTGTAGTACCTGCTAACTTTCCGAACTATTATACGTTTTTTTTTCTTTATTATAATCGGTTTATAATATAGGAAGGTAAAGTATTCAAACAAAGACCCTTTGTTGTGATGAAGAATTTAATTTTAAGTTATACGTACCTATTATTTTCATTGTAATGTCCAAACATTATTAACCAATTTAATATTTAATGTTACTGCACAACTCACATTTAATATTAACGTTAATATAATTTTATTGATATTTAAAAAAAATGTATTTAATTGATAATTATTTTTCATAGTAATTACCGATTGTTATGATAATGAACGAGTTATAATGATTTAGTGCCCCGTGAACAAACGCGATCCCGAGCTACGTAGCATACGGGTGTCTACGCCGCGGTTATCGTAACGACTGCTACGCGCTACGGGCTACGAGCTACGCGCGAACATATCGATAATTTTTCCTCGATTTATTGTCCTCTACGCAACTATTAAATTATCAATGGTAAGTGAAGGTATAGTGTCCTAGTTTGTATTATCTAATGATCGTTCATTTTTAATTTCTTTGTTTGAATTACATTATAATTACGTATGACTCGAAAATATGACGACTAAGTACTTTTGTGTCAAAATATTTTTTCATAACTTCTGTATACGGATATATGTATTTATTTATGACCTATTAAATTAATTGCATCAGATACGAAACTTTCTAAAATACACATTCGGTAATTACGGTGGAATTAAAATGTAATTTCGTAAACCCTTCTTACTACGTACTACGACTGTATACCTTTATACATTGTACATTACATCATAAAGTTGGTCTGCTATAATAAAATACAGCAGCGACGTAAAGTTTAGTATAAAGTGCGTTGTTCGTCGTAAGTCGGATATGGTCGGTGAGGCTCGGGTCGGTGAGGGGTGAGGGGGGCACGGAGGCTGGCACAACGCCAGCCGACAAGGTGAAGTGGCGGCGCCAGTGAAAGTCCTCGCCCTCAGAACATCTCGTACCCTCCCGACATCTCACAGCCCTATGTAGGCATAGCTAGCTGTACGATTTAGCTATAGCCTATAGACGAGAGACAATGACTCACGATGAAGTATAGCATCGAATATGATGAGATTTAAGGGGAATAACAGATTCGAACTGGAATTTACGAATGGAAGTATGGAAAATCTTCTTACGACTCTGAATAAATATCGAGCTTAATAGATGGTGATGATTGGAATGTAATGAAATCTCTGGAAGTATATATTTTCTGAAGTAAGTCCGAAGTAGGATAACATTTTCGAAAACCGATGAAAAGCTCTTAAAATTGAAGAAAGTGTCCTATATCTTATGTAAAGGAAGTTGAGTGAGAACTCGAAAAATAATTCTCCATTGAAGTTAGTCTTTATCCTCCCATATGGATGGCGGACGAAAGGCTACGTCATGATAACGTAACATGAGATGAGATGAAGTAACCAGACTCGAAGAACCGAAGAAATATCTTAATATTACAACATCAAGGATAAACGACATCAAATCTGAATTGTAATTACTTGCAATGGCATGTCAATTTAATTTGAATAAGAGTTTAATAGTAAATTCATGATGTGGACGGAATAAATTAGTAACCAATTCAGCCATTGTCTATTTTGTAATTAAAATTCAGATAAAGTAGAACATTTAAAGCGGAGACAGTCTGCAGGACATGCGACACAAGAAGCGAAGTGACGGACAGTTACACTCAGTTCGATCACGGTTTACGATACAAGTTAGGCTTACTGATCAAATTTGATGACTTCAGATGATGATGTTGGTAATTTGAAAGAAGACAAAATAATTTGGAAACTTTTTATTCTTAGGCCGAATTGTTGAAGTTGAATTAAAATTTAATTGCTCTAAAGTCCTATCACTTCTCTCACGCCGGTAAATTTTCACTCTTAATTTATTCGCGTCACGGAAGCTAAGTGTCGGAGAAAGTTCGTTAAGAGCGCGCACATTTAATTTAAATCCCGAAATATTGTGTGTAGCTGAGGCTTGAATGCGTGGCGGTGCTTCATGCGACCTACCTTGTGTGCAGCAGGCAGCAGTCGGCACGGGAGCGGCACGGTTCACTCACTGCACGACTGACACTCGCGGAGCGCGCGCGATAGGTACGTTACGTGCAAACACCAAAAGCAAAATGGACATACCTGAGGGTGGCGGCTGGCACGGGGCGCGCTTGCTACTTGAATGAGCTCCCGGGCCGAGCGGCGCGCGCAGGGGGCGCGGCCAGCCCGCGTGGCTCCGGCCGCCCCCCCGCCCGCGCGCCCCGCCGCCCGCGCCTGCACCGCTCAGCTGAGCCCTGATTAGCCCCCGGCCGGGCTATTCAATTAAGGGTTGTTCGGTGCATCGCCGATGTAGCCCGGCCGGCCGGGCTCGCGTCCGATGCCGCCTTTGAGTGCTCTTCATTACGGCCTCTCTATCACCGTTATTCTTATTGGGCCCCCGGGCACCGCTACCCTAGCCGTCGGCCATAGCTCAAAATTTGAATTTCCCTGACAAAGTTACGATGCGCTTTAGAAAACTGATTGTATGCTAAATACTCATTTAGGTATCAATAATGGTAATACATGGCACCTAGGTAGCAAAAAGGAACGAAACAGTCTGAAAACATTCTGTAGTAAAGTATTGGGAGCAATGTAGGTACATTGTCCTTTGTTCTCATTTAGCGTATGTTATACAATCGGTTGCTCTAACTGGAATTGAGAATGAAGCAACAATATAAGCGGAGCGGCACCGAGGGGCACCGGCGACTCGTTACAAACTCCTCTGAGACTTGCCAACGACCATACCATCGCTTAATTACATATCCACGACAATTGAATAGAGTTGCGCGGTCCCGACGGAATACTCCGGACATATGTACGACAAACATAGATACAATATACTAATTGCCAATTATAACATAGCCGAAACGATATAATTACTCAACTTTGTACTGCAAACAAAACAGCTTCATCATCAAATAATTTTCAGCTAAATAGAGCACCCACAAAAGTATTGTAGGTACCAAGGACTTGAACTTAGGAATGTGAGTTTTGCTATGTTATCTTCCCTCGCAGTAATTGATTTATTTTCTTTCATTTTACCTTTTTACAAGGACCATTCAGATATAAACTTAGATGGCAATGAAAACTTGTAATGGTGTGGAAATGCTCGTTAAAAATTAGACAGCTTAAAATTATGCATATCTGTACTAATATCTACACATATAAAAGAAAGTCGTGTTAGTTACTCCACTTATAACTTAAGAACGGCTGAACCGATTTAGCTGTAAATTGGCAGTTTAGAGCCAGGAGAAGGACATAGGATAAAAATTTTGTCACCATCCGGCTACGGGAAGCAGTTATCTCGGGACGCGGGTCAAATCGCGGGCGGAAAGCTAGTATTATTATAAAGCAAAAGAGTTTTTTTTTGCTTGAACGCGCTAATCTCGAGAATTACTGGTCCGATTTGTAAAATTCTTTCCGTGTTAGATAGCCCGTTTATCGACGAAGGCTACTTTTTATCCGGGTCCGTGCGTCCCACCGGATGCGGGTGAACCCGCTGGCAGAAGCTAGTTATAATCAAAAGGATTCAAGACCCAAACTCTTGTTGTTGCTCTTGTTAAGCCAATAAACATCGTTTGCAAGTCTCGGGTTCGGTTTCCGCACCGAGTAGTAGTTACGTAGTGGAAACATTAGGGTGCGTCCACATCTGGCGAATGCGCCGCGAATGCGCAGCACGCGAGCCGATCGCGAGCTGTCCGCGAGCTGCGCGCGTGCATTTTTGTTCGTGCGCCGCTTCTGCGCCGCTCGCGCGCAGTTCGCGCGCGACCTAAGCGCCGCTCGCGCGCAGTTCGCGCGCGACCTAAGCGCCGCACGCGATCAGCGCGCAGGCGGCGCGAACCACGCGCGGCGAACGAATGATTATCCCTATGACAGTTCGTTAGTGCTTAACATTGCAGTGACGTCCTGCCACAACAAATCCTTTACAGGCCCATAAAAAATTCGAAAAAATCATAATCCCCACCACCCAAAGGTAGACTGGGAGAAAACGCCTAAGGCGTTAAGTCCGCCATTGTACTATTTGTGCTAAAAGTGTTATAAATAAATAAATAAATAAAATTGTGTACCTACATTTTTAAATTTAAAAATAATATTAACTAATTATTACGTAATGTTCGGAAATAATGGAAAAAAAACTCAATGCAAATGTACATGGTACGTGCTGTGTAGGAATCTCCAGTGGCCAAGAATCGTAATGTCAAACTTAATTTATTTTCAACTGAAATTGGTAGCCTAAAATGCGTTTCCTTTTTAGCAATCTTAAAACTAACCATGTGTAGTAGATTTTCATATAATTCTGGTGACAATTTTAAAAAATTTGCATAGTGTCCACTTAATTGATGGCTTTTCAACTCCGCTGCTATATTCTGTTTTCTTTTAAAAATAGGATTTTGCCACCAACGCCGTTGTCTCTTTTTTTTCTTTTTTATCAGTAATATAATAGCTAATGATGCAGCAATTATATTAAAAACACTAGTGTCGTCTGACATCTTCGATAGTACTGAGCCATTAAACGGAACAGTAAGCGCTAGAACTGAGTGCGCGCAGATCGCGCGCTGCTCGCGCGCAGATCGCGCGCTGCTCGCGCGCCGCTCGCGCGCCGCTCGCGCGCCGCTCGCGCGCTCTATACGAGCCTTGCGTGAGTTGCGCTAAAGAGGCGCACCGAACTATTGCAGTGACTGCACGCGCGCAGCTCGCGGACAGCTCGCGATCGGCTCGCGTGCTGCGCATTCGCGGCGCATTCGCCAGATGTGGACGCACCCTTACAGTTCTCACTTGCGGATTTTACGGCGCTTATCGCGCGTATACCACCGATTAAAAAATTATATTCCGAGTGAAAAACTCTATTGCGCGGTCTAAGCCGCGCGCGCCCCGCGGCTCCTTAGCTGTCTATTGTTTTCTGTCGTTGGTATACGCGTGACGCGGCTCCTATAAACCGAGCGTTGTCGTTCGGAATGTAGGGCTTTGCGGAGAGTCTGAAAACGCTCTTAGGACAAAAAATGTTAATTCGGTTGTTGGCCATAAGCTGGTCCCCACTCCAGATTAAAATTCGAGATGGGTTTATTCAAAGATTTTGGTGTGTCCTGGCTAACAAGCCTGATGTGCCACATGATGAAAACTCCGTGAAAGCTCAAAAACAGCTTAAATATTTTGATTCAGCTAACGACGTGGACGTATAACGCTGACCTTGTGCTGGTAGTTTCAAATGGTTTATAACCAAGAGCCTCGATTAAACCCAAAAAACAATTTATCTCCTTGCGAACTTGATCACCCGTTTGGATACTATTTGTGTATTTTCAAATAATTCAACAACCCAGGGCCGACTATCCTGGTGCCGCATAACGAGGAAATGCTATCTCCAATAATAGAAATAGTATACGGTGGTAGAAGCAAAATATTTTTGGCCTTACTACAAAAACTTAACTACCTGTTTTACACTTGTCTAAAAAAATTGTGGCTGCAGAATGAAACATATGTCAACGTCATAATTTGACATTTTTTTAGACAAGTCTTAAACTGACGTTTAAAAGATTTTGTGGTAAGACGGTTTATGTTTTGTTTCATTATTTAAAGAATTATGCCTATTTAAAACTGTTTTGTGTTGTGTTTGTTGTATTTAAAACGCTTATTTAAACGAGTGAAAAGTTGACGAAAATACAACATAGAATTAACTTTTTTACTATGGATTTAATTATACAGAAACAAAAATGGTGCAAAAGTATAACTCTTTTGTGCCCGATGCCCGATTGTACTTAATTCCGGTAGATTCTTGACATGATTTCAGTGACTGTGGGATATAAGCAATAAGCTAATACACATTAGAACTTTATTGGTTATCAGGCCAGGGTTCATACAAAATTGCCTATCATCCTTTAAAGGAAAACAGTAAAGTTATACCAAAGTGTAGCAAGACGTAGTGAAGTTTGATAAGTAAAATAATTTCAAATTCATTTAAGGTACTTGAATGCGAAATGTCTATTTTACGGAAACGATACAAGCTACCTACTTCAAAAAGGTTCATAAAAATTGTAGCATCAATTAAATAACATAAAACGTTATTTATGAAAAGGGACATTTTATTACGGTTCCTTAATACCTTTTTATTTCATCTCCTGTCTGTCGTGATTAATTCCGGCTGCCGGTCCAACGATTTAATATAAGGGTCATTTTATAAGAATAATTTCATTTCAAACGCAGTAATGAAAGCTTTTTCGAGATGGTATGAAAGCAAAAATTACGAGTAATTGAACCAGTTTCTCTTAAATAGCCATTTCCCCGCGGATTCACCCGCGTCTCCAGGGAACAACATCCCTGTCACGGATAAAAGGCATATATATAACTGTCTCTTAGATGCTATCTCCATTCAATATTTCATTTTCATTGATAAATCCATTTTACTTTGAACGTATAATGAACCTGTTATTCAGTTTACCACCAATATTGTGGATACGAGTGACGAGTATATCTGAACTAATCTTAAAAAGTTTGTGTTTGTTTCTTAGCTTCAACTGCTAATCTTAGAATTAAAATCTGTAATGGTTTACAAAGCTTTAGCAAGGGCATTAGAAATTCATATAAACTTTTACCTACGACTTCGTCCATGTGTATATTTTGTAAATAATAAAAAACATAGAAAGTTCCTTTTATTCCCCCTTTTTTACATCATAAGTATTGAATTTCGAATAAATCTATCCTAGCGTCGCTGTCTTTTCCTTATAGAAAACACATTATTTGTAACTCCTAGCATTCTTGGAGATCGAACTATCAGTTCAGTTGGCCAAACAAAAATAGGAATCAAACTTTTGTAGTAAATATTTAGGTCAGTACTTCAAGAGTTCTTTTTTTAATTTAAATAAAAAAAATGAATTAGCCGTTGTTATCACTATATCTGCATAACAAAAAGTAACAGATTTGTGAATGCCCCACAATATCATTTGAGGGCCCGTTTCAAAAACAATGCCTTGATTTATTACAATAATCAAATCCTAGCCGATTGTCTTTTATACAAAGTGTGTCATACCTAATCACATTAAATTAAATACGTTAATATAATGGTTAATATATGTCGATTTTAACAAAGAAAAAATAAAAATGCGCAAAAATATTAAAAAAAATTGTTTTCAAACAAAGTAAATAGAAAAAAACATGCGAAAATTAGAACACCATATAAGAATCAGTCATTACCATTAAAAACAACGCAAATTCTCCCTTGAAAATTGACAGCTGTCAACTTTTCAAAACTTCAATATTCCTAACTTTATCTCTGCTTTACACGTGATGTTGTAAATTATGAAAACGAAAAATGACTCGTGCGGCCAAACCACTGAATGGATTAGATATATTTTTTTAATTCGCCATAGAATATCATAAAGTATATGTGATAGGATTTTCTGTGATTAGGTACGACACACCCGATATAAGGAGATCAGCCAGCTGTGCAGGACATATTATAGTGCCAAGCATTTGCGCAGACACAGGTGCACTCTTTATTCCTTCGTTCTCATAACCTGATGCGACGGTAATCCGACACTACCGGAAATATGTAGATCAGGCGCAGGACCGACATTAACGTGTTTTCGGATGTACGCGTGTATCAATCACCAACTTTCCGACTCCAGGCTGCTTTGTGAAAGTTTCTAAAACCCATAAAGCGATACCGGCCCGTTCCGGGAATCGAACCCGCGACCAACAAAGCAGTTGAAATTTTATTTATCGTATGTATTGGTGAAAGTTTTAAAATGGCAACATCGATTCGAAGCCTGAAGGGAAATTATAAACATATTACTCAGTGGGTGAGTCGACACGTGAAGTGTAAGTTCTAATTGTTATATTTCTAAATGTGCTTATAATGGCCCGTTAATTATTTGCTGATAATCAAGTGTGCAAGATCCAGAGTTTCAATAACTTTGACATAAATGACAAAACTCCGTTAAAATGAAAAACCATCGTTAACACTGTAGGTATTAACAATTACATAATTCCTGTAGCAGGTATCTTAACTGCTGTAATATAGTCACTAATTGCCTATCCCTGATATATCTACGAGTAAACAGTGAACTGAAAGAATACGTCTCAAACGAATATCGAATGCAAAAGCAATGATGCACCCCGCTACAGACTTAGATCTTAGCAATAATTTACGAGTGCGATGCGACCATGTGCCGTATCGATTCGTTCCGAAATAGTTGCTGATGCGGCATAGAGTGCCGACTGCTATTATAGTTTCTATTCCGGACTGTTTTACTTACTGAAACTACTCAGCTACTTGGAATTTTGTCTAATTATTTTTCTTTATTCATACTTCTATACTACATTTCTTTGTTTGTACTGTAAGAAAATACTGAAAAGATTTGAAAAAACCTTTCACTGTTGGGAAACTACACTATCCCCGGGTGACATAGGCTATATTTTATCCAGGTACGCGAATACGGGACAAGGGCAAAACCCTGCTAACGCCAGTTATTCATATTTTAGAACTCATAAATCTAACTCTATTAAAATTGCTATCCGTATCTTATATCCATAAACAACTTATCTATACTAATATTATAAAGCTAAAGAGTTTGTTTGTTTGTTTGTTTGTTTGAACGCGCTAATCTCAGGAACTACTGGTCCGATTTGAAAAATTCTTTCAGTGTTAGATAGCCCATTTATCGAGGAAGGCTATAGGCTACTTTTTATCCCGGTACGGGAAGTAGTTCCCACGGGATGCGGGTGAAACCGCTGGCAGCTAGTAATAGTAGGTCTGTAGTCATAATAAAAAAGTGTAAATCGTTGCAGATGTTTTATATTATACCGTCTATCTAGGTACTAATGTAGTTTCAATTCCGGACTCTTTTGCTTATTGAAACAATACGACTTGGAATATTGTCTAATTATTTCTTGATTTTCTTCATCGCTTTCATTTTAGCATTTTTTTCTAATACTATTCGTCACTAATAGTTTTTATTTTGATTATTTGCTGTTCGGAAACCTTTTTTATACCTGTATTTTGACTGTTTGACTGTATTTTGATATTTTTCCTTTCGACATTTAAGATATTTTGTTTGTTATAATGATACGACCCGTTCTTGCGATCGTATATATATCTTCTCTTTTTCTATCTACAACTGCCTATGAAAATGAAGAGAGACTACGAGGTTAATAGATGCCTAAAATTTAATTTCAACAGCAATAACACCGACATATATGCCGTGACCACATTATCATTCGTGGGCAAAATGCAAGAGAAGTGGAGCGCAGTAACGACTGCAGAAGTCAGTAAACAGACCATTAGGGTGCCTCGGCACTGTTCTTAATTGACACTGTTCAGCTAGTGTAGAACAATGGTATTTGCGCTTACACATAACGTAAGTTTCAGGACAGTTTGGTCGGTAGTATACTATGAAGTTAGTATTAGCAACAGTTACCTTCATATTCAGTTTATCTTGATGTAAATCAAGGTATAATGTTTATTATATTAAAGAGGCAATAATGATTAATTGACAATTCTTGCGAATCACTCTCCGTGGTTTGACACAAATAAAAACAAAGAAAAGCGAAATACAAGACAGACACCTACACATTCATCCAAACATTCACGTTTATAATTTTAAGCTGATGACTGAACAATTTTTCCTAAATAATTTAAATCCTTTTTTACTATACTGCTGAGTTAAGTGAGAATATGTTAACCGACGCTGGGTGGTGATAAATGGTTTCAGTACACTTTTCTTCTATCAGATTTAATTTATTCTCACCCCCGAAGATGGTAACACGTGCTTGAATTACATTACTCAGTATCTACGTGAGGTTATTACTCCTGAGAACTCTGTTAATCTATGCAGCTTACAGTCAAGTAAATTCCTAGTCTAGTTGTATGTCCCAATTTATTTCGACTTTTGAAACTCTAATCGTCGTTTGTTTTTATTTTTGATTTTTTTCCTTCTCATAGAGAGAACTACGGCGTATTTCTTGTGTCTCGCTCGGAATATTATTTAGTGAAACGTGTTAGTGAGACGTAATATACGTATATTTAAGAAAAGCCAGTCAGGTAAGTACCTGGCTAGCTTTTAAGCGTGTCAGAGTCAGACCAGAAATAGTACCTTCAGTTTCCGTAGAAATACGTCGAACGCCTGATCTGACAAATTTATCTAAATTGTCATCCTCCGAGCCTTTTTTTTCCCAACTATGTTGGGGTCGGCTTCCAGTCTTATAAAAAAAAACGGTAAAAAAACCGGTCTTTTTTCCTGATATTTCTGATATTGAGAATTTTGTTGACAGCTCTTTATATAGTTTTCCTTTAAAGTGATTATTGAAACAATTGTGAACCGCTTTTCACTTGGCACTACCCTTACCAAAAAAAACGAGCTTTAAATGTTAAGAACTCACAACAGATACGTTAGTCAAAAGTCAATTGGTTGAAGGTTACTTCAAAATTGAGTTCAAAGAATTATTATATTAAACTATACATACAACCTTAAACTAATTTACTAAAAATAAAATACTATAAGTAAACAAAAATGAAAACCTATATCAGAGAATCCACCGTAACACACATATGTATATACATTGCAAGTTAAATAAAAGCTTTTCATAATAATTTTTCGAAAGTCGGTTAAAAAGCCTTCCGGTTTCCTTGTGTGAGTACCTATTTCTTATTTCTATCAAGTAATAACGAAAGGTTTTAATTACAGTGCAGTGTTCTATTAAAAGTTCGGAACATTATGTTCTGAATATTCTGTTCTGAATTTTCTATTTATCGATGACCTACAGAAGGTTTCTTGCAAGTTAATAAAAAAATTGTTCGGATGCAAGAACTACAACAGCTAACAGTAGAATACTGGCTTCCATTCTTGCTTTCACCCGCATTATCTACTTTCCGTACATAGATAAAAAATAACCTTTATGTTATTCTAGTATATCGGGTGTGTCGTTCACAATCACATTAAATGAAATGCGTTAATATACTGGTTAGTATATGTCGATTAACACAAAGAAAAAAGAAAAATACGTAAAAATAAAAAAAAGAATTTTTCAAACAAAGTAAATAGAATAAAAATGTGCGAAAATTAGAACACAATTTAAAAGTCAATCATTATAAACAACTGAAATTCTACCTTGAAAACTGACAGCTGTCAACTGATCAAAACATTCGATACTCCTAACTTTATACATGATGATGTATGTTTAGCTTTACACATGATGTTGTAAATTATAAAAACGAAAAATGACTCCTGTGGTTAAACCACTGAATGGATTAGGTTATTTTTTTTACAATTCGCCATACAATATGATAAAGTATATGTGATAAGATTTAATGTGATTGTGAACGACACACCCTGTATAAGCTATATTACTGTCAAGTTTCATCAAAACTTATTCAATAGTTTTTAGGTAAAAGAAGAACTAACATCCATACACTGCGCAGGACATTATTAAATTGTACAAGCGTTTGCGCAAACGCAGCCAAACGGCAAAATAACTCAACCGAAGAGTGATCAGGCGCAAAACCGACAGTCTTAACTATTCTCCAAGGCACGAGTTATAAAAGCCAACTTACAGGCTCCGGAGAAGCTTCTATGTGTATTTTTCTTAATAAAACTCATAAATCGATTTCGGCCCGCCTCAGGATTGAACCCGAGACCCCTTTTTTTTTTTTTTAGCGACGTAAAATCATCAAATGACCCCTCCCGCTGTGGGTTAGCAGCGGTGAGGGAGTGTCAGACTCTTACTGACTAAAATCGTCGTGTTCCGTCATAGGCCTTTTATGTACCAGGGCCGCGGTATCTCTTTCGAACAACCCGCAGCCCCGGCAGGCCTTGGCCCTGCTGGGCCCCGCTGGGGTTGCTGACATCTCTTTGAGGAGCGCGTGGAACAACGCGCGCCGTCGACACGGGTCTGTCGTCTAGAAAGACAGAGGGACGATGAGCCACCCGAACTCACCGCCCACAGACCCACGCCTACGGTGGCTGGGAGTCATCTCGCGACACCCGGCGCCCATGGTGTCTACCTGGTCCAGCGCGGCGGCCGGGATGAGAGGTGCGAACTCTCTGGCGTTCCGCCTCCTCCTTCTCGAGCATGACCGCTTCGCAGAAGGAGGCGACGGCATCCCATTCCCTCTCGCCCCGGACCATGGCCTGAACCAAGGCCGGACGCGAGAGGTCGCCGCCGCCCAAAGCCTCGACGAGGACCCGGCGGTGCCCCTCCCATGCGGGGCACACCTGGACTGTGTGGTCCACCGTGTCCTCGGGGCTGTCCGCACAATGGTGACACCCGGGCGCCTCCTCACGACCGATGCGGTGCAGGTACCTCCCGAAACAACCGTGTCCGGTGAGGACCTGCGTCATGCGGTACGTGAGGGCGCCGTGACTCCTCCCGAGCCACTCCTCAAAGAGGGGACTTACCGCCACGATGGTGGACCCGAGACCCCTTTTTTTTTTTTTTTTTTTTAGCGACGTAAAATCATCAAATGACCCCTCCCGCTGTGGGTTAGCAGCGGTGAGGGAGTGTCAGACTCTTACTGACTAAAATCGTCGTGTTCCGTCATAGGCCTTTTATGTACCAGGGCCGCGGTATCTCTTTCGAACAACCCGCAGCCCCGGCAGGCCTTGGCCCTGCTGGGCCCCGCTGGGGTTGCTGACATCTCTTTGAGGAGCGCGTGGAACAACACGCGCCGTCGACACGGGTCTGTCGTCTAGAAAGACAGAGGGACGATGAGCCACCCGAACTCACCGCCCACAGACCCACGCCTACGGTGGCCGGGAGTCATCTCGCGACACCCGGCGCCCATGGTGTCTACCTGGTCCAGCGCGGCGGCCGGGATGAGAGGTGCGAACTCTCTGGCGTTCCGCCTCCTCCTTCTCGAGCATGATTGCTTCGCAGAAGGAGGCGACGGCATCCCATTCCCTCTCGCCCCGGACCATGGCCTGAACCAAGGCCGGACGCGAGAGGTCGCCGCCGCCCAAAGCCTCGACGAGGACCCGGCGGTGCCCCTCCCATGCGGGGCACACCTGGACTGTGTGGTCCACCGTGTCCTCGGGGCTGTCCGCACAATGGTGACACCCGGGCGCCTCCTCACGACCGATGCGGTGCAGGTACCTCCCGAAACAACCGTGTCCGGTGAGGACCTGCGTCATGCGGTACGTGAGGGCGCCGTGACTCCTCCCGAGCCACTCCTCAAAGAGGGGACTTACCGCCACGATGGTGGACCCGAGACCCCTTGCGCGGCAATTAGTTACTCAACAGTATTCTGAGCGCATCTTGACTCTCATTCTGTTTTCCTTACTTTTGTAACATGCTGGGTTACTAACCCGATTAAAATGATTGATGTTATTCTTTTGTTACCAGATTTAAGAAGTATAAGTTTTTGCAAGTGAATTCATTTTCATAAGTGGTGCTTGCAATTTTGGATTGCCAACTTAAACAATGTGCCTATAGGTACACAACCGGTGAGACTTGGTTAGTTAGTTAAGTTATTAATTACAATTGACCCATAGTATATCCAAATATGTAGTTGCTCCTCATTCGATCTTATACCTATTGTGCGGCAAATCTATACTTCTATACTATCTAAGCTAATTTAATAAAAAAAAAAACCTTATAAAAAAGCTTTTATTTAACGCTTTAAAAAGAAGAAAATATTTTTTAAGACGTCACAATATTTCGTGTTACTCTCAATCATCACTTAAATTTCATACCGATATTGTAGAAGTGCATTAAAAATAACTGCTACGCCATCTTGGATGGGCCGCCATATTGGATTCAGAATAATTCTAAATTATTTTTCAAGCTGCTTTTAATAAGCCCTTTCATTTGATGCAAATATTGTGGAAGTGCGTTAAAAATAATTACACAGCCATTTTGGATTTAGAATAACGTCAAATTATTTTTCAAGTACCCTTTCATTTGATAGTATAGATTTGATATTATAGTCTTGTTTGTACCCTAAGATGTCCGACACTGTTGGGAAGCTACATACATACGGCTAGTTCTTTATATTTCGGAACATGTTGATCTACCCCCATAAAAATTGCTAACTATATCTTATAGTCATAAATAACTCAAACTTTTAAGCCATTTGAAGTGTAATAATAAAAAAGTATATGTTATAAATAGGTCTATATAAAAATAACTTTCCAATTTATTTATGGAATGAGTAAAACACAATTCAAAAAACTTATATTTTATTTATTTTCTAAAAGAATATGATACAAATAGGCAATTGCTCAAAGAAAAACTATCGTATAAAATTCTAATCATTTTTCAGAATTCTTGTATTGGTTATATCTTGATTTTTTCCTTCAGTATCCGGTGCAGCATCCATTCATCAGAACATCAACTATGTAGGCATATAATATACAAAAATCTTTCCCTCTTTACCTCATAGTGAGATATAAATGCAGGAGAATTTCAGTATCTCGCCGACAATGCGATAAATTACGGCCCCCATCTTCCTAATGAGAAAAATTAGCGTCCAATTATATAATTATGTGCGAACAGCCCCCGGTGCAGCTCACTGGGTAGAAACACTAAAACGAACATTAACGACTACTTTTAATGTTAATTACTGTTACTTCCCCACGTTTTTGCTGTGTCGTCTGCATTTTTAAGAAACAAAACTTCTTTAAGAGCTGGTTAGTTATTTTTTTATACGGGGTATAGTTATCTTAAAATAAAAAAATAATTAGGTATATACATCACAATAAAGTATTTTATTAATTAAAACTAGACTTATCCTAACTTACACAATAATAAGAATTAAAATTATATTTATTTATTCTACAACTAAACTATCTTTAAAAAATCAAAAACCCAAACTATCTTAATTAAAAGCAATCAAACTATGAAGCATATTTTCACCGACTCAGTTCAATCACAAACACAATATTAAATATTAAGCTAAGTTTTAAATCGTATTTTGTGAGGCAGTGGGTCCAAGCGATCGTTGCACAAATACCCCGGCGATGTATTCTTAGGTAACAGTGGGCTGGAACAGTGCCAATGTTTGCCAACAACCGTCTTAACATTTCTCGATAACTACATTCATAGCAAGTCGAGCGAATAAAGGAAGTTTCCACCAACCTGCACAAGAAATTCCGGCGGCTGCTCTCAACACGAAGCGCGACGACTCGTAAACTCATTCGAATCGAATTTCCACATTGGAAAGCTTCTACCAAGGCCGGAAACTAGCGGCAAACGAAATGCCTAAAAGCGGCAGAAATCGCGAGCACCGGTCGCCGATGCAATCCCTGAGGTGACTGCTTCCGATGCAGTTACAGTTGGCTGCGGACGGGTTTAACGAGTGTTTCCCGGCCCGCTGCCCGGGCCGCCGCACCTCGCATCCTCGCTGTCACTCTACTATATTGTATGCCGAAATGAAAAGCTACGCCACTGACGTCGGCCGCTCGCTCGACATTGGACCTTCCGACTGTGACAATAAGGTCGGATATGGTTGGCGGAACGTAGTTGCAAGGTTGTGCCGTGTGCATACAAGCGTGTAATGTTGTCGGTGTAGGGCGCTCCAGCCAGGTGAGGCTGCGGCGCAGTGTGCGTGCTGCGCGTGTGTGCGTGCGACAGGTGAATTAGTGGCACGGCCTGGCTTCCCGGGCGGCGGTCCCGGGCGAGCTGCGTCGCCATGGCGACAGCCGGAATCTAATATACAGATAGATGTGAGCAAATAAAACCAAAATATAGGATGCTCGCTACTGACGACATACACAACTTTTAATTATAATGTTCTACACAGTTCTGTTGGTGTTTTATTATATTTTCCAGCGAAACGTAGACCGTGTACGGGGTGGAGCATATTCTGATGTATTTTTTTCATTCTTTTACATGAAGGATTTTGATGTTCTACATTTATGCAAATGTATGCCATTGCGGTGAAGCTGTCGACAGCCTCGGGCACCATGGTCTGTCGTGCTGCAGAAGTGCTGGTCGTATTGCACGGCATGCCAGCATTAACGACATTATCCGTCGTGCTCTTTCCACCGCCGGCGTACCAGCCGTGTTAGAGCCTAATGGACTGGTGCGTGACGATGGAAAGAGGCCAGATGGCATGACGTTGTTGCCATGGAAGATGGGTAGGCCCTTGGTGTGGGACGCAACATGCGTCGACACTCTGGCGCCATCACATCTTCCTAGCACGGCATGCTGTGCTGGGGCGGCTGCAGCTTCTGCAGAGACCACCAAGCGGCGCAAATATAATACCCTTATTGGAAATTATAGTTTTGAGCCGTTTGGGGTCGAAACGCTCGGACCGTGGGGCCCGAGTTCGCGGTTACTTTACAAGGACATCGCGAAAAGGCTTGTCGACGCTTCGCGTGACCAGAGGGCTGGCTTATTCTTTGGACAAAGAATTAGCATTGCCATTCAACGTGGCAATGCAGCCAGTCTTCTGGGCACGTTTCCGGAGGACAGTGATCCGGAGGAATACTTCGACGCCTGATCGATGCCCTTTTATATTATGTTTTATGTTTATATATATTTTGTATATAGTATTTTATTTTTAGTTTTGTATAAAGATAAGTAGTTTAAGTTTGTATAGATGTATAGTGTGTACATTGTATAAAGTTGTTTACAAAATAAAATTAAATAAAAATACAAGAAAGAACATTCCATTTTAAATATGTTATGTTTATTAGGAGCTGATGGCTAGGTAGCCGTCGCATGGGTCGAACGATCATATGTGGATGGGTTACCTTCTATATCATAACATAGTCAGAAGCCAGAAAGTCTGACAACTAGTCAACTAAGGTTTTAAATGCATTATTTTTCGAAATAGTGATCTCTATTCAGAGTGAATTAAAAATTAAAAATTCTGATTAACCCCGGCAACTATAGCTGCACAGCTTCATGTAGTACATTTCCACATAAATCCGTAGAGAAACTAAAACATGGCGTAGGAGCTCTGAAGCAATAAATTAAACGTAATAAGCAACGTGCTGTATCTCGCGGCCGCGTCACTCGTAGCACGTAGCGCGTAGCTCGTAGCAGCCTCTGTACCCACCGTAATTACATTTTATTTGCACTACTACATTAAAAAGGTTCGTCGAGACTGCCGTAGTAATATGAATATGGACCGAGGTTTATCATGTTAACGAACTTCTCAACTTAAAATTTCGTAGCTTTCGTAGCAATGGTGCTACGAGCGCTACGAATCATAGCTACGACTTATTGGTTATGTAAAATTGAATAAAATGAATAATCGTTGTGTTTCAACACATAAAACATTTTCAAACGGGGAAAACATAGGTACAACGACTTGCAATAACAATGGCTCATGAAAGTTTTAAGCTTTTCAAAATCACATACAAGTGCAAACTTTGTGTTTGGAAACATCGCAGACAGTCTAGTGTCAGATTATCTTCGCTGGAGTGTTTCGAATGCTGTGTGAAGTATGCTTAATGTTCGGGGGTAGCATTCCCGTGCTCCCCACTGCATCGCGCTCACGGGGGAAGAATATAAGCCGATTATTAACAGACGGCGGTCGTGTCCTTAATAAAGAGACGAGATTTTATAAATGAAGAGCACCATTTCAATAGCGGATCGTAATTCCATTTATATTTCAGTTATTTATTTATTGTAAGTACCCGGAAAAACGTGAAAAGCTTCGATCCAATTTGTGTTTATACTTAATGGTTAGAGGAAAATGGAAAATACTCGGCGGAGTTAAAAACTCCTTGGTCATTATGGAGTCAAAGTAAATATAGAACTTTCAATGTAGGAACGAAGTGGAGTGGCTTGTTATGCTGCAAAAATTCTTTATTATTCAATGAGTCCTAAAAAGGTTTAGTTTTTACTGGGAACTTGGATTTCTTTACTTCCTTGTTCAGTTTATTTGTCGAAATTGTTCTTTCAGCAATCTTCGATGTCACACAATTTTGCACTGAAACAAAGGCTTTGTTCAATGGCCCCTGTGAAGAAGTACTGCTACAATAGTATTTAAGATAACCCATGGTTAAACACCGTAGTGACAATAAACATAAAAGGCAATATAGTATGTTTTCTAAGAACAGTCGAATAAAAAGACCTCAGGGTCCTTGTCCTAAGCGCTCGCACTATTTATCTTCCGATACATCTATGTCTCGTCAGGAGTAATCCCATTAGGCCGGACCTCCAGCCCGAGCACGGTATCCTATTGATGGAGCTCTTCTTCATGCTTCAATAAATTACCAACAATGAGCTTACAATAGGTATTTACTATAACATTGTGTATTTTAAAAATGGACTTATTTTCCTTGGAATATATAACTGCAAGGTATGTTACCAACTTTAGAAGCAATACCTTACAAGTTCCAAGGTACGATTTGAAGGTAACTGTCATAGGATCATGTATAAGTACCTAATTTAATGTAACTGGTTGAAAGAGAATTACTGTCTCCAAACGCGTAAAAAGTAACCTAACTACTGTTTAGGTACAAGACTACTTGTACCAAATTTCATTTCAATGAATTCAGTACTTTTGGTGTGAAAGCCCAAAGAAAGACCAGGATTACTTTTGCATTTATAACATAAAAATATAGTATATCATTGAACCACATTGACAGTCCGTTTCACAGACACAATAGGCCAAACTAGGCTTTATACTTACCTAATTCCTTGATCCAAATCTTGTGAAACTAAAATGATAACGCGATTTTGTTTCTAACAAAAATAGCCCATTAGGATGAAAATAATTCATACAAGTTTTCTTTATGAAAAAGTTATGTATTTCTAATTGCTCATTACAATTAGGTATCCTACTGAAAATAACTATATCAATCTATAATTAGGCATATCGAGCAATTATTCAATGATATTAAATTAAACTACTACGCAGAAACGAAATATACTACGCAGATCTTTGTATTCTATAAAGTGTAGGTAGCTAAGTTCTGACGTGGCGTACATATTTATGAATGACTAGCTTTCACCAGCTGTATCACCTGCTTTTTGAGGGGGCAAATTCCTGCATCCGAATAAAAAAAATCCTTCATGTTTATTCTTATACACATACATAATGTCACAAACTTTCGTCTTTATACTTAATATTAGTGTGATGTAATTCACAATGCAGCTTCAAACATGTTGAACAGAAAACTTTGCAGTCGGAGTGAGAAAAGGTCGCGTTATCTAATACAACATTTTCTTGCTCTCTGTCGTCGTCTTTTGAACTCTGAATATATTTTTGTGTTTTCCATAAATCCAATACAGAGCTCATCGCAAAAGTACTTGATCTACGGAGTAAGGCGCTCCACAAGCATCATTATCATCATCAGTCCCATAAGCCTCTCCAACAAAGGGCGCAGGCCGGAGAAATTTAATTTCCGTCACTTATCTACACAATCTCGCCGGCTGACGAACAGACTGGTTTTTCCTTTATTTTCGGATTACAATAGGATTTGCATATTGAAATGAAAGTGGTTGTTGTCTTGTTTTTTCAAATTGCTTTTTAATAAAGGATTTAAAACAAAGGTATGACGTTTCATGTTATCTAATAAAGGTTGTTTGGTCAGCTTCGGTGTCGTAGACCGTGAAATGCGTGTGTTCATCCGATAAACGCCAAAAGCTATCCGCCGCAGCGGTGTCGCAGCGTCACTGGCAACTAACCCCCCCGTCCCGCGCGCCCTACACCCCGCACTGACATCCGCCCGCCCTCCAACCTACGCGTTAAAAATAATAATTAGGTACGTCAAAAACCACTGGCAAAGTGTAAAAAGGACAAAGAATTTCGGGTCGGTCGGACCGTCTGCTCGGTAATTAGGGACCGACGTAACACAGTCTACAGAATTGTGCTGTTTTTAAATGGAAGTAGAATCTCGAATCTGGATTATCTAAAGTGCTGTTGTTGGCGAAAAATAAGCGCTCACGCCCCACATTTTGCAATACGGATTTTAGGATTGGAGGGGTTGGGGGTTGTTAAAATTCTGAATCCGCGTTATTGGTGTCAAATTGACTCGTTTGCTTACAAAGTAATGCAAAAACAAACGATACAAACGAACGATATCTAAATATATCTTGTTACCAGAATAGTATCGATATAGAACTACAGAAGCTCCAGCACTCAAAATATCGTGAACCATTCACCGCATCCTAATCGGATTTGAGCAATTAACAGGGTAGGTTATCATCGTACCGTCCCCCGCCGGAGCGCGAGTAGGTAATAATAAATTCTGTCTGTGCTACAAATCAGACGCAATTGAATTCGTCTCGACTGAAGTATGTTTAATTTTACACCCCACGGGTTTTGACGTTTGTGTAAATATTGGAAAAGGATCGTAATTAAATTATAAGTCGTTGAGTTTTGTATGTAGCTTCGAAATAAGGAGTGCACTTTTAGGAAAAAGGAATTTATTTCCTTTTAAAAGAACGACTCTTCAAAGGAAAGCTAAGTCCTTTTCCATTAAAGTATCTACTGTGTTATGTTTTGTTAGTAGGCAAAATCTAAAGTACCAGTAAACTACTCGCAATCTGAATGCGATAATCAACAATTTCTTCAATCAAGCTTATATAATAAATCTCAATTATCACTAATTACGACCATGCACGTAATTAATGGTGGATTAATTACGTACATAATATATTGAATCTAGAGGCTGAGTACATAATGGCATATAACAACGCATTGCTCCTACTCCTGTAATCTGCTTAAATTAATGGAAATGCATTAGTGCTGTTCGCACAAATGTATCAGCTCACTAGTGTGGCAGCCAACTTCCAAATGGAATGGACTCATTGTTCAATTTATTACTCATTCACAAAAAAAGAATCCTTTCGTCTCTGTGCCTATGCTACTTTTCTGTGTATTTTATTACAGATATATGTATTGAGGTTAGAAACAAGGAACTTACTTAAAACTGTAGTGAAGTGTTTTAAAATCTTAATTTTCTCAGTCATCAACAAATATGTGTCTAACTGAGTAAAACATTGGATACTACATAATTTAAATTACCTAGCAAGAAATATAATAAACATACATTTATTTGGCGGAATATAATCCGAGGCATAGTACACTTGCAAAATAGAACGTTGCTGTACCTATATTGGTGTTTCGATAGGGTTTAGTGTAATGGGTTTTCTATTAATATTCGCAGAGCCGAGTTTGATGCTTCATGGTTTTGGTTTAAGGATTAGCGAGATACAAATGAAAAAAATCGTTCGTACTGCGGTCAGTTGTGTCTATTGTTTGAGTATCGAAAAAAATACTAACAAAGTCCATCTTTGAGCAACTTCACTTGACAATAGTTCAATCAGTGTCCTTCACTCGTGGTTATGATGAGTAAAGAAGGTAAAGAATAGGCCTTAGATAGAGAAATTACGAATTTCTCTCTTCTTTGACTACAAAATTATATATCCAAGAAACTCATTTAAACAACATCTCCGTGTATTTAGTATTCCAATTAGCTACACATGTTCCATTTGCTCTCAAAGCGCTTACAGTTTACGGCCGACATTACGGTGCAATACAGAGTCGTGTTTGAGGCAAAGCAATAAATAAACTGTTTGTGTAAAACAGGGATTGAAAATGTTGGGAGTTATTTGGTGTTTCGCAGCGTTGGAGGAGGCTTCACGCTGGTTACATTGATCGCGTCGCTCGCGGTGCTCCGAGCTGACTGAGCACGGTGTGGCCAGGGTAGCAGCGGAACTGAGAGAATTTCTTTAATGGAGTTTTTAGAGCAATAATAGGTGACAAGTCGGTCCTCTAAAATTGAGGTTGCATACTAGAACATAGTTATAAAAAACGCAACAAAAGTACCAACCATATTTTTTTGTGTTATAATTGCGAAGAGTGCGACGTGGGAATGGATCAGAATTGATCGAAAGATTAGCAGCTGTCACAAAACCCAAGGCGTTTGTAATGTTGTCTTCCCATTCTATACATTTTGTTTGTTTTCGTGAACACATTAAATCTCGTTAAAATTATCAAGACTAGGAGTTCCCTTGTATTACCCATAATAAATAAAATATTACAAAATGTCCTAAATCGTCGTTTTCATGGCCGCAGATTAATAGAGACGTTTTGCTTAATAATATAGCTGGTAGCGCAGCCGTCAGTCCGTTGCTGGTGCTGACACTACTGAAAATCACTGCTCTCGTGAAATCCTGCACACGAACATTTCACACATTTTTTTGGATGTGGCAGCAAGTTTTTTGTAGCATTATATAAAAATTTACATGTATATAGAGTGAGCTGAAAGCATCAAGCTACAAAAACATGAAAACATGTTTCTAAATTAAAATTATATGATCAGTAATATCGTATTTACAAATGTGGTTTTAAAGTAACTGTCCTCAAAATATCAATTGGAGGTAAATATAAAAGAACTAAGTACTACTTCTACATAAGTGCATACAGCATTTACATCCACGTACTCGTACATAGGCAGCTAGAGTTACTTTAAGAATGCTAGATACCCAGCTCGCGTCCCAGCTAGACGGAAGTTCTTTGTGTAAAGATCGCAGCGGTGTCAGGTGCCTCGGAACACGTTACATAATATAAAACGTGCAGTAAAGTTGTCGTGCAACGAGGCTTTACGTGGCCGTAACTCCCAACTCAGCTGGTTAAGCCCCGCTCCGGGTAACTTTCCCGGCTCTCGTGTTATGTACGCACGAAACTTGCCGTTCTACATGCTCACTTGCTTTTTATTCGCAACTTTGTAAACAGACCCATTAAGGTGAAACGTGACCAGCAGTTTGAAACAGATAAACTTTTTGGATGGCGATGCTAACGTATTGCATCGCTTTATGATGGAAACATTAGGTGAATAATAATATTGGTTACATCGAACTTGTTTCTGTAAAGAATTACTAACATACGTACGTATTCCTCATTCCGTTGGTTATCACATATGAAAATGTACCAAAATATTGCTACAAGGCTAGCATTTACTTAGACTCTGAATTAGTTCTGGGAATTACCTTATGAATGTTTCATTAATGTACAAGTCATATCTCCGAGTTGTAGCATATTGAAGTTCTTTGAAAGCTAAATTAATTTTAGTTCAACAAGGGAGTCCCCTTTGCGCAATTACAGCAATAAAAAGTAATCTGGACGATATTAAATATCGCAAATTAGTCAAAGCGGGTACGCCGGGGGGTTACATGAGTAATATCGGAGATCGGAGCCGGGCGGTGGCCGGCGGCGTCCGGCGGCATACAAAAGTTGACGGACGTCCGGCGTGATTGAGTGGATCCCTCCTCGATACAGGCTCTAATGGGTCTCTCGGTGACTGGCGGGGGAAGGGGCGACGGCGGGAGGCTGCCTGTAAACAGCGCCTGGGGACTGCTTCATTACGATATTAGTTATGGATTGATACAAATTACATGTCAGTTTAATGAGGTTTACTTACAACATAGCTGAAAATATTGTATCATTGATTATTCACACAGAACATCATGCCATCTAACTATAATGTTTTATGACTGGTTGGGTATTCTGCATAGGTTTGCTACTCGAGGCGTACATTTCCAACGTGTACAGTTTATATCACAATAAGCTCGTAATATACAAGGTTCAATATTCAGAGACTACAAATTGGATTGGAAGTTCATACTTGAGCGAGATTTAACAAAGGCATATTGAACGGCAAGGAGCTATGAACGCACACGGCTCACAAAATTGGATACAACGGGACGACAGCGACGCCGTGATACAAGATGTAAAAACGTGAGCTTAAAAGACGATGAGAGTATGTTTAGCAACGATGTCCTATTTGTTATCCTTTTCGTTATCCTTTATAACATTAAATTGATTTAATCACATCATCATCATCCTCCTGCCCTTATCCCAATTTTATTTGGCAGATTGATTTAATCACATCAAAAGTTAATTTCAGTAGGTATGGTTAATCTGCGCCCTAAAAAGACTGAATAACTGAATGAATGACAATGAAAAGAACTTCCATTATAACTGAAAATTTGAGACTTTTTACATATTTCAGATCATTTCAATGATACTCAAGCTGCTGTCTTATTGTGTGGACAATATTAATTAAACTAGGAAGGAGTTCTATTTCCCTTGTCTTCCATCAAAACACTCACGTTACAAAAGAGAAATTGTGCTCCTTTATTAAGCAACCCGTTATTCTGCGACTCACGTTGCAAATTTATGCAGGCTTTGTAAAATCTCAAGTCAGAACCAATATTCATGGTATACAATGCAGGCGTAACAGAGTAATATTTTGCTGCAGCGTGTAAGCGCGCCTGTTTCTCGCAGCGAGCGCTTTGAGCGCATCCACAATAAGCCTTGCTCGTTTTGTTCCACGATGAAATTAAAATCAAGAGGACGGCCCGAGAGCTCTCTCCCCCAATTTTTAACAGTACATTGGCTGCTATGAAAGGCTTCGGCTTACTTTTTTATTTTGTACACGTCTGATTATATTTTCACAGCTTTTAAAAGTGTTGCCTGATTTATGCCTGTTACTAAAATTGACAGTGAAATAGGATCGACGCGTTGATTCAAGAGGTACAGCTAAACGGAAATCCTAGATCCTCAAGTATAAATTAGTAGTAGAATATTCTGATACACATAGTAAAACAATGTATTAAAAAAACTCTTAACATAATCAATGAAAGCTCAAATAGGTGACACGCAGGGGCTGCATAACAAGTACAGTTGCATGATATATGAGAGACATGATTCAAGCAGAGCTGGGTGTCGCGGTCAGCGGCTCTTTGCCTCAAAGGAAATCTCATTTCGCGAGCGCCCCCTCCCCCCCGCGTAGCCACCCGCTGCGCCACCCCCGGACATCTATTAAAATTATTTGAGAAAACCCAACACTTGGCCGGGAACATCCTCTACCGCGCTCCAATTTATGCCATGTTTTATACTTCATAGCTCTTTTGTTGTTCGATATCGACGGCATAATTGGAAAAGGCCTTTGAAGTGGCCTGTTTTTTATGTAATTATTTTTCCTTTCACAGTTTTTTTTCGCGTTGCGCGTATAGCCGGTTGGAGTTATATTACATTAATTATCCAGATTGCTATGTAAAATGATTTAACTTGATTACGGAACAAAATTATCGAGTTTTGCATCGAGCTGTTTCTTAACCGAGGGAGTTTTGAAAGCTGCTGTATGCTTTCGACAGTTTTTAATTAGTATTTTAACAATGTTGCTGTTCGAATTTCAATTCAGAGACCTGTATGAAAGTAGTTCTAATGGAAGAAACTTTTTTAAACTCACCTTTTCTTTTGTTTTCGAATTTCATTAAAAAACACAGTGTACCGCCTACGACAAATAAGGGCCTAATTGACGCTACTCGTTCATAAAATAAGAATAAATCACAATGTTAAATATAGCATTTATTATTTCCAAATAACACTCCAAAAAATTAAGTTATCATTTCGACTATTTATAGCCACCACCTACATTTTGCTACGGAAATATTAAAATTAAATTATATTTTGGCGAGCTCTATAATAGTCTTAATAAAACTTTTCCATTTGTGTAATAACTGTAACAACAACGCATGAGGTACAGGACTACGAAAATGATGTCGGCTTTCATTACGTTTGCTACGGATTTGCTACGCCGTAGCCTCGTAGCACTTGTAGATTCACGCTCGGTTGAACATTCAATTAGTTGAACTGAAATTAATTTCCATGGCGGAATATTGGTGTTTAATATAGTGCTATTACGTTTATGAGCTATGTGCTGGGTATAAGGAATTTGGTTAATTATGCTTCGACAAAGGGCTTATTGTGTTGACATTTTGTCAATCTGAAATCATGATTTCCGAATCTATATTACCTATGTAGATGGTAATTAACTGACGAATATTTTATATAATCTAAATCCAAAGTGATCTTCTTAACTTATTGCTTCCTTTTTTTGTCATTCTTCGTATTTTTTTTATAGATTTGTCTTTTTGTTTCTAGGACTATGTACTCTCTAATCATTGGATACAACAAAACATGCATGAAGTGAAAAACTCAATTTATTATCAATTCTGTAACTTTTGTTCGATAGCTATAACCTAATATTGATTTTATCATCAGTATATAACAGGACATAAACCCGGAGCGGTGAACGTTACATAATTTGATAAAGTACAATAGTATCTAAGTGTGCCTATGTACTTTACGGTAATCCATCAATTTCGCACCGTTTCACGACCACCATTATTCGACGGCCGCGAAACAAATGATTACAAATGAATCGGGCTGCGGAGCGCGGGCGCGGGAGCGTTGCCATGGCGACGCGAGACGATCGATGCGCGCCCGCGTCCCGCGCGCCACCCACACCCCTCAATTAAACAATGATTCACACGTTAAGCGATGAGATGATGAACATGTATAGCACACTACTATCAAAACTTATTGCACATGCATTTACTGATGATTCATATGTGTGAAACACGAAATCTTCTCCAACAAACTAATTTATTCTTATTTATTCTAAAAAGTAAACTCTAACATAATAATCAAAACTTTTTTATGGCTCTCAAAAGATACGACCTTCCTACTGGTCCCGTGAATAGGGGGCGAACTGCAAAAGAAGCTATTTACATACGCGCGGGGGCGAACTTACGACCTAATGGAATGATGCCAATGAGTACGAGTATTTGCTCTGTCTACACACAACGATGTTTATCCTGCCAGGCCCTTACAATAACAACAGTTCAAACCCCATTAAAGCTTACAGTAGTTGTTTGGTAATGCTGCTTTAATCTCTTAAAGCAGTTTCAGTAGACACGAGAGAAGAGAACTTGTATATAATTTTTGATGATACATGATACTTCAGTTTTAAAGCTTTGTTTGTCGCAAGAAGAAGTTATCTTCATGTTATTTTATAAATGGATGAAAACCACCGATATTTAGATGAGCTTGTGACCTGATTTTAGAGGTAGGCAACAAACTGTCGTAATGTAGAACCAGTAACCGTAAAGTCTCCAGAGATCAGCATTGCTTTGAGGCTTCATGTACTCATAGATGTTTTTCACGTTTCGCACTAATTGGGAGCGGTGTCGGACGCGCCAGTCTGTATAATTCTAGAGAAGTTTACTATGTAATGAGTTCGCAGTTGCTGACAGATCCGCCTTCAACTAATTGACGTACAAAGCGAACTATGAGCAAACTACCCGCTTCATAGGAATTATTTCCGCTGGGAAATACGGAGTGTGGTTCACCATGTTGAAAATTATTATTAGAAATATTTTATCCCTTCATAAAAGATTTGAATATTTAATATGAACGAATATGTAGGTAATCAATTGTATGTTTCTAATTTCGCTTTTCGCCAATTACTGTGAATGAGAAACATCAATGGTATTATGTCAGTCCTCTGTAGCGTAAAAATGCTGTCAGATTATTTGAGGGGACTTTAATTTTAATTAAGCGCAGGGTGGACCGGTGTACAAAACAAAGATTCGATTGGTTCGCTTTGATTTCAATCAAACAACATAATTAAAACTCGTATTCGACCGTGCAAATACGGTTGCATTTCTATTATAATTTATGCGTAATTAATACCATGGCCAAAACCACATTTAAATCCAATTTTCGAACTGAACGAGCTTTTTAATTACAAAGGATCAACCACAACTCATGTTACACAGTTAAAAAGCAATATTTATTCGAAATTGGTTCGTGGAGCGGGTGTTTGAACTAGCGGCGGCGGCGGAGCGCACTGCGAATTAATTCGGTTCAGTTATATAACATTAAAATTGGAAGTTCGCCGGAGCGGCCGCAACCGCCCGAAAGGCTTTGCTTCCAATCCCAATAAGCGATTGGCTGTGAGCTCTGTGCACCGCCACCGACCAACGTTACAGTTACTGCCCATCTAAAATAGCTCGTTTAAATACGGACTTGGAGCCGCCGGCTTTTATCGGATCAGACAGTCTAACTTCAGCAGTCATCTCCTCTTTGCACAAATTAAATCTGGCGTGGTAAAATTGTAACACGGTCCGGTATTCTGTTCCTGCAAAATCAACTTTAAAAAACGTAATTCTATTGAAAGCACTGAAAGAAGCACAACACTCAGGTAGGGTGTTGATCGTATAATTAGAGTGAAGGGCCGGCGAGGGCAGTTTGCTAACAAAGTAGGCAGAGCCGGGGCTCGTGGCGACGCATGCGAGTGGTCAGTCAGAGAGCCGCGGGCAGACGTATGTACTGCATTTTAATTAAATCCTCATTGCCGAGAGATAGTGCGCCGAGGAATAAGCTTTTTTTTCGCATTTTCCCGTCAGTTCGTTCGCGTCCTGTAAAATTGAATCTGTGTTTAAAATTCCAGTTAGCTGACGCTCTTACCATGATAATGCTCGCTACGCCTGCATTTTAATAAAACAGCCACTCATCCGCACTCTGCAACTCAAGTGGACTGGATGGCGGAAATGTTCCTAATTTTCTGGAAAATATTGTCCAACATTCTGTTACTGTAAATAAAAACTTCTATACTGTCCTGGTACTCGTAAAAGAGGCCAATTAAGCAGTCGTTCAATAGCACTCTCATTAGATGAATATTGCTATCCGATGAAAAAGTATTGTTGGCCACGCTATTGTAATTCCCGCAACTGATTTCAAGTGGCAAGGCAGGAACTCTTCACATCGAGTTTGATGTAGCATACGTGAAACATGAACAGTGTTTCGACGGAAAATCACGGCATCGAAATATTTCCGTATTCGTCTCGTTAGGTAGTTGTTGTGAAGCAGCAGCAACAACTCAATAGAGCTCCCGCCGGGTCGGCGGTACTTGTGCCTACACCGTGTCTCTCGTCATAGCAACGTGGAAATTAGACAATGAACTGTGAGAGCGTTAACAGTCGGTACCTGTCTGCGGTGAGGCGAGGGGGAGGTGGTGGCGTGTCCCAGGAAACAAATGATAAGACGATTACAAAAAATATATGTACACTTTTATGTACAAATAATATGTCCAGACTACGGGAGGGAACAAAAGTAAAAAACAGGGAGGTGGGAAGAGGGATTTAATTTGCGGAGAGTGTGGCGTGAGTCGGAATAAATGAATGATGGGATCTGCTAAATTTAGGTTGCGTGCGTTTTTTAAACATATTAAAGTTAGTTCGTTATTTTTTGTTTGTAGACATTGCAATAAGGTATTAACGTACCTAAAGTAACACTTCAATCCTCATAGATTTAGGACATTTTCTTAAATTGAATTCTCTATACAAACAATAAATACGAGAAGCATCCTAATATTACTCACATTGAAAATATATTATGCATCCATAAGGTTATCCATAAGCGATCTGTTTCTATTTTGCATAAGGTTTATTTTATTTTTCACTTATCTACTTTTTATTAACACGTTTACCTATATTAGCTTCACTCGTTTTTGGTAACATGATTAAAATGGTGAAGAGAGATAAGAATTTCTGAATAAGTACTCTTAATACTAATATTATATCCACATCGCACATTCTCTTCGAACATGAAAACATTCTACCAGTTTCAGACTGGCTTTTAAGCGAATTTTCCGCTCTGTGCGTATGTATGGTTGTACATTGTGCCATATCCCGGAGTCAGGCATGCGTTAACCCAGTAATGCACGCCATGCAGCTCGCACATTGCTGCTTCAGCCACTTATGCGCTCAGCGGATTATGCGCTCTCTGACACATCGAATTAGCTGCATAGCTCGTGTGATCCAGATTGAGCTCACCGGATTCATCTATCTGCTTGAGCTACTTCAACGAACGCTGAGGTGTCTGACGGCAACTACTAAATGAGCTCGTTAATAGTATTCTGTTTTCTTGTATTTCTTTAGGACCAATTTATAGTTCAAGGAGAGTCACCTTTTGAAATCGCATAAGAATATACTTAACAGGAAAATGTATAAAACAAAGAGCAAAATGTGATGATGTGTCGTTTTCATATACGCTGACAGGTTACGGAATATTAAGGTTAGCAGCTTAGGCATGATTATAAAGCATAAGCGAAATTTCTTCATCGGATTACGTGGAGAGTATGTAGTGCGAAATGTAATAAGTATTTGTAGGGGGGTGCGGTGTGGGTCGTGGTGGCGGTGGTCGAGCGGCAGAATCAAGGGCGCGCGGTGCGGGGGGCGCGCCCGGGAGGGATGCTGCGCGGGGATGGGGCGCGCAGATCAATATCTCGCGTCGCCCGGCAACGCCGCGCCAGACCGAGTGCCTCCCGTACTACAGCCCCCTCGCCCAGGCCCCCCACCCTGCCCACTACTCGCTTATTTAATACATGCCGTATCTGGGATGCGAGCTTTTTCGTGCTAAATGACAGGGCAACGTAATACGGCGAATCGCAAAGTCACCGCTCTCGTAATGCTCGCGCCATGACTATAGGAGCTGTGGTCCCCTCGGCCGAACATAAAACCGCGCCACGATAACGATGACATTGACCTCGTTTCCTTAAGAAAACTTCCATATTCGTCGGGGCCCAATTTATTGCGTGAATGTTCATGTAAGGAACCATTCAAGAAATTTCAAACCTATTCGACAGAAGTATTATGAAGTTACCTTACATAACTGGTAGCGCTTATGACTTTAGACTTCCCAACAAAGCATAAAGAACAAAGAGTTACAAGTTGAGTTACGGCAGATAGACAACTGTAAATGTATAAAATAGAACCATTAAAAACGTTGGCAATAAGATGTTGGGACGGGTAAGGGTCCCCTAGTGTATTACCCAATATTATGAAGTCTTACCGTCGTATTATATTACGCATTACGTATAATCTTTAGAGCATTGCTACCGAGTTCAGTTAAACAATGCTGTCTTTGTTTTAATAAGTGCACAACAATACCGCTGTTAGGCAAGTCTTATTTATATTGCGAATGTTAAAAGCTTTGACTTAACAGTATTAAGATAACAAAAGATTTTTTTAAGCTTTCAAACCAAACACCAAATAAAAGTTGGCCGAGACTTAAAAACTTTTATGAGCTTTGCTTTTATAATGTATCGGAGACCATGGCGAACGAATAAGGTGCAAAAATGAAACGACAAACTATCATAAAAATATTTAATTAGACTCGTAAAGTCAAATGCATTTTACATAAAGAACAAACTAATGAATAATTAAACATAACTCAACATTATTTCTTAGGTGACTAGACCAAATTACGACAAAAATAATTACTAACAATAAATACTTAAAACTTTACATTGAAAACAATTTCCATGATAACATTGCTTCTTCAAATAAATTCTCACAAACAATAAATATTAAATAAGTTTATTAAGAAGCCATATTGCAGAAAAATGGAGCACATCTGGCGTATAAAATGGTATCATCAAAACGTCGAGATCTTACATTTCATTGACAGAAAAGATTTATATAAATTCGAAACGTAGAGGATTAGTAATGAAACATTATGAAACGCTGAACTTTTTTTAAAAGTAATTTGCTCGCTGAATGGAAAACGATTGTTTTGTGAATGTTAAATCGTACAAACTTAATCTGCCTACGCCCACTCAGCGTGCATTAATTATAACTTTATCTCTTTATGATCACGTTATCGGCATATCGTTAAATCTCTCGGGCGAGTTCGAACAGATTCTACGAGCTTTTTCATTTTCAAAAATTGTATAATGATTGATTTTATGATCTCACACAGCACACTCAACAGCGACAAATGTAATTGAAACTCTACAGAGACATTAAAAATTCTCCACGAAGAATATTGCATAAAATTTTGAAGCAATTTTAGTAATAAAGGTTGGCTTATTTGAAGATTCGTGCATATAATACCAGAAATAGTCAAATATTAGGGTAAATTATCTCCCGAAGATCCAAATAGATCCAGAACGAAAACAAGAACATGAATGGAACACACTAGAAGACTCTGGAACATTCTAGAAGGGCAGCTGGGTGAGGAGCGCCACGCCGCGCATGATCCAGTGGTCGGGCTCCAACTTGGTGGGCAGCAGCATGAACAGAATGTAGTTAGTGGAGTGCCCCGTGGTGGACAGCACGCCACGCCTGTCACCCGTCTTGTATAGTGGACAGTTGTAAAACACGTCTGTTGGCACGTCCTCACGCTTCAAGGGGATCAGCCATACCTGTGAGGAAAAAGGAAAGCTCGGTCTACTCACTTAGTTATGGAATTTTAAATGTAAGTCCACCCCTAAGCACCATGGGTTATTGTTCCATCACTAAGCTAACTGCCCTAACCTATGTGTTTTTATGTCATTCTTGAGTAGGTGCAGTTAAGCCTCGTGGCAAGAAAAAGAATATGATACAAATAAATTATCTTAAAACCTCATTCACAAAATAGTAATTAACTTATTAAACTTAAAACTAATTTCATTTGGGCATAGGTCATAAGATGACCTGACCTTTTCTGCTCCAACCTTCTGAAGAACGCAACTTATCTTCTAGGCCTAGTCTGTATATTTATACATTTGTTATTTAACAATTAAAATAGCATATACTGACCGGTGGGAAATCGTCGTAGAGTATCTTGGGTATGGACTCGTCGACGCACATGGTGTCCATGTTCCACCGCGCTCCCTCCATGAACAGTCCGCGGATGTACACTCCCTCTGCAGGCGGCGTGTCTATCTCAAGCTGCTTCTGAACCTAGCATTCGTGAGTAAGATGTAGTACCTAGATACTTGATGTACTTCGTTAAGCCTAAGTTAAGTACTTGCCCTATAGGGTCCATATTTTAATAATAATAATTTAATAATTGCCACACAGTACGGTCTAAGGCCCAGTGACAATGGTTACCAATAGTGTCAGTTAGTTTTCTGATAAGTATTTACACTATCTGCCAGATACCTGTGTGTACCAAAAAATATAGTTTATCTGTCGTATAAGTTCCTGATTAGAGACTTTTCAGCAATCGGCGAATGTGGCTATAAGTCTAACAATCTATCTTTGCGTAGCCAAAGAAAGGTGCTGTTTCTAGACTGTAGAGCTTGCCACGAACAAAATATCGATGGTCGTTATTTGAATCTGTACCGGGTTTGATTCAGATTTTCCATAAACCAAATTCTAGTTACTTCGTAGTGGAAGGCGAGCTGGTCGATAGGTATCTTGTACTTGCGCGCGTAGCTCTGCTGCGCCGCCGTGAGGAACGCCTGCGGGAAGTAGAAGCCGGACAGCCAGAACACCGTCGGTGGGCCGTGCTCGTGCCAGTGCTGATAACACATATATTATATTGAAAACGTTGCTTCAAACCCTTTAAGTCTTGTCAGCGAAAATACAACCTTTGTATTGAAAATATCCCCCCAGTCAAATCCTACTATTATCATAAACGCGAAAGTTTGTGAATTAATTTTGATGAAACTTGATTTAATATGACTTGTATATCAGAATAACATAAAATATACTACTTTTATCTATTCGCGGGAAGTTAATCCCTCGTGACCAGGATGAAACAGCGCGCGGAATCTAGTCAGGTTTAGTCTTAAAGGTAATATTTAAACGAAAACATAATCGTAAAGCCGAGTTTCATAACAAGAAGGGACAAAAAACATTTACATTCGCAGTCATAACGCGATACTGAAATGAAATTATCCTAACATTTTCTGAGGTCAGCCATGTGAATTGCTCACACGACTGGCTTCGGAGTCAGATGTGTATGTGCGCGCGTGCATGAGTATTTCGCGGGCACGCTTCCAATTCCCGACAATATCGGAATGTGTTCTGAAAGGAAAACTACATTTTATACGAACCGCAGATTGAAGTCGAGCATTTAAATCGGAATAAATGTTGTATTGTCGCACCTGTAAAAAGGCTAATCTTTCCAGTAGATCGTTGAAGTATGAAGCGAAGGGTTTGAGCGAGGGATAGCTCTTGCCGGCCCACAGCGCCGGGATGCGACCTCGCACCATGCTCGTCAGCACTTCTTCTGTTATGTCGTTTAGAACACTCACGCCTGTGTTATGGAAGAAGGTTCACATTTAAAAGAGTTTAGTTATAGTTCAGTCATGCTTTCGAGTAGTTGCGATGCAAACTCAGCAAAACTGCAATACTCTTTTCAATAAAAAAGGAGGTTCTTAGAAAAAGTACACGACATTTAAAATTTTGTGTTTTCCGTCTTACACGTTTGAAAAACTATAACGTATTACTTAGCCATATAGCATGAATACCCGGAGAAACTTACCCTGAACAGCTCCAATGACAGCCTTGGCACTAGACCTAACGACATTGACAAGTCGATCATATCTCGCCGCCTCCTGTATGACCACAATGGACATGGGTGTCATGTCTGAAGGTTTGATGTCACCCTCGTGTGACGGCCCTGAGAGGATCTTGTCGGGGAGGCGAGCTAACACGTCTTCTGCTATAGCCATCGCTTGCATTTCTGGAGTTACATCTGTGTCACCGGTCGCCATACTATCCTGTTAGGTACATAATAAAGATACGATATAGTTGTCAATAACACATGTCTGCTTTTTTATGTTCAGATAAATAGAATTTTATTTATTCACATGGGCTTATTGCAAACTATAGTGCAGTATTATTTATACTTAAATGACTTACCTGATATTTTTTCTCGAGATCCTTTCAAGCATGAAAATGAGTAATGTAATATCAATGATTTGTACATAAAATTACAACCAAATAGCTAGATTCAATCAAATGGTCTTACCGTTCGGTCCTGCTCCGTTGCAACGATGAAAGATGAAACATGAAAAAATACTTACATAATCTAAAGTTATTAGTTGTTACAGCTAATGAAATCAAACTTGAAGAACAAAATAACTATTACGATACCATTACAAAAATAAAAACTACTACATTACTCTATAAATATCCAATAACATACCGAAATAAAAAAAATACTTATAAATCTACGGTAACTTGGAACTCCCTTCATCATTTATGTCTAAGGTACGTTAATTAGTAAAATAGCAACGTAAGATATTGCAAATGGTGACCTGTGTTAGTATAGCAGTGTCAAGCAAATCCTCGGCCTCTCGGAAATGCTTCGTAATGTCTGCGTTGGTATGGAAGCCGAACACGGAGGGTGGCGTGGCCGCAGGAAGCGAACGAGCGAAGCTTATAAACTCGCTGTGTTCTTTCAAAGTCGGGATATGGTAAACGCCTGGGGTAATCAAAAGTCTTGTTGATATTTTTCGTGTATCACCCACAATTTAACAACTAAACTAATTTTTGTTATTATTATTAGTCCTAATGTACTCCAAACTGGAATTTTTACAGATTTATTTTTTTATTATTTTTTTATAAGAAATCATCAAATAAATCCTTGGAGAAAGAGTACTTTCAGTTTTATTTGGTATTTAACATCCAGATCAACCGCGATGATATGAATTGGGCGCGGTAAGCTACGACATGTGCTCATTTTAGTTGCAGACATTTTTTATAGCAGTCTCACCAAAAAATTATAGAAGCACTAGCTTTTGCCCGCGACTTCGTTCGCGTGGAATAGTGACTTCCTCCAGATTTTTGGTTTGACCAATAGATGGCGCTGTATGTCCGGAATAAATGTTATTTTTTATTTTTATTTTTTGTAATAAAAACTATCCTATGTCCTTTCTCAAGTTTCAAACTATGTCTGTACCAAATTTCACACAAATCGGTTCAGTAGTTTAGGCGTGAAGAAAAGACAGACAGACAGACAGAAAGACAGACAGACAGACAGACAGACAGACAGACAGACAGAGTTACTTTCGCATTTATAATATTAGTTTGGATAGTACAAAATGTGACATGTTTACCTGAAGGATCAAGCGCATAGTTATGTACTTCAATGGCTTTAGGGTTATAGAACTTGTAGAGGATAGTATTGAGCGTGCGCCGGTCCCAATCGTCCGTCACGCGCCCGCCGTAGTTACACTCGCCAGTCAGGTAGCGCAGGGCTATGAATTGTACGTCCTGTAAAAATGTTACTAGATGTTCAGGATCAACCATAACATGAGTACGAATTTATTTTTCTCACTAAGTCGTCTAAGCAGCAAATAGCATTTTATAGTTATAATTTCGCCATATCTGTCTGTCCATCCGTCCGTCCGTACGAGCTTGCGTCTCGGTGCGAGCGTCTCAGTGACCGTTAGCACTAGAAAGTTGGGTACCAACATGCCTTGGTTTTACTTGTTTAAATGCTTCTTGCACATAAAGTACAATGGCGGATTCAATGCCTTATGCGTTCTTTACCTTTGGGTGGCAGAGAGAAAGCATTGGTAGGTGCAAAGAATATTCTGATTCCGATGTTACAATTATTCTGTAATATTATTAGGTTTTGAAAAAAATTATAAAATATTTTTTAACTAATCGGGTATGCTGTCAATACACTCACATCATACTCGTTTAGGAACATATAGAGCTGCGTGACGCTAATACGGAGGTCGGTCTCGTTGAACTCGTAGCGAATGTTCCAGCCGAGGGGTCCGAACTGGCGCCGCTCCTGCACCACCGCGTGAAAGAAGCACAGAGCAAACAGCAGCTTCTTGAACACCTCCGTCTGCTTGTTGCCCTCGAACCACTCCAGGTCGTTGATGGGGTCGCTGCTATATGAACGGGCTATGTTCGCTCGCAGCCCTGGATTTAGTATAACAGACATTTTTATTTATGTTTCGGTCATGAGAATATGTCAACTTCGCCATATTCAACACCCAGGTAACACTCAATGATTTTATTTTATTTCAAAAATAGGCTTTATTTAGTTTTGTGATAACATAAACTAGGTAATTTAAATCGGTGCCAAGTAGAAACTGCTGAATTGAAGAAAAAATTACCTTGCGGCGGTTCATTGGTCATTTTGACACCATTCTGCAGCACATATACTGGAAAGTGGTCAGCTGGGTAAGACGTCAACCAAAGCCTGAAGTCTGGATGCGTGGCATCTGGCGTCAATCCTTCGCAAATCTGAACCGGGATTAATCATTTAGAACAATAAAATGTCTCGTGGAAAAGGTGAAATAAAGACAGCTTATTTATGTTATACCTTTTCTAACGTGGGCATCCAACTCTTAGCCAAGTGACAGTTTTGCAGAACCACCCATGTGCCGCTTCGTACACCTTCCTCAATAAGCTTTACTGCTATTGGCCCTTGTCCTTGACCCAGAGATAGCGAAAACAAACGAGAGGAGCCGAAACCCTGAGAAAACACATAAGCAAATAAAAATTCGGTACACAGTAAGGGGTAAGTATATAAATGGTGGTTGGCCCTTACCTGATCATCAGCAAACTTGAGCAGAGTCTCCATTGGATCAGAGCCGGGTGTCAACACGAACAGTAGAGGAATACAGCAGTGAGAGTCCGCGTATGAAGATGCCAAGTCAAACAACGGAGGTTCCACAAATCTGCGGCCCATTTTCGCTGAAAATTTGGTTTCAGGTGAAGGTAATATTATAAAAACTTTAAAGACGCCTAGCAAGTGTTCAAAAGGTAAGGTTTACCTGCTACATAGTTTTGGACTGCTGGCACCATCATGTCTAACCGCATGCAACGCATAACCATCATTTTCTGTGAAAAATTGCGACTCCAAGTTAGTTTAGTACGTCGTACTGCCGGGTTATTGAAGAGTTTTATGTAAATATTATGTTCACCTCAAACATGTCAAGTTTTGTGTCCCACGGCGCAGGCAAGGGTTTGTCTTGTGGGTCAGGCGTGTCACAGTACGCCTCCCATACTGCCACGTTGGCTAAGAAGTGTTCCAAAATGCCATTGAACTTTGGTAATTCGTTCAACCTGGAGATAAGGATTAAAAACCTTTTTTGGAATCTTGATATACAGGGTGTGTCGTTCACAATCACATTAAAACCTATCCCATATACTTTATGATATTCTATGGCGAATTGTAAAAAAAATAACCTAATCCATTCAGTGGTTTAACCACAGGAGTCATTTTTCGTTTTTATAATTTACAACATCATGTGTAATCCGATATATCACTTAGTTGAAGAGCATCCATAATGCAGGTACCGTACTAAACAAATTGCATAAATGTAATTACATTCTTATAATATGAAATTTTGTTGGGCATGTGTATTTGTTTTAGAAAATCTGTCGAAACAGACTTATTTATTACTGGCTCTTGCTTGGGATCGGTACAATGTTTCACGCTTCTATTCCTCTCTATCTGAATATTAAATCCAAACGCAAGTAAAGAGATTTATTTAATAAACATATAGACGAGTCTTACGCATTAAATTCGGCCCAGGCTTGTGGGCTGAGGAACTGCACGGGATTATGGACCACATGCCGGGGTTGCGCCCCTCCCACGAGGAACATCACATTATTCCTCGTTACTTCCTTCTCCGCTATCATTATCGTGATAACCAATAGTAAGGAAAACACCATTTTATCCTGCAATGTGATATCTGTTCATGTATTCAATTAATCGGTAATATGATTAGTATATGATCTATCTAGTTAGTATAAGGTATTGACGTATAACTGAACATTAATTGATGAAGACGTCTCTCAATTAGAACGGAATACTACTCAAGCAAATAGCTCAAGACAAGATCTTGTCTTGAGCAGTATCTAGAGCTATTTGATTGAGAGGATGATAATGAATGCATACTACTAAAGTGGAAACCCATAAATTAATTTCAACTCTTAATTAATCGAAGTGTGATGGAAATAAAATACAATAAGACAGTCAGGCAGAGTAATTTTCGCCTTTATAATAATAGTAAAGAAGTATTGATGAACTACAGGCGACTATGTGTTTCAATACAATTTTTTACCTTTTCAAACAAACTTCTGCAGATGTTGGCATAAAGCGAATACGTAAAGTACCGCCTCAATATTGCCAGTCGTTCAGATATTTCTTCTACCTTCTCTGTATTGTCGATGGCGGCCACGAACAAGCCTTCAAACCAGCCCAGCGAATACTGGTACATCGGGTCAATGTGCGCCAATGAAGCTTAAAGTAAACACATGCCATTAATTTAACATAGTGTTAGAAACTTAATGCACTAGTTAAGACTCAGGGTCAATTTATACTTCAGAATTTGACGCTTCGATGCGCTTCGACTCTGCTCTAGTATAAATTGACCCTTAGATATACCCTATGTTCGGAAACCTCTAGAACATAGGAACGACGTCGATGGAGGCGCCACCGGCGATGGCATCGGAGGGGGGACAGCGCGGCGCGGGGGGCAGCCACGTACGAGGATCGCGGGCCGCTCACAGACCTTACCGATCAGCTGTGAAAATTGTACGCGTCGCGCGCCGTTTAATTATATAATTTGTTACAAATCATCCGTTGGAATAAACCAGTACCTATATTTCGGAAACAGCCTCAGTCATTTCTACAGCCCAAGAATTCTCCCTAACAAAGTGGTCCTTCGCAAGAAAGAAAAAACAACGGAGGCAGGCGTGCAGTGACGCGTGCGTGGCGATTTTGCAGCGCAGGAAAAAACCAACGTGGCGCACACGTCTCCAAGAAATATATCGACGAGAACGGATAACTGTGGCTACGGATCGGTAAATAGTGTGTCGTTCCAATTAATCATTGCCCTTTATCACTTCTTAAATTCTTCCCGCTTTGTTGGCCATTTAAATCTGTTCCATTTTTTTTCCCCATATTTATTAGTCATCGCATTCATTTCGTTGCACATATTTCAAGCCTGGTTATCGCTCAAGCCTATTATTGTAGGTGCATCGCTGCATAATTAGTAGCAGGCAAAAATAAGAAACCTGTTTACACGGATACGTGTTAGCTTGACCGCTAATTCACTCAAGGTCAACATCTGTCGCTTTGCAATTTATTCAACGCAGTGCTTGCTCATTAGTTACGAATTAACGTAATTATTATTTATTTGAATAATGGACTCTAAACTTAAAGAATTAGTTAAGAAACGTGCAAGCTGTAAAGCTAAACTTACGCTTTTCAGCAATTATTTAAATGTAGTCCTTTCTTGTTCACGATTAAGTGATTTACAAGTAACAGAACTGGAAACCCGACTTGATAAAATGGATTTATTATACAATGACTATGATAAAATACAGGGGGATATCGAGCTGCTGATGGAGGACTCCGCCGAGGCATTGGCTGATCGCGAAGCCTTTCAAAACCAATACTTCTCCTTGGTGTCATCGGCGCGCGAGGTGCGACGTCAGCATAGCGAGCGAAGAGCCAGCGTGTTGGTGAGTTCCGTACAAGCTTCAGATAATAATGACGCCACACAGTCGAAACATAGTGTTGTGAAATTACCACAGATTAGTTTACCACATTTTGATGGAAGCTATCAGCATTGGCTCGAGTTTAGAGACACGTTTGATTCTCTTATACACAAGAACACATTGTTGGATGACATAAGTAAATTTCATTATCTGAGGTCCTCGTTAAAGGGTGCTGCTGCCTTAATTATTAGAAGCTTGGATTTTAATTCTGGTAACTACAGCATCGCCTGGGATTTATTGACGAAACGTTACAATAATAATCGTCTTTTGGTAAATAATCATGTTCAATCGTTATTTAATGTCGATCAAATAGAAAAGGAGTCCAGTAAAGCAGTACGTCATTTAGTCGATAGTACTACAAAAAATCTCAGAGCTTTAACAATTTTAGGACAACCGACGCAGCACTGGGACACCTTAATTATTTATATAATGGCTCACAAATTAGATACTAAAACTTACGTTCATTGGGAAGAATTTAGAAATACGTTATCCGAGGCACCTACATTGTCTAAATTTTTAACTTTTTTAAATAACAGGGCAGACTTGTTGGAATCAGTTGAGGACTCTGAAGCTATTAAAAACAAGACCTCAAACAATAAATCAAATAAGCAAAAAAGTTTTGCCATAACATCAACTGATAATAATAATATTTCAAATAAGGTTTCGAGCTCAAATTGTCCAATGTGCAAACAAAGTCATGTTTTATTTAAGTGTGATAGTTTTCGAAAACTGACGTCAGATGTTCGTAATCAGAAGGCTAAAGAATACAAGGTTTGTCTTAACTGTTTAAACCCGGGCCATTCCGAACAAAAATGCAAATTGTGGGCTCGGTGCAAGTATTGTAAGGCAAAACATAATACACTGTTACACGTAGACAAAGACAGTGAGCCGACTACCAGTAGTCAAATAACAGATAATGTTACTTTAACTGCCAAAGCTATACAGAATACTACTTCGTCCACCGTATTGCTTTCCACAGCGAGGGTGAAGGTGCGCGACAGCAGCGGCCGCAGCCACGTAGCGAGGGTGCTGCTGGACAACGGCAGTACCGCAAACTTTATAACTGAGGAGCTGTGTGGTAAGCTGGGTTCACTTAAACGTAACGTAAACTCCAGAATAACGGGTATTAACCAGCAAACTTGTAAAAGCACACAGTCTTGTTCCTTAACCTTAGAATCTTACTCGGGTAAATTTAAAACAACAATTGATTGTTTAGTATTACCAGAGATAACCAAATCATTACCATCGACATTAATTGATATAAGTACTATTCCACTTCCATCAGGCATCTGTCTAGCTGACCCTCACTATTATAAACCGTCAAGCGTAGACATTTTACTAGGTGCTGAACAGTTCTGGAATATTTTAGGTACTAACACAATAAATCTAGGCAAATGTCAACCTAGGTTATACGAATCTAAATTAGGATGGCTTATTTCTGGGTTTATTGCGCAACCTAGTCCATCCCGTGACCAACCAGTGTGTAATTTTGTGCAGGAAATAAAACCTGAACTCACTCGGTTTTGGGAACTAGATTCAATATCAGAAAAACATTCGTTGTCAGCCGAGGAACGTGCATGTGAGGAACATTTTTTACGCACTACTACTCGTGGCGAAGACGGGCGTTTTATTGTTAAAATGCCATTTAAACAGTCACCAGATGTTTTAGGTGACTCATACCAAATGGCGAAAGTTCGATTTCTTTCGCTCGAACGTAGGTTTGAACGTGATCCCTTATTCAAAGGTAGGTATATCGATTTTATGCACGAGTACTTGCAATTAGGGCATATGTCTGAAGTTAGTAACTCAAATGATAACATAAGTTACTATTTACCACATCACGGTGTTACGCGCGAGCAAAGTACTACAACTAAATTAAGAGTTGTCTTTGACGCGTCAGCTGTGACGACTTCAGGTATTTCTTTAAATCACCTACAAATGATCGGTCCGACTGTACAGGACGATCTTTATTCTATTTTACTTCGTTTTCGAAAACATAGATACGTTGTATCAGGAGATGTAGAGAAAATGTATAGAGCTATAGATTTAAATAAATCTCAACGCTCTTTACAAAAAATCCTATTTAGATTTAATCAACATGAACCGCTTAAAACCTTTGTTCTTAATACAGTTACTTATGGCACCGCTTCGGCACCATACTTAGCGACAAAGGCACTCGTAAGTCTCGCTTCACAGGCGTCTAATGATGACGTAAAGCAAGCTATACAACGGGACATGTACGTTGATGATTATTTGGGAGGCAGTGACACTGAGTCAGCAACCATACTGTTATGCAAGGAGGTGAGTTCGATTTTAGCATCAGCTCAATTCAAATTAAGAAAATGGCAATCTAATAGCCCACAAGTGATGAAGGCTATGTTGTCATCCCTTGATCAGAATGATAATAACATTCTGGATTTAAGTCGTAATCAATCTCATAACACTGCTAAAGTATTGGGCTTAAACTGGGTTCGCGATTTAGATCAGTTAACTTTTTCTATAAATCTACCTCCAACTAATAAAATAACTAAACGTTACATTTTATCTTGCATTAGTCAAATCTTTGACCCATTAGGGCTAGTAGGGCCGTGTGTCGTATTGGCAAAGATAACAATGCAAAAATTATGGTTAGAAAAATGTTCGTGGGACGAACCGGTTTCTCGTGACACTCAAGAATGTTGGTCGTCATTCGTCACTACGTTATCGTGTTTGAATAATTTAAACATACCACGGCATGCATTTAGTGTTAATCATAAAATAATTGAGTTGCACATTTTTACAGATGCATCCGAGTGTGCCTATGGGGCATGTGTGTACGTTCGTTGCCTAAATAATGATGATACTATAACCGTTCACCTTTTAACTTCGAAAAATAAGGTAGCTCCCATTAAACATACAACCATACCCCGTCTTGAACTGTGCGGGGCCTTGTTGGGAGCAAGACTGAGTGCAAAGGTAGTAGACTCACTAACTATTAAAATAAATAAGTGTTATTATTGGTGTGATTCGACGATAGTTCTCTGTTGGTTATCTGCATCGCCGAATAAATTAAAGCCTTTTGTTCGTAACCGTGTCAGTGAGATACAAGAAAGTACCGGGGAAAATTCTTGGAGATACGTGTCGTCGAAAGAGAACCCGGCCGACTTCATATCTCGCGGGCTGAGGGCCGATCAAATCGGCACCTGTAAATTGTGGTGGTCGGGCCCAGAGTTTTTAAAATTAGGCGAAGATCGTTGGCCTAAAATGCCAAATACGGGTTCTAATTCCGACATACCTGAATTTAAAGTTCATTTAGTAGATAACTGTCAATCAACTCAATCAGTTATCAGTCGTTTGATTAGTAATAAATCTAACATAAACAAATTAAAACGTATTTTCGCTTATGTACTTAGGTTCATTTTTAATTTAAAAAATCCTAACAGCAGGTTGTGTGGTCATTTATCCTGTGATGAATTAAATGAAGCATTCACTGTTATGTTACGTTTTAGTCAAATGGAAATGTTTTCTGACGAATACAAAACACTTAGTTTAAAAAGGCCACTATCCAGCAAAAATAGGCTTGCTTCACTGTCTCCATTTATGGATGATCGAGGTGTAATTCGCGTAGGTGGCAGGTTAGATAACGCTAACTACAGTTACGACACAAAACATCCAATATTGCTAGATAGTAAACATCACATTACGAAAATATTATTTCGTTGTGAACATCTTAAGCTTATGCATGCAGGGCCACAACTTCTTTTATCACACATTCGTCAAACTTACTGGCCTTTAGGAGGTAGAAATTTATCTAAAGGTACATTCAGAGAATGTGTCAAATGTTTCAGATTTAGGTGTCAAGCGGTGCAACCAGTCATGGGTCAGCTACCACGCACGAGGACACAGCTTGAATTTCCGTTTTATAATTGTAGTGTCGACTACGCCGGACCAATGCTGATAGCTGACCGTAAAGGCAGAGGTGCCAGACTCATTAAATCCTATATCTGTGTGTTCGTCTGTTTGGCAGTAAAGGCTGTTCATCTGGAGCTTGTGACGGATCTCACCAAAGACGCCTATCTTGCCGCGTTAAAGAGATTCGTTGCTCGTCGGGGTAAACCACACAGTATCCTCTCTGATAACGGCACAGCTTTTGTGGGCGTATTTAATGAGCTTGCACAATTCTTGGCTAATTCAAATTTAGAAACCTATTTTGCACAAGAAGCGATAAAGTTTAGCTTTACTCCTCCTTATAGTCCACATTTTAATGGTATAACAGAGGCCGCCGTTAAGTCTACAAAAAGACACTTAAAAACCATTGTTCATTCTTCTCATCTAACATATGAGGAGATGAACACATACCTAGTCCAAATTGAGGCTATATTAAATTCCCGTCCCCTTGTTGCTCTTTCTTCGTCTCCTGACGACCTTACCGCTCTCACTCCTTCGCACTTTTTAATTGGACGACCGCTAATATCCGTTTCTCAGCCGCAGGTACACTCCGTCAACATCACTCGATTGGACCGCTACAAAAGAATTGAGCATCTACGGCAACACTTTTGGAACCGATTCAGTCATGAATATGTTGTCATGTTGCAGCAGAGAACCAGATGGCATGCGTCCACAGGCGAAATTAAGCTGAATCAGTTAGTTCTGATCAGAGAGAAAACGCAACCACCACTACATTGGCTATTAGGCCGTATCGTCAAGGTGTTTCCTGGTGCTGACGGCATCACGAGGGTGGCGGAAATCAAAACCAAGAAGGGCAACATCACAAGGGCCTTCAACAACATATGTCCTTTACCTATTGAAGACGATGTTTCAACCCGGGCAGGATGTTCGGAAACCTCTAGAACATAGGAACGACGTCGATGGAGGCGCCACCGGCGATGGCATCGGAGGGGGGACAGCGCGGCGCGGGGGGCAGCCACGTACGAGGATCGCGGGCCGCTCACAGACCTTACCGATCAGCTGTGAAAATTGTACGCGTCGCGCGCCGTTTAATTATATAATTTGTTACAAATCATCCGTTGGAATAAACCAGTACCTATATTTCGGAAACAGCCTCAGTCATTTCTACAGCCCAAGAATTCTCCCTAACACCCTATAACATACAACCAAACGACAATAATTGAACGCGACAATTTACAACCTGAAAGGCGTACCTATAGAAAATTTAATTTTGTAATAATTACTGAAAATAGAAGCATTTTTACTAATGATGAATATAGAATTGTTCTTTTGAAAATAAACTATAGCCGGCAAAGATTATGTTTGTAACCAGCTTCCATTTTTTTTTCATCTTACCGATGAGGAAGAATAGATCAGTGGAGTGTACGGCAATAGGCACATAGTCGTCTCGAGCGACGTCGATAGCCGCTTCTGTAATCATGGCCACCTCCTGCTTCTCTTTGATCTCGTTCGAAGTTTCTTTCGCAGAGTTCAGAATCTATAATTAAGCAATAGGTAATAATTTGTTTGTATGAGTCAACTGTACTAAGTACACGTTGTCGCCCGAAAATCTGCGTAGTATGGATTTAAAGTTAATAAAAAATCCGCAACTTATTCCGGTCGTCGTTATTTCAACAAAAACTGGTTATGTATCGTTAAATGCGGATTGAAATATCAGATTCAACTATTGTGTTGCGATTGGAGATTGAATTTTGACAAATAAATTATGTCAAATTGATATGAAGCTAATGTCAAAGAAAAGCAAGGGCCGGATCGGTTATTATAACGCGCTCTCTCATCTTCATCCTCACCTATCACCACCTTGATCCTAATAACGACCAACACTTACTTGCACAGCTTCCTCATCCTCTAACAAATGTTCGGAAGTGGACAGGACAGTCAATATCTTCCTCTCGATCTCCTGCAGCAGCCTGCGATGTTCAGCTCCTTGCGTGGTGAGGTCGGTCTTGGCTTGCTGCAAGTCTGGTCGCTCTCGAGCCACAACCCGCGCTAAGAGTTGTGCTTGTAAGCCATCCATAGCTAACATGAAGTTCACGAGAGTAACCCGAACGCCTACCTCGGGTAGGTAATGAGGGTTCGCTAGTTTTGTGCTTATGTATAATCTGTGGAATATCATCTATTCGTTTAAAAATTGAAATTGGTGCATATGTTGACGTATGATTACTTATTTAAAAGTATTTTTCTATTCCACAGCATTATTCTACGATGAGACCATAAAAATTGCACAATAGTGATAAAAATTCTTACTTGAAGTCTTTACTGTATTCAACAACAGTGTCACCAATTTTGATGCACAGCGCTCCACCTTGTTTGAAAGTTTGTTGTTGAAGCAGAGGCTCCAACATCGGATCTAATTCTTCTAATACGTTTTCTAGCAAAACCTAAAAAGGAACTCATATTTTATTTCATCACCAAAATTAAGTATTTACCAAGTTACATTTAAGTAGACACTAGTTAAACAATTTCTTACCGGTTGTCCGAACTGCACGGCGTTTTCTAGTACGCGTCCTAAGTCAGCTTGCGTCATACGCACTATACAGATATTATTCGGTTTCTCCATGTTTTTGATCCAGCGATTAGCTTGACCTTGAGGATCAATCATCAGAGGCCAGCGCCTTGCAGTCCTATTGTACGGAAAACGTGAATTTTTTGTATATATTTCAATTTACAGAAGTTACTTCATTTACACGCAAACTATGTTTAACCTCCAGGCATATGCTGAGTAAAAACTGTATAGGTCCAAGTTCACCGAAAAATAAACGTTTGCTTTATTAAAACAACTATTTATTGTGAATTTTCAAATTCAGCTTTTAAACAGTTGTTTTATAAAACGGACGTATATGTTGTTGGTGAAAAGGGGGTCTCAAAGACCTTATTTTTCACTACTATCTTCATATAACTTCACATCATAATTTACTCACATGATTATGATAGCGCTCTCCACACTGAAGTCATCGGCGGGCAATCCATCGATGTTCCACTGCTGAATGGTGACAGGCTCGCCTAACACCTTGATCAGACTGTAGTTCAGTGTACACACTATACCACAGTCGGCACAAGCCTGGGCCCATGCTTTCATCTACAAAAATATTTCAATATAAAAATATTCATCGGGCATACAATGTCAATCCTTCTCCGTGTGAGAGGAGGCCTGTGCCCAGCAGTGGGACGATAAAAAGGCTGTAACAGTAACAGTATACAATGTCAATGCCTGCTTCATGTCAGTATAATCATACCTGTTTATTTCTAAACGCTGCTGTAAATGGTCCAAGATACGCTATGATACCCGCCGCAATCAAAATGTCCCCTGAAAATGAAACCACTTTAAGGACACAAAAAAATTTAAGACTTAAGACACCAATAGATAAACCTCAGACCTTACTGCCACATCTCACAGAAAAGATATTTGCATTTAAGATTTTTTTGGAGAATAATTTATCGAACTTTTTACCAGTAAGTGTATTGTAAGTTTCCCGCAAAGTCTTAGCGATTTGCGTCCACCGAGTCTTCTCTCCCCCGAGGCCGGAGATGAGCATCTCGGCGCGTTTCAATTTGTTACTGCAGTCCATCACCTCGTCATCCAATATCTTTTGCTGGCGACTCTGTTCAGCTAGCGCCATTTCTAATGTCTTTAGCTTGTCTTGTACCTTGGGTAGGAAAAATCTTGTTTTTAAATTTCAATCAAGTAAATAAATGCAAGGAATGGAATTGAAATCAATTATGCAATTGAACACACACATACGAAAAGATCATCCATGTCAAATATTATGCTTCAACGGTGAGGTGTTGTCATTTAACCGAACCATTTCCAACTGTCAAATCAGCGATTTAACCAGTGGGCGGCAAGTTTAGGGCTGGTTATCGTTTGGTTATCGTTATAATTAAATGGTGCAACCCTTGCAACTCACCCTACGTAACTTAAGTGCAACAAAAGCAGGCGATGATTAATTGAAGAATAAGGTTTCATTTGTGTCTTTTAATATAGGTACCTAATTATTATAAAGATGAAACTGTCACCCACTAAAAGTAAGTTTTCTTGGTATGTTAGGATTTATGTAGATATGTACCTCTTTCACATAAAAACGACTGATTAGCTTTTTATAAAACTTGGCAGTATTCGGGAAGTACCTACCCACAAGTTCCTCGTGTACTGCGTGAAATCGCTGGTAAAAGCAAAAGCTACTCAATAATATTTATTTAAGTCATAGTTTGTGTATCGACTGACCTCTTTGAGCTGGGCCTGCTTGACAGCGAGCGCGGCGCTGGCCTTGTCATACACAGCCTGAGCAGCCGCCAACCGCTGCTTCTTAGGCGCCACCACCTTGGCCACCTTGTCATACTTCGTCATCGCAATCACCCATTTGCACATACCTTAGAAAAGAAGCATCAAACGATAAAACGATATTTTCATGTTTTAATCAACTTTGCGATCACCGACACCTGCGTTCATCAGGTTGCGTTTGATTTTAAAGACAATACTCTGACATGTTAAAGTGGCAATGCTAGTTACTTATTTTATTAACTAGGGTTTCCATACTGCAGCATCTTTAACCTGCGATAATATCCTATTCTGAGCAAGTGTACTACCTACCCTAAGGCCTAAAATGAAACCTACCTTCAGCCGCCACCGAGACAGCTCTAATCTTCTCGGGCACGAATCCCTCATCTTGCATGATAGTGGTCTGTAGCTTCTTCATCACAGCTGGCGGGATATTGTCCTTATCATAGTTCTGCAGCGACTCCAGGAACTTTATGTCGTTGAGGATCTTCTTTGAAGGCCCCCAATAGTCTTCAACGGTACCCACACCAGATGGGTTGGGTATCTTGTCTGGTTTTATATCCTGTATTACTTTTATGTGTTAGTTTTTGGATATCGATATCAGAAATTTATATCAACGTAAGGGACATATTGTTTTAGTACTTTTAATAGTATTGTGAACTATATGTATTTTGTAACAGATTTTCGTTCAATTTCAAAATGTCCCGTACGCTAAATACACCAGTATCGATATAAGAAATGTTACACCTTTTTTGGCTTTAATAAAGGACTTTAATGAAATACCATCTTTTATATAAACTGAAATTGTATCTAAATTAAAAAAAAATAGGCAAAAAAGGCTATTTGACTACTTCCCTTTTTGGGAGTACACAAGCATGCATGCATAAAACATTTTGAACCGATTTCAAATTCACTTACCGGATCATCCTTTAGAAAAGCGTTAAACAAATAAATATAAAAACATGTTTTGTCTGTATCACATGTTAATTCAACAAGTACGTGTAGCAGTTAATAACAATTCACAATATAAACAGAAACCAACTCAGTCTGATTGAGATTGGTTTGCAAGCGACGTTATTGATAAGCCTTTATTTTACACTGCAAGCACGCACACCGATGCTTTGTATTGCATCGGTTTGCATCATAAAGCTCAGATATAAGAGCAAGTTGGGCTGACATAGTATAGTCTTAATATATGACATGTCATCGACACGAAAGAAGAAGAAGAAGAGCAAGTTATGTTAAATACAGAATAGGATAGCCTCGAAAAATTTATAAGCCCGCCTTCCTTAAAAGTCGAAAAATGTGATCATTCTTCATCTTGATTCATTCAAATCTTATCGACTAGTTAAAGAAATTACCTTCAAAATGCAGATAGCCTCCATGACGATACGAATACCTCTTGGAGGACTCTTCATGGTCTTGATGAAGGTGATGTCCTGAGGAGTGAGGGTATCCAGCGCGGCTAAGGCAGAGTTAAGAATCGGCATCGCCTCCGCTAAATCAGCGTCGCACTCGTCTTTTATGGCTTGGGCTTCTTGTGCCTAAACATTTAAAAATCTAGCTTAATAAGCCGATACATGTTTTAAGTAAATAGAAGTTAGATAGTTGGAATATCAGTAATCATAAATATATCGCCATGTCCACACGGGATGGTCACCAAATTTTCCGAAGTCACATGATACGCCTCACATAACATTTGATTTATTACTTAAATAACCAATGGCTTACATTATCATTTAGATTATCCAAAAAAAGCTATTTCCAAATATTATAGCATTTAATACTAAATTGTATTCAAGTCCCCATTAAATGTATTGGCTTACCTGTTCTTCAGCAGCAGCCTGGTCTACAAGGACTTCAGCTTCGACCAGTGCAACTCCTTCCTTCTCCTTTTCTACAATAGCCGTTGTTTCAGCTACCGCGGCGGCACCAGCAGCCAACTTGGGCTGTAGTATTTCTAAAGCCTCTTGCAAGGCTCCTACTGACTTGGCCGCGATGGCAAGTTGGTCTAACCCAGTGAGATAACGCTTTTCTGCTGTTGTTAATTCCCTGTTAACGTTAAACCAAACTATTAATTCAGATATGTTTCCAAAAAGAATGTAGCCAGAAAAACCGATAAACGAATAAAAAGGTAGGCTACTAAAACAAAAAAATAAGCAAACTTTAACTCTGATCATGCATAATGTCTATATCGACATTTATAATAACGAAAAAACTTACAATCTTTTCTTATTTAACAAGGATTTAAACATGTTGATAAGTTCCAGGTAAGCGGTAGGTGTGACGTAGTTAAAACGCTTGAGGCGCCGCAAAAACTGCCTGGTTAGCTCCTGTGTGTCAGTATGGAACACTTGGCATAATTTGATGGCCGTGTCTCGTTCTAAGTCAGTCAATTCAATGTCTTTTAGAAACCGGGTTGCCACCGCTAGCAACGCATCTGGTGGCCACTCCTACAAATGGACATAAGGATGTTGGTAATCTAGTAGACTTCTTACAATTCAGTAAATCTTGAATGAAGGTATACAATTTGTATGTACATGACCAGCAGTTATGCTGCTCAAAACTTACTTGGAACCAGTCAATAGTGCAGCAGTTGACCAGGGAGGGGAACTTCCTGATGCGCGTTCGTAGTGAGGTACCAGCAGGAGACATAGCCAGCACAATATGGAGCTGATCACGCACTATGGACACGAAGTATGCATACAGTGCTGTAGGACTTCCATCCGTTTGTAGTGACTTGTCACGTTGCCGATCAATCTGAACAAGTACAATAGTAACTAAAAACTGTTTAACAGACAAGGTTTTTTAGGTGGCAATAACGGTACTTACGACTCTCATTTTCTCACACAGCTCCGCTTTTTCGTCAGTGGTAAAAATATTAGGTACTTCACCAGAGTTCAGCATATTGTTGACGTCTTCGAGAAACCCTTCTTCTTTGATCTACGGAATTTTGTTCATAAACATTTGCAAAACCAAAGATAGCAGAAGAAGTTTTTTTGAATACTTTAAATACTCTACCTGTGACTCAATAAATAGAAAGACCATCATCAGATCGGGCGTGCTAGTCTTCCGCAGCAAGGTCTTCAAATCTTCTCGCCACTCGTTCTTACCATAAGTTCTGCTCATCTCAACCTGTCAAATAATTTTATTTCGCCAAATTAAGCACAAACCCCGCCAATTTAAAACTGGAAAATGTTGATTAATGATTAATTTCGATAGTGTGATTCATCTGTGTAAGTAGTTGGCAATGAATTTACTAGATACTGTAATTATAAATACATAAATAGTAATTTGATAAAAACATAATCTGGGACAGTAAGTAAAGCGTACTTTATAGTCAGATAACACTGAGAAAAGCTAAGATAAATGATGTAAGTGACCTGGAAGAGGTCGTACTCGTTGATGTGAGCAGCGAGCCTGGTGAGCGACTGCCGGCCGGAGCCGCCGAGCCCGACCAGCAGCGCGTGCGAGCGCGGCTGCGTCAGCACGCGGCAGATGCGGGACACGTGCTCGATCGCAAACCTAATCACCACAACATTATTTGCTGCGGATTGCAATAACCGATCCATCCGTTGTTTTGCGATTGGACATTACATTTAAACATTAGCTTCATACAACCACAACAATATGGCATACAATGTGACTACTAGTGAAAAGTAGACGGAATTTAGTTTTATTAAAAGTTAAGACAGATGAAAAACCTTTTATTTTTCTAACTAGCTTCTGTCAGCTTCTGTTGACATTCATAAGTTTGAAGCTGAATTAGTTAAGCTTTATTCTGATAATGAAATAAGATCTTACGTGAAAAGTACAAGATTCATAGGTTTCTTGGTCATATTATTGAACTCAACGAGGAAAGCGTCGACCGTAGAGTTCAAATGATCCATATTAGTCGTCTCCATGTAGAAGCGAGTGTCCACTTTAGGATTTGCGAAATCACAATAAATTAGTCTTCGGAGATGAAGATCAGTAATTTTCTGTAGACAAAGAAGATTTAGTTGTTATGTAATTTATTTGTCTTTACTACTACCTATTATGGTGAATTAAATTCAATTGTCCCAAAATACTTATCAACTACACCCTAAAAATATAATCCAAAACACACTAACATCGCCAGGCTTATCAAGCAGCCTGCCCAACATCTTATCGAAGTCATCTTGCAGGTTATTGGCAGTGGCGGTTCGCAGACAGCCCACAAACCACTGGCGATCGGCGTCCTCAATAAGACGGTCGCTGAACACGCGCAGGCACTCGTGCACCCACAGCCGCTTCATCGACTGCAAGTCTGGAGTCACTTCAGGCACTGACAGTAGCACTCCCTGGGAAAAGAAGAAAAGGTAATTCATGGTAGTATATAAGGTAAGATATGCTTCATCACTACATAATATAAAAAAGTCGCTTTTTCTGTCCCTATGTCCCTATATCCCTATGTCCCTTTGTACGCTTAAATCATCAAAACTATGCAACCGATTTTCATGCAGTTTTTTTATAGATAGGGTAATTCAAGAGGAAGCTTTATATGTATAATTACATACATTAAATAGTGGGTTTACTTTTATCCCGCGGGTCACTAGTCTTCGATAAATTAATGAATTATTAACAATGACCTTAGTATGGACGGGAAAATGATTCAGACTCACCAGTATCACCCTGGAGAAGTCTCGTAAATTGAATGTATAGTGGGACTTGGATGGCGTTGGTAGGAGGTTCAGCCTACATTGCTTGTATACTTCTAACGTACCAAGCACCAACTCCTCAATACATGGATCGAATTCTTTTGAAAATCCTCTGAAATTTACAAGAAAAGTTTTGGAATGAACATTATCTGCAGGGTTAGGGATGATTTATATTAGGCCGGGCCGTGTCCGGGGCGTGCCGTGTACGTGGCTCGTACGGGGCACGGATGTGAAACGTTACATACATTTTGTATGAAACAGTTTACATTTTACAGTGCATGATCCGTGGCCCGTCCGGGCCACAAACGACTCTCGTCTTTAGAATTTCGTAAGAGCCCGGACACGGCCCGGCCTGATATAAATCATCCCTTAAAATAGAATAAAAATATAAAACAGACCTAGTATCAAGATGCCATAACATAATCCTGCTGAATATGACCTGAAGAGTTTCGTCATCAAACTCGTCGATGCAGAAGAATGAGAAGTGACGAGAAAACCTTGGCGTTATTATTTTAGCACCCGGCATTGGCTTGCCCATTGCACACATGAACTGGAATCGTCAGTGAAAAGTTGACAAATACGAAAATAAGACTCTTTTCAAATGCATAAATAATAACGTATAGAACTTCTTACCTGCACATCAATAAGAAGCATGGCAAGGTTGGTCTTTCGGTCATACCAAAGACCTAAATCGATGCCTTGCCGTAATACTTCGATTGGTGGTTGTGCACCATACGTCTCCGCTTGAGGCATGGAGACATCATCTACGAATATGACTGAGTAGCATCCGATCGGTGGCCCAAACACACCTGAAAATAATCATTGTTTACTTTCTATGTAAATTGTTAATACAGGTTGGTTTTTTTCTGTTATTTCATCAAATTTCTATAATATCAATGTAAATGAATTTTGTCGTGTCTCACTCACCTTTTCGCCTCTTGTCTAACTTGCCCATGATAATGTCTTGAGTTTGATTGCAATTGGTTTGCGCGGAGAAAGCCATGATCAAAGCTTTGTAAATTTTCGTGTCCACTCTCTTTACTAAGAAGTCCTACAAACATACACAGCGATACATTAAAGGTCTTAAAATACTAGCGGAACATACAAGCCTTTTTAATTCAAGTCATTGATATTTTTTCCAAAGTTTTGCTAAATATGCTTACGATAATGTATGAAGACTTTCCAGTCCCGGTAGGTCCAACCATCATGACAAGTTTATGATGTGTGACCATAAGCTTGAAGAGTGCCAAATAGCGCACGCTGTCCAATGTCGTTACCAAGATTTGATTGGGAGGAGTATCTCGGCTGATAGGAGGTGCAGTTAACACATCATCAGCCCACGGCTTCCATTTTCCTTTACCCTAACAGTTACCGAAGAAAATAACTATAAATCGATGAGTGCTTAGAATAACGGTATAAATAATATATAATAAAGACTTATAACAACTGACCTCCTTTATAAATCTGTAGTCGTATACCAATCCTTCTCTTGGAATTATGAAAATGTATTGTTTCTCCGGTTTGGAAATTTCTTTTGGCATGCCTAGTGAATTTTTAATCTAGAAAACATTTGTAAATAAATTGTATATCCAATAAAGCAACATACAGTATGATCTACTTACGGATCAGTAAGAAGAAGTTATTTATTACCTTATCTGGGAATTCCTTCTCGAGTAATCCTCGGAAAAGCATATCAAATTTTGGCCTGCTGTCGGCTTCTAGAGTTGCTCCAATGGACCAAATGCATGAGAAGAAGAAAACGCCCTAGAATACAATGATGTTGTTGAATTATAAAAAGATAACTTCATTTGTGGTTACAACAAAAACATTATTTTCTAGGTACACCGTCGTAAAAATATTCAAAAACAACAACTTTACCTCAAGCTGAGCTCTGATATCGAGATCGGAAATATTTTCCAAATACTTCTCGTCATGAAAATCATCCATGAAGCAATCAAACAGATGCATGCATGCCTGAACCATGTTACTTCGGGAAGTTATGTACATTTGCTACAACCAAAACAAATTATTATTAAAAAATACAAACATACGAATTGATAAACTCCTTTACTCACGTGGTTTAAGACTTGCATGAAGTAAAGCTTTAAAAGATATGCTGTTTTCGATGTTTTAGATACCTTATCAAGTTTTGCTAGTTCAGTTCACTCACCCTAACCAATCCAGAATATTCGACGAGCCAAAGCAGTGGTGACATGAACCGGTTGAACAGATTACGTATAAGGTTTCTGTTGACCGTGTGAAGAGTATGCGGCAGTTTGTTCAGCCACGACTCCAGCAAGGCTTTCCAGCCGAGCCCCTTGGGCTCCATGTAGATCATGCCGCAGCGTGATACCTTTGTAATAACATGTTCAACGTGTTTTAGTATTTATGTTGAGACATTAAATTATATTTTAATTAATAAACTTGGTCTTCATGTCTTCATCTCCTATATACTTTGCGCTGTATTGTCGAAAGAGAATTCTCACCGTAGCTGGGGACGCCGCTTCCAGATCCATAGGCTCGAACATCAGATTAGTAGTCGGTGCCAACTGTATGATCTCGCCACTCATGAGACAAAGCTTTTTGTTATCATCAAGTACAGTGTTTAAGTTTTCGATCCAAATCGCATCCACCGGGCCATCGAATACCAGCCATTTTCTATAATAGTAATCACATTATTGGGTATTAACATTGATGATTCGCAAGTGACTATAGCGTGAACGAATTGATAGGACGGGACGCGCACTGGCTGCGGTCATATTTCGGATGGATGAAGGTCCTTTACAAAGCAAAGCGCTATAATTGGGCTGCGGTACGATCACTGACATATCAACACAATAAATCTAGGCAAATGTCAACCTAGGTTATACGAATCTAAATTAGGATGGCTTATTTCTGGGTTTATTGCGCAACCTAGTCCATCCCGTGACCAACCAGTGTGTAATTTTGTGCAGGAAATAAAACCTGAACTCACTCGGTTTTGGGAACTAGATTCAATATCAGAAAAACATTCGTTGTCAGCCGAGGAACGTGCATGTGAGGAACATTTTTTACGCACTACTACTCGTGGCGAAGACGGGCGTTTTATTGTTAAAATGCCATTTAAACAGTCACCAGATGTTTTAGGTGACTCATACCAAATGGCGAAAGTTCGATTTCTTTCGCTCGAACGTAGGTTTGAACGTGATCCCTTATTCAAAGGTAGGTATATCGATTTTATGCACGAGTACTTGCAATTAGGGCATATGTCTGAAGTTAGTAACTCAAATGATAACATAAGTTACTATTTACCACATCACGGTGTTACGCGCGAGCAAAGTACTACAACTAAATTAAGAGTTGTCTTTGACGCGTCAGCTGTGACGACTTCAGGTATTTCTTTAAATCACCTACAAATGATCGGTCCGACTGTACAGGACGATCTTTATTCTATTTTACTTCGTTTTCGAAAACATAGATACGTTGTATCAGGAGATGTAGAGAAAATGTATAGAGCTATAGATTTAAATAAATCTCAACGCTCTTTACAAAAAATCCTATTTAGATTTAATCAACATGAACCGCTTAAAACCTTTGTTCTTAATACAGTTACTTATGGCACCGCTTCGGCACCATACTTAGCGACAAAGGCACTCGTAAGTCTCGCTTCACAGGCGTCTAATGATGACGTAAAGCAAGCTATACAACGGGACATGTACGTTGATGATTATTTGGGAGGCAGTGACACTGAGTCAGCAACCATACTGTTATGCAAGGAGGTGAGTTCGATTTTAGCATCAGCTCAATTCAAATTAAGAAAATGGCAATCTAATAGCCCACAAGTGATGAAGGCTATGTTGTCATCCCTTGATCAGAATGATAATAACATTCTGGATTTAAGTCGTAATCAATCTCATAACACTGCTAAAGTATTGGGCTTAAACTGGGTTCGCGATTTAGATCAGTTAACTTTTTCTATAAATCTACCTCCAACTAATAAAATAACTAAACGTTACATTTTATCTTGCATTAGTCAAATCTTTGACCCATTAGGGCTAGTAGGGCCGTGTGTCGTATTGGCAAAGATAACAATGCAAAAATTATGGTTAGAAAAATGTTCGTGGGACGAACCGGTTTCTCGTGACACTCAAGAATGTTGGTCGTCATTCGTCACTACGTTATCGTGTTTGAATAATTTAAACATACCACGGCATGCATTTAGTGTTAATCATAAAATAATTGAGTTGCACATTTTTACAGATGCATCCGAGTGTGCCTATGGGGCATGTGTGTACGTTCGTTGCCTAAATAATGATGATACTATAACCGTTCACCTTTTAACTTCGAAAAATAAGGTAGCTCCCATTAAACATACAACCATACCCCGTCTTGAACTGTGCGGGGCCTTGTTGGGAGCAAGACTGAGTGCAAAGGTAGTAGACTCACTAACTATTAAAATAAATAAGTGTTATTATTGGTGTGATTCGACGATAGTTCTCTGTTGGTTATCTGCATCGCCGAATAAATTAAAGCCTTTTGTTCGTAACCGTGTCAGTGAGATACAAGAAAGTACCGGGGAAAATTCTTGGAGATACGTGTCGTCGAAAGAGAACCCGGCCGACTTCATATCTCGCGGGCTGAGGGCCGATCAAATCGGCACCTGTAAATTGTGGTGGTCGGGCCCAGAGTTTTTAAAATTAGGCGAAGATCGTTGGCCTAAAATGCCAAATACGGGTTCTAATTCCGACATACCTGAATTTAAAGTTCATTTAGTAGATAACTGTCAATCAACTCAATCAGTTATCAGTCGTTTGATTAGTAATAAATCTAACATAAACAAATTAAAACGTATTTTCGCTTATGTACTTAGGTTCATTTTTAATTTAAAAAATCCTAACAGCAGGTTGTGTGGTCATTTATCCTGTGATGAATTAAATGAAGCATTCACTGTTATGTTACGTTTTAGTCAAATGGAAATGTTTTCTGACGAATACAAAACACTTAGTTTAAAAAGGCCACTATCCAGCAAAAATAGGCTTGCTTCACTGTCTCCATTTATGGATGATCGAGGTGTAATTCGCGTAGGTGGCAGGTTAGATAACGCTAACTACAGTTACGACACAAAACATCCAATATTGCTAGATAGTAAACATCACATTACGAAAATATTATTTCGTTGTGAACATCTTAAGCTTATGCATGCAGGGCCACAACTTCTTTTATCACACATTCGTCAAACTTACTGGCCTTTAGGAGGTAGAAATTTATCTAAAGGTACATTCAGAGAATGTGTCAAATGTTTCAGATTTAGGTGTCAAGCGGTGCAACCAGTCATGGGTCAGCTACCACGCACGAGGACACAGCTTGAATTTCCGTTTTATAATTGTAGTGTCGACTACGCCGGACCAATGCTGATAGCTGACCGTAAAGGCAGAGGTGCCAGACTCATTAAATCCTATATCTGTGTGTTCGTCTGTTTGGCAGTAAAGGCTGTTCATCTGGAGCTTGTGACGGATCTCACCAAAGACGCCTATCTTGCCGCGTTAAAGAGATTCGTTGCTCGTCGGGGTAAACCACACAGTATCCTCTCTGATAACGGCACAGCTTTTGTGGGCGTATTTAATGAGCTTGCACAATTCTTGGCTAATTCAAATTTAGAAACCTATTTTGCACAAGAAGCGATAAAGTTTAGCTTTACTCCTCCTTATAGTCCACATTTTAATGGTATAACAGAGGCCGCCGTTAAGTCTACAAAAAGACACTTAAAAACCATTGTTCATTCTTCTCATCTAACATATGAGGAGATGAACACATACCTAGTCCAAATTGAGGCTATATTAAATTCCCGTCCCCTTGTTGCTCTTTCTTCGTCTCCTGACGACCTTACCGCTCTCACTCCTTCGCACTTTTTAATTGGACGACCGCTAATATCCGTTTCTCAGCCGCAGGTACACTCCGTCAACATCACTCGATTGGACCGCTACAAAAGAATTGAGCATCTACGGCAACACTTTTGGAACCGATTCAGTCATGAATATGTTGTCATGTTGCAGCAGAGAACCAGATGGCATGCGTCCACAGGCGAAATTAAGCTGAATCAGTTAGTTCTGATCAGAGAGAAAACGCAACCACCACTACATTGGCTATTAGGCCGTATCGTCAAGGTGTTTCCTGGTGCTGACGGCATCACGAGGGTGGCGGAAATCAAAACCAAGAAGGGCAACATCACAAGGGCCTTCAACAACATATGTCCTTTACCTATTGAAGACGATGTTTCAACCCGGGCAGGATGTTCGGAAACCTCTAGAACATAGGAACGACGTCGATGGAGGCGCCACCGGCGATGGCATCGGAGGGGGGACAGCGCGGCGCGGGGGGCAGCCACGTACGAGGATCGCGGGCCGCTCACAGACCTTACCGATCAGCTGTGAAAATTGTACGCGTCGCGCGCCGTTTAATTATATAATTTGTTACAAATCATCCGTTGGAATAAACCAGTACCTATATTTCGGAAACAGCCTCAGTCATTTCTACAGCCCAAGAATTCTCCCTAACAGTATTGTTGTTATATGTATAGTACGAGAAAGTTTTGCCACATCGAAAAACCCACACATTCAATGTTGTTATGTAAATTGCTGATTATGTTTTTTTCTCAATTATCATCAAAACTTCTATTATCTTTCAATATACGAAAATACGAAGACTCAGCATGAGTGACTGTCTGAAATTGTGTGTTATAGGGAACTGATACAAGACAGATAAGGTCAGCTTTTCAAATTATATCAATAGCATTAACTTTCTTATTGACATACCTATTGCTATTAGTAGAGACGGCGAATGCCCGGTAGCTCACGGCTAGGATGCCGTCAGACCACTCGTGAGACACGGGGTCGAACTGCCCGTACAACTGACCCATAGTGATCGACTTTGGGTTTATCACAATCCACTCTACTGCGTTCTCGTCCATCCAGCCCTTGAACATAGTTACTATTATAATGACCCAAAATGAATTGGATTCATGGATTAAATCAGTAAAACATCTAAAGACTGCAGAAGTTGGATTAATCAAACTAAAGATATGGCACAATTTCGGAGAGGTTAACATCAAACAAAAAACCATTGCGGTGGAGATGAATACATGAACAATGGTGGTAAGCGACCAAACAAACGATGGACGGGTTGTGTGAAAGTAAATATGGCTAGAAGGAAAGTTACTTGTAAGATGCCGGCAGGTAGAAGAGTAAATTAAACATGAACCTTTTAATTAATTAAATAAAGAACATATTTGTTGACTTACTTTCTCTGAGACGTATTTCAATGCATGTCCGAGAGCGTGATAGGACTTTGTTTTCCCAGAGAATGGCATACCGACCAACATCAGGCCGTGTCGCACTAGAATCATCTCGTATAGCTGCAGCACCTAAAGTTTCATATAAAATCGATTTTAAAAGCTCTGCGTACCTACTATACAAGGTGTTGATTTGCATTTGTGCCATACTTCAGGAGGAGGACATAAAATACTTAAATAATCGATTGGAATTACAGTTGACGGGAAATAGCTAATATGCACTGCTTTTTCTGTCATTGTAATGTCATAGTATTTCAGAAGAAATCCAATTTTATGAATGAAATTTATGAATAATCGTTGCGTATGCTTTGTGTTTGCGTTTGTGTGAGGGCGCAGCACGGTTTTAAGGCCAGTAACACACGCGCCAAGTTTAAATACGGCTAGATGACATTGACGGATTTCCGAAAAAAAATTAAAAACAAAAATTTTTGTACCAATTTTTTTGTTGATTTGGGTTGAGAATCATTAGTATAATTACGTCCTTGACTATGGCACGGATGCAAATCAACAGCTTGTATATGTTTACAAACAAATATTGTATTGTTACCTTTTCAATGAAGAATTCGTTACATTGCAGATTCAGCGTGACACAGACTTCCTTTAGACCAACGACCAAGTCAGGAAGACCAGCTAATGGTAGCGGTAGACCAGGGAACAAGTCTCCGATGATACCCTACAACAATTACAAATAATAATGCTAGCTTATTTTATCTTATTATAACTGAGACATCTTTTTAATATTGTAAAGTTGAAATATCTAAACGTGCCTTTATTCATGAGAATCAAATACTAACGACTTTACTAAGTATAGGTAAAACATCAATCGACCCGCCAAAACCATATTGATACATAGGTAGCGGTAAACAATACGGCTCGCAGCAACCCTAGTCGGGGAGGGGTTTGTTAGGCTGGACACCGCCCCGAGCGTCAAAAGCAGAGGGGGTTAGACATTGATTTTTGAAAATACAAAATTGAACATTCATTTGCAGACACACTGCAAAAACAACATTCGCCGCGGGCGTCAATTTTCATAAAGCGAGCCCGGAATTATGTGCACTCTCGTTACACAGCCATCAGATGCGTATGTGTGCTGGTGACAGACAGGATTATATCGAATGAGGGATTAAACAAAATCATTTTAATTGCTTTCCATGAAATGACAGTCGATTTATAATACGAGAGCAGAACATTGTATTTCAACTTACCATGAATAGTGGCACGTCATGTTCCAAGAACTTGGGAAGATTGACGTCTTTGATGGAGCGCAGTAGAATCAAATCCTCGAGCTCATCGGGGTAACGCAATTTTAGAGCGCCAGCCGCACGCAACACTGATTTTACAGCCCGCATACCTAAATCAAGATAAATAGGAGATGAACTTTTCTATCAATATGAGGATTACAAAGGTATCCGAGAAAAACTTAAAAACCTCGTTCCGCCCTCCTCTCAAGCTTGAGTGCCCAAATAACCCCCTCATCGGGAATCTAATACGAAATTACGAAAAGTGTTCATGAAACTCACTCACCGTAATCGTAATGGCACTGGGAGGATAGTTGTTCTGAACACAACTTATAGGTGGCCACGATTTTGACAGCAAGCGGTTTAGCATTAAGGTAACCAAAAGCGTAAAGCTCAATCTCAGAGATCAGCACGTAGTCTGGCACCATCATAGCCACGGAACGGAACAACGCCTGGAGATGACCAAATGTTTTGTGTAATGAAAAGCAGAAGAAAAGTGGGTTTCTAAAAACCACGATTTATATAAGATTTATAATTGTTAAAGAAAGATCCACGATTAATATTTTTAAATAAAGGAAAGCTGTCGTCACCTTCAGATTATCAGGCAACTCAGATCGGCCTGCATAACCGGGGTTCATAGTAATGAAGGTGGCGCAGGTTTTGTCCAATTGCAGCAGGGTGCCTTCGAACAGCAGTTCCGTGGAGCCGGAGTTGATGCCGCGCTGGATGGACAGGATCTGCTGGGCTACCACTGATAGCACTTCCAGGTCGATGCGGTTGAACTCGTCGAAGCACGACCAGGCGCCGCAAGATGCTAAGCCCTTTACAACAACAAGGATCATGTGGTTTAAAAGTCAGTTTGTGATTTCTTTATTATCGACTTTAGACAATATTTTTGCTATTCATTGTAGTATTACAGTAAACTCGATGCCTTCACTTCTCTTATTTTACCTTAAAGAATTTCCCGAGGGCGATGTAGTCGAGCCCATCAGAGCAGTTGAACACGACACACTGCTTAGCCACAGCTTTGGCCAAATCTTTGACTGTTTCAGTCTTTCCAGTGCCGGCGGGACCTTCCGGTGCTCCACCTGGTTTTCAATTGCGATATTAGAGTTTGCTTTGAAGTAGCATGATTTTTATGTCAATGCTTTGACTGGTAATGGGAACTCAAAATAAAATGTTTTTTTTTGCTGTTTTACCTAAGTTAACATCTGTAATCGTTCACGGTAATAATACATTCAAGTTATTTTTGATGTCCTTGTTCTTACCAATTCAATTGTAATCCGTAAAACTTTTTATATTGGATAACATCTGAATTGTTTGGAGTTAAATGAGGGCATCAAAAATTACTCTTAAATATTATTTTTTAATACATAAAAACAGTAAAGTGCGTATTCTAAAGTCGTACCCAGATTTAGATGCAAAGCTCCGAACAAGGTCCTAAAGCATCGATCAGTGAGCGGAGTGACGACCAGTCGACCAGTGTTACCCAGGTACTCATAGCCGTACGGCAGCTGCGAGTTGATCATGCGGGTCACGCATTGCCAAGACTTGGTTTCTTCCTCTTGCATCTACAACACCGAAATATGTCATTCGAGATTGGAGACAAGCTTACAAGTTTATATAGCGTAGTAATGTGAATTGGTTTTACTAGTTTCAGATTTTTGTGCCGATCTTTATATTGAAACTAGCTTCTGCCAGCGGTTTCACCCGCATCCCGTGGGAACTACTTCCCGTACCGGGATAAAAAGTAGCCTATAACCTTCCTCGATAAATGGGCTATCTAACACTGAAAGAAATTTTCAAATCGGACCAGTAGTTCCTGAGATTAGCACGTTCAAACAAACAAACAAACTCTTCAACTTTATAATATTAGTATAGATTTTTAAAGAATTGTTCGAAAGTTACCTCGGCCCTGATACACAAAGGGCTCAAGAAGGAAAATGGTGGGGTTTAGTCAGTATGTGTTGTTCCTATCTATTTAATTGTCAAAATAAGCTTTTCATTATGCTTTTATATAAAAACAGTGTAAAAGATTTAGGTTTGGGATCAAGATAAACCTTATACTTTTCAGAATAAAGCTCAATCGTGATGGGTATAATTTATAATAAATATCGTAAAACAATTATAATACGAACTACTATGTATAATACATACCTCCTCCCAGTAGTATCGTATCTGTGACAGCCAGTTGAAGTCATTGTCTTGCTGTACTTTGAGATCTATGAGCAGCATCAGCACATCTCTAGCGTGAACATCTAGCACCACCAATGCTCCTGAATCATAAATATAGCCAAAATCAATATTTTTTATTAGCACAATACATAATAGATATGAGTAAACTATTCTTCTTTTGTCAGATAGATTAAAATAATCATATTTTGAAACCCATATTGCAAATTAATGTAGTTTGATTAAAACAATATTTTTAACCAGCTGTTTTACGCGGTTCCCTCGCGTCCCGGGAGAACTTCTTCCCGTGACCGGATATAATAGGGTCCATGTTACACATGTTACACACGGACATAAATAGTATACCTCCTTACGGTTTTTTTTCAAAACTTCTGTAGTTTCCTAACCTTTACAAACAAATATATGTTCCACTGTTATATTAGTTAAGATTACCGAGTGTAATTCTGTTCTGTAGATTAAGCTCGCCGCGCACCAGATCGACGATCTTAGAGATTTGGAAGTTACACTTCTCCCAGTACGTCCTCATAGCGGGGATGCTGATGTGAATAGCTTCCGTTACTTCCAACGTCCAGAAAGTCATCGCTATACATTGTACCTAGAATGCATTAGGTAATCGTAAATTGAATCGAACTAACCTTCAAACCCAAAGCTACGATTTCGCCAATCCATTGATGTCAAAACTACGTATACAATACCAAAACTTTACTTCGCCATTATCATGGAATGATATTGTGATGCTGTGCGATAGTAACACTAATAAATATAATTTTGATGTTTACTCTATCAGTAGATGAATGTCTTTCAAGTACCGCCTCGCAATCTGTGGCCAGCGTTGGAAGCGCACCAAATGACGATACTAACCGTTTGTCCGGGCCAAACGAGCACCCACTGATCTCGCTGTCGATTCAGATAGTCATCATAAGATAACGCTACTTCATTATGCACCGACGCCTTCATAGACTTCTCCAATTCCAGCAGCCATTTCTCAACCTACAAAAATAACTCGGTAATATTTACGCGCCATTTCTCAAGCGAGATGAGTTAGTAGTCATAGGGGATTCGTTCTTAGGACTGAACCACAAACGCTTGGAACTTTCCTTCCTACCTACATTGAATTAAAAAAAAGAATGGTAAAATTGCCATTCTTTGTTTTGAACATAAATATGACACAAACAACTACCAAGTCCTTGAATTAGGATTAAGAAGTAGGACAGATATTGATTTTAGTTAAATGGAAATAAATAAGGGCAGATAAGAACTTATTAAAAAGTAAAAATTCCTTAACATTTTACCTGTCCTCTGGCAGCCACGGTATTTATAGTCATAGTGAGCGACACGATCTCTCCTTCCGAGGACCTCATCTGCGTGACCACCATGTCGTCCGTGAACGTCAGCCGCGCGATACCCTCGAAGCACTTCTTGAGGTGAGGCTGTACACTGTTACCATGTAAATACCATTATGCAATACCAATAGTAACTAAGACGTAATAAAAATATAATTTCAGAAATATCAGAAACAATACATATTCACCATTTATAGGAATAACAGTCACACATTAAACAAATAGCTAAAAAAATATGTTTGCACACTCACCGTGTAGGGTCTTTAGTTTCAGACAAGATTTCAAGCAGTTCGTCGTTGGAGAGAAAGAAAAAGCGAGGGAAGTACAGTCGCTTCTTCTCCAAGTACGCGTTCAGACCTCGCTGGACCATCTCCAGCAAATTGTTTGACTTCTTCAGACGATCTAACATCTTCTCTATCATGATGACATCGAGAACGCGCGGCTCTGAGAACGCAGCCTTCATTATTTCTCGCCACATCTGTAGAATTATAATGATAATGTAATTTCCATCAAAAGCGATTTATTTACGTCATGTATTTATCCTAAAACAAGACATGTCTAACTACAGCATTTTTGGACCAAATTACAGCAACGCATCAGGTGTCGTTATTGGTAAAACAATTTATCTTGCCTTATCAACAGCACTGAATCGCCGACCTTCTTCCGGGATCTGCTGCTGAATATCTGGAGACGAAAAGATGGGTTCCAAGTACATCCAGGTAGCTTGTACTTTCAGCCATTCATCCAAGATTTCTTGCAATAAAATGAGCTTGCCCTCCCAGTCACTAGAAATATCACAAATTAATTATCAATTTATTCTTCGCAAAAATCTACTTTCTTTCTTTTTAAATTTACTTTCTTTTTCAAAAATACTTACTAAATGACGTCCTCGAATGGCTTAATATACGGTGAGTTCTTCATAGTCTGGGTTTTAACAATATGATCGTCTAACAGCAGTTGAATTTCATCGACACTTGATAGAATGTAGGTCCCAGTATCCCTGAAAATTATGTGCTAGTGTAAAAGTATCCACAAATTCCTACAAAATTATCTTAAACTATCACTTTTCTATATAAATAGACAAAAAACAATTGTTAACTGACTTGTAAACAAGGATTTCGAATTTGAGATCTGCCCATTCTTTCATCATCTTGTCCAAAGCTCTTTCGAGGTTGTTTTCCTTAGTGGCAGCTTCAGAAATACTCTCAAACTTGTCGATGTAATCACCCAGGTTGAAATCAATCACTTTCTCTAGCGACAACTCCTCGTCCACGACGATAGGGAAACCAACGATTTCTGAGATCTTGTCCCAGTGACGTAATTTCATACCAGGATTTCCAAGTGTTTGAATGATTGGCAAGTGGGTCTTGAATTCATCCATTTGTTCTCTGAAATAGTGCACCTCTATGGAGAACGTCATTACACGCAGTCAAATAAAATAAAATGGTATATAAACAGTGCATATAGTCAGTGCATCGCGTACTAGCGTTGACATCGGACGCGCCTGCACCGTACGCAGAAATTATTATTCATAATTTCGGCTGAGCGCGGCGTCAGCCGTCGCCGCATATTTTTTCACACCATGCGTTCCGAAGAACTCGTGGCGAACGAGGTCCTGGCGTTCCTGCAGTACCAGCTGGACGTCATGGATGAGGTCAGTGTGACCCAGATCTGCACCTCAAACTTCACTGAGGCGGAGATACGCAGCGCCAAGACGCTGCTGTACGAGACTCTGCTTATGGCAGACCGAATGCCGTCCCGCAGGAGGGATGAAAAGGGAGAGAGGAGTCTCCAAGATATAATTAAAGTATTGAAGGAGACCGACCCAGACGACGTACCAACTTTCGTGGCAAAGGAGTTGCGTAAGCTGCCCCCGGTCACGTTTGACCACGTCGACGTCACCAGGCTCCTAAAAGACATCACGAGTATGAGGTCTAGCCTGGTCGAGCTGCAGTTGAAGCTGGAAGCATCGCAATCTACCATCAGTGATCTACGCAGTGAAGTAGCAGCATTACGTAACTGTGAATGTAGGTCACACGTGCCTGCCAACAGCGACAACACACGCCACGGACAGGCCAACGCATCGCCGCGGAGCGCCGCGTCAGCAAAATTGCACTCGTCGCCGGTCGCCACTGCTAGCGATGCTAAACTGTGTCCCGCCCCCTCCGCGTCTCCTGCCGTCGGGACGCCGATAAATGCAAGCACGTCGAAGCCTAGACGTGTTTACTCGGATGCCGTAAAGAAAGATCCCGTTCAACGGCTAACCAAGGCTATTGTGGGAGCCCAGAGTCTCCCCGAAGTAACCCAAGGCTCGGTTCATCTTGAACCTGGCAAAGGGACGGCTGATGCAGATGGTTTCATCAAGGTGGAGAGGAAAAAGAAGAAGCCATCTAGTCGAAACCGATGCGGAACTGCATTGACGGGTCCGAACATGCTGTTGCGTCCCGCAATACCTACGACGCAGCTGTATGTTTCGCGTCTGCATCACTCCACGAAGGTCGAGGAGATCGTGGAGTATATACGTGTGAAGACCAACTGGACATTGAGAGTCGAGAAGTTAGAGCCGAGACACAACACGAATTTTAAATCGTTTGTGGTGCGTGTGCCGACTCAGCATCTCGACATGTTCCAAGAACAGTTTTGGCCGAAAGGTGTCGTTTTCCGGCGATTCCGCGGGAGACTACGTGACACCGCGCAGTGCAACACGACACCACCTACTCGTGTCAACACTTAGTTTTAATTGTTTTTTACTTTTGTATGTATTAGTTTATTATTATTGTAATGTTAATTATTGTTTATGTATTGTATGTGCTATGGGCCTTAGTTGCCTGAATTAAAGGAATAAATAAAAATAAAAATAAATAAACGAAAGTTAAAATTTACCCTTATTAAATAAATAAAAAATCGAATATTTAGCTATGGCATTTACGGAGGTTAACAAACGCGACCCTGCTGATATTTCCATATAGGATCTTTTATACATATTTTCTGCTGTCGGGAAATAATCTGCATAACAAATGCTACCTACCTCACAGAAGTAGCGAGGCGATGAGTCTCGGGAACTTCAGCGAATGACTTCTCCAATTTGTATACAATTTTATAATAATAACTGACGTCGCCTTCTATTTCTTCTGGATCAAAACTGCCGACCTAGATATTTTCAAAAGAGTTTTTTTTTATTTAGTTCATACCATGTAGGTACTATTCACTAAAAAATATCGGGTAAAAGGTAAGATGTAAAGCCTCACTTTAGAAGACATCCAAGTATTATGTTTCTCGAGGAAGTCATAGCCAGCATCGAATAATTTCTTATACGGTACTAGTTTGTCAAATACCGCCTTCCTTTTGGGGTATTGAGATAAATCCCATCCGAACGACGACTCTTCTTCATTAAATTGATCAATCTTTGTGAGGGCATTTGATAACCTGCATAAATTGGAGAATAATGCCTATTAGGTATAGGATACAAGTAAATAGTAGGTACCTAGGTACAGGCTTTTCTTTTCTACGTAAACATGATCTAAATAGATAGATGTCATCAATAGAAGAGCATATTTCATAAAACTTACTTCTCATCCAAATGTCGTGCTCGCGACACGTATTTGGGTAACTCATTGATGTCTCCCCAATACTGCACTTCGTTGACTTGCAGTTCATAAATATCCAGATCATCAATAAACTTGGCAATGCGAACCTGTAGGGAAATAAATAATTGTGGAAATATGTATTTGATATAGATACATCATTGCAGTAAAAGTCGTAAATCCAATTCAAGGTTTACCTTCAATAGTTCTTGGTATTCTAATTTCTTCTGATCACTAATTGCTTTTGCTTCTTCTATAATACCGGGCATACGAGCGTACCTGAAAATTAATAATCAAAATTTACTTTCACTACTCTTCAGGCCCTAATCAAAAACATAACCTCTTTTTTTCAATATAGGTATTGATCATTTGCAGTCTGTTACATTACCAATGATATGTCTGGTTATTAGATTTGAGCTCGAGTGGAGAGAATGTGGTGTAGTCTCCCAAGAAGACGATGTATCTCATAACGTTGCGCAGTTTGTCCTCCATCTCGGCAAGGATGACATCTTCAACCTTCTTGACGTAAGCCATCAGCTCCATAAGAGCCGCGGTGTCAGCCGGTGGAGTCAGCAATGTGTGGGCAATTGCTGCATATTCGTCGTAAATTCTGCGAAAATAACAGAGATATGAGAGAACCATTGTTATGAATCATGATGGAGCTGGAACCAGCGCCCTTTTTTGATGTGCCTTAGGGCGCGGCAATTTGAAAGGGGGAAGATCAATTGGAAATATGACTATCGAAATAATACCTAACTAAGTACCCATTTTTTTATTCGTTTCACAAATCATCTATCAAAGTGAAAATGGGCTGAGCTGTTACGAGAAGTAATATCAAAAACTAACGCTCTAATCATCAATTGATAGTCCTCAGTCATCCTCCTCAATAAGGTATTGGCCAGCCTGGTAGCAGCAGAACGTAAGGAATTAATGAGCTCCCCTCTCTGCATTTGAAACATGCCGATTACGATGGTCCCCTCTAGTTTGGAAGGTATTTCTCTTGCTAGCTCGACATATTTCACCGACTCCACACAATACTCTTCGAATGACTTCTCTGGGCTTGCGTTCAGAAAATTTTCCACTTCAGTTTGAGACTGCCAAAAAAGTAATAAAAATATACAAATTCGAAGAATACCCGTAACGTAACTATAGCACATATTACTCAATAGTTACTACGACTATAACTACGAGTTGTATAATATTAAATGAACAAACATTTTGATCAACTTAAAAATTACCTCGCCATTCAGTAAACAGATATAGTCATCGAAATCCTGAACTCTCAGTTCTGGTCCTATTCTTTGTTCCGCAATCAATTCCGCAATTTGGGCTTTATAAGAGTCTACTAAATCATTGTCGATGATAGGCTAGAAAAAACGACATTATTGATTCATAGAAAGAAATAACAATTGCAGTTACTAATGTGAATTGCTACTGAAATATTAGATCCAATACCTTCAGTGTAGCTCGCGTAGCGCCTGTAAAATCTTGGTAAAGTATAGTCTCCAAACGAGGAGACTGCCGACATGCATCAATCAGATAGTCGTACAAAAGGCTCAACTGATCCTTGAACTGTCGAAAAGTGGGATCGAATTCTATGGCTTCATTTTGAAATCCCAGATTTATAATGAAGCCCTGATTGTTGCCCTGAAATCATTCATTAGACCCTAAAGTCATGCAAAAAAGCGCTTTTTATGAGAACAAAAAAATAAGCAATTTCGATCGGTCCAAAAGACAATTTAACTTGTGACAGGATTATAAAGTGTAATACATAAATGTAAAAAAAAGGTACAATATTTACTTACGCCTACATCCATGACGTACTCCGTAAATTCCTGCATTGACTTCAAACATAAAGTTTGAAGATTGTAAGTCATGATGCACGCCAAACAGTTGTAGAAATGTTTCATTTTGAGCGCTTGTTTCGGTTCAGGTATTAACTTCTTTTTGCTGCCCTAAAAATATTACACCCTCATATTAAAGTCATGACAATTACAAAAAAAAAACCTCTGGTTAATTACGATGTGATCGTATCACACGAAGATTAAAAAGGTGAAAGTCTGGGTCAATTTATGGATGTTCATCCACGCAATCTATACTAATATTATAAAGAGGAAAACTTTGTTTGTTTGGTTGTAATGGATAAACTCAAAAACTACTGGACCGATTTTAAATATTCTTTCACCATTAGAAAGCTATATTATCTGCGAGTAACATAGGCTATACTTTATCCCGGTGCGGGCAGTAGCTCCCACGGGACGCGGGTGAAACCGCAGGAAAACGGCTAGTATCTTACAAAACTAGGCAATTGGAATAATATAATCCACTTTTCCCTTGGGACGTCTACTGTATGTATTGCATAAAGATGGATCAGAATTATTAAAGCAAACCTGTAGAAAAACTGCTTGTATAGTTGGAATCCACTGATGTGTGAGTACATTACCAGCTGCCTCAATATGTCTCTTGCAAACGAAACAGAAATCTTGTAACTCATATGCCTCATTTGTTGTCATTATATCCTTCATGCTTATTAACCTTAAATCACTAAAAGATAATAATTTAATTATTAAAATGCTTATGCTGTGTTATTATAAATCCGACAGGTACTTATTTCCATTCACAATTAAAAACTGTACTGATTTAGATTTAGTTTGGTATAGATTTAAACCTGCGGAAAGGGGAGAAAAAATCTTGTAAATTTTGCGAAATTGCAAGCTTACTTGAACTGTTTCCACCAGATTTGCAACACCTGTGCGATGCAAGGGTTGACGCTGTGCAAGTTTTTCGTCAAATGCTTATGCGCTACCACATAGCGGTTTCTCCAGGCATCGTCTTTCATTTCCATCTCTTGCTTTAGCGGGGTATCTTCTTCTTCCAGCGATTCTTCCTGCGGAAATCATACAGTTATTCAAACAGTACCTGATACCATTAATTAATTAAATTAATTCGAACCCCGCAGAAAACCTCGGTAATGTAGGTAAATAAAAAATAAACTACCTCCTTATGTGCATATTAGTTATGCTTTGAATCTATGAACAAGAAAGGACCATAAAACCTTACGGTATAGAAAACTGTATCGTTAGTCTAGCTACCGTATTGGGGTCTTTCAAGACGAAATCCACAATCGCTTTCTTCATACTCATCATGAAGTCTTCACGCATCTCATCTGTGCAAGCAAACAGAGTATCCTTCCATTTCTTCAGTTTCGGAGATATAAGGTTGTGAACTCTGTAATTAAGAGGTTTGTGTACATAAATGCGATGATTTTGAGTAGATCTAATTTGCAGATTTAGAAGCAATCTTTATTTCGAACACATAACTGATTACTGATTCCATAAAACATTCAAACTACCACCTCAAAAATTGCATCGAACTAATAATAAGATGTAACTATTAGTGCACTTGTATGCAGGTGCCAGTAACTCACCTTAATATTATTTTGTTATCCAAAGGAGCAACGTGTATAGTATCGATACCGTATCGCAGATAGTAGTAATACCGCAGCACATTCTGTTCCTCGCCCGATGGCATCGCCAAAGGCTCTTGGTCATCTTCTGTATCTATCTGACATATCAGATTTACTAGCTTTAGCCTGAACTCCTCTCGAGCTTTCCTCATAGCTGTGAAGCTTTGCATTACTGAAAGTAATGGGCCTATTAGATTCAATGTACTTATCTACTTACCATATACGAATTCATCACAATAAAGACGCTACGTAAAATAACTCTTCTATATAATTTTCTTCTTGTCTGAATGAACTCGCAAGATAAGCTAGTTGCAAAGAACTATCTACAAAATATAAAGTAAGCGTGGAAAGTTTAAGCAATTAGATACCGCTGGACTTCTTCCTCGGCGCAAGTTTCGCTGCCTGCAGTTTTGCGGCTTTAGTAGCCGGCGCAGGTAATTTTAAAACTTCTTCAGGCAAAGAAAACAAAGGCCGCGTTCGTATTTTGAAGTCCTCCGGCATTGAAATCTTTGGTATTTTAGGTAGTTTCACATCAGAAGTGGAAGGAGAGGGCTGGCCTTTCTTTCGAGACGGCTTATTTTTCTGCATTTTGGCTCCCTAAAATATACATAAGTATTAGTAGGTATTAGTTCTAATAAATTAATACCTATTTCAAGAAATATATCAATTCTAAGAACTTTCGGAGTTAAAGAAAGACGTCAAAAATTGCATTTAGGAACATTTTACGAGAATGATAAGAACACGCTTCAAATATAGTTAACATTTGAATTCGACCGGGACTCGAACCCGAGACGCACAGTGGTAGCAGACCAATGAGGCAGGTATGACGTAACTTTCTGACAAACGTTTTGTTGTTCCTATTTAACATATTATTAATTACATTTTATATTAAATCACATACTTAATAAACAATTTAAACACTTTCTTAAGCCATGAAAGCTTTTTTACATGTTAAAATTACAAATATTAATATTTCACTGTAGCAGTAACCGAACGTTTTTGACAGACCGCACGGACTGGCTACCCAAATTGTCAAATTGTTCTTGTTCTGTTCAAATTACGACGATTTTCACTGAAAATTGCTTATTTTTTCGACACTTTAGCATCGAGGTGTAATAAAAAGACAAGTTCCTTGTGTCAATTACCTTTTACTTGCTTGAATTACGTCCAAAACGGTGAGTACCGAAGTATTTAAATTTTTTGGTTATCTTTACACAATTTTCAATTATTTAACTCTTATTTAGTCTAGCAAAATGAATAAAGTAACTAAATTACAAATAAAATCATTTTTAAGCCTCTCAGTATCATGAAAACTGTTATTGTCAAGTATTGATTTCTCCATGACAACAGACTATCTTCATTTGTTTGGTTGGTTTATTTTTTAAATGCCAGCACTCTGTCTCGCAAAGGTTTTAATCCAAATCCAATAACTTGTTTATGTCATTGTATTTTTTTTTGTATGTCAATATTATTGCAATTTTTATAGGTTATAATAATATTTTGATAAATGAAGCTAAAGGCACAAGCATATACAAAGGTAAATCGCGTCATTGTGAAGCATTCAAATTACTAATCCAACACACAATAACAGAAGCTGCCTCTGTCAGCCTCTGACCTTCATTGGATAAACATACTGTATCTGTCCTGCTCAGATGATGTCATAGTTATAGCTACTCATTTAATAGTTACTTCCCATGGTTTAAACCAGCTGAAGTGCTACACTGAGCACCATAGAACACTAACTGTTTTTAATTAAACATTTCTTGTCACAGTTCATCCACTGGGCTTAAATCTGCTTTGAAATTTGATTTTGTGTGAGTGGAACCATGTGATACAAATGCTAAAGTGTTGCTTTAGTTTGCCTGAATATGTATATATGTTGTATCTGCATTCAAGTGCTCTGAGTAATGACCCTTATAAGAAGCCTATATTTGCTGTTTAAACTTTCTGTTCTTCTGTATGCAATGTTAATATACATATATTGTAAATACTTTTCCACGTTTTGTAATTCAGTGAGATAATAAAATAAAAAATATGTTTTCAGATGATCTTCCAATTGGTCCGTCGCTTCCACTCAGGGCCAATCTGCAGGGCAGCCGAATCCTCACTCCTTGCCAAACTAAGGAAGAAAACAGGCTACACCATTGCCAACTGCAAAAAAGCACTAGAAATGCATAACAATGATGCTGAAAAGGTATGCATGAATAAAATATTTTATTTAGGTTCCTACTAAACACTGGTCCAGGTCACCGGTCAACTACAAGTTCTTTAAGTTATTACAATCCTTATAATTGATTTTTATTTTATATTATTACAGGCTGAGGCATGGTTGAATGACCAAGCGCAAGCCATGGGTTGGGCTAAAGCAACGAAGCTGGCCGGTCGTACAGCGTTACAAGGTCTCGTTGCTGTGAAGTTTGACAAGAACCACGGAGCCTTGGTGGAGCTCAACTGCGAAACTGACTTTGTCGCCAAGAATGAGAAGTTCCACAAAATGATTGAAGACGCAACAATCGCATGTTATAAGTTTGCTCATACTAATATGCAAGCCAAAGGACCTGTCACGAAGGTATCTTTCAAATAATAAGCATAGTATTTTTAACACTGTGCTCAGACAACAAAAGTTCAGATGACAATTACAAAATCCTACATGATGATATCTGCTATATTCAACCCCAATGCTTTACTATATGCACATTGTGCATTTTTATATATCATTCTTTCACGTCTTAATTACCACAGAATTTTAATTGTACCTCTACCAAGCGAAACTTCGATTTTGAGTTTTTATCTTCGAACCCTCAAAACTTGGCTTTTGATTTACCTATTCTTTAATTCTTAAACATTTTCATTTCATTTTCAGATGGAATTAGACAGTGAACAGTTAGCCAATCTGTCTACAGAAGGTGGAAAGAAACTGTCGGAGGAATTAGCTTTGTTCATTGGAACTGTTGGCGAAAACGCGGTGTTAAGGCGAGCTGAATGTTGGAAAGCAAACAACAGTGACGTCAAAATTGCCGGCTATACTCATCCTGCGCCGGCGACACCAGCAGAGTACTCTGCAGGGAAATATGGAGCTCTACTGGCATACAGGCAAGCTAGTGATACTGAAGACATTGGCAGACAGCTGTGCCAGCATATTGTTGGCATGGCCCCACGGAAAATTGGCGACAAGGAAAAAGATCATCCTGCTAAAGATGCTGATGATGAAACCTGTCTTATTTACCAAGAATACTTACTAGACCCGGCTTACACAGTTGAAGAAGTGTTGCAGCAACACAAAGTTGAAGTCATTGATTACATAAGGTTCTCATGTGGTGAAGTTATTGAAGCCAATATGCCAGGCGTGGAGAAGCAGCCGTTAGAAACAGTCCAAACCCTACAGTGAAGCATTATTGCAGCCATTTAATGGCACACTCAGTTCATGTAGCTATATCTTTGGAGGTTTTGTTATGTGATAACCAAAAACCATAGCTTATATTTATTTTAATAGTTAAGAAATAAAAGCTTAAATATTAATACTCTTTAAATTTCATGTATTCAAATATAAAAACATGGTTGATAAAGTTTAATCACTACAAAAACATTCATAAGTATCTTTTATCATTTTCTGTACGAATCTGCGTGAATCACGTTTTTCATCTTGGCCTTTCCCTTCCAGAGGAACATTCTGCAGTCTTTTTTCCAAAACATAGCAATTTGGCAAGGTTCGAAACAATAGCCGTGGTAGCTCAGCACCTCTGGGGAGACGACGTGCAGCGCCAGTGTGTTCTGTTCTCTCGTCCTGAAAGGGCCCGTCGTTGCCGGTCTCAAGAGGCATCCACATGGACATACCGTTGCTATCTTGGGTGCCGACATGACATTCATCCTGTTGCAAAGATTGATTCTTTGGAAGTTACCACATAACCGAAGCTCCTCGACAGCCCCGGTGAAGGACTGCGTTGCACGCAGCGCGAGTGGCCTCGCATTTTGGTTTTCTGGATTATTTCTAAACCCAACAGTGGATAAAGATTTTTTTGTAATATTTGGACTGTCTTCTGGGCTTCTGTCTTCGAACTCACTCTCTTTATCAGAATTATCATCTGTGTACATGATTGATAAAATTTACGTTTTTTACGAATTCAAAATGACAGTTTCCGTCATTTGTTTCCCGCCTCAGCTGAGGGACGTGAGTTTGTGACAAAAAAATTGTGAAATTTAGCTAAAGAGTTTTGTATTGAGTTCTTATACATATACAGTTATAGCAGGCTGCGCAGGCCCCTCATGTGTAGGTTCTCATAAAAATAATTAGGTATACCTTTTTTTCCCTCTGAAGTCGGTCATTAAACACCTCCAGTCTTTTCGTCGTGAATTCTGACTATCTTCAAGTTAGGTAGTATAGTTTATTGATGAGAAAGAATAGTTACCAGTTGATGATTTGATGATGTCATTCGTTTAGTCATGCAGTAAGCGTTGTGCAATAATGAGGATCAAAATAAATAACAAATGACAGAGATCGCTCAACAAAGACCGCACACTATTGTACCTACCTGTCTACTTATGCTCACTGCTGTTGAAAATATTACCTCTAGATACCCTGCCATTAATTGAGTTCTATATTTTCAGTACCTACACAATATCAAGATGCTAAATCACTAGATAATTTTCAATCTTTAATTCTATACATAATATCCCAGAGAATAATAATTAATTAATTAGACAGACATAATGATAAGAAGCGCATCTTCCGACAAAATCTCGGTCAGTCACGCAACACAGCGAGTGTCTGCTACGCTGCGCTGCTTGGCGCGGGTTTGATTCCCGTAAGTATTTTTTTGGAATAAACATTAACACAGGGTTCGAAAAGATCTGAGTATAAAATAGAAGAGATGTGAGTAAGTACCTCGAGCTCCTACGCCTACAGACATCAATTTATAACTATTGAACATTTTTTGTAATTTTTTGCAGTCATTACAATAATTGAAGTAGATAGATAAATAGCACAATATGGACCACTTTACACCCATTCGACCGCGTCAAATCGATTTATGATCGCATCATGACTCGCTCGTGCTGTTGTAGGTCTAATACACAGACATAACGGTAACGGAATCTAGGGCAACTGCTTCCAGTGCTGCAAAAGCAAACAATTTCAGCCAGCTTGAACACATACACACACATTGTCTACCTAAGTATGTACCTAAAACCTGTAAATTAAGTAGGTGCCTAAGTGAATGAGTGACTTTCCCTGTTGTAGGTATTTGCTATCCTGACAATTTCAGAATCGGGATGAAAGAAGATAGAAATTGTTTGATAGTACCTCCTTAAGGAGCCTTTGTTTATGCCATCTGCCCAGCGGGAGTGTTTGGATAGCATGCTAATCATATAACCAGATGGGCAGGCTAGTTGAAAATTGAAACCAAGGACTGTGCCATGAACGCCAAAATTGACGTGACCTACTGTAGAACCTACATCGAGCTCAGAATAGTACCTACAGTACAAGGTGTTTACGTGGCCGTAGCAAATGTCAATTTTATGTTTACCAACAATATTCAAATGACAAATGAAAGCGAATGTGGAATTAATGTCCAAATGAACAAAGTGCGCGTCCGAGCGTGGATCCTGTCCTGTGTGGCGGAATACTCATGACGAATCATCCCAGTTGTACTCGTGGTATGTGCGAGTAATATGATCTGTGCCAGTACACATCTCCTCTCTGGCATGGCTTGACGGACAGCATAATTGATAGTGATCAGTCCGTTCCATACTCATAGTCATTTTAAATGAGAAAGTGAGATAAACTCGCTTAATTACACCGTTAATGGACGAATATCAGGTGGTGCATTTAAATTCTTTTACTATTTAATTGTTGTCTCGTGCCTCAATGAGCAGATTTCTATAATAATACGTTTATGTTTATACATTATTTTAAATAATAATACCTGACAGTTATTTTAAACATAACTCGTACACGCAGCGAAAGAAATCGCAAAAGTAACTTCAGATTAAAGTTTTATCACTGTTTCCAAAACTAAAACCGCCTCAAAAATATAACCCCAAAGTGCACTTTAGTAAAGGAGCTATAAATCATTCTATCGGTAATATGCTAAACAAACAACGTTGGTTCCGCTACGTCAATTTGTCCATGTTCTAATTGAGTTTTTAAGAGCTGCCGATAACTAGCGATGAAAACGCGATAGTCACCACCGCCACATATCAATCTGTACGGGTTGCCGCCCAGACTTTCGCGGGAATTAATTCATTGCTCTCCGAGTTTTATTAAAATATGTAAGTGCAAGAAGCGTGAAACAATTTTCTTTTTGTGGTTCGCTCGACCGTCGTCCGAGAGCGGTTAGTCTGTGAGGAGTGCATGGGCGCCGCGGTCGTCCGGTCGTGTCTTGTAGTGCCGAGCCGCGGGTGCTAGCTGTCAACGCCGGTGTTGTTATGGAACCAGTCAGCTGCTGAATAGCGACACGAAAATGCACATCCTGGAGATCGGTGCCGATCAAGTAATTACGTGTTATTTGTATACAAACAGTGAAAGAAACTGAAAGTGTTTCGAGTGTGTTCACCTTTGAATGCGATGTAGTGATTAACCGTCATAACGCAGCTAATTGTCATAATGCATACCTTTTAGTTGAAGCATCAATTCAAAGATTACCTGTTGTATGTGACTTCCTATTGCGGTTATTTTCACACCGATTGCCACCTTTCTGTATGTGTAGATAGGTACCTACTGTGCTAACATATCTGTAACTTAAATAACATAAAGTGGGCAGATACCCAAATGTGCAATTTATTTATCAGATAAAATATTCCGTATCGACATAATCACACACTCAGCGCGTTTCTAATTAAGCACTTTATATATCTTTACGGTCTATTTCCCGGTGGAGAGAGCAGAACTACATACTGTACCGATGTTTTGGAATTAGCAGTGCTTAAAAGTTGAATCCCTACGAAAACTGTGGGTAGGCGTGCAAGGTAAAAATAGCATTCAGTATGAGATACTTTTGTTTTGAGGTGGATCTAAACTCGTAAGCATTTAATGGGTATTGTAACGTGGTTCAACCGTAGGATGTACCTACCGTATATTTACCATTATTAGAGGCTAACTTGAGGTATAGGTAGGTAAGCTGTGTATCAGAGAGATCAAGCTGGAAGTCCTGTTTATCATGAACCTGCAAAATCTCGTTGTGATATCTTTAATCTATGTAGGCTGTCTGCCATACTTGTGGGATGGACAATAATGGGTAGGAGCAGCAACTGAATGCAGCAATGAAATCGTAGTTAACTAAGCACCTAACTGTGATGACAATATCTAACAACAAAATAGCATATTGTTATTTTCTTTTGTCCTGACCAGTGACCAGTCACCTGTCAACGGGCACTAATTTTAATTAGGACATGACAAAGCTCACAAAAATCCAATAGACATTATCATGAAAATCACACGGTTAAAGCCTTTATAAGTAGGTTACACAAACCCAGCAACGTAACGTGTAGCGACCGCACCCGAAGATCTATTGTCGACGACCTACTATCCACAGCATGGTCATTTGTCCAACTTTATCCGTCCTTGAGACGCTCCTACTCCAATCTGCCCTACCCTTTATTATTGCCTACGAAAATAAATGGGTTCCGTAATTCCAGCCGTTCGAATCGCCTTTATATTGCAAAACAATAGGCTAGACTAGATTGTTTGGTCTCGGTTCTGGATTTCACATCTGAACAATACAATTATGGTTTAATTCTCAGAAGATTTTTAGACCTATGCTTGCGTAGTAGGTAACTATTAGGTCATCTGTGCATATGCGGTCATTCGTTTATAAATATTTAGGTACCTACGTAATGCACCCTAGAGGTAAGGTAAACCTAACCAACCATAGATTATAATATTTAACTAACGACCCGCTCCGGCTTCGCACGGCGTAACAGTATTTCCCCACTATTTGATGTATGTTATCTATATCTATACATATAATAAATCTGTAAAAAAACTGTGTCTGTACATTGAATATATTAAAAAAATAATAATTGGGTGGGGTTTAGAAACAGTAATGGAACACAAATCCAAAAAAAAAATCTGTCTGTTTGTCTGTATGTCTGTATGTCTGTTTGTTTGTACACGCTAATCTTCCGAACTACTGAACGGATTTCAATGATTTTTTCTTTGTTGTATTGGTATTAAGCCGGGTCAACATATAGGCTATAATTTATCTTCGAAACTTGAAGACCTGATGCAGAACTCCAACAGACAAACAAAACTATAAGAGATACAAAAATGGTGCCATAGCAAAAATTGTTTCATGTTATGAGCATTTTCTGCTGAGATAATAAATTTGAAGATCTGGAACACCTTATGTGGAACCCCAAGAGCCCAGCTACTCTGTACCATATACAGGTATGACGTTTTAGCAAAAGTTGATCAATCTGATAAGCACTTTCTGCTGACTTATAAAAATTGAAGATCTAAAACACCTGATGTGGAATTCCAGGAGCCCAGCTAGACTGTAGCATATAAAGGTATGACGTTTTAGTAAAAGTTGTTCAATCTGATAAGCACTTTCTATTGCCTTATAAAAATTGAAGATCTAAAACACCTGATGTGGAATTCCAGGAGACCAGCTAGATTACAGCATATAAAGGTATGACGTTTTAGTAAAAGTTGTTCAATCTGATAAGCACTCTCTATTGACGTATAAAAATCGAAGATCTGGAACACCTGATGTGAAACTTCAAGAGCTCCAGTACTTTAAATGTATAGAAATGAATGTTACAAAATAGGTATGGTGAATCAAAAAAGTAATTAGTCCGCCTTTTACATAGATAACCCTAAAATAATGAACACGTATTTTTTCTTTTCTTTCTCTCACATACAAATAATAACGTAGATACAACACGCTTGAATTTTGTGTTAAGTCACTTATTAGTATAAATTTTACATCTCATTTTTATTTTGTATGTATGTCTCTTCCAGACCTCGGGACTACAGAGTCCCGAATTTTTGGGAGGCAAACGTGGGGCCGAAGCCAACACGCTGAATCAACTTTAATGACATGGTGACACAAAACCGACGATTATCCCTTTATACACTATAGAAATGAACCCAAAGACAATCCCCGGTAGACGTCGTTAAAAAAAAAGACAGTCCCCGGTTCTGTGATAAACTATTGCTGACTATGAAGGAAAACTACTTGGGCTATTGTGATGGGATGTTAGTGGATTAGGACATAGGAAACTATGGGAACTATGGCACCTCCCGATGACAATGTATTATTTATACATGTAAAAATGGCAGGTGGAGACTCGCCACCTCACTTACTGGGCCCCCGGAATCAGTCACTGAATAGAAACCAGAGGGCAACAACTACATGAGCGGCTGAAGTGAGGATACCTCGGTGGACTTTAAACGCAGATCACCGGCTCACTTGCCACTTACCACGAGGTACCTACCCTCCGAGCAGGGCTACTAACCCTGCTCTAGCGACTCCACTCTGGACGGCCAATGAAAGCAAGCCAGAGGCGTGAGACCTAACCCCGTCATGGTTCACTCCGGCCGGCCGGAGATGGGGGACAGTATACTCTCCCTGGAGCACTCGGTATATATAGCTCCGCGGGGTTGCTACTCCCCGTCATCTGCCTCAGATGTCCTGCGGGGCTTATATCTCATTATTATTGTCGTTATTATCTCAAGAGCCTTTGTCCCGATTATGTTAGGATCGACTTCCAGTCACGATGCAACTGAGTACCAGTGTTTTACAACCGGTTACCCGCTCAACCCAACACCCCTTGGTAAAACTGGTCAGACTTACTGGCTTCTGACTACTCATAACGACTGCCAAGAATGTTCAATGACAGCCGGAACCTACAGTTTAACATCCCCTATTGGTATCCAAAATATACATAGAAAGCACATACGAACTTAGAAAAGTTGCATTGGCAGGTACTTGCCAGACCTGGAATCAAAGTCATACTTGAGAGATCGGTTCTCTACCCACTAAACCAAAACGACTTCCACTAGGTCACCACTACTTTGTTATCTTAGTAATATTTAATGTTTTTTTACGTAATAATACGTGCAATATTTGCCACACACAACTTAGACTAATTAGAATCTGTGCTTTTGCCGTTGACGTACAAAAAATTAAATATAGGTATGGAAGGTTTCTAATGGTTATGCGTATTCCGTTTTTTTTCCCGTCAACGGGCCCTTAAAATTCAATATGAGACGATTCAGACCATTGATTTTGCTGACCCCGTAGTCGCTGGCATAAGGGACAGGATCCGCGTACGAAGTCGCGGGCAGAAGCTAGTTGTACATATAAACCTTCCTCTTGAAACACTCTATCTGATAAAAAAAACCGCATGAAAATCGGTTGCGTAGTTTTGAAGATTTAAGCGTACAAAGGGACATAGGGACAGAAAAAGCGACTTTGCTTTTATACTATGTACAGGGGCGTATTTAAAGATTGCGCGCCCTGGGCTCCTGTAGTTTTCCGCCCCATCAAGGAATGAAAGAAAACAAAAAAATATATATTTTACATTTTTTTCTGCGTACAAAATTCGTAACAAACTTGTTTATTATATATCATCGTAATCAATTTTATTACTTAAATCAGCTTCAATGTTCAAAAATGCCAAATTATTCAGCCTTTCTTCGATAAGACTCGATCTTAAATAGTTTTTTATTCTTTTTAAAACTGAAAATGAGCGTTCTGCACTACACTTTGTTACTGCAGTACTAAGAAATATACGCATCGCAATTTGGATACTTATAAGGAAATGCCACTTTTAAATCATTTTTAGGGTTCCGTACCTCATAAGGAAAAAACGGAACCCTTATAGGTTCACTTTGTTGTCCGTCTGTCTTTCTGTCTGTCAAGACCCTTTATCTCAAGAACGCGTGGACGTATCAAGCTGAAATTCACATGAAATACTCAGGTCTATTGTCCCTTTAAGCAGTGAAAAAATAAAACTTCTAAGTTAAGGCGATCAAAAGATACAGCAGTTTATACGACCTTACGACCGACACCTTAGACGAATTTCCGTCACACGCTAGGGAATCAAAACCTACAAGGTACTTCCCGTGAACACAGAATCTTGAAATTCGGCACGAAGCAACGTTATATAGTACAGATAAAGAAAAAATTGCGAAAATGATAAATTTGAAGTTCCATAAAATATTAAAATATTATTTTTGCTTACATGACATAAAATATTTTTTTAATAAATATAAACTTACTACCTACCCTTTTTCACATGAACGCGTAGAGATATTAAAGTTGAAATTCATATCAAACACTTCTTAAATCTAATTGCCTCTAAACTGTGAAAATTCTAAATCATTCAAAGGTCATTGGGCACCTTATTATGGAAACCATACCCACGGCGGACACGAACGAAATATAGCACAGTATAATGATATAAGGCTCTGATTTACTATGCCATTAGTCGCATCAATGTGAATTATGGGAATCTAGAGAAAATCAGGTTTAAACATCAAATATTTTCCTAATTTCAATGGGGAATTTAAACGACCAAGTTTGACGGATTTGAGAAATCATTTCTTTGTAGTGAAAGAGTATACTCGCCGTTTATTTCCATTGTCATCAGGTCAGGATCTGATGATGGAAATCCTGAGAAATCGAGGGCAACTATCAGAAATTGTAGGCATGCATAGGGTTAAAACTTGATTCTCAGATGTATGTCTGATGATACTATCAAACAGTGAAGGTTTAGAGCTTACCTGATGATGGACGTGAGAAAGTCGAGAGAACTCTTCAACGGTATGTTTTAGTTACGTCGTGTTACGACTTCTAGACCGATGCACCTAACATCTTCTTCCTTTATTTCTTGTTTTTGTTTTCTTGTTACTTTTTTATATGTTTGAAGTTGAATTTGTTTGTAAAATGCTTTTTAAATTAATTTTGATAAAGACCATTATGACCATTACGACCCACCATTACAAGTTACGACTGGGAATGTGGGTATTGAGATATATAAACTAAGTGAGAACTATTTACAAAATAAAATAAAGCCGACTTTATAAGACAAAGGAAGGGACAGAATTACACTTTTGTTCTAGAAACGTAAAGCCAGCAGCCCCGAATCCTACTCTCTAGCAGTCGTTGTTACAATTCGACAGTTACAAGTCGTCAGGCGGTTTCGAAAAAAACCTGATACTGGGGCTCGTTAGGTGATTAATCCCTCAAAAATAAAAGATCCCATTCCTGCAATGGCTGCTTTAACCCAAGTTAGTAGTGAATTCTCATCACCTAAAATAAAATAAGATTGTGTTGGACACAAGGTTACTGCTATAAATTGTAAAGGAGTTCCCATAACTATATCTGATCTTTGCTATCGATCCCGCAATGGCAGTCAAACCTATCTATGTGGAAAGTCTTCGCCAATACGAATTAAATAAGCCCAAACACGTGGTAGTTGCAACATACCGTTCAGGAGTTCCCTCGACTCTATGTGGTCTCCATAATCAAATCAGCTCCAAACCTTTACTGTTTACCAGTACCCTCAAAAATACACTCACATGTCTGGTTTTGACTTGATGCGTGCCTACAATATTCAAGAGTTGCCCTCTTTATCAGGGTTTCCAGATCCTCATCAGATCCTGGTCATCCGAATTGGCATCTTCCTTCTTTATGAAAAGTCTTTAACAATAAAAACTAGCATTGCAACCTGTACATTGTACAATCCTCTGAAACTGCTTGTCTTTTATATTTTTTTAACTATCCTGGACATTCGTCTCCATGGAATTTTAATTAAATATTTATATTCAAAGAAACGTCATACTATTTTAAAACTACTTGTTTTACTAGGTACTCCACAATTTAAAACTACTTTGATTCATGTCCGCCACTTTTTGCAAAGCGGGTCAGATGTGCCCAATGACCTTTAAGGGTCAATTCCCACTGAAAGAGCAGCGGCCGGCAGCGGCCGGCAGCGGCCGTAAATGCAAGTGATTGAGCGCGAGCGCGGCGGGCCGCCTGGCGCCGCGCGGCGCCGCGCCACGCCGCGCTCTTACATTGTCCACTGCTCTTACGGCCGCTGCCGGCCGCTGCTCTTTCAGTGGGAATTGACCCTAAGGCATAATTAGTTATTTTCAATCAGATTTCTGAATGATGATTATAAAATGTTGTAAATAAATAACTTTAATAAAAAACTTTTACAAGGTACTGGCCTACTATTCTGGTTACATTATAAAATAAAAAATATTAACTATTTTGACTCTCACGAAATTACCATAACTATGATTGTTCTAAACTGAACGGTTTGCGCGAAAGTCACTTTTTATTTATACAGGGTTTGTACGGTGCACGAGCCCGACTCGCACTTGGCCGGTTTTTTTTTCTTTAGATTTCCTTCAAAAAAATACCGAGGCGGAAAAAAGATCGACTATTCCACCGGTTCAGAAAAGAACAAAGGCCGGCTTTCATACTTTAAATCCATGACATGAAATCAACATGTGGAAAGATGGCTCAGGGCCGTTCTAGGCTTACGTCCTAAAATATTGTTCTGTACTTTTTAAATCCTCCAACCTAAAGCCCAAGGGCGGCCTGCCGGCCGCCCCTGGGCCGCCCTTCGCCGCCTGCCGCCCCGGGCTGTAGCCCCTTTAGCCCTAGGGTAAATACGCCCCTGACTATGTAGTGAAACTGCTCATCACTAAATGTGCAGAATTAGGTACCTAATTATACTAGGACGTGCATTATTTGTCTGCTAATTTGTTGTTTTTATTCTGGTGACTACAGGAGGGAGATGAGAGCGGCAGCGCACGCGCCGCTGAAGCAGCATTTCGCACAGTGCCCAAAGATCACACCACTTTTCTCGTTTGGAGAATCACGGTAAGACAATCATAACTAACGGACTTAAGGCTATGACATAATTTGCCATGATTCTCTCACAAACAAATGTGACTGAAATATTATTTTCCAAATTGTCTATTGAAAAGAAATCCTAATAACAACAATAGTAGATATCTCAAACCGGCCTTGAACGCTCACGAAGTGACTGTCACGTTTTTCACCAAGCCACCGAACTTTAAAGTGACCTATCACGCGAAACGAGAACATTCAATTATATTTGATAGATCTGCATGCGTATATATAGGTATATAGACATACACGCCACAGTTTTTGCTCATACATAACAAACGCTTTCACTGCTGAAGACAAAAGTTGTGACTTGAGTCATCATATCGTGCGGTATGTGAGTTCGTTGTCACTCTGAATATCGCAACTATGATTTGGAATAATTACAACTGTGTAACGAACTTTAATTAACTAAATATTCGCATCTAACGTGCTCGCACGACATGCTGATGTAGGAAAATCTTGCGTAGGTATATACCTACTTATGAATGAATGGTGTTGAGCATTCAGTGTAAAAATTAATAATAAATATGTAAGTGTAAACATACCAGTCAAATTAAAAATAAATTATTCGTATTTAACATGCGCGAATTGTGCGAACAACATTCTGGGGCCCGATTCTCCTAATTTTACTTAAGCAACATACGATTCACATTCGACTGCGATCCAATCACGACTCGATTACGATTGAAGCGTATGTGGCATTCCTGGGCATTCCGTTATTTTTTCTTTGAAATAAAAGTTTTTATCCTTTTGTGTCATTCAATAATGAATAATTTTGTCTGCAAATGATTTACGATTGCAATATGATTGTAGAGCAAACTACCGTATAGACCAAAATCACCAAAATAGCAGACCAATCGCAAACCAATCGAATGTCGTTGGAATACGATTGGTCTTATATTAGTAGCAGAATGCCCGATATGGTTAAAACTGCTATTGCGATCATATTGCGCTTCAATTTCTATTCGATTTTGACATTATTAACTTAGGAGAATCGGGCCCCTGATGTAGAAAAATCGTGCGAAGGTATGTATAGGTACTTATGCATGAATGGTGTTGAACATCCAATGAAAAAATAAATAATAAATAAATCAGTGTAAACCTACCAGTAAAATTAAAAATAAATAGGAATAGAAAAGTTGACAATAGTGTAGCTCTCAAAATGGGGGTTTGTGCACGAACCGTGACTACAATAGCAAATCCACAATAACTAAACCATTGGAGTCAAATTTCCAAACGTTCCCATTTTTTGTCTCAATAGTAAATAACTTTGTGGTGAGAACTTTAAGTTATCGAATTAAATACAGAAGAAGGCACCGTAAAATTTCTTATAACAATGTGAGAAACGTAGAGGTATATGGTGTTTATCTAAGCAATCTCTGTGAATTATTTCCTTAATTTAGTAGGACGTGCGAAAGGTCATTACGGAGCGCTATGTTTTCTCACCACCTAACAAACGCATACAATAACAGCTATTGCAGCGAACTGTAAAATGTCGAAATTGTGATCTCCGTCCGTCATCATTTCATGAGAACTAAGTACTCTTCATACATTTCTTCATCATAGGATTATTGACGTAACAACAACAAACATATTTCTCTTCCAGACTTCTCTTGGTCTTTAATTATACTTACATTTCTAATAATTTCATAGCGTGCTAGTGATGTTACAGTAATAAATAATTCATCATCCTCCGAGCCTTTTTCCCAACCATGTTGGGGTCGGCTTCCAGTCTAACGGGATTCAGCTGAGTACCAGTGCTTTACAAGAAGCGACTGCCTATCTGATCTCCTCAACCCAGTTACCCGGGCAACCCGATACCCCTTGGTTAGACTGGTGTCAGACTTACTGGCTGACTACCCGTAACAACTGCCAAGGATGTTCAATGACAGCCGGGACCTACAGTTTAACGTGCCATCCGAAACACAGTCATTGGTGTCTAAGAAATACTTAGAAAGTACATACAAACTTAGAAAAGTTGCATTGGTACTTGCCTGACTTGGGATCGAACCCACGCCCTCATACTTGAGAGGTTGGTCCTTTACCCACTAGGCCACCACGACTTTTTTTTTTTTTGACAGTAATAAATAATTAACAGTGAACAACTCGGAGACAATAAGTATATAATTATTGTTCATGAAAGTGCGTCTCCTAAAATGTATTAATTAAACATGACAAGGACAATTAGGTATATGTTATCTCTTTCGTTTAAAATATCCGTAGGTTGATGTTAAATTAGCTGCTTTAGTTTTCTCGTGCGCAAGTCCTTACTAAAAAGTCAATGATCGTGGATAACCTATTGACGCACCCTGGGTCGTGCCTGCTGATTCGAAAGAAAAATTAACATTCTTTGCCTACACTTCTTTGTGGTTTATAGATTTACGCAACTAACGAATCCTAGAAATGATAGCCTTAGAAAATAATACAATCAAGATAAATGCAGTTTTGTAAGCAAATTACAGAACTTTATGTATGATAATAATTTTCTTGAATACAAAGTGACAAGAGAAAGTACACAATTCAACATAAAGATAAATTGCAACGAGATGCATGCTAAGCGGCGTGGACGACCACGCTTGTTAGTCGCGCGCAATGCGACGCAAACATTCGTACAGCCATCATTTGCAACCATACACAAGTACTCACATATTACCATTTATCGTGTATTACCCACTTTCTGTTGCATTTCATATCTATAACATAATTGAGTTTCTAGTAATCCGACACTTTAACCACAGACTCAGTACAATTGCTGTCTTGATTACACCAGACTTTCTACTATTAGTTAAATAACAAAAGTAGGTTATGTCCGTGTAATTCACGCTTAATCTCAATACGACAAAAGCAATAACACTCATTGTCAAAAGCGTCTTGCATATTGTTGTTTGAACAAGAGTGATGATTAGGTAAGTTAAGAAACTGTAGGATGGAAGTGTAAATAGACAGCAGATACATAACATTATTAAAGCATTTAATGTTTTAAAAGCAAAAGACATTACAGCAGAAAGTTTTCTAAAACTAGCAGTAAATCTTAATCGTACCCGTCAAGACTCTCAAAATAAAACGATCTATTTCGTGCCGATTAGATCATAAACACAGAGATGATAAAAAACAAGCACTTCGTAACTATCATTTAAGATTTCTATCAGTTTCTGCCAGATTTCTCGCGCTGTCATATAAATCCTTAGAGTCAGGCACTCCCCAGTTTGTTCGTTCGTAGACACTCTTTTCGTGTAAACAATTTCATACAATTTCTCCAATAAATTAATTAGCTGGTGTGCTCTTTAAAGATAAATAATGGCCGACTACGAGACTTGCATCGTAACGGAAGACCACGGGCGACACAGATATTGTTGTGCCGTAGGGTTAACATTGCTATCCTTCACATTATTCAAATGATTCAAATATAACGTCTAGCTGCTAAATTGCCTCTCAAGTTTTTATCGGCGCTACTGTGTAATTTGTCAGTAAAATAAATAACAATAAAATGACATATTAGCTGCCAATGTAACTTCTAACTTTATAGTATCTGTCACGATTGAACTCTGAGCCTAGGCTTCATTTTAATTAAGAACCTATCTATTCCAATATTTTTGTTATATTCCTGATACTTCTGAATATTCGTGATGTGATAAATGTATTGTTACAGAATACAGTGCCTAGTGCCAGCTGGTAGCCCTTTTGAGTCTCCCCAAAAAGGAGATTTATGATGTGTGTTCCAAAAACAAAACAATAGAGGCAGCCCTGAATGGTGCCAGCCAGCAGTGATTCGAGTGAGTCACACCACATCTCAGTCCCGCTACGTGGACGGAGGAACTGGGCCCGCCAGACCGCGACTGAACGATTCTCAACTTAACATTACAATACAAACAAAGATGGCTATCAGTCACGGACATTGTCGGCGATAAACAACTACTTGGAATATAGACCTGGGTTTCTTGCAACGTGGAAATAGTCTAATTTATTGTTATTGTGTTTTTTTGCTGAATCTAATGATAGCATTCGTTTATTTTGTGTAGCAGTAGCTCGTTCGCGAAATACTTGTGCTACCTTTTGTGATGCTTGTCTGAGAAAAACATAGGTATCCTTTTTCCTTGTTTTATTTTTATGCATTATTTTGAAAGCGTTGCTGTCATAATAAGTAGGCAAACCCAAATAACTCATTACTTACCTACAGAAATGACGCTTTGCCTCACGACCCATCACGATTCACGGAGATTGCCGAAACATGAAAGAAAATAGTATGAAATCTTTGTTTATGTAATTCGGGTACTGTTGAGTCAAACTGAGATGACTGGGTGGTCTGAAATATTTGAGTACGAAGCTTGCACGCTTGCTCGACTGAACTAATTATTATCGTCCAATTCCGTCAGAATAAAATTACCATTTGCATGGAATTAATAACCATAATATGCGGATAAATACTCGAAAGCGTATTCACAAAAAGCAGATCGCGTGTAATTAAAACACGTGGATTATCCAGTGTTTGGTGTCGTGATATAACGCCGCTGGGAGATACGCACTCGCATGCCGCCGTAATTGTACATCAGTATTCACGAATAACCAGTGACGTTCCATTCAGCAGACCCATTATCACCAACTTCGGTCGCATAATAGTTTTTCAATATGTATTTAAAACAGTAATCAAAACATTTGAAATATCGTAATTCGCTTCAAAGAGCATGACACATTTTGATTATGACATTCATTATTACAGACTACGGTCAATTTAAATAATCTTCAACGTATATGCGTTAATAACTATTGATTAACTTAATAATAGCTCTCAACAACAACAGTTACGAAATATTGATGGCAATCATTCATTGTTTTTTTGTGCGATAACGGTCGATGCGCCCGCGCAGACACCCGCAGCTATTCGGATTGAGATTAATACCCAGAACTCATTGTATTGATTTCTATTTATTTTGTAAGCTACTGGCACCAGGTCAAGAGTCGAGGTCATTGACATTAATTTATTATGACTGAAATCTGGACTTTGATTAAATTAGCTATTTTGGAAATTGCATTTTTGATTTATTTGCAGGAATCGAACACAGAACTATTGCCACGCACTCACTACGACACATTCTACGACGCTGAAGCTTACTTGGTCTACTCTTGCTCTTTGCCGGGACAGCCGGCAGGGCCCGATGTTATTGTAAGTAACGCGACAAACACTTCCTAGAAACCTTTCTAACAGCAATTCGCCATTTTTGATCCGAAATGTTAGGGCGTGAGCTGCCTTGCTATTCTGACGTGCGAATGCCAATCTTTACCAGAGACGAGAAATAAAAGAGAACGGCAATGGAGAGGTGCTGGAGCGACACATCCACGCTTGGGGTGGGGAGCGCAGCGCCGGCCTCGCGGGGCTCGCGTTGCGTCGCGGGGTACAACTTGCGGCCTACCTCGCGGCCCCGACTGTGGTACACCGCGAGGCCTCCACCAAGGAGACCCCTCGTCTGCTTTCTTACTTCAGAGATGGAATAAGGTGGGTAGTTCTTTATTTTGAGTGGTGAATTTTTCAATCAGGGTTTAAGTTTTTATAAGTTGGTAATCCCATGCTAATTTCAAAACTCCACCACCTATAATACCTTCCTATAGTTCAATTTCACAAAATCCTTAAAAACTGAATAAATATTCCATTTGTAACCCAGGATCCTCCGAAGTGGCTCAGGCAACCTGAATGGCAGCGCGCGCCTGTACCGCGTGCGCGGGCGCCGGCCGGTGCTGGTGCAGCTGGAGCCGGTCTCGTGGGCGCAGCTCGCCACCGACGGCGTCTTCGTGCTCGACACCTCGGCGCTACTGGTGCTGTGGCTCGGTCGCACCGCTAACCTTGTTGAGAAAATATTTGGCGCCAAGGTCTGTAGTCAGTGGCTGATCTACCGTAGCGCACAACAACACCAAAACCCCAATTTACTTGTGGAGTAATTTACTCTATATACTTCCCTATTTAATTACTTATGTACTCTCCCTTCGTACTCTCTTATATACCTATTTACTCGCCTCTATATAATCTCATATGGTCTTCTTCATGTAACAAACTTCAACAACCTTTTTTGGAGGCCCTACTTGTCCTGGTTGTGTTACGGATGAGAGGTTTAAGTGTATGAACACGGATAGGATATCCACAATATTTTCAAGGTTTACTTATTAAAACACATGAGCAATCGAGAAATAAATCAGAGCAACAATGCATGAAAATTCTGGGTAAAATATTAAACCGGTCTACTGCAGATCGCATACCGGATGGCTCGCGGTGCGGACAAGGGCATGATGGCGCGTCGCATCGCGATTGCTCACGACGGCTACGAGCAGACGCTGCCGGCCAGCGACCGCGCGCTGCTGGACGCGCTGCTCGAGCTGCGCGCGCGGGCGCTGCGCCCCGCCGCGCCCCCCGCCGACCCGCCGCGCCCCGCGCGCCTCTACCGCGCCACGCAGCCGCCGCGCCTCGCGCCCCTCACCGTGCCCTCGCAGAGACCTGCAGCCAGGCTTGAGGAAATAAAGCGCGCACCTCTTTTCAGAGAAGATCTAGCTGATGACGTGAGTTTCCTCCCACAATGATTATAGAACATTGCCCTCTCACACAGGAAACGATCGAGTGGTTTATCGTCAACGTACAATGACTTTGGAAAATCCAGCAACCACAATTTTTATTAGTTTGAGAAACGGTTGACTTGTTCCAAGGCGTAATTTAAATATACAATAGTTTGTTGACTGATTTCAGGGTGTCTACATAGTAGATAGTGGCAGTCGAGGAGTATGGGCGTGGGTGGGTCCGTCCGCGACGGGTGCCGCAGCTCGGGGCGCCCTGGCTGCCGCACGAGGCCTGGCGCGAGCTCGTCGCGTGATAGTGCCGGTGTCAGCCGCGCCGGCTGGCCGGGAGCCGCTGGAGTTTGCGGCGCTCTTCCACAACTGGCGCTGGTGTGACGCCCGACGTGACGGTAGACTGCGCGCCGCACGCTCCGCTACTACCAGGCTGGATGCCGTCAATCTAGCCACAAATGCATGGCTCGCAGCCGAGGTACATCTTTGGTGCAATTGAATATTTCACATTCTATAATGAGGTCAATCCTCCATTAGGTCACATACTGTAGTTAGATATAGGTAGTAGTGATAAATAATAGAAGTATCATGATGATAAATAATAATAGGTGTCTGTTCGTGTTCAGGCGCAGCTGCCGGACGACGGGTCGGGCGCGCTGCGCGTGTGGCGCGTGCGGCGTCGCGGCGCGGACGCGGAGGACGTCAACAAGGAGGCGCTGGCCGAGGTGGAGCGCCCACAAGCCGCGGTCTTCTACAACAGAGACTGCTATATTGTGCTCTACACGTACCACGCGCCCACCGGAGACCAAACCCTGCTCTACTACTGGATGGTGAACCAATATTAGCCAAATACCTAATTAGGATTCTGATGTGGTCTAAACTATGAGTTAACTTGGTATCAATATTACAGGGTGGCTCTTCGCCCAATGATCTGAGGAACTTGGGCGCGAAAGAAGCCAAAGACCTCTACACCAAGCTGGGGCGTACTCCAGTACAGGTGTGAACCAATAATTCTCTAAATCTAGCGTATGATGAAAATAAACCAATGGTACTTATCAAAACTTATTTTTAGGCATGGGTGTACCAAGGCAAAGAACCTGCGCATTTTCTTCAGATCTTCAAGGGTCGGATGATCACTTATGTGGGCAGCGCCACAGATTATGACCGTAAGTATCGGTAGAATTTGAAAAAGTCATTTCTAATTTCATCAATAAAATCTTCAACTGAAATAAAAACCTATATGACGTTGTCCTCAGCAACGGGTCGCCGCTTGCTAGCTCCAGCTCGTGTACTCATCCGCGTGTCGGGGCAATACGCTCGCGAAGCCCGCGGCGCCGAGGTGAGGGAGGGCGCCAGCACGGAGGGCGCCGGGCCGGGCGCCTGCTACGTGCTGCGAGACGCCGCGCGAGTGTGGGTGTGGTGCGGCGCCAGCGCCACAGGCGACGAGAGGGAGGTCGCCAAGAATATGGCCGCCTCTGAACATACTCTTGTTATGCAAGGTAATTCTAAGATACATTGGTATTAGGTAAAATAATATAGGTACCATATATGGTTGTTCTACATAAAAATAGAAAAATAAATATAATTACTCAAATTTCCATGTTAATCTGCTAAGGTAAAGAGAAGCCGGACTTCTGGACTGCGCTAGGCAACCGCCGTCACCTGCTAGTCCCGTCTCCGCTAAAGGAGGTGCAACGACCCCTGCCTCCGCGTCTCTTCTACGTGTCTCTCGGGGTGCCTACCCAGTATTCATGTAAGTTAAGCAAATGTTAGCAATACTTACCTAATTTTTTGCATTTATAATTTCCTCTTGTGTGAGTGTGGGACTCATCACATAATACACCACGTTGGTTCGCCATCAAAACTGAAACCTCATAAAGAAGACTACCTACACTAGATCCTTTACTATAACTCTAGCACAGAGGTTCCCAATCTCTTTTGACCCGTGAACCCTTGGGGGTCCACCTGGACCACTTTGGGAATCACTGCTCTAGCATAGGTATACATAAAGTAAACGATCCCTCTTACACTGACTTATCAATGTTTGTCTGCTATCCCCAGTTGAAGAGATAGTATCGTTCAGCCAGTACGACCTGGCGCCGGAGATGGTGGGCGTGGTGGACGCGCACGACGCCGTGTTCGTGTGGCTGGGCCAGCACTGCTGCCCGCGCGCTAAGGACGACCCCCGGGCCATAGCGCTCGCATATCTAGCGCAAGGTAACTTACTAGTTATTATGTATTGTACACTTCTATACTTACTAAAAGTCGTGGTGGCCTAGTGGGCAAAGAACCAACCTCTCGAGTATGAGGGCGCGGGTTCGATTCCAGGTCAGGCAAGTACCAATGCAACTTTTCTAAGTTTGTATGTACTTTCTAAGTAAATCTTAGAGATCAATGACTGTGTTTCGGATGGCACGTTAAACTGTAGGTCCCGGCTGTCATTGAACATCCTTGGCAGTCGTTACGGGTAGTCAGAAGCCAGTAAATCTGACACCAGTCTAACCAAGGGGTATCGGGTTGCCCGGGTAACTGGGTTGAGGAGGTCAGATAGGCAGTCGCTTCTTGTAAAGCACTGGTACTCAGCTGAATCCGGTTAGACTGGAAGCCGAAACCCCAACATAATTGGGAAAAGGCTCGGAGGATGACACTTCTATACTTACTAATACAATAAGGAGGATTTTTTGTTTGTTTATACCCTAAAGTTTAGGGTATAAACTACTGAACCGATTTAAAGAAATCTTTCACACCTGGTTATCCCCGAGTACCATAGGCTATATTTTTTCCGTTTATGGGACGAAGTTCTACTGGGATGCCGGTGAAACCGCGGGGAAACGGTTACCCGATTAACTGGCAATTCACTATTTCTTTAATACGTGTACAATTTTTTTAAAACCTTCTCGTATTAAATCTAAAATATTTGATGTTTAGACCCAGCAGCAAGAGATGCCGGAACACCTATCTTAGCACTGAGCCAGGGACGTGAACCACCGCATTTCACGGGTTTCTTCCCTCATTGGAAGCAATCCATGTGGAAGGTATGTTTTTATCATTAGTTGCTGATGCTGTATTGTCATCCAAATAAACTAAAGTGTCTACCATTTATTTTACAGGGTCACAAAACGTTCAGTGCAATCATCAGTGCTTTAGAAGGCAAGGCAATCGTTCAAAGCGGCAACAGTGCACTGCAGAGTGGCAACAGTGCTAACCGCTTTGATCAGTATGAAAAATATCCTTTGGCAGTCCTGAAGGGGCCTAAAGAACATCTTCCACCGGACGTCGATCCCCTCACTAAAGAGGTAAATAAAAACTCCCATCTTAGACACATTTTATAAATGCACTAGGTAACAAGGCTAAGAATCTAATGAAAATTAATAGCCGTAACTAACTGTTTTTATGTCCATAAAATGCCCGCACATTCACTGATTGATGATTGCCCAATTTACCCAACCATTTCAAGAGACTGGCAGAAATGTTAATACACGCACTAATAATAGTGCGTGAGCCTAACTATCAGAAATTCTATCGAGAAATCTTGATTGAGGAAACCGCTCCTCTCAACGGGCACTATGTCTTATATGTATTTGTTTCGGAAAACCACATCAATTATAGTTTCTCTCTCTCGACTATATTATATTGATTGATATTCTGTGACATTATGATTACAGTTGTACTTGACCCACGACGACTTCGTGTCGACATTCAGCATGCCCTACAGTGAGTTCCGTTCGTTGCCTGGGTGGAAGCAAAAGGATCTCAAGAAAACAGTCGGCTTATTCTAAACAATATTATAAGACTACAGAAGTCTTAGATATAATATGTTCTCATACGAGGCAACTGTAATTCTCTATCAGAACTCTGTCGAATGTTGCCGTTAATTTTTGGCAACGGCAATCAATTGCGTGGGAGTTGCAAACTCGTTATAACTGCCTCGCGTGGGAATAAGCTATTAGATCGATTAAGTGTTTTTAAATATATGGATTTATACAATAAAAAGGAAACTTATATTTTTTGCAATAGATTCAACCTTAACCATAGGTTGTTTTTAAATACTTGCTATAAAACCAAAAAAAAATATGATATAAAAAGTTTACACTTACATGTTATTAAAATATCACTTATTCGTTTGCTATTTAACTATAGATTTATAGAAATAGTGTTGCGACTACATAGCATTTTAGTAGGTAACTCATATTTGTTGTCACATACATAACTATGTTTTAGATTAATATTGATTATTATGAATGAATAAAACTGAGTGTGTTAATAAATTATTAGATTATTTAAGAAATAAAACAATAAATTTTAAAATGTTATTTTTATTTTAAAAATAGTACTTATTAACTATTGGGCATTAATTACCTTAAAATTAATAATCTTTACAATTTACAAGTGTTTCAAAATCCATAAAATACCGGTTGAATTGAAAGCGTATTTACAGTATAATAATGACAGGTATGACAATATATAAGCCTACATGATATGGGGTGAGCCGTAGCTAAGGCACGTCGTGTTGTGGCCAGCCGCCCGGACGCCGGCGACTCGCTCCTACTTACAGCGATCATTCAAACCATATTCCAAATATTATATCCAATATCATAATAATAGTTTATAAAACATACGATGGATTATACGAAATGTCCTCTATCAGCAAAAAGCTATTTGAAAAAAAAAAACTTTACAAAATAATGAAAAGCTAGTTAGGAACTTACAATTTTAGTAGATAAATAAAACATTACAATAAATGATTTAATTCGATAATAAATAATTTACATAATGATTTTACATTATATCAGTTATTGTTATTAAGACAATTTGGGAGTATTTCTATAACCACATCGGTTTATAAGGCTGCGGTTGTCGAGAAAAATACTCCCGAAAAATGTCATCTAGAATAGTAAAATCAGGTTATCAGAATTATGCATAGTAAATAACAATATTATTATTATTATATGGAATTAATATTAATGACGAGACATGGAACGAAAAACGAAGGCTTAGAATCCAAAATAAACAGCTCTTTTTGTCATTTTTTACTTCTTTGGTAATAATAAAACCGAACACATGAAATATAAAATACATCTCATGAAATAATATGGAATGAAGTGCACGAACAATACAATGCATAAGCTGCCATAATAAAAATAAAATGCATCTCAAAAATAAGCGTAAACACTACGACAAAATTGCAATTTTTAATTATTAAGTACGTAAAATTTTAAATTCGCATGTCAACATGAATGAAGAGATTGTTCCAAACTTACATCTAAAAGAAAAACAAAGCAATAACTGGATATGCGACAGAACAGAGAACTTGAGTCAATATAAAACTAAAGAAAACAAAACTCAACATAGTTTTCGTTGCAGGAATGTAAACAATGTGTAGAGCAATATTAAACAGGGTATTTCATAATATTTAACAAGAACTAATAGTAACAACAATGCGTCGGAGGCCTGTTTCCTTCTAGCACCACGAGTGTTCATAGTCCAGTCAAATTGTACGTGTCGTGAGCTGGTCTCACGCAGGCGCTACGTAATTCCCAAGAATATATTACATACAACCTTTATTATTTATAGAATAAATATAATTATTATAATGAAAACATGTCTTTTTTGTCCCCTGTAAAAGACGTTAATCTTAAACGAGCCCTTGCGGAGACCAGCTAATATTTGGCTGAACTAAAAACATAGACACGATTATTTATCACAGCTATCCAAAGCCTTCACACATTATTATCGGTCGCCTCTCCCTCTACGTCGCTAATGTATGCAGATGCAGAAACTCGAGGTTGCCTAGCCCATTTATATTCGTAAAAACTAGTGTTTTAAATGTTTCTGTTATTGTCAAAATGAAAGTAATTCTCAGCACTCACGGAATGGACGCATGAGCACAAATGCGAGTAAAGGGTTCGCGAAACATGTTACATAATTGTATATAGCAAAAGTTAAACATTCAAATATGTATAGTTGTGAACAGTTTCAACTACCTTTGTACTTTATACTCACAACTAAACGAGATTTATTGTACACGAGATTATACAAGGCCTATATAAAATTGGTGTTTCCAAATTTGTTATACATTACATACATTAAACATCTAATAATAAAGATATATTAGGCCTAATGATGTATTGTAAAAGATACAAAAGTTAAATAGAAGGCTTTCACACAAGAGCCGTCTTGGGGTTTCAACAAATGAGAAAGTTTGGCACTCTCAATAAGTCGTACCATAACGAGAATTAAGACACGGTGAATTATTGCTTCGAAATTACATTTCTCACCTCACATTGCAAAAGAAATCTTAGTGCAATTCGTGACACAAGTTTACAGAAAAATGTGTAACAAATTTTGTAGTGTTAATTGATTTATCTAATTATTTAATAAGCTCAGCAGCTCACTACTACATAGTCTAGAATAAATTGATCTTGTGATTCAAGGAAGCCCGTTCAGAGTCTTACTTAATTAAGTAACGTCGCGGGTTTTTGAAGAACTAGGTATTTCACTTGAGCAAATATAATTATGAGACGATTCACTAAAAACAAAAACACCTATGGCACGGTTTCTTCGTTAATTGCAACACTTACGCGTTGTGAAATGTCTTACTTGTGTACTTAGTCTAATATACAGGGTCCCTGAATCATTTACTATAATTTTCTATATTTCAATTAATATGATATATGTTTAACTAAATTCTTCTAACAATACATAAAAAAAATGATAAGTCAATTCCTGCAAGGCTCAATTCCCGTATTTCTATCTAAAAGTGCAACCGCAGCGTAAATAATGTTCGCTTGTTGTGACAAAGCCACTCACTACTGTTCTCTTTTACAACAGGATAACGCAAAAGGCCCGGCGCGTAAGTGGCGCAGTGCAGCGACATCGCTGTCAAATTATTTTCGTCATTGTTCACATTAAAATAATACCAAAATAAAATTGACACAACTATTCACGTGGTGCATTTGGCGCTCTTCACGGCTGTTTTGGTAACCGATTTTAAACATTATTTAATGGAAACAATGTCAATAATACTATGATAGTGTAAAATCTCTGCGCTAAATGTGCGACGGCCGTCTTAAATTCTCAGACGGATCCAATAACAGGTTCTCGAGCGATATTCATTCAACAATAGTATATGATATACAACATACTGAGGGATAAACATTATGTGCTGTTAAAAATAAAAACGTAACAAAATACATTATAATAAAAATGCTCTACTGGTTCAATAAATTGTACAAAAATATTATTGAAAAATAACCAGTTTCATCTATGTCCCTTTAAATCAATGAATTGACTACATGCCGTTGACAATGTTATGAACAATAGTGTAAATTAGTTTATGTATTCCATTATTTCATGATAAAAAGCTTCACAAGCTTGTAACACCTCCTAGTTCCCAAATACTACACCACATGGTTGTCGTACGCAACGTAAAACCGCATCCGAAACCGTAATAAGTATACAAAACATAATAATATCAACACGGTTACTAATATTCACTTGACTCACTTGTAATGAGCCAAGAAAATATTAGTGTTGTTTTATACAACACACTCGCTTGAGCTGATGCCATATAAACTGTGAACAACTTGCAAGTGATGCACGCGATAGCACCATTGCATCCGTCTCTGAGATTTCGCCATGACAATCAGCTTCTAAAATAATATTAAGAAAAACTACTTGGTGTTGGTAAATTTTGATAAGTACAAAATAGTTATATTTTCAATATCTATCACAGCAGTCATGCCGAAATCTTATAAAAATTTGGACAAAAATACTTAAACTTATTTAAGACTAGTTAATTTACAATTGTTATTGAATTTTGGATATAAAATATCTGAAAGATTCAAATAGCAAATATTGTCAAATGCCAGATCAAATGCTAGCGATCGAGCCACGCGTCGCGTCGCTTAAACTTCATATCTTAACAATACTCGATGAATGATTTACTATAAGATATCCAGAATACTTATTTAAAAGTATCTCGATCGATAGAACGATACAATGAATTCAATTAGTTTCCAAAATAAACAGATTATATTCTAGATCCCATAGAATAAAATGTTTGAAAAAAGTGTTAGTAAAAAAACCAACGCGCGATGAACAAAGCGACTCACGACTATAACCTTTAAAATCAAGAAACGCGTAATAAGAAAGTGTATGTAGGGAGGGGTGTCCGCGCTGGCGTGTAAGTGTCAAGTACCGTAAAGGGGAGCGCGGCAGCGGGCGGCGCCTCACTGCCGCGGCAGCGACGCGTTGGCCGGCAACGTCGAGCTGCGCTGTGACGCGTTCATGTACGCTGACTTTAGGTTGGAGCGCATCGAGTCCCTGTGGGCACAAGGTAGACTTGTACTACAGGCGAACAATCGGTGCAATACAATATTTTAATAGGTAGTAGTAGGTGGTGTCACGAAGACTTAGGCCCTGAATGGCAGCGGCCAGCAGCGATTTCAGGCAAGCACTTTCAGTGCGAAATAATTTTAAACCTTAACTCCATACTGAAAAGGCCAGTATCGCTTGGTAAAAAGCTTGGTAAAAAGCTTGACAAGGTTGCCGCTGGCAGTCTGGCGCTGGCAGATGCATCAAGAAGAAACGCGGCCGCCCGCGGCGCCGCGCGTCTGATCGCGGCGTCGCTGCCATTCCGGTGTGACTCGGGCCTCATAGATGCACGGCACGGGCGTCTTAACCTATGGTGCAGGATTTGCGAGGCGACGGTCTCGGACACGCCACCCAGCGGCGCTGCAGTAGTACAGAGTGTTACACGCACCTGGGCGAGAGCTTGGTGTGGTCGTGGTGCGGGTGGTGCGCGGCGCGGTAGCCGTAGCGCTGCACGCGGCGGGCGAGGCGCGCCACCCAGCGGCGCTGCAGTAGTACAGAGTGTTACACGCACCTGGGCGAGAGCTTGGTGTGGTCGTGGTGCGGGTGGTGCGCGGCGCGGTAGCCGTAGCGCTGCACGCGGCGGGCGAGGCGCGCCACCCAGCGGCGCTGCAGTAGTACAGAGTGTTACACGCACCTGGGCGAGAGCTTGGTGTGGTCGTGGTGCGGGTGGTGCGCGGCGCGGTAGCCGTAGCGCTGCACGCGGCGGGCGAGGCGCGCCACCCAGCGGCGCTGCAGTAGTACAGAGTGTTACACGCACCTGGGCGAGAGCTTGGTGTGGTCGTGGTGCGGGTGGTGCGCGGCGCGGTAGCCGTAGCGCTGCACGCGGCGGGCGAGGCGCGCCACCCAGCGGCGCTGCAGTAGTACAGAGTGTTACACGCACCTGGGCGAGAGCTTGGTGTGGTCGTGGTGCGGGTGGTGCGCGGCGCGGTAGCCGTAGCGCTGCACGCGGCGGGCGAGGCGCGCCACCCAGCGGCGCTGCAGTAGTACAGAGTGTTACACGCACCTGGGCGAGAGCTTGGTGTGGTCGTGGTGCGGGTGGTGCGCGGCGCGGTAGCCGTAGCGCTGCACGCGGCGGGCGAGGCGCGCCACCCAGCGGCGCTGCAGTAGTACAGAGTGTTACACGCACCTGGGCGAGAGCTTGGTGTGGTCGTGGTGCGGGTGGTGCGCGGCGCGGTAGCCGTAGCGCTGCACGCGGCGGGCGAGGCGCGCCACCCAGCGGCGCTGCAGTAGTACAGAGTGTTACACGCACCTGGGCGAGAGCTTGGTGTGGTCGTGGTGCGGGTGGTGCGCGGCGCGGTAGCCGTAGCGCTGCACGCGGCGGGCGAGGCGCGCCACCCAGCGGCGCTGCAGTAGTACAGAGTGTTACACGCACCTGGGCGAGAGCTTGGTGTGGTCGTGGTGCGGGTGGTGCGCGGCGCGGTAGCCGTAGCGCTGCACGCGGCGGGCGAGGCGCGCCACCCAGCGGCGCTGCAGTAGTACAGAGTGTTACACGCACCTGGGCGAGAGCTTGGTGTGGTCGTGGTGCGGGTGGTGCGCGGCGCGGTAGCCGTAGCGCTGCACGCGGCGGGCGAGGCGCGCCACCCAGCGGCGCTGGTCGGGCGCGCCGGGCGCCAGCAGCAGCAGCTCGCGCGCGCGGTCCGCGTGCAGCTTGCACGCCGCCACGCCCTCGCCCTCCGACACGTGCTCCGCGTGGATCTTCATGCGGCACCCTGCACGACGACATCACTCATGACAACCCTTGTAGCAATGAAACCCTATTTACCCTATAGCCTGGCAAGACGACGTGGCATGGCCGGGGACGACAGCGACGATAGTGCCGTCGTTTTGAATCGTACGTAACATACACAGGTCAAAAATTCATTGGTCCACGGATCTCGGAGACTGGTCACCTCTCATAGTAGAGCGACGCGCCGATAGGGGTACGTTTTGAATTCTTGCTGCCGACCGCACATGCCGCGACTGCAAGAAGTCGGTCGAAGCTGCACTACATGAAACTGTTTTGGATCGAAGAGGCAGCAGCATGTGCACATGATTCAGAACGTACCTTATCGATACTTTGATCTAAGCGATCTACGTATGTGTATCTCGTCCCCGTAGAGCGAAAAGTCACGAAGATAAAATCTTACGATAAAATGTTCGTGACTCATTGATAACTCATTTTCGACTTTTTCTTACTTAGAGACTTTTCGCTCTACGGGGACGCTATACCTTGCCGTAAACTTTTAAATAAGGTAAGTCATATATTGTTTCCTTTTAGAGTTTATACTTATTTATTATACAAAGAGTGTCGTACCTAAACACATTAAATTGAATACGTTAATATTGTTACTTGTTAATATATGTATAATGTCGATTAGCACAAAGAAAAAAATAAAATACGTAAAATTAAAAAAAAAAAGATTTTTTCAAACAAAGTAAATAGAATAAAAATGTGCGAGAATTAGAACACCATATAAGAGTCCCAACTCCCAACCCAGTAAGTTAAAGTTAAGACGCGCTGACGAATTCAGAATTATGTACGTATATCGGGTGTGTCGTACCTAATCCCATTAAGGGCTGATTTTTCAATCGCCAGATAACTTTTATCTGAGGAATATGTTTGACGTTTTGACATCTTTTGTATGGAAAATATGTCAAACCGCCATATTTATTCCTCAGATAGAAGGTAACTGATGATTGAAAAATCAGCCCTAAATTAAATACATTAATATACTGGTTAATATATGTAGATTTGCACAAAGAAAAAAAAAAAAAAAACACGCAAAAATAAAAATAAAAATTTTTCAAACAAAGTAAATAGAATAAAAATGTGCGAAAATGCCAACACCATATAAAAGTCAGTCAGTACAAACAATGGAAACTCCCTTGAAAACTGACAGCTGTCAACTGGTCAAAACATTCGATACTCCAACTTTATCTCAGCTTTACACATGATGATGTAAATTATGAAAACGAAAAATGACTCCTATGGCTAAACCACTGAATGGATTAGGTATTTTTTTTACAATTCGCCATAGAATATCATAAAGTTTATGCGATAGGATTTAATGTGATTGTGAACGACACACCCTGTATATGTTTAATTATGAAAGGTAAGGTATTGTTATTTTATACTCCATATTTTTTCCATATTTTAGATTTTTTCGTCCATATTTTAGATTTTTTAATACATATTTATCCGGGCCCTAGTTATGTATTACTATAGTAGGTACAAATTCTATTCGTTTTATTAATCGAATTTACATAAGTACCTACATAGAACCGTCGTTTTTTATTCCGACTCAAATTTTAAAAATAATAATGTGAATAAATAAAAGTACAATATATGTAGTTGAAAGATCAGAAAGAGAGTGTCATTTTTAGCTCCTGATTAAAGATGAATGAAGATGAAAATTTGGAGCAAATTTTCATGAAAATAAGGAGGAATAATTTTAAGATGATAATTAGGAGCTTTCCAAAAATGAACAAATGCAATACTCACGTCGGCACTCGTAGGCCTGCGGCGGACGGAACATGTGCCACAGCGGGCGCGTGCACACCTCGCAGGCGGTGGGGATGTGGTACGTGATGCTCACCAGGTCGTGTCCCTTGTGCTGCACCGTGTTGCCTGGGAGTACGTACTTACATTACAATAAAATAATATCACCCGTCGACACATTTAAAGCACCAGTGATGCTAACAATGCCTAAAATATCCATGCCCGATTCTTCCATCTCTCTATCTATAACTATACCCTATTCACGGAGCCATGAGCCAAAAGGTAAACAAACCATAAAAAGGGTTTTTTATAAGTCACGATTGAAGTAGTGAACATATTTTATAAAAATAACTACGGAAGTAATACACTGACAACATTAGAAATGTTATTTTAGAACGATGTCTGCAGAACTTATGTAATCCTTTCTGTTCGGTGCAATGACACCGAACACCTTGCTCAGCATTACGCGACTTACGCAGTTACTTCATTAGTATTAAAATTGGAACAGACTTATTTGAAATCAAATGTAATAAATGTATTAAATCCTTTACATGTAAAAGAACCTAAAAGACTTGACTGTCAAACATAGAACTACAACCACAACATAGAAAACATGTTATACCCGCCATCTTGAAAAAGTGTCATTCTTTGTTTACATTTTGGCTCACGGTTCGGTGAATAGGGTATAATATTATAAAGAGGTAATCTTTGGAAGTAAGTAAGTAAGTCGGTAAGTTTGTATGTAGGGGTAGTCTTCGAAACCGCTGGTCGGATTTAAAAAATTCGGGACGCGGGTGAAACCGCGGACAAACGGCTGGTCACGAATAAAGAGGACATTAAAAGACACTTGGTTCCTATTATAATTTCTCAGAACGAGTTAAAACAATGCTAATAAGTTGCATAACGTAAAAAGCGCAGTTTAGTTGTCATTGAACCTTCATCGTGAACAAGTGCATCACATGCGTGATTTAACCTCAGGAGTAGCTCATGTTGTGTGCTTTCCCTTACACCTCATAATGGTGTGTTGTGTAAGCACAGTTGTACAGGTATTGTGCTGAAGTGCAATAAACTAGGCTTGTTGTCTGCACTAACTTCATGTCATTCGCAGCGACAGCAAACCCTACAAGAAACCCGCAGCGCTGCGCTCTCCGGTGACAGGCACCTCTTACATCGTCCGAGTTTCATACTAGAGTGAAATAATCGTTTTAGATCTATATTTTTTGATAGACATGATTTTTATTGCCATATTACTTCTAGGGTCTTTAAAAACCAGTTCACTGTAGTCCAATTTCTACTACACGCTTTAATATGTGTCAATATCACAGAGAGAAGCGGGAGAAATATTTACGGAACAAAAGCGCATCATGCCATTTTGCGTCCTGGCGTCGCTTTTCTTGACCTAAGGGACTGTTTCACACAAAACAAAATCCTTATACATAACTAATGTGTGTAAGCATTAAACAAGGAATATATCAGACCAGTATGGTTTCTGGAGCAGTACTGTGTTTCAGATGGCACGTTAAGCTGTACGTCCCAGCTGTCATTGAACATCCGTGGCAGTCGTTACGGGTAGTCAGAGGCCCCTGTAAGTCTGACACCAGTCTAGCCAAGGGTTATTGGGTTGCCAGGGTACTCAGCTGCATCGTTACATAGTTGGGAAAAAGGCTCAGATGATGATGATATAAGTTTTAATCAAGGAATATATCAGACCAGTATGGTCTCCGCCCTCGGCGGGCAGGTCGGCGAGGTCGCCGGGCCGCCTGGCCTCGCCCTCGCCGGCGTACAGCAGCTGGAAGATGCGCGGGATGTCCTTCGCGTCCGCGCGGATCACGTCGCCTTGCGTCACTGAACGCACGTGGAACACTTTGCTGTAATCATAGGAAAAGTTTTGTATAAGTACGCGATATTTTTTAAGTATTTTTTGGGATATAAAAAATACTCCAATGACGCTTTTTCACCCCATGTTCCTTCTTTTGCCTTTTGTATTTTAGAGGCGTGGTGAACAATAACATGGCACCAGAGACCCGCATATTACATAGTTAAAGAACTACGACTAAAATCAGTATAATAACACAGACTAAATTCTCGGAGTGGATCTATCAAAATAATGTTCTACATATTTTAATGGACCCAAAAAAATACTAACCTCAAATCCAAAATCATGACAGGATCCGTGGTATTCTGCTTGTCATTCTCTGTGTTATAGAATATGATCTTCTTAGAGGACACGACGACGTATTGCTTCTTCCAGCCGTGTCGGCGTATGTTCTGCTTGAAGGGCACGGACAGCCAGCCCTCGAGGGTCTGTTCCGTCTCGCCGTCTTCTGCATCGGCTGATGATTGTGAAGCCGTCTCGCTTGTTAGAGCCGCCAGTTTCTCTTTTAGCTGTTCGATTTCCACGTCTTTGCTGTCCACCTAGAAATTAAATGGTGATTGTTTTATTTATCGAGGTGTGTTATTTAAATTTCTAGTTTTGAGGAATCACATGCGTTCAGATGCACTTTAACTTTTTTTCTTTTCAACTTTTCAAAGGGATTCTCATGGTGGTCAAGTTTGAAAAAAAAAATTGAACTCATTGGCTAGCCAGTCAAGACGTGTTTGTATAAGACTTTTGTGTATTATGTACACAACTTCCGAAATAATGAGTGTACAGTTAGTCGACTGCCTGCGCAGTAGACTTTGTTTTGTAAGACTCTTTGTTGCAAAGTCAAATCATTTATTTCATTTAGGCCTTTACAAGCACTTATGAACGTCAAAAATATAAATAACTTTGATTCTAGTTGTCCATTCCAAAAATAGCTTTCTATGGAGAAGAACGGGCAAGAAACTCCATGGTTATTCTTTTTAATTGGGTTTTATATTGGGCGAACTGTAACAGAGTAGTTTACCTCCATGGCGAGTCGCAGCCTCGTAGACTGCTCATCCAGCAGTTGCTGCTGACAGTCCTGCAAGTCGCGCTGCAGCTTGGAGATGTGCTGGTCGAACTTCTCCTTCTCGCGAGTCAGTTCCTGCTGCAGCTTGCGGTAGTCCTTGTCCTTGCGCACCGACATCTTGCTCTTGTTCTTCGTCGTCGCGGGGTTCATGTCTTTTCTGTAAGTTAAGAATTTATTTGTGTGAGATACATCATATTTACCATTTACATGTGTACTATGTAGTAGCTGTGGACACCACTATAGTATTGGGTAATATTGTGACGGTAGTGTGTATGTTTAGTAAATAAATAAATACCTCATAATCACTGATAGATTCAAAATTTTCAGATGGAACATTATCCCCTTTTTTAAATGACGCTTCTAAGACCCACTTCACCATTTAGACTCACTGAATTTTATATAAAACCTATGTATGTCTATTTTTTTTTATATGACAAAACGCTGGGATCTTAGACTTAAAAATACGAACCATATTGAAGACCAAGATATATAACTATTTATGTATATACCTGTTCATGATCTCAGCAAGTTTGTTGACGGCTTGCTGCTTGAGCATGATCTCGGAGTTCAGCTTCTTGTTGAGCCGGTCCACTTCTTCTTGTAAGCGCTGCAGAGACGCCACGCGCTCGGCCAGAGCTGTGCCGCTGCGGCGGAGCTCGTCTACCTCCTGTGAATAACATAGCCTTGTAATACAATGAACCGCCTATAAAATATAAGTAAAATACCACTGATATTAAAAGTCAAGAGGCCTGTTGAATTAAACGACATCATTTTATTTTTATATTGTTTTAACAGAAATGCTTAATGATTCCAAAAGTAGACAGGATTTTTAAATGTTATATAAAAACATTCTCAGACTGGAAAAATAACAATTTAGAACTTGCCTCAAAAAACCCTAACAAAAATATATACGTACTAGCTGTTCCCTGCGGTTTTACCCGCGTCCCGAGTGAGTTTTTTTATGAAATAAAAAATATCCTATGTTCATTCTAGTACCACCAAAAATATATGTACAAAGTTTCATGATGATCGGGTAAGTAGCGTAGCAACACCATTTGTTGCTACGCTTTCGCATTGATAATATTAAGTAGGATTTTTGTTGATACATTACAAACCAGCAATATAAAGATTTGGCTACATTACCTTCCTCTGCAGATCAATGGTAGCCCTGTTCTCGTGGTCCCGGTCCCGCAGCCCCTGCACCAGCGCGTCTCTCGCCGCCAGCTCGCTGCGGTGCTGCGACAGCGCGTCGCGCATCTCTAACTCTTTCATCGTCTTCTCCTTCTCCAGCTCACCCACTGTCTCTTCTGCTATCGATCTGGAGTAGAAAATATATTTTTAACACGCTTATATTAGCTTATAAAGGTTGCCGGAAGACGCTGGATGCAGGTCGCTTCCAACCGTTACCTGTGGAGTTTTAAGGGGGAGGAGGCCTATTTTCAGCAATGGACGTCCTATGGCTGAGATGATGATATTAGCTTCACTTGTAACTATATATTAAGAAAATCTTGGAATCTTAATTTGACCCACTTCCTGTTCTTCGGATTAGGATCAAATTTTGCATACGCTCTGAGTTCTGAGGACAATACATGAGCTAAGAAACGTCATTAAAAATCCAATTAATCCAAAAATTTTAATGCGGGCTAAAAGCGTGTTTTTTTTATTTTTTAAACTATATTTTTTTATAAACAGATATCACAAAAGGTATATTAGAAAATACATAGTAACAAAAAACAGTCGATAGAAACGACCCTTAAAGGCATTTTATTTCTTTTCAACATTACTTCTTCTCGGGCTTTCGTAATTTATACATGGTTATAACAAACTTCACAGTACGTTTTTAACACTTGCAATTACGCTTAGCAGTGGAACACTATTAAATAAGATATTATGTTCCTACTTCTTTTTATATTTACCTAGTCGCATTTGAATTTCGAACTGTTTTACGAATTATCTTAATCGAGAACATTACTTCTATATAAAGATCGTACAAGCAAGGTGTACTTTCGACCAAATCATTGCGATTACTACTTCTGTCTATTGTTATCAATGAAGCATTAATTATCATGAAAGGAAAAAGACAATTGTATTTAAGTGCGTGCACAAAGCTACTTCACAATCATGATAGTATACAGTTGATTATCATGATAGTATGATTGATCGAAACAAGGTGACACATCTGCAATTAGTATTGTTTCATTAGAATTTAACTTAAAATTCTTTGTAGCAATATTTTATTTATTTTAACTCGTGCTCGGAGTTGCGTGTTCTCCTCCAGCATCAGGCGCATGCAGTAGCGCTGCCTACTGCTGGCTGTACTGACCTGGCGATGGCCTCGGAGTCGGCGCGCGCGATGGCGAGCTGCAGCTGATGCAGCAGGCTGGAGCGCTCCTGCTCGGAGTCGCGTGTTCTCCTCCAGCATCAGGCGCATGCAGTAGCGCTGCATACTGCTGGCTGTACTGACCTGGCGATGGCCTCGGAGTCGGCGCGCGCGATGGCGAGCTGCAGCTGGTGCAGCAGGCTGGAGCGCTCCTGCTCGGAGTCGCGTGTTCTCCTCCAGCATCAGGCGCATGCAGTAGCGCTGCATACTGCTGGCTGTACTGACCTGGCGATGGCCTCGGAGTCGGCGCGCGCGATGGCGAGCTGCAGCTGGTGCAGCAGGCTGGAGCGCTCCTGCTCGGAGTCGCGTGTTCTCCTCCAGCATCAGGCGCATGCAGTAGCGCTGCATACTGCTGGCTGTACTGACCTGGCGATGGCCTCGGAGTCGGCGCGCGCGATGGCGAGCTGCAGCTGGTGCAGCAGGCTGGAGCGCTCCTGCTCGGAGTCGCGTGTTCTCCTCCAGCATCAGGCGCATGCAGTAGCGCTGCATACTGCTGGCTGTACTGACCTGGCGATGGCCTCGGAGTCGGCGCGCGCGATGGCGAGCTGCAGCTGGTGCAGCAGGCTGGAGCGCTCCTGCTCGGAGTCGCGTGTTCTCCTCCAGCATCAGGCGCATGCAGTAGCGCTGCATACTGCTGGCTGTACTGACCTGGCGATGGCCTCGGAGTCGGCGCGCGCGATGGCGAGCTGCAGCTGGTGCAGCAGGCTGGAGCGCTCCTGCTCGGAGTCGCGTGTTCTCCTCCAGCATCAGGCGCATGCAGTAGCGCTGCATACTGCTGGCTGTACTGACCTGGCGATGGCCTCGGAGTCGGCGCGCGCGATGGCGAGCTGCAGCTGGTGCAGCAGGCTGGAGCGCTCCTGCTCGGAGTCGCGTGTTCTCCTCCAGCATCAGGCGCATGCAGTAGCGCTGCCTACTGCTGGCTGTACTGACCTGGCGATAGCCTCGGAGTCGGCACGCGCGATGGCGAGCTGCAGCTGGTGCAGCAGGCTGGAGCGCTCCTGCTCGGAGTCTCGCGCCGCCCGGGTGTTCTCCTCCAGCATCAGACGCATGTCGTTCGCTTGGCTCTTGTACACGAAGCAGTAGTGCTGTTCCGTCTCCAGCTGCTGGCGTAGCTCCTCGCTCTGATTCAAACATACCACATGTATTAGAGCACTCATTGTTTACACAACCCCCAAATAAGTATTCTTTATTTTCAACAGGGTTAAAGCTATCTCTCTACGAAAATTATTCTAAATTTTTAATCGTGCAAGCATAAGAACAGTTTCAGACTACTGATTTTTTATTGACAGCTAATGATTATATTGAATCTCATCGTAAACATTGCACACGAGAAGTATGCAAGAAGGCTAAAGGTCATTGGCAGTATGTAAAATTATATTTTTTTATTAAATTTTTAAAAGTGGCTTTTGCTCACGATTTCCTCTGCGTAAAATTCGGCTATCGTCATAAAAATTTATATTTTAAGTATAGTAAAAAGTATATATTCCGTGACAAATGTACATAAGTCATATTTCATGTAAGAGTGTCTAATATATCGCTGTGCCAAATTGCATCAAAATCCGTACAGTGATTAAGGCGCGAAAACGTAACAGCCTCATTCACAAGATTATAATATTGAATAATAACATAGTAAGGAAGTAAAGATTTAGTAACAGCTGCAAATGATTGCACCGTATGATAGAGCACGATGACGTCACCTAAGGCACCGCCTCACCTAACGCCTTTACATCATAATATTTTTATTGACATTCGTAAGAACTGAGTTATAATATTTTATGAAAGCTGCCGTATTCTATAGCAGACGATTAATAATTAATGTAGGTATAGAACACAGGGCGTTCTCTCTATAATTGATTACGCCATATGAGTCACATTTTTATTGTAAGTCTGACATAATCGTGCAGCAGAAGGGTCATAAAGCTCTTAGTTTAAATAATATCTGAGTTTTACCTTTACTTTTGATAATATATAATACTTTTTAGCTAAGCCTCCAAAATATTTAACCACTCACAAGTATTCATGATAAACGTATTTAAAAAACAGTGGTAAACCATCACATACATCAAGGCTTTCTTTTTTATTGCACATTTAGCAACACAGTATAATGTTAATTGGTGGCCAGTTCAGTTGAAGTATTTCAAGTTTGATATTTATAAGCGCCTACATAGTTTTCATGTCATAAAGGATCTACATACAAAGTACGTATTTAGCTACAGCATTCACAAGAAGACATAATGTACAATTTATTGTCTAACGATACATGTCCCAGTTGAAGATGACCAGGAAATTAACACGACAATAACACATTCCTGTATATTAATGCGTGTCATCATCATAATGGAAGTGTTTTATAGGCATGTCTTCATTGCCAAGGCTCTGTTTGTTCAGCACTTTGTTCTACAAATTCATTAGTTCACACTGATTCAGCTCAGTTTCAACTTCGTGTTATTCGCATGGAGTTATAAAATCATCATTTTACTCCTACGTGTATCGCCACAATTCTATTTAAACTTAGGTAATAGTGTCGCAGAAATTGTTTATATTTTAGATACACTCAAAATCCGACACACACCGTGGAATTCTGTTCTATTCTGAGAACAGTTATGCAACTCATTGAGCAAGCATTCCATCTAGATGCTTGGTTTACATTTTAATTCTAGGAAGCCCTTGGCCTTTAGATAAATACAGGCTTATATGGGTTTTCTTTTCCCTCTATAATATAAAATAAATGTGCAAATAGATTAACTACGTGCAGTATACATTGGTAACAAACATTTTTAAAACACAAAAGTTTTAATCTGTAGAGCCAATCTTAAATGTTGGTGTCATAAATATCAAGGTCAAGAAGAATACCTACTTTTCATACTCGGGTAATTCGTGCGACTAGCGGTATACGACTGCATATTCATATTCTATCTCGAAATACTATTGTAGCTACTCACTAACAATGTACATTTAGTTTTGTGAGCGTACTTTGAAATAGATAGGAGTGCTGTTACAATTTGATAAAGTATTAATGTTCTCAACGGTCACTCCGGTTGTTGTGAAATTAATTAATCTCCGCGACTTGTGAACTAATTTTACAACAATAGCGAGTCGAGTTCCTTACTGAGGAATGATTTATTTTCATCAGCACCACTATTAATATTTAATTGTAAACAATTACATTCCTTGAACTTTAATGAATAAATGTTCTATTAATTGGCAAATCACATCATAATCAATGAGTAAGGCATTCAACTCTAGAAAAACCGCCGTCTACGTAATCATGTGTTTATTTATTTGGAGACGAGCGCACGCGCAGGTTTGTGTCGTATTATCGTATAAGGCAAAACCTGTGTGTGTGTGCATGTTTGCCGTCCACAATGACTCACTATGTTGTGATGCTGGAGGACAGTCTATTTCGGCGCGATGAGATTATGATTAATTCACAAGAAACACTCAAAGTTCGTTAAGTTCGGCAATCAATATATCCTTATTATTCATTGAATTAATAATTAAGAACTCAAAGGTATTCTTAGGTGCATTCAATAACATTTACTTAATAACCACGGTGTAAAAAACCTACAGTCATCAAATATTTCCTAAATATTAGCAAACATGGTCCTGACTGGCATAATTTATTTTCCTTAAATGAAACAAACAGACTTCATACCTATTAAGAATTTGCTGTAAGGAATTTGTTGTTTTTATTAAGTGAAACGATTTCATCAACAAGGGCAACCTAGTACTCATGCTACATAATCTATCAAGCCATATTACATATATACCAGGATGTTAGGCAATGTTATGTCACTGAGAAAGGCAACTTTTTGGAAGTATGTAATTTCATTCAAAACAATGTAACCATAAATTAAAATGAATGAGTGCAATGACTTACCCTCGCGCAGTGCATGTCCCGCTCCGCAGAAGCAGCGGCGAGTTTCTCGGAGGCGTCGTGCAGCGCCGCCCTGACGGCGTGCAGGTCGCGGGCGCGCGCGTCCCGCTCGGCCGCCGCCGCGCGGGCCGCCGCCTCGGCCGCCGCCACCTCGCCGCCCGCCGCCAAGCGAGCCGCGCGCTCCTGTTCCAGCGAAGCCGCTAACCCCATCGCCTGGTACATTCACTCACATTACGATGCAAACCTTTTACATTATTCTAAAACAAGTCGCCAAGTATGGATCAATCAAAGCTCAAGTAATGTCAGTGGTGAGTAAATTGTTATACAATAGTGACCTTCTCAGTTTCCTGTCGATGTTCTCCCTCTAGCTTCTGCAGGCGCTGCTGCATCTGCCGGTAGTCGACGCTGAGCATGGACATCTGGCGATCTTTCTCCTGGCACACGGACTCGGACCGCTGCCTCGCCGTCTTCTCCTCGTTCAGTTTGGATTGAAGAGCTGTTGTACCATATTGCGACCAATACATAAATAATTGATTTCAAAAACTGATTTGGCAAGAAAAGATATTTGACATCGAATTTCGAATGAAACTTTCAGCTAAATAAAAACTCTGTCCAGCCTAAAACGAAAGGAATATGTATTTGTAGTAAAATTTTGATAGTAGTAGATAGCAGTTAGGAAGGTTGGTATTCAGTTAGGGCTGAATTTGGAAGATGTATTTGGATGACACAAGGGAAATATTAAGGTACTAGAAACTGAGGCTACGCTGGACCTACAAGTATCAAAGGAGGTATATTAGCAAACTGAACAATACCTTTAAATATCATTTCCAATGTTCCTGAGGCATGCAAAAAGTGAAGGTATGAAATATATTTTCGGGAGCTTACACATTTTAGCTCAATTGAACATGAGAGGATTGTAGCATAGGCTAGTGGCAAAAAAATAAAAATATTGGAATACTAACACTCACCCTTGACAAGCTCCAAGTTCGCTTCTTGTTTAGAGAGCAACTGCGAGCGCTGCGTGTCCTGGTGCGCGCGCAGCTCCTGCTGGTACATGTGCTGGGCGGCGCGCAGCTCGTGCGCTAGCGACGCGCATTCCTTCTCCAGTGACGAAACGCGTTCTGAAAGCTGCCTGTTATCCGCCATGATTTGATTAAGCCTGCCCGAAGATCGCTCGAGATCAGCATGAGCTGCGTTCAATCTGCTAGTGGCTTCTGTGACAGCTGCGTCTGAACGCTGTTTAGCTGCCTTTACAGCAGCAAGTTCTTCCGATAGAGTACTCCGTTCCCTCTCCAGGCTGTCTCGCTGAGCTCGCAAACTCGCCACTGTGCCATCATTAACAGCAGCGGCTGCGGCCTGCGCAGCTGTCAGCTCGGCCGCTTGTTTCCTCGACTTGGCAGCGGACTCAGATTCTTGCTTTAATTTTTCACGCAACTCTGTCAACTGCATTTCCAGAGCATTTATTTTGTCGTTGTATGTTTGTAGATTGTTTATTTCTTTCGCTCGTTTGCTTTGCTCCTCATCAAGCCGCCGCTTTGCTTCGTTGAAATTAAATTCTGCTTTTCTTCTTGTCTCTGCTTCAATGTCAGCTTTCCTTTGTATCTCTTTCAGATCGTGTCGTAATAAAGCTAATTCTTTATCTGTATCAGCGATTATTTTTTTATTTCTAGATTCCCTCTGAGACAATTCTTCTAACTGAGCACATAAACTTACTTGGGTGTCCTCCAATTTTCGTCTACCGTCTCTTTCTCGTTCAAGTAATTTCTCTAGCTGCAATATAGCTTCAGATCCAACATTATTAATATGATTATTAGAGATAGTGTCTACTACATCTGCTGCCTTTAGTCCTCTGGAGCATAACTGATAATCACCATTGTATGTAAAGCCAACAAATGGCAAATGATTACCTACAAAAGCTTTGGGCACAGGAAAAGATTCATCCAAGGCATCAGACTTTTCCATATCATCAAAATTCCTTGTATCATCATCACTAGATAATTCAGGCACAACTGGTGGTACAGAATCTCTCAAATTTTCAAAACTCCACTGGTCATTGATAAAGAATGGATGTTGCTTGATTTCATTAACACTATTTTTACCTAATCTTTTTATTCTGTCTGTTAGAAGACCTCTGATCAGGGATTTGGCATCCTTTGAGATTTCAACATCATCAGGAAACTGAAGTGAATTCCGATGGTCCATGATTTTACCATATGTACCGACCAAACTGTCGGCATAAAATGGAGGATCACCAATTAACATTTCATACAAAAATATTCCCACAGCCCACCAGTCACATTCCCGACCATACACCCCCTCACCATTCTGTGACTGTAAAACTTCAGGTGAGATATAATCAGGAGTTCCAACAGCATTATTCGCCCTCACAAGTCCATCAGGTCCCATTCTCATACAGGTACCGAAATCAGCTAGTTTTAGATGGCCATATTTGTCGATTAACATATTATCTGGTTTTACATCTCGGTGTACAAAACCCATACCATGAATTACGTCTAATGCTAGAACAATTTCCATTGTATAGAATTTTGCCCATTTTTCAGGTATGTCATAGTTTGACATAAGACTTACAAGGTCACCGCCAGGCATATAGTCCATGACCATGTAAAGATACTTGTGATCTTGAAAAGCAAAATGAAGTTTTAATATCCACTCAGAGTTAGCATGTGCCATTATGTGCCGCTCTTCCCAAAAGAATGTGGAATCAGATCTTTTGATCATTTCAACCTTACTGAGTAACTTCATGGCATACACTTGACGTGTAGACTTGTGTCTGACTAGTTGCACTTCACCAAATGCCCCACGGCCAATCACTTTTATCAAATCAAAATCTGCTGCTTTCATACGCAGGTCTACTATGTCTGAAGCAAAAGTCTCATCTATAACAAAAGAAAACAAAGCATTACATTAATACATAGGAAACGAAAGGATTAGAAGGAGGAAAGAAAAAAGGATTATACACATGACAAACATTGTATGTCACAACTAGAGGTTCATCTAATCTCAAATGCTGCAGCACCTACTCTAGTACTACAAACTAACAAGGTAATTACATATTCGACGCTTGAAAGGCAAAAATGACTAAGCGACATTGAGTAAACTTTACGAAGAGTGATTGAAAAAAAGAATAATAAAAAAAAAAACAAAAAATTACGAAATAGTCTGACTTATATTTTATTAACATTCTCATTTATTTATTTTTTAACATATCAATTACATTTTTAAATATTAAATATAAAAATAAAAAACATTTAAAATATAAAAAATAGGTTGCCACCGATATCGGGCACAGGGTCCAAGGTACCGGTGGTTAGGGTCCCAGAGACAGAAACCTCCTCACAATACGCGCCGTATCAAGGAGTACCGCCGTAGGCGGTACGCCTTCTGAATCAGTCCCTTGATCCAGCCGCCTAACGAGAGCCTCATGAGGTGTTGGTCGAGGCTCTTGGCTATTAGACCATTGGCCGTAACGACAATCGGCACAATGATAGCCGCGGCGACATTCCACATGGCGACAACCTCGTGCGCTAAGTCAAGATACTTTATTTGTTTTTCTTTCTCAGCTGTCACGAGGTTCTCGTCATGCGGAACAGCGACATCGATTATCATCGCGCGGCGCGTTAATCGATCTATCACCACTATATCAGGCTTATTGGCTGCAATAGTCCTGTCAGTGATGATAGATCGATCTCAGTACAACGTGATATGGTCCTTTTCGAGAACTGGGTTGGGCGCATTCTTATAGTATGGTACCTCAAGATCTACAAATTTGTATTGCAGAGCAAGCTGCTGGTGGATGATCTTGGCCACTTGGTTATGTCTGTGCAAATATTCACCGAGAACAACCAGAAATAATATGTCTGATAGACTCACCCGGATGGTGACATGCCCGACATTTATGTCAACCTTCCCGTCTTTCATGATATATCTCCAGTAGTTATTCGTAAAGATAACTTCGTCCATTTATTAACATCATTGTTATAGTATCTAAATCTGAATCTATTTTTAAAAACAGTTGTTTTTCTAAAAAAATTAACTTTAAATTGCACTTCTGTAAAATTTACTCAATATCGCTTAGTTATTTTTGCCTTTCAAGCGTCAATATACAAATTGATCATTTGATTATACTATGCAAATTAATGTAAACATATGATTGTTATGGTTCAAAGGTTTATTAAATTAAATTACCATCAAAAATTTACTAACTTAATGACCATTTAGAATATATAAGGAGACTTTATATAATATATAAGGAGAATATATAAAGAGAAATTCTTTTCCTAAAATGTTATCCAAAAATCCTAAAACAGTATTGAGTCAATTTGGATGATTTTTGGTTACAGCAATGTTTTACTGAGAGTCATCATCCTCCGAGCCTTTTTCCCAACTATGTTGAGGACAGCTTCCAGTCTAACCGGATTCAGCTGAGTACCGGTGCTTTACAAGAAGTGACTGCCTATCTAACCTCCTCAACCCAGTTACCCGGGCAACCCGATACCCCTTGGTTAGACTGGTGTCAGAAATACTGGCTTCTGACTACCCGTAACAACTGCCAAGGATGTTCAATGACAGCCGGGACCTACAGTTTAACATGCCATCCGAAACACAGTCATTGGTGTCTAAGATATACTTAGAAAGTACATACAAACTTAGAAAAGTTGCATTAGTACTTGCCTGACCTGGAATCGAACCCGCGCCCTCATACTTGAGAGGTTGGTTCTTTACCCAATAGGCCACCACGACTTTTTTCTAAGAGTATAATGGAGAAATAACTACGGCTGTATATAACAGAAACCTGAATCAAGAACTAAACCTGAATATGTACCAAGTAAATAAGAGTAACATACAAGTATAAATGTTATCAATCCTTAATTGATTACAACATGTAAAACATTCAGAACAAACATTATATCAATTAAAGTCTCTTGCATTTGAAATTACATTAATTACATGTGTGATATATATAAATAACATTAGATAAGAATTCTTAGTTGATATTTGACAGCATTCAGCAGAATCATATACTGCAAAGATTCAATAAAACATAATACATTATGTAGCTAGATACTGTACAAAAATATTTAGTATTTCGTTTAGGTAAGAAAACCTCTTCAACATTATCTACAATTAAATATATAACGAGTAACTTATAGTAACACACTGGGTGATAAGTCATTCACAAAACCATACAATGCTCAACAAAACAGAACTTGTATATGAAGTAATGACATCATTCTTTATTAAAATTTATTTTTTGCTTAGTATTATGTAAATGTAAAAGGTGTTTCCATAATTCGAGAAACCCAAGTAAACTATTGGAAAAAATAGAGCAGTGACACAATGTAGGTATCCAATAAGGGTGTCAGCACAGACAGAAGCTCCTATGAAAGGACCAACTAAACACTGAATTATTTAAATACTTAGTAAAATGTAGAGTTATTTCTGGCTTCTAAATATATTCAACATAATACACATTGAATAAAGTTTGAGAGAATCAAGATAAATTTTGCTTACTTTTGAACTGATCCTGTATTGATAGGATCTTGTTTGATTTAGATTTGATTATTTAATGAATTTATGTAAGCATATAAATAATAGTAGTGCAAACTGTTTATCTTTACTTACATCTACTTGTATATGCTTCGACGTTCTTCATGCGACGGATAGCCGGGTGGTCGCAGTCGGAGACGAGCGCCGTCACGGTGTCCAGCAAGCAGTCCACGTTGCCGGTGGAGCGAGGGTCACACAACCGCTCCTCCAGGGCGCGCAGCCGCCGCAAACGTTCTTCGTCCTTCAGCGATTCCATGCTGGATCCTATTTCTGACGTCCTCTGCCACTAAGGCTAAACGCCACCGCACATTCTCCCGATGACTGCTCCGTGTAAGAACACCACTCTCATCACGACACATCAACAACTGGATTCTGATTTGTTATTCTTGTACTCTAGTTCAGTCGATAACCTACCATTCAAAGGATAACTTATGTTTCATTATCGAAAAATTCAGTTGCTACAACTCAGAATGACAGCAGATAAAGGTGGTGGTTGGTTCTCACAACAAAGCATATGCACGTTTGCAAACACAACACGATGATTATTTACATTTATAAACATCCACTGACTTTGAACGAATTATGGACACTAAATTAATGTAACGATTGGCACAAATATGGAAAAATTAAGTAAAATTACGAATTATTCGACCGCTTGATTGATGAACGATGGATGATCGAACAATAAAGTGAAGTTAGATACATAATTTTAGGAGAAGTGTACAAGCGCGTTTTGTAAATGGCTTAGGCCAATGTTACACCATACTTACTAAAAGTTAGTTCTAAAACATTACTATGGCAAACTAAACTTGTTATTTTCGTTACTACATTATTTTATTTTTATAAAAGAACCAAAAATTCTATCCATTTTGTACAAATATTTTTTTTGACGCCACGACGGTTATCTGTAACTACTAGTACACATATCGATAGAATACTAATTATTGTCCTCACAAGCGATTATTCTAACATTAATTTTCATAAATAATGTAAACGAATAAAATATTAAATCAATTAATTAAATCATAAAAAAGCTAAAAAAATAATCCCTTCAACCGTTTAGTAAAGCAACCATAATTAAGTATGTACGTGCGATATGAGCTCAAAGATATTTTAGAGCACAGGTATTTTTACGGATGCATTCGAACATAATTTAAACATTCTTGGTAGTACGACTGCCCTGTCGGAAGCTAGAAAATAAACAATCCAACGAGGGGTATTGATCGGGTGGTCCAGGTCCTTCTATACCTGTAGCCTTATTCGCTAATTCCACTGACAGCTCGCAGATATCATCATTTGGTAAAGTGTACATCAGTAAATTGTCAAACAGCTATTTTCTTATTCGCTAACGCCAGTGACCATCTGAGATGACGTCATGAGCATCGACACAGGCTGATATCCACCATGACTCATTTTGACAGCTGTTTCTGTATCGATAAACGTTAGATTGCGATTCCGTAAGCTCAGTGGACATCAAATTGATGGCCACTGTAATTTTTTGAAATACACTACAAATAGCAGTGTTTTATGCCTCATCACTGGGATGTCTATACTATATTGTAGCATCAGACATATAAGATTTCTCTAATTTTGCGAATCCAATAGAAATACAAACCCTGAGTCGTTTCCTTTATTTTTTGATAGTGTTATTTTTAATTGTATTATTTTAATTTGTTTTATCTTTTTTTGTGTGGAATAAAAATATCGCGTGTATTTTTGCTGGCATTTGTGGAATAAGAGACAAAACTAAGTTTATCCAGAATCCAGAAACGTCGTCTGCGGGATTGCAATAATTCTCTGGATTTACGGGAGAAGGAATTCATGGCAAATTTTCGTATCAACAAATAAGGGTTTCAGCAAGTTTCGGCAGAGTTACGTCCGTTTCTGCAACATGCTCAACAAAACACTGCTGTTGCAATTGAGCTAAAAGTAAGAATTCATAACGTTAAAAGCAAAATAAATACCAATATTACATAAATTAATGTTACTCATAAACACTCTGAAATGATGATGACTAATAATAATATGATGATAAACTTTGTAACATCAAATTTTGTTATGTATAGATATTGGCAGTCCTAAACTTTTATGCAAACGGATCATACCAAAGGAACTCCTCATTCATTTGCAACATGTCTCAACTTTTATTTAGTAAGTGCCTACATGAGGTAACCGATGCTCTCAGTGTATGGGACGAGCTACTCAAGTACATAAAGTTTCCTTCTTCTCAAAATCCATCATGAAAGTGTATGTTAGCATTTTAAACCTAAATAATAATAAAATAGTATACCAATTTTTATTTTGCATGCAAAACGTAGGAATCTACGTATCAAAATATTATTTACGTTGTTAAATTTACAATAACTACAATACTCACAATATTCTCAGTTAAAATATTGTTCATCCACACGGAACTTTAGACACCAAGTTCACACACAATAGAAAGCAAATACTGAATTTTACCGCCACAGATTATTTTTAAATGTATAACACGCTGAAAATAAAGCGTTCTCTCAAACGTAGTAATGTAATGCTAATAGGGTATTTCCTACTTAGCAGTATAATAGTCGATAAAAAAATAGAGTTGTCAAGTTGTCATCGTAGTTTTGGCGTCAGCAACCGTGTAACGATATCCACCGATATCCACTTCATGCGATACAGAATACCAATGTTTTGAACTTATCGGTTGACATCAAAGTTCGGATGAAAACTGAGGCCAGTTGACATCTGAAAATCGGAAAGTTAGCGAATAAGCCAGCTGGTACAAAGCCATCCATAAGAACATAATTAGTGCTGGAAGTCGAGCAAATTTGATATAATGAGATATAATTTGGAATATGCTACAGATGATGTTTCGTACGCTACCGAAAACGTTCATATACGGTGCGGAAACAAAAGTTTTATTTTTAAATTCTGTATTTTAGTAAGCAGCCAACTGAAAAACTCAGATCTACGATGGCATAGACAAAAGTAGGCGATGATTCTGCAAAGGATAATAAGTCATTCGTGTTCTTTTTCATTCATTCAATTTTGTTCATCGAATGGAACATGGCGGTGCTAGGCAGGATGTGCATAAGTTTTTGATTTTTGCATTTATTAATGAGTTGCTTGTATCAGTTAGCTTTCTAAGTAATTTCTGTCATATTTCGTGTGTTGTAATATTTGTTAATGTGTATAAGCTAATTCATCCCCGGAACCTCCTGTCTGGATTTTCTTAGTTCTGCAATGAAAATTATTATTCGTTGGTAGTGTAAAAATAATTGTGACAAATATATCACTTTACCTCAGGTAAATTGTTGTTTTATGTAATTTTCTTACATCAATGGTAAACACAGGTTTATTTGAGAGCCTTAAATCTCGAGTATCATCCTACAATTAGTCAATAAAAAGTTACGAGCCTGCCCCATTTTGGTTCAAGTTCATTCTCGTGTTATTTTGTTCATCTTTAATTTTATATTTTGTAGCGAAATTTTTAACTATTGTTCTCATTATGTTGATGAGCAACTATCGGAAGCATAAAATAATAATAAGGATCAGTTTTTACTTGGATAACTTTTCTTTAATCACGTGTGGTTCAGGTCGTTATGGGGTCAATAACTGCTGACTACGAATTATTTTCATTTTAATCATATAACGGGGATTGTAAATACTTAAAAATTAGAGATTTAGCAGGCTTTTTTCTCACATATCTAACTTCGTCTTTAAGTTACAAAGGAAGCTCTGGTATGTAAATTTGCATCAGGTAAAGCACACTTGTGCGCAATTGACATCTGGGGGTGATCGATGTATTAATCGGCATTATGCATGTGCAGTATAAACTAGGCGCAGGGCGCAGGACGTAGACAGGGCGTACGGGAGGCGGGGGGCGGGGGTGACGCGGGGCGGGGGCCCGTCCGCCAGTCAGCTGTGCAAAGTGTCATGTTGTCGCGTCGCGCCGTACCGTGCCGTGGGAAGTGGCCTAAATTGTGCCCCTCCATTGAATCTTGAAATTTGATTCTGCAATCTCTTTTGGAAAAATATTACTGTGAATTAAACGCAAATATTTAGGCTGATATAGTTTAATGATGAGTATTGTAAACTGAATTATTCCTTTGTGACAAGCAAGATTTTTAGTATTTCTAGTTAGCTTCAACCCTGCAATTTCATTGTCTAGGTATGTGAAGGTGTATCTAATCTATTGAAATCTTACAGAATAATGTCAACAGCCAATGTCAATAATCTAGATTAATCATTTTGTAGAGTTTTTAAATTATAATAAACGTCAGTGACTAACTGACTCAACTTTATGAATTAAATTTAATACAATTAAGCCTTTTTTGCTCTAATGTTTATGAAGTATGTCCTTTATAAATACTAAAAAAAATCAGTAGCACTCTCCAATAACATAAGATCTTGCAGAATTTTAGCTGAAAGTGTGCTTTGTGCAAATGTTTTCATTGTTTCATGTGTGTTTGGCATTTGCCATTGTTGTGCAATCAACAATTTTCAATAAAGTCCTCTTTATGGTTTACTGTTGAATGCTGACGATAACAGCTATAATCACAGTTTTCTTGCTCTCAATGTACAAACTTAATCAGTGTTTCATTACAATTGTTGAATCATATCCTGTAATAAAAAAATATTATTTTATGAATGAATACAATTCCTACTTTATATAAATTGATTTCCAACATGTTTTTATTAATTCCTAATATAATTTTATTGAATTTGTAATACATAATTGTATAGTTTCTATAATGAAAATAGTGGGTTGTTTGGGGGTCAAATATCTAATTACATGCCATTGCACGATCTATTTTTAGCAATGTAGGCATTAAGGTATACTTAAACTTAACATACAAGATAATTAATATTAAGATTTTAATATTCATAACATCAGCCAGATATCAACGAATTTTAAAGAAGCACATCTGTACAACATTAGTGAAATATTTCATGCTTCTTTCCCATTTATTTATTTTGATGTATAGTTATTGGCACGGATATTGAGCTCTCGGCGGAAGAGTGGGGATCGCTTTGCGCACTGTACACATAAGGCAATAAACCAATAAATCGCTTCTGTGCAGGTGAAGGTCAGGGCTTAATATCCGTGCCGATAACTATACTAACTTATATAGTTTGGATAACAATGAACTTTTTGTTATTTTATTTCAGTGTGCCGTGGTCGTCATGGCTACGCTCATCCAGGAGAATGGTATTAAAGAGCTGAGCAAGGGCACACACGGGGTTGTGGCCAACCGTGGCATATCCTCTCATAGTGTAACAAATCATATGGTGCCTGACCATGAGTACTGCGAGGCAGGCACGGCCAACGCGGCCCAGATGCAGTGCGCCGACACCACCGAGCAGGTGGCACCGCCCGCCCCCATCGAAGAGGAGGAAGATACACCTGAAATAGATATAATGATAAACAATGTCGTGTGCAGTTTTAGTGTTAAGTGCCACCTGAACCTTAGACAGATAGCATTAAACGGTGTTAACGTAGAGTTCCGCCGCGAGAACGGCATGGTAACCATGAAGCTACGGCGCCCGTACACGACGGCGTCGATCTGGTCGTCAGGGCGCGTGACGTGCACCGGCGCCACCAGCGAGGACCAGGCCAAGGTGGCGGCGCGCCGCTACGCGCGCGCACTGCAGAAGCTCGGCTTCCAAGTGCGCTTCCGCAATTTCCGTGTAGTCAATGTATTAGGCACCTGTCGGATGCCCTTTGGTATAAGGATCATATCTTTTTCCAAGAAATACAAAGAAGCCGAGTAAGTATAACTTTTGAGATTTAAATTGTTCTATCCTTATTTCTATATTTTGTGGCTTTCAAAAGTGACTTCTCAAATATAAAATATTCTTTGTTTACTATTTACACTGACGGCATTGCCCACCTAGTGTTTGCCTAAGATTCTCTTAAGACCTAAACAATGAAATTTTTCTGTATGTTCAACAAACATGCGCACTAAGAAGTCATCGCAATATTATCAGAGAATACCATAACTCAGGGAAGCTTGAAACTTCATTGGGCCTTAGGCCAATCAAAATCTGATGTTGAAGTGAACAATACTTTTTCATAAGCACTTCTCAATTACTCAAGAAATATTTTTCTTGATTTTGTAATTTTCTTTTTAAATACATATAGAAGTATGTTCTGCTAGGAATTCCCAAAAATATAGAAAGTATAAATCTTATCAGCAAATGCAAACAAGAGTCAGGGTTCAGATGAAATTGTTTTATGTCTGTGATAACTAGCAGTCTATCCCTACATGTATGAACAATTCTACTTTTGACTTTATACTGATAATTTTTGAGATTTGAGGTGGTTCAACTTGCTAATTCTTAAACACTTCTGACCTACGTCGTAATCATATTGATATATCATTCAAAATATTTGGAAACCCTTTGTTGGTTTTCTGAGGTTCTGTGTTCAAGATTATTATGTTATACCATGTTAGGACCATTTAGCAGATGTAAATAAAAATTATAGTATGGGAACAAGTTTGAGGTCATGCCAGTTTTAAATAGAAGATGGTTGCAAATATTGTAAAGTAATCCAAAGTTTGGTACTTTCATTTTGAAGTCAGACATCCTAAACATGACCCTGCTGATTATTAGGGAGTATATATTATTATAATTGATTGAATGAAAATCTTATGATTTACCATATTCTAGCTTTTACAGTAACATATGTAACATGGTTTATTTGTGTCATAACATTCCTTCCACTATACCTAAACAACTGAAATGTTATGTACTTTATTTCAGTTATGAACCAGAGCTTCATCCAGGAGTAACATATAAGTTATATAATCCTAAAGCCACACTCAAGATATTCTCTACGGGAGGTGTGACTATCACAGGTACATTAATTACTATATTACTGTAACACAAGTTCAAAATAAAGAAAAATATACTCAGGCTCAGTAGAATATTGCAGGGCCAACTCTAGGGTAAGTTTAGTCCAGCAACTATTCAATTAATTATAATAACATGGGCACTTGTAGTACTAAGCATCTGCTAAGTTAATTAATGGCAACTTAGAGTTACCTCAGAAGCTCTAAGAAAAAAACAAATAGCCATGAGCCAATAAGCCAAAGCAACATGCTAGTGGTATTTGAAATGTATCATTTGGATTACCAAGTGACAATGTACCACCATTGGCCATTTATTTAACAAAATTGGAACATCTTCATAGTTTGAATAAGGAGATGATCAAATTCTCTCCTACTATTGTTATTGTAAGTAAAAGCAATAGTTTTATATGAGCACATTTCTCATGACTTTTTTTGGTAATGAGGACGGATGGATGGATGGATGGACGGTCTGTAAGTGTAGCCAGCCACATTTAAAACCACAAAAAATACAAAACAATTGTAAACACACTGTGTAAATTACTATATTTAGAAAATTTAAGATTGAACAATCTAATATTTTTTAATGTTGAATAAATTTTAAAATATATACAACTAACTTATTACCTAATATATACACTTACTATTTTAAAAAATTGCATCAAAAAACTCCTCCTCATCGCTGCCCACCGGGAGTGTACCCAAGAGGCTGGCAGCATTGCCACGTTGGATGGCAATGCTTACTTTTTGGCCGAAATAAAAACCAGCCCTTGGGTCACCTGAAGTGTCAGCAAGTCGCTTAGCGATATCCTTATATAGGAGATGAGCACTTGGACCCCACGGCCCGAGGGTTTCAACCCCAAACGGCTCAAACGTATAGTTACCCACCAGGGTACTATATTTGCGCCGTTTGAGGTCCTCTGCAGCCGCAGCAGCGGAACCAGCACATCGCGCCGAGCTAGGAAGGTGAGATGGTGCAAGAGTATCGACACAGGTCGCGTCCCATACTAAAGACCTACCCATCTTCCATTTTCCAAAACAATTATTTTACATACATATTTCGTAACACGCTTTATTTTTCTCATCTTATTCTATACTCGATAGGATAACAACAACGGAAAACCATAAATAGCCTTTGACGATAACAAAACTTATCAATGTAATTATGAAACTCGGGTCTCCATATCACTGTACCAATTAAAAGGCGCTATGCCCTAACATTCATAGCACACAACAATATGTAATCTCAAGGACTAATTTTAAGTACAAAACCGATTTACGAATGCCCATTTATTGAATTGGTCAATGACTGCTTGTAAATAATGAAACATAGTCATAGAGTGATGGTTGTCCTTAGCCCGGAGCGTGAGCGACGTGCAGTCGGCGGTGGAGCGCATCTTCCCGCTGGTGTACGAGTTCCGCAAGCCGCTGACGCCGGCGGACGAGGAGCTGCTGCGGCAGAAGCGAGCAGCTCGCGCCGGCGTGGCCGCGCCCGCGCCGCCGCCCGACGACGAGCGCATGCACCTGGTGACGCTGTCGGACGACGACAACGACGCCTGGGAATGACGCGGTGGGGCCGCGCGCGCCTCCGCCGCCCACTGAAGCTCCCGACGCGACGCCCCGTGCGGGAACGAAACGAACTCTATATTGGCATCGAAGCAATAACTGTCGGTTGTTAGTGCGATCGCGTGTGACTCGTCGGCGAGCTGTTCGGTTCATGCCAAAGATATTTATTAGGGGAGGTGCTTCGCGGCCGGTCCGGCTCGCGCGCGGCCGCGACCGCTCGGCTGAACGTTCTGCGAAGCGCCCGCGCTTCTTTACCCTTCGTATGTACGATTGTATCGTTTTTGTGATGACCTGTGACCTCTTTAGTATGCGTAGATGAAGTCGAATCGTTTACGTTGAAACCAAAATTGTCATAAAATAAATAAAAAAATGTTCAAAATAAATCTCGATAACGATACTCAGTCTCGTTTTTCATTTGCCGTTATGATTGTAGAATTTGTAGTGATAATAGTGTTCAATAAGATTTGTTCTAAGAATGAGATGACTGAACGTTAGAAATTAGTGATTGTAAATATGGAAGCTTCGACATTATACGTTTCAATAAAAATCATGTTCGTTTTATTTTGTAAATCTTTAATTCAAATTCATAACACAACCAATATGTCCTTCACATTGTGTCCGTGCCACAACAACTGTGGTCTAAGAATCAGACTCATGAGTGTCGTACTCGTCACTGGTAAACCTGGGTTGCGAAGGGCGAGGTGGCCTGCACAGTCGCTGTTGAGACTTCTCAATTCGCTGATTGACAAAGCTCTTCGGTGTCCGAATATATGCGCTCATGTCTACCACAGCGAGCCGGGGAGTTTTCACAGCTTTACCTAAAAAAAGATTTGTGCGTAAAGATTATTATGGACATAGGGATCTTCCCACGTCCGATAATCCACACTAATATTACAAAGAGGAAAACTTTGTTTGGTTGTAATGAATAGGCTCAAAAACTACTGAACCGTTTTTAAAAATTCTTTCACCATTCGAAAGCTACATTATCCACGAGTAACATAGGCTACATTTTATCCCGGTACGGGCAATAGTTCCCACGGGACGCGAGTGAAACCGCGGGAAAACGGCTAGTATAATCCATATACCTGTTTATTTATGGGAGGAAAATAGAACACACTGATATCAATAGTGTAACGCAAACATTCTACAAACAGTCAGAAAATCCATCCACTTATCAAAAATCCCGATTATCTATCAAATACACAAAGTCTGACGTAAAAAAAGGGAGAATGTAGAATTCATGAAAATAATGACGTACTCTAATAATTCTGCTGCAAATAATGTAGTAGATGTACCTACTTCCGATGCACTCTCTTATACTCAGACATAACGGATTAATGCGCCCACAGGCCAGGTCCGCCCCTGCAGCAATCTGCAATTTACAACAATTTGTATTACCTACCTGTTATTACGGGTAGCATAAGGTCCACATCTGGCACGGTTTTAGGGCGCGACTTCAGCATGTGGCGACGGGAGAGCCTCCCTGGCAGCGCGTGCATCGCTGGCGGAGATACCTTAGGCAGGGGTGGTGATAACACTCGACCAGCTAGAACTCGCCGCTCTGGGGACGAGCTGGGTGACCTAATCAATAGAATAGACAAAGAAAGTAGATCTAATAATCCAATCTCTTAATTCAATGGCATTATTTAATAATTTGTGATTTTGAGACCAATTGAAAGCTAATTTAAATGAATACCCATGAGGATATTTTTTAACTGTCTTAAATGGGGCGTAGTCAGTTCAGTACCTAAGTCCCACACGTTGAACTTTAATAAATAAAGCATATTGTTTCAGAAACTTTCTCGAAGCATTTAGGTAGGTAGTTTGCTGGCTTCTGTTTCAGAGTTAATTTCCAAGGCTTCCTTTTCAAGGGGCCCGATTCTCCTAAGTTAATAATGTCAAAATCGAATAGAAATCGAATCGCAATAGCAGTTTTAACCATATCGGGCATTCTGCTACTAATATAAGACCAATCGTATTCCAACGACATTCGATTGGTTTGCGATTGGTCTGCTATTTTGGTGATTTTGGCCTATACGGTAGTTTGCTCTACAATCGTATTGCAATAGGTAGTTAATCATTTGCAGACAAAATTATTCATTATTGAATGACAGAAAAGGATAAAAACGTTTATTTCAAAGAAAAAATAGCGGAATGCCACATACGCTTCAATCGTAATCGAGTCGGGATTGGATCTCAGTCGAACCGAGTCGAACGTGAATCGTATGTCGCTTAAGTAAAATTAGGAGAATCGGGCCCCTGGTAAAAGATTGAACATTTTGTTAGCTGCTACCTCATTGAATACCTACCTACTGCTTATTTATTGTAGGAGGTGAAACGTGTTCAAATGAGATAAAGGTAAGGTTCATATGTATGTATTACATAAGAAAATTACATAAACGCTATATGTAGACATAACTAACCTGTCGCGTTCAATAACAGGCCGTCTCCGCCGACGTCTGCCCCTTTGATCTTTCTTCTTACTGCGACCTACTCGCGGAGGAATGACCCCGATATGTCGATAATAGTCACAAAGAGATTTTGCTAGAGATTTGCCTATTTTCGTATCTGAGTGCCTTGTTAAGTTAAACATTTTTATTTATAGTTTAAGAAAATTTTACCTACTAAATAACCAAGATTGATTTAAATACGGTATCAATCCTAGATCCCTTCATCGTTTTTTAATCATAATAAATGTCAATCACTACATAGTATAAAATAAAGTCGTCTTTTCTGTCCCTCTGTCCCTTTGTACGTTTAAATCTTCAAAACTACGCAACCGATTTTCATGCGGTTTTTTTAATAGATAGAATGATTAAAGAGGAAGGTTTATATGTATAATAATATACATTAAATATAGTGGGGAAATACTGTTATCCCGTGCGAAGCCGGAGCGGGTCGCTAGTATCATATATGTAGTTATTAGAAAGGATACACGCATCTTCAGTATAATGTATATAAGGTCCCCTGGGAGATAATCTTCGTCCTCCTAGGGAAACTAATAAAGTGTAGGCATCGATTAATCCCGCCGGCAGGGCTCTCCGAGCTGTGCCAGCTAGCAATGAGTCCGCGTTGTAGAAACAAGCTTCTGGCCTCCATGCTTCGATTCGGGCTCCCAGGAACTTCGGGAGAACTGCTTGACGTTCAAACCTAACAAGTTGAATTTGTACCCAATTAAAACAAAAAAATACATGATATTTCATAAACTAAAGTAAAGCAAAACCTCGTAATAGTACCAGTTATTGCCAGACGTTATGACGCACAGTCAGAGAACAAAACGAAAAGTTTTTCGATGATTGCACAAGAATTGTTGATAATTGCTCACGCGGCGCTTGCAATCACTTAACGCAGGTAGATAATGATTGTGCAACTGGTTTCTTATTACTAAATTGTGAACTTCGCTGAAAACTTGTATGGAAGTTTTCAAGCGTTCAGGCCCTTGGGTGTAAAGTTTTGACAATTTAACTAACCACACACACGCGTAATTCAATAAAAGGCAATGGAAGCAGTATATACCTAACTAATCTGCATTCCAATTAAGTTCCTATACTTAAAAAATTATGCTAAGATTAAATTTGTGCCCACCTGTATACGTCGTCGTAGGAGTTCCCTCGAACAAATACGCCCTCGTGGCTTATGTCTGCGTGAATGTCGATGATGAAATCTAACTGCACAGTCTGAGAACAGTAACTTGACTTAATTAAGTGAGAGTATCGAACAATAATAAATAAGTAGGTTAAAGCTTTTCGTTTATTCCCAAGTACTTTACCTATAGGATTAATACGTGATAATAACTAAAGTATCTGAGTAAGTATAAAGCACTATCTCATTTAAAGACTTAGGTACGTTTCTACGTTTATCCTTTTACAAGTCTAAGTACATAGCTTCATAATTTCATAGTTTACCTTCTCCGAGGCAAGTTTCTTGAGGAGATCGTTAACGGCCACTAGGGCGGGGTGCGCGTAGCTGGTGGCTCGATTCCAACATCGATTGAGGTCGCCGCCGAGTAAGTCTGACCGCTGGTTGCCGAGGAACACCCCGTCTGGGTTCAGCATCGGGATCACCTGATAAAATTTAAAAAAAAAAGAAATTGAGACAGGGTTTTGCGCTTTAAAAAAATTTAATTGGCTCTTTACGATTAGGTATTTGCAAATGCAGAAAAGACTTTTACAGTGGTGAATCAACAACGCAAGGAGTACTGAGTTATCAAGAGCAAACTAACAGACGAGATTTAATGAAAATAAATTGGAAGCTATATCTAGGGTAGTATATAACAGGAAAATAATAAATTTTCTTACCTCCAGCACGATGTTATTTCTCAAAGCCACCGCCTTTTCCGATGATCCCAGCAAGTAGTCTAGGAACCCTATTCCAGTTTAAGATAAATAATTAATGTATTGAAATCCAATTATTTACACATGTAAGTTGATATGAATGAATATAAATTTGTGTTCTTTCAATTCATTTACCTAAAAAAATAAATAACGTACCTTGACAAACAAATGACGATGGTGGTTCGCCTCCATGTGTTCTGGCGATAATGAGGACGACTCTTTTCTTCTGTTCTGCAGGCTTTATCGCTGGTTTAGTCACCGGAGGCTCTTCTTTCATCTCCTCTTTATCTTTTTTCGTTTTATAATCTCCAATCGTTACTAGGTCTATTCGACGTTTTTGCTAAAATTATGGCGTTATTTAAGAATTGCCTCTCTTTACGCACAATATATTAAAAGTACATAATATTTAAAGATAAAATACTAATGCTAGACGTAAAAACTTACAGTAGTCTGAGCAATAGACTGCCTGGTGGCAAAGGCCTGGGCTCTCTTCTCCCACGTCGCGAGGTGCTTCTGAAGTCTCGAGTATGAGTAGGAAGCTCCTGCAGAGAACTGATAAACGTCCTCTTCTCGATCAAAAGCGAACGCTATACTCAAGATTTTCCGCCCCCTGTGAGGCACCGAGCGATGGTAGAATACCAGGCGCCTGGGAATCCGTTGCCTGTGCGAACGAGAATGTCTGAGGAGATATAGTTAGTGACACTCATGCATTTACGACGACATGTTACACTGTTTGCATATGTTAACTCGAAGTTTAAAATAGTTCTACTAGTTTACAACCTTGCGTGTATAAATATTGTATTTCGATGCGTGTACCTTCTGTCTTTCTCTTGCAACTAAGTAAATATATTCTTACCATTTCGGTCTTGAGGTGGAACGTACTAGGGGAGTCATATCTCCATCAAACAGCGTTGTTTCTTTGGCCAAATTAATAATATTTAGTATCACTCTCTGGAATAGAACACAATTATTTTTTGAATATTTACCTCTTTTTTTCACAAACTTCTCTCATCAAACTCATTACTGAAATTCACCTGGTCCTGCTTAACGTTTTCGATGGTAAAGTTGAACCAAAATCGCGCCCTTGGTCTGCAAGTGTCCGGTCTGACGTATAGGTCGTATTCAATGTCAGTGATGTGGTCTGCTCGGCCCAGGTTCCCGCACTCGAAAGCCGCGTCGAAGCACAATTGTCCTCGTTTGGCTTTCCCACTCTGGCCAGGAGGCCGAACGATCAGTCTGCTCAAATTACCCAAACCACCCTCTCCGTCACTTTCCTCACTATCTGTAATAGAAACGTGTTCGTCACACTAGTTTTCGTGATTGCTCATGCTGTCGCCTAGAATAACACCCATCATAAAGCTGATTCGATAGAACACCTACACGCTTTAGATATTCCTAAAATCATTATTATATCAAAACTACAACTGGAAATTGATTTTATAACTTAATTTGCAGCTAAGCTGACGCCTAACGTGCTGATGCAACGACTGCAAACTGCCATTTGGACTGAATGAAGCTGTATGATTTCCATATTCTAATAGAATTTGGAAAAGCTTCATGTATAACGTTGTTCAATCACGAGCAACATGACTGACTGTTGATTTTATTCACGAACACATTCCGTTTGGTAATAGCACATGATTTTAATTTTTGAATTTCGATGATAGAAAAATCGGCGATATTTGGCAGGACCAAAGTATTATGTTTAAGTACCACAAGCAGCGCGACGATATATGGAGGTGTGATCCAGAGCGTCGGTATACGCCGCCATCGCCACTCAGCTAGTGTTCCCGACTCGCCGCCTTAGTCAACTAACTTTAACAATGTAGGTGAACAGATTGCCTACAATATTGACGGCAATGCCTAGGCGATAAATGCACGAATATGTAAGGAAAACAGTTTAGCGAGACACGCCAACCGTATATTGAAAGTTTTTTTTCTTCAGTCGATTGAAATTTAAACGATAAGAAACCGATTCTTTGTTTGGACACTCGATGGTGTTTTATGTGAAAACTATTTCTTTCGAGAGTTATAGCCGCGTAGAAAGAGCTTAATGGTCGCTGCACACAGCGGGCGCGGCGCGACGGGACGGGACGGCGACGCGACGCTGAGCAGTTGTAATGTACTAGATATTACGGACGACATCACACAGAGCTTTCAAGTCTTTCAACAGTTTGTTGAAATTTCAACAAATATTCCATTGCTGTTTATTGCCTAAAGATATATCTACATTGATACAGTGTTACTGATAGAAGTATATTAATAGAGATACTTTAGAATAAAGGTTCACAATGTGGTCAACGAGGTGTTGAAATAATTGCACTCAGTTTCTTTGGTTGTATTAAAATAATATGTAGGGTACTTTCAAGTGACTTTGATAGCGATGTATTTCATGAATGAGTTGTAGTTAAGTATGTCGACTTAAGAATAACTTCACACCTTCATATTCTAGTTAACTACTAAGAGGCACGAGCTTATTGTTTTTATTATGCTTTCTAGAGTATGTAATCTTACTTGTACTCCTAAGTTAAGTTATTGATTGCTTTTACCTACCTAATAAACGTAGAGGACCCCAATATCTATATTTCCACCACACACAAACCCACCTTTTGATCTAGAGTTCAATGTACCTACATCACAGAACGCGTAATAGTCACAGCTCGTTCAGAACAGCTCTCAACAGCATGAACTGATAAATGGCACTTAATGACACTCGGCGCTTACAAAGTTGGCTCCGATACGCGCTGAGAGCGTTTCATTGTGCAATATTGGCACTGAATCTGGCCACTCATGTTCAGCGATCGATGTACGCGAAACAGTGTTTGAAGTACCCATCTGTATGTTTTTATTAGCTCATTTGTTTTATATCAAAGTTTTTTTTTTCTAGAATAGCTTATTATGGTACGATATGTAAAGTATAGCGCTGGTAGGACAAGAAATGAAATGGTAGAGGCGACTATTTTTCGAAACCGGGCATCCAGATTTGAGTAAGAAAGTGTCTTCTGTCGAGCCAGATACACGCAATGTATGTACATCAAAGCGCAGCTCATTCATTTTTCTCGACTATTTTATAGGTACATACATAGTTTGCAAACGCATTTACCTATGAAGGTTTAGCATATTTTGGAATGCGGCCTGTGCATAAAAGGAATGATAAATTAAAGGAGATATGGATGAATTAATTTTTAGATAGTACACATGATGAATTATTAGATTTGTTCATCATTAAAATTTAAAATACTTACCTATCCAGTCAGAATGCGGTCAATGTAGTAATATCGTAGCGCGCTACGGCGTAGCAGAATCAGGTTGCACCTATTCGAATTTTCCATACCTACATTTTATTTTTATTTTACTCACGAGTCACGAGAAACACGGTCAACTGTCAGTCACTCAAAGTATTTTATGCATAAAGGCTAAGTTAAACCAGAGTTGGGTTCCGGTAAACCTAAGAGCGTAGCGGCCAAAGACTGTAGCGGCAATGTATTTTTGGTTCTTCAAATAAGCGTGCATATAATTACACCGTGCGAAATTATCCGTGTATACTAAGCTACACATACACTGGATATGTAGTTTAACAATGCTACCGCATAGTAGGTAGCAGCCACTTTACTAGAACATTTCCTTTGTTTGTGCTCCAACCACGGAACCGAATTTATAGGATAATTGATTACATTATTAGACTCTAATGATTTGCTAATAGTCTAATGATTAGACGATCTATATTTTATTTTAACACATAGGTATCCCGATTTAATTAATATGACATACTGGGTGTATTTAGATGACCGGCTATAACTGACACTCATTTTGTTTACTGAATAAAACAATTGAGCAAAATAATTTATGTCACACATATTTTTTCTAATATAGCAAACATTATGCATGTGTGTGTAAATAAGTTGCTGGATATTAATATAACATTACCGCATCACATTAATTAATGAGAACATTACAAACATTAGCTTTTAAAGTTACCTGACATATTAGTTGTATATTCATCACAGTTGAATCAAAAAATTCCGCCTTCTCCCAGGAGTTTAATGCCCAGTTCCTGGTTGTGGTCGTCACATGACTGTCACCGCAGGAGCGTTCCTTTGTGTCCTGAGTCGTCCTGCAAGGCGACACGTTGCCACGATACGCCGCGATGCGACATTACCCTCATAATAATAACAAAAATATAAATTATAACACTCCAATGCCGTATTATTGGCGTAGCTAGTTACTGTTGCTAGGCAACGGTAGCGTCTTGTTTCTAGATGCACTTCATTTCTGCAGAAATCGCTTCCGGAGGTACTTACCTACTTGATAAACTTTACCGGAATAAGTTAATAACTGTACTATTTTTTAAGCAGTTTTTGAAATCTATTTCATATCTATAATCTTCATGAAAAATAATTATATTTAGGTATTTTAGCGAAGTGCTACTAGACTATTTTATTAACCGACTTCTCAATAAGGAGGAAATTCTCGATTCGGATGTTTGTATTTTCTGTTTACGCTATTTTCGTTATATACGAGCCCAAAAAACAATATTTGCTTCACATTTCGGATGAATTCTCCATTAGTGTACGTAGAACATTGGCTACGAAAGCTCTCGCTACAGCGTGCTACGGTGTAGCGGCGTAGTCCCTCTACGCTCGTAGCATTTCGAAAAAGTTCCAATGTGGAGAAAATGGAAATGATACGTATTTTCTGACCTCCAAATCGATTAAGAAAATGTAATAATTGGGTTTTATAATTTCAAGAAAAAAATTGTGTCATCATCCTCCGAGCCTTTTTCCCAACTATGTTGGGGTCGGCTTCCAGTCTAACCGGATTCAGCTGAGTACCACTGCTTTACAAGAAGCGACTGCCTATCTGACCTCCTCAACCCAGTTACCCGGGCAACCCGATACCCCTTGGTTAGACTGGTGTCAGACTTACTGGCTTCTGACTACCCGTAACGACTGCCAAGGGTGTTCAATGACAGCTGGGACCTACAGTTCAACGTGCCATCCGAAACACAGAAAAAAATTGTGTATACTTGTTATATTTTTTTAGGGTTCCGTACCCAAAGGGTAAAACGGGACCCTATTGTTTTCGCTCCTTTGTCCGTCCGTCCGTCCGTCCATCCGTCTGTCACCAGGCTGTATCTCATGAACTGTGATAGCTAAAGCGCTGAAATTTTTCAGATGATGTATTTCTGTTGCCGCTATAACAACAAATACTGAAAACTAGAATTAAATAAATATTTTGGGGGGCTCCCATACAACAAACGTGATTTTTTTGTCCGTTTTATAAATAATGGTACGGAACCCTTCGTGCGCGAGTCCGACTGGCACTTGGCCGGTTTTTTAAGTACTTAACTTATCATATAACATCAATTTTAAAATAAACTAGTTTTTGCTAACAATTATTAAGTAGGTATGAGTTTATTGGTGTAACGAAATAGCACACTTCTATCCGCCTTTCGAATACTTATTGCTACGAGCTCTGCCTACGGCGCAGAGTAGTTTTATAAGGAATTTTTGAGGTATTTCTGGGTTTTTGAGGTTTTAGTGAAACAAATTAGTATGAATATTGTCATTTATTCAATAAATAATATGTTGTTATATTATTAATATTATTTTTGGCATCAAAACGCCTCACGCACCACAAACATTGAACAAAGCTCAACGTTTAATAAATACTGAAACAAATCATGCGTATGATACTATAAAACCATTAGCATTAATATTTACAATTTCCTTCTATCATTCCAGTAATAAATATTATATAAACAACAATCACATAAAATGTAAAAAAACTCAAAACATTTGCGCGTAAAATGGTCTAAAATATTATATTTGCGATCATTACATTATTCATACGAACTAGTACCCGTGCTAATTCAAACTAAACGTACTCTTGTACAACTTAAATATTGATCCCTAAAACCGGTAACCATTTCATTTATAGTTCACGTAAAATACAATTACATAGGTGTTAGCAATTTAGTGAAGTAACATTGAAAATAGAGAATCGAAATAGTGTGAAAGTACGAAACAGAACGTGAACTAGTGTTGACTAACTGATGATAAAGCGTTTGCTTAACATTAACAATATTCGAGCAAGTTTTTAAAACATTCGAATGATAATATTTAGATTTTAGTAAAACTTCACAAGTAGGTTTAACAATTCCTTTTTCTCAATAAATTATCTTATCATTCCCTTACATAGTGTTTGCCGAAGGGGCGAGTACTCATGCAGCGCTCCTTACCGAACAAAAACAATCAAACATAACTCATCTCATAAATAAAACATCTGAATCACAACAAAATACACATTTCATAATAAAAGTACACATTTGCGACAAAACTACAACCGATGGAATGCTTACGTCGAAATAATACCCAATAACAAATAAAAGACATCGATACTTCCTTATTTATAAAATGCTTAAACTCGAACAGAGGAATTTATGCAAATGAACACGTAATTATAAAGAGAAACACTGAGATGTTGAAGATGTGTGGTAACATTTACAATGGACGTCAGACACGCGAGGGCCCACACGAGGTACAATAAGCTATGGAACAGCGACACTTGGGACCTGGTACATTCACAGTTATACACAGTACACAAATACTAGGTAAGTAAAGATATAAAATCACTCCTATGCACTATGAACATATAACGAGTAATGTTGGCAGGGAGCGAGCTTAGGTTCACTCTACAATAAATTTTAACGGTAAACGTATTGTTAGATGACCAGTATTCACCACATTTTATGAGTATGTTATAGGTAAAAACCGTAGGTTGTGAATTATTTTCGCTGACATCGGTCGTTCAGTGTCAGTACGCGACCGACGTTAGCGCTTTCGGTTTCATAAAGTTTGTGATATGTAAGTTCCCCATGAAATGAAAATAAGACTTTTGCACACAGAAAGTCATGTTTTTCGGCTTATCTAAATACATTGTTTAGACGTTTTTTGCTTGTTTAGAACGTCAGGTCCTGTAAATTAAAAATAACGAAATTGTATATGTCACAGCAATTTTGAGTACTAATTTGTAAGTGAATCTAAGCTAACACTCCCTACACATTTCGCTTAACAAATACAAACATTCCTGCGGTATAGTCACAATATTTGCTCAAATAGAGCTAAAACGATGTCATAAAATAATAACTGCATCAAAATAAAATATGACATATACTGCTTGATCATAAAAAAATATATTGTAAACCTATAATAACTCTATCTATAGAAAACTAGTAGTTCATGACTAGTATTTTGTATTGTACAAATCAGTTTCATGGAGCTGTCACTTCGAATCATTTAAGTATTCAATATGTCCGATCTACAGAGGATGTTACATTGTGAATATTATAAAATTGAATAAAGATTTTAATAACTTCCCGTAAAAAATATTAATTTTCATAACACCTAATGTTGTCTTACAAATAACAATTCCAGATCTAATGATTTTTAATACTATTTTAATGGACCATTCTAAGCCATTGGTCATCAGTTGAATATGGCTCAATTTATTAAAAGAATACTTTTTTACCATCAATAAATATATTTAAATTGTATGTTTTACACATTCATACATATACTGTCAATGATTCCATAGTGGGGCATATATTGATAGCATAATTTATTACTATAGGACCCACTCTCGCATTAAAAATATAATTTTACATCCGCAACAATCGCCCTAATATCCTACTAATATTCAACCATTTTTCTGACAAATGTCTATAGTGTCAGTAGATTCACCGATGGAACCGATACCAGACATAGCTTTGGTTGAATACGTGAGTAGCAACAATCTAGTGCAGTGCAGCTAAGACTGACCCCACATTGGGCGTATTCGTTCCTAGACGACGCAGACGCCGTGTTTTCGCTCGTAGCGGTTGATGAGTGCACACGCCCAATGTAGGGTCAGCCTAATGTACATATCACACTAACCCAGATGAGGATTTCGCTCGTCGTGGGAATATATGAAGTAGTTTCATTTAGTAGGTGGAGCATACAAGCCGCACACGGTGTCGACCTCGACGCGCAGCAGGTGCTGCAGGCGCGAGTAGTGCGGGGACTGGGATCACGCCTGCGTGTCGGCGTCGGTGTAGTGGCTGGGCCCCTCGGCCGAGCACACCGAGTCCTCGGGCGTGCGCGACGCGTCGCCCGCCTCGCTCGCCTCCACGGCGCTCGCGCTGCCGCCCGCCTTGCCCTTGCAGCCGCGCCGAGCCTGCAGCGCCTGATACACGCACAACACTATTGCTAATCAAACGTTCTTATGTTTGAGGAGGAAGTCGTGAAATTAGTTGATTTCTGTATGAACTGTGCAAGTGTCGTAGTGTCATTTGTTTTCTTTGATTTATTTCTCTATGTCTTTGTAAAACGCCCTGAATAAACAACTTATATCTTTTTTTTTTAGTTACATAGTCGAAAGTTACATAAAACTTCAACTTGAAAAGAAAATCAACCGATTTCAGTTCTTAGCGTAGCTTTATTTAGAAAAAAAAATGTAATGTCTAAGTAATATTAGGAATTAAGCCGCACAGTTGATTCAACAAACAAAAAAGTATAAAAAACACATAGGTATATCCCCCAGCCCGAGTTTTTTCAGACCGGGGGAGAGCGAGAGTGCCTCTTTTGACAACATTCAGACGTTCCTGCCAATTAGTCGTAGTTGAGTTCGGCACCGGGAGCACAGAGAAAGCGTAATCTGAAACATTGCGACAGTCGGGTGGTGTTGCTGGTTGCTGGGGGGTGCAGGGCGCGGGGCGGGGCGCGGGGGGTACAGGCTGACATCCACAGGGTCATGCGGGTGCTCCACGTGAGTGCGCATGCGATATTACGTAAGTATGTACTGTTACGCATCCTTACCTTTTCACGACTGCCCTTTTTCTAAAGTCGGTGTAGGATGGAAGATGAAACATTCAATTAATGACAGTGGAGATAGAACACCGATATATACGAGGGCTGAAATACCTGAACTCTAGTCACATTACAAACTCGAGATATCGTTAGATGCTAGATGTTAGGGCCTTATCAGAAGTCTAGGGTTACGGGACAATCTGATCTAAACACTTATATTGAATCAGCCTCAATAGGTGGGTACTGTTACGAAGGTATAAAGTAATACATGAATGAAAAGGTTTTTGTGTACTGGGTGTTTTTGACCACATGTCAACTAGAGTATGTAGGTTTAGGTTGGGAGAGAAAATGTAAACATACCATACAAAATACCAATACTGAGTACTCCATTCTTCTTTCATATCAATACCTACAATGTCTACAAATTGGTTATTCTGTGTATTTTAATAAGTGCCTGTATAAAACGTATCAGTTGTATCGAGCTGTCAATTTTCTAGCTGAATTCAAATTATAGTAGGCTTCAATACAGTCACAAATTGTACTACCTATTCCACGTACCTGCAATGAGAACCGTCGGTGCGGCGGTTTCCTGCCACCGCGCCGCTTGCTGATGTGAGGGTTGTCTCTCCTTAGCGTCTTGTTGCGAAGTATCTCCAGTTGAACGTATAACCGCTTCAGCTCAGCGCGGACCTCCTCGGACGTCGGCTCCTCCTCGCCTTCCGCGCCGAAACCCTCCGACGGGCCACGACGAGATACCTGCCAATGATAAATGTGAATTCTAAAAGTATCTAACTTTTTTGCAACAACTTTAGAAACGGCTTTCGGTCTATTCGAAATCGGCTAGATAATTTGAAGTGTTCTGATAATAAAAGAATACCGTAATGTATGTAATGTACCTCCTGTGCGAGCGACCTGGCGCGGTAGCCGTGCCAGAGGCGGGGCGCCAGCACGCAGGCGAGCGCGGCGCCGGCGGAGAGGTGTGCGCGCGCCGCCGCCGCCACCGGCCAGCGCTCCGGCGCCGCGCCCGCCGCGCCCCACGCCACGCCGCGCCACCACACGCCGCACAGCCCCTCCGTCCACAGCGCCGCCGCCAGCCATCCGCGCTCCTGACACAACGCGGGTATAAACAAATATGAGCGGAGATACCATTATGCAGACAGATCAGGCGCCTTCTTCTAGCTCAAATACGTACGGTGGGTAAGTACAAAACGATCAGTTTCGAGTGAACTAACGAGCCCTCCGGGTTCTTTAGGACATAAGTCAACGGTTTTTGGTAAAAAATGGGCAGGTACCAAAAAAGGCGTATAAAGGTGGAGACAGTAACATTCCTCATGCCCACATTTTGGGCCATTTTTAGAAGATTTACCGTTTTGATATCTCCGCTAATCATTTTGTTCTCTAAGGATAGCACCAATCGCGTACTGATTGATACCACTATCTACTCTACTCGTCTGCCTGTCACACATAAGACATCAAAGATTAAAAAGATAAATAATTGCAACATCATAGTGACAATACGCCACTCTGCTCAGCAAAACTTAATGCTACCTCCAAATCAGTATAGTTTTTTTTTCTAATATTCTATCAAGGTCTCTTGCTAAGGCGCCAATCGGGTTTATTTTATGCTCCACATTAGAGTAGGCGCGATTCACAAGTTACAATTCAGAAAGACACTGCGGTCACTGCAACATAATCTAATGTAGGTACCTGGAAGGGTACGTTGGCATTTCTCGCAGCATATGCGATTCTGAGTCCAGCAATGAGCAGCAGCAGCTCAGCGCCGGCAGTGACGTGATGCCAGGCGGCGCGAGCACAGCCCGCGCTGGCGTCCTCCTCGCACGCTGCCGTCGCAGTAAAGGCTGCCAGGTAGCACGCCGCGCCTGAGACCATCGCACCCACCACGCGTAACACCTGGGAAAACACCAAGAATAAGTACCATAATGAGTTCCTGTAGTTTCAAGTACCTACAGCAATATGGGTCTATCTATTAATGGTCAAGGGCAAAGGTGGTCTGTGGATAGGAGAGCATCTGTCCCGATAAAAGTCTTCCGTTGCCTTCGCGCGATAATGTTTTGGTCCCTTCTTGGAAGTCGTTACGGTAATTTAGAATCTATAAAAACGTAACCACCAAAATGAATGAACCTCTGAGTCCCTCGGTGTCCACCGATGTGCCTTCCTCGTCCGAAACTCGGCCAGGAGTACCCACAGCCGCAGCACTACGGAGCCATAGCAAGCCACGAAGCCCAGCTCCCTTAGCCACGCGCCCGCTATGCACCGCCACTTCGCCACAGATATGTACTGCGATGCGGCCTGCCAACATATTAAACGGTGTAAAAATTGTTCATGTTCGATATTTGGCATTAAAACTGAAATGGTTTGGTACTGAATGTGTTCCTACTTTCAAATGATCCCATCACATTGACGACGATACATAAGGTTTCGCTATCAATAAGCTTAACAGCCCTTGGCGGATTTTCGGCGCAAAACTGTTCGGTTCATAGGGTTCATAGGCCGGTACGACTAGGGGCCCGATTCTCCTAAGTTAATAATGTCAAAATCGAATAGAAATTGAATCGCAAAATAATCGCAATAGCAGTTTTAACCATATCGAGCATTCTGCTACTAATATAAGACCAATCGTATTAAAACGACATTCGATTGGTTTGCGATTGGTCTGCTATTTTGGTGATTTGGTCTATACGGTAGTTTGCTCTACAATCATAAATCATTTGCAGACAAAATGATTCATTATTGAATGACAGAAAAGGATAAAAACGTTTATTTCAAACAAAAAATAGCGGAATGCCACATACGCTTCAATCGTAATTGAGTCAGGATTGGATCTCAGTCGAACGTGAATCGTATGTCGCTTAAGTAAAATTAGGAGAATCGGGCCCCAGGCGATGCCGCTCGGAAAATCCGCCAGCGTGGAAAGGCTGTAAGCTAAGTATCTACTGCCATTTCACCAATAACGATAACATATAATATCCCGTTACGTGTTAAGTATTTGTACAAGCGATAACACTATTCGAGCGGTTGATAACGTGAACACGTCTAACTTGCCACGAGCATCGTCCCCAGCTTCGTGACAGCACTACCGTACTAATATAAAGCTACTCCTTTGCTTTTCATCATTAAAAATATTTGAAAACATCATTTCGCAACCGCGAGGCCTTATCGGAATCTTGTCCTACTAACTAAGGAAGGCGGCTGCAGTTCAGGTTAATTTTTTAACCCTGGTTAAAAACTTGGTGGTTGGTGGTAAGTGAGTTTTTTATCTATTTCTCTTTCCTGAAAGAGAAATAGATAAAAAAACTCACTCTATTCGACCTTTTTTAATATGATCGATTACAAAGTAAGAGTATGAAATATTCAAAACAAAGGCATATACTTTAAGATAATGATATGAAAATATGCCTAATCCTTTGAAGTACCCCCCATCGATAACACGCAGATGAGATTACAATTTATGTAACAAATAGGGTAAACAAAATGTCATATAACATGTTATCAGATAAAAAATAAGACACTGATATTATAATGACGAGATGGATGGACCTTGGAATTGATAGTTTTCTACGATTAACTCCATTTACACGTTTTATTTATGACATATATCTATATTTACATATATACTCCTGTCTGTCTCTGTCCATGTTTACTTTACTTACTGAGGCATACATTAAAAATGCTCCAAGAAGTACCACCTCTAGGACAGTCCACATTCCCATTGCCACCGCCTGGAAACACAGAAAGACATTCATTTTTATTTGATCTTTGACCTGGTGACTTCTACCTACATTAATATTCATATTATACTTACTTTACACTTTCTCTTCTTAAAGATAATGAGTCCGATTACAAGACAGAGCAGCATGCCAGCGAGGTTGGCAGCTAGGAGTGCGACGCGGTAGGTGTCGGCCAGGCATGCCGTGGAATCACTACCCATGCCACAGGGCGTGCACGTCAGGGGCCCGGAGTTGTCTGCAGCTAATGTCGCTCCACTCAGCCACCCGCTGCCGCCCTCGTTCCAATGCCCGGCTTGACACTTACAGCGATACTGCAATCAAATTTTTTTGGTTAATTGTAGGAAAAAAAATACGAAGAATGAAACTCCCAATAGTTTACAAGGAACTAAATAACCTCTATCCTTCGATCTCCAGAACCAAAAGATGGAGTTGCTTCACAATCTGTCGTAGCAGCGTCGCACAAAGGAGGTCCACCCAACCAGTCGTACATAGCTTCTTCACAAGGCAGGGCGGGCCATCGCCGAAACAGCGCTGCAGCTGATCTCGCCGGTCCTGAACCACGTGCTGCTGCCACGCCGCCCCACCAGCCCTCGCTACCCTTCTCGCATGAAAACCAAGCGTTTGACCAAACCGCTGTAGTCGCATTCCATGCAGAAGCCAAAGTCCTCCAAAACTGTCGTAGAGTTATTGAATTGTTTTGCTGGAAGACGACGAGTTTTGGTGGCTCTGCTATGAATAGGACGCCGAGGTGCAGCTGTGGGGCTCCTAGTGCGACTGCGGCGGGCGGAGGACCGAGAGGTGCGCGCGTGGCGGCGCGGGCTAGCGCTGCGGCACGGTCCTCGTCCGCCACGCCCTGCTGCACCAGCTCCACCAGCGCTCGTGCTGTGTGCACCGCTGCCGCCTCGTGCTCACGAGCATTCTGCAAATTTTGACATAAAAATATGACATTATGATACGTACGTAGCTAATTTTTCAAGAATGTAGACTCTCCCGAAAAGTGCTTACAATCTATACATATATATCCTGGGTTCATACGCTACTCGCGTTGGTCCATCGAGCAGCAGGTCGTGAAATAATGTCAATAGGGAAATGAGTATCAAAACATGATCCCTATATACATACTAATGGCATGGGCGGTGTGTTCTTGAGCAGCAGGGGCTCGCACACGGGCACGGCGGGCGCAGGGGCTGGCGGCGCGGCGGCGGCGGTGGCGGCGGGTAGCGGCGTGCGCGGCTCGGCCGGCGCGGCCGCTGCGCACGCGCACCACGCCAGCGCCCACGCCGCCCACCGCACCTGCATCCTTCACCTGGCTAACCTCAAGCCCTGGAAACAAGCACATTGTTGTCGTTATTGATTCAAAGGAAATCGTCGATTTTTTAATTTTAGAATAAAACTAATGACAAAATTACAACTGAATCTTGTATCTATCTTCTACATAGTCGTTATTTTACATTATACTTTTTCAGACCTCTTGTTAGGTAGCTGACTCGGCATTTACTTATCATCACCATCCTGTATCGATGTCAACTCAGACCTAGATGAAGATAAGATCTCCAATAAATATTTAAAATTTCAAATATTGATGTCAGTCGGTCGGCGTTACGAAAAACACAATGTTTCTGAGATCAACATGTTTTTTGTAAGTTTAAGTTAATTTAGTGTATTTTCCTATTTTAAGTTATCTTAAATGAAAGTATACTTTATTGTATTAGATAATCTAACACTGCATTTATTTACAGATTGTTGCTGTTCGCGTTTTCTGAAAGTAAGACTACGCGAACTGCTCGACACGATGTAAGGAAATTCCCAGAAGGTTTTCTATTCGGTACATCGACTGCTGCTTACCAAGTCGAGGGCGGCTGGAATGCAGACGGTAAGGAAGGGATATATCATTTCAAAGTTTTATGCTTTCTATACTTTTATGGGTAGAATAATATCAGTCCTTGTTTACAGGTAAATCTGAAAATATTTGGGACCACATGACTCACGCCAACCCTTGCGTGATCGCTGACTGTTCAAATGGAGACGTCGCCAACGACTCATATAACAAGTACAAACGAGATGTAGAGATGATGAGGGAACTAGGACTCGACTTCTACAGATTTTCCTTATCATGGACCCGTATTCTACCCACCAGTTTCCCCGATCGTATTAACGAAGCAGGAGTTCAGTACTACAGGAATTTAATCGATGAAATGCTAAAATACAACATTGAGCCTATGGTTACGTTGTATCACTGGGATTTGCCGCAACGACTGCAAGACTTGGGAGGGTGGACCAACCCTCACGTAGTCGACTGGTTTGCCGACTATGCGCGCGTTGCGTTTGGACTGTTTGGAGATAAAGTAAAGTACTGGATAACAATTAACGAACCTAGGGAGGTCTGCTACCAGGGATACGGAGCAGCAACTAAAGCACCTCGACTGGATTTCAAAGGCGTTGCTGAGTACATGTGCGCCAAAAACCTTTTGGTGGCTCACGCTAAAGCTTACCACATATATGATGAAGAATTTAGGCCAAAATATAATGGTTCAATCTATATTTCATTCAGTGCACAATTTTATGAACCAGAGTCTGAACAGTATATTCAAGCTGCCTACGAATCAAATCAATTTGAGGTACGTATGGTTATTTTCATAAAGATCGTAACAATCTATCAACGCCTATGCCTCTTTAAATATTACATGTTCGTGATATTGTACACTACTCTATTTTCTATTCTTCATACTCCTTTTTCACCTCCTTATTTATCATGCTACTTCCAGTTTTTGTGTTCTCAACATGACAGAAATTTGCGTTCCTCCAACAACAGAGATTGCAGAATTGACACAACTGTGCATTTAATTTTGTGTTATTTATATATGTATTAAAGTTTATTTAATACTAGCTTCTGCCAGCGGTTTCACCCGCATCCCGTGGGAACTACTTCCCGTACCGGGATAAAAAGTAGCCTATAGCCTTCATCGATAAATGGACTATCTAAAACTGAAAGAAATTTTCAAATCGGACCAGTAGTTCCTGAGATTAGCGGGTTCAAACAAACAAACAAACAAACTCTTCAGCTTTATAATATTAGTATAGACTAGCTTCTGCCAGCGGTTTCACCCGCATCCCGTGGAAACTACTTCCCGTACCGGGATAAAAAGTAGCCTATAGCCTTCCTCGATAAATGGGCTATCTAACACTGAAAGAAATTTTCAAATCGGACCAGTAGTTCCTGAGATTAGCGCGTTCAAACAAACAAACAAACAAACTCTTTAGCTTTATAATATTAGTATAGATTATATGTATATGTATAATAAGTCTATGTATGTATATATTTTCGATTTGTCTTATATATTTAGTGCACCTGCCATGAAATTTCTTCTCCACCTAAAGGTTGACTGGTAGAGAACGCCTAAGGCGTTAAGTCCGCCTTCGTACATTGTTTTTTTTTTTTTGTAAAATGTGTGCAAAAAGTATAATAAATAAATAAATAAACTACAGCAACAATAATGACAATAAATAACACCTTTTTCAGTGGGGCGTGTATACTCATCCTATATTTTCCGACACTGGAGACTTCCCACCGGTTTTAAAAGAGAAAGTAGCAGCTAAAAGTTCAGAGCAAGGTTTGTTCAGGTCCAGGCTGCCTGAATTCACACCTGAAGAAGTGGAGTATGTTAGAGGGTCCTCCGATTTCTTTGGTCTAAACCACTATTCAACTTATTTGGTGTATAGGAACGAATCTGTCGTGGGCCGTTATGATGTCCCGTCATTTTATGATGACTTAGGAAATGTACACTACCAACCCGATGACTGGGATCGCGGTGTGTCTAGTTTCCTTAAGGTACATTTTTTCTTTAATTTCGGTTTCTATATTTTTCGACTTAAAGGAACATATTAAATTCACTGATTTCTTGAATTCACAGGTGACTCCATGGGGCTTCTATAAACTCTTAACTCAGGTCAGAAACGATTACAATAACCCACCCGTGATTATCACTGAAAACGGGTACTCCAGCTATGGCGGCCTAGACGATGACAACCGTATCTCTTACATTAGATTGTACCTTGATGCTTTGCTCGACACCATTGATGAAGGTTCTGATATCAGAGCTTACACTGTCTGGAGCATTATGGACAACTTCGAATGGATGCAAGGATACCGGTGAGTAAAGAAAATGTTTTTCAAACACCATCTCCGTAACATTATATGGAGTAACTTTATTTATTCACTATCAGTTTGCTTAATAATCTCTCGTATTATCCCTGAATTTCATGAGACCGTGATATAACTAAGTACGTTATATTTTACGTTTTAGTGAGCGATTCGGTCTGTACGAGGTGGACTACGAGAGCCCGGAGCGCACGCGCACGCCGCGCAAGTCTGCCTTCGTGTACAAGGAGATAGTTCGCTCGCGCGCACTCGACTGGCACTATGAGCCCGACACTACGGTGATGACCATCGACGAAGGACACTGATACACTGTAATGATACACTGTCATGATACCTAATACTCAATAGCAATAAACGCTTAATTAATCATAAGTGCGTTTCACTATCCTTTTATATCTACAAAAAGCAAGACTGAAATTGCTTTAGCGAATTGTATCTTTCTTAAGGGATTAGTTATAAAACCCAATACACTTATTGGTCTCGAGCACTTCTCTGTGGATGATGTGTCAAACAAGAATATCAAATCATGATAAAATACAAATAAACAAAATCAACTGAGCTGATAACGGCACGAAAGATAGAGAGAATTGTAGTAGTGTAACTGTGCAACAGATAAAATTATTATCTATATATATGTTACAGCCATAGTGATTAAATATATATTATACATAATCACTGGTCATTATATATATTACTTTATCCAAATTGAGTAGATATTATAAATAATAGCTAGATAATATGTATAATATGCAGACTTATTACTTTGGCTGTAACATATATAAAAATGAAACCCGCTTTCCGTTGTCACGACATAAACGGTTTGACTGCTGAAAATTAGAGGGGAGGTAACTTAGACCCGGGAGAAGATTTTAGGATAGTTTTTGTCACCATCCGGCTACGGGACGCCGGTAAAACCGCGGGCGAAAGCTAGTCCTCTATATTTTCCAAGAATATATCCAGGACATATGCTTTTTACTATTTCATACATAAGTACCGAATGCAGTATGATGAAATACGTACACACAACAGTAATATAGCTAACAAACTAATATACCCGAATAACCTAGTACAGTACCCATCTGATCTAAATATGTCTACGACCAATTAGGACTATAATAAATGTGACATAACTCGTCCTATTGTTAAGTACTTCACATACTATTTATATTTGACACAAGTAACTGCAGATATGATGTCATTTTTCTTAACGATAATACCTACTGAAATGGCTCTAGAAGCTTTCTGAAGATTAAACTCCTATTTGATTTAGTTCTAAGCATCTGTAGTGTCGGATCCGACTAACGCTGAATGAAGTAGGTACTCAAACTATGCACTATAGAAGTTAAGCCCGCTCCACCACACCATTGTGCGGCGCCGATCGCTTAGTGAATTCACTATAGCTTCTAATCTACTTCCGTGCTAACCACGATTGCTACAGCTATTGTCATCTATGACAAGAGTTCTGTTCTTCATATTGAATAGTTACTACCAGACCAGTCACTTGTAAACTAGCTTAATCTTTTTTAGAATCTCGATCTAAACAGCCGCACCTACGGATATTTAATGATCAATGCTCAGCTCATACACGTACAAAGCGCTGGTAAAATTGCTGTCATGTACACGAGTTTATGGCTCAGCAAAGAGAGACGTCTAGACGTTATTGATTTTACTCATGACTCTGGATTCAATTTGGAAACGCACAGGGCCTACTTCATACCCATATAACCATTTTTGCGAACATAACGTAACCGTTTCGACACTTAGCGTCGACACTGATCTATCTCGAAACATAATCTCGTCGACGTTCCGTGTTAGCGCCGTCGCTGCAACTAAAAATGGGGAAGATCTCGACACAATAAACAAGTAACATTTAGTTTCTAATTTACGTCGCCGTGTCGTAACATTGTTACCATATTTTAACCAGAGTTCGCACTAATCATTCAATCATTCATTCGTTGGATCAATTTCGTTGGCTCGTGCGTGAGTGACACGACGAAATAATACAAAATACAAGAAATCCCATAATGATGGTTTACTTACTTTGAGTTAAACTCAAGGTAAGTAAACGAAGTTTTAGTTTTCATTAATTAATATGGTGTTAGCTGCAAGTAGTTACATAGAGGGCAGTAGAGACGAGCGACCATAGACACCTCGCCATTCAGCCGTGCATCTATGCTTGGAGGATTCTTTTTTCGAACGTCATTGTGTCAAGACATGTTAGAGTTTGACAGAATAAGATTTTGCCGCGTTCTTGACTAATCTTAGTTGATTTTCATGTAAAAACTATTTCTTGTAAATTCCTCGCTAAACAAACCTGCTTCTGGTTTTTAAGATCAGAAGTGGGATAGTCTCACTCCCACTATAAAGTTTTTGATTTCAGTTTAGATTCATTGGCACTTTTATTAAGTTCGACGCGGTGTAAGGATATCCGCCATTACCGAAGTTTTTGCCGTTCTATTTTAATTTTGTAATGGATTGCAGTGAGTTGCGTAGATTGGTATATTCAAGATGCTATGCAGGCAGCTCGAGAATTGCTCGAGCTTAGTACGCTGATGCTGCTCTCGTGTGTCTCGTGGGTGGAATGAGTTTCTGCCTATGTATTGCTGTGGTGTCCGTGAACAACATGCCTTGCTCCTACTATGCTCCAGATGTTATGGGAAGAATCCTGTAATGTACCTACCTGTATGTAAATGGTGAGATCAATCCGATTTTATTTAGCCTTTATGTAATACATGTCTTGTAAACCACCAAGAGTGGTTTATTGGTTAAAGACATACTGAAAGTTTATGAAAACTTGAGTTAGATTCTCAGGTGCCATTGCTAATGACCAATGGGTTGTTTTCTTATATACAAAAGGTTAGATAAATGTTTTAAAGCTTGAACAAGGTGTTATACAAGCTGGAACAATAATGTGCATCTTTTGGTTGCATTTGAAATCTTTTTGTCCCATGAAATCGGATAAGTAACAGGCTTACTATGTAAATGAGCTCAATAATATTTATTTCTAATCTTTCTGCTCATGAGAGTTTCAACAAGTACCTACACTGAAATATAAGTTTACTGCTTTTGTGATATAAATGCACACTGTTTTGATTTTGACTTACTCAATTTGTTTTTCATTGAAATGGAATAGTTCAAATTGTGCATCAGGCTCTAGATTTTTAGTGCCATGCCGCTGTGGTTGTGGCCCTCGAATGCCTGAAGAGCTCAAGAAAGGGATACAAACAACAAGTAAACCCTGTTGAATGGAAGGCTATGGCGTAAATCACATTTTACAAATTGAAAGTCTGTTTACAGACCTTAGTTTTTATTTTCTTTTACTGATTATGTAATTTGGGTGCATTAATTTTTGATGTTAATTAATGTTCAAATCTGTAACATGACAATGCTTGAGAGTCTGTCAATTGAATGTTTGGTTACCTTAGCCAGATGCTTGCTTGCTTGTCTTTTGACTACAGGTATTGAGGATAAGCCTAAACCGTGTGAGGTGATGGTGTAAGCGCTCCAGGTGCTGTGTCATTTGACATAGTAAGAGTGGTGTGACACTTCATGCTCCTCGGATGCTGTGCTGCTGCACAAGCTTTGCATGCTGCACGGAGTGCTGACAGCCAGTATCTCGTTTGGCATACTCCGGTAATGATAGCCAGTGGATAGTAGACCTGGCATATCATGCTTTGAGGTCAGGTGATCTGTTTTATTGTTTTGATTACACATCGAAAGTAATTATGCTCTTAGCTATATTATGTAAGTGGAAAAATGTGTAATAATGTACCAACCATTGATATTGTCACCTATGAGTATTCTGTTTAGCAAAAGCTGAAGTGAAGTTAACTACACGTAACTTATCAAACCGTAATGGTAGTTGTGTTTTCAGCGTTGCTGACACATGATTAGTAATAATGATATTTCTGAGACATAGTTTCAAAGTCATGCCTTGAATTTATTTCTTTGAGAGCGAAAAGCTTTCCAGATTTGGATGGTCAGAAGTGGCCGAACGAAATGTATGTCGTAAGTGCTTGTCGCAGACTTATACACGAGAATGTGTAACGGCCATGTCGTGGCCCAAGCGCTTCTATGCTGGTGCTGCTGATTGCGGCACGAGCGCTGCTCTGCCGGTGCTCCTGGTCGCGGCACAAGCGTTGCTGTGCCGGTGCTGCTGATTGCGGCACGAGCGCTGCTGTGCTGGTGCTCCTGCTGGTTCTGTTGGCTTATGCCTTCCGAATAGTCTGAGCCTCTGGCTTATGGCTTCTGTATGGTCTGAGCCCATGGCTTATGACTTCCGTATAGTCTGAGCCCCTGGCTTATGACTTCCGTATGGTCTGAGCCCCTGGCTTATGACTTCCGTATGGTCTGAGCCCCTGGCTTATGACTTCCGTATGGTCTGAGCCCCTGGCTTAGGACTTCCGTATAGTCTGAGCCTCTGGCTTATGGCTTCTGTATGGTCTGAGCCCATGGCTTATGACTTCCGTATAGTCTGAGCCCCTGGCTTATGACTTCCGTATGGTCTGAGCCTCTGGCTTATGGCTTCCGTATAGTCTGAGCCTCTGACTTATGGCTTCCGTATAGACTGAGCCCCTGGCTTGACTATGACTTGACTTGACTATGACTTCCGTATAGTTCGAATATTTGTTCTTGATAACATCTTCTTCCATGATTTCTTCTTACAACTAATATGTTTCAGCCTTACACTCGAAACCAGGTTAATAATTTACATGATTTCTTTGTATCTTGTGTGTGTATATGTGTACAACTAATATGTTTCAGCCTTACACTCGACATACTTATACTGGGTGGTATACCAGTGTTCTGTTATTAATTTTGTACCTGTTATTTGATTTAAAGTTGATGTTATTTATTTTCGAGTCGCTGGGTGGTATACCAGTGTTCTGTTATTAATTTTGTACCTGATATTTGATTTAAGGTTGATGTTATTTATTTTCCAATCGCTGTGTGGTATACCAGTGTTCTGTTATTAATTTTGTACCTGTTATTTGATTTAAAGTTGATGTAATTTATTTTTCTTTGTTTAAATGGATCAGTACTTTGTTTGAGGTTTGTAAAACCTCCAATAATTTTTATTCTGAAAGTGTCATGTGTTCAGAAAAACGATGACGACCACGATAACCAATCGAGATTTCAATATGATGAAATTGAGCCAGATCCAACTCGCTTATTGAATGTGCAGGTGTTCCGAGACTCAACCAGGCTCACCCAGATCCTGCCGAGGACGTCAGGGTGTCAGGAAAGGTCGTGTTAGCTGCAAGTAGTTACATAGAGGGCAGTAGAGACGAGCGACCATAGACACCTCGCCATTCAGTCGTGCATCTATGCTTGGAGGATTCTTTTTTCGAACGTCATTGTGTCAAGACATGTTAGAGTTTGACAGAATAAGATTTTGCCGCGTTCTTGACTAATCTTAGTTGATTTTCATGTAAAAACTATTTCTTGTAAATTCCTCGCTAAACAAACCTGCTTCTGGTTTTTAAGAATGGTTTATAATGCTCAAATCTTATTGGGAAAAAAAGTTTACTGTGTAATTTCGTTGAATATGTTGATATTTCCAACGCGCCACCGTAATATTATGTTTTAATAATTCTGGCGAAAGAAAAACTTTTGTTAAATAAAATAAAAATATAAAATGATGCACATCGAGTGCTCAAAAGCTTCCATTTAAATACAATATCAAATATTTTAATCCTAATACAAATTATTTTAGCAAGATTTTCTCATAAAATTGATAAATAATGAACTATGAAAAATATTTTTTCATGATTGTTATGAAAAATATGCTCGTCGCAACTAGTCACAAACTTACGATAATGTGTCGACACGTGTCGACATGTTACGGTAAGTTGTTACAAAATTACTAGATTTTTAAGATGGTTTCTCTTAACATTTGGTTACAGTGTTTTCCAAAGTTTTTATCAAGATGCCTTTTTGCATTGTTCTAACCAAAGAAGGCTCATCAGAATTAATATCGCTTGTACCGAGTACTTGGGGTACTCGGTATTAATCAAGCGATATTAATTCTTATTAAAGACGAAGACGTCTTCTTTTGGCCGAGAAAAAGAAAAAACAGCGATTTGGAGCTCGAAAGTTGAAACTTTGGCACTAGGGACTATACCACTAAGCTCCTCGGTACAAAATTCCGTACTGTTTTCCTGTAAATGGCCTAGAAAAGAATAAGTTTTAAGTTCAATAAAATGGGTATCCGTCAATTTGCCCTACCAACAATGCAACATCTTGAAAAAAATATATAATAAGATATTTTGGGACGTACTTTTTTTTTAACTCTTCTGTAAAAAGTTGAAGTCCATCGGAATTTACGTAAGGTTTTTGGTTGTTTACTCATTTTAAATTTCATTAAATGGTTGATAACGGCAGAAAACATAGACAGTTTGAGAATAACTGGCTCTCGTCATGTTTTTATAAATGCAAGTTAGTGTTAGTGTTCTGGAACATCGACTACACATGTTACTACCCAGTTACAACACAATTGTGTCAACATTGCACACTGGTTACAAACCAAACGCAAAGTTTCTAAAATGTGTCGTTACAAATTAAGCTGTAAAGTATCGAAACAGCGACCACACAAAGTTACTGAATTTAGTTTCCGTCACATTTTTACTGAACCGTTACAACACATAAAAACTAATCCCTACACAGTCACGTTGTGTCGTACCAGTTACGAAACTGTTGCGACTTGTTACATCTTTATCATATCTGCGACCAAAAATGGCTGTATGGGTACAGAGTTCCGTGACCTCTTGCTGCTACATATCAAAGATGGTAGAAGAGTCGTTGAAACGGGAATAAGTATAAAAAAAATCGAACCATAAAATGTACCTAACTACAAGTGTTAGTTATAGTGTTTTATTTTTTATTTTTATTGTTTTACTAGGATAGTTTTTTTTTGTGTTGTAAATATCTATGTATATAACTATGTAAATTAACTGTCGAGAAACATAAAAATAATTGGGTGAAAAAACTACAAGTATGCTGGCAGTACCTACTTGTAAACCATATTGGCTTATACATAGATCATCAAACGGTCGAGAAAACGGCCCTGGGTATAAAAATAATATATCCCGAAATATAAAACCGCAAACCCATTGAATGGTTGATTTATACATGGATTTACTGTTGTTATTAATATACTCACCTATCCGTGTTTGTATAGGTACATCACGAAAGTTATTTATAAAACAAATATTTTGTAAATTAAAATCACGATAACGATCCGTTAGTACAGTAGAATAAAAGCCATTAAGTTGTACTTCTCAATTGTAACTAACCTTCTTAACACAAAACTTTTAAGTGAACACATGAAACAAGGTAAAAACCAATTTTCGTGTAAGTACAATATCCTCACGTTTAGCTGCGGTTTTCTTCAACGCTTACGTTCATGAATAAATAAATAAATATAAGTTGGTACTTTAGTTATTAGGAAAACATGTAACGTGCAAAACAAGCTTGTCAGTGTTTTACATTATGCTGATTTTAGCGGAACAAACAAGCGTTACCGAAGTTTTATTACTTGCATGCAGATTTTACTTCGCCGGTTATGTAGTGGCTTACGAAAGAAAAGAAGTTACACTTTTTACGCAGCCACAAAGATGAGATATATTTTTACATCTACATTATGTATTAGGGACGTTGTTTTTTCCTGTAATCTAATCTGGGTGATCGGGGGAAACCATAAGTTTCTGATATGATGTGCTGAACAGCAGGATCTCTATTGTCAGTCAAGCATCGCTTTACCCTGAAACGCTGATTAGCGATAAGACCGCCATTTGTACTCTTCTTTGTGTATTGTGATGTCCTGTTGTTAATTTTCTTGGTGTACAATAAAGCATAATCTATCTATCTATCTATCTATCTATCCTTAATGTTATGGTGAACTTGTCTTGAACACTTTGCAGCATTAACATAAATAATAAGTAAGATCAATTAAGGATATGCTGTTTCCAGTCAGCCGTTCATTGATTCATGTATTCAAATCTGAATTTCGACATTTATTTGATGAAAACCACTACTCACTTTTGGTCTTGCTGCATATTTGTATTTTTTTTTTGTGTTTAAAATGTTTTCTTTCAAGTGTTTGGTAGGGAGGATTAGTTTTATATTTCAGGAGGTCCCGTGAGGATCTCGTGATTGTGACTTCAAAGCTGACGACCGTCGGTAATTGAATGAAATTCGCAAAGGCCTATTCAGCCTGATTCAATTTTCAATGTGATTTCTCAATGGTGCTTCCGCAGCGGTCACCTTTTACGAGAAGAAATCTTTTCAAACAGATTATAGGTAGGTATATATTGCGGTATGCCCAATTGCACATGTCTAAGGTAAGCCGGATCGGAAGCACTTCACTCCCGAAACGGGCCTGGAAGAGCTTTCTTAAGAAATATGTAGTACCTATGTCCTTGATGGTTCTATTTTTTCTTGTCTTATCAACTGTGCACATAAACTGTTAAATAAATAAATAAAAATACACATTTTAAATTTGACTTTCAGGAGACTTTATGTAGAATATCGAACTTTGTAGTCTTCATATGAGACGCACCTAAAGTTAAGACACAAAGGCACTCTTATAAAGTTCTACAAAAAAAACTACCGCCTAAATTCCTTCGCACATAAGTTATTCTGTCATGTAAAATGAACGAACGTGAAAACATGAAAAACGCTAATTAACCCCGCTTTTAGCGTTGCAAACTGTCACTTCAGCCGACAACTTCTCACACAAGCCAGTTAGAGAAACTTGAGATGGAATTTTTAGTAGAGAATTTAAATAACGTGGTGCTTTATGTGACCTGTTGCAAGTTGTTGCTCTGTCTTTTTACTCAGGCATCACTGAACACGGAACTGCTCAAGCACATGTAGGTAACATATGCTTTATTAATTTATTTTTCATTTATTAAGTCATTGATATTTATTATTGGATTGTTGTACAAAAATAAACACAGATATCACTAAAAAGCTAATTAGCTACAACCTAGCTACCGTTGTTTACCTACCTACTAATGTAAAAATAATATCTTTGTAGCCGAATATAATAAATAATTATAACCTACAAAGGAAAATACACTACTAACCTACTAACTAAAATAACTATCCCACTTATAAATCTTCGTCGTCACTAGGTTTGATAAATTGATATGATCTCCTACATCTGAAGTGTTTTCACAACACCACAGATAACCTCCCACAGAGAGCTCTGTCTGAAACCGATCATTACAATGAATATAATTTTATTTAATCCGTTAGATTTTCGCTATATTAACGTTATAATTACAAATTTTTAAGTGTGTTAGCACATCTTACTAAACACACTTTAAAATCGGTATAATTATTTAAAAAAACACGGCAAATGGAGGTATATTTTATTCTTATTTTTTAAATTTGTTATCAATTATTTTTAAATATAGGTATTATTGACAAATATCAACGACTTAAAATTGGAGTGGACAAAATTGTGTCGTGCGCACATCAGGCAATCAAGTGCCGTGTACAAGTTGGCAATCTGCACGCGATCGCTCGACTTAGATTGCGACGCGATACCGCCACGACCGTCCACGTGGGACACTGAAATGTGAAGCAATTCTACGTAATTATTGATCGGATTGAATACAAGTAAATCAGTGGTAAAAGTACCTATCAGCTGATAAATAAATCTGCTAAAATAGCTAATACTTACTAATTACACATATATTTATTCTGTATAGTCTGTGCAAACAATGACAAAATTCTATTATACACTGCGTAATGAGTGATCAAAACCGTCAGTTGTTTGTATATCGGAAAGCATCATTCGATTCACATTCCGCCTAGACGAGGTAATGAACAAACCGAAAATATTGTGGAAACAAACGCGTAAATAACAATCTCATAAACAGGAATATCAAAAGTTAGATAAGTTGTAAAACTATAAACAATTCGAGCAGTGTTATGACAGAAGCTTTAGAAATGTTGCCTCGTCTTTTACGAGAAAGCGCTCCTGTCCCGGGAAGCGGAGGAAATGTGACAAATACGGAAATCATCCTATCGCGATCGAGAATTCGCATTTGTCCCGGCACAAACGAACTGAGAGGTAAATGAAGGTACTTAACACATTTTATGTACCTAGGTACCTACAAGTTTAAAGTTAAAGGAAGATAAGTATTTTTTCTAGAAAGGGTGAGATTTTAGCAATTTTAATGTGGTTTTCAGTTTTTCCGACTTTTCTATTATAGTAATCTGTGCTTGCACGAAATATTTAACATATCATAATTAATATATAAAATATTCAATTTCGATTTTAATATCAAGAATAGATAGTGTCAGTTAAGCTTGTACTTCTAATCAACTGTACCTAAGAACTTCAAGTATTAGAGCTTTAAGTTTCACTGATAATTTGCAGCTCAGTTTCTTTCCTATAGCTACGTAGTTGAAATTCCTGCGGTTCCCTGGAATGCCACGTAACTCAAGGCTAGACATCCCAGGCATGCAGCTGGAATGCCGCCTCAGATGGTATTGTCATACTAAATGCGGAGTCGTAGTGTCGTTTCACCCGACTTTAAGTATTTATTAATACCGTGAATTAAAGCACGATGTCTATCGCGCGTTAATTTCATAAAAATAGATTACAAAATTTGTTTTTGATTTATTAATGAGTGATCGAGTTTATTAACTCACGTAAGTAAATCAATAAGCCTATAATATCGAGTGGAACAACCAAATCCGTTCCGCATGTTTGTAAATGTGAATATTGTATGTACATATGTACATTGAAGATCGATTGCTACTGTCATCCATTATTGTCTAGCTTTCTTTTCAACCGACTTCAAAAAAACAATTTGGTTCTCAGGTCGCCGATTCATCATCATCATCATCCTCCTGCCCTTATCCCAATTTTATTTGGGGTCGGCGCAGCTTGTTTTCTCCTTCCATACTCTTCTATCTGCCGTCATCTCACAAGTAACATTCTTTCTTGCCATATCTACTTTCACACAATCCATCCATCGTTTCTTTGGTCTTCCTCTTCCACTATATCCGTCCACATTCATACTCATCATCTTCCTCACGACATGATTCTCATTCCTCCGCATCACATGCCCATACCATGACAGCCGGTTTCCACGCAGTTTTTCTGATACCGGCGCTACTTTCAAACTTCCTCTTATATACTCATTCCTCACTCTATCCATTCGCGTAACGCCACACATACCTCTTAACATTCTCATCTCTGCCGCATGCAATTGTCTTTCATTCGTCACTTTTGTGGGCCAGCACTCTGATCCATACAAGACAGCAGGTCTGACCATACTCTTGTAAATTTTCCCCTTAAGTTTAAGGGGAATACGAGGGTCACAAGTTGTTCCCGTTACCTGCCGCCATTTCATCCATCCTACGTTAATTCTGTGCGTAACTGTCCGATCTATTTCGCCATCGCCCTGAATAAGCGAGCCGAGATACCGGAAATCGGAGCAGACAGGAAGAGGTACGTTGTCAAGCGCTATGGCTTCAGGACTGGAGAGATCGCCGAAATCGCAGAACATGTATTCGGTATTAGTTCTGCTAATTTTTAAGCCAACATTCTCCAGTCTTTGTTGCCGATTGACTGTATGTTTTTGTGCTTTTTACTCGATTTTGAAGAAGTAGACACTTCAAAACAATGGAGATCTATAGCTGATTTTATGAAGGAGACGGTAGAGAGTCGAGGGAACTCCTCAACGGTATATGACTAGCATATATATTTAGCTACTCCGTGTTTGAGCTTATTTTGTTCGTATCGATGAGATCTTTATATCAGGATTGATCATAGCTGCTACCGTATGTTCAATTTTTTTCTTGTAAAACAAAAATAAGTCCTTGTTAAGCCGAAATAAACCAGCGTAACCTGAGCTGTCTAACCCTCTCTATTCTGGTAAAGTCTACTCGTACAGTGCACTAGGAAAAGGCTTTCCATTGAATTTACGGAGATCTTGTTTGATCACTCGTGTGATTTTGTGGCATTTCCAATCTTTCTCGGCGCTCGAACAGTCCCTGAGGTGAGTGTGGGTATCTTTATAGTGTAACGGGGAATATGTGTAAAGAGATAAAATACGAAACCCACAATGAAAAATAATAACAAAGGTTTATTGAAGTACTCGTCTTTACACATCCCATATAACCATTTTTGCGAACATAACGTAACCGTTTCGACACTTAGCGTCGACACTGATCTATCTCGAAACATAATCTCGTCGACGTTCCGTGTTAGCGCCGTCGCTGCAACTAAAAATGGGGAAGATCTCGACACAATAAACAAGTAACATTTAGTTTCTAATTTACGTCGCCGTGTCGTAACATTGTTACCATACTTTAACCAGAGTTCGCACTAATCATTCAATCATTCATTCGTTCGATCAATTTCGTTGGCTCGTGCGTGAGTGACACGACGAAATAATACAAAATACAAGAAATCCCATAATGATGATTTACTTACCTTGAGTTAAACTCAAAGTTTTAGTTTTAATTAATTAATATGGTTTATAATGCTCAAATCTTATTGGGAAAAAAAGTTTACTGTGTAATTTCGTTGAATATGTTGATATTTCCAACGCGCCACCGTAATATTATGTTTTAATAATTCTGGCGAAAGAAAAACTTTTGTTAAATAAAATAAAAATATAAAATGATGCACATCGAGTGCTCAAAAGCTTCCATTTAAATACAATATCAAATATTTTAATCCTATTACAAATTATTTTAGCAAGATTTACTCATAAAATTGATAAATAATGAACTATGAAAAATATTTTTTCATGTTTGTTATGAAAAATATGCTCGTCGCAACTAGTCACAAACTTACGATAATGTGTCGACACGTGTCGACATGTTACGGTAAGTTGTTACAAAATTACTAGATTTTTAAGATGGTTTCTCTTAACATTTGGTTACAGTGTTTTCCAAAGTTTTTATCAAGATGCCTTTTTGCATTGTTCTAACCAAAGAAGGCTCATCAGAATTAATATCGCTTGTACCGAGTACTTGGGGTACTCGGTATTAATCAAGCGATATTAATTCTGATTAAAGACGAAGACGTCTTCTTTTGGCCGAGAAAAAGAAAAAACAGCGATTTGGAGCTCGAAAGTTGAAACTTGGGCACTAGGGACTATACCACTAAGCTCCTCGGTACGAAATTCCGTACTGTTTTCCTGTAAATGGCCTAGAAAATAATAAGTTTTAAGTTCAATAAAATGGGTATCCGTCAATTTGCCCTATCAACAATGCAACATCATGAAAAAAATATATAATAAGATATTTTGGGACGTACTTATTTTTTTAACTCTTCTGTAAAAAGTTGAAGTCCATCGGAATTTACGTAAGGTTTTTGGTTGTTTACTCATTTTAAATTTCATTAAATGGTTGATAACGGCAGAAAACATAGACAGTTTGAGAATAACTGGCTCTCGTCATGTTTTTATATATGCAAGTTAGTGTTAAAGTGTTCTGGAACATCGACTACACATGTTACTACCCAGTTACAACACAATTGTGTCAACATTGCACACTGGTTACAAACCAAACGCAAAGTTTCTAAAATGTGTCGTTACAAATTAAGCTGTTAAGTATCGAAACAGCGACCACACAAAGTTACTGAATTTAGTTTCCGTCACATTTTTACTGAACCGTTACAACACATAAAAGCTAATCCCTACACAGTCACGTTGTGTCGTACCAGTTACGAAACTGTTGCGACTTGTTACATCTTTATCATATCTGCGACCAAAAATGGCTGTATGGGATAGGTACATGAAATAGTTAAAAGAATAGCGTTACTTTAATACAATTCTGGTGCTAAAGACCTAACAACGAAATAGTTTGGCTAGCTATCGCGGAATGCCCTAGGGCGTGGTGTAATGCCTGTAAGGGCTGCAGGCCGCTAGCGGCGCTAACACAGCCAAACAAACAATACAGCCGCCAGTCCAAGTCCAGCAAGAGGCGAGGCACTCGTGACCGACCTAGGTCGATACGAAGAGTACTCGGAGCGTGCCGAACGTGAACCGCTGTTGCTGGTGACTGCGCGGTGTTTTATAGGCGACCACGGCCACGGCGGGGATGCGGTGTGCGGGCAGGCGGGGACTCGGTGCATCGCTTGGTATGCGCGGGAGGGGCGCCGGCACGTTGTTTTGTTTGTCGCGTTACAGTCTCCCCCTCTGGACCCGAAGACGACCCGGCGAGGAGACCAGTTGTTGCCTCTGGTGCTGCCTGCTGCTTCCGTGGCCTGCCTCGTCTGCGCAAAGGTCTTTCTGGATTAGGTGGGTTTGAGGCTGAGCCTTGATACAGGCTCAGCGCGGAAGAATGGTAAATACCAAGTGGAGTATTTGGGTCCGCGGGATGTGCCACTTCATAAGAGCACGGCCCGTGCCGTCGCAGGACAACGTAGGGCCCGTCACGGCGTGGAGCTAGCTTTGCCGTGTAGTAGCGGGCTGCGTTGATCAGCTGAGCCCTCCCCCTGCACTGAAACATTGTTAATGGCGTAATCGCTAGCATCAAGAGATGCCTAGAAAAGCTGCTGGCTATGTGGGGATAGTGTTATTTCGGAGTTGTTGATGTTTGACTGCGCATCCCGAAACAATGACCCAACAAATCTTGGTGAGTAACCAGTACACTCAGATTTTGGTCGCGAGGGCGATGGTGGTGGCGTATGGAACTCAATCAGCGCAGGCGGTCCGTACGACTCGGCCATGCTACATTCCTCAGGAACATATGTAGATTGGGACGGAGTCACGGGCATGGGACTGAGCATCGGTTCCAGAGACGTTATCTTGGCTAACCTTGAGATCACCGATTCAGCTTCCACGGGTGCCGCTTGTACCGTAGCCACCGGTACATCAACTTCCTCCTCGTTGAAGAGATCGTACTTCTTGGCAGGCTCATCTAGAAAATGGAACAACAGCTGCGGCAAGTTGAGTACGATTCTCGCATCTTGAATAAAATCTACTCCTAGGAGTGTTCGGTTATCGTGCGATTCAGGCAACACGATAAAGTTTGTGGGGATCTCCCGACCGCATAAATTGACAGGTATGGTGGCCGACTTGACAGACTGCCTGCGGCGCAAACCATCAACAAGGGTAACCGTTGCTTTTTCTGTTTTAAAGTCGACTCCTTTCCGTCTGAGCAAGTCGTGCAATGACGTGGATGCGACGCTTAACTTGGCCCCAGAGTCTATGTGAGCTTGACCGTTGACGCCAGCAATGTTTATCTTGACGGTTGGTCTGAGTCGTGCTGCTGATGCCGAGTTGCAGTTGAGCGAATAAAATCCTATGTCCACTGCGCCAACTTTACCCTTGTTGCACTTTGGACATTTACTCCTGACTACACCGGGTTCGCCACAACCGTAGCAGGTGATTTTGTGACCAGGCGTCGGCTTAGAGGCAGCTGGAGTTGACGTAGAATCTGTTGATGCAGTCTTATCCTTACCTTGCCTTGCGGTTTTCTTACGACACTCCTGTTCATTGTGGCCATAAGCACGGCAGAAGGTACATCTGGGTCGTCTCCCTGCTGACGATGCAGAAATATTGCTCAACATTGATCGTGCGGCGACGGACTCTTCGAGTTGACGTACCTTTGACAAAAATTCTTCAAACGTCGCAATGGAATCTCTTGGTATTCTGTCTCTTATACTTATATGTAGGGAAGTATACAAGAGATCCAGGCCTTGGGATGAAGTGAGCGAAGGTTTGGGCAACTCTGCCATAAGGGCACGTTTCTTGGCAACGAATAACTCCGTACCCACAGGACTATGTTGCTTATCGCAGACAATCTCATCATACACCAGATAAGCTGGTCGCTTCGGCGCAAACGTTGACCTTATCAAGGACACGGCTTCCTGCCAGCTCGTTATTGTGTCTTTCACGCCTAACCACCAGATAGATGCCTCCCCAATCAGAAGCAATGTAAGGCCTTCAATGGCGTTGTCATTGCTTATTGCCTCGATCTTCTTATATGTACTGATGGTTGATAAAAATGCTTCAACCACTGCAGTATTCCGAGATCCATCGAAGCGAGCAGTGCATGACGCAAAGCTACCTGATTTTTGTAGGACCTGATCATTTCGGCTGGCCAAGACCTCTAACAGGTCACGAAACTGGTCGTCAGAGAAGCTAACATTTGCCATTTTGCTACCTAACTTCCTACGGCTACGCCTAGGTAATATTTTAAATAGGTCAATATTGTTAACTAGTCTCAGATACTAAGCACAACACTGCCTACCCCTAAGGATGTTGGCGTGAAGATACTTAGTAAAAGTAACTAGGACAACTAAACAAAATACTGCCTACCCCTAAGGATGCTAGCGTGAAGATACTCAGTAAAAGTAAATGAATAAATATTTAAACTACCTAAACAAAATACCTACTACCTACCCCTAAGGATGCTAGCGTGAAGATAACGATGCACGTGCAATAATCAAAACAATAACGCTCATTAAAGCAACAAAGTAAACAAAAAAAAATACTAGTGGGTAGATGGACCAAAACTATAATGACAAACAACTACTAAACGAGAATAAAAAGTTACGTGGGTATTAAAAGATAATCTAAACCAGATGGCAGATTGCAATAAAATTTAAAACAAAAGAAAGCCACACGTTGGGATGCCAACTTGTAACGGGGAATATGTGTAAAGAGATAAAATACGAAACCCACAATGAAAAATAATAACAAAGGTTTATTGAAGTACTCGTCTTTACACATAGGTACATGAAATAGTTAAAAGAATAGCGTTACTTTAATACAATTCTGGTGCTAAAGACCTAACAACGAAATAGTTTGGCTAGCTATCGCGGAATGCCCTAGGGCGTGGTGTAATGCCTGTAAGGGCTGCAGGCCGCTAGCGGCGCTAACACAGCCAAACAAACAATACAGCCGCCAGTCCAAGTCCAGCAAGAGGCGAGGCACTCGTGACCGACCTAGGTCGATACGAAGAGTACTCGGAGCGTGCCGAACGTGAACCGCTGTTGCTGTTTTTTTTTTTTTTTTTTTTGGTATGGCATCTCGCAGTTCAGCCTAGGAGGCCGTGTACTGCTTAACCGGACTTTTCCCTGTGGATGCCTAGAATTTAAGGCCTCCAGCCAGGGGCGTAAACAACTTATAAACTAAGCGACTGCGCTAAGGGTACCCCTTATGGAGTCGAACCTCGGCTTAGGGCGTCGCTGGGGAGGCAGCAAGAGGACAGGCTGGATCATATGATCATTATTATTAAATGGGGAATTTAAAGCTACTGGCTCAGCTCGCGGGCTGGCTCGATGAGCAAGGGTCGGGAGGACAGAGAACGGGACGTCGCGGCGGTCCTCGGCGGCGAGGTTTGTACGAACGCGGTTTGTGTTTGTGTAGGGTGCTAGTGAGTTTACTACTCTCTTGGAGGACAGTTATCTCATCGTCAGGTTCTAGAAGGGCATGCCTAGGGCGGCGAATCCTACTGATGCGGGAGGGAGTATAATTACTGGCCCGCTGTTGCTGGTGACTGCGCGGTGTTTTATAGGCGACCACGGCCACGGCGGGGATGCGGTGTGCGGGCAGGCGGGGACTCGGTGCATCGCTTGGTATGCGCGGGAGGGGCGCCGGCACGTTGTTTTGTTTGTCGCGTTACAATAGACATTTATTTCATACAATGTCAGTATTATTGAAGCTATAAGGGTACCTATTTATATTGCCAACAGAAACATTATATCTTTAAATTGACAGTTAAACTGTACTTATCTAAGAAGATATATCATAGCAGGTACTGCACTTTCACCTTCTTTATCCTCCTTGATATCACCATTACTTACATGTTAATACCAGACCGGGGCCCAGCAGGGCCA